>CM042670.1:27685236-30185236 GCA_023638005.1 Forsythia suspensa | reverse complement strand
AATTCCAGTCGGAGACGATAGCTCTATGGGTTACCTAACCATTGGCTTTGGTTTCACATAATTTCATGGTATATAACTCAAGTTATGGACAATTTTGTAAATTACGATAGCATGAATCCGAGAAACTGCCTCTGATGTTTCGGTGAGCATTTTAGTGTGTCAAAACATGCCGTCGGATTATCAAATTTTTATATGTAGTAGCTACATGGGTATTCTACGTTCCGTGAAAATTTTATATTTTTCGGTAATCGTTTTCTATGTCAAATAATTTTTTTTTGCTCCATGACTGGGTGAATTGTTTCTCCAAACAGTATTTTCTGTTAACCAACTCAAAAATATGCTGCACCTTATATATTAAGTATTTTTACATAATTCCAGTTGGAGACGATAGCTCTATGGGTTACCTAACCATTGGCTTTGGTTTCACATAATTTCATGGTATATAACTCAAGTTATGGACGATTTTGTAAACTACGACCGCATGAATCCGAGAAACTGCCTAGGGTGTTTGGTGAGCATTTTAGTAAGCGAAACATGCCGTCGGACTATCAAATTTTGATATGTGGTAGCTAAATGAGTATTCTATGTTCCTGAAAATTTCATATTTTTCGGTTATCGTTTTCTATGTCAAACAAATTTTGTTACTCCATGACCGGGTGAAGAAATTTTAGTAACACTGTCCTTATTTTGAAATTTTTATTCACACGGTCATGGAGTAACAAAAAATTCTTTGACATAGAAAGCGATCACCGAACAATATGAAATTTTCAAGGGACATAGAATACTCAGGTAGTTACCACATACCAAAATTAGTAGTCCGACGGCATGTTTAGGCATACTAAAATACTTACCGCGAAACCTCCTAGGCTATTTTTCAGATTTATGCCGTCGGGATCTTGAATCGCTATTATAAACCAATCAAAAAACTTTAAGTAGTGTAAATATCTTCTTAAAATTTTGTGGACCTTGGTTTTGTGGTAGTTTTAGTGGATTCCCATGTTTTGGTTACACGTTAATGATGTGAACTTGAAAAGTTTTGCTAAACTTCATGTTTTTCTAAGATACAGTTTCTGTTGTCCAACTAAAAAATTTACTGCACCTTATATATTAAGTATTTTTACATAATTCCAGTTGGAGACGATAGCCCTATGGGTTACCTAACCATTGGCTTTGGTTTTACATAATTTCATGTTATATAACTCAATTTATGGACAATTTTGTAAACTGTGACAGCATAAATCCGAAAAACTAACTAGGATGTTTCGGTTAGTATTTTAGTAAGCCGAAATATGCCGTCGGACTATCAAATTTTGATATGTGGTAGCTACATGAGTATTCTATGTTCCCTGAAAATTTCATATTTTTCGGTGATCGTTTTCTATGTCAAATGAATTTTTGTTAATCCATGACTAAATGAAGTTTTGAATTTTTTTTTCCCACGTACGTGCAACGGAAAAGTTACTGTTCAAGCAAATTTTTTTTTTTTTTTGGTAGGTGGACTTTTTCATGACAAAATATAAAGACAAAAAAAAAAAAAAAAATTTCCCCACTTTGCCTTCTAGGCAAAGTGGGGAAATTTCCCACAATTATCCCTCTTTGTCGAAGTTACTCGGCAAATTGGGAAAAAATTAAAATGTTTTTTAATTTTCCCACTTTGCCGAGTAACTTCGACAAAGTGGAAACATTAATTTTTTATTTTTTATTTTTGTGGGCTTTTAGCATTTTTTTTAATTTGCACTTTTAGTCCACAATCTTTTTATTTTATAACAAATTTACCCATAACTTTTTTTTTACTTTGGCCAACCCCGACCTTTAAGTTTTGCTACAAATTTTATTTTGTCCACCTCTTTAAATAAAAAAAAAAAAAACAAATAACAACAAAATAAAATAAAAATGTAAATGAAGTCCTAAAACTTTTAAAAAGTAGTCCAATTTTATTTTGACATTTTTTCATTTTTTTAACTTACGCTTTTTGTTCGAACCTTTCAAATTTGTAACTAATCTACCCCAACTTTTTTTTTTGCCATTGGCCATCCAACTATCACTATTTTGTCCTACAAATTTGCATTACATTTTTATAAAATCAGCTTTTGTTAACTTTGCTATTTTTTTTTTTAAGATTTGACTTTGGTTTTGTTGAGTAACTCTAAAAAAATACAATAAAGAAAAAAATACAAAAATTTGTCAAATAACTCGACTTTTTATTAACTGGAGTTCGACCAAAAAAATAAAAAAAAATAGAACATGAACAAATGATAAATTATATTTATGTAATTTTTTTAAAATATCGAGCATTTAATTTTTTTATTAATTTTTTTTATTTCAGTGTGTGTTTGTCGAGTCAACAATCAAAATGGGACCATTTTGATCTTTCTTAATTATTTTTTTATATATATTTAGGTGCAAAATTGTCCAGTTTGACTTTTTATATATATATATATATATATATATTTTTAAATATTTGGGTTTGAGTTTGTCGTGAAACTCGACAAACTCAAACCCTCCAACAATCAAACAAAACTGAAATCCCCCAAACTCGACAAACTCAAACCCCACCCCCCAAACAATCCAACAAACCCAACAAGCAAACAAAATGGGCTAAAAGCCCATTTAGAGATTTTAAATATTTTTTAATATATATTTGGATGTATATTTAACAAATCCACACCCCAACTAATTAAAATGTGCTTTTTAACCCATTTTAACTTAACTTAAATTTTTTTTTTTTTTTTTTTTTTTTGTGTGTTTTTGTCGATCGCATTTGGACATTTATTTATTATTATTTTGGTATGTTTTATTTTTTTAGAGCTTAGTAGCAAATATATTTTCATTTAATTTTTTACTATTTTATTTTATTTTTTCTTATAAGCAAATTGTACACAGTTCTCTATAAATTTTTTATATTTTTCAAATTTGTTTAAATATTTTAATTTCTTTAATTTTTGTCATTTCAATTATATTTAAAACTTACAATTTTTTAATACATTTTCCACGTACGTGCAACGGAAAAGTTAATGTTCACGCAAATTTTTTTTTATTTTTTATTTTTTGGTAGGTGAACTTTTTCATGACAAAATATAAAAAAAAAAAAAAAAAATTATTTTTCCCACTTTGCCGAGTAGGCAAAATGGGGGAATTTTTTTTTTTTAATTTATCCCACTTTGCCGAGTTGCTCGGCAAAGTGGGAACATTAAAACATTTAATTTTCCCACTTTGCCGAGTGACATAGAAATTTTTTTGCTCCATCACTGGGTGAATTGTCTCTCCAAACTACACTTTCTGTTGACGAACTCAAAAATATGCTGCGCCTTATATATTAAGTATTTTTACATATTTCCAGTTGGAGCGATAGCTCTATAGGTTACCTAACCATTAGCTTTGGTTTCACATAATTTCATGGTATATAACTCAAGTTATGGACAATTTTGTAAACTTGTGATCGTATGAATTCGAGAAAGCGCCTAGGGTGTTTTGGTGAGCATTTTAGTAAGCGAAACATGCCGTCGGACTATCAAATTTTGATATGTGGTAGCTAAATGAGTATTCTATGTTCCCTGAAAATTTCATATTTTTCGGTTATCGTTTTCTATGTCAAACAAATTTTTGTTACTCCACGACCGGGTGAAGAAATTTTAGTAACACCTTGCCTTTATTTTTAAAATTTTATTCACATGGTCATGGAGTAACAAAAAAATTCTTTGACATAGAAAGCGATCACCGAATAATACTGAAATTTTCGGGGATATAGAATACTCGGTAGCTACCACATATCAAAATTGGTAGTCCGACGGCATGTTTAGGCATACTAAAATACTCATCGCGAAACCTCCTAAAGCTGCTTTTTTGAATTTATGCCGATGGCGTCTTGCAGAATCGATATTATAAACCAATCAAAAACTTTAAGTAGTGTAAATATCTTCTTAAACTTTTGTGGACCTTGGTTTTGTGGTAATTTTAGTGGATTCCCATGTTTTGGTTACACGTTAATGATGTGAACTTAAATGGTTTTGCCAAACTTCATGTTTATCTAAGATACAGTTTCTGTTGTCCAACTCAAA
The DNA here is from genome assembly GCA_023638005.1 of Forsythia suspensa. NCBI lineage: Eukaryota > Viridiplantae > Streptophyta > Magnoliopsida > Lamiales > Oleaceae > Forsythia > Forsythia suspensa. Next base: position 30,181,178 of record CM042670.1, on the reverse strand, counting down.
AATTTACTGCACCTTATATATTAAGTATTTTTACATAATTCGAGTTGGAGACGATAGCCTTATGGGTTACCTAACCATTGGCTTTGGTTTTACATAATTTCAAGTTACATAACTCAATTTATGGACAATTTTGTAAACTGTGACAGCATGAATGCGAATAACTAACTAGGATGTTTCGATTTGCATTTTAGTAAGCCGTAACATGCCGTCGGACTATCAAATTTTGATATGTGGTAGCTACATGAGTATTCTATGTTCCCTAAAAATTTCATATTTTTCGGTGATTGTTTTCTATGTCAAATGAATTTTTGTTAATCCATGACTAAGTGAAGTTTTGAATTTTTTTCCCCCTTTTTTTCCCACTTTGCCTCATAACTTAACTCGGTTAAAAAAAAAAAAAAAACAACTTCCCCAAATGTGTTTCTCGAGAAGCAGAAAAAAAAAAAAACAAATTTCCTTACTTTCTCGAGTTACTCGAGAAGAAAAAAAAAAAAAAAATTTCTTTGCTTCATCTCGAGTAACTCGAGAGAAGAAGAAAGAAAAAAAAAAAAAAAATTTTTATCCTTCTTCTCGAGTAACTCGAGAAAGTAAGGAATTTTTTTTTTTCTTCATCTCGAGTAAAGCAAAAAAAAAATATGTGAATTTTTTTCTTTTCTTTTTCCACTTTTCCGAGGCAAATTGTTTGAAAATGTTTTTTATTTTTATTTTTGTTTTTTAGTAATTTCCACTTTTAGTCCACAACCTTTTCATTTATAACTGATTTACCCCTAACCTTTTTTTTAACATTGACCATCCCCAACCTTTAAATTTTGTTGCAAATTTTATTTTGTCCTCCTTTTTAAATAAAAAAAAAAGGATAAATTGCATTAGGGGTCCCTAACTTTTTGAGTTTTTTGGTAGAAAAAAAATTAAATTTTTTTGGTCGAGTAACTCGACAAAGGGGAAAAAAAATTAAATGTTGGCGATGATCAATGGTAAAAAAATAAAAATTGTGGGTGAATTAGTTACAAATTTATAAAATTGAGACTAAAAGTGCAAATTAAAAAAAAAAAGAAAGCAAAATTGTCAAATTCAAATTTACTCGACAAAGCCCAAAAAGGAAGGAAAAAAAATGAAAAAACTCGACCAAAATGAAAAAATTGCAGCTAAAATGATTAATCTAATTTAAAAAAATATTGTCAAAAATTGATGTTGATTAACTCGATTGAAATTGGACTTTGTTGAGTAACTCGACAAAATGATATTAAGCATTAATCTTATTTTAAAAAAAATTTGTTAAGTAACGCGACAAAAATCCAAAAAAAGAAAAAAAAATTCCAAAATAAAAACATATTTAGAAAAAAATTAAAAAATGTTGTCCAGTAAAAATAAAATATTTACAATTTTATTTTATTTTGTTGTTATTAGTTTTATTTTGTTTATTTAAAGAAGAGGACAAAACAAAATTTGCAACATCATTCAAAGGTCGAGGATGATCAATGCAAAAAAGAATTATGGGTAAATTTGTCATAAATTAAAAAAGCTGTGACCAAAAGTGTAAATTTAAAAAAAAAAAAAAAAAAAAGATCTAAAAGCCCACACAAAAAAAAAAAAAAAAACCATTGAAATGACTTTGCCAAGTTACTCGGCAAAGTCACGAAAAAAATATGTTGCACCTTATATATTAAGTATTTTTACATAATTCCAGTTGGTGACGATAGCTCTATGGGTTACCTAACCATTGGCTTTGGTTTCACATGATTTCATGTTATATAACTCAAGTTATGGACAATTTTGTGAATTGCGATAGCATGAATCCGAGAAACTGGCTGTGATGTTTCGATGAGCATTTTAGTATGTCAAAACATGCCGTCGGATTATCAAATTTTATATGTGTTAGCTACATGGGTATTCTACGTTCCGTGAAAATTTTATATTGTTCGGTAATCGTTTTCTATGTCAAATAAATATTTTTTGCTCCATGACTAGGTGAATTGTTTCTCAAAACTGCACTTACTGTTGACCAACTCAAAAATATGCTGCACCTTATATATTAGGTATTTTTACATAATTTCAGTTGGAGACGATAGCTCTATGGGTTACCTAACCATTGGCTTTGGTTTCACATAATTTCATGTTGTATAACTCAAGGTATGGATATTTTTGTAAACTGCGACAGTATGAATCGAGAAACTCACTTAGATGTTTTGGTGATCATTTTAGTATGCGAAACATGCCGTCGGACTATAAAATTTTTATATGTGGTAGCTACATGGGTATTCTTCGTTCCTTGAAAATTTCATATTGTTCGGTGATCGTTTTCTATGTCAAATAAATTTTTTACTCCATGACCCGGTGAATTGTTTCTCTAAATTGTCTTTTCTGTTCACCAACTCAAAAAAATATGTTGCACCTTATATATTAAGTATTTTTACATAATTCCAGTTGGAGACGATAGCTCTATGGGTTACCTAACCATTGGCTTTGGTTTCACATGATTTCATGTTATATAACTCAAGTTATGGACAATTTTGTAAATTGCGATAGCATGAATCCGAGAAACTGCCTATGATGTTTCGGTGAGCATTTTAGTATGTCAAAACATGCCTTCGGATTATCAAATTTTTATATGTGATAGCTACATGGGTATTCTACGTTCCGTGAAAATTTTATATTGTTCGGTAATCGTTTTCTATGTCAAATAAATATTTTTGCTCCATGACTGGGTGAATTGTTTCTCGAAACTGCACTTACTGTTGACCAACTCAAAAATATGCTACACCTTATATATTAAGTATTTTACATAATTCCAGTTGAGAGCGATATCGCTATGGGTTACCTAACCATTGGCTTTGATTTCACATAATTTCATGGTATATAACTCAAGTTATGGACAATTTTGTAAACTGTGACCGCATAAATCCGAGAAACTGCCTAGGGTGTTTCGGTGAGCATTTTAGTAAGCCGAAACATGCCGTCGGACTATCAAATTTTGATATGTGGTAGCTAAATGAGTATTCTATGTTTCCTGAAAATTTCATATTTTTCGGTTATTGTTTTCTATGTCAAACAAATTTTTGTTACTCCATGACCGGGTGAAGAAATTTTTGTAACAGTGCCCTTATTTTGAAATTTTTATTCACCTGGTCATGGAGTAACAAAAAATTTTTGACATAGAAAACGATCACCGAACAATACGAAATTTTCAAGGGACATAGAATACTCAGGTAGCTACCACATACCAAAAATTAGTAGTCCGACGGCATGTTTAGGCATACTAAAATACTCATCGCGAAACCTCCTAGGGCTGTTTTCGGATTTATGCCATCGGCGTCGGATTCGCTATTATAAACCAATCAAAAACTTTAAGTAGTGTAAATATCTTCTTAAAATTTTTGGACCTTGGTTTTGTGGTAGTTTTAGTGGATTCCCATGTTTTGGTTACACGTTAATGATGTGAACTTGAAAGGTTTTGCTAAACTTCATGTTTTTCTAAGATCTGAGTTTTCGTTGTCCAACTCAAACATTTCTTGCACCTTATATATTAAGTATTTTTACATAATCCAGTTGGAGAGCGATAGCCCTATGAGTTACCTAACCATTGACATTGGTTTTACATAATTTCATGTTATATAACTCAATTTATGGACAATTTTGTATGGCTGTGATGACATAAATCGAAAAACTAACTAGGATGTTTTGGTTAGCATTTTAGTAAGTAAGCGAAATATGCCGCTCGGTTGTCAAATTTTGATATGTGGTAGCTACATGAGTCTTCTATGCTCCCTAAAAATTTCATATTTTTCGGTGATCGTTTTCTATGTGAAATGAATTTTTGTTAATCCATGACTAAATGATGTTTTGAAAATTTTTTCCCACGACGCAATGGAAAAGTGATTTGTTTAAGAATTTTTTTTTTTTTTTTTTTTTTTTTGTAGGTGGACTTTTCATGACAAATATAAAAAAAAAAAAATATATATATATATATTCCCCACTTTGCTGAGTAGGCAAAGTGGGGGCCCACAATTTATCCCACTTTGTCGAGTTACTCGGCAAAGTAGGAAAATTAAAATGTTTTTAATTTTCCCACTTTGTCGAGTAACTCGACAAAGAGGGAAACATTGATTTTTTTTTTTTTTTTTTGTAATTTGCACTTTTAGTCCACAATCTTTTCATTTTATAACAAATTTACCCATAACCTTTTTTTTTGCTTTGGCCATCCCCGACTTTTAAATTTCGTTACAAATTTTATTTTGTCCACCTCTTTAAATAATAATAAAAAAAAAACAAATAACAACAAAATAAAATAAAAATGTATATGAAGTCCTACAACTTTTAAAAAGTAGCCCAATTTTATTTTGACATTTTTTTAAATTTTGTCGAGTTACTCGATGTTAAAAAAAAAAAAAATTTTTTTTTAAATTTGTTGAGTTACTAGCCAAAAATAATAAAAACATTTTTTTTTAAATTTTGTAGAGTTACTCAATTTAAAAAAAAAATTTATTTTAAATCTTGTCAAGTTACTCGAATTTAAAAAAACAATTTTTTTTAAAATTTTGTCGAGTTACTCGAATTTAAAAAAAAAATTTAAAATTTTTATTGAGTTACTAGAATTTAAAAAAAAAAAAAAAATTTTTAAAAATGTTGTCAAGTTACTCAATTAAAAAAAATTTTTTTTCTTTAAATGTTGTCGAGTTACTTGAATTTTTTAAAAAAAAAAAAATAAATTTAACTTTTGTCGAGTTACTCGAATTTAAAAAATATATATATATATATATATATATATATATATATATATATATATATATATATATATATATTTTTAACTTTTGTCGAGTTACTCGAATTAAAAAAAAAAAAAAAATTTTTTTTTAGGTTTTGTCGAGTTACTAGAATTTTAAAAAAAAAAAAAAATTTTTTACTTTTGTCGAGTTACTCGATTTAAAAAAAAAAAAAAAAAATTCTAACTTTTGTCGAGTTACTCGATTTAAAAAAAAAAAAAAAAAAATTTGTTTTTTTGTCGAGTAACTCGACATATTTTTTTTTTTTTTTTTTTTTTTTAAATCGAAAAAGTTTGTCGAGTTACCATTCAACTCGACAAACTTTTTCGAGTGAATAGTAACTTCGAAAAAGTTCTTGTTCATTAAAATTTTTTTTTTTTTTTTTAATAATTCGAAAAAGTTTGTCGAGTTACTATTCAACTCGACAAACTTTTCGAGGTGAATAGTGACTCGAAAAAGTTCTTTGTTCATTAAATATATATATTTTTTTAAAATTCGAAAATTGTCGAGTTACTATTCAACTCGACAAACTTTTTCGAGGTGAATAGTAACTCGAAAAAGTTACTGTTCATTAAATTTTTTTTTTTTAAAAAAAAAAATTCGAAAAAGTTTGTCGAGTTACTATTCAACTCGACAAACTTTTTCGAGGTGAATAGTAACTCGAAAAAGTTATTTGTTCATTAAATTTTTTTTAAAAAAAAAATTCGAAAAAGTTTGTCGAGTTACTATTCAACTCGACAAATTTTTTCGAGGTGAATAGTAACTCGAAAAAGTTACTGTTCATGAATTTGTTTTTTTTTTTTTTAATGGTGAGTTTTTACATATCTAATTTTTTTTTTCAATGAAACAAATCAACAACATATTTTATTTTTTATAACTATTAATTATAACATTCTTACTAATAATGTGATAAATTAAAATTTGATTAGAGTAGGTGTAAACAAAAATTAATTATATTATGACCCTCTTTCTCTGTATATTTTTTCACTTTTTAATATTTAAAATTATTCACAAGGAATAAGGGAGGATTTTTGTGCAGCTTTGAGAGTTCATGCGTGCATATCTAAGATGATTCACTGAAAATGCTAAGAGTTGTATTATTTTTTGTCCCCGCTCACGAAGAGGCGATTATTAAGCTTATTAGATTATTAAACAAAGAGTTAGAATTTTTTAACTTAGCAAAGGCATGGGACAATTAGAAATAAAATCCCACCATTGGAACAACATATATGCAGGGTTCTGTTTTTGTTAATAGAATTTTAACATTTTGCTTAATTAATTGTATTAAATTGTATGTTCAAATTATTGAATAGTGAATAGTTTTTAATCAATATTGAATTTTATTAAATATGTTTTTTAAAGTTTGAAAACTTAGTGTGCAATTTTAAAATTATACAATCAGACCTTAAAATTCTAAAACAAGGGATCTTTTAATACAATTTTTAAAATTGCACAGAAGACCCCTTTTTTATTTTTAAAACAGTAAGCCTTCTCATGCAATTTCAAAAATTGCACAAGAGGCTCTTCTATCTTTATTTTAAATTTAAGGGACTTACTATACAATTTTCAAATTACATGGAAAACCCTCTTTCCAAAACAGAAAACACCCAAAAGGGTTTCAAGTTGCTCGACAACATTAGTCTGTTGATGTCAAAGAGTCGCTCTTAAATGAAACGGAAAGCGGTGCATTATATTGAAATTTTGCACTTTTCACCGAACAATTGCTTTTCTTTCAATTTACTGAGTGGTATTAATTCCCAACAATCTTAGAATTCAGTAGTGGGTTTACAAAGAGGAATTATTAGAAGAAAAAAATAAGATAGAAAAGAATATATATATATATATATATATATATATATACTTTTATTTATTTATTGAAGTCGAAAAAAAATTGATACGGAATCCCATGTTGTCGAGCTCCTCATGGACTCCCATTTTGTCGAGTGCTTTCGACTCACATTTTTTCGAGCTACTCGACAAAATTGGGGCCTTTAATATATATCTTTACTATATATTCGTAAGTTGTGGAAATCAAGCTTTATGGCGTAGAATACGAAGGCATCAAAGACATTCTCTCAATGAAGCTCAGTGTAACTCAAGCATGTCAACATTTTTTTAGACACAAGCTCCACGGTTGCAGAAGCATGTTTGTATGCTGAATTTTATGCTATTACATTATCATTTTCTCTAATACTCATAACCTCCACTCTCACGTGCAGGGATGGAAATTAACATAATAGATAGATATATATATATATATATATATATATTCTTTTCTATCTTGTTTTTTTCTTCTAATAATTCTCCTTTGTAATGATATGTTAGTTTTCTTCTTCTAATAATTTCCATTTTCTCGATTTTGCTTTCGACAAAGGGACTTCAGTGAGGTCTCTTTGATTTGGTTCTGTTATTCTTCAATGGGACTGGGAGGGGAAAAAAGCATTCAAGATCAGTTAAAAAAATGTTAGATTTTGACATGAATGGAATATAATTAAATATCTTACAATGCAAAAAAAAAAAAAATACACAAATATAACAAACTAAGCTTATTCCTAATAATTTCCTGGATTATTACTGGTTGCCATGTTTAATACCAAATGACATCCTTGAACATGTGAAATGTTTTAGTAATGCTTTGTAATGTGTTTCTTTAGCAACTAAATGTGATGAAATATTTTTTATTATGTCTTCATATATATCTACAAAAAATCTGTACTAAACTACTAATTATAGAATTTCTCATAACGATAATATCAAAACGGTACAAAACACAGTATTACAAATACGTCACGTGCAACGCACGGGCTAAAAACTAGTATATATATATATATATATATATATATATATAATCTTCTTGAATATTTATGTAGTTGTAATTATGTTTTTTCAAAAACATAAACACATTTTTGCTTATTCGAAAGTATTTAATTTGTTAAAACAAAATATTTAACTGGTAAAAATTTCAAAAATCATGTAAATTCAATCGTACAAAATTTAATCAAAAGATTTGTAAGAATAAACTTAATTGAAAAGGAAAATAGTCATTTGTTGAAACTAGTACCAATTTAAAATTCTCTACTATTCACGTCATAATTTCTCACGAATGAACCGTTGAATTTGAAGAACAATGAGTTTTGAACTTGCTGTCAAAATTTGACAACAATTGGACCACAGTATTACAACAATTTTTAAATATTTACAATTATCACTTATTGATCACAATTAATGTAATTGATAGTTGCCTAAAAAACAACAATTTTTTTTTCAATTAACATTTTGGCCAACCATTTACTTCTTTTAAATTTTAACTCATTAAGGTAAACACCCATTAGTGTGAACATTCCCAAATTTTCTCCCTTTCACAAATTCAAAGCTCTAATTTTCCTCTTTGTGGACTCATCTTCAATTTTTCACAGTTGAAACTATATCTTATCCAAAAATTTTGATATCTTTGCAAAATCATTAATTTTTTGCATCAATTCAACGATTTCATCCAACCATTTTTCCTTTTCAACTTGATATATATCCAAATTTCTAAAAATGGTGACTACTTGGGCGGAGGACAAGAGAACCTAAGGATACTCGGAAAATAGAGTCGGATAAGAAGTTGGATATTGTTGAAGAAACACCAACTTAAAAAAAAAGTAGATAATGCAAGCGTGTACAGCAATCGTAAGCACCTAATACAAGTAAAACTTGATTCTTGAATTTATTTTAATAGATATTTTTGTTGCTTAATGCATTTCGTTACTTTGAACCATGTCTGGTGGTGGTGACAAAAGCTCCAGTAGGAAAAATGCACCAATAGCACCCAAATCATCATTGTCGTTGGTGAATTTTTTTTTTTTTTGAATAAAATTCAATTTCATTTGTGGTTATATTTATATAATTGATTATAAAATTGAGTTTGTGGCAACGACTGACAGTCGAGACGGTTGATGGTGGTGGTTGGATTTTTAGGCAACAGTGCTTGTTGGGTATTAGAGTTGTTAATTAATCTTTAGTTTTGAGGAATGAGATATGTTGTTGCAAATTTCATTTCTTTTTTCTTTTCTCTTTTAACTTATTATTTTTTATATTTATTGTTTGGTACTTGAAACTTCAAAGTGAGGGTGGAACGATCTATTCTATTAAATTTAATGCTTTTGTTTCAATTGAAATGGTGATTAAATATTTCTTGTGTTTTGCACTTATGTCTTCACATTTGCTTGTCGCATTTCTATAATCAGTCTTCTATTAATTAGTAAATATAGTTTCTAATGATTATTTTTGTTCAAATATTATGCTAACATTATTTGAAATGAGGGACAAATAGTTTATTGTACTTTTGTATTATTATTTTTTTGCTTATTTAAGGGTAAAATTTTTTTTTTACGCACTCCTAACGGACTTTTTGGTTGAAAACCGTCACAGGGATAATATTTGTTAATTAATAAAACGTTGAGAATAAGAATGCAATGAAAAAAGAAATTGAGGATATAAGTGCGATAATTAATAAATGTTAAGGAATTAAAAAGTAGTGTAACAGGATAACTAGTTAAAATGTGGAAATTGTCTGAACTTTTTGATCCAAAAATTGAAGATCGAGGACTCAAATTCCAAAAGAAAACGATTAAAGAACTCGAGCACTAACATCGATTTAGAAACAGGATGGTTTATATAATTGAATTTATAGTCTTCAAAACTAGGGATGGGCAAAAAAACTAGAACCATCTGAATCGAACCAGAATCAAACTAAAATTGATCGGTTCGATTTGGTTGCTTGTAAGTATCAAACGGTTCTGGTTCTTAAAACTGAGAACTAAATGGTTATGGTTCTAGACCTAGAATCTAGAACCAGAACCGGTTCTAATTTTTTGATTTTAGGAATTAATAGTGTTGATTTTGCATGTTGCTGACCGCTGACTCAATCAAATAATTTATCAATTTTCTTAATTTTTTACACAAAAATTAATTAATTTTAAATCAATTACTTTCTCGAACCCTTATTTTCTATTCTAAATCAAAATCAATTAATCTTTAGCAATAGAAATTTATATTGTAATTTGCATAATTATTTTAATTTTTTTGATTATAGAACCGAACCAAACCAAACCAGAACTATTTTGGTTCGGTTTTGGTTCGGTTCCATATTTTTTTCATAGAACTAATAGTTCCATTAGAAAATAATCATTGATTCTCGATTTCGGTTCAGTTCTCTTCAGAATTGAACCAAACGGAATCACGCTTACTCCTATTCAAAACCACACTCATTCCTAGACTATATATATTTGAGTATGTTTGATAAAGAATTTTGTAGATTATAAGTTGTGGATTATACGAAATGTGTGGATAAAAATTAGATAAAAGTTGTGAGTCCTACAAAATGTGTGAATAAAAATGAGATTTTACCGACTTATAAGTGCTTATAAGAACATACAAACATACTCTGCATTTCATTAAACATTTGATACCTAAAAATTTTATTAGTAGATGGTGACGAAATTTGAACCAATATACTCCGTGTGTGTATATATATAGGATTTTGGCGCAAATGGTCTATAATGTATGTTCTTTGTGCGTTTTTGGTCACTAACTTTTAATTTTTGGCTAGGAGGTCAAACTTATGCCCTTAGGTGCAAAATTGATTCTTGTGGATGGATTTCGTCCAAAATATATGTTAGTTTGGCGCGTGGTTTGCACCATTCTTTTATAGAGGGGAAAATTTGTCAATTATAAAATAAAATAATAAAAAAAAATTGAAAAAAAAAAAATAATTGGAAACAAAAGTGTACACGCTAGATAGACAAAAGATACCATTTTTTTCGATGACACACCATCCGATTATGACACGGGGTAGGACAATTTCTCCATCATCACCCTCTTAATTGAAAAAATATGAATCCACATGCCCAAACCATGAATTCTCAACTCATTTTTCGAGATTTTCACTGGAACTAAATTGTTCTTGTTCCCTTAATATTTCTCCATTTCCAAGAATTCAAATGAAAATTGCAGTCATTCATGTCTTCATGTCTTCATGTCCCACATTTTCTCGGAAAATTACTTCAGATTCTTTAAATTCTTCTTCCATGGAAAAATAGGTTGCATAGAAAAAAATTATTTGAGTTAAAGAATTGAGACTTTCGACAGAGAGAAAATGGATATTTTAGAAGTGTGAAAATGAGGGGAATGAGAATGAATTCCTAGGCAAAAGATGAAAGGATTGATTGAGGAAGAAGAATCTGAAAGTGTAAAGAGTACACTTTCAGAACAATTTTTCTTGGCACAAAAGATGCACCTAAATGAAAATGGCAAAAAAAAAAAAAAAACAAATCGAAGAAAGATTTCAAGAAATTTCAAATTGAATAAAAAATAAAAATGAATTTCATGTGGAGAAATTGGAGCGAGTAAACAGTAAAGGAGATGAAGGAAATTATTGTTTGGTATTGTTGAAATTATTTTTTAAGTGTTTATAATATAAATTGTCAGTGAATGTGTGGATAAAAAGTGGGTTGTAAATTGTGGGTCCTATAAAATATGTGGATAAAAAGTATATTTGACTCGTTTGACCAGCTAAAATTATAATTTAAACATGGACCCATTCATTTTGTAAGAAAAAATTGCAAATAGAATTTAAAGACAGCAATTGCAAATGAAACGAGGGGAGGGGAGGGGATTCCTCCCATCTCAAATATGCCATTTAATGGCAGAAATAGGAGGGGGGAGAAGTCCCCCTAAGTGTGGTGGTGGAGGTGTGAGCTTTGATGTAGTGAGTAGGGTGGGGGTGGATGTGGGAGTAGGTTGAAGATGAACTCTTTTATTCTTTTGTTTTTTGTTTTTAATTCTTTTTTCAAATTTTGTTTTTTTATTATTTTATTTTTGATTGACAAATTTGTCTCTACTATAAAAAAAGAGTGCAAACCACACGCCAAACTAATAGACGGAATCCCTCCACAAGACCAATTTTGCACTTAAAAGCATATGTTATGAATTTTTTAGTAAGATATATAAGGTTAGGGACAAAAAACGTACAAAGATTATATATATGTGTGTGTGTGTGTGTGTGTGTGTGTGTGTGTGTGTGTGTGTGTGACGGTCAAATATAAAAGTTTAAAACTAATAAGAGCATTTTCAATGCACACCGTCTATTATTTTTTAGACGTGTCATATAAGTACAGATAGACGGAGTTATAAAAAAATTCTCTCCAATACATGCTGATGAGGATTCCGTCTAACTGATGTGACACACCAAAAATAGACTCTGTCTAGAAGTCCGTTTAAATTTAGACGTACTTCTAGACGAAGTGATTCGACAAATTTAAATCCAACTCGGGATTTTATATAAAAAAAATCAGACGAGGGAAATTTTAAAAAAAATTAATACCACATAAGCGTTAATATTAGTTATAGACGGAAACTATTGGAGATGAATTTTTAATTTGATCGTTTATTCAATAGACGTAGTGCCACATGTACTAAAAGTTCGTCTATTTTATCTGCCACGTAGACTTTGATAGATGGAGTACATTGGAGATGATCTAAGGAGTGAAGAATTAGTATTTCTTGAAAAGTTTTAATTACACTCACAGTTCTCATTCTTTGTAACAATATCATCCCTATTTAATTTTATTCACAGATATCGTCCCCATCCTTTCATTTATTTGTACAGATGATCCTTAAATAATTTTTTCGACAATTTTACACTTGACTTAAAATAATTAAAGAGAAAATAAAATAAAAAAATTGTATTTAAAGTCCCTATCAATTTTAAAAGTGTAAATAAATCATAAACTTTTTATTTTTACAAATTAAAAAAAAATTAAAAAAAAAGCCAAAAATGAGTCATATTCCCAACCCAGTCCAGAAATCGAGGGTGGATTTCTCCTCCCGTTTGTCGGCCCAAACCGCCGGGGTTTGGCCCTGTGACAACTGAGAGAAGAAATCCTCACCGGTTGCGCGAAGAGTAGAGAAGATTTCTCCCAGGTTTTTGCGAAAATCAAACACTCTACGACAAAAAAAATGATATTACCGACAACATGATCATATCAATGGTTGCAAAACAAGGCACTGAAGATCTAATGCTAGAAATCGGCTTGTAGAAAGTGACATGCTTCTACAGATATGAACATAGTGAATTCCTATTACCAGCCCACATGGTTGGAGTAAAAAATGTAAATATGACCAATTCTTATGTTTCAATTTCTTATCTTCAACAAAAATGTCATACATGAATTCGAGCAAAACTTGCCTATACATTCATCCAACACTCGCAAAGCAAATCCTCAAAGTAATTAGTTGTGCGGGTGCGGGTGCGGGTGCGGGTGCGGTGCGGGTGATTTTCTTTTTTATTATTTAAATAATAGAAAGTGAATAGACTATTTTGTCTTTGTTAAATTAGTCAAATTTAGGTCACGAGTATGTTTTTTTGTCAATTAACAGCAGTGATGACAACATGGCAAATTTGGATCGGATCGGCCTGATCCGTATCCGCCCCGTATCAATTTTAGAAGATCCAAATCTGCGGATTGATCCGCCATTTCTCGGGGCGGATTGGATCACTGCTTTGATCTGCAAACTGATCCGTGTTATTATTTTATTTTATTTTATTTTTTGGACAATTGTCAATCAAAAAATTAAACAAACATTGAAACAAACTTTACTACTTTACTATTTTTTCTATCTTTTTCTTTCTTTATTTTTCAAATGGGACAGATCGGATCGGGGCACACATGATCCGATCTGCCCGCTGATTTGTGGATTGGAAATTTTTCACTCCATTCGGACTGGGTATCCATCGGGTTTGGGGACAGATCGAATATTTTTGCCATCCCTAATTAACGGACCTCTGGTCGAAATCTGACCAGACTTCAAAAGTCCTTTCGGTAAATATAATTAGAAGTTTTGGACTCGATGACACATTTTAATTATTTTAAGTGCTGTAAAATAATTAAAGGTTTATGATTTATTTGTATTTTTGAAAAAGTAGGGTCCCAATTACAATTTTTTCATTGTGTTTTTTTTTCTATTATTTTAATATATTTAAGTCAGGGGTAAAATTGTCAAAAAAATTATTTGGGGACCATTTGTGCGAGTAGAATGAAAGGGTGTGGACAATATATGTGAATAAAATTAAATATGGATGATATTGTTGTTAGAATATAAATTATATATTAGAATATAGAATATATATTAGAATATATTATGATTGTTTACTTAATATAGATTTACCTAATATAGATTAGGGTTTTCATTACTATATATACTTTCTTATAATTGTATTTTTATTATGCCGTTTTGCTTAATAAAGTTAGTTCCCCTTTTCTTTCTTCTTCACTTGGTATCAGAGCTCTAAGACCACCCAGATTGTATGAGAATTTGTTTCATGTACACGGCAGTCCATGTAAGCTTTGCAGGCCTCTGAGCGAATAAATCTGATACCCCTCCATGGGTATATCTTGGCACCATTGAAGCGACACAGCTCTATCTTGAGAACCATTGTTGTTGTTGGTATATAAAACAAAAATAGAAAAGCAATTCAGTATGCTGGCATCTTGACACTGAAGAAACAGAAGCAGGTTGCTTTCCAGCAGAGGTAAGACCACGAAGTTCCCTGTGTTTGTGGATAGCATTGCAGATCCAAAGAAGAGTTCTAAAACCCTAAGACCACGGTTTCCTTTCGCGTTCCTCCGCAACATAGCACTTACTACGTTGGAATTTTAGTTGAGTAACACCAGCTTACTACACGAGATCACATACGCTTTGTATCAGGGTGAATATTTACGGAATTTTAGTTAAGTAACACCACGGTTGGTGGGCTTACCACACACATATCACATATCCATGCCAGGCCTTGTCGGGGTGGGTGGGTCTGGTGACACGTGCCAGTGATCCGTGACCCTTACTCATGGTTGATTTCTGACTTGGTAAATTTCTGATTTTTTGGTGGTGATTGTTTGGCCGTTGGGTTGAAGTTCGTCTTTCAAAGCAGATTGTTTGATCATTTGTGCTGCTGATTTTTTTTGAATTGTGTAACCTTGATTCTCTCTTATTTGTAATAATGGCAACTGAAAGGGATGATTCCCTTCAATCTATTAGTGTAAGATTAATTGGTCAGAATTATTCATATTGGAGTACCGTGATGAAAAATTTCCTCAAAAGTAAAAAATTGTGGGGTTATGTTATTGGAACTATTGTGATACCTAAGAGTACTAGTGAAAATTATGCTACTGATGTTGATGTTTGGGAGTCAAACAATGCAAAAATTCTTACTTGAATTCACAATTCTGTCGACCATTCCATTGGTGCTTAATTGGCAAAGTATGAAACTGCTAAGAAAGTCTGGGATCATTTGCAGAAGTTATACACTAAGTCTAACTTTGCAAAACGATATCAGTTGGAGATTGATATACGAGCCTTACAATAGAAAAATATGGGTATTCTGGACTTTTATACTGCTATGACATCGATTTGGGATGAGTTGGCTCTTACAGAATCGACATGATGAAAGCATGTGAGGATTATATTATTTATAGAGAGGAGCAACGATTGGTTCAGTTTTTTATGGCACTTCGTAATTCTTTTGAGGGCCTTAGAGGCTCTATCTTGCATCGTACTCCTCTTCCTTCTATTGATTCAATGGTTAGTGAACTTGTGGCTGAGGAAACACGTTTGAAATCCCTAATAGGTGAGGCATCCCTTCCTACTTCAGTTTTGGCTGTCCCTTCTCGACCATCTACGCAGAATTAGAACAGAGATTATGTGCGAGTTGCTAGTGATGAGTGTAGCTTTTGCAAAAAAAAAAAAAGGACATTGGAAGGCTCAATGTCTTAAGAAGCTGCAATCTTCACAGAGTCAACAGCAATCACAACATCGATTTTATCGTCCCAATGCTAACATAGTAGCAGCCATGTCACCTTGTGACTCACCTATTCTTGGAGCACCTACCTCTAATCCCCAGCTCACTACTCTAGCTGAGCGGTTTAGAAGTTTCTTATCACTCAGCCTCATGTTATGTCAGCCTCTACTTATATAGGTTTGTCGTGCCAGAGCCCCTCATGTATTTCTTCATCATGGATCTTTGACTCAGGTGCCTCTACACACATGTCATCTGACTCCACACTGTTTGATTTCTTAAGCCTTTCTAATTCGTTTGTGTCTATTATGACTACTGATGGCACTCCACCTCCTTTGGTAGGGGTTGGTTCTGTTAACACACACAATTTATCACTCTCAGATATCTATTGTGTTCCAGCTCTTTCTTTGAATCTTATATCTATTGGTCAGTTATGTGACTATGGATACTTAGTTCAATTTTCTTCTACTGCTTGTCATGTGTAGGATCTTCAATCTCAGAAGCTGATTGGGATAGGCCATAGAAAATAAGGTTTATATGTTTTGGACAATCTGCAACCACCGCATGCTGCAGCCTCTAGTGTTGATTTGTCGTCTTTTTCTTTGAATTCTTCTTCTTTTAGTTTTTATTTGTGGCATTCTCGCCTTGGACATGTTTCTGCCAGTCGTTTAAAATTTTTAGTTTCTAAAAGTCAATTGGAAGATTTGCGAACTCATGATATCTCTGATTGTAGTGGTTGCAAATTAGCTAAATTTTCTGCTTTACCTTTTTCTCTAAGTGTTTCTCGTTCTGTTGTACCATTTGACCTTGTTCATTCTGATGTGTGGGGGCCTACTCCTATTGCTACAAAAAGAGGGTCTAGATATTATGTCTCATTTATTGATGATTATAGTCGTTATTGTTGGGTTTATCTTATGAAGCGACGTTCTGATTTTCTTTCAATTTATCTTTCTTTTAGAGCACTTGTTAAAACTCAACATTCTGCTGTTATTAAGTGCTTTAGATGTGATTTGGGTGGAGAGTATACCTCTACTGACTTTTCTACATTGCTTGCTTTTGATGGCACAATTCAACAATCCTCATGTACTGACACCCCACAACAAAATGGTATCGCTGAACGAAAGCATGGACACATTATTGAAACTGACCGTTCTCTACTCTTATCTACCAAAGTTCCTAGTGAATTTTGGGAAGAAGTAGTTTTAACTGCTATCCACTTAATTAATAAAATCCCGTCCTCTCACATTTCGGGTTTGTCACCTTCTGAAACACTATTTGGACATCCTCCTGATTATTCTCTTCTAAGGGTTTTGGGTGCACATGTTTTGTCCATCGTCCTCAAGTAGAACGTTGTAAGTTGACTTCACGTTCTGCTATTTGTGTCTTCTTGGAATATGGGGAGGGACAAAAGGGTTATCGCTGTTTTGATCCTGTTAATAAAAAATTATATGTTTCCGCCATGTTGTGTTTCTTGAGCATATTCCATTATTTTATATTTCTGATAATACTTATACCATGACTAAGGCTGATCTCATTCATATTGATCCTTTTTCTGATAATACCGATAGCTCACCTTTCCTTACCCCTCTTGTTGTTGATCTTTCTTCCACTACAGGTATGCATGCACCGACTCATAATGATCCTTCTCCTTCTATGGCCACCCATGCACCATCTGAGATTGTTGATCAACCTCCTTCTCCTCGATATCCTCAACGTATTCGTAAGTCTACTCAGTTACCTGATTTTGCTTATTCTTGTTATTCGGAAACTTTCTGCTCTTTCTTAACATCTATTCACAAGCTTTCTGAACCTTCTTCCTATAAAAAAACTATTCTAGATCCTCTTTGGCAACAGGCTATGGCTGATGAACTCTCTGCTTTACATAAGACAGACACTTGAGATTTAGTTTCATACCTCAGGGTAAACATGCTATTGGTTCACGTTGGGTCTATAAAATCAAAACCAAATCTGTTGGTTCGATTGAGCGTTACAAGGCTAGGTTGGTTGCTAAGGGGTTTAGTCAGCAGTATGGTTTGGATTATGAAGAGACTTTTGCTCATGTTGCAAAGTTGACTACTGTTTGTACACTTATTGCAGTTGCTTCTGTTTACCGGTGGAATCTCTCTCAGTTGGATGTTAAAAATGCATTCCTAAATGGAACCCTTTAGAAAGACGTCTATATGGTTCCTCCTCTTGGTGTTTCTCATCATCCTAGATATGTCTGCAAACTTAAGAAAGTACTTTATGGTCTCAAACAGGCACCTCGCGCTTGGTTTGAGAAATTTTCTACTATTGTTGCCTCTCTTGGCTTTACATCCAGCTATCATGATTCTGCTTTGTTCTCTAGATGCACCTCCTCTGGTCGTATTTTACTCCTTTTATATGTTGATGACATGATTATCACTGGTAATGATGTTAATGGTATTACTGCCTTAAAATCTGATTTGGCTTGTCGTTTTGAAATGAAGGATTTAGGTAATTTATCTTATTTTTTGGGGATCGAGTTTTCTTCTTCTCCTAAAGGTTATCTTCTCACTCAATCTAAGTATGCAACTGATGTTATTGAGCGTGCTCGTCTCACTGATACTAAGACTGCTGATACTCCTCTTGAAACCAATGTTCGTTATTCACCTTCTGACGGTATCTCTTTGCCTGATCCCAATCTGTACCGCACTATCGTTGGAAGTCTCGTCTATCTCACCATCACCCGTCCTGATATTGCTTATGCTGTTCACATTATTAGTCAGTTTGTCTCTGCTCCAACTACCGGTCTCTGCTCCAACTACCGTTCACTGGGGAGCTGTTGTTCGTATTCTGCTCTATCTTCGTGGTACTTGTTTTCAGAGTCTCTTATTTCCATCGACCTCTTCCTTGGAGCTCCGTGCATACTCTGACGCTGATTGGGCCAGTAACCCAACTGATCGCAAGTCCACTACTGATTTTTGTCTATTTTTGGGTGACTCACTTATCTCTTGGAAGAGTAAGAAGCAGACTGTGGTTTCTCGTTCTTCAACTGAATCAGAGTATCGTGCTATGGTGTCTACCACTACTGAGATTGTGTGGTTGAGTTGGTTACTTGCTAACATAGGAGTTTCTCTTTCCTCTCCGACTCCTATGTATTGTGATAATAAAAGTGCTTTTTCGATTTCTCAAAACTCTGTGTTCCATGAGCGCACGAAGTATATTGAGATTGACTGTCATTTAATTCGCCACCATCTTCAGCATGGCACTATTTCTTTACCTTTTGTTTCTTTGTCGCTGCAGCTTGCTGATTTTTTCACAAAGTCACATCCGGTCCATCGTTTTCGTTTCTTACTTGACAAACTCTCTCTGCTTATTGATGTAGCATCGTGAGTTTGAGGCGGGATGTTAGAATATAAATTATATATTAGAATATAGAATATATTATGATTGTTTACCTAATATAGATTATAGTTTTTATTATTATATAAACTCTCTTATAATTGTATTTTTATTATGTCGTTTTGCTTAATAAAATTAGTTCATCTTTTCTTTCTTCTTTACATTTGTTACAAAATTAAAAGAATGAGATATGTGAATGTAATTAATGCTCTTGAAAATTAATAATGCAAATAAAAGGTCAAATCTAATGCCAACATAAGATGCAATGGAAGTTGAATGTAAAGTGAAAAGAGGGCCATTGCTTGATTTCAAAGGACACATCGTACAAACTGGATAAAGTTTACATGGTCAAATAAAAATGTAGAAAATTAATTTATAAATACCCTAAACTTTAGCACTACTCAAGTCTTTTTATAGTAAAGTGAATACAAAACTAATCTAGATTCAAAATTAATCATGTCCAAAGGGGAGGTTCTAATGACTTTAGGGTTGCTTATATCAGCAAAAAATCTATAGCCCCTTTTAATCTCCACAAGCTATTTGCAAGTTGCTTGAAAGTGAACACCGTCACCATCTCATATAAAATTTTAAGTTGTTAAAAAGACAACACATTTATTTAAATTGTCTTTAATATGCACGTCTTTTCTTTTACCATAGGCTTGATGGCCACTTTAATTAAAAGGCCGTGTCAAACAAGTCGAATCGAAAAAACGTCTAAATTATATAATTGAAGTTGACAAAGCCTCTTTACAAAAAAATAAAAAATAAAAATAAAAATTAAATGTCCTCATTATTAATGACGGTTAACATACTAGAGGCCTGTTAATAGACCACAAGTCTGTTAAGGTCAGGTTTGACTTTAACAGACCTGTGGTCTGTTAACAAACTTCTGTTAAGATTTGTTAACAGACCAAATCTTAATAGAACATAGGCCTGTTAAGGCGAGTTTACACATATTACATGAATTTTCAATTAGGACACTTCAAATGAACTCAAATTTATAGGAATTTAAAGCAAAAATCACAATTCATACTCAAATATATACATAATTCATAATTTATACCATAAAATCTACAATTTCTACTATAAATTAAGTGAAGAAAAAATAACCATACATTTTACAAGAATTTAGATATGTTAGATTCTAACTTTGAAATGAGATGTTTTATAGAGATAAAAATGGATTAGATTCTAATAATGAAATAATTTAGATTCTAATATTTGAATCTTCTCTTTTTCAGCATTAATGTATAAGCAACAGAGATGAATTTGAAATTGTTTGAAATGAAATAAGTGGGAAAGAAAATATAGAGATATATTTGGTAATTTGTTTGTAAAATGGGACGACGGGCATTTAGATAAACCTGTCGGATCACCCGGCTATTTAGCGCTATTCCTACTATACTTGACATATACAAAATTTTCATAAATGGATAGCAGCAACAACGAGACTTAGTGCTAGTTTGATTATGCTTTTAAGTGTTTCTATGCAGTAAATAATAAGTAAAAAGATAATAAGTTGTTTGTCTGAACTATAATTTAAGTTGGTTAATCATAAGTTTTATCTACATATTTTGAAAGACTTACAACTTACTATCAACTTATTATTCACACATTTCATATCATTCACAACTTATAAGTACATAAAATATAATTTCAACACCAACAACATGTATTTAAGCTCAGATATTTTGTCCAATATACCGACTCTGATGCCAAATACCACGTTAAACAACTTATTAAAAGCTATAGTTTCTTCAACACTAAAGAAACATCCCCTACTCCCCCCCTTATAAATATAGAACAACAGACTCTTTATTTCTCATCCACACTCTAAAGTCTAAACTGATCCTCTTCTCCAAATCACAGAAAATCACAATGGCATTGACCCAAATCTTCTTCCTTCCTCTCTGCTTCATAACCTTAGCCCTTCTTGTCCCCTCTCACGCCCAGAACTCCGACCAAGACTACGTGAATGCCCACAACACACCGCGTGGCCAAGTGGGCGTAGGCGTAGTAACATGGAACACAACACTCGCAGCCTATGCGCTAAACTACGCCAATCAAAGAAAGGGCGACTGCAGCCTCACCCACTCCTACGGTCCCTACGGTGAAAACCTGGCCAAGGGGAGTGCCTCCTCCTTCACAGGCACGGGCGCAGTTAACTTGTGGGTTGCAGAGAAGCAGTACTACAATTATAATTCCAACACCTGCGCTACTGGACAGCAGTGTGGGCATTACACGCAGGTGGTGTGGCGCGATGCTGTGCGCATTGGATGTGCTAGGGTTCAGTGCAATAATGGCTGGTATTTTGTTATTTGTAGCTATGATCCTCCTGGTAATTGGGAGGGGGAATGGCCTTACTAGCTATACCTGTTTTTATATATACACTACAGCATGATGAATAATATTAAATAAGCTGCTCAATATGGAGCACAAGCCATATATTTAAACAATTTAAAGCGTAATAATAAAAGTTGTGAGTCGAGAGATCGATCAGGGATGGACTTTCACTCTTAGCATTCGCTTAAACTCCCGCGTACAACTTTCTAGCGGAAGAAGTCTTCGTGGCGTTGACGGCTAGTGATTGTTCATGTTTGAGTATAATTTGAGACGATATACGAATAACACAACTATCTCGAAGTAGGATTGCTTCAAGAATGGATGCTTAAAGCTTCAGGCTCAGTGATTGTTCGTGGCGTTGACGGCTAGTGATTGTTCATGTTTGAGTATAATTTGAGACGATATACGAATAACACAACTATCTCGAAGTAGGATTGCTTCAAGAATGGATGCTTAAAGCTTCAGGCTCAGCTAGCTAGTGACAGGGAAAAGAATGTATCAAAGTGTACACGATCCCTTGTTTTCTCACTTTTACAAATTTAATAATAAGACTAGTATATCACCGATGCGATCTGCGTGACTTTTTTTTAAGATAGTAATTTTAAAATATTTTAAGAGTATATTGTTTATTTATTACATTCAAATAAAAAAAATCATATAAATAATATTTGATTACTCATTGATATTGAAAAATAAAACAACATAGTTAATCCAGATTTTCAAATGCTTTATTGAAAACCACGTTTGTTGTCAAATTAGTTGGCACTCCATCCCTATCACAAATCAACATTTTCAATCCCGTATGATTTGTAACTCTAGACAATACATGTGTGAAAACAATTAAATAATATTATAATTTGAAATTTGATTTTCTAAATTGTAAAGATGCAGATTACGTTAATCATATTGTGTAAATTTATTGTTTTTCTATTTGTAGACAATTAATAATATTTACATACTCCAAATCTTATATTGATTAATTAATGTAGCATTCAAATTTATTATTACTGATAATTGAAGTAAATTTATCTTGTTCTAGAAGATGTGTATTTTTTAATTGGAAATGCCAATTCATAATTTATTCATTTTTACCGAGTATCATAAAAATTCAAAACATTTGAAAATTTGGACTGGTGATTATTTATTTACATTTGATCTTTGGAATCTCGATAAATTAACCGAAGTTAGGCAATTACTTAACAAATAAATCATCGGAAATCTCATCTGGGCTACACATTAAATCTGATTATTAATTACCTGATATTGGGTAATTAATTAATTAATTAAATATTTATTTATATATATTATTATTAATTACCTGATATTGTTTGAGACGGTTTCATACAAAAAAATAAAGATGATAAGTCCAACGCAATTCTAAAAGTTGTTGTATTTATTATTTAATATTAAATGTTACACTTCATTTTTTAGGAAAAAGAAAAAAATAATAATAAACAATCAATGTGTGAAAACAATTAAAAAATCTGAAAAGCTGTTGCATTTATCCTATATAATATTAATGTTACACTTTTTTTTGCAAGAAAAAGAAAAAAAATAAACAATCAATGTGTGAAACCAATTAAAGAAAACATGCTCATATGCAGCATTTATGGCAGAACTTACCAAATCAATGTGTAAAACTAATTACAAAAAACAAACTCTTATGCAGTATTTATGACGGAACTTACCAAATTTGGAAAGAAAAAATGGCGGAAAAATATGTGGGTGAAATTTTCGACGGTTATCCAACTATAATATATATAATATTGTTATAAAACTAGAAAAGTAGAAAGAAAAAGAGAAGAGAATAGAGAGAGTCAAAACTCAAGTGTGTTTATTTATTATAACAAAATGACCCTTATTTATAGGGTTCTAAAGGAAGTTACAACTTGATTAGAATACACTCTTCTGGAGTAAGTAAATAACTATATAGACATCTAGATACAACTAAATAGTTATTCATCATTATCTATAATTTTATAACACTCTCTCTTGAATGACTTATTACACAATAACTGGTTCGTTATTTGGCAAAAATCTAAGGTGACAAAAATACCAATAGAAAGAAAAATTATCAAAAATTGAAGTATTCAAATGCTGCTTCATTAAAACCTTGTTAGGAAAACCCAGTGGGACAAAACCTGAGCGAAGGAAAAAGCGTACAGCTACTCCCCCTGATTTCAACCAATGGAAAAAACTTGTATCGAGCTATCCATATCTTATGCGTCAATGTCTTCAATGCTACCATCTTTTTAAAACTTGTATGAAACAATTTTGGTGAAATGTGCTCCATGTTATAACCTCCAGCAATATCATCTTCATACACTATATCTGGTTGACTGTAATTAACATGATGGTCTGATGCAATTATATTAAAAATAGATCTCGTTGTTGTTCCCTTCAAGGGTCTCATATACAATTTATAATACACGAGAGTATAACCATAGGGTTATGATGAGGGTAAATGTTTTGTATGTTATGGACATCCATAACTATAGTATTTATACAACTTTTAATTGAATGTTATTTATAGAAAAAATATGCATCGTTAAAACTTTACTAGAAAAAACTCTGTGGGAAAAAATCTTAGTGAAAAAAAGAGAGTACATAATTCTTCTAATACGTCATTAAAGTTGTCTCATTAAAAACTTTGCGAGAAAAATCCAATGGGACAAAACCTTGGTCAAGGAAAAGAGTACAACGCGTATTTACTTCCACTCATCATAATATCACTTTAGGTCTGTACTTTGATCGATTAAGTTCTCGAAAAGTTGAATTATATGCTTCAGGCATATTAAATTCTCCAGGGATTTATATACATTATTTTATTAGTCAGGCCAAATGAGTTGGTTATAACAATATTTATTATATGCATATATGTCATGCATTGACAGATTAACAAGATATCAACTTATGATTGTTTTACATAAGCCTTTGCAAAATTCATAATGTTAAAAGTCGTGCATTACATGTTAGACTTCATTTCCTCATTTCCTTTTTGCATAAATATACACATTTAGGTGCTCCGACTATAGGTCCAGAAACTTCAAGTTTCTCTAGTCAGTTCAATTTACTTGGATTGCGTCTTTTTATTTGGCCAATTTATTCTTTGACAGATTTCTTTCAATATCCTTGCTACCTTTCATAATATGAAACGCTTCTTTATATACAACAATGTTGTCAACAACATTTATTTTTGAATCCATTTCTTTCTCATAACGACATAACTTAACGATATTTTTTCGTTTTATTATTTCAGCTAGCTGAACCTTTTCTAGGGTTTTTATAATTAGTTATGTCTATATACACTCCAAGAGTATACACCTCCTCAATAGGACCATCTTTATAATTGGTTCTATTTTTTATTTGAGAATTTTTTAGAATCAAATGTCACCACGCTTCAGGCGTGTCATTAATTTACCTGATATAATGTTAATGGATTGTTCTTCAAGGACGCTAATATAAATTGGAGCATTTAGAGCTGGTATATGAGGTTTGATTTAATCTCTTTGGTCAGTAAATACATTTGTCAATTGTATAACTTACAAATGAGTTATTTGTCGAACTTCGGTTCATATTGTCTTGTGCAAGGATCTAGAAAATATAATATACAGCATTTTCATGTATTCTTTTCAGCTGCTTAGTTTTTCTCCCCTAATGTTGAGGAAACTGTCTTATCAAAATGACATTCGAAAAACTGTATTATAAAATATCACCCGTTAGGACTTAAGATATTTTATAATGTTCCATACTAAACATGTATTCTCAACATTTTTCAAAGCCCATCTTAATGCACTATGGTGGACCGATTCTACATGTCTTGCACTATAAAAAAATCATTAGATGGATAATATTAGACTCTGACCATAAGTTAACTATAGCGGGGGTAAGTTTGATGTTGGCATGATGCGTATAAGTGTTTCTGCATATAAAATAGCATTCCCTAGACAAAAATGAGAAGTGTTTTGTTCTCAATAGTAATGGTTTAAAATTTAATTGGAGGCGTTGAAAAACAATATTGCTAAACCATTTAAAATCATCTCAACTGATATTTATTAAAAGTTTGAGATTTAGACTCACTAGTATTGACAAGACACATCACCGTCTTGGTTGTATAATCTGAAAATTATGCTCATAATTTAAAATTTGAGCAAGTAATCTCGCAAACTTCAAATTGCGAATAATAACACCATACAATTATCTAGTAGATGTATCTATCAGATACAAATAATATATAAATGGTCAACATGGAGAGTGATGGGGCCCCATAAATCACTTTAAATAATTTTCAGAAATGCAGAGAATTCAGTCTCGATTTTATCTAGTGAATGTCTACTAGTTTATATACAATGAGAACAAGCATTACGTGATAATTCATTATATTGAAAAATCTTACGATTTTCAATAGATATTCTCATTAATATTTTACATCATATTGATCAGGGATGATCTAACCCAGTAATGCCAATCAATAAAATTTTTAGAACATTGAACTTACGGTTCAATATAATACGTCTTCAAGTGTATCAACACTCTAATATTACACAACACTAATATTCTAAAATTGTAAAGTTGTGCTTCTTCAAGAGCAACAACACAATATTCTTTTTTAATATTTTCTATACTTTCTGTTTCTTCAGAAACAATAATATCATTTTCTTTTAAAATATTGATATTCATAATATTATACTTCTTCAGGAGTATTAATACAATATTTGTATAAAATAATATATCTTATAAAATTATGTTCTTCGAGAACAAGTAATATTCGACTGAAATATTAATATAATATTGTGCTACTTCATGAGCAACAACATATTATTATTTAAAGATATACTCATCATGAGCAAATTCATACTAGAAGTTAGATCTTTTACAATTATCTTCTTCGAAAGCAAGTACTATGCTAGAATATTAATATAATGTTGTGCTTCTTCAGGTGCAACAACAAATAATTTTAAATATATTAAACTTTATAAAAATTTGCTCTTCAGAAACAATAGCTTAATATTAGATCTTATGAATTATGCTCTTATATTCTGCCAGAATATTAAAGTAACGTTGTGCTTCTTCAGAAGCAACAATAAATTATTTTGAAAAATTGAACTGTATAGAAATTTACTCTTCAGGAGTGATATCATAATATTCTTATAAAATATTAGATTTATAAAATTACGCTCTTCGAGAGCAATAACTTAATAATAAATCTAACAAATTACGCTCTTAAGTGTATTTTATTGAAATATTAATATAATATAAAGTTGTACTTATTTTGGGAGACGAACGAAATATTATTCTGAAATATTAATTTGTATAAATTGATAAACACAATATTATTTTAAATATTGATATGTTATTATTAACAATATTCGAGAAATATTTATCTATCATTTATCAATACAGAAAAATGTATAATCAAATACGATAGTAAAGAGAATACTAACTTTTTGTCTAGATAAACCATGGGATTTTGATTCTAACCGTTGGATTTGAATATAAATAAGTTTTGAATTTTTTGTCCAAATTTCAAAACAATCGGACCATGGATCGCTAAGATATCAACGTTTGATCATAAGCTGCACAAAACCGCCCAAATTCTTCCACGAATTCAAAATTCATATTGTTCACATGAGATTTCTCACTAATGAACTGTTTCATCTAGATCTCCACCGTTGGATTTTAAGAACAATGAGTTTTGAAATTACTATTCAAATTTCACAATGATCGGACTACGGAGTATTGAGATAATAAAATTTTATCATAATTCTTGCGATCTGTCCGGATTCGCAAATTTTCTAAACTATTGCATTCAGATTTTCTCTCTTTTGGGTGAGTTTGTTAAATGCGATAACGTGTCATAAAACTAGAAAAGTAGAGAGAAAAGAAGAAGAATAGAGAGTCATTTATAGGGTTTCGAGAGACTTACAACCCTGATTAGGCTCCTAGGTAAGTAGATAATTACATGTAGGCATCTGAATCTGTTAAATAGTCATTCATCATTATCTATAATTTTATAACATATATATATTTATTATATATTACATTATGCAGCTTTGATATATTAAGGATACCCCAGGATTTATTGCATTTAGTGGATATATTACTTTACTATGCTTCGTCCATGCGCACTATGTTGCTTTAGAAGATATCTTTTAAGGTTTCGTAGACAAAAAAGGTAGGACACCTTCTCCGATTCGATTGACCACTTTTTGTCCCCACCTCCAGAATATGTTAAGTGCCTTTGGCACTATGTCTTGTGAAGTGCCTTGTGTGTCAAGACAAACTAAACTCCATAGCTTGAAGACGAGAGTGTCTCAAAATGAGGAGGTTTCAAACTTTGTGAAGAACTCTCTGAAGTGTACTAATTTTTTTTTTTTAAAAAAAAAAAAAACCCAGCCTTTAAAAAATTTAAAACTTTCTTGAATTTTAAAATTTAGTTGGAGTGGTTGTTCATCAATCCTAAGATGGTTAATTAATAGGGAAATTGGCGCAAATGGTCCCTAATGTATGACATTAGTGCGCAAATGGTCTATAACCTTTCTTTTTTGGCAGAATGGTCTCTAACTTATCTATTTAGGTGCGCAATTGGTCCTTTTTGACGGATTCCGTTAAAAATTCGTTAAAACCTTTCCAAAATTGGCGCAAATGGTCCCTCTCATGTTTTTTTGTCTTTATTAGTGGGGGTAAAATTGTCAAGTTACATTTTTCTTTCAATTGGCGCAAATAGTCCCTAATCTTTACCTTTTTTTGGCGCAAATAATCTATAACCTATAATTATATTTTGGTGCACAAATGGTCCTTATTTGATGAAAAAGACAAAAATATTCTTAGTTTTAATTAAAAAATTGCAATTGGATTCCAAACTTTTGCAAAAAGTAAAAATGGGCCCATCACTTTAATTTTTTATTAAAAATTAAAAGAAACTAACAAATTGATAATATACTAAATTATTTTGTATATTTTATAAAATCCCAACTCAAATTCAACCACCGCCAACAACACGCGCGATTTTAGCCATCTCAAATTGCAGAAAAATCTTCCATACAAAGTTCACTAATGATTATAAGGACAAAATATTGGAATTTGCAAAAAAAATTAAGTTGGAAAATGCATAGTGATCACGACGGAGGAGATTTGGGACCCTCTTTTGATTTATTTGAACACACACAGATATGCCTTGGTTATGAATTTTTAGTTTACATTCATCTATGCAGTTTGTTTTTGGATTGGGTGATAAAGTTTTGCCAACTGATATTGAAGAAGGAATGCAAGTTGGGTAAGCGTTTCCTTTGTCTTGTCCCAAATCTCCTCCGTCGTGATTAGAAGGACAAATTTTGGGACCCCCAATGCACAGTGATCATGGCGGAGAAGATTCTAAAGCGGTTGAATCGCAGGTTGTCAGGTTGAGGTCGTCGGTTGAGAGTCAAACTCCGGCCAGGCAGGGACGGCCACCGACTCTCTTCTTCGCCGCTTTCTTCTTCGCCAGATGTGGAGGCGGCGGAGTGCTTTGTTGGTTGTGATTTGGAGGTGGGTTTCGAATATCAAAAGCTAGTGCTAGATCCTCCGGTGATGGCAATAATTGCATATTTGGGTTAGGGGATTTAGTTACAATTTTGTTGGTTGGGGTTTAGTTACAATTTTTGTTTTCTTTTTGTTTTTGTTTTTATCATTCAACTTAAGGGTAAAATATTGTACAAATATAAGTAATGTAGCAATTAAACTTTTTATTTGTGTCAAAATAAAATTTTTTTTTCTTTTTATATTGTAATAATAAAATTAAAGTTTGAATTTTAAATAATATGATTACTTAATAATAATAAAATAATTTTAATTAGCACATTTGTTAATATTATGAGCTTAAATTTTAATTATTTTATAATAGTTCATAAAATATACAAAATAATTTAGTATATTATCAATTAGTTAGTTTCTTTTAATTTTTAATAAAAAATTAAAGTGTCGGGCCCATTTTTACTTTTTGCAAAAGTTTAGAATCCAATTGCAAATTTTTTTCATTAAAACTAAGGATATTTTTGTCTTTTTCATCAAATAAGGACCAATTGCGCACCAAAATATAATTATAGGTTAATGACTATTTGCGCCAAAAAAAAATAAAGATTAGGGACTATTTGCGCCAATTGAAAAAAAAATGTAACTCGACAATTTTACCCCAACTAATAAAGACAAAAAACATGAGAGTGACCATTTGTGCCAATTTTGGAAATGTTTTAACAGATTTTTAACGGAATTTGTCAAAAAGGGTTATCACAAGCACCTAAAATAGATAGGTTAGGGATTATTCCGCCAAAAATAAAAGGTTAGAGACTATTTGCACACTAATATCATATGTTAGGGATCATTTACGCCAATTTCCCTAATTAATATGTTAAAAAACTAAAGTCATCCTAATATTTTGTATTATTTTAATTTGCAATTCGCCATGCTGTATGAGAGTCTGAGGCATAGGAGGTGAACTAGTTTACACACAGCATATATATCATTATTTCTGACTTTTTGAATTTTGATATATATTGTGTAGGCATATGTCCTTGAGTTGGGCTTTACTACAATTAGGCCCAGCACATCGTAGCCCAACCCATTACGTGCTTTATGGATTGGAGAAAACATTTTTGTCTCAAAGGCCCAAAGATGATTTTTGCAAGCCAAGGTTGATTTTGACCTCATTGTGGTCAAAAGTGTTGGATTTCGATAATGGGATTTTTTCATAAATAAAGTACTTTTTTAAAAGAATTTCGACATTTATTTTGAAAATACTTTTTTTAAAAATTATTATTTTAATTTATTATACTATATATTACTTATAGTAATTGAATCATTAATTACCGGATTTGATGAGAATTCATATATTATAGAATCTTCTATTTGTTAATTATAGTAACCAAATCCTTAAAAATCAGAATTGATTAAAATATATATGACAAAATTTTTATTGTTATAACTGTCAAATATATATCATTTGTATATGAAATATATGTAACAATCACAAACAAAACTTAGATTCTCTTCACTTTCAACATTTGTAACAATCCGTAACTGATGTAAAATATAATACCAATTTTCACACAAAAAAACTCATGATATACACAATTGTATTATATGTATCATATTAAACATCAATGTTACAAACATCATATTAAAGAATAATGTACCAATAACAAATAATATCAGTTGTATCATTCATTGTTACATACTAACTAATTGTGTAACATGTGTTACATAATATCACATACAAATCAGTGTTACAAAATAGTCTATTGTAACATCTTTATCATTCAGTGTTACATAATAATCTATTATGTAATATTTGTTACGAAATAATCAATCGTCATAACAATCTATATTCTATAACAATCGTCATAATAACATATTGTGTAACATTTGTTACCGGTGAGATATAACATAATCTATATTCTATTACAAAATAGTGAAGAATGTACTGAGATTTCGTGAAGATTTGGGGCTACAAATATTTTGTGAAAATTTTGGAGAGAATTTGCCTTGATTTTGGAAGACTTTGGTATGTTCGATTTGGAAGAGATTACCTTAATTTGAGGACGTGAATTCTAGTTATACAAATGATTGTGTATTAATTATATTTTGTTTTGATTTTAAACTATTATTTTATTTATTAATATAATATATAAAACAATATTTTTAAAATAAAAGAGTTAAGTTTACAAAAGTAAAAATATTATTATAATAGTAAATAGTGGATGTAATTTCTACTTCGATAAATGAACACTATTTTTTCTTGAGTGTAGAAGACTCGAACCATGAGCTTCGAGGTGGTGGGCTTTTGGTTTTTTCCACTTGTTAATTTATTTGAAAATGGGCAGAATTATAAGTAGAGATGTAAAGTAGGTTGAGATCGTAGGGGGTATTCAAACTTTGCGAGACCCCACTCGAATTGTTCAATGGGCTAGCCGACTAGAAACTTGTGAATCAAAGTGGGTTCATGTAGCTGCTTTTAATCTTTTTAATAATAATCTCAAATAACATTTAAAGTGGATATTACACCCACTACTTATAAATATTAAAATAATCCTAAATCTAACATCTTAGCTTATTAATTTCAAAAATACTACATTCTTAAAAATAATTTAATTATTTTTATATTCAATTAAAAATGGATAAAAAACTATTTTAAAACCGTAAATTACATATTACCAATTTAACCCTCCTCTATTTACGCACCCTCTATAGTGAAAGTCCCAACCGTGAAGAAACTCTCCATTATCAAACCGGTGTAAGTTTTTTTTTTTTCAAAAATCTCTGCAAATCTTCGTCTGAGAGCCCTAAATTGTTGTTAATTTTTCATCTCCTTTGAATAATGGAGACTCCAAGCCGCAGATCGACAAGGTCGATGGGAGCGTCGCCTGGTGGAGAAAATAAACCGGAGTCCAACGCTTTCGGTCGCCTATAAACAACCTTCTCTACACCCACTGAAGATGCCAAAACGAAAGAGATAACGAAGATGAAGGCATGCAAAACTGATTCTACCAAGAAATCGAAGAAAAATCGCAAAAGAAAAAGCTACATTCCACAGGTATTTTCAACCGTACCAAATTAATTTTTTTGCTAATAGAAGTTAGTATTTATGTAGTTTAGTTCGAGATCGTATGTTTTGTAAAATTTTGCATATTATGTTCTGATTAATAATTTAAAAAGTAATCTGATTATGTTATGTTTAAATTTGTTATTATGTTACGTTTAAATTTGTTATTATGTTACATTTGTTACATATTGGTTATTTTGTAACAAATGATACAAAGATGATCATTATGCAACAAATGTTACGAGATGGTTATACGTAACATTTTTTTTCTGAGTGGTTATGATGTAACAAATGTTACACAGGTGGTTATTATGTTATTGTTACATTGGTTGATTCATATTACAATCTAGTATATTATGCTTTAGTATAGTGTTGAATGTAATTTTCATTTGTAATTTTCGGTGGAGATTGTACCAATCATGGCGAGATTGAGTCGAATAATGGTATCGGCTCCTCATGACGTTATTATCTCACTTAACCAGAAGATGAACAATTCTCATAAAGAATTGTTTCGTTCAACTTGTTTTGGGCATTTTTTGAATGTAAATGAGATTCATCTTCAGCATCAACTTATACACAAGATGCTGTTAATGGAGGTGAGACAGTCAAACAAGGAACAAATGTGGTTCAGTATCTCAGACAGAATACTGAAATTTTCAGTTGAGGAGTTTTGTATAATTACTGGTTTGAAGTGTATTGGTCCTGATGTCGTACTTAAGTCTCGCAACGCGAAATCAATGTTGAGGCAGATATATTTTGATGATTCAAAGAGTGTTTATAACAAAGATGTCGAGCAAGTTTTTAAGAACATGTCATCGGATTCGAAAGATGAAGATGTTGTGAAAATTGGGATTTTGTATCTGACTACGTCATACCTGTTCACTACGCCGTATAAAAAATAGGTATCAGATGCAACATTTTGTTTGGTTGATTCAGTTCTGACCAATACGTACGCATGGGGCAAGGAACTATTTCAAAATACATTCAGTTATTTGAAGATTGCATTGACAAAGCGTACGTATGATGATGGGCTTAAGAAGGATATATTCATGTACAGACTATATGGATTCCCTCTTGCCTTTCAAATCTGGATTTATGAAGTTGTGCCTTCGATAGACGCAAAAAATATGCTCCAGATTACATCGGACATGGCCTCGGCTTTTGAACTGGACTAATACTTCGACGCGAGTAACTGCGTCTCAACTGGAGGAGATTAACTTTGACCTACCAGACGTAGGTTATTATGTATCATAAAATTGCTATGTTGTTATGTGTGTATCATAATATGTTACAAACGCGCAAATGTAACATTTTGTTTGTTCATTATGTATACTATAGATGGAAGTTAATGACATCCAACTGGATGAAGATGAACGAGGGGCATCATACCTAGATGGTTTGTTTGGTAGTGATAGACAGTCTACAACACATGACGATGACAGTGATTTCGTAGAACCTCCTGTTACGAAATCAAAGAAATTTAATGCTCATAGTTCTTCAATTCCAGAAGTTGCTCGGAATATCAACGTTTCGAAATTTAATGCCCATATGTTTTTGACGCGTCATTTATTATGTCTCTTGGAGTATAAATAGTTTTGGCATCCATGTACTTGTGTTTTATGCAATCTCCAAATAGTGAACTCGTTGCTTGTCTATGATTTCCCATAATTATATCAACCGAACAAGTATGACCGTATCGGATGTACCTTATCTTAAACATATCTGTTTCACCCATTTTAGAAGCTCTAAATTGCCACATACAGTTCTGATCTTTGCACTTGAGAACATATTCTTTTTGTCGGATCTATACACAATGTACTGATAATTGTTTTGAATGGCATATAACGAAACCTTTTGCTTTAGAACCTTTTTATCCCTAAAAATCATACCGGTATCAATTCCATCTAAGCCTCCGTGTTCACTTACATAGTTGTCAACTTCAAATTCATCTTCTACTACATCTGGGATTGTTTGGTAAACACTACAAGCAAATGTATCAGTACCGATGATACTAGTATTAGAAATAAGTTCCAAATCAATTCCATCTCCAGTAACATCGGGCGAATTATTCACACTTTCAACTGAGATAATACTATCCAATGGATTTGTAACGGTAATTCGAAGCACGTAAGTAGTTAACAACTATTCCTTACTTTTTAATCTCAAATAGAACAGGACCGCATTATCATTCGTTATTGTTATTGGACCCAATCCACCACCCACATCATAATGTAATGCTATTACGATTTTATTTCGATTATAATTGAATGCAGACATTATCATGTCAATCAGCTGGATGTAGCTACAATCATGTGGTACCAAAATCCCACTGTTTCGTCATTGTTGTCAATGAGAATATTTATAGTATCCATTCCTGCAAATAAACAACAAATGCAAATGTAACATACTTTGAAACCATTAATAGGCAACATCAATCCGTTCCAGTAATGATATGTAACATTTAATAATATTACCGAAAAAGCTATTGAAATGTTACATATTTTGCAACAAACGTAAATCCATATTTTCAAACACAAATACAAAGAGTACATGTTACAAAATCCAATGTAACATAACGTGAAATGTTACTTAAGGTACAGATTGTAATAAAAAAATAAAAATAAAAAATTGAGTTACGTTAACATAAAATAATATGTTACAAACACGCAAATGTAACATACGAAAAACGTAACATACACAAATGTTACATAGGCATTTGTAACATACACAAATTATCTACCTGTAATAAACATTTGCGCAAACAAGATATTTCTAAATGTTACAAAATCATATTAGAAATATAATGTAACATATGAAAATGTTCTCAATGTATCATAAACATGTGTAAATTTAACATACAATAATGTAACATACGCAAATGTATCTTACGGATTGATCAACTGAGAGAAAATTTTCACATATAATTTCATAAAATTGTTACAATAACTAACCTTATGTTGAAATTCTGATCACATACGTTATTTTTCTTCACGGACTGAAACTTTTCACGTATTGATGTTCTTCGCGATATGATTTTGTTCGTTGCTTGATGTTATTCACAGAATGGTGTTCTTCGCTTTCGTATCGCCGACTGATGTTATTCACAGAATGGTGTTCTTCGCTTTCGTATACTCATCTTCGTCGCATATTTTCTGATATTCTATTTTCTATTTTGATTTCGAATCAATTAGATTTCTAATTGAATAGAATAACGAAATTTTCATTTTGGTGTTTCATTACTGACTATTAATTCTGACATATAATTAATATATTAATATTTGTAATTATAATAAATATATTACCAAAACATTATTTTTGAAATTTAAGTAACATAAATGATTTTTTGGAATTATTTTCAAAAAGTGGCTCATTCTTGAAAAAGTCCCACATTTAAAAGTGATAATTCTTCCAAATACTTTATTTTATATTAAAAAATTTCAATTATTTTTTAACATTTTAAATTGCAAATGTAATAAATATAATAAATCTAACAACAAATATTACAAAAGTAAAAACAATATTTTTAGAACAAAAAAAAAAGTGAAATAGTATTTTCTTTTTTTTTTTTTTTATATATTTTATGGTGTATGATAAAATTATCCCTGTTTAAAAACTACTAAAAACCTGTCTCGACCAGCCTAGTTGCGAGAACTGGGTCAAGCAAGCAAAAAATTGAGAAAAACTGTCATTACACTAAAAAAAAATGCAAAATTGAAAACTACGTTGTTCCCCAAAATTGAAAATAATAATAATTCTCCACTACTTCAAAAATTGAAAGTTGCATTAACAAACAATCCTTCCCTGATTCAGGTCTTGATTCATCCAAAAAATTTGGGCAAAATTGTACAAATCATTTGGGGAGAAAGTTCCAAGAAAATCTACACGAGATTTCAACTGAAAAAATTCATAGTCCTAGAAGAAAGTCCAAGAGGTCTAAAAAGAACGAGTACGATCAAAAGATGGAAAGCAAGTCACAAGCTATATGAACACAATCGATGAACATGCAACAACTTAATTCCTTGAAGCCGAAGTCGAGCAAGAAGAAAAAGTAACAATATTCAAAAATTATAGATGATATAAATACAATAACATATATCGATATTTGAATACTTCAAAAGATTATAATTCATTCACACAAAAGAGCATCAATTGTACTTGCAACAAGTAAGTCAAGTTACAATGTGATACTTTTTTATACTTAAAGCTTTTCGATTGTACTTGTAACAAGTAAATCAAGTCATAGCGTGATACTTTATACTTAAAAGGTTAAATATTGTGTTTACATTTATTTTTTCATAGAACATGCTTGACTAATATACAAAGGTCTCGTTAGGTCATTTAATCTGATAATCATCTGTTTCTTACATGTTGTGTAAATACGTGGAAAATGGTTCGTTATTATAGAATTACGGCTTGCGTCACTTTATTTAAAAATAAAAAAATAAAAATTGTTCACATATAGACGTTGAATCTTGATCAGCATGAAATATTAGTTTCCTTTATTTCCAAGACAAGACAAATAAGCCATTTCACCAAATAAGATTCACACTTTTATTTATTCTTACAAGAAATAAATGCAAAAGAATATCCAAATGAATTAATTTCAGTATTTGGTAAGCAAACATTCCTTTGGCAAATTATTCTGAAATCTATGATTATCCATGCAATAATCATATGTGAGATGGTATTTTCTAACCCATCTAAATAGCCTTCTTTGTGTCCATGTCAAAGAGTTCAATCTCTCATTATTCCACCAATTTGTAGGGCTATTTGCCCTACAAATTCTGGGATTCCCTTTCCAAATGCATGCATCAATTTTGTGGTTTTTGAATGAAGCTATGTAGGGAGCCTTGGACCAATCAATCTTGTCTTTTCCACCATTTGTTGCCCAATCACTCCCATCCCACATGCTAATTTGTAAACTCATTGGCTGAAATCTTGGAAATGCCACTCCCTTTTCTGCATGGTTTCTGTATGTTCTTATGGGAACCCAATCCACCATGAATCTGCAACAAATGAGGGTATGTTAGTTACCTTGCAGTACAAGAAAACCCTTTAATTTCTGCATGGTTTCCGTGTTTTAACGACCGGACCGGCCGAGGCCATTTGATGCTTGACCTAGCATGGCCCACAAATGTGTCTAAGCCGGCCCATTTTGACACCTCCGAGAAAACAAAAGAAATAAACTTTACATAGATTCTAAATTTTATTATGTAAGCTAACATAGCATCTGAAAAGATTTTTATTTTATTTTCAACAAGTTTCCTCTCAAAGGCTAGACTTGTAGAATTTTTTGTAAGTATAGGCGCGAGACTTGAATACATGACATTTTTTGAGCCTTTATACCACATTGAATCACCTCATTAAAGTTCCAAATTTGAAGTTTCATGATGCTCATTTACGAATATTTTGCACATGTCGTGGTTCAACTTGAAACATCATGAAGCTGAACTGAGAATTAACACATTAGGGATGGATTCAAGAAATTGTAATAATTAAAAAAAAAAAAAAACAGAATCTCTAAAAGGATGATCAAATTTTGGATGAGTGTCGTCTTACACAATCTGGTAGAGGTTCCATAGTATAGAATATGTATGGAAGTCCTTTGTGGGATCAAACCACAGTTTAAATCTTTGCTCTCTGCCATCATATCCATCTACATAAACATTTGTTTGGAGAGTATAAGGTTGTCCAGGTACATTTCCCAGGAATTCAAAATCAACTTCATCACGATTTGGTTGACCCGATGTGAGCTGCATTTCACAACAACATTTTGTTAAACCACTAAAATTTTGTACATTTTACTGTCTAGTCGATCGTACCCCTAAATGTGTATTTGAACTTACATAGAAAGCCACAACAGTTCCAGCTGAGTTATCCGGTATCAGTTTAATTTTCATGTCGAACTGGCCGAACAGGAACATGTCATTTGAAGCAAAACCAGAACCTGGAGAATATTGTAAGGAAATTTTGAATATCTTGAAAATAAAATATAAAATATAAAATTAAATTCTTAGACAAAGAGTTTCATCACCACCCGTTTACATAAATATCACATTTTAGGCCTTTGATGAGAAAATAAATCGTATGTACAATCCCTGTCTAACAAGTTAAGGTTTTAGATGAGGTGGTTCAACACAATGCATTCTTGTGCGTGCATATATACATATAACTAAATAAAATTTGATAACCTGAATCCTTGTCAAGTTTTAAGCTTCTGGTACCACCATCTGCAGATGTATTTACATGGCCAGGGGACCATGTCACAAAGAAATCCTTGTTAAAATCTCCTGTCGAAACAACAGAAGCTAATGAACAATATTGAATCAAACTAATTGAGAAAATTCCAATCAAGACTGTAAATCTAGACAAGTTCTTCATGTTTTCTCTAATTTAAAAAAAAAAAAAAAGAGTGTTTATCAAAGGGTTGAGGGTAGGCTACATATAGGTATTGCATGGTTGGAGGTTTTGAATGTGAAGAGAACCAGTAAGAGTTTTGTTTAAGCAAGAATATCTTTAGCAGGAAGCAAAAAGGAATATATATTGTCTAATTAGGGTCGGAGATAGGAGGACCGGGATTGGACTGTAGTCCGGTCCCACTCTGGAAAAATCAAAATTTGAATTGCAACTTTTTTTTTTTTTTTTCTTTAGTAGCTAGTAGTCCGATTTTGAAGTACAATTTTTTTATTTTTTAAGTAATAGTCCTTCCTCCAAAAAATTCTGACTCCGCCACTGTGTCTAATTGTATTTATTACTAGTGATCAACAAATTGTAACCATGCTTCAACCTAGCTACTCACGTCTAGCTTCGATGTGTCAAATTAACGATAATAACAAATTAAACTTTGTTCTCAATAAATTAGGATCAAGACTTATTAGATGTTGACTTGAAAGTTTGTTTTCGTGTTCAAATTTAAATATTATACTATGAAGGAGAAATATATTCCAAGCTTTTGGCATACACAAATCTTTGTAGGCTTTACGTCTGAGAGGCTTTTCCA
This sequence comes from Forsythia suspensa, assembly GCA_023638005.1. Taxonomy (NCBI): domain Eukaryota; kingdom Viridiplantae; phylum Streptophyta; class Magnoliopsida; order Lamiales; family Oleaceae; genus Forsythia; species Forsythia suspensa. Next base: position 30,142,302 of record CM042670.1, on the reverse strand, counting down.
AAATATTCCAATTATCACAGAAAGTGTAGAAAAGTGACAAGACAAAGAGGAGCCCTTATCCTTCTTAAGCTTGCTTCACAGGAAGTCTTCAATTTTTAAGTTCTTTACTACTGGAAGTCTTCTACAAATATTCTTTTCCACCAGTTTGGCTTTCCTCAATAACCACTTTATTTAAAAGTTTAAATAATTAGAGAGTAATTAAATTTATTTACTTAACTTTTTGTCCACTACACGTCCCTCGTGTTTATGAGAGGTTTTTTTTTTTTTTTGGGTCATGAAAGGCCTATCACGTGCGCACAAATTTTCATAAGAGTAAGATTTACTTAGGGCCGTTTGTTTGTTCTAATACCATATTGAATCAGTTCATATAAAAGTTTAACTTGTTCAGAAATATATATGTCTATATTTAAAATTTGTCTTCAATATATATTAGTAAATACAATTTAGGGCCAACTAAAAGCAGTGGTAAGAATGGGTGCATCAATTTTTGGATGAAACTGTTTTGACTGCCATATATTTTTTTGAATCGAATGACAAAGTTCTATATCTTTTTTAGAGAAGATTTTTACCCGACCTGACTATGAAGAGCTTCATCGGGAAAATATGTGTATTTCTAGTTTGTATGGTCTAATAATTGATCCAAATGACAAATATGAAAATAAAAATTGTTGTTTGAGAAGGATTGACCTTTCAAAAGCATATTCAGTAGTACTAGCATTTTCCACTACATCCAAATCATCCCAAACGACTAATAAACATCATATTGGCTTGAGTTCTTTGACAACAAGAACACCTCCTGTGACCTCTCGACCAAAAAAAAAAAATTTTGTAAATAGGACTTTAAACTTTAAGTTCATAATTATTAACACACGTATTAAATAAAACTATTAATTTTATTATTAAGTAATGCCATTATTTAAAATCAAAATTTTTATTTTATGGTTATAACAAAAAAAAAAAAAAAAAATTGTTACTAACTTGATCCTCAAATACTTTTATTTAATAGAGCTATTCGTTTATTAACTACAAATATTAATGCTACAACTTTATTTTTCATATTTTAATTTATCGTTTTATTATCATTTAAAATATAAAGAACGCATAATTAGTAAATTTGTATTGATTAATATTTTTGTGTTAAATAAAAATATAATAACATTGTTCAATGTCATAAAATTATAAACGTCCTTTATTTATCTTAATTTTTATTCAAAATTTTCACACCACATAACAATTACATATACTTAAAGAACAATAATTTCACATTTTTTCATTTATAAAAAATTTAATTAACACGAATATAATGATATATTTAGTACGCTAAATTAAATATTATTAAATAAATATACCAGACTCATTTGCATATTTTGCAAATGTTAAGAAGCCAACTGCAATATGTCCTGAATTAAACTTAAGGGTATATTGGTCTTTTTCATCAAATAAGGATCAATTGTGCACATAAACACATAGATTAGGGACGTTTGTGTAAAAAAAATTAGAAACCATTTTTGTCCTCAGAGCGAAGGTTAATGATCATTTGTGCCAATTTCTCTATTTATTGCCTATTAAGTATTTTGGCCTATTTGTGTCAATTTCATGTTAAATAGGTATTGAAATAATTATTTAATTTAACTAATGGGTCTTAAAATACTCTTTTATTTAATATAATATTTTTTTAGTAGTGTAAATGTCTACATATTATTATTTTTACTTTAAATTCAACCTCGATTCAACTTTTTAATCCTTGATTTATAACTCTTTTCGGGTCAATGTCTGTCAGTTTTGAAAAAATATATTTTAAGAACTTTGATAATCTTACGAGTCAACAAACTTGTGATAACTATCCTAGGATATTCTTAATTTCATCAAAAGAATTTAGTATTAGAAGGTTATAATATGTGTTGGTGTGTTATGTTTCATACACACTCTTGCATCATATATCTTTTACTGATCCGTGTCAAAAGGAAGTCCTCTTTATCGAAAATCAAATATGTTGGGATTTTTGTGATCTCAAATAAATTCGGGCAAATGATGATTAATAGATTCAGTTATATCTTCACGTAGAACTTTGAACCCATGATTGAATGATAATTGTATAGTCCACTCACAAGTGTGTTTTAGCTCAAATTAATGAGGCCCAGGTGTGCACTACAAAGTATAAGGTTTTCACCTACTAAATTTTACTAACTAAAATTTTTGGTCGGTAAAATTGTTTTACCGACTACATTATTTTATGGTCGGTAAAATTCTTTTACCTACTACAATTTTTTTTATGGCCACCTAAACATTAGTGGCTCGATTGGCCAACCCATGGAAGGATTCATCGACCAAATATCTAGTCGGCGAAGGTGTTGTTTTTTACCGACTACAATTATCTAGTCGGTGAAGGTGTTTTTTTTTACCGACTATAATTATCTAGTCGGCGAAGGTGTTGTTTTTACCGACTACAATTTTTAGTCGGCAAAGGTGTTATTTTTTACCGACTACAATTATTTTATAGTCGCCTAAACATTAGTGGCTCGGTTGGCCAACCCAAGGAAGGATTCATCGACCAAATATCCGGTCGGGTGAAGGTGTTGTTTTTACCGACTACAATTATTTAGTCGGTGAAAGTGTTGTTTTTACCGACTACAATTTTTAGTCGGCCAAAACTTACTGTGGGAGGTTTTCCGCGTTTGACAAATGAGGGGCACAATGTCTAACTAAGTTTGGGTTGGTAAAGGTATTTTGGCCGACTAAATATCTTTGGTGGGTAATTAATGCCAACCATATAAAATTTAGTCGGCCCATGTTTTGGTGGGAATTGTTGGCGGGCTCAATAAATTTTTGGCATGCCCATTTAGTCTCTGTAATGCAATTACACATTCAACCTATTTCACATTCATTCTCTCTCCATTGTCATCTTCATCTCCAACCAATTTACGGCCTCCATCTATCTCACATTTCATTGTCTCTCCATTGTCATCTTCTATCTCCAACCAATTTGCTTTAATCACGATAAGTCAATCTTTTACTTTGTCTCTACAATTTCATTCCCCATTTCAATTTTTGCTTATATTTGTTCAAACCCATAAGTGGTATTGTACTTTGTCCATGACCATCGCGGTCTCGATCTCCATCTTTGTTCTTTGGCCGGACTCTCCATTGTTGCTTCACTCCTTTGTTCAAGGTAATTTCTCTCTCAAATTGGGGATTTTTTTTTTTTTTTTTTTTCTTGTCACGGGTTCTTCCTTCTTCGCTTCAATTCTCTAAGTTTATGTTATGATTTCTTGTTTTGTGTTTGATTGGGTTTCTTTGCATAACATTTGATTGGGTATTAGTTATACTTTAATTTAGTTATTTTCTTCTTGGACAATTTTGTTCTTGGCCATGATTGTGGCCATGGGAGCTTCTCCAACAACCCCAATCTCAATAATATTGTGGGACATATCTTGCATTCTTCCATTTTCATACTGTACCATGGATGGAGAATCAGCCACATGACTAACCATGAAAAGCATGGACATGTTGAAATTGATGAATCATGGGTACTGTTACCTGAGAAGATCTACATGAAGCTGGATTTGTCATCCAAATTCATGAGATACAAAATCCCTTTTCCCCTGTTTGCATATCCCATGTATCTGAGGTATAAAATAGAATCAACATTTTATTTCAAACAAAAATTAAGTTTGGTGTTGATTTTTGCATGCTTTAAAAAATGCAAGTAGGTTTTGTTTAGCAAAGGAGAGAATGACGGGATGGATGGTTGTGCAAAGATTAATATCCGTTTACACAATTACCCTGAGTCCATGATTGCTTTAAAGAACCTGAAGTCTGCTTATATTGGTAAGTCTGAAATTTGAGTATAATTTATAGTTTCTAGGTGCATTAACAAACATCAAGCTATCTTATGTTGCAAATGAAGTAAAATTATATTATTGGATGTTCTGATAGACAGGCTTGTCTCTGTACAATGCACGGTAGTAAAAGTTAGCACTGTACGGCCTCTGGTAATGCAAATGAATTTTTCATGTGCCAATTGTGGGGCAACCATTATGTGTGACTTTCCAGATGGAAAATTTTCACCGCCAATGAAATGTGTAATGCACGCATGTAAAAGCCGGATTTTCAATCCAATTAGGTCCTCTGCTCGACCAGTAGATTTCCAAAAAATAAGGTACACTCTTCAGCAGATCTGCATGAACCATACTTAGCCTGTTCCTACTTCGACGTTTTTAGCACAAGGACATATTGTTTGTTTGATTGTTCTGTTATGATCTAACAATTCTAACGTAACCTATAGGATTCAGGAGTTACTGAAATCTGAACACCACGAAGAAGGTCGGGTACCTCGGACAGTTGAATGTGAACTGACTGAAGACCTTGTAGATGCATGCATTCCTGGAGATGTTGTGACTGTCACCGGTATTATAAGGATGATTAACAATTATATGGATATAGGAGGAGGTATGTTTGGGGGTTTTATTCAAGAACAATATCCACTCATAACGTTGCATGTTGTTTTCGTAGATATTTAATGGATTTTGTAGATTAAAGAAGTTTGTTGTTTTATCATTTGTGCATACGCTTCTTACCATGACAATGAAGTCGGCCTCTCTCTCCATAATGCCCAGTCTTTGATTGCATGGTTGACTCTGAATATTTTCACAATGTAGAGAAACTGACCTTTTGCATGTTAGGGGCAGTTATCTGTCCAATTTTGGATTTGAAGTGCAATGCATGCATGTATATAGAACATAAATTATTGAGTTCAGATAAAACCTCATCTCTGTATTGTATGCTTATTGTTGATTCTCACTATTTCAGGAAAATCAAAAGGCAAGAATCAAGCACTTTTTTATTTGTACCTAGAAGCAGTTTCAATAACGAACTCCAAGTCTCAATCTGTGGCTGAGGATTTGCAAGATACTAACAGCAATGCAAGGGCTATGGAGCTTTCTGATTTATTCTCATTTTCTGCGAGAGATCTAGAATTCATTGTGAAGTTCTCTGAGGAGTATGGTTCTGATATCTTTCGACAAATGCTTCAATCAATTTGTCCATCCATCTACGGCCACGAGCTTGTTAAAGGTATATATGTATCAATAAATATTAGCAAATTAATAAATTTGATGCCATTTTGTTTCGTCTCTTTGCAATGTTAAGCATGATATTCCAGCTCTAGGCATGTGCAAGTAAATCACATGCTATTTTGTCAATTTCCTCACTGAAAACCAGAGTTCTGACACCGTAAAATGCTTGGCTTTGTTAGTGCCTGCCCTGTGATTTAGTTGATTCCGATGATTACAATTGCTTATAAACAAAAAACGCATATCTTGTTTTCTAACTGAACTTTTCATCAGTTCATCTTATTAGCTGGAGGAACCTCATATGTGTTACCCCTTACTAAGAATCTGCGGTCCTAAAAATATCCCCCTGGCTTGTAATGACTGACTATACATACCATACCCTAAAAAAGGAAAAGTAAAATGAAGTACCACCTATGTTATTCTGTAATGTAAAATGGAATAGTGTTTGAAATATATATTGCTTGGATTTTGATGTTTGACACTAAGCATATTTATGGCATGAATATTTCTTTGTTATGCATATCATTGGAACACGTGTAACATATGAGCTCTATGTACATGCTTCAACAGTTCTGTTACTGCACGTGCATTTGATGGTTCACATAATAGGTAAAATTGATTTAAACTATTGACTTGAAGGTCAGAAAATGATACACAAACATGCTATTTTACCTTCTTTTCCCACTTACTCTTTGTGGGTCAACAGCTGGAATTACACTAGCACTGTTTGGCGGTGTTCGAAAGCATTCAATGGATCAGAACAAGGTACCTGTCAGAGGAGATATCCATGTAATAGTCGTTGGTATGGAAGTTCTCTTCTCCGGCCTGAAATTAGTACTAACTTCATGATGGAGTGAAAATACTTGTTACCTAAAACTTGGAGGAATCTGCAAATGTCAACATTTTGATGGAAAGACTTATTTATATTATTAGGTGATCCTGGACTGGGTAAAAGTCAACTACTCCAAGCAGCAGCTTCTATTTCTCCACGTGGCATATATGTATGTGGTAATGCAACAACTAATGCTGGCATCACTGTCGCCGTTGTTAAGGATCCTTTGACAAGTGATTATTGGTTTGCAAATAATCCTGAGACAGGTCAATAATGGTGCCACTACTGAGACACGTCAATAATCCTGTGTTTATTAAGTTATTGGTTTGCAAATAATGGTTTGTTTACCTCGTTAGTTCTCCGCTTCTTTGAACTAATAAGTGTTGTTTGATGATTCATGTGTTGCAGGTCCACAACACGTGCCCGAGGGTCCACGTAAGCGACGCGGACCCACACAAGGGTTTCAGACAGCGCATATAGTTAAAGTTACACAACAGAAATTGGAAGTCATCATTGAAAAAGAGGACATGCGGGCTACAGGGCCAAATGCCCCTCGCTTTGCAAACGAGATTGCAAACGCGGAATTTATATACTGGCTATTATAGAAAAAGTCGAAGAGGAATGCAACAAATAGGTCCAAGCTTACACATGGACATTGTTCTGGTTCGAGATCCTTCCTTAACACACAGGCTATGGGGGTAAGTTATACATATTATGCATATCTAATCAAGCTAGTTGATGTCCTTATATTTAGCGTTTCATATAATTAGTTTGGCCAAACTATTAGAGAGTAGATCCCTTCAAAGGTTGATTCACCAAGCTACCTAATGAGAATCTGGAACTTCCTGCTGAGGATATTATACATTGGAAACTTATAAAATAACAATCTCCTTGAAAATATGGAGTCCTACTATTAATGCACCAACTAAACTTGTGATAATAAATATAATATCTACTAATGAGTCTTAATCAGTAGCTGCTGAGGAGTTCAAACCAGGATGGCATATGCTAGGAGAGGCACTCCCATTTGACTAGTTAATCGTAGGCTAATCAATTCCCTGCAACTTAGTGTATTTGATGTACACAACTGAGAATGAGATATTTCAACCTTTGTCAAGTGTGTCCTGTTCTAGCTATTGAAGTCTTTCTTGCTGGTTCTCCCTGTAATTAGTATATAAAAGAATACACTTTGTTATCTCATAATTTATACAAAGAAGAAGGAAGACCAGTTTATGGCATCAGATTGAGAAGAAGACTAAAGGTAAATTCATGATAGACCAGATTTTGAGTTAGATAATTTTAAATTGAATGTGGGGTTTTTATGCGATTCTGCAGTCTGAAATCTTGGTATAAAAAGTAATTAAACATTGAGTCCAGAAATAACTGAGTGATATAAAACTTGTTGAAATACTTTTTGAGTTATATAACTGAGATTGATTTGGGGTATCATTCATTTTTGTTATAGCTATTGCAGTTCTTTATTTGATTATGTAGCCTAAGGTGAAGACTTGGACCCTTTGAAACACTTTAAAGATTGGGGGTAAATTAAAAAGCAAGAAAAAAACATGTCTTTTTGCGTCCGATTAAGAATCATTTAGTATTGTTAGACAAGATTTATGAGTAATTCAATTGAGAATTTGAATGTGGGCTCTTTATGTAATTATGCTTGCTGTATCCTGTATTTGTGAATTGAGTTTATCTGCTAATCATAAGAGTGATTGAATAGAAATTAGATGTTGCAATGCGTGGCTTACAGTTCATTCCAAAAATTCTTCAAATGCTGTCAAAATTTCAAAAACCAATGGCAGAAAAATTTGTCCTGGGCGAACGCCCAGTACAATCTTGGGCGTTCGCCCAGGCCATGCAGTTGGCCTCAGTCGCCAGATAAAGCCTCTGGGCGAACGCCCAGTCTTAAAGCTGGGCATTCGCCCAGCTTTACAAATTCAAGAAGAATTTTTTTTTTCTTTTGTTTTCCGGGTTTTGTTTTTCCACCTAATTGTTATCTTCCGGATTCCAAATCACTTCTCATTATATAATTTGAACAATATTACAACAAGTTATGCTTTGTACATTTTTTTTTCTTCTATGCGGGTGCATGTTATTTTTAGATTGGTTTTCATCAAAATATTTGCAATGGAGGATTATTGTTCATCAAAATATTTTCATCCAGGGATTATGATAATTGAGGTTATACAATGGAAGATTATTGTTCATCAAAATATTTTATCCATTCGCTCAAAAATTGTCCATTTATTCTTTAACCTTTGATGAGTTCCAAACTCCTTGGCTGGACTTGGTTCTTTCACATTGCCACATACCTTAAGTTAGAAAACTGTTGATGAAGTGGGGAGAGATGTACTAAAACAAAAATATGTTAAGCTTTTGAATTAAAATTAGAAGAGAATCTTCCCATAAGATTTCTTTGGAGATTACTTATCTGTTAGTAAAACAAGTGTCAAGGAAGATATGTGTGTTTACCTTTTGTAGAGGCTTGCTTATACAAACTCCTTAAAATGATGGAACATCTTGAGAATATGTTTACTTAACTATTATCTGTATCCTATTATGTTCTTGTTTTTGATATATACAACACGTTAGCAACGATTGTTATCCAACCGACTACTGATCCATTTGGAGGTATTTATGTTTCAAAGTCGATCAAAAAAACATCCAATATAATTTAAACTATCTAGTTGACATTTGGAAATGAAATGTATACCCATTTATGTGTTGTTTCATGTATTACCAATAACATATTTCTTTAAAAATTGCCTATTGAGTGGATCTTATTATCCATTTGTTCAGGACACAAGCAATGGTAGACATGATAGATTTATGGAAGACCACCCACTACAAAGTTGGCAAAGGATGGATAGCTCCAATTGCTGAAAAGAAATATGTAACTTTACTTTCAATTTAAACTTAATGAATTGTTTCAAATTATATGTCATTAACTCATTTATACTTTTTCTTGTAGGATGATATGGTCATGCTTTTATCTTCTGTGAAAGATACCAACAATGAAGGTCGAGTGATGATGGGGTGATCGACCACAAGTTCATACTCAGCGATGATGTAGCTAATGAGATTCTTAGCTCCCGCTCTAGCTATTATATTAGATTAGGCAGGGGCCCAAAGCCTCCAAAGAAGACATGTCGAGCTTCTTCCACCCAACACGAGAATGTTGAACTTCGTCAGATGGTCCAAACACAACAAAGTCAGCTCACCTTTGCTAGAGAGAAGATTGGAATTTTAGAGAGGTAAAACAATACCATTATTGCTCTTCTCGATCAGCTCATGCCTAGTGCTGCTGAAAAACTTACCACACTCACTCACTCAGCTAGCCCCACCCCTAACATGGCTGATCCACGATTATCATCACAAGAGCAGTAGTTAATAGATTAAATGAATATCTTTTTTTGATAAACTTTTGTTTAGCTTTTCTCTTGTAAATACATGCACATGTCTGAAGCTATTTTGAAAGGGAAACATGCACCATTGTTTTTTCTTTTTGTTTTGATGTTAAAACACTTTTTGTGTGGGTGCAGGTTCTTTTTTATGTGGCAATACAAAAATTGTTAATTTATATTTTCAAATTTAACATTTATTGTAGATATAAATTGTATGACTTTGGATAATTATAATAAAATTAATTATTAAAAAACTCGGTAAATAAATTGTCGACTAACAAGTTTTGGTCCGAGATACATTTCACCGACTAACGATATTATTAGTCGGCGAATTAACCCGACCAAAATTCTTTTGGTCCGAGAGAAGATTTTGCCTACTATATTAAATCTTAGTCGCGAACATAACACCTATCGGATAAATTTTGGTCGACGATGAATTTCACAGACCAAAGATTTTTTTAGTCGGCAATGAATTTTACAGACTAAATAATTGTTTAGTCGGCAAATATATAATATTTACCGACTAGAATATATTGGTCGGCAATGAATTTTACAGACCAAATAATTTTTTTAGTCGGCGATGAATTTTACGGACCAAAGAATTTTTTAGTCGGTGAATATATAATATTTACCGACTAGAAAATATTATAGTCGGTATTGGATTCGCCGACAGGATTTCACCGACTACCATGCCGACCAACATATTTTAGTCGGCGATAATATTTTTCGACGGAGTTTACAATATTGCCGACTAATAGTTTAGTCGGTAAAGGTTTTCTGTCTTGTAGTGGTGTTTGACCCGGTTAAAAATGGGACGGCTAGGTTTAAGAAAATATATATATATATTAGGGGGTATAATTTAATATGAGTTATTATATTATTACCATATATAAATATATATATTATACCATATATATAATATATATTACACTATATATATATATATGAGTTGGTTTGGCAGAAAGATCACCACGAATTAACCATAATCACAACCCTTATTCCACACGTGAAAAGTGGACGTCTTCAGCATATAAGCAGCCAAACAAGAAAAAGCCTCTGCCATTGATTTTGATAATTTCTTTGTAGAAATTGCAACCCCTTTCCTTTCTTTATTTCCTTTGGTGAAATATGTCCTTCTTAGTTTGTCCTTGTAACTTGGTGTTACCTTTGTGGAGTTGGACAGTATTAATCTGAGCCATGTTAATTGTTCTTACAAGAATCAACGATCCGGTGAACTATTTTTCCCAACAATTGGTATCAGAGCCTCGGTGGCATTCCGTAGTGCAAGAAAATTAATTTTGAGTTGTCAGATTAACGAAGAAGAAGAAACAAGAATCTGCTCGAATATGTCCGTCCATTTTCCAGCCAAAGGAGACGTCATCTTTGTGAACGGAGACCATATTCCGGCTCCTGACGTCAAGGCGGAGCTGACGGTGGAGCGCGTGCGGCGCGCGTGGCGGAGGCGGTGCGTGGATCTTCTTCCAGATCGGCGCTGGCGGCGTGGGCGCATGCGAGGGTATTCCGGCGAGTGGCTGGTGGCGTTGTGATCCTCGTCCCATTTCTGACCTTTTGTGGTGGTCAGTTATAATTTTGGTAGTCCGGACAGCTTGGACAGCGGTTCGATAGTGAACGTATTCGGCGTTTGCAAAACCTTCATGGTTTTTCCAGCTTGTGTGGTTGCTGTTGCTGCTGGATTTATTTTTTAATTTGTTTTGCATCTCTCCTATTTAATACGGACCGTTAGATTTGGTCCGCTCTGATAAATTGGCTAATCTCTTTTACATTTTAGTACTAGTAGGCTATCGTGTGGGGGTGGCCATTAGGTTTTGGGGTTACCGTGTGGGGTAACCATTGCCTGTTGCTAGAAATTTTATGTGCCCATTTTTGTGACTTGTGTTAGCTTTTGTTTGGTGCTGATTATTTGTGATACTTTATTTTTGTGCATTATTAATTAGAACTGTCACCTGGATTTTACCCGTTTGACAATTCCCTTGATCTAAGATCACGAATCTCACGAAACCCTGGGAATCTAAAACGGTGTATATTGAGGCCTTAGGTTTTTCTACGTGATTATCTTGAAGTGCTTGTTGGTGTGTATTCTTATTTGTTAAGAGATGTCGCACATCGTTTTGACTGTGAGTGTCTTTCTTGGTAAATGCGATTTTTCTATTTGGCAACAAAAAATGAAAGGTATTTTGGTTCAGCAAAAGGTTTCAAAAGCTATTGATAATTCTTATGGTCCTAATATTACTGAGGATCAGAAATTTTTTTTTGATGAACTTGCTTACACTTCTATCATATTACATTTATCAGACCCTGATTTACAAAAAGTTGGAAAATTTGATTCCATATAAAAGCTTTGGAAAAAATTAGAAGAGCTTTATTTAATCCAATTCACTCCAAATAAAATTTATCTCCTTGAAAATTTTTAAGCTTCAAAATTGATCCCTTAAGGGATTTGGATGACAATCTTGATGTTTTTAATAAGCTTGTGCAAGATATTACAAATTGTGGTGAAACGGTCCCTGAACTTAACAAAGCTATCATTTTGTTAAATGCCATTCCTGATTCATATAAGAAAGTCAAGAATGCCATTAAGTATGTGAGGGAGACCCTTACACCTGACATTTTCATAGAATCTTTAAAAAGTAAGGAGAGAGAATTGAAGTTCGAGAAAAATGAGAGAAAAAATGGTGAAGTCCATTTTGTGAGGGGTAGACCTCAGTAGGAGGATGGGAGTGGAAGTGGAGGTGGGCAGAACAGTGGTAGCAATAGAAATGGTAGAAGTCATTCTAAGTCACATGGGAGGGCAAAAGGAAAGAAATGTTACGGGTGTGGGAAAATAGGACATTTCATTAGTGAGTGTTATAAAGAGAAGAACAAACAGAGAGGAGAAGATCAGAGAGAGACAAATGTAGTGACCTCTAGTGATTAGTCCGGTGAGGTTTACATGCTTTTTAATTTCGAGCACTAGTGAGATTAACTGTCTATGAACTCCCATATACATGAGTGGATTCTTGACTCCGGTGCATCTTTTCATGTTACTTCAAATAAGTTTTGGTTTGATCATTTGCATGAGGTCGATCATGGACATGTAGTTGCATGGGATGGAGTTGCATATAGAATTTGGTGTTGGTAATATAACTATTAAGTTTGTGATTGGCTTTGTGCATACATTAAGAGAAGTCGGATATGTTTCCGCATATGGGTAAGAATTTGATTTCTATAGGGGAGTTAGAGAGTACAGGTTTCATGGGTAGGCTTGGTGGTGGCATGATTAGAATGTGTAAGAGTGCACTTAGAGCTTTTAAAGCTACTAGGAGAAATGGCATATATGTTACACATGTTGAAGTGATGAGTGGTCTAAATTCTACTATCCCTTCCATTGACACTGATCACACACAAATGTGGCACAATAGGTTAGCTTATATTAGTGTTAAATGACTTAAGTTTCTTAACGACAAGAGTGTGTTTGGTAAGGATCAGGTGTCTGACATCCCATTTTGTGATCATTGTGTGCTTGGAAAACATCGTAGGATATCATTTTCATCTAGCACACACAAGACAAGTAGAGTGTTAGAATACATTCATACTGATTTGTGGGGTCCCGGGAGTAATTCCACTTTTGGTGGTAACAAATATTTTTTGTCTATTGTTGATGATTTTTCCAGACGTGTGTAGGTTTATCTATTGAAAGATAAAAGTGAAACTTTCATTAAATTTAAAAATTGGAAAGTTCAGGTGGAGAATCAAACAGGTAAAAAGATAAAATATTTGTGCAATGATAATGGTCTTGAATTCTGCAATGTTGGCTTTGATAATTTGTGTTATGAGTGTGGCATTACTAGATATAAAACTGTGTCTTACACTCTCCAACAGAATGGAGTTGCTGAAAGGATGAATCGTACTTTACTTGATAAGGTTAGATGTATGATGTTGAGTTCTGGTATGCCTAAATCGTTTTGGGGTGAAGCTGTTATGACTACTTGCTATTTGACTAATATGACTCCTTCTATTGTTTTAAATGGTGATACACCAGTATGAAAAATGGTATGGTAGATGTGTTAATTATTCCATACTTAAGACTTTTTGGTCAGGCCGCTTTCTTTCATCGAGTGAGGGAAAAATAGATCCCAAGTAGGGATGGTAATGGGCGGCGGGTCCGGGCGGGTCATGCCCCGCCCGCCTGTCCCAAATTTTAGGGTGCCCGCCTGACCCCATCAATTGGCGGGCGGGCGGGCGGGCGATGGCGTGGCCCGGGCATGCCAACCCGCCCCTTGCGCCCCTAATAATTTTTATTTTATTTTTATTTTTTATTTTTATTTTTTTCTCTTTCAAACAACAGTTTGTATTTTATAAAAAATAGAAGAATAAAGAATTCTCACAATAAATAATCGGATATAAATCAAAACATACAAAATAACAAAAACTAACATGTGATAATCAAAATTATAAAACATTCAAAATTTTAAAACTAACAACATGTGATTATCAAAAACTAACAACATGTGATTTTCAAATTTCTAAAACTAACAACCTGTGATAATAAAAAAAACTAACAACATGTGAGTTGTCCCATATTCAAAATATCAAATTTCTACAACAAAATTATAAACAATACAACCAAACACAAAAACATAAACAATAAAACCCAATACAACCCAAATACAAAAATCAAATAGTTTTGAATAATACACAATTCATAAAGTTCAACAACAAAGACCAATGAAATTGAAATTAAAATCAAAATCTACAATCTTTAGTCTTCATCTTCCGTAGTTGTGGCATACTCGGATCCCAATAATTCCTGTATAATAAGTAAAAAAAGTACGTATGTTAAATAGTATTATAATGTAAATAAATTTCAACATAGTACATTGACATAAATAAGATTACCTCATCCTCAATTTCCTCTTCAGTAATAGTAGAACAACATCCAGTATACGATGACGATGCGGGAGAGTTTTCTAAACATAAAATAAATCAAGTTAACAACAATGAAATGTCAAGAATAAAAAATATAAATAATACTAAATACTTTTTATTATACCATGAATGTCAGCCCACAACCAATTTTGAGCACACATCAACGCCTCCAAAGTCTTCGGATATAGTCGGCTTCGATGTGGACTCACGAATCTACCACTCGTACTAAATGCAAACTCAGAAGCCACAGTAGAAACGGGGATGGCCAAGACATCTCTTGCAAGTTTTTGTAAAGAATTGTATTTGCTTGAATTTGCTTTCCACCAATTTAGTAGGTCAAAATCACTACACCTAGGCAATACCAACTCCTCCAAATATAAGTCAAGCTCAGATTTGACATTACTAGTGCTAAATTTTGTTGTAACAAATAAATCAAAATCTTCCAGCTCATCTACTACTCTAACACTTGAAGAAATCCCAGAATTGGAATACGAAGATGAAGATTGAGGAACATTAACAACTGTATATTGAGATACCAACTTTCGACAAAGTGAACCAACATTGACAATTTCAACCGCTGCACGTTCAGGTCCATAGATCTTAGGAAAATAATACTCAACCAACATCATTTTAAACCTAGGATCTAAAAGCGGTTGCCCACGACTAATATCCGTGAATCTCATCTCAATATTTCTCAAACTTGTCCATCATACTTAAAGCCATCATTCTAATCTCAGAATAAGCAGAAGTAGTCCAAGTACGAATTGACAATTTTATTTCACAAATTTTTGGAAAAAATAGATTCGCTGTAGGATACTTAGTTCCAGAAAATAATTCAGTAACCACATAAAACAACTTTAGCCTATCACAAATTTCTGTGGCCAACTTCCAATCTTGATCACTAGGCAAACACTTATCTTTGGGTTTCTCTTTGCTTCAAACGAAAAAAAAATATCAATGTACTCGTAAGCGATTGTCAAGCATGAGGTGTGTGGAATTCCACCTAGTCTTACAATCAAGTACCAACTTTCTACCACAACTAATTTTAAGTCGACGTGCGGTGTTCTCAAATTTTTCCATCTTTTTGGTGTTGAAGTCCAAAAGATACACTATCTCAATTTTTTCAACACTACCTTCAATATTTTCTAAACCCTCATTCACAATTAAGTTCAAGATATATCGCGAATAACACCGCATATGAAAGAAATCATCATTTGCTAAGAGTGAATCAAGATGCAGAGCTTATTACCTAAAAGGATATTGATCATAGCATCATTTGTTGAACAATTGTCAACAGTGAGAGTAGATAACTTACCATCAATATTCCAATCTAATAAGCTTTCGTACAGGGTGGTAGATAGTGATTCAGCCGTATGTGGACAAGGAACATATATGAACATGTATACAAAAACAAACAACAACATTAATTAGAGATCGACAAAAAAATGAATATATTATTTTTTGAATTGCTTAGTATTTACCTCATAACACGGCTTTGAAGCTTCCAAGCGTCATCAATAAAGTGTGCAGTGATGACCATGAAACCCCTTTTTTGGTTTGACGTCCACAAGTCCGTTGTTACCGCAATTCTACTCTTGTTCTCCTCCAATATACTCATCATTTTCACTTTCTCCAAGTCATAAATCTTCAAAATGTCATTCTTAATGGTATTCCGGGACACAACTTTAAATAGAGGTTGAATAGATTTCACAAAACTCCTAAACCCAATATGCTCAACCATACAAAGCGGATATTCATGTAAAATAATCATTTTGCCTAATTCTGTCCTAGCATGTTCTTGATCAAAATAGTAAGTCCCCATAACCACCTTTCCAGTCGCTTGCTTTGTAGGGTTCAATATTGACTGCCTAATATCAGTTTGCTTACAATTACGAAGTACACATCTATCTAGATGTTTTTTCAAATGATTTGTCCCGTTTTTACTATGTCCTACCAACTTTCCAGAACAATAATTGCAAACAGCCTTGATCTCGTTGTCAATCATTTTGAGCTTAAAATGGTCCCATACCTGAGATGTCAACTTCCTTTTTCTACCCACTACACCAAGAGTCATTGTATGATCTCCATCCGAATCTATGCTTATTGGATTTTTGTTTGAATTTTGGTCCGCCGATAATGATGGAGGATCACTAGTATTTGCCGCCGTTGAACTATCGTGATGTACTTGCGGAGTACCATGTGTACTTCTAATTGAACAATGTTCGTGTTCCGACATCTACAAATACAATACAAAAGTATGATTACAAAAAGCTAAAAAACAGGGAGCAATTAACACAAGTAATGGAAACAAAATTAGATTGAGACAAGTAAGACTCAATTTTTAATCAATATCTACATTTTAATCAATCAATATCTACATTTCTATCATAAAACAGAATTAAGTAGCTACACCAATAAATTTAAGGTCTTGAAGCAAAATATAATGTGACTACTAGAAGCTAAACCTAAACATGGGGAAAATGTGTAATATCACAATCGAAACATTGTAAAACCACAAAAGAAGCCTTCTCCCATAATACCAAAGGTCAGCAACATAAATCATTCTCTTCCATTCAACTGTGTTAGAAGTCATTTCCTTAGAATCCCACAATGGTCAAATCATATCTTCTTCTGAGTTATGAAGATCGACTTAAGAAAATCCCAGTAGCTAACATTTGAAAATAAACTAAAAAGTTCAGTGTTCAAAGATAGAAAGACCGTCAAGTTCTTTCACATCATCTATGTTACTTAACAACAGTTAAACAATTTCTGCAAACTTTCAAATTATTGACCAAGATTGGAGATTTATTTTCTCTTCACTTAATAAACTCAGTTTCCTTACCTGCTGGTTGTGTGAATGTTGAATTACAGTTTTGTTTTCACACAGAGACAAATGAAAGCAGATATTTATAATGTAGCAGCTTCACACGCATAGCATCCACGTGCTTTATTTACCATATGAATGAAAACAAAGTTACCTTTAGATTTGGAAAATGAAAGAAGCAAATGGAGATGGCGTGGTGGTGCGGTGAATCGACGGCGACGATCGCATGGAGTGCGGACGCCATACCGGGCGCAGAGGCGCCGGGTCTTCTTCATCTGGTATCGGGCAGCGGCGATTTTGGTCACGTTGTTGGGTGTTGGGGCAGCGGCGCTAGGTCACGCTGCTGGGTGGATGCTGGCTGCTGGATGCTAAGTGCTAACAGGCGAGTGGGAGTGGCGACTGCGAAATGCTGAAACGTTGAGAGGAATTGGATTGAAAAAATGAATTGTATTAATTAGGGTTAGTAGAAAAAGAAATTTATAAACTTGTTATAATATATTTAGTAAACAAAAAAACTTTCATATTAAGGTTGTGGTCTAGTGGATAAGTGTACTTATTTCACCTTTGCATCCTGGGTTCGATTCTCAAGCAGCGAGGAACTCATTTTGTTTAATTGCTTTCCTTCACTTTTTTATACAATATATATATATATATATATATATATATATATATATATATATCGGGTCGGGGGCGGGCATTCGGGCGGGTCCCACGCGGGCATGAGCAGATATCTCGTCCGTGCACTACCCCTACAACCCGAATTTTCGGGGCGGGGCAGTCCAAAGCGGGGCGGGGCGGGCGCGGGTCGTGGGTTAAATTGTCATCCCTAATCCCAAGACTAGAAAATGTGTTTTCTTAGGATACCCAGAAGGTGATAAAGGGTATAGGTTGTGGGATAGGAGCCAAAAGGGTGTGAAAATCATCATTAATCAGGATATCATTTTTAATGGGTCAGATATGCCTTGTTTAGAGAGTGAAAAACAGCAAGAAACCATTAGGGAAGAGTCCCTAGTTGAGGTGGAGAAAGTGAGTACCCACATCCCCATCACCCTTAGTGAGGTGGAGAGTGACACACATCAAAATCAGCAGAACATAGATGCAGAAGGTAACGAGGATGTGATAGAGGAAAATCCTGTTGACCAAAATCCTTTGGCTGATTATCAATTGGCTAGAGATAGAGAGAGGAGACCATGTAAGGAACCCCAAAGACTATTCGATTTCACTATAGTCTATGCTAGTTATCAGGAACTAGTTGATAAGGAGCCAAATACCTTTGTGGAGGCTATAAAGAGTGAGAAGTCCATAGAATGGTTTAGTACCATGAGAGGAGAGATGAGTTCTCTTGTTAGGAATCAAACTTGGGATTTAGTTCATAAACCTAAGGATAAATCCATAGTGGGATGTAAATGGGTTTATAAGGTGAAAAGGGTACCACTAATAGTGAACCTGTGAGATATGAGGCTAGGCTAGTAGCCAAGGGTCAGTGGTATAGAATGTTTGATTCACATGTTTTTGGTTACAATAGGAATGAGTTCGATAATTACTTGTATTACCTGCACCACAGCACAAATGATGATTGTGTGTATTTGTTACTTTATGTGGATGACATGTTATTGGATGGACCTAACATGAAAGTGGTAAACAAGATAAGTGTTGAGTTAAGTAAAGAATTTGACATGAAATACCTAGGACATTCTAGAAGGTTCCTTGGTATGATTGATAGAGATATGTCAAATTCATGCTTATTTGTGTATCAAACTCCGTATGTGCTTAAATTTTTAAAGAAATTTGGCATTGTTAATTGCAAACCCACTTATGTGCATCTTGGTAACTAATTTATCTTGTCTGAGGAACAGGATAAGAAAAAAGAATTTATGAGTAAAAACTCCTACTCAAATGTTATTGGCTCTGTTATGTACTTGATGATTTGCACTAGGCCAGTCTTGGCCTTTATTGTTAGTGTTTTAAGCAGGTACATGTTTGATCCAAGTCCCAAACATTGGGAAGCTTTAAAGTTGTTGTTTAGATATTTGAAGGTTTATAACCTTGCAAATATGGGCACTAAGGTGCTCACAATGGTAAAGTTTAGAAGTTGGCTGACACTTTTAAACTTCGGTAAAGGTATGTAAAGTTCCAATTTGTTTAGAATCCTTTTTTAACAACTACTAAGCTATTTTTTTTTTACTTTTGGGGTTTGCAGGTATATTTGGATCAAGGTGGAGGTTTGTTGAAATTTTTGTGATCTCAAATAAATCCGGGGCAGTGATGATTAATAGACCGTTATATCTTCATAGACTTTGAGACCATGATTGAATGATAATTGTATAGTCCACTTCACAAGTGTGTTAGTCCAAATTAATGAAGGATGTGTGTGGGTCACTTGGAGGTTTTAATGTACCTTTGGGTTGTTGCTCAGTGGCTCATTGTGTTTGACCCGGTTGAAAGTGGGACGACTAGTTTAGAAAATATATATATATTAGGGGGTATAATATAATATGGGTTATTATATTATTACCATATATAAATATATATATGTTATACCATATATATAATATATATTACACTATATATATATGAGTTGGTTTGGCAGTAAGATCACCACGAATTAACCACAATCACAACCCTTATTCCACACGTGAAAAGTGGACGTCTTCGGCATATAAGCAGCCAAACAAGAAAAACCTCTGCCATTGATTTTGATAATTTTTTTGTGGAAATTGCAACCCTTCCTTCTTTTATTTTTTTTGGTGAAATAGGCCTTTCTTGGTTTGTTTCAGATAGCTTGTATATTTTCATGAAATGGACAATATTAATTTAAAGCTCGTCAATTGTTTCTTCGCAAGAATCAACGATCCAAACTATTTTCTCCAACAAAATATAATTTCCTCGTCGAGTGTGAACATTTCTCGTGAGGCAAGGGACAAGAGATTTGGCAATTTGCCTCTTGCAATGACTTTGAGCTTGAAGATGCAGAAACAGGATATCTTACGCGTCGTATGGTGAATAAAATTGAGATAAGGCCACATAAATTTTAGTTTTAATTGGAGGTTAGGCCTGGCCCCACAACAAGTTTGTCCTATTTTATTTTAATTATTAATAAAATAAGTCGCCCAAAATTGTTTTAACTATTAAAAAAAAAAAAGGAATTTAGAATACTAAGTTGCCAAAAAGTAATGAGAATCAACCAATTCACTCATAAACGGTTCCGCGTATTTCATAATTTTGCCTTTTATTTTCTTATCACAAATTTGACCGTTTGACCTTTGACTTAATTTCTCGAAATCAATGTTCGAGCCTTTCTAAAACATTGCAAATTTTAAAAATGTATTTACCTATTCATTTTCAATCTCCATCATAAGAAAATGCAATGTTAGTATACATTGGAGTAGAACGTAGAACCCGTTCACTAATATATATATATATATATATATATATATATATATAAACACAACTATAGAATACTAAGTTGTCAAAAAGTTATGTATTTTTTTTTAATTTAAATAAAAGGTTCATATATATTAACCCATCAATTAAATTAGTAAATCATTAACCTGATGTTTTGTTCTAATTAATGACCTATCCATGTATGCACGAACTAAATCGAACATTTTACTGGGAAATAGCCAAAACGTTGGGCCTTATAACTGCAGCTTTGAAAAATCCACCAATGGTGGACTTCCACAAAATATTTGACAAAAAGGGAAAGTTCCCGTAATTCTACCAAAGTTCATCAATTAACAAATGTATTCATACGACCAAATTACGTGCCTAATTAATACAATATTTTCTAAGTCAATGGCTAATAGCACAATTCTTATTATTTTGGGATTAAACTTGCATGCTCTCTTTTATATATTACTAGTAAATTCACGTGCGTTGCACGTGGTAGCGTACTAAATTTGACAATATTAATATAAATTGATTATCTATATTGAAATAAAGTATAGTGTACAAGATATGAAATAACAATTAATGTATTTATGGAAAACGGTTACCTATTTATTTATTAAACAACTTATATGTTTTGTGCAATTAACGGTAAATTGTATACGAAGAACAATAATTATTATTCATAAACATTAAACTTACTAACAAACACATCGAACGAAAATTAAAGTTCATAGAGAATACATTTATCTTATTTATATAATGATAATATACAAAATTTTTGTTAATCATTAATTGTACTATATAGTTCGTCTTTGTAGATTTTTAATCCCTGTAATTTAGACTATATTGCAAGATCCTCATCTACCATGTCCAGAAGCTCCAAATTCACGGATGCAAATTTTTCTATACTTTCTTGTTATTTTAATCATACACGAAATGTTTAGTAAAACTCTTAAAATGTGGATAATTTAATATCACATATATAATAATTGAATGACAAAGATATAGACATTAGTAAAACCTCATTTTTATCCACCATTTGGAGTAGAATTTGAACTCTCGAAACAAATTCTGAACGATGTATGTTTTGTGCTATTGAATGTAGACTTTCTCGGAGATTATAGAGTACCATTCTATAATGTCTTGTTTCTTGCATTTGGATATTTGGTACGGATGTGAGATCTCTACCGTTGGTTAAGTTACATCCCCACTATATCGTTTTTGTTGTAGTCTTCTTTGTATGCCATCCATGCGAAAAGTTCATTTGTTTGTTCTGATGCTTCATCCAATTCTTCTTTTCCTTGTCTCTTTTCTACAAACGAAATGTCAAACAGGAAGGCAGATTTTAATCCTTCAAGATCTCTTGGAAATTCAACAAGGGCAAAGCCATAATGTCCTCTATAATCATACAGTGGCTGAAAATTACTGATTAGATATCCCTGTCTCTTCCAACGACGTTCGAGATTGATATTGCAGTTGTCAACACGGATGTTATTCTCAATGCGTACTGGTAGATTTGCCACTATTACTGTCCATGGCTTTACGATTCTGGTGCCATCATTGATATCGGCCATCATGAACTCTAAAAATAAAATAAGCTAAGACGATAACGAAGTGTTGTTAATATGAATATTAGAAGATAGACTTTACAATTAAACAAAAAAATAAATTTCAATTGTTGATCATAAATTTTTTGATAGAAAGGAAATTGTAAATAAACATTGTATATACTAATGCGTTAGAAAAATTGAATATATGTGTAAGTGAAATATCACAGTGTTTGGTAAAAATTAGAAGGAAAGTAATGATACCTGCAAAAACTCAAATGCTCAAATGCAAATAAGGCTGTGATTTTTAGTTATAGTGAATGTGTACGTATGTGGCATTTATATAGCCAATATGTTTGGAACTTAGTATTTGGTTTAGAATCAATATGAAAGGACGGAATACTTTGTAGTAATATGAATTGAATTTAGCTATTGATTTTACGTTACAAATGAATATGAATGGGTTTTGTCATTTAACTTTTAGTTTTTGTCATGTAGTTCTTGTTTTATATGGTAAAAGAATATTAGTTGTTTTTTGGTATGCGTAGTCATTGTAAGTACAATGGATGGGTTTATGAATTGAAATTGTATTTTTTGGCACATAGTTTGTTGTTTGATGTAGGGAAAGAATTTTAACTATTTTAATTGAACACGTTATGCATTTAGAAGAAAAGTGCTTTTATTCAATTATATTTTAAAAAAAATGATTGCTTTTTACTATTTTTTTTTATCTTAAAGAATGTACCCATGGATTGAAGAGCACGAAATGTGATATTCAGATTTTAGATGGGTGAACGTGCACTAAAATTGAGAAAGAGCTAATCATTTGTAATTTTGTGTTATAAATTTTGTTAGGCCGATGAGTCCAATTGCCTAATATTAAATTAATATTTGATCAATAAGTTCATTTGTCATTCATTAAATTGATATTAGATCAAACTTAAATTGCATATATAAAAAAAAAAAAAAAAAAAAAAAAGAGAGAGGTGTCAAAAATTTGGGGGGGTCCTGGGCTCCCATGTGCATCTATGCCTCTGCTAGTGTTTGCAATCCGTAGATAAACAAAGCATCTATGTGCATTATTGAAACCTCATTTGCATACCTACAATTTTAAAATGATTAAATTCATAAAAAGCAAACTTCAATTATTCAATAAAATAATGTTGTTAGCATTTTTAGAACATTATGCCATTAACATCCATTGCTCTATGCAATTAGTATTTAATAATTAGGTAGTATCGACGATTCAATATTATCTTGCAAGTACTCTATTTTCTAACTGTTTCCATGAAGAATAGTTTCTTTATGATGCAGAGAACTAAAAATACCATATGTAACGACTCAAAAATTTGGCTTTCTATTTTAAATATGAAAAAAGAAAATGAAACTAGAATTTAGTTGAATTATCCCAAAAAGTATTTTAATAGTGATAACACTTAGAATTAAAATTAGATTTGAATAGTAAATAAGGGAGAAAATCGAATTTAATGAGTTGTGAAGGGACTAAGATGAATTCATGTAAGAGTGAATAACTTTATTAAGAGTTTGATTGATTGAAAGAGAAATGATGGGTGAAAACTCAAGAGTTAAGAAAGTGAATTTTAAGCTTTTGGGATTGAGTCAAGCAGCCAACTTTGAAGTCATCGTATGATTTATGTATTGGTTGGAATTCTACGAAACTTATGGTGTTGTGAAGTACGCAACAAGACCTTCGAAATGGTAGCAAATACACCTATGTTCGACCGAGGAATCAGCCCCGAATATTTATGTCAAAAACGTACTAGGAAGTTGAAAATATGGAATTCCCAAGAATTTATTGTCGAGCAGCTATTTTTGGGACGAGGTTGTGATCGCTGGGATGATCCGTTTTCTACGATTCAAAGTTTGTTTTGAAGATCCCCATGAGATCTTCTAGATGGTATAAGAAACATCGAAAAATGAGAATGTTTCGACCTTCAAAACTCGACCCAAAAACGGGTCTAGAAATCTACTTTAATTGGAGTTTTAGTATTAATTACCATAGAAACAAGAAACGTAAATTTATACTTGATACTTTTGTACTAAGTTTGTTTTTCAAAACAATTCAACCGTGAGAAAATTACTCTATGCCAAAGAAGAAAGTGCAAAAACTTCCAAATTGATTGAAATTAAAGCATAAATCTATTTTAAAATTTTTAATGCATCCGATCATTGCATGTGCTTATGTTAGTGAAAGACATAATGAAATTGCTTTGGTTGATCATGTGTTTTTAGCCTTTCACGTGTACATTTTCACTTGAAGTTACAACGGTTTTGGAACCTGTATATTTTATTTAATATCCAAAAAGAACAACAAAATTGCTTGAAGGTAACCCAATTTTTTTTAACTTGAACTTATATATATATCTTGTCCATACAAAAGTTATTTACAAAAGACCTGAAGCACAAAACAAGCTAGTGCTTTTCAAGCGAGAGAGCTACTTTTACACACCAATTCAGATAACAAGATGATATACATGGATGCAAGATACAAAAAACTTAGGACCAAGGGACACTATTTTTGGTTTCACTCCACTAAGCTCTGCGATTAATAATCTGCAGTTACAAAAGACCTGAAGCACAAAACAAGCTAGTGCTTTTCAAGCGAGAGAGCTACTTTTACACACTAATTCAAATAATAAGATGATACACATGGATGCAAGATACAAAAAACTTAGGACCAAGGGACACTATTTTTGGTTTGACTCCACTGAACTCTGCCATTAATAATCTGCTGAAAGCGCATCACTTTGATTGGTGATGTTTACAACGAGGCGGAGATCTGTAATATTCCGAGAGGCAATGACTGTGTTGGTTTTAAAGCATGTATGTATTGCATTATGTCTGCCAGATACGGGATCTGTTGCTGATAACACAGGCAGAGCATATGCTTTAATGGGTTGTTTGTTGATGCATGTACGATGTGCATTTTTCTCTTCCACCATGAAACAACGAACTGGATTCTCTCCAATATTTAGAGCTGTGTTGATGTCAAGTATTGGCTCAAGCATAAATACAACATCGTACTTCAGGGCCGCTATTTTCTTGTTGTTGTTGATAACCTTTAGATATAACATGTGCTCTTCTGTGGCTGAAGCACGAATGTCGTTTAATATGTCCTGATTATCCCGCAATATTAAATATATACCATAGTTATTAATACTCTCAATTATTGGAATAAGTTTTAATCTTGGATATAATTTTTTTTCTATACTAATGCTGAGATCTGCATAATCTTCTGTCCTGAGCACTGTAGAAAAGTTTTCGATGTTTCTCCAATCATATTTGCACTCACGCGACTGTGTGATCTTCTACTTGTACATGAACCTTTGCCCTATGTTGTTTGTATTTTAAATGTCATGTAATCAATGAAAGAAGCATGTTAGAGAAGTAATCTTGTATCTTGTATGTTGTCATAAGGCTCTAGTTTATTCACCCAATAGCATGAGAATAACTTAGAAGAGTACTTGGTGTTCCTTTCGCACAATAATACTTGCAATAAACGCATTGGTATATTTTATCAAAGCCATCACTTGACCTCTTGTTACAGTTACTGCAACACATACACCAAAATGGCTGATTGTTGTTGCTCACACGAACTCGTCCCTTAAGCCAAAAGAACTCCTGGTCTTTCTACAAGCACCAATTCAACAAAATTATTAAAGGCACTGTAAGAATAAGATCACTTATTTATTGAACGAAATCTTGAAATTAACGATATACCTTAGTGAACAGATATGGAATATCTTTTAAGTGGACAATCTTATTAGAAGGTGGAGGAGATATTGGCGCTGTCCTTGTGTTGGGATAATTTTTCCTTGATATCACGGTTTCTAAAATTTCTAGATTGTCGTCAACCCTAGTTGATGACATGTCAAGAGGCTAGATATAAGACATTAGTAGAGCTTGACTCTTTGTAAAGATTAAACTTGAGAAATGTAGAAGAAATATAACTCAATGAAATGGATATAAGAAGTGCAATATTTGATCTGTTTGTTGACAAAAACTTACCAGGACTGTAAATGTTGAACTTGTCTGAAAGAAAGATTAACATGTATTGAACTGTTTCCTTTAGTACATACTCCAAGCCCTAGGAAATTGTGAGACAATGAAAAGAATTATGAAAATGTTGAGCATACTCTGGATAGAGAAGAATACCACATAGTTGACAAAGAGGAATTTTACCATTGAAAGATGACACTCTAAGATTTCTTGCAAGAATAATAGGAGCTGCACCGACCATAGTTGTGACAATCTTGCATTCGTTGACCAAAAATTCATCCCACACCGTTAAGAACGTTATCTCAAATCTGTTGGACATGAAAAATTAATTCTTAGAGGTATAACTATATCATGATTTCAAAGCCTGTGATCAATATAATAGATATTGTACTGACTTTTCATTGATAAGCACAATTTTTTGTATGCAGGATTCCCTCTGAAACTTTGTCTGGACTAATTTTTTTGGCAGAACATCTATCGATATAGATACGTTTTTCCTGTCCCACCTGGACCATTAATAAAAAACAAGCCATTCAAACCACTAAAAATTTTCTCCATTATTGCATTATAAGCAAATTGCTGTTCTTGATTAAGTGTAGATGTAGAGGCCAAATCAATTTGAGAAATTGGAATGTGTAACTGTTCACATATGATATGAGCCAACATCTCATCTTCTCTTAAATTTACATCATATGGCACTAACTTAAAGTCATTGATATCTTTCCCAATTGGTTCTAACAATAAACTAATACACCGCAGTGCCTTCATCTCTGCTTCTTTACAATATGTACTATACTGTATATAATCTTCATAAAGGAAACACTTAAATTTATTCCATAAATAAGCTGGATCACTCGGACTACAATATACCAAAATAATAGCAAACAAACGTCTCAACGAACAAGGCATTTGATATGACGAAGCTTCTTGCAAACAAAGTTCACAACTATTATTTTCGCTTAACAGACCGTGTAAAACTGCAGCCTCACGAAATGAAGTAACCGAAACTCCATTGACAATCTTTAGACTTTCAAAAGAACTTGATCCTCTTATATGATTTAACAAGACCCTCAAGTTATTAATACCTCTCACCCTCTGATGGATTGGCAACTACAACCCTTCCATTAACATCTCCTTTTTTTCTAGAAGCCCAACATTTTTCCTTACTATCCCAAACAAAATATTTAGGAAATTCTCTATACAAAAGTGTTTTCATGCAGATTCATCCATAATATTCATCCTAAAGTATTCGATTAACATCGCTTTTTGTGCACAATCTCCAACAACAATTTTTGAAGGTCATCAAATTTTCGATATATGACTAATTGACTATTTGGTAAATGCAATTGTAGTGAAATAACCGATGAACGCATTTCAAACAAAGTAAATCCAAAAATTATCCAAATAGCTTATGGTGGAAAAATCCATCTAGCTTATTGAAATTTCTTAATTTCATCAATAACTTCAACATCTTTATCGGCATCTATAGAAAAAGCTATTCGGTCATGTCCTTTATAAACATATTTATATAAATATTTGACAGCCTTGACAGTTGAACAAATTTCTACATTAATGTGACAATCAAATTTTGCAACTAAATACGAGCTATATGGTGCAACCCATCTATTATCCAATAGTTAGCCCCTAATCTTTACTCTTGTGTTATTATTTCGACGCCTATATCTCGGATATGTATCATCGCCACAAGAAGTCTCAGATGTATATTCTTTTGGGTGCTTACTTCTACAAACACCACTTGGTTGCATGCAAACATTATTAGCATTTAGGGTACCACATGGACCATGCGTCATATGTTTTAAAACAAGTGAATGTAAATGAGGATATATGTCTTTATCAGGAATCTCAGCACATATAATTTTATCAATTAAATCAATAGAAACTAATTTTTTATCACGGCGCAATATTAATAAAAAGTGAGCATGTGGAAGTCCTCTCTTTTAAAATTCTATCACATATATGTATGCAACAATAGGCCCAAAGATTTGTTTTTTCAACAGATCATTTTTGAGTTCTTCCAACTTTGCTCTAAATATACATGCAAGCAAATCAGGTCGATTTTGAATTTCATCATTGTATCTCAACTCTTCCTTAATTTCAAGCCAATTTGGATTGCAAGTAATTGTCAAAAATATATCCGCTTACCAAATTTTTGGACCAATGCCATTGCATCTATATATCTTTTATACATATCCTTGGGCCACCAAAGAAAAGATGAAGGCAAAACAATTAAGTCTACCAATTTGATCACCTCTACTTACACCAACTTGTATACTATCAATAATTCATTGATAAAGCTCGCAGACGATTTCAAAGATGATTATTTCTAAAATAATCTAGTCTAGAAGTTTAGACTTTAACATACATGTCAACTATATATTGTTGTAAAAGACGACCGCATGTAACAAAATAGATTTATCAGAATTTCTAACCTATAATTTATAACAATAATACTCCCGACAAGAAACCTGTAATCTTGTCTTCTTCTTCTTCATAACTAAAAATAACATAGTAATAAAGAAATTAGTAATAAAAAATATAAAAAATAGAATATACACAAATTAAAGACATCAATCACCCATTGTTTCGTTTTCAATTAGTTCCTCAACAGAACGGATATGGTTAATACTAAATGAACAATCACCACCAATGTTGTCATCACTCTGTTGACCATTTGACCGTTCAATACCTTCGTGCCAACTTGTTTCACCACGAGGAAATAACAACGGGTATTGAAGAGAATCATAACACCCAAAATAATAGTGTACTTTATGCGTGCCACCTGAATGATAATGGACTAATATATCCCTCATTCTTATATTTGAAGATGGATTTTCTTCAACCCAAAGCGCAGCTACTTGTGAAGCCGATGGAGCATTATACACTCGTTGATCATGCCCAGGATCGATCTTATTTTCAACGTATGTGTTTCTAAGTCGGGAACATTATTGAGGCTCATAAAAAATCTAGAATAAGGATTGACGTCTAAAATATCCATCAATTTTTGCAATATTTCCTTAGATAGTTTATTTGAAATATGAAGATGATTGTTCAACTCATTTTATGTATCATAAAAATACAATTGCAAATAAGAAGGATGAAAATCCAATGGTAAGATTTCATTGATATAATGAGATATCTGCCCTTGCACTCTAAATATATAAATACCTTTATTTCTTTTGCATAAATTATGATCATACTTAACGCCAAAAGATGTGAACGTAAAATTACAATTGTACGTTCTAACGTACATTTTGAATTCCTTAGATTCAGTTGACGCTGACGTAAACAATGTATGTAACTCGTCAGGAACATCGACATTATGAAGTCTAATTTTTCCATACAAACAACAAAATCCTTTACTTTCATTCTGGAAATGTTTAGCCCCACAGTAAATGCAAATTGTTGGCAATCTTAATACAAACAATGTAGTAGGAACATTGTCAAGGATCAAAAGATTACTCAATAAGTCATTTTCTTTTGAGTTCTTAAAAGCACTACGTCTACGTATAAAGTTGTTAAAACTACATGTACATTTTGGAGACTTGGACACAACTCCACATGTAGGTAATTGTCCATCTTCTACAGTGACATCATGATCGGAAGCAGATGGAGCACCTGTTGCATATATTTTAAAAAAGAGAAATATTTAAAATCATTTCCATACGTTACGAACAATGAACATAATATAATATAATAGTAAGAATAAATTTGTAGTACAAAATAATGTACAATATAGGGAAAAAAAGAATAATGAACATTTTTATCGACAGCAATAAACCACTAATTATTGAATATATATAATTGGGTCAAAACACATACTTGAAACTCCCACGAAGCGCATAGACTTCCTATGTCGTATTTGTATATTATCTCCTTGAATTTCCTTTGCAAGTTGTTTCGTCTTTGTTGCACTTACTTCTCTACGTCGCCTATTTCGAGACATCATGTTCTCATCAACCAAAAAAGTACTATTACAATCACTCTGTGGTTGTTGCATATTTTTTTCTTGTTGAGATTGAGCATATAACTCACGGCGCCTTTTATTTTTTAGTTCTTTCTTTCTTAACGCATCCTCATAACGATCGTCATCATTCATTGACATGAATTCTTTCCCTATAAATACATAACACATACTGTAAGAAATAATAACTCTAACAAACATCTAATGTTTCACGACTGGCAATTGAACCTTGGTCAATATTTATCAACATAAATTGTGAATGAAAATTAGATTATCGAGTACGTTCATTACATTTCTATGAAATTCTTACAGAGTTAGTATTTATTTTTTGTTGTACAGCTTCCTTTCATAGACTTATAACCACAATTCTTGCAAACATCAAAAAAACAACATCTACAAAATGAGACCATCAACATTCATTTCAGATATAATCTTAGGTTATAAAAATAACAGCCATCTAAATAATTCAGAATGCCAACATTCATTTGTAACCATCAGTAAGACAAATCCCACAATTCAAAATCATTGTGAAATAATTTAGATTGGTTGAATTTTCAAAGAAATTTGAGATAATCCCACAAGATGTTAGATGGAGAGGTATACAAATATTCTGTAAATATGAATACGACATGATTGATTAAGAAGAAGATGAAGAATAAGAAAACAAAGAAGTTCAATTCTTTCAGAGACTTATAACCACAATTCTTGCAAACATTTAAAAAACAACATCTACAAAATGAGACCATCAACATTCATTTCAGATATAATCTTATATTATAAAAATAACAGCCATCTAAAAAATCCAGAATGCCAATATTCATTTATAACCATCATTAAGACAATTCTCGCAATTCAAAATCATTGTGAAGTAATTTAGATTGGTTGAATTTTCGAAGAATTTTGAGATAATCCCACAAGATGTTAGATGGAGTAGAAGAGTAGCATAGGGCGTGTGAAAGAAGGGACCAAACACAGCGTTGTATCATCCTCTCGAGGAGATGGCTTAGGCGGCTCAAGGGGCGATGACTTAGCGGCTTATGAGCAATACCTTTATTAACTCTTATAATATAGTTTAGTCCCTATTTTCATTTACACGTTTCTTTCAACCAATTTTACTATCATGCATCTGAAAAGCCATAATATATCATGGACATTGGCCAAAGCGCAACAATTGCTCAATGTTCCATCTTAAGAATGTGGTTTTTCATAAAAAAATTTACGTGCTTTAAGTAGTAGCAGTTTTTAAATATTAATATTTTGGTAAATTGTACTTATAAACAGAGAAAAAAATGCGATAAAATCAATACCAAATGGAGAATAGCAAATGACTAAAAAGGACATAAGTTTAGTTCTTATTAAACATAAAATGAAGAAGAGAAGCAAATGAAATAGAAGTAACAAGAAATGTCACCTAGAGTCTTAGACATCAAATTTAAGATAAATATGCATCAAAGTTTTGACAAACAAGCAACCACACTACTTCATTTCATTGGCTCAAACATACCACAAATTTCATACTTAAAGAGAGACAAATTTGGGGTCCAAGAGCCTTGCTACTCAAGGACTTTGTAACATCCATGTTTTGAGAAGTAATCCAATCTAAAAATATCTTAATTAATCTTGAAAAAAAAAATATCAATAACAAAGCCTTTCCTGGTAATTGACTAAATTACTTTTACTTAGGATATCTGCAAACATCAAAATTAAAATTAATGGCCTTGACTAAATGACTTTTACTTAGTTATCTGCAAACAGCAAAATCAAAATTAATGTTCTTGTTTCTTTACTAATTACACAACCAGGTCGACCATGATAATATAACATTTTAATTTGTGAGTCAATACGATTGGTTAATTGCTTCATTTTAGCAAAATGTGGAAGTAAAAAATTAATTATTACTAACCAAGACATTATTCTATCCATCCCTAAAACTAAATTATAAAAATGGTGTTAATTTTTCAAAATAAGAGGTAACATCCCGGGATATCTACCTAGACCAACAATTATTTTTAGCATTATAAGCGGTCTTCAAATTAATAGAGTTCTCGAGATATCACATGCATCCACCGCTGCCAAACCAATTACAATATTAATATTATACAATTAACTTGTGGCTAGCCACATTAATAACTGAAAAAAATTACCAACGAGTCTCAAAGGCCATACAAAAGGGAAAGTCGTATGTAGTAGAACAATGCTTATTGCACAAAAAAAATATTATTATACAATTCAATATTTCCCAACAAAACCCTCAAGTTCTCCACAAAAAGGGGGAGGAGAGGGAGGGATCTAACCTCTTTTATACCCCAACTTTTAGTAGCACATTAAAAACCCCAATATTGACATACACATCCAAATCATTATGGTTGATACAAAATCAATTTAAAAGTTTTCCTACATCTTAGATTTACAAGTCACTACATTCACCTGTCAATAATCTGGTAATTGCATAAACAATTATGGCACAGGAATACAACGATATACCAGAAAATTACGATAAAACTTCAATAGAAAACAATATAGCAGAAAACTAAAATAAAAGTTGAATACAAAACCATATACCAGAAAATTACAATGAAACTTAAATAGAAGCATAATCAAATGAACAGATTTGACATTCTAAACAAATTAACATCAACAAACCAAACCCACATTGAATCATCACAATGACATTGTTTGAAGAGAAAAATAGATTCTCCAAAATAATCAATTTCAATTATATTAAATATATGAAATGCATAAACATACCGTGCATGCTGTAAATGCAAATAACAAGCGGACGGAGAAAAGAACTTTGCCTCCAAACAAAATGAGTGAACAGATCAAGTATGAAATTTCCAATTTCAACAACTGAAAGTTAGAAAATTTTCACGAGGCACGGAAAGATTCAAACAATTGCTTCTGGAAGTGTCAAGTCATGGTTTCTTTAGCAACTTCGTAATCATTATTTCTATTCGGACTAGCTCAACCAACAAATTCAAAGAGATTCTGCGGCAAGTGGCTCTATCCAAAGTAGATCCGCCGGTGACCTTTATGATCTATTCAAACCATGAGTGAACAATTTATTATGTGGCCGAAGAGGATTGCGTAAGAAAGCAGCAGGATACGAAGTGGGCACCAATTCACTTTATTGGCAAAATTGATGCATTGGCAAAGCAAATGGAATCAATAAAATATTCTCATTGCTAATTTGGTTCGATGCCTTTACCAATCTGTGTAACATGTGGAGCAAACCATCACCGGAGTGCCCATTGACAAAGGTTGATATGCCTTCTCCTCGAAGCAAGTTGCATATGCTCGGGACTTAATTATCAACAAAAAATAATCCTTATTCACGACTTACAATCCTGGATGGAGAAATCATCCAAACTTCTCATACGGGCAACACTCAAAATATTCAAAATCCACCAAATCGTGGAATGCCACAAGAGAAAAAAGGAGGACCGGAAGAAGCCGCTGAATTGGGAATCTGAGAAAAGACAAGAGGAGATGCGTAAAAGACAAGATGTTGCTATCAAGAATATGGAAAATCGATCAAGGCTAATAAATTGTTGATCGAGAGACAACCGAGCACATGGCCCAGCTAACACCAAGAAGTCAATCCAAAGGAGCAAGTAAATGCAATTACCACGAGGCGGTGTTCAGTTACTCGGAGATTCATGTGACTAGGCTGTGTGTAGAAAAGGAAGCGTGTCCGATAAAGCGAGAGAAAATAAATTAGATGCACGAAGTTGCACTGACGGGACTCTCCACCGCTTATATTCCACCACCCGCTTACACGTCCCTCCTATCCCATTTCTCAAAGGTTATAAAACATAAGCTAGACCCGGCAATTCAAGAAGTTCCTAGATGTTTTCAAAAGCTACACATCAATATACCATTCGGCCATGCCTTAGCTCAAATGCCTAGCTATGCTAAATTTATGAAGGACATTCTTGCAAATAAAGCGAAAGTTGGAGGAACACTAAACAAGAGCGTTAATCAAGAATGCGATGCCATATTGCAAAACAAGCTACCACCAAAATTAAAAGACCCAGGAGTTTTAATATTCCTTGCACTATTGGTAGTTTATTTTTGATAAAGCATTATGTGATTTGGGTGCTAGTGTAAATTTAATGCCTTACTCTATTTTTTAAGTTGTTTCGGTTTAGGAGAAGCAAAGCCGACAACAAGAATACTCCGTACTTGCGGATAGAAACAATCAAACGCCCTAGGGAATAGTTGAAGAAATATTGGTGAAAGTTGGCAAAATTCATATTCCCCATTGATTTTATTATTCGGATATGTGTGAAAAGTGGATGTACCAATCATTTTGGTCGACCTTTTCGCCACCTTGTCGGCAAGAATTGATGTTCCAAAAGGAGAACTTATCTTTGAAAGTGAATGATGAACACATTACATTCAATGTGTTCAAAGCAATTAAATTTCCAAGCTCTTCACATTCTCGCTTCCTAGAGATTGATGTCGTTGTCGACTGTAAGAGAGGAGCTTAGATGATAAAGTTGTTGCCCAACACCAGAGGAGGCACCACTTGAGAAGAAGAATATGTGCGAGAAGAGGAGTTTCATCCGCCTTCTGGACCAAAGTGATGAAGAAGGTGAAATTTTCTTAGTTGAATTCATAATGACGGCAAAAAAACAAAATCATATCAAGATGATAAAGGAAAATCAAGCTCGGAAGGTAAACAAAAATTGTTCGAGAAGTTGATCAAAGCAAGAAGAACGGGTCCTCTCCAAAGATTTATTCAAAAGTGTCTTGAAGCGATCACCACGACAAAGTCAAGCTAATGACTTTAAAGAAGCGCTCAATGGGAGGCAACCCATTTTTTCTACCATTTTATTTATTTTAATTTCGTATTATTTAAATTTAGGATTTCAATTGACAATTTACACGCTTTAGGTTTTTAGGATTTAAAGTAGGTTGTTAATTCTTAGGTTTTGAGGATACAATCATCGTTATCCTGCATAATCACGTTGTTCAATTATTTTAAATTTATATTTAAAACAAAAAAATTTGAATTTTGCTTTTTCAAAAAAAAAAAAAAAAAAAAATTTCGCTTTTTTAAAAAAAATTGCTTTAAAAAAAAAAAAAAAAAATTATTTTATTATCATAATAAATTTCTTTTCTTTTCTTTTAGGGTTACAACCTAAGGATTTGGTGGATGACATTCAAGTAAAGATTTGTCGACCAACATACATGATCTCTCCACAAATTGTTCATACCATACTTCTTCAAAGACCATTCGATCCACATCTGGGTAGTCTCTAATCTTTATATACTCCTTGAATTATTTTTACATTGGGGACAATGTATCTTTCAAGTTTGGGGGTAGTGAAAAAATGTTTGGTCCGATAATAATACTTGATATTGATTGTTAAATTATTTTTTAAAAAAAAAAAAAAATTATTATCATTATTATTATTTAAATTTAATTGTTTGTATGTTTGTGTGATATGAATAGCTTTGTTGCGGCTAATAATGAATTTTTAAAAAAAATTACGATGTAATCCATGACTTGTAAACATATTATTACTTTTGTTTAAATGAGGCTATTTGACCATGTTTGATATCAGGTGTCGGCCGGTTAAAATGATTTATAGCTATGTTGGTGCACTTAAGTTGAAAATAATAGGATACCGTTTAAACCTAAAAAATCATCCGTATCTCGAACAAATAACCAATATAGTGAGAAAGTGTGGTAATTAAACCGTGATAGTGGCTATCCAGGTTATGATTGATTCCATGTATGTTGAAAATTTTGTGGAGCACTTTAGACCGATTTAGAGGAAACTAAGTAATGAATCGAATGTTAAACCAAACCCACATTGAATCATCACAATGACATTGTTCGAAGAAAAATCGATTCCCCAAAATAATCAATTTCAATTATATTAAATATATGAAATGCATAAACATATACCGTAAATGCATCTTTGTAAATGCAAATAACAAGCGGACGGAGAAAAGAACTTTGCCTCCAAACAAAATCACACGAATCTGCAGATATTGAAGACACCATCGACGCGACCATTATCGATTTCAGAGGGAAAACACGTGCGGTCGAGACTACAAGCACGCCGATCAAGGAAGAGCGAATGGGGAACACCCGCGGCTACGAAAAGTAAAACCACCGGCGGAAGAAAGAAGAAAATTGGACAACGAGGAAACTCGAGCTACAGGTAGTTGATGAAGCTGTATGCTGCAATCTTTTCCTGGCCAATCGCTACTGTCGACTGAAACTGTTGTCAGAGAAAGAAGATTAAAACTGTTATAATCTTTGAAGCTGTAATCTTTTCCTGTTGTCGACTGAAACTGTTGTCGGGACAAAGAGGAAACTCTTTTCGCTGCAGATGTAATACACCCCACCCCTAACCTTACCCCCACCCCCACCTCCAAAAGAGTGCAACTGGACAGCCGGTCGAGATCGATTGAACGGGAAAATATAACACACCGGTTGGAGAAAAGAAGAAGAGGAAAACGGTAGTTGAAACTACAAACACGGCAATCGGAAGGAAGAGCGGACTGGGAAAACCATGCGGCTGAAATCAGAAGCCCACTGGCCGGAAGAAAGAGGAAAACAGGACAAAGAGGAAACTCGAGCTACATGTAGTTTTCCCTGGCCACTCGATACTCTCGACTGAAACTTTTATCAGAGAAAGAAGACCACGCGAGTTCCGCTGCAGTGCAATATACCCCACCCCCAACCCTACCCCGACCTCCACCTCCACCTCCACCTCCACCTCCACCTCCACCTCCAAAAGAGTGTACCTGGACCGCCGGCCGAGATCGGTTGAGCGTGAAAATACGGGGAACACGCCGGTTGGAGAAAAGAAGAAGAGGAAAACGGAGATTCAAAGAGAAGATGAAGAAAGAAGAACAAGAATAAAGGGAAAAGGAAAGACCGAAAGAGTGAAGAGTGGAGATGAGGAGAGAGAAAAAAGAAGAGAAAGAAATACGGCTTAGACGGCTTGAGGACGGCTCGAGGACGATGGCTTAGACGGCTTATGAATAGTACCCTCATTCACTCTTATAATATAGTTTAGACTATTGAGTCGACGACAATTCTTTTTTATTCACTTCGTTTTATAGTATCAAACTTGTTCTGCATTGTTGATTTGCAAGTTCTTTTGTTGTTGTAAATATGAAGGGGGCACAAAGGTTTTTAGTTTTAAGGTTTCTTTCAATCGTTTTTTCATTTTTCTTGCATGTTGATTCTGTTGTGAATATTCGAATAGGTTTGTTCGATACAAAACCATCTCTTCTTTCAGTTTATTTATTAATTTAAAATAAATTAGTTTCTAATAGAGAAAACAATACTTTATTTATCCCATTCAACTTTGTAGAAATTTTCAAATAAATCCATTTTTAGTTTTTCTTATTATTTTGTCAACTGCTGATGATTAAACTAATTAATAATCAAATTTGCAGATGGATTCCACAGAACGCTGATCAAGAACAGATGCCATCTCCTACGGTCAAACTACATAAATGGAAAGATCATGTAAGCCTAAATTCGTGACATCGTCTACTTTCGACATATTTGGTATATTGGAATAGACACTTATTTGAATTCAAATTAATTAAAAGTATTCTTTTGCAGGTGATGTTGAACAATGGCATTGTTAAACTCACATTATTATCTCCTAGTGGTTTGATCGCGGGAATACAATACAAAGAAGTTGAGAATGTCCTCGATAATCACTTAAGAGAATCGAGACGTGGGCGAGCTGGTTTTAAACAAATATAATTAATTATTTGGAATAAAGTTGAACAATAAGTTCTTCATGAATTACCAAACAATTTATAGAATCCTTTTACTAATAGTAACTGATACCATATTTAGATATTGGGACATCTTATGGAGTAGGTCACAAGAGCGTAAAAGTTTTTTCTTCGAGTAAGTTAAAAAAAAATGGATCTTGTAGAATTTTAGAATTGACACACAAGAATATTTATTTATACATTAAATTATGCATGACAAGTTTCAAAATTATAGCAAAAACAGAAGAAATAATAGAAATTTCGTTCACCAGAACATGAAATTCCTCCCTAGTTACTCTTACCCTTTGAATGTCGATATAAGGTGAAATTTAATTTATTAGGATGGAGAAAAATGATCTCCTAAGCACCGGTGCTTAACTTATGTTAAGCATTGATGGCATGACATGTTTTTTAATGTATATTTCATTTATACATTGATTATGTGGGATCTACATTATCTTACAACTACTTATACCATGTAATCGGTACTTAGCATAAGCTAAGCATCGGTGCTTAAGACATCATTTCTTTTAGTATGGATAATATATTCAACAACTTGATAGAGTCTACCTAACTAAATACAATTTTTTTGAAGGTATATAATGTTGCGCGGAAGCTCCGGTTTCTATTCATATGCAATAATGGAACATTTAAAAGGATGGCCTGATTTAAACATTGATGAAGCAAGGATTGCTTTCAAACTTCACGATGCCACGTAATATATTATAATTAGAAACTTTAAAATGCATTACATGCTCAATAATTGGTGGACTTGTGATATTGTATATATAGGTTCCGTTATATGGCTATATCAGACGACATACAAAGGATCATGCCAACAGCCCGTGATCGTATAAGAGGTCGAGTTCTTGACTATAAAGAAGTTGTTTTGTTGACACAAGGGCGAGGTTAGTATCTAACCATTGGTCCTAATTAGAAAATAGAGAAAATAATATTCATAGTTACACCAAGTATATTTAAAAATTTGCATACTATAAGTTCAACTTAATTTGTGCAATCTACTGAATAGGTAGACGACAAGTATCAGTACTCGTGTGACAACAAGGATAGCTTGGTGCACGGGTGGATTAATACTAATCAAGACATAGGATTTTGGGTAATAACGCCGAGTAATGAGTTTCGTGCTGGTGGCTCGGTGAAAAACGAACTTACATCGCATGTTGGTCCGACCTCTTTAGCTGTAAGTAAATCATATTTATCTAACAAAATACATAATTCAAAAAATTCTTGACGAGGTTTAAGAAATACAGACTTTTCATCAATAATCTTTATCCAAGCATTTAATTGACACTTTTTTATTCACCAATTCCCTTTGAATTATCCACGTCCAGATATTTTTCAGTGGCCATTATGCTCGTCCAAATTTTGGAATTAGATTACACAATGGAGAGTTTTGGAAAAAGGTCTTGGGGGCCCATTTTTATATATCTCAACTCAGGTTCAAGTAACAACCCAAGTACACTTTGGAAAGATGCTAAAGAACAGGTAATTTTCATTAAACAAAATAAACCTATTTTCATTTTTCTTCTCCAACCTAGCTCTCATATACTTGATCAGATGCAAACAGAAACCCAAAAGTGGCCATATGATTTTCCAAGTTTAGACTGTTGTATTTTTTTATCTCTATAATGGGCTACATATTGTATTGTAATTATATGTATTATCTAATTAATAGTGGTCATTAAGTGATCTATTGACGTCAAACATCCGAGGCCGAGAAAGACTTCAGAATGTGTAGAGAGATCAATCTAAATTCAATTAGGATTGATAGACTTCTAATTGAACTAGAATATCTGAATATAATAAATAGGGTTATAATTTAAAAGTCAATCACAAACTTTTACTCTTCTCTTCTAGATCATTATAGACAGAGATTCTATTGATCAATATTGAGGTGATTAGACTGCAGAAGATTCAACCCTCTCAATTTCAACACCAATGGAGATGGAGACAAGTATTCTTCTAAGTTATTATACTTGGTAATTTTGGCATGATAAATAGTGTCTTTAATTATGTATATATAATTAAAGAATATAGATTATATTTTAACAATTGGTATCAAAGCCAATATCATGTTGAATTATCAGTATGATAATTATTTTGATCAATTTATTAAATGCTTAAATCGTACATATGAAGAAAAGTTTTTCTTTTCTCACTGAAAATTCTTAAATCGTATGTGTATTGTGTTTTTGAGCATGCTTAATCCTTTGGTGTTGCTGGATTGAAATTAAAGAAATTTTTTGAGCATGCTTAATTCTTTTGGTGTTGTTGTATTGCGTTTTTTTTTTTTTTTTTTGTATGCTTTAATCTATTTGAAGAAAAATTCAGATTAAAGAATTAAAGATTAAAAAATAAAAGAAGGGTTTGAACAGCAACGCCCGCCGACGCTGCTGGAAGAGAAGAAACAGCAGCGCGGGCCACCGGCGGGCGCTGCTGGAAGGGAAAAACAAACGAAGGCGCTGCTATGTTGTTGGAACGGCGCTGCTTTTGGGGGGCGCTGCCGCCCCACCAGATCTGGAGGGGCGGCGGTGGCTGGCGGCTAGGGTTTCAAACCCTAGCTGCATCATTTTTTTTTTTGGACGGGACCTGATATGGAAATTAGATAAATTCAAGGATTATGGTGCAATTTTGAAGATTTATGTTATATTGCACATTAAGTCCTGAAGTTTAGAACTTAATTATTTAAATTCTTCAGGTTATGATAATTTAAAACTAAGTCCTAAAGTTTTAAATATTAAGTAATCTAACCCTACAGTTATGAGATTTTAATGATTTAGCCCTTAAAGTTGAAATTTTTCTTGAGTTGGCCGCTAAAATTTTAAAGTTTGCAATTTTAACCCTAAAGTTTTAAAATTTCTTCAATTTTAAGGCCATTAAAGTTTTAGAATTTAGGATTCAACTCAAAACTTCATAAATCCTAAATTTTAAATCCCTAAAGTTTTAAAATTTCAACTTTAAGGTCTTCTAAGTTTTAAACCTTATTTTTTTCCTCCAAAATTTTCAAATTCTTGATTCAAATGTCTTATATTTCAAAGTGAATAATATTAATACAATATGTTGCCAAAGTAACCTCTGTTGTATTAATTTGTTTATTTTGATATATAAAGATGAGTATATCTGTTACTTATGCGATCAATGACCAGTCTAAAGAAAGGTTATTGTTTGGCCAAATAGCAGACATACATGTAGTAGTAAACATGAGATAATTATAAAGATTTCATGTGAACAATAAGTCGGTCCAAAGAAAGACTTATTGTTTGACAAATTTATTATCTATATTTGATTACCGTGCGAAGAGTACCACTTACAATTGATGTTTCTGTCCAAAGACTAAATGTCCGTGTTATACTAGGTATCTTGTGAAGGGCCTACCAATAAAATAAATGGTTTTTTGGATTTTAAGATTTAGTCCTTAAAGTTTTGAATTTTAAATCTTAGGTCATTCAAGTTTTCAGATTTTAAAATCTTAGGCCCTTAAAGTTTAGAATTTCCGAATTTAATTCCTAAAATATCTTCAGTTCCTTGAATTAATCGTCTTATATTTCAAAATAAATCAATTGAAACGATACGTTGCCAAAGTAACCTCTATCGCGTAGATTTATTTATTTTAGAATATTAAGATGCATGTGTATGTTGTTTATGCGAACACTGATCGGTCCAAAGGAAGGTTATTGTTTGGCCAAATGGCAGATATACCTGTAGTAATAAATATGTGACAATTATAAAGTTTTCATGTGGATAATAAGTCGGTCCAAAAAAAGGCTTATTGTTTGACAGATTAATTATCAATATTTGATTACTACACAGAGAGTACCACTTACAAGTTGATGTTTCTGTCCAAATGCTAAATATCAATGTTGTGCTAGGTATCTTGTAATGGGCCCACCGATATATATAATTTGTCATACATATGTTATGACATAATTATTAATTGTGAGCTTGAAATATTCTATCATTTTCAGTTTCTGCTTATGCTTCTACAATATCTACCAACATTAATTTCATCCATGTGCTTAATAGCACAAATTTCAAGAATTGGAAAGCTAACGTTATGATTATTCTCGGTCACATGGATCTTGACATTACGCTTCGGACAGAACGACCTCCTACTCTTACTAATGAAAGTTCCACTCAGGATAAAAAGGACTTGAAAATTGGGATCGTTCTAATCGCATGAGTCTTATGATCATGAAACGTTCTATTCCAGAAACATTTAGGGGTGCTATGTCTGAGGAGAAAAATGCTAAGATGTTCCTTAAAGAAAATGAAAAGCGTTTTACCAAAAACGAAAAGGCTGAAACAAGTCCTCTTTTGGATCATCTTGTTTCAATGAGGTATAAAGAAAAAAGGAACGTAATGGAGTACATTATGGAAATGTCTAATTTCACTTCCAAACTAAATGCACTAAAGTTAGAGCTGTCTGGGGACTTGCTCATGCATTTGGTTTTGATTTCCCTTCCTGCACAATACGATCAATTTAAAGTGAGTTACAACACCTAAAATGATAAATGAATTATTAATGAGCTCATATCTCACTGTGTGCAAGAAGATGAAAGACTTAAGCATGAAAGGACTGAAAGTACTAACATATCAACCACTCCTCAAGACA
Organism: Forsythia suspensa; assembly: GCA_023638005.1. Classification (NCBI taxonomy): domain Eukaryota; kingdom Viridiplantae; phylum Streptophyta; class Magnoliopsida; order Lamiales; family Oleaceae; genus Forsythia; species Forsythia suspensa. Next base: position 30,099,905 of record CM042670.1, on the reverse strand, counting down.
AGATAATGAAAAGGAAAAAGTAAAGCTGCAGTTAGGGCACCACAACATAAAGTGCAAAAGAAAGCAGAATAAGGAGTTCACTTGTTACTTTTACAAAAAGGGTAGACACATAAATAAAGAACGCCCAAGATTGCGTTACTGGCGTGTTAAGAAATGTATGCTTCTCGCTATGGTTTGTTCGAAGTTAATTTATTTAGCTTTCAGACGAGACACACTAGGTGGATGGATTTCGATGCTACCATTCACATAAGTGTGTCTATCTGAGGATTGCTGTGGAGCCAACGACCCAATTGATCTTTGAAAGATTCATCTTTGTGGCGACGGCAAAACGATTCTGCGATTGAGACTATAGGGACTTTAGGTTATTATTAAGGACACGGTGAGAAAAATGATTAGTCATTCCTCTTTACCAAAATCCCTATAGAGAGAAGCACTAAAAAGCTGCGGAAGCATACATCCTTAACAGGGTTCCAAATAAAGCGAGAACTAAAACCCTTTATAAACTTTGGATCAAGCAAGAAGTGCGGTATAAGGCACTTGCACATTTGGGGATGTCCAGCTAAAACGAGGCCTTATAGGCTAAATGAAAAGAAATTGGACTCGAGAACTATAAGCTGCTATTTTGTTAGATACCCAGAAAGGTCCAGGGGTTATAAATTCCATAATCCCTCGACTAGGTCCTTTTTCGAGACTATAAATGCAAAATTCCTTGAGGATGTTGAGTTTGGAGGGAAAGATAAGGTTAAGAACATCGTCTTTGAAGAAGAACTCATTTCTCTGATTGCTGTCACTATTGACAATGATCAAATTACTGACATTGTTCAAGAAGTGAATTCGGATTATCAAGACAATGTCGACAACTTTCCTATCCAAAATGAAGTTGTTTTCCTGATGAGCAAACTCAACAACTTCAAGAACAAATGCCAGTACGAAGATCCACTAGAGAAAGGAGAATGGTGTTTCTGGATGACTATATCATCTTTCTCCAAGAACGTGAGGTTGACATAAGAGTGGTGGATGATGATCCAATCAACTTCTATCAAGCCAAACAGAGTTCTAATTCTCAAAAGTGGGTTGATGCCATGGAAGATGTGATGAAACCATGAAAGATAATGACGTTTGGGATCTCGTCAAATTGTCTGAAGGTGCGAAGCCCATTGGTTGCAAATGGATATTTAAGACCAAAAGGGATTCAAAAGGCAATGTTGAGAGATATAAGGCTCGTCTTGTTGTCAATGGTTTCACTCAGAAAAAAGGCATTGATTATAAAGAGACATTCTCTCCGATTTTATCGAAAGACTCTTTTAGGATAATAATGGCATTAGTAGCTGATTTTGATTTGGAACTACATCATATGGATGTAAAGAATGCATTTCTCAATGGTGATATTGAGGAAACGATATATATGGTGCAACCAGAAAACTTTGTATCAGGTGATCCAAAGAGAATGGACTACAAATTGAAGAAATACATCTATGGTCTCAAGCAAGCTTCCCGTTAATGGTATTATAAATTTCATCAAGTCATTATCTCGTTTGGATTTAAGGTAAATCTGATTGATGATTGTGTGTACCATAAGTTCGATGGGAGTAAATATATCTTCTTGGTATTATATGTTGATGATATCTCGCTAACTAGCGATGATATAGCTTATTGTACGAAACTAAGAGATTTCTAACTAAGAATTTTAAAATGAAAAATCTTGGGGACGTCTCTTTTGTATTAGGCATATAGATACATCGAGATCACTCTCGGGGTATCATTGGGTTATCACAAAAGAGCTATATCGAAAGGGTACTTAGCATATTCGACATGAAATATTGTAAACTGGGAGATACGCCTATTGCTGAAGGAGATAAGTTTAGCCTCAGTCAATGCCCCAAGAATGAGGTTGAGGTGAAAGAAATGTGAAAGATTCCTTATGCGTCAGTTATAGGGAGTCTTATGTACGCTCAAGTATGTACGCATTCAGATATAGCGTTCATAGTGGGATTAATAGGTAGATATTTGTGTAACCCTGGGATGGATCATTGGAAAGCAGCTAAAAGGGTTATGCAATATTTACAGAAAACAAAAGATTTCATGCTCACCTATCGGAAGTCAGATCATTAGGAGGTCATTGGGTATTCTGACTCCGATTTGCTGGATGCCAATACAGTAAGAGATCTACGTCGGGCTATATTTATGTGCTGGTTGGCGGAGCTATATTTTGGAAGGTGTTAAACAGACGCTCATAGCTTGATCCATCATGGCAGCTAAGTTCATGGCCTGTTATAAGGCATCTAATCATGGGATATGGCTGCGAAATTTTGTCACTGGGCTGCGTGTTGTGGATGGTATTGAAAGACCATTGACGATATATTGTGACAATAAATTGGTTGTGCTATATTCAAACAACAATAGAAACTCTACGAAGTCGAAGCACATAGACATCAAGTTTCTTGTTGTTAAAGAGAGAGTTCAGAGTAATCAAGTGTCTATAGAGCATATTGGTACAAACTCCATAATTGCATATCCGTTTACCAAGGGTTTACCGCCCAAGGTGTTTCACGAGCATATAGCTCATACGGATGTTGTATCGTTTGATGATGTGCTGGTTTAGTGGAAATTTGTATTTTGATGCTTTTTAGTAATAGACACACTTTATGATTATTTTTTGCAGAATAAAGTATAATGGTTTTTTACCAATCTCTGAATTTGGTCTTTTCATTTGTGGTTTAACGTTAAGATTGGAAAGTTTTGGTATGATCTCACTAAAGAATAAAGTAGGACCAGTTGGAAATAGACATGTGTTAAGATCACATTTCATGTAATTTCCATGCTACACATCCATACTCGATCTATGTCATTGAATATGTTGGTATGATGACTATTGATGGGTTTAGTTACCAATTAATGTGACGAAGGCCGCTTTGATCTCATGCTAATATAGTAGATAAACCAGATTGTACGGAGATGTTTCAAGCAAGATAGCTATTTAAGTATACATATAAAGTTTAAAATATAATTATTTCAGATAACATGTGTAGCTCAAGTGGATTTTTTATCTCTATAATGGGCTACATAATGTATTGTAATTATATATGTGCTATCTAATTAATAGGGCCATTAAGTGATCTATTGATTGGGCCCTCGAAACATCGAACTCAAGAGATGCACTCCATAATGTGTAGAGATCGAATCTTAGTCCAATTAGGATTGATGGACTTCTAATTGAACTAGGATATACAAAATATAATAAATATGGTTATCGTCCCCAAGTCAATCACAAACTTTTGCTCTTCTCTTCTAGACCATTATAGACAGAGATTCTATTGAGCAATATTGAGGTGATTAGACTGCGGAAGATTCAACCCTCTCAATTTCAATACCAATGGAGACAAGTATTCTTCTAAATTATTATACTTGATAATTTTGGCATGATATATAGATTCTTTAATTATGTATATGTAATTAAAGAATATAGACTTTATTTCTAACACAGACGACTTCCCTCCTCCCAATAATCGAGGTATCATTATTGGTCGACTATTAATCTGTGACAAGTATCTTAGTCGCGAGTTCGTGCATGCAAAATCAGCATATGTGGGATTGGCTCCACCAGGAGATGTGGGATCTTGGCAAATGGAAACTAAGGTTAATATCTATTTCTATAAAAAAAGAATTCATAACGTGGTACCACATTGGATAAGTGTATCATATTAATTATTTCAAAGGGTTATCAATTTTGGAATCAAACTAACCAAGATGGTTACTTCACAATAAGAGGTGTTCGAGAAGGTACTTACAACTTGAATGCTTGGGTCCCAGGAGTGATGGGTGACTATAAATATGAAACTGATATTGTCATTATACCAGGTTTTAATCTTAAATGCTTATTGAATTTTATATTTGAAAGTTCGAAAAATAATTCTTACAAGAGAAAACAAACACATTTCACTCAAATTATGATTCTTGATACAGGAAGCCAAATTCAACTAGGAAATCTTGTATATAATCCTCCAAGAAATGGTCCAACCCTATGGGAAATTGGGATTCTTGATCGTACTTCTGCTGAGTTCTACGTGCCTGATCCAGCACCCAAGTTTAGGAACCATGTGTTTATCAACCACAATGAGAAGTAAGCTCTCTATTATAATTTAAAATAAATAAATAAAGCTTTGTTGTTGAGCTTATTTTCAACGAGTTCTTACTAATAACATTTTTGTTAAGTTCAGGTATAGACAATACGGATTGTGGGATCGATATACAGATTTATACCCTGATCAAGATCTAGTTTACACTATTGGCATTAGTGATGACAAAAAGATTGGTTCTATGCTCATGTCAACAGGTTTTTAGCTTACACTTTTGATGGTATTTTTGGTACTCTATAAGAATCTTGCAAATTCCAAACGTGAACTTTGTTATTTGCAAGAAAACAACTAGTACAAACAAGTATGAAGCGGCGACATGACAAGTTTCATTTGATTTATTTGATTTAACAAATGTCGCGCAGAGAGCAACATATACACTCCGAATAGCATTAGCTTCTGCCAACCATGCCGAAGTACAAGTATGGTTTATAAAAACTATCTTTCATTTCTAATATAAATAATGATGAATGTATCTATTTAACATTGATTCGTGCTTTCTTATAGGTTCAAATCAATAATTCATATGCACCACGCCCTCGCTTTACTACAAGGTTGATAGGCAGGGATAATGCAATTACAAGACATAGGATTCATGGATTATATTCGTTATATAGCATGAATGGATCGAGATTTCAACTTGTGAATGGAAGAAATACAATTTATTTAAAGCAATCAAGAGGGAGAAATCGTTTCAATGGAGTCATGTACGACTACATTTGCTTTGAAGGACCGCCAAAAATCAATCACTAGCATGACCATGAATATTTCCTTTATTTATTAATTGTGATGTTTCATTTGCTGTAAATACGGACAGAGATGAATATATTATTAACAGAATATTTCAATTGTGTATAGATTTTTTATTGATCACTGAACTGAAATATGTAATGTGCTACTTGCAAAGAAAATATTCTGTTGCTAATTCAAATGTCAGGAATAGATATTTAGTCGGAAGGAGATCAAAGTCTCCCGATTTTTTATTTTATTTTTTGTTTTTAAATTTAAATTATATTTAAAAAATAATTAATTAATTAAACGGGCAGAGATATTTTAATCTCTGCCCCCAAAAATCTCCGACAAAAAAAAGGATGGTGAGGTCTATTCTATTACCATCCTTACTAAAAGCAGTGTTCTCAAAAGTACATTTAAGCAATCTCTGGCGGTGACGTGACCTTCATGCCTCGTTGACATAAAAGCTTTTTGGTCAACTATATTTTTAACTAAAAAATGCATGTCTAATCTCGTCTAGACCCATCTAATCTCGCCTAGGCGTATGATTTTTAGTTAAAAAAATTTTTATATATTTTTATTTAATATTAAAAAAAGAAAATACTTTTTCACGTTTGTCTTCGCTTTTGTTCAAAATAATTTCGACAACATCTAAATGTTTTACACTTTTTAAAGCTTGGTTAAAAGTGTTTGTTGATGAATAATTTCAACAACAAAATGTGCCAAAATTGTTGAGTTTTGTACTTTAGTGAATGAAATATTTTGTAACCCATGGATATAAACCACCCATTTCTAATACAACCCATATATGAGTCCGTTTTTTATCTCTCTAGTCTCTCTCTTCCCCTGCAGTCTCTGTAACAAAATTGCACGTACTAAAACTAATTACTGTCTCTCTCACACACACACTCATGAAAGCACTTTTGACTACTTTCGGATTTCCTGGCCTCAGAATTTGGAACTACTAAAATTTCATTTACTGTACTGAATTTCTTTGACATTCTTGAGCGATTTCACTCTCATATTTCTCCAGGTATTTTGCTTCTTTTCTTATTTTTTCTAATTATTACGTTCGATATTATTTGCTTAATGATGTTGTTATGAATGCTGAAGTTTATATATGCGGGAAGATGGGATTAGATGTGTAATTATGAACTCTATGACTTTGTTTAATGATTTATTTGCATCAATTAACTGTTTATGGACACTGGTCGTTGTGTATTTATTGTGAACATGCGATTTTGACTGCAATTTTGTGATGTAAAGTTCTGGATTTGTTATTTAGTGAAAAATCAATGCATGAGGATTTCTAGGGTTTTTTTGTTTGATTGTTGTGGCATTCGTTATTTACCAGTTGGGTTCCAATTTATATGTCAAACATTCCATTTTACGTTATGTATTATGTTTTTCCAGTAAAAAATAGGCGGAAAAGGCGGCGTTCATGTGTGGCTAAGATGATGCAGGACTTCGTGATTGAAATGAACTTTGTAGAATTCAAAGGGTTTGTAATCTCTTTACTTCGGTCAAGGATGATTCTGTCCAAAAATCCCCTCCTCTACTCCTATTCCGGCTCTTATACATGCTGCTCCCTGGCCCAGTCTATCTCTACTTCGGTCAAGGATGATTCCAACATTGGAATAGCATTGTCGAACATTAGCACAGTACGAACGATTGAAATGTTCACATTCAGACAAATGACACCTAATACTTCTATAAAATAGATGGGGTGTGAAACTTTTTTTGAAACAAAATGACAATTGACTTTTCTTTGCCTTTTGATTTCATGAGAAAAGGGGGTCTTGTTTCGAAAAAACAAAAGAAAAAAGAAAAGGGGGTTTTTAGGTGCTTCTTTCATTATGTTTTGAAAAGGCAATTGGTGGTTCTTTGATTTGTGACTTATATAGACTTTATGAAACTGAACGATTTGGCTCCCATTTTATTTCCTTCCTAACCCATAGCCCCACTCCCCCTCATGTTCATAGGCGCTCACAGGAGACATAAGGTTTGAAAGGGAAGGACTTATACACGGAAAAACTCTTTGAGTTCTATTCGTAGTTCCGCCCCACCTAAAAAAAGAAAAAAAAACTATATTACCTATAAGCATTTTCTCTTCACTTCTCGAGAATGCAAGACACAAACTGGGAATAGCTTTCAACAAGTGGAGCTTATTCTCGGTGTCACCACCTCAACCCCCTTTCCCATGATCTTTCCATACATTCTCAACCACACAGTGTGGGGAAGGGGATTGGTTCTAGTGAATTTATTTTTCTATGAGGATGAGGACTTGGTGTTGCTTGCTTCTGGGATTGGTATGTGTGATTTCATTTTTCTACAAGGATGGAGAGTTGGTATTGTTAGCTTCTGCTGAACTTATCTACGTTTCATAGCTGTAATACGTGTTTGAGCTTGGTCCTAATGCCTAGGGTAATTTTTCTAGTTTATTTTATCGAAGTTCGTTACATAACTTATATAACACTTGTAGGTATTCCACATATGAATTTGTCACTTGTTTTGAGCACTATTATGCACTGTGCAGCTTTAGTAGTTACACCTATACATGATATATTATCCCACTGCATGCCATTATATATTTTATAGAGTAACGATGAAAACAACTTATAATTCCATGGTTGGACTTTTATGAAGTATATTAATGTTCTCTGAAATTTGTCTGTCACCGATTCACCTAGATGATGGACCAGGATGTCTCCTGGCCTCACCTAGGTGTCTTGATGCTGCATATAAAAAGCTTATGGGTATGAGATGGGCTTTATGAAAGTTATTATCCCATTTCCTGTGTAAATCATGGAGAACCATTAACTATATTAGACTTGCTCTGCAGCAAGTTGGTTCATATTTGAGAGAAGACAATATGCTTGAAAATGCTAAAGATTATGTCAATATTTAGTCAATTTGCTTGGGAAATTAAGGGGTTGTGTTCATAAAGGATTACCAGTTATATTCTGGTCAATTTAGACTATTATTAGACTTCCCCTGCAGCAAGTTGGTTCATATTTGAGAGAAGACACTTTGCTTGAAAATGCTAAAGATTATGTCAATATCTAGTCAATTTGCTTGGGAAATTAAGGGGTTGTGTTCGTAAAGGATTATCAGTTTTCTTCTTGTCAATTTAGTCTTTAAAATGTAGTTAATGTATAAGTGTGATTTTAGTGAAATGAAGTATAAAACTGCTCAACTCTGTTCAAATTTATACCATGACTAATGATTTCCTGTTTCAGACTGATGTTTTGATTGCTTGAGTCCTCTGATTAACTGTTTGTTGCTTTTGATAATGTTCTATAGTTTCCTGGCAGGTTCTCTTGTATCACTTAAAAGGGAGAAGGCCACAAGTAGACATACTGGCAGAGTCATTATGTACAGGCACTCTCCTAGTAGGAACCCTAGATCTAAGGGAATCAGGGTTAAGCATATTCTGCAAATTTTTTTGCTTGCTGTTTGTATTTGGTTGATATACCAAGTCAAGCATTCCCATGATAAGAAGAAAGAATTTGATCAAAGCAATAAAACATCACTTCGCGGAGGAGTTAGCAATGAAATTTTAAAACTTGGAAGGAAAGATATCCACGAGAAAGAGGAGGAAGTGGTTGCAAAGAATGAAAAGCATGGAAAAGAGGAAACCACCTTTGAAGAAGAAGAAGAAGAAATAGAAGAGGAACAAGAAGACAAAACTGAAGAAAAAGAGGAGGAAGAGGCAGGAGGTGGAAATGACCAGATAGATGAGAGTGAAGAAGAGAAATCTGATGCAGAAGTGGATCGAGGAGAGGATTTTATAGATGATGAGAAGGAGAGAGATGAGGGCGATGAGAATGAAAGTGAAGAGGGAGATTCTGAAGACAATAATGGTCAAATAGAGAAGGGAATTTCTTTAGAGGATACTGATGATGACGGAGATGATAGGAATATACACGAGGCACGCGAGGAAAATTACAAGGCCGATGATGCTTCTAGTGCAGTGACACATGGCGCTGAGATACTTGCTGAGGAAAATGAGAATGGAAGCTTGGGGAAATTGAATGTGCTCACTGAAACAGATATTTTAGAAGTGGAAAAAAGGGAGACTGATACCGAAGAAATCAATTTTGAAGAAAACAAAACAGAGGTAGAGGCAGAAAGTGGTGAAATGGTTAAAAGAGAGAATCAGTCAAATGTGACTACCAATGAAACAAAGGAGAATGTAATTGACAAGTTTGAGAGTGGCTTAATTTCAAATACTATAGGGACGAAAGGATCAGATGACCATATCGAAACAATCAACAACTCCACCAAGGTAAGAACAGATGGTCATGATCTGTTGCTGAATGGAAGAGAAATCGTGTTAGGGTTAAATCAAGGTCGGGATGATGTTGCGGATAATAATCATAATTCAAAAACTGAAACCGAGGATGCAAAGTCAAACCATAGCCAATTTCCTAATTCATCCAATAACACAGACTCTTTTGCATCAGAAAAGATCCTGAAATTTGAGGTATCTGTGGAAGCAGGGAATACCACTGGGTCTTTAACCGGAAAGAATGATGCAAGTGACGCTCAGAAGTCCGACACCACTGAAGAATCAGGTGGAACAGATGATGTTTTAGACTCTAGAACTGAAAATTACAAGAATGTCCAGCACGACCCCATAGATTCATCCGATTAGTCCATTCCCATGGAGGAGAAAGTTGTCCTCATGGATCTTGATACTATCCCTGAGCTACAAATGGAAGGAACCAAAACTGAAGAGGCTGCAGCAGAATGAAGATACAGAGTAGTGTTACTCGGCTAGTTTTGTCGATGCTCACAGGTTGAATTCTTGCCTGTGAGTTGAAGTTTTCATGCTATCTCTGTTTTAGCGCACATGTCAGGCTCTCGTAATGTGCATTTCGTGCGATATGTTAATCACACCTAGAGAATACGATTCACCATTGTAGGCAAAACATAGGCAAGTTGACATCATCAAAAGTTAAATCTGTATAATCAATATCTAGTTTCTCTATGTCACAGTTTTGCTTCTTCATTCTTGCTTTTCTTTCGTTTTCAAAATTTGCATCCATCGACGTGGTTGAATAAGTTGCGAGGAAACTTGAACTGGATAGAACGAGTCGAACTATGAGGTGGTGGATTGGTGTCAAATGCATGGTCTGGATATCTGTGGACTTTATTGTGAGACTGACTTAGGTTTTGTTTGACTTCAGATGATGGAGATTGAGCTCCTCTTCAGTCTAGCTTACCTTGGGAACTTGTTTGCAAACTTTCAACTGGATGTCTGCAGTTAGAGGTGGCAGATGGGCCGCCCAACCCGAAATTAGATGGGTCACACAAAAATATGGGTTGGGTTAGCCTTGGCCCGATTTTACAAGGGCCCATAATTGTTAGGCCAACTCAACCCGACTTTGGGCCAAAGGACTATTGGCAAGTCCAATTTAAAATTTTAATTTATTTTTTCAAAATAATTATTTAAAAAAAACCAAAAACATCACCATCTTCCGCAGCAAAACCACATCCCCACTCCCACAAAACCCCCGCGCCCCCCGCCCGCCCCCGCCCGCGCCGCGCCCCCGCCCATGCAATTCCGAAACCAGGTGACCATTCATCTGGTCACGAATTTGCAAAAACTTGCTCTCAGGAGAGCTGTCGGCGGCGCTGCTCTCTTCAATCCTTCTGAACCTACATGAGTTTGTTCAGTTGCTCTCTCTGCTATGCGCTCTTACAATACGAACGCCCAAATGACTCCTTATAAAGAGGATGTTAAAACGTATTCATATCTATTACAAGTTCTACAATTAAAGAATCAAGAATATATCACTTACAAATTTTAATCAATGAATAGATCGTGAATGTCTAAGGACCACAACATATGAAATAGGGCTCAAGTATAAGAATCACTGCAACTGCCTTCAAAGGGTAGGCACAAGGTTTTACCGAATCACAAGAACAATACACAATACCTCCTAATCTAAGGCCAAATCACTATCCCAGATCAAATTATCGATCAGAGTTACTATTTATCATCATGGCCGAACACCAAACCTCTCATTGTTCATTTTACTGTTCACACAAGCCCCGAACTCTAAAGCCAACTTTAACCCAAAATCACCAAAAGAAAGAGGGGAGAAAGAGAGGCAGAAAGTGAATCGAGCTATTTTCAGAGAAGAATGCGAGAGCCATGAAGATAGAGAGACTTAGTTGATAAAGGAGAAAAAACCACACGCCTAACAGAAGACCAAAACTATATTTTGTTTGAACCATTTCAGGTAAGGGTAATGAATGTGTGGAATTGTCTTCAACCATTGGATGAAATCCAATGGTCTATAATCAGAAACAGAAAGCACAATCCGTCCATCACCAACTTAGCCAATCATAGAGGTCCACGTGGCAAAGTGCATTTACTCCTTAAATCGTGTTTCAACCTAAGACGTTTTATGGTGTGGGAACCAGACTTCTTTACAGAGGATGATCGGAGACTCGATGTCGATTGTTGTTCCGACCGTTCTGACCATTGTGGTGATGATCTTCAAACTTTCTTCCCCGGTAGTGAGCAATTCTTTTATGTTATGCTTGTTCCCATTTGTTCATACTTCATATATTGACGGTGATAATTTTTTGTTCTTGTTCAGATGCCTTAGATCCCTTCTTTCCGACGAAAAGCTTGAGCCAAGTCCTAAACATGATGGACCAGTTCATAGACAACCCCTTCATGGCCGGAGTGAGGAGAGGATGGGATGTAAGGGAGGACAATGAAGCCGGTGGACCGGAGGGAGGTGGTGGGGGTTGGGTGAATGAGGGTGGTGGGTAATTTGGGTCAAGAAATTTTACCGGACCAGCCCGGCTTCAGCCAAATTGACTTAGTGGATTAGTTTTACTGGGTCAAATAAGCCTGATTTTTACTTGACCAACTTTTTATTGGGCCAGCCCAGCCTCTTGGCTAGTCCACTGAGCTGGCCCATTTTTGCCACATCTATCTGTAGTCATAGTTATCAAGATGTGATAGTCTGAGCGGTGTAGAGTTTTATGAGATAATAAATACTAGAAGATGTAGATGTATGAAATACTTATGACACTTTTGGTAAGTGGAATGGACTAAATTAGACGTTATTAAGAAAAAAAGAAACTAAAAATACGGTGTGTTCTAAAAGCGCGCTAGAGGGCGGTGACCTCCACGCGCACTGCCTAGGCCCTAGGCGCGCTTTTTGGTCAACTATTTTTAACTAAAAACTTGCGCCTAGGCGCATAGCACGCCTAGTCACGCCACGCGCTAGTCACGCATAGGCGCTTGCTTAGGCGCCGCTTTTAAGAAAAAAATTTATTTTTATCGCTTTTTAAAAAATATTAAAAATCGCCTAAAAATCCTCGTTTTTTAAGCCTCGCTTCAGGCCCAAAAGCTTGAAGCTTGGCCTCCACGCTTTACGCTTTTTAGAACTTTGCTAAAATATAATCAAGTTCAATTTTGCATACCAAACATGCCATAATGTCCTAGTGTACTTTAACCGTTCTTTTAGGGTTCAAAATATATATTTATTGAACTTATAACTCAAAAAAAAAAAAAAAATATCACTCTCTAATAGTTTAAGTTTTTGGACATGTATTAACATGGTCGCTTAACGTACATAGGTCCGAATTTCAAGTCTTGCTACGATGCCGCCATCCATTTATAACAATTGTGTATATTTCAGGCTTTTGATGAAAAAATGAATCTGAACTACACATGAAAGGCATGTTGAGATATAATTTAAATAAATAAGTTTAACCATTTCTACATGCATAAATTTTCATACGAGGTGGATCAAACATCTTTTTATATCGAAATATTGGCTTAGCAGAACATTGTCAAAAAATTTGGGGATGTTAAGGAGATTGAAAGCGTGATGAATGAGGGTGAGGAACGGGAAGAGAACAATAAAATCCTAATATTTTTAACTGAGGAAACAAATGAGCGTTTTGCAATTGCGCATGGTTCTTAAAAGTTAAAAATATTTTAAGTTGGGAAATGCAAATTTTTTTTTCCTCAAATCAAAATATTTTAAGTTGGGAGGGTCCTCAAAGCTGGGGTGGGCTGGAGGGGCAATATGGTTTGCCCCAAATGGTTTTTTTCCTCAAATCAAAATTACTAAGCTTAATTTAATGAGAATCTAATTTTTTTTATAAGTCATAATCTTTAAAAAACTTACAAGAAGATATCGAACACAATCGATTGATGTAGTTAGATGTATTCGATATTCACTTCGTATTTGTTCTGATTGTTTGAAAAGACTAGCATCAATACTTTCTTCTTGGTTATTGAATGATTCTAACTTAATCCGAGCTAGGTTGTGTATACTATTAAATTTTTCAATATGTATATTATATTTCTTCTTCCAATTTGAGAACCCGTTGACAACAAAAGAGTCACGACATGAATTCGAACTAGAATTTGTGTCATGGAATTAATGTTCTACCATAACAAGAAGAAAAAAAATCTCCAGCTTAAGTGAAAAATGCTGAAAATGTTGTATCAATTGCTGAAGACGTGAATGTGAAATGTGTCTGTGAAGAAGAAGAAGAAGTGATCTTAGATAAATCAATTTTGTTGGGCTTTATTTGTTTAGTTTATTCATTGTTGGGTTTGGGTAGAGATAGCAAAAATATCCGATCCGTCCCGAACCCGATTGATACCCAATCCAAATGGAGCGAAAAATTCTTGATCCGCAGATCGATGGGGCGGATCGCAGGGCGGGGCAGAGCGGATCAGGCCTGATCCGATCCTATCCACCCCATTTGAAAAAAAAATGATTAAATAATAAATAGATGAAAGATTTGGGGCTTAAATTACAATTTAGAGGTGGTTGGAGTTAGCTAAAAAAATATTCAAAAAAAAAAAAAAGTGGATAAGGGCTCGGATCAACTCCGAAAAATGGCGGATCGCGGGGCGGATTTGGATCTTTTATAATTATTGCCGGGCGGATCGGATCAGGCCTGATTCGCCCCGATCCGCCCCGTTGTCATCACTAGGTTTGGACTTTAGTATTTTTTGTTTTGGTTGATTATTAAATTAAAAAATATTTAAAAAAAAGAATTCAGAAAGTTGCCCCCCCTCCTCCGCCCGGGGTTAAAACTGCACTCTTGCAACGAGTTCAAGTAACCTTCTTTTGATGGAGAACGCCTCAGGTTGAGAATATAAGCTGAGCCAAACATGCTCTTAATCCTCTCTAATAATCTAGAATATATACATGATTCATATATTCATTACAGGTTCTTTGAAATGCATTCAACCTATTTCCTGTTGTGTTATAATATATTGGAAAATAAAAAAGGACATCCCACCTTTTCTAAATCTATCGCCACAATACTCTACGCCACCACCATGAGACCTAATTAAAATGATGAAAACTACAAGTCAGATCTTGTTTCAATAATTGTATAGTTCAAATTCTGAATTTTGCTTCCGTAGTTCCAGATCACATTCGGTGGTGAGTGTGTGGTGGCGGCGTGAGGTTTAGGAAAGCTAGGGGAGTTAGGGTGAAAGAAGATAGCCGGTGGGTTAGGTGGTGGTTGAAATAAAAGAAGAAGATTGCCTATTTATTATTCTTCATTTTTTAGGATACATTTGGTTATTTGCTTATTCATATTTTCTATTTTCTTGTCTTTTGTTTTTTGTTTATTTAAAACGGATGACAATTTCGTTATAAAGGACCTATCATACCTATTTTTCTCAAACGTTGGGATGAACAGTGTTATTTTTAAAGGTTATGGATATATATTTTTTACGATTTTAAAATATTGAAAACTAAATATACTATTTTCTTTTTTTTTTTAAATAACTAACTATTGCAGGGTGACGCAATCATTTTTTCCATAAGTTATGTAGCTGGTGAGAATCAAATCCTTAATTACTTAGGATCAGACTTGAAGAAAAGAATCCACCACAAACATTATTTGCTTGGACTCCGCTTTGAGATTCCCATACAAAATAGGTTTATCTTCGTATTCAAGTGATGTTCTATATCACTAACGACAAGATTTAAACTCGAGACTCCTTACTAGGTTGCTTATTGCTTAATACTTGTGTTTGCACTGCAATATTGAGCTGGTTAAGGGTGTGTGAATCTTGAAGATTACTCAACTAAAATAAGTGAATTCACATGGCTTCCAGTCTAGTTGTATTTTCTGGGTGGTTCTCAAGTCTAAATTGCGATGCCATTTTGACGAGGACATCATAATGATAAAGTCACAATCCCAACAATATTTTTCATTAATTTTTTCCATAAAGATTCACATGCAATGCTGATTTTATGGTCGGAAAAAGTCTTCCACTAAAGTTCGAGACCATAAAGTCATTTTTGCTTCCTCTTCCATTTTTTACCACGTTTTTGTATTTGATGCCTTATCTTCCACTTGTTCAATAAGCTTACTTTACTCTTTTTAATGGATCGTAAGTATTTATAAATTGATTAAATATTAAATTCATTGTTTATAATCAACCGATTGTTATGGAGGTTTTTTCATCTTCACTCACCCTAAAATCCTATATTGAAGCCAAAATCAATTCTTGTTTCTCACCGCTCCTCCTTCAATCCCATTCTCTTTAAATTCAGTGCCGAATTTGTCTTCAATATTTTTGGATTCCGTCTCTCACATAGTGATGGCAACGGGGCAGATTCGGATCGGTTTGATCCGTATCCCCATGCAAAAATTGTAGGGGATCCAAATTCGCGAATTGATCCACCATTTCTTGGGGCGGATTGGATCAGAGCAGTTATCCGCATTGTGATCCGTTCAATTTTTATTTTTTTTTGAATAATTTTTTTAGCTAAGCCCAGCCACCTCTAAATTATAATTTAAGTCTCAAATCTTTCATCTATTTATTATTTAATCATATTTATTTTTCAAATGGGATGGATCGGATCGGAGCACACATGATCCAATCCGCATCGATCCGCCCCACTAATTTGTGGATCGAAAATTTTTGCTCTATTCGGATCGGGTATCCATCGGATTCGGGGCGGATTGAATATTTTTGACATCCCTACATCCACATCAGTTTATCACCCTTGGATAATGTTCTCGAAGCGGGCATTCATCATCACCCTTGGAGATCAACCTCGAAGTCCTGATTGATTGGTGATATTGAGTTTCTATTGAATTTGAATCGCATACGATAGAATAACACCGCGGGTAAGCGGTATATACTAGTTTATATTAGTATATAGCTTTTTTTCCGATGAGATCCGACCGTAGAGTGTAGTGCAAAATCTTCACCTTCACGATAATTTTTTTCAATAATCACCACAAGAAAAATGAAAATACACTTTAGTCGATTGTTCGTTTTATCTATAGATTGAGGGGTTGAGACAAATATGTTGAAGATCGAGAGAGTGGGTTTTGTTTGAAGGGGGTTGATTTTGAAAACATTGAGAATAATCTGGAAAAATTGAGAGGGTTTTGTTTGAGAGAGATGAAGAACGTAGTGACATAATGATAAAGTAGTTCTTTTTTTTATCCATAGTGGAGAAAACCTCCCATACGGTGATAAAAATTTACCAAACAAAAATGTATAAGTTGAAAGATATGTCTCAAATCATGACTAAGCCTAAAAAGTTACTTATAATTGACATGAATCAATTATCAACATTGTTGATGTCTTAGCAATTTCGATTAATATCGTGAATTGAAATTTATAAAACACATGTCAATTAGTGAATTTGGCCATTCGAAGTAGGTGACGACAGATTTCACTCTCAAAGTCAAGTAAATTATTGTTAATCTTGTGGCAATCTATTGAATTTATAATCGTGACTAGAATTTAATGACAAAGCTATTATGTTTTGTTTGGCTAATCTTCACAAATTTAAAATAAGTAATTTTGTTGTTGATTAAAATTAAAAATAATAACTTTACATAATATTGACATTAGATAGGAGTTATTTTTCAATAAGTAACATTCTTATTTTAAAAAGTAAAAACAAAAAGTAATATATTGTCATATATTTAATAATTAAAAATTATTGCTCGACACACCGATCTGAACAACTGAAGGCTCCATAATTTTGGAAATCTCTGAGTTCCTTATTTTTTTTCTTCTCTAGTTTGCTCTTTTATACAGTGTGAAGCGAATTGAGTTGCTAATGCTTTTCAAAAGAATGTTGTTTTATGTTTTTGTGACTCGGTGTGGCTTGAGGAATCCCGAAGCTTTACAGTTGATTATGTACGTTTTGATAAGTCAATGAAGTACTTTGTTCTTTTTAAAAAGATTAATCACCGACCTTATGAAAGTTTTCACCGCTATAAAAAAAAATGATTATGTTAGTGTATCATTACGTTTTCAATTTCTCTCTTCAAACGAAACTCTCCCTCAAACAGTTATCTCTAAACTTTACTCACCTCCTCAATCCATCATCCTAAAACTATAAATTGGGTTTTCTTCTTTTTTGTTTTTGTTTTGGCTACGACAGTAAATTTTTCTTTGTTCTTTTTTTTTTTATGGATTTTTTATTGATATATTTTTGTTGTCAAATTTTTTATTTGAGAACATATCATATGGTCAGATCCTACTAATTAAGCAGATACTAGTTAGAAACTTCTTAGAAGTAAGTTTTATTATCTTAAGCTTAGACAATCATGCTCTATAGAGAGTACTGAACTTATCATATAGATGGAGAAAGCCTCGCAAAATTGATGCGAGGGCACGATAGCTATATTTTGGGAGTCGATTTTGAGCAAATATGAAGTGTAGGTCTCCAAGAAGGTAACAAAGATGTGCAAAGATAGTTGGAATTAGAGGTGTCAAAATTGGTCGGCCCGATAGACTAGACAAATTAACTCGAATTTTGGGTCGGGGCCGGTCCAAAAAATTGTACCTATTTGGCCTAGCACGATTAGTCTGCTGGGCTATTTGGGCTAACACCAGGCTGACCCATTTTTGGGGGTTAAATTCGGAGTCGATCACTGTTTATATGCTTACGGGCTCTTAAGTCATATAGTCCAAACTTAATTCAATTAAAGTCACATTTCAAAGACTAAAAACCAATATGCCCCTGCAATTATAAAAAGCATTAATTCAAATACGATACTATTTTATTATGATATTGTTTTATTAAGATACTGTTTTGCAAGAAATATTTGATATTGTTTTATATTTAATATTGTACACTAGTTTTCATTACATTATTACATGTTTGACCAGGTTTATTAACTCTATTTTTTACCAAACTTATTTTCAACCACATATTTCTTGGGATCCACAAATTTTATCAACTTTTCAATTACATATTTCACCAACTTTTTTCAAAATCTCAAAAAATAAATAAACTACTTTTAAACTTCACCAAACAAACACACATTCAAAAATAAATATTTTATAGTTGAAGTAATGATACTATTCAAAATGCTTCATTAGTAGTTCAATATCATTAATACTATTTCCATTCAAAGTGCTTGATATTATTTCAATCTATGATATGTTCTTTTATTGGTTTGTAGTTTGTGTATGTGATACTATTTTATTATTATACTTTTATGTATGATACTGATATATTAAGACACTTTTATCTATAATAATGTTTTATTATAATAATGTTTTATTTAGATATTACGCTGTGATTTCTTGTTAAAACATAATATTTGTGTTCACCTAAGCATGTATTTTTTATTAATATACTTTTGATCTTGTTATATTGATATCTTTAACCATACGATACTGTTATCTATGATACAGTTATTATGATATTGATATAAATGTATTTATGATAATGTTTTTATGATATTATTTTTTTGTTGGATTGTAATTTTTTATTTTGAATATGTGTAATACTGTCATTGTTTATAAAAATACTGATGCTAATATACTTGTTATATTAATATAATAACTAGTATATCACCCGTGCGATGCACGATACTTATTTTTCACAATAGTGATTTTAAAATATTCTAAGAATATATTATTTATTTATTACATTCAAATAAAAAAAATCATGTAAATAACATTTGATTACTCGTTGATATTGAAAAAAAACAATATAGCTAATCCATTTTGAAACACCTCTTTGAAAACCACGTTTGTGGTCAAACTGAGGCGAGCTTTGAATCGTATGAATTTAATTTTGAAATTATCATATCTAGTTTATTAGTTTAATCGACTTATTATTTTTAATCAATAAATCGGATCATTTAATAATATAGCACAATTATATGTTTTCTGTGTATTAATTTTTTTTTTAAACTGCAACATATTTAAATCCACTATAGGAAGCATAAAAAATTTGTAGGAAAATAAATCTATTTTGAAAAACTATTACATTATTGCCAATAGATCTCGTGTATTGATGTTTTATTATTTTGAAAACATAACTTATTTAAATTCCTCAACTGGTACTATAAATTAAAAAATCTGAAAAGTTGTTACATTTATCATATATAATATTAAATGTTACAATTTATTTTTTGCAAGAAAATAGAAAAAATAAATAAATAAACAATCAATTTGTGAAACCAATTAAAGAATCTGAAAAGTTTTTGCATTTATCGTATATAATATTAAATGTTAGATTTCGTATTCTGGAAAAAAAAAACAATCAATGTGTGAAACCAATTAAAAAACAAACTCATATCTTTGCATTTATAATGAATTTACCAAATCAATATGTGAAACCAATTAAAGAAAACAAACTCCTATGAAACATTTATGAATGAACTTACCAAATTCGGAAAGAAAAAATGGCGGAAAAATGTGTGCATGAAATTTTCGACGGTTATCATATGTGTGTGTGTGTGTACTTCTGATACTGAAATATTAAATACTTTTATTTGTGATATTGTTTTTAATAAAATACTATTTTTTGATATTGTATTGCGAGATACTATTTTTAATAAGATACTGTTTGTGATATTATTTTATTAAAATACTATTTTCTATGATATCAAAAATGAGAGTACCCTATCTTAGTTATAAATTGCAATTTATGTTGATTGACAAACATAGCATGCACGTGGTGAGCTCAAATTAATTAATCTTCTCCACTTGAACTTTGGCTGTGTTTGATTGCAAGTGAAAAATTTATGTGGAAAGAAAATATTTTCCATGGAAATGAATTACCAAGAAATTATGGGTTGGAAAAGGTTAACGCATTTTCCATGGAAAATAAATGGGTTGGAAAAGGTTAACAAATTTTCCATGGAAAATAAATTCTCCTATGAGAGAAAAATTTTGAAGGAAAATATGGCCAAAAAGTGGAAAAATGAAAAAAATTCCATGAAAAATTCAATCAAACATAACAAAGAAAATAGGTGGGAAAATTCCTTTTAGCAATCAAGTTGGAAGATAGATAAGAAATGTCTTACCATGAAGATGAAATGAAGGTTGTCATTTGGTATATAGTCAAATCTTTGATGCTCAAAGATGCACTAGCCGACAAGTAAAACTAAATTCCTATGATATACTAGGCTGATGATCTCCACTTCCGCTCTGAACTCGCGCTCTCCTTGTCCACTACTAGCCTTCAGTTGTTTAACAACAACTTCTCTTTCATCTGCAAGAACTCCTTTATAAACACAACTAAACCCACCTTCCCCCATAAGATTATTTGCTGAAAAATCATTTGTTGCCCCAGCTAGTTCATCATATGTGAACCATGACTTTGAAGTGCCTATGCCACCATGCTCCAGTGAGTAAATGAAATTATTTGTTGAAGCATTTTTGATTAGTTGAGCTGAATACTGGAGCATTAGGAATGATGAATCTAGAGATATAGAAACGTAGAAAGAGTTTACCGTCCCAAGCATATGATATATTTGTCATGATTATCAGATCTTGAGATGAAGAGCGGCTTTTTAGTATCATGATACTAAGTGCTTAGAACTAAAGATACTTGAATTTTTTTTTTTTTTTTTGACATTTATGTGTCTATCAAATCCTAGTCTATACATAATTCTGTAATGACAAATACGGGCCTCTTGCTAATATAAAGCACTGTATTATAGTTAGTTCTCACCAACTATTGCTGGTAGGGGGGAAGTGATGTCTTGTGAAGAGTATGGGATTCTTTGGGAGAGAAACCCACTGATGGTGATGGAAGGGACACAATTGGAGGTGGCGGTGAACTGGCAACCGGACGCGTGGGCAGAAAGAGGTGATGGTGGTGGTGATACTTCATGAGATAGTGGGAGCAGCGTTAAGGGCAATGAAGGTGACAAACATGGATCACATGAGTAATTTTGTGATTAATATGAAATATGGCTAAGAAGTTTGATTAATAACAATTTTGAAAAGTTTTTTGATCTAATTTAAAACAGGCTATCTGTGGTTGACTTATGGACAATCCCCCTAAGTTGTAAAAATGTGGCCAAAGTCCTTATCCCACATCCCCTCCAGCAGTTGGATTTGCGACCAATCGGAGGGGATTTCTCCCTTCGGCAAATGTGCCTCAAACCAAGGGAGAGAAATCACCTCATCCTGTGTGCGATGGGGTTGGACAAATTATGGGAGATTGATGATGAAGAAGAAGAATTATTATTTTTAATTACTTTGAAAATATATAAAAATAAAATAAAATATTAAGATCGAGCTAGTATTATGGTCTAAAATAGGTCTTGGTTGAGTTGGTACAATAAATTATTGGCTCACGTAAAATTAGGTCAGAACCAATTCGATCTAGTTTCATGTGTAACATATTTGATGTCGAGCTAGTCGAGCAATCCATATACCACCTGAAGCCAGAATTAAAGTATCGAGATGAACCTTCGCGTGAGAAGGCATAAGAAAAGCATGTGATTAAGAAAAGAGGAGAAAGGAAAATTCGAAATTAGGACGTCGAAACACATGATGGTAAAATTGACTCTATAAAAGCAATAGAAATCTTGTCTAATTTTTATCAAAATCGACTGCCATATACGCCTATATATAATACGCCTATATACATACATAATCTCCATTTCTCCCCTTACTTTCTTCTTCTTCACCAGTCATCTCATCTGGCTCAAAGAAATCAGGTAATTACTTTAATTCCAACATTTCTATCTAATTATCTCATCACAGAGAGGGTAATTTCGTGTTAAAAATCAAGTAGTTCAACTGAATCGAATTATGAAATATGATTAATCATGTAGCTAACTCTAAATTTAGTGAAAACGAGACCCATTTTATTAATGTTAAAATCTACGTAACTGAATATTAAACGATCAATTTAACACAACTTTACATATGGTTTGGTTTTCCTCTTTCGTTCTCTCATTGTTGTCTTTGCTTATTTTTCTTTAATACATATATTGTTCGAATAAGACGTTTTTCTTCAGTGCCAAAGGCTTCGTTGATTTTTATCAATGATTTGCAAACCGGCTCGGAAATTGATCCAGTTATAACCTAGAAACTGTTGTTGAATAATCAGAACGAAATTCAGTCACTGACACGGATTGAGCAGTTTTCTGATTGCACTTTTATAAAAGAAAATATTTGATAAGGACTTTGGTCATGATATTGTTATGAATATTCTTGATGTCATCCTTAATATATATTTTTTTAAACCACCGGCGTGGTGGAGATTTTATTCATACTAAAAACAATTAAGAAACGGACAATCTAGGGAGGGGGGATGTTTATATATTGATATAATTTTTTTTTTATATTGATGGAAATTAATTTGTTGGTGTGTTTATTTACTCTTGACCAGTGATTAATCTTTTCCTTTTAGGATAATTGCGAGTTTTCATACATTGATTTCTGTTTCTCCTCATGATATTATGCTACAAGTTCTTTCTTGTAAGCCTATTGCCTAATTTATGTAACCAAACAATGATTTTGAAATAAAGGGAATATAATGTTAAAGTTGTTGTTGATGATGATGATTTTTTATAATATAGCATGTGCAGTTATTTCTCTATTTTTGAATTTTTTTATTTTTGGTTTAATGTTTCACAGTATGCATATTTTGATCTAATTTTTCATGTCTGATCACTTGAGATGGTGGGATTTTCAAAAAGATAGCTTCTTCTGCTGAATTTAATTGATAATTTGTTTCTTCCTCGAAACCATCTGCTTTGCCGGAGCGGTCACAAGTGTGGTCGATCCTACTAACCGAGTCCATTGATCATAGCATAATATCCCTGGACTAGTTCACTAACCGAGTCTTGTTTTGCAGAACCATTCATATAGAATGCCATCAGAAATTCCTGATCCGTCTGAAGACGACAAAGAACCATTTGTTGAGGTTGATCCATTGGGCAGGTTTGGGAGGTACAGTGATCTGCTGGGTAGTGGTGCTGTGAAAAAGGTTTATCGAGCATTTGATCAACGTGAAGGCATAGACGTGGCCTGGAACCAGGTTCGACTCAGGAATTTCAGCAGCGATCCGTCTGTTATCATTAGACTTCACTCAGAGATTGAGTTGCTAAAGACATTGAAGCACGATAACATAATTGTCCTCTACCATTTTTGGAAAGATGTAGATAAAAATACTTTGAATTTTATCACCGAGGCATGTGCATCTAATCTGAGGGAGTACAGGAAGAAGCATCGCCATGTATCCATCAAGGCAATCAAGAAATGGTCAAGACAAATTCTCAAGGGCTTAGATTATCTCCATACCCATGAACCCTGCATCATTCATAGAGATTTGAATTGCAGTAATATTTTCATCAATGGGAATGTTGGAAAGGTATGTGCTAGTTAGCTGATTTCTTACAAATGGACACTCACTAACGTTGCTCGAAATTTAATATCATGAATATTGAATCTGAGCAGGGGTGGAGCTAGAATTTCACATTGGGATGGGCTAAAAAATATGGACTGACCTAATATATAAATTTAATTTTCCATAATAAAAAAAAAAATTTTGGGCTTGAGAAGGTAAGTCCAGGACTTTTCCTTGTGGATCCGCCTTGAGTCTGAGGTTGGTGTTCGGGCAACTTTTGAACTCTTGTATCCCTAGCTAATGAGTCCTTGTTGTCTTCACCTAGCTAGGGAATGTCCCTGAAGCGCTCTGATGATTAATTCAAAGGGAGAGGGGGAGTATGTATGTTTGCATGTAAAGGAGGATGAATTACCACACCTCTTCTTTTACTTAGGGATAGGCAAAAATCATGAGAACCAGGTGAACGGAATCGTAACTGGACCGAATTGGGCAGTTGGTCCGGTTTTGGCTAAAATATCTTTTTAGTCATTTTTCATTGCTTCAGTCCCCTTCTTGGTCTTCTATTGTCTAATTGGACCCAAACTGGTCTACCTGAAAGCACTAAGTTTTACTCATTAGGCAGTATATAAGAGGCTTGGACGATATTTAGGTTATAGACTAATCTTCTCAACATCGTTGATTGGATGGAGGTACTTTGGGCATGTTTTAGGTCATCTGTCTGGATGTAGTCCATGTGTGACTTCAGAGCCCGAGAATCATCTTTCCTTTTAGTCTGATCTTTGATATTCGTCATGATAGGATCGGTATATGTTTGGTATCATTACTAACTGTCACATAGTTTTGGTTTTCCTTAAAATAACTTGGAATTAATATTATTTACAACATTTGCAGGTCAAGATTGGAGATCTAGGGTTGGCAACAATAGTTGGAAAGAGCCATGCAGCACATTCATTATTGGGAACACCTGAGTATATGGCACCAGAACTTTATGAGGAGAATTACACAGAATTAGTAGATATATATTCATTTGGAATGTGTTTGCTGGAAATGGACACATTGGAAATACCATACAGTGAATGTGACAACCTTGTGAAGATATACAAGAAGGTTACAAGTGGAGTAATGCCTCAAGCCATGAAGAAAGTGAGTGATCCAGAATTGAAGGTATTCATAGAAAGATGTATTGGGCAGCCACGAATGAGACCCTCGGCTGCTCAACTTCTCCAGGACTCGTTTCTTTCTGATGGGATTGACCTAGATGAGAATGATCTTTAGTGGCTCTTGAACGGTCGACCCTCAACTCACTCTCAACTAGACTGACTCTACAAGACAGAAAATCTAAGTGCATATATGCTTTCTTCTTCTTTGTCTTCGTATATGTACTAAACTTATAAAAAGTTGTGAGTCGAAGTCTATAAATCTGTTTCTTACATTTACTTCTTTCCAAAATCATCCCCGTTGCTAATACGTGAACAAATGTTTTAGGCAGAACTTTGGAAATTAGGAAGAAAAGACAATTTTAAATTTTGGAAGGTTGACTGAAAGAAAGGATGTCTCTTAGTCCGTTTGATTTGGGGATAAAATTGAATCTGGATAAAAATTATTCGGATAACATGTTTATTATTATTTTGTTTGATTCAACTAAGTATGAGAATGGAAAAAATCACTGTTAAAAAATCAATTTTTCGTAAAAAGACAATTCTACTTTTATTCTTAATTAAACGAAAAAAAAGTAAATAAAAAATAACTAAAAGAGAAGAAAATGGGTGGAGCAGCTGAGGGCGGTGGTAGATGAAGGCACGCAGTGGCGAGAGGGTATGGATGTTCAAAAATAAATTTATTCTATACTAAAGAGTTTGTTTGTCTTTTTTTTTTTAAAAAAAAAAAAAAAAAGTGAGCTATTATTCGGATTAAAAAAAATTTGCCTTTTTTTTTTCGAGGAAAAAACTTATTCTCATTTTTAGCTTAAATTGTTATTTGAATCTCAATTCTGCCTAAACTAGAAAAGATAAATTTTATTTATTATCTTTAGCCATTTATCCATACCAAACGGGCCTTGGGGGTCATCCATCTTGATCATTGTATTATATGTCAACACGCGCAGGTTGAAATAGCTCACCACTTATTTGTTAATTGTTAATATAGTCAATGTATTTGGTTCCATATCCTAAAGAAGAACAAGCTGAAATTACCAATTGATGAAGATGGGATGCGAATCAGATTGGACAAAGGCGCGGTGTCAAGATGCCTATGAATGTCAGCACATAAATTTGCACTAATGGAAACTGGGAAGTGGAACGTTAGGACATTGCAGGTGTTGTCGATTTTATCCCGCAAATAAATGGATTATTAACAAGTAATATAGTAATGAATAAAGTGTCGAATCCAAGAAGACCAAATATCAATTAACTAATTAATTTATAGTTCTAGTTTTAACAATGTAAATAACACAGATTTATATTTGATTTTAAATCTAAATATATTCTATGTATGTGTAATTAAATCTAATTTATCACGCAATTAAAGTAAATTGTTGATGACGATTTCGATTTTTACTAATACTAGGATTCGCGAATCCACCTACACTTTCTTTAATCAATTATTCGTTTAATCACTTTAGTTTATAATTACTATAGATTGAAAATCGATGATCTTACAATAACCAAAAGTCTTTCTTAATGGTAAATCAATTTTATATCGATATGCAAACTTAATTATCTCTAATTAAGTTTCGAATATAAAAATATACATTTAAATCACAAGAACACTAAATCGGATTTCACAAGACATAATAGTAATTTCTATTTATTATTAGACCCTATATTATTCAAAATCACGTGTTTATCTATATAAAATCTCTCGACTTCAATATAGATCACAATATATTCTAATAGTGGTCAAGTATTAAAATATTAGAAATAATGAATAAAGAACAATCAACTCAAAAGCAAATAATTTCTAAAACGTAAAAACTTCTAATTAATTAAAAACATGAAGTTTCATCGTTCATCCTAGCAATAAGTAACTTAGCCGGACATGGTCTCGTAAATTATTACAATTGTTGATTTCATCATGTTCCGAAGAAAGAAAAATAAAAAGTAAATACAACATGTGTTTTTAGTCGAAGAATCTTCAATCCCTTTCTTGATCTTCAATTCTTCCTTGTATCTTCTTCCCAAAATTCGTCTCCCGCGATTTGTCTCTTATCTGGCTTTTATGTCCCTCTCTGAACTCTCCATCGTGTGTTTAAATTGTTCCTTAACCTAGACTTGGTAGAATTCTATTTGTACTAGGAAACTGCCAAATTGCTGCTGCGAAAAGCCTTGTGATCGCATGGCTTGTTTCCATTATGTTCTGCCTTTGAAAAGTTACCATTGCGATCGCGGCTGTGTATAACCATGCGATCGCATGGTTATTTTGGTAGATTTTTTGGATTCATTTCTTTGATATTTGCATGCTAAGCCCCTAAAATTTCTTTATCTTTGCAATTAAGTTATATTTTCTTCTGTTTTCTATCTTTTCGTTAGATCGACACTTGAATTTGAATTTTTCCTAAAATAATAAGAAAACAATGCACCATTAAACTAAAACAATTAAGAGTACTAATAATTATTCCTTTTTGGTGAGCTCCGATAAGTACAAAATTGTACTTATCAAACACCCTAAACTTATATTTTTATTCGTCCTCGAATAAACTAGCTAAAGACAATCATGCATATGATGACAAAAATAGAAAATAGTCACAATATAAATAGCTTGCCATTCTTGCTTCAGCTTTTACAACAACTTATAATTCATAACAGGTGTTCAAGTGTTACTTTTGCAAACGTGACTCTACTCAAACCATATTTGATATGTGTGTGAGATCAGTTAATCCGATCCACTTAATTTTCTATGGTGGTGATAGCCCAATCATTTGGTCGACTTCTCCTCTCTCTCTCTCGTAAGGTACACTTTCTCTCAAAATGATGTTTTCTTTTAATTCCCGAGATTTTGGGTCTAAGGTTATAATTCACTCATTCTTTTCTTGTTCGAGGCTAGTTGAGAAAGTTAATAATCATGACAATCTAGGTTTATGAAGATTTTTCAATTTTTGAGCGTTCTCGACCAAAAAGTTTCTACTAAGTAAGTCAAACTCATTAGTTATCTAATTCTCATGTTTACTTTACAAATGATTTTTTTTAAATATAAATCTTATGTGCAAAACCCAATTCCTTAAGCTTTCTAGATGACTCATTTAACGAGATTTAAGTCGATGACTCCCAGGTCTTTTGAACCTTAGGGCATCGGGTTTTGAAAAAACCATTACGGGCCTTTTCACTCAAGTCAAAAAGGTTACGAAAAGAGTTATAAAATATTAATAGTGTGCGAAACTCAGTCCATTAAACTTTTTAGATGACTCATGTAACGAGCTTTAGGCCAATGGAGTTTTATCACTCAAGTCAAAAAGATTACGAAAAAAATTATATAATAGTAATAGCATTGTTCCTTGCGTATAATAAGTTCATGCTTTGGGATTAGATTCCTAACATTTGGTCATTACTTAGCTTTCTCTAACTGGTCTAAAGTGCTTCACACAATTTTTTTTTTCAACATACATGGAATCAATCACAACTTAGATAGCCACCATCACAACTTAACTATCACACTTACTCTCTCTATTGGTTATTTGTTCAAGATACAAATAGTTCTAAATTTTAAAATGGTATCCTATTGTTTTCAATTTAAGTGCACCAACATAGCTAAAAATCATCATAACTGATCGACATAACACGATATTAGACATGGTTAAGTAGTCTCACATTTAAATAAAAGTAATAATCTGTTCACAAGTCATGATTAAAACTAAACTCAAAGAAATTTTTTATCATTAGCCGGTAAGACTATTCATATCACATAAACATGCAAACAGTTACTAATAATGAATTTTAATTTTTTTTTTGGTAAACAAAAACAAGTTAAAAATCAAATATCAATTATCAATTATCGAATCAAGCAAAAAAAATTTCATTTTAGTCCACCACCCCCCAAACTTGAAATATACATTGTCCCCAATGGAAAAATTCAAAAGAAATATAATATATAGAAATTCAGAGACTTCCCGAATGTGGATTAGATGGTGCTCGAAGAAGGAGTGTGGACAGATCTATCTCAACTAATTTGTATAGCACCATATATCTCAAACTTTTCAATTAATAAAAGAAAGCAAAAACAAAAATAAAAGAAAGCTAAAAACAACAAGAAAAAATTGCAAAAAAAATTGCAAAAAAAAAAAAAAAAAAAAAATCTCATAACTTTTCAAAAAGTAAAAAATATCTTCTTCCTCACACACATACCCCAACCTACCCCCACCTCATTCCACCACAACCAACATGATAGGATAATAAAGATGAACATCATTTCAATATTCATAGTTTCAAAAATTTAAAAATACACATTGTAAAAAATAAAGAATTACATAAGAATTTTTCAAGAAATTAACTTGAAGAGAAAGCTTTCTATAAGTTTTATTGACCTCAGATTCAGAAGTATCGGAACGAATCCTAAGAGTCTTTCATGTATCACTCACAGCAGAAGATGAATAAACACATGAAATCCTAAATCCATTTTTCACATTCTTTTTTGAATTATTGAATTGAATCCAAAAATCTAATGCAGAACCACAGCCCACAGCAACAGCTATTAAGAAAAAAAAGGTATTAAGAAAAAAAAAATTCAAGATTTTGAAAACTCAGGAATCGTTGTTTATCTTTATATAGATCTTGAATTAAAGTGAAAATGAAAGAAATCCACATCACCATTTCTAGTTGTAGTGAAAATGTAGTCGCTTGAACTTGATGGATTTATGGTACTAATGAATATTTTGTTGAAAATTGGTTTAGTAATGTTGTTTTTGATCAAATTTGACCAATTATTTAAGCGGGACTCGTTAGTTGAGTACGAAAATTATAAGACTATATGAGTTCTATTACATGAGTAGATTAACATAGTATATTTAGTTGCACGAATCAATTTTCGGGTGAATGAGAAATTAAGGCCTAAAGTGAATCGTTTAAATACACGTGTATTGTTGAAAAATAGGATTAGAATATTGCGAAATATTCTAAAATCTGTTTGGCTCAAAAGTCATGTCATTTTGGATATGTCATTTCTTACTAGTCACATCTATTCATCATAGTTACATGTCTTTTGGACATGTGCTTTCCATCAAAACATATTGATGTCAAATTTTAATTAACTCGCAAGTGTACGAATTTATTGGAATATAGAAAAGTAGTAACGAGGTCGATCCCACAAAGACTGCAATGACGAAGGTCTAATTTTAATCCAAATTAACTATTATTCTAGGCTAGTTGAGTCAAAATGAGTTTGGTTGAAATAATTTAACTTAAAGACGAATTAAATATGCTAAACAATTAAATTAAAAAATCAAGTTGTTTAAAGTACTAAGGTTTCGGAATCCACCATTGTTTAACTTAACAATTATCCAATTATTGATTAATTCTAAAAAACAAACGACAACACGAAATCAATCTATTGTCGTCCTAAAAGATTTATCAATTAATTCCAAAAGAAGAAAATCCAATATAGGCTCCCATTATGCTTCAAACATAAATTACTTAAGCGTTTCCGTATCAAATTCAATTAAAAGAAAACAAAGAATCAAAGGTTTCCTAAACATTCTATGTATCTTAAATTGATAAAAAGATAATGGAAAATCAGAAGAAATTAATAGAACATGTTTAAGCACCAAGCACAAATTAATTAAATCAATTTCTAACAATCAAGAATACATTATATTTAAGATGAAAGAAATTTTATCTAATTAATTCAACAAGAACGAACCATGAAAGTTAAAGTTCTAAAACGGAATTAAACGAATAACAAAATAATCACTTTGTTTAAATAAAGTTTCATCATCTACCTTAGCTCAAGAAAATTAGTAAAAACATAATTAAATTAAAAAGAAAAGAATTGATAGAACCCAGCATGGATTGAAAGAGAAAAAATCTTCCATAAACTCTTGATCGCCAAGTAGTTATCTTATCTTGTTTCTTCCGTCTTCCTCCCAATTCGGCTCCCAAAAATTCCCAATCTGTTATGAGTTAATAACTCATATTTATACTATTCTAATTGTGCCCCAAAAGGCCCCAAAAAGTTACAAAATTCGCGGGCCAAAAGTTACCTAACTAGATTAGGACTCAAAAAAAGCAAAGAAAATTCGCGGAGCCGGATTTAGCCCGGGCGACATGGTTTGGCCTCTACTTTCTTCTTCAGTTGTTGGGCGCTCGCCCAACTTGGCTCTTTGGAGTTCTTGCAATTTGGTCCTTCAGCTTTCGTTGTTGGTCATTGTAGTCCTCAAACTTTCATATTATCTTCTCTAGTCCTCTAACTTTTCATAACCTCCAATTTAGCCCTTCAACTTTCAATTGAGTACAATTAGATCCTCATATTTTTGAAATATCTTATAATTTATTGTTCTTTTCGTCCAATCTTCTCCAATTGTTCACAAACGAGTCTAAAACTGAAATAAAATAATAATAAACTAGATTAAGCAGAAAATCAACTATATAACGAGATAAATGATTAATTCAAAGTCAAAATAAGTGCACAAAACGCACTTATCACATGTCTTTTGCTTTTTTATGAAATTGTGTCTTTTGATACGCAACTTTTCAGATATTATAAATAGACTCTTATGATTGCAAATCAAATCATTTCACTTCAAACAAAATGTCCCAGCACTTTTTGTACAAATTATTTTATCAGTTTATCTATGTATTAATATTAAAATTATTAATATTCAGTAGAATTTTACAATCCGCAAATCTCTTCATTGATTTAAGTCAAAATTATGATAATGACAAGCTTGATAGGTGGTTTTAAACATAACACCAACCATTTTCTTTTCTTTTCTTTTCTTTTCTTTTTTTTTTTGATTGGAAAAAATTATAATTGTTCGTGTTCAAGGTGATGACCTAACCTTGAGAAAGGTCAAACGAGAAGCTACAGGGTTACTAAAGCCTCTGCTCGTCCATGGTAATCATATGAGTATCGTCGAGCATATTAACAAGTGCACACTTGACTCTACCCTCATTAAACAATGGAGCGTGACAAATAGAGATCAAACGTAAGTTCAATCATCATTCAAAAATAATAATATTTTTCACCATTCTCTTTAACTATCGTTCCAATATAAAATTTTTTTAATAGATTTGATACATCGAACATTACATAATTCAATTTAATAATTATTCGATACATCTTGACAAATATATTATAAAACAATAAATATATGATCCATTTAATAGAAAGATCAGAAAAAGGATGCCCCGTGTCCTTTAATTTCTCAGCAAGTTGTACCTTGTCCACATCAATTCACTGCATGCTTAGTTCCTATGGGCCTCAAATGGAATGGAAAATACTGCTGGCTACAATCCAATATTTTTTTTTTCTTTTTCCTTTTAAGTGCCTCATCATTTTCTTTATTAAATTGATAATAAATTAAATTTTATTCTTAATAAATTTATAATCAAGTACTTATTTTTCTTACTCGGATTTCTAGCAAGTCGTTAGACCAAAACAAAACTAGTAAGTAGATTCGTACATACAATATCAGTTTTCAATGACAAAAATTATTCAAATCTTGATTAAATTGTCACACAATCTTCATGAAAATAGCATGTTTCAAGTTCGTAAAAGTCGAAGGATGGAGAACTACACGATCATTTAACAGAAATTTGAACAATCGTATCGTTAAAAATTGATTGTGTAACTACGTTTTAAAAATTATTAATTAACTTACTAATTAGCAGACAGGATGCCAAATAAAGCTTTGACTGTATCGATAATTACAAGATATTCGTTTTCGTACAAAATGAGGTGTAAATTGTCTACTCCCAGATCCAAAAGGACCAAAACCACCTGGTTCCTTGTGTATGCCCACCTTAGAACCCAATTATTTTATTTTCATGCTTAGTACAAAACATTGGATTCCACTTCACATTTCATGCTCTGAATTAAAAGAACTTGTTATATTTTTAATATAAATTATATTTTATAAAAGATAAAATGTTAGATATGCAACAATTGACTAAACATCTAGAAATAAAGTCCGATTTTGATGCGAGTAACAAAAACGGTACCAAATCGAAACAAACTCTAAATATCAAATATAACTTCAAAATAATAGGGTCGAAATCGGTTAGTGAGATAATGACGAGTTCTTCTATTTTCTTACAAGTATGTTATTTGGTCAAATAAAGATGTTCATGGTGGAGTTTTATGTTTGTATGTTCTACATCACTTTAGTGCAATTGAGATAATATGTACAATATATAAGATGAAAAGAAAACTCACATTGTAAGTCGATTTTGTAGTTATGAGTTAAACTTGTAAACTTTTCATAGTATCAAAGTGAGTATGCGCTGGAGTAAGAGTGCTTAATGATTCTACGTAGCTCGCCTAACCAAGTGAGGATTGGCATATTGGAGTCTAGGGTACAAATAAGCCAATCCTGGTGTTAAGGGGGAGTATTTGCATGTTCAACATTGTCTAAGAATCAATTAAGATGCACAAAGTATTAGGTGAAAACAAATCTCATATTGCAAGTTCATTTTATAGTGAGAAGCTCAAACTTTTCTCTCTTTTACGTAACGTTTCAGTTTGACTGTAATATTCTAGTGGAAACAAGTAATGAAATTTTGTTATCCCGAATCTTTAAATGACTCGAATACATGTTTAAAAGAGGGGGCACGGGGCACCCGCAACTCAACCAATGACTGTTCAAACGTTTGGCTCATAAACTGGTTTGAGAAGGAAATAAGAACTCGATGGAAAAACTCTGAATTAATATATAAATGAATGGACAAAGAGTCAAATACAGGAAAGGGCAAAAACAAACCCCCGTCAATACTGTACACTCAAGGAGAAAAAACACAGCTTCAGTATGCTGTTAGTTCAATGCAAAACCAAGAATTCAAAACAGGCCTAATGGTATTATTCCTGATCTGGTTGCCTCAATTCCTTCCTTAGCTTATGAGAAAACATTCTACAAGCATCCATGCTTAAATCCATTGCAGCTGCTAATGCCACAAAAACTGCAGCATCCTCAGTACAAGTCACATGCTGCGCCCCGATTTCTACAGCCGGTTTGCTGCACTTCCCATTGCCTTCGACCGTGCACGACATTACGAATCCTTTATACAAGAGGTGTGCCCATGATCCGGATCCCTGTGCAGATCCGAATTCTGAGCCGAAACTGGACGCAGAACTGACATCAAAGCTGCCATTAGGACTAGTCATCGGGGTCGGGCCTGTGGTAACGTCTATGCTGAATTTGCCTCCAGTTTTCGTGCTAATTGTGGAATTGGCAAGAGGGATTGAGTCTATGCCGCCATCTGGGATCAGTTCGAAGCGGTAGCCGAGTTGGTCACCCCTGTTGCGCTCACGCCAGGCCTCCAAACGGCCCCAGGGAGTCCAGGTGTTGTGGCCAGGACGAAGAATTAGCCAGGCTCCGGGGTTGGATCTACTGACCCTATCGCTGCCTTGTGATGGCACAAATGGTGTCACCATCGATGCAGCAGCCACGGGTGAGCCAGAGAGGTCGTGAATGGTGATTGACCATCCCTTTCGCTCTTTCGTGTGTTGTTCTTTATCAGCTGTAGATGAACTAAAGCAGCTTGCTGATGTGCATGGTTCTGACAGGGAAGATCTGTTACATAAAATGTGGATTGTATTAATTAATCAGCTGCTAAATGAATTGAATCAAATCGAGTCGAATGGAAATAAATATGGGCCATTCGTTTGCAATCAATCTGTAAAGAAGAATATGATGCCAGACAATGATACATCACCACTAATTCAATTCTTGAAACCATGTGATTAAGATCAGTGATAGCAAACAGAACAATAAGTATTTGAATGATCCTTTACGGATTGTAAGAAAAACACATACCAACACAACAACCTAAGCCTTAATCCCAATAAATTTGCGGTGAACTACATGAATCCTTTCTTTTCAATCCGTTCAGTACATTGCTATATCTACACAAAGATCTAAATGAACTAAATCCTAAACAGCTACAACAGAGTAGTCTTGATCTATCCCTCATCTTCTAACGTCTTTCTTAATCATAGTACAAGAATCTCAAACCAAATGTCAAAATAATCTGTATATTCAACTAGCAGCTTCTGATTTCTGATTCACAATTAAAATTCTGCAAGAATCTCTGTTATAATACCATAAATAAAGGGGGTAACAATCCAACAAATAGTAAGGCAAATCTAAATAAAGGGTAACCAATTCCAAGAATTCAAAATCTCAAAACTGAAAAACGAAAGAAAGAAAGAATAATTACCTGGATCTCAAATTCCTCTCTACAGAATTCCTGAAACTGAATTTGCAAGTAAAAACAGGCTGCTTAACATTTCCATTGACCTGAAACACTTGAGGACTACACTCTGGTTCTCCATCAAACTGGAATACAAATCTTGGATCGGGCTCTGCCCTCACATTCAAATGCAATTTTGCTTCAGACCCATTAATCAAAACCCATCCATTTTGAATCAAGAAACCTCTATTACTCCCACTCTCTATAACACCTTTCAAATCCAACTGCATAACAATACAACCCAAAAGCTTCCCATTTTTCACAAACCCACAATTTTTCAGTCGATTCCCCTTATAAATCTCGATCCTCAAAAGAGGAAATTTCCCATTAGAACTTGATTTTTCCACTAGTTTTTCCAGCTCTGTTTTGCTCAAGTTGAAACAGGCATGGTTTCTGCTTTCAATCACATCACTTTCTTGAACAAGCAACGGGATGTTTGAACATTGAGTATTAAACCCTCTAAGCTTAAACTTACAATAACAAGATTGCAAATCCGATGAGCCCAGAAACTTTAAACCCAAATTCCCTACAACAATCCGAACGAAAGGACACGGATCCATCAGCCTTTCGTGCAAAACCTTCAACAGTAAGAAAAGAAGAGGGTTAACTAGTGGGTCAAAAGGGGGTATATATATAAAATATATGTGTATGTATATGTATATGATGAGAGAGAAAGAGAGAGGTGGAATTGAACAGGCTGGAAGGTGAAGATGCATAGGCATCCGTGCGGTATGAGCTGGGTGCACGCACGCATAGATGAAGGGGGTGGCGCCAGCAATTGGAATCTATCTGTCAAATAACAAATAATTCTTATGCAAAATCTTGTCGCTTTCTTCTTGCTATTGGGGTTTGGGAATGTTTTGATTGGGTAAAATCAAGAAACTAGGTTGGAATTGAATTGACCCATTAATGGTGAACAGCTGTTTGAAGCTATCACTTTTATGACAGCTGGACTAGCATTGGACACTAATCTTAACCAAACTTGGACTTGTGGTCCCATGTATGATTCACCTCCTTCTTGTTCTTGAGATTTTCTTTTTCTTTTTTTAATCTTGCATTTTCGATTTTTGGACAAGATTGTTTTTTAAACATAATGATTGGACTTAAGTTGAGTTGTTATTTTATTGATTTTTGAAAAAATTACAATTTTAAGTAGACGCAAGATGCGGCCTCATGAAATCGCAAACGCGAAAAATTATTACTTAACTTTGTGACTAGAGCTCAAAAAATTATAATGTGAAGGGATTTTGGTTTTGAGATTTTTTTTATTAATTTTCTATTTTTGGATAAGATTGTTTTTCTATAGTTGGTTTGGAATCATGGTTGGATGGTTGTTTTTAATCAAATCATTTCTTAAGTTAGAGTTATAATTTAGTGCCTATTTAGTAGGGTTTATAAATCTAGTTTATTTGATCAAAAAATAATCAAAAATATCAAGGTACAAAAGCAAAAATTTGGCCAAATAAATTATTTTTGGTCAAATAAACTAGTTTATAAACTCTACCAAACGGGTTTATTGTTTCAACAGTAAAGTACAGTTTAAGATTGAGCAAGACTCGATCTCAGCCAATAATAAATTTATCACTTTAGGAGCAAAAAAAAAAAATTACCATGATAAGGAGATATTTTGCTTTTGGAATTTATTTTCTTGATTTTCTATTTTTGTACAAGATTTTTCTTATATCGAATTATTGTTAGATGATTAATCGACATTTTATTATGTTTGAAAAAGTAAAATGCAATTTAAGAAGGTGACAAAACCTAAATCTAGAGTTACACATACTATAATTTATTACCTAATTTCATGAAGTTACAATGTGGGTGGGTTGGTGGGTTTAATATTTTATTTAAATTATTCCATATTTCCATTGTTCTAGAAAAATAGAAATAAAAGCATACTAATTTTCCAAATCAAAGTCAAATCATCAATGTTTCCAAGTGTAGGATTATTCTAAAGATGCCTTCTACGATGTTTAAAAAAAATAATAATAATAATAATAAAAAAGTGAATTTACAAAGTGAATTCTTAAAGGTCGAATTATAGAATTTGAAGTCGATCTTTTTATAAGAAAATAGTGAATTTACAAAGTCTCGATAAGTCACTATTAAGTATTAACTTGTGTCTTTTCTTGTTGACACATTTTTTAAAATTGTAAATGTTCCACAGAATTATCAATATAAAAAAAAAATGGAAATCAAGATTGAAATAAAGAATCTTTCAAGATAAATCTCACTTATTTATTACTATGATGAAACTCAATACATTTAGACAATAAAAAAAAAAAAAAAAATTTACGTTTATGTATCAAATCTCTCATTCAACTCTAATTTAGGGTTACTCTCGTTTTGA
Source organism: Forsythia suspensa (assembly GCA_023638005.1). Classification (NCBI taxonomy): domain Eukaryota; kingdom Viridiplantae; phylum Streptophyta; class Magnoliopsida; order Lamiales; family Oleaceae; genus Forsythia; species Forsythia suspensa. Next base: position 30,062,704 of record CM042670.1, on the reverse strand, counting down.
TTCCAAGAATCAAGAAACCCAAAAAGAAATCGTGTGAAACAAAGGTCTTGCCATATGTCGACAGAAGAGCAGCATAGAAGGAATAAGTAATTTTGTTTGCTTATAAGTTATTACCAAAATAAGCAGCATAGAAGGAATAAGTAATTTTTCATTTTCCTAAGATGTATTTAATTTACATCATATCAACCCAAAACAAGTATTTAAATTTATTAGATTCATGAACGACTAATATTAAATATTATAATAGGAAAAGTGTGAAAATTTATAAAATTACATTAAATGTGTTTTATTAATAATTAAATACCATAAAAGAGGATTGAGCCATGAGTAGGTGTCTTACTGAACTTCAATTTGCAGCTGGCACAGCAACAGCTGGTTACCCAAATACTATTTACTTATTTTGGGATTCGATTAATTTTGTAGCAATAAATTATAATTTTATTTTGTCATTATTGTATGATGACGTCATAAGCGTTTTGAATTACTGGTAAAGTAAACAGCTAAGCAACAATACACGTGTTTTTTCTTTTTCTTTTTGAGTTTGACATTTTTGGATAAGCTTAAACAAATGAATAAGTTAATTTTATAACAAATAATTATTTATATGTCAAGAGTTAAAAATAATTTACTTATTTTGACAATAAAGTATAAATTATTTTTAAAATAAATAAGTATTTTACTTAAAAACAAAGAAAAAGTAACTTATCACCGACTGTAGGAAGTTTCTTTACTCCGCTAAAACGTATTTAACAAAAAAATTTCTTTCACGTCACTACATCTTCATCTTCATCTTCTCAAACCAAAACTTGTATCGCTCTCTCAATTCTTTCATTTCTCCATATTCTTTTTCATATTCATCAAAATCAAACTCTCCTCAAACAAAACTTCCTTTCTCTCATTCTTATCAACTCTTCGATCCATTAAAATCACCTACGGTCGGATTCCACCGCAAAAAAAAAGTGGTATACTAATTTATATGTATTTGAAAATAAAAGTCATGCATGCTTCTATATATGACAAATAGGACAATTTACATATATACACTAAAATGTATATAAAAATTGAAAAATACTGGATGTAATCAAATTTAAAAACTACCGAATAAAATGAAATATTTATTAAAAAAATTGTATCATTTTAACAATATGCATTAACAAAATATGGAAACAAATGGAATTTCAAAAAACAAGACAGTCTGCTATTTGAAAAATAGACAGTAACAAATTATATTACCAAGTGTAACTTGAATTTTTTTTTTTCAAATCATCAGTAACAATATAAAGTAACTACAATAACAAGCATTGTTGACATTATTCAAAATGAAGCAAAAAGAAAATAGAATAATCAAATGTGGTATTTCTACATCATCCTAAAACAAGATAATATATGGGATGAAATTAATATTAGCAAAAAAAAATCAAAAAATTCATGAAATTTGAATCCAAATTGGAAATATTAGATACCAAACAATGCGTGCTCTAAAAATTGAATACATTTTCAAGTAGTAACAAAAATTAGAGGAAGAGAAATAAGAGAACGGATAAAGTTTAAGATATTTTCTTAGTATTAAAGAAAGAGAAAATAAAGTAAGAAACATGCTGCAGTGAAAGTTCCTAAGTAAATATGTTTGGAAAGATTTTCTCCATTACATATGAAATATATATGTTTTAATCTCTAAAATTTAACAACTTTCAAATTTTAAATATTTTAATGATATATTAAAATAAATATAATGTATTTTAATGATATAGTAAATATGAATGAAAATAAGTATTAATGAATAAAAAAATAAAGACTAATATATTTCACAAAATGAATGTATAAAATTGTTAAATTGGACGACAATGTATGTATATAACTCTGCTTATGGAACAAACACATCGTTTATTGGGCGTTTGAAGGAATGGTAAAGTCGTAAGGACTCAGGCGAGTTAAATGTATATTGGGCCAACTTGACCATCAATTGGATTTCATACACAGGAAATAAATAGGGTAATTTGCGGCCTTCATCCCCAACTTTTCAATTTTTGGCACTTTTATCTCCATTCTTTATTTTTTGGCACCCATATCCTCAACTTTTCTTATTTTGGTGGCTAAAGTCTCCAACCTTTGAACGTTTGGCACTTTTATCCTCATTCTTTATTTTTTGGCACCTATATCCTCAACCTCTCTTAATTTAGTGACTGAAGTCCCCAACCTTTGAACTTTTGGCACTTTTATCCCTATTCTTTATTTTTTTTGCACACATATCTCAACCTTCTTAATTTGGTGGCTGAAGTCCCCAGCCATTAGACTTTTGTATCATATTTTTAAATTTTTAATTGAAACTTATGAAAAGTTTATTTAAAGTCAAGTTTTGTGAGTAATTTTATTTATAAATGTTGATTTATTTTTTTTAAAAAAAACTTATTTTTACAAATTTTATGAGATTTTCTTCATATCTTAATTTTTTGTACTCATATCCTCAAATTGAACATTAATCAAAATATAGTTTTCTAAATAAAACAATTTAATCCGAATAATACAATATTCAGAAAACAGGACTGGTCATCGACCCAAAAAAGATAACGGGTCAAATATCAAAAAGTCGAACCAAGTCGAACCAAAGTCGACCTGGTTTCAATTAAAATTCAATTTTTTGCACCCATATCCTCATTCTTTATTTTTTTGCACCAATATCCCCAAATGGAGCATTAATCAAAATATAGTTATCTAAATAAAACTATTTATTTGAATAATACAATATTCAGAAAATAGGATTGACCATCGATTCAAAAAAAATAGCGGGTCAAAGGTCGAAAGGTCGAACCGGTTTCATTAAAAAATTAAAAATTAATCTAAAAATATCATAAAATTTTTAAAAATAAGTTTTTTTTAATAAACCAATATTTATAGACAACATTACTCACAAAACTTGGCTTTAAATAGACTTTTCATAAGTTTTAATTAAAAAGTTAAAAAATATGATACAAAAGTCCAAAGGTTGGAGACTTCAGCCACCAAATTAAGAAATATTAAGGATATGAGTGCAAAAAAATGAAGAATGAAGATGAAAGTGTCAAACGTTCAAAAATTGGGGACTTCAGCCACCAAATTAAGAAAGGTTGAGGATATAGGTGCTAAAAAATAAAGAATGAGGATAAAAGTGCCAAACGTTCAAAGGTTGGGGACTTCAACCACCAAAATAAGAAAAGTTGAGAATATGGTGCCAAAAAATAAAGAGTAGGGATAAAAGTGCCAAAAATTGAAAGATTGGAGATGAAGGCCGCAAATTAACCAAATAAATATAACTATTAATTTGGATTTAACGATTAATTTGTAACAGCATATTTGTTAGTGTTTATAAGTATTTATAAGTTGGTTAAATATTATTTTTATTTATACATTACATAGGATCTACAATTTTTATCTACTGTTTATCTATATATTTTGTAAGAATCACTACTTATAATCTAAAAATAAATTACTAATTCATAAAATTGGAGAAATCTCTCAATTTTATTAAATTAATCGATATAATGCAATGTAGCAGCAACCACAACTTTTAAAATTTTTATTAAGATGGTTATATTGTCACCACAATTTTATCTTGTTTAACAACTTTTTAGTTACATCAATGGAATCTTTGTTTATTGTCGCAGTTATCTCTCAAAATTTTTGTTCGTCGTATTTTAATCTTCAACCTTCTATTAATTAGAACATATTGTTCCTAATGATGGTTTCCATCCAAAAAATCCATTAGATGGTGTAAAAGACTTATTTGTCCTTCATATATTATAATAAGCTAAAAAATAACAAATACAAAAGTACGACCAAATATTTGCCCATCATCAAAGGTGAGGTGTGCTAATTAATAAAAGATTAATGATAAGAATGCGACAAAAAAAAAAAAGAAGATAAAAGGCATAAGTACAAAAATAAATAAATATTGAATATTTTTAGTGCAATTAAAATATAGTGCAATAAAAGAAGCCAACTCGAAATTTAATTCCAAATTCTAACTATAATTTCACTCCCAGTCCCTAAACCTAACATATTATAAATTCCACCCAAATTAAATAAGATGACGGAGTAAAAAGAAATAGAGTAATACAATCGTCCCAAGCTTATAGCCTTCTTGGATGTTGGACTGGGTCAATGCTATTAAGATTTGAGATTTCTATTTCAAATGAAGACTTTGTTAAGATGAGTAACTCAAATTTTTATTTGTTGGTTAATATTTTTATACTTAACCAATCGATATAGAATTTTACCTTGACATGCCTTCTGGTGGCTTGTTTGAGCACACAAATATTAGAATCCAAATCTTCATTTGAGCTTTAAATAGGTCGAATTGCTCATTTGAGATTAATGAGTTCCAATAATTAAGACTTTGGGTTCTATTTTAAAAATTGAATTTTGTTAAAATGAGTAGCACAAATTTTTATATGTTAGTTAATATTTTTACACTTAACTGTTGTAGAATTTGATTCTTAAAACGACAATACTCGTTCTATTTTCATGGCATGCATCTTTAAAAGAATATAAGTTCAATTTACAATTTCTTGAACACAATCCAAATTATTTAACCTCAATTGAGAACAATTGTATACATGCATTATTCTTCCTTTTTACTTGTAATAGAAATAAAAAAAAAAAAAAAAAATCATCAAAATCCCACCAATAATTAGACCATTAATTAATAAAAAAAAAATTTCATTATCATTAAAACTGACAAAAGAACATTGAATTTATACAATAAAGGCTAGTGAGATACTAGCTTAGAACTTCCATTGAAGTGATTAAAAATACATATCAGAAAAATCCATGACAATATCCAAAATTATTGCTAAGAGCAGCAGCAGCAGATGAATTCACAAAGGCTTGTGTGGGTTTTGTCTCATATTGATCAAAAACTCCAACATTATTCGAGTCGAAAAACGTCGTCGGATTAGTCACCTCAAACATCTGTTTACTAGCTTGATTACTGACATTCTTCTTTAATTCTTCCATTGCATTCCTTAATTGTTCAAGATCATGAAACCCTAATTCATTTACAGGGGCCTCCCACCAGTGCTGGATTTGACTATTTTTTCTCATATTTTCTAATGCTTCTCCCCTTTTTCTTTCAACTTCGATTTCATTAAGAATTTGACTGAGTTGCAAGTTAAGCTCACGTACAGAAGAAATCCTGTGAGCATCAAGAAGATGAAATGCAGTACTGCTGGGATTTACAGAAGGATTTAGGTCGAAAAACCTGTCTATTATGGATTCAACATTAGGGTTTCCGAAAGAGAAAACTTTACCAGCTGGAGAGAAAACTATAATGGCAATTTCAACCCCACAAAGGGTACAAAGTTCACTAGCCTTCTTGAAAAGCCCGGATCGACGTTTCGAGAATGTAACTTGTAAGTGATTCTTGATCTCTATTTTTGCCAGTTTGATCTTTTGGCGACCCATGCTAGGTTTCTTTGCCATGGTGATTAAGGTGTGTGTGTATTTGATTTCAAGAATTGTTTTGAGAATAAATTTTGGGAATAAACATGAACAATTTATAGGGTCTTGAAATTTATTTCTCAAAGCTGGCTATGATCATTGATTTAATTAAATTGTCTGTTTTTTTTTTGGCATTTTTCATCAGATTTTGGAGTTATAATATCTTATTTACTTAATTCATTTGGATAATAGACAGCTAGTGTTAGTTAATAATGAAACAAGTAACAGACAAATCTTTTGATTTTCAGAGTAATCCATGTCTTATAAGAAACTGAATTTAATCATTAATCCACAAGGTAGCATGTGTTTTAATTAGTAATATATAGTAATTGCTATAAGTTATCAGAATCTTAATATTAAAAAAAATAATCGAGAATTAAAATGGAGGAATTTGGCAAACGTACGAAAAATAAAAAAAATAAAAAAATAAGTCCCTTTTTTCTTTTTTCTTTTTTCCATTGGGGCGAGTTCGAGATTGAAACTTATTATAGGCAATCTCGCGATTAAGAAAAATGCACAATATTTTCGGGCCAAAATTAAGAACAAAATATGGCAGCTTCTTTTTGTAGGTAACATATTAATTTTTCTGGCATAATCAGAACAAATATTATAAGTTTAGTATCAATCAATTTTAGTATTAAATTTCCTCAAAAAGTAACATGATTGAAACTAGTTGACTATTGCAGGCCAAAGTTGTTCGTTACGATTTGCAAATAATTTTGATATATAAATGTTAGTATTTTTACATTATTAGTCAATCACATGGAAATATAAATATATGGTGAGGGGAACATTAAATGGGAAACAAAACGTCTAATCCTAAATTAAGAAGCTAATGTAATTTGTCATTGTAACATAAACTTAATTAGCATCAACAATTAATTACATAGGTACATGTACTAGTGCTACATAATTCTTTAGATTTAGAGTGATTCATGCCTTAATTACTCTTTAATCTTTCACGTTGTAACATATGTTTTACTATTATAAATCTTAATGTAATTTATGAAATTAAAAGTCTACAATTAAATGAATTTACAGAAACAGCTCGAATATTTGAGAAAGAAATAACATAAACATTAAAAGTAAAATCCGAGGGATGAAAGAATAAAAAGTAATATCATATATATTTACAAACGTATGTGTACTTAGAGGGAAATTCTTTCTATTGGGGCAAGTTCAAGAATTCAAGAATCCTAGAATCCTAGCTATAGATAGAAAAATATATTAATTATTTATGCAATACTAATCATGATATGTATAAAATATGTCCACTCAATTTAATCCAATGTTGCTGTAGATTATTCTAAATTTTAAGGATAAATTCTACATCAATTAAATATTGAAATTATAATTATATATAAGGGTTTGTGTTATTGTTAATCTTTTAAGATAGAATTCTAAATTTTAATATAGTATGAGAGATCATTAATCTCAAACGAATAATTTAATCATCCAAAGCTCCAATAAGCATTTGGATACCAAGATTAACGTGCTCAAACGAGTCAACATCTTGCAAAGGCATGTTAAAAGACAAATTCCACACCAATTAAGTGTTGAAACTTTAATCAAGGCTTGGACTACTCCTTTTAATAAGATTGACATTTTAAGATGAACCATAAGTCTTAATATATTAAGGAATAAATCACACAACGATTAATTATCAAAACTATAACCAACATATAAGGGCATGTGCTACTTTTCTTAACAAAGCTAACTTTTTAAGATGGAATCCAACTCTTGATATGATATCATAGCTCATTAAATTCCAACGAACAATTTGATTTGACTAAGATTAGAAAACGAGAACACATATTCTAAGATTGGTTTGCTCAAATGAGTCACCATCTTGCATGTGCATATTAAGGGATAAATTAGAGGTGTCAATCCGGGTCAAACGGGCCGGGTCGGCCCGCCTCTGATGAAGCCCAGTGACGATCCGCATTAGAAAAAATCCGCACCACGACGGGTTGCGGGTCGGGTCAACCCAACCCTCAAAAATTGAATACGAGCCCGGCCTACCAGTCGACCCATTCAGGTCGAGCCCATGTGGGCCACAGTTCAACCTGGTTCGGCCAGTATGAAAAAAATTAATTTTTTTTTTTAAATTACTAAAAAAATTTAGTTACCTATTATAATTAAAAAAGTGTTTACATAAATAGCAAAAAATGTATTAAATTACTAAATAAAAAATAACTAACAATGATAAATTTACATTTTTTAATTCAATTTCTATTTTTTGTATATATATTTAAAGACTAAAACATCACGCATATGTCACATCTTTCATTTTAAACGGCTCTCTGCCATTTATTAAAAAAAAAAAAATCAAAATAGGCCAGCAGTTAAAGGCCGAACCACCCGGGTTATGAATAGCCCGCCCGGTTCATGGGTCGGCCCACAGTTCAGCCTCCTCGGCCCGTGAACGGCCCGCCCGGTTCACGGGCCAGCCCATGGTTTCAGATTGAGACGGGTGGGCCGATGCAGGTTTGACTAGCCCGCCCATCTTGACACCTCTAGATAAATCCTATATTTATTAAATATCGAAAAATATAACTAACATATAAGAGTTTGGACTACTCCTCTTAACAAAACTGACCTTTTAAGATGGAACTCTCTTAATAAATTGAACAGCAAAAGGTACTTATAAACTATTGATGTTTTTCAGTTATTCCAAAGCATTCAAAATCTGTTTCTTCCACAAGCCGTGATTTAATATAATACCGTTAAGTTCAATCGTGGGTTTGAACTTGTTATTTTGCAACAATAAAATGACAATTGAAAAAATAATTTTTGTTACTATTTCATCCTACACCGGCACCACATGAGTGCCACATAGAATCAGAAAGTCACGCATCATATATTGGCCACATCATCACTAACAACCTAAATATTCTGCGAACCACAATACACCTTGCTAGAGTTGCTTCGACAAGTTCGAAGCTACACACTGAGTCTTGGCCCCGCCTTGAAAGAGAAGAGGCACGAGCCTCAGCCCAAATGTAGAGGGGGTCCAAAATGAAAAAAAAAAAAAAAAAAATTAATCACCCCAAAAAAAAGTAAATAAAAAATTATCAACCCAAAAATTCTTTCCCTTCACAGAAATGACAGGCCCAACTCCTCAACTACAAGGCTTCAGATTTGAGTCCAATCTCCAATGTCCATGAGCCATTAGCTGAATCTTCTCCGTGAAGACTTCACGTGAACGTGAATAGTACGTGATCTCGGTGATCCCGCACTCCCTGCACCCTTCCCCGATTGCTATTTGTCGATTCCCGCATCAAGCCCTCATTGATAATTGATTCATTTCAGCCTTCAGACTTCCATAGTTCCACTTCCATCACGGCAATCAAGATTACGCCATTTTAGCTAAATGCTATATTGCTATTGCATGAGATTCGACCTTATCTCATAGCGGATGGGGTAATGTTGCATTACATGAAATTGATGGAAGTGTTGTAAAGGTGAAGCTACAAGGCGTGTGGCTCTGCCCAAGTTCTGAATGACAATGAAAATGGGCATTGAGCGTCGCTCGATGGAAAAGATCCACGAAATTGTTTACGTTGAGTCAATACCGGATGAAGAAACTAGTCTTGAGTGAATGAAGAAAACATTGAAACGGTAAATATTCCTTTCCTTTCGTGTTTATGATTGCTCCACTAGTGATGCTCTAAAATATCTAATGTATCATGTTTTCTGTTTTTGAATACATATTATGACAAAAGAATGCATGTCTATTTATCCACCTATAGTTACGGGCATTCATTTTATACAATTGCTTCATGGTCTAGTTTTCTCCTTTAAAGTGATATAATGTTATTATCCCGTCTCAAGTTTTACTTTTGCCAAGAAGGAATTTCGCCTGCTTTTTTTATCCAAAGAAAATTGGGTCTAACTACATCAAGTATTTTCAATGCAATGTAAGAGAATGATGTTTATGTGTTAAAAGAAATAGAAAAGAAAATTATAGAAAATAGTCGGGTTGATCTACCGATGTTGTGATGGGAGGCGGTAGGTCCGTAATTTGAAGTCTTTATTGACTTTTCAAATTTTTTGTAGTGTAAAAAGTTGAAAAGTAAAAATTGTAGACAAAAAATAGATTTTTGGGGAAAAAATGGCCACCGAACACGCGCTATATGTATAATATAATTTGCGACTCATAAGGGGCCCAATTTTTCAAGTTCGTCTCGTGGTTCGAAAATTACAGGACCGGCCCCGCTACATACCCGCATCGTCGACAAGGACGGATTCACCAAGGTGGTTCCCAGCCAAGTGAACCTCCTCGCTAGGAAGGTTGAACCTATCTGCCTTGGAGGATCCTTCAAACGTCCTATCGGCCTAAAGGAATAGTTATGAATCTCATACCATGTAACCCCACATTCCTTGTCTCAAATGAGGGACAAGAAAATATTTGTGCCGCCATGTGGCCATGGGGCCACTGACATGTGTGCAAAAATCTTTAAAAAGGTGAAATAAAATCAGGCAAGGTTCAGTTGTTGATAACAACTTTACCGATGATCAAGTGACATGCGTTCAATAAATTTAAAAAGTTTAAAATACATTGATCTAATATTTCTTATAAATACTCCATGCAACATAAAGGAAAAAATATGAAATCAAAACCTACCCAAATCCATTTTAACATATTTCTCCCACACTCAATTATATTCTATTTTTGGACAGTTGACTTGATCGTCGGAATTCAAACGTTCGTTAGACCTTTTTCTAGGACGGCGGCCTTGCCTCCTAAAGGTGTCATAGTTTGCACGTAACGCATAGGTGGACTAAGAGGTGACCAGATTTGTTGACAGCTGGTTTGACCAGATTGTGAAGTAACAATTTTAAACATTGCTAATATATATCTAGGTAGAGATATAACTAAAAAAAATAATTTTGGTATCACATTGTAAATGTGATTCCATTTCATGGCTTAGGCCTCTTTATGGTATTTAACTATTTATTAATCATTTATTTTGGTTATAAACTAACAAAATACCTTATTCGTCCTTTGCCCAAATGAGTCTAATCCTAAACTAGAGTAAATAGGTTATTTGGTAGGTTGATGTAATGTAACTCAACATGATGTCGTTTCTTAATCTTTTTTAACGATATTCAATTATATCATATTAAAAAAGTGAAACTTATCTTGAAAGGATTTTTTATTCACATCTTACTTGTTTTCATATTGATATTTATTTTCATAGAACTTCGTATTTTCACAAATAAAACATATAGTCTAATAAGCACTTCTTATTTGATCTACTAGGAACATTAAATAAAAAAAATAAAATAATTAAAATAATTAAAATAATATTTTGGTCAAATGTTTTGCAAATTCATCACACCATCATGGAAGTATTTCCTACACAATTCATAAATGGTACGCAATTCAGAATAAAATTTTAACTTATTTTTCTTCTATAAATCCTTTCTGACATGTTCAGTGACTTCAATCCAGTATACCAAATATATCATATTTCTGCATTCAAATACTTATTTTCTTCCGTCAAAATAATGATACAGCAAATCGAATCCACAAAACTCGACGCGAAAGTCGTGATGTTTCAAGAAACTACGTTGACTTATATGAGAGATCCTTGAGCTGCTGGGGATCAACCTCGGAAGGTGAACGAGTAAGGGCACATTGGGCAGTAGTTGTCTTTGGGAAAGCTATAACATCCCTAATGGAATGAGCACCTGCCAACAGCATTACCAGCCTATCTAACCCATAAGCAATTCCTCCTGCACACATTCAAAATGCTTCATGAGTAAAATTTTATAAAAGTGGGTGATTCATAAAATATATTGGTAATTCTTTGATGAATTCTAGGTTATTTTGATAATTTGTGATAATTAATAAGGTGGTGACATCAAAATGTGCAAAAATTTAATAATAAAAGTCTTTTCTTTTTTTCTGAATGATATGACGTGGTGTCCATTTCGGTCATCTTCATAGCAATTACTTATTGGAAAACATAAGTTAGTTACTTCTAAATTAAGCATTATTTGCTTGTAAGCACCAAAATAGGCTCAACATGTTACAGTTTCAAACAAGACAAGGCATTCTTCATTACCATGTGGAGGAGCACCCATGTCCAGAGCCTCCAAAAGATACCCAAATTTTGTTTCGGCCTGCAACCGAAAAACAGCATCCATGTCACAACTACAGATGGTGAGTTCGTGATATACTCTCAATTACTGGCTAAAACTCGTTCCTCTGCTCTTCCTCTATAACATTCTTTGGAAATCAATAACAGTGAAAAAATTGACTACAGGAAATTGCAATGGAACTAAGCAGTAAATCCATTCTCTCAGCACTGATGCTTGTTTATGGGGCCATAACTAGTACATGATTTTAAATATCCACACTAAGGGTCAAATTTACGGTTTACATGATCTATGATAAGAGAAAACATGATGTATCCTACATATCAAATAGGATCATAGTATCTGCTTACTTGTTCGGGGGAAATGCCAACAATTTCCAAAACCTTTTCTTGAACTTCACGCTTGTAAATTCTCAAGCTTCCTCCACCAATCTATCATTCGATGCATGTGCACATTTTAAGTAATCTCTTACTATGTAAGAACAGAAACTACTAGATCCAACTAGTTTCCATATACCTCAACTCCATTGTACACCATGTCATAAGCTAAGGCACGGGCAGAAGAAAGGTCCTTCATATCCTCAGGGTTAGGGGCAGTAAAAGGATGATGCAAGGCCTGAAAAGAAGTACAATTTCGTTATCAATGTAATAAGATTAAACCAATATTCTTTAGCAACTACCAGAAACTATAAGCACACAATTTAACCTTAATGATGATGATATGATGATTATAAAAGTAATTATCATAAAACATTGCAACAGAATTTCCTTATAATTTTTTTGGCACAAGTATTACCAAGCAAATGCATTTGCTAGAATCTCGATTTTGATAAACATTTTTAGGGACTCTCCTGACACCTTTTTTTTTAATAAGCTCTGATTTGTAATTAGTCATCATATTTTGGAAAATAGAGGAGCCCTCAAAGCTTTCACATCATAACAAAGAGCAAGTTCCCTTCACTTCAGGTCTGCCTTTTTCTTATAAATTAAAAACTTGACATTTAGTTGTGAATACAAACTGCAAGAGAAGTGTAGACATGAGATGAAAAGGCAGGCAATTCAATCCCGCCAGTTCTATTCTTTTCTCTTCCCCCTTTTCCTCATTATTTGCTTCTAATATAGTTTTTTTCCCCCTAAAATGAACATTATAAAACTAACAAATTACTGATGCACAAGATAATACAGAAACCATACAAACCTCAAGCCTCTGTTCAGAATCATTCCACTCAAACATCGGAAAATCGGTAACCCACAGGATTGAATGCCTTGACTAAATGGCAAGAACAAACAAAATAAGGTCAGATAAAGGAAGAGATACTTATTATCAAATACGTATTATAGGTGGTCCAAATCTGCAGTATTGCAAACTTACAGGATCAATCAAGCCCAACTCATGGGCTACATGCATCCTCAGCCGGTCTAAGGTTTTATTCACTGATGCATGGTTACCCACTGCAAACAAGATAAGATCACCAGAGCTCACAGATAGTTGGCTCAGTAACTGCTCTTGCTTTGTCATGTCTAAACTTGATACAAGTGCAGGAATTCCTTCAAGGGCCCCTAAGATGATATATTGAACAATACCAATTGTGATCCATAAACCTCTTTTACCAATATGTATGTGTACAATATTTGCAGAAGTTTGTTACCATTATTCGAGACCTTTAAGTAAGGCAAACCCCTTGCTCCAGATTTAATAGCTTCATTATATATATCACCCTTTTTCAGAGCAGTATTTGAATAATTTTTCGCTCCTGAAGGCACACATAACGCCTTAACAATTCCCCCACTTGCCAAGGTATCGGCAAAAACCTTGAAGGAGGAGTCTTTGAAAACATCAGATACCTGCAGATAGAACATAAATATAATTCAAAAAACAGAATTATCCTCATTTAACTCCGTAAACCACACAAAAATAGGACAGGAAATTCTTGAATGTATGCAAATTCATTTATAGTTCACCTAATCTAGCTGTCTGGTAGAAAGAAAGACAGAGCAGGGCACCTCTCTTGAGGAAAGCTAAGAAAATAAAATAAAACGCATTGAAATCATTGGGTAACACACAAAATGCATCAAAGGACATGTATACCATACCTCTCGTAACATATAATATAAGCAAACTGGAATCATGTTCAAAAACTCCATATCAACAGAGAGATGAAACAGTGGCAACTATAGAATTGACTAGGCAAAACTTGTGAGAAAACCAATAAACATGTCATGATTTTCATTGCACAAATAGCAAACAGGACAAAAAAATTATATAATAATAATAATCAAGCATAGATCATTCATGATCAGAATAATGATTTCATAGGTTCCATACAACGTACACAGAAGATGATGGAAAAAGATACTCTCATAAGCTTCACTTCAGTACAATGAAATAGAAGGTTCGTAAATATTGACGGCCGTTGAGAAAATAAGATATTAACAAATGACATAGAAATACTCTCACATTCACCAAATGGTCAAATGATAAATTACTGCATGCCTAGTACAGAAGCAAATTGGAAATAGGAAAAATGGACAAATGAATTCACATTTGCCTGCTGTTTCAGAAACAAGGTAGCTTCATCTTCTTTAATAGTAGGATGTAGCATGTTGAGTTGAGAACAAGACAGGCTAAAAGAGATGGACGAAAACTGAATGATAAGAAATTTATCAAATACAAAAGCTAGACAGAGATAGGTTGATTTCTTTAACCACCAAAAGGAAAATCAGAATCATAGTAAATAGCAGAAATCTAAAAGTCAATTACATCTTTCAGTTGAAGGTCAAAACGAATATCTGGTCTGTCCGAACCATATTGATTCATAGCTTGAGCATACGTAAGCCTTGGAAAAGGGTTTGGTAGCTCAACTCCTTTGATCTCAAGAAAAACCTGCAACAAAGTATTTGACAACGTTTGATAAAATACAAGTCGAGAAAACTGGAAGCAATAATTGATTATCGAAGATATAATAAAGATTGAGAGTTCAAAAAATTCCTACGAGCCTGTTTAAAGTACTTTGGGATTACAAATTTATTAATGAAGCTATACTAAAAACCCATGCTTTGAAACTTCTACTAAGTTGCCAAACTGTTCCTCATATACTGCAATATGGTTTGAGATGAAACATTTCATTCCAGTACTAAAGCAACTATAACAATAAATTCAGTCAGAAAGTTCTAATCTACCACCACGAATAATCTAGCTAGGCATTTTGCTAGCCTGATGTTGTAACATAACCTAATATCAACAAACTCAACCAACAACAGTTCTGTCCACCAACAGTTGATATTTTCTGAATGCGGAGTTATAAAATTTGATCAAGATTTGACAGAACAAAATTAGATACATCCAAGAAAGTGAAGAATGAAAAAAGATCAAAGAAAGTACAATTAAAAAGAAAGCCTATGCTGAACACGCTGTATGTGAGACTGTCATTCCAATTATCAATCAAAAGTCAGTGAAATGACACATGCTACTCATATAATTAACATGGTGAAGCCTCCAATAGAACTATGTAATAATCTAAACAGAATTTTAGCTTTCTTCACCACTTTCTTTTATCAATTAATCTTTCAGGGATCTCATCCATCCCTTGGTCAAATATTATAGAATCCTAGAGAAAACCAACTAACCTTTCTAATCAAATCTTCATTGAGCCTCAGCATCTCCTCCATAGGAGTGAAGGCCATTTCCATATCTAGTTGTGTAAATTCAGGTTGTCTATCAGCCCTTAGATCTTCATCTCTAAAACATCTGCAAAACAAGAGTGGGTAAATCCATCTGTATCATACTTGGTGTAGATAAAGATATTGATTTCTGCAGCAAACAAATCTGCATCTCAAGTATATCATTTTCTAAGATAAAACAAGAGCATCAGTTTTAATACATTTGATACATCTGACCACCCACGCACAACTGTAAGCACTAATTACCAAAAAGAAAATTTTAAAAGAGATACTCCATCAACGAGCAATTTACCTGGCTATTTGATAATATTTATCAAAACCAGAGACCATAAGCATTTGCTTGAAGAGCTGTGGACTTTGCGGTAAGGCATAAAATGTTCCTGGCTTTATAAAGTAGAATCAAGCAATTAGAACTCCGTGCCATGAACATAATCCCCGAAACAATACAAAAGTAGATATAATTTTTATACTTAATCATTCCATCATTCATAATTATCTCAGGTGGCTTATACACCTCCTTGTGAAGGAAACTCACACCTTTTATTGATAGGTTAGAAATGGTGACTTAACCTGAGTAATGCTGTCAAAATAAGTCAAAGTAGCCACTACGCTAACAAACTTAGATTCAATAGCATTTACAAAACTTAGTTTTCAATAGCCTCTGTGTGTCAGTAAAAGCAATATAAGAAGGATCAATGTTGCATGTGAACAAGAATGTGGACACATTTCCGTAATCAGAAAAAGGCAGAGAGAGCAGAGGAAGCGTGAAGAAGTAAAAACAACAATTACACATGAACCTATAATCATTGGTTTTCATTAACAATTGCCCAGCTACAGTTACCAAGGACTGAAAGCATGCATTCAAGTGCTTGTAAGCTGACTGAAATAGATGAAAATACCTGAATTCTAGAAGGAACTAAATAATCCCGAGCACCTTCAGGAGTCGACCTAGATAGAATTGGAGTCTCAATCTACCTTACAACCATGAAAAAGTCGGGATCAGCACAAAGAAGTAACGTAATCATGAAAGTAACTTTGGCTTTTAGCTTCAATATGTTCACAAATCAGTGTAGTTTTGCCTGATTGTAGATGCCGAAGAGTAATGAAATTTTAAGTTTGTACCTCCACAAAATCATGCTCATCCTCTAGATATCTTCGAATGAGTTTTACCACTCTGTGTCTCAACATTACATTCGAACTCATCTGTGGCCGACGTAAATCAAGGCATCGATATCTGAAAACGTGTATATCAGAACAAGAACCATATAATGCAACAAAAGCACATAATTCTTTGCATGAAAGCAATAATGGTCGATGCTGTACTTATAAGACTTCAATGACTTCTAAACAGCATGCATTATGGATTTCTAAACATGAGGGCAACAGTAAAGCACAACACCGAGAAAAAGAGACCGAAAATTTCAATGAAGCAACAACTTTGTTGTGTGAAATAAGAATTTCCTAGCAATTACTAACTTCCTCTAAAGAAAAGAAATGTCATCTCACCTGGTTTTAGAGGTTACAACATTATAAAACCATAAATTGCCCCCTCTTTTTTATTTATTTATTTTGTGTGTACATGTGTCTCAGGGAGAGCAAGGTGGGGAGAGGATTAAATCTGATGCACCACTTTTTTGTAGGGTGTTAAAGGTCAAAAATACAATTTGTTAATTATTAAGTCCAACCCATTACATTGAAGTTCCAGTTTGGAAGAGAACAACAAAAATGTGATTTAGCTTAAATCTGTGAGCTGGGGCGGAGCACAATTAATTGTGCCAATAATGAAATCGAAGGAATTTGAAATGATATTTCAATTTCTTTTCAAAATAACTGTGGATATCATAATTTGAGGAAGTAACTTTAGAATTTAGATGTTTGACCAATGAAACTATAATTTGACAATCTTCGTTGTAGAAGACTAGAAGGTTATTCGTCATAATTACCTTATTTCTTCACTGCGATACAACAAAGGATTATATGAGAAAAATGGCTTTGATCACAAGTTTTTATGTTCTAGATAGCCAGTACACAACATCTCAACCAAATTTCTCCACTACCATGAATTGAAGCATCGAGAAGTTTTTGGTCCCAAATATGAAAAAGTGATAAATAAATATATTCTGAGATATCTAACAAACAGTTAGGAAGGCCATATTCCTCCTTTCTATATTTCTATTTTAAATGTAAAACAATGGTTCATTCCTTCTAGTTTTTGCTCCTGAGGGTGAGGGAGAGGATGGGCCCAAAGGGATGCACCCAAGTAGTAAGGCAGCAGGTAATAATTTAGCTATTACCATGATTAGGAAATCACAATGATGAGTAATAATAATAATTTTCCCCACTTGTCGTTTCTCAGTTATAAAGTGCTTATAGTTAGAAACTCAACTTCTGGAGTTTGTAGTTATTGAATGAATAGTTAGACAAACAACCTCGTGACAGCCACAAGTTGTCCACAAAATTAATCAATGTGCTCTGAAATACTTGCTTTCATATGATTGTATACATTTCATAACAAGTGGGCATTAATTAAATAAATAAATAATTCTAGATGGAAAAACATCAAATACACATTATTAGCATGTGTGGAAAAACCTTTACCGCAGTCTTATTTCCTCTTTAACAAAATCTTTTGCATCCTCTGCAGTCGTAACCAAGAAAGGCAACTTTAATCTCACTGCATTCAACACTTGGACGTGCTCAACAGCAACCTGTGCACACACCCAACTGAGTGAAAATTGGAAACTATTGAAAAAGAAACTATCAAAATTGAGCAAGACAATCAAATATCATGTGATTTGACCACTTATTAGGCAATTAAAGAGTTATAAAGCATAGTGGCTATGTCTGACATGTATCATGTTGACCGACACTTCTCGAAAACTCCATGACATGGGTCCGACAAGTTAGGCGTCGTGTCCCATATTTTATATATTTTTTAAATTTGTGACGCTCAAGATATACTTTAGGAACATTCCTTGGGCAAGAGCTCGACATGACATGCGGCGTGTCCTATATTAGAAATTATAATAATAAAGATAAAATATATAATTTTAAATTTTTAAAGAATAAAAAGGATGTCTTCGACGTGTCTATGTCCTATTTTTTATAAAAATCACGAGTCACCATGTCCGTGTCATATCCTCCCTTGCTCCCTTTGACCCGTTAGCTTGCCTAAGATCCTCCTTCCTTTGATTTATGCACGTAAGGAATCCCAATAAAGCACATGAAGAATTTATCTCAATGAAAATTGTAAAATTGTATTTTATTAGGAAGGCACTTGTACAAATTATATTGTATGGCACATAGACACCAACACTTCCCCTCTAATTATTTTATTAAGCACTCAAACTACTCTCACTAACCTAGCACAAAACCTCACACAACACTACTCTTGCTCTCTTAATCATTTTCTCTCTCTCCACTCAATCACTCCATTCATGCCACTCATACATACATGAACGAATATTTATAGGTGTGAGCATTGGTTATCAACCGACTTTCTATCTTCTAGATTCATCTTTTATGGAGGTGGAAGACACAAACTTCTAGATACAATATCTTAGCCTCTTCTATCTATGGGAGTAAGAAGAAAGTTGTAGATATGGGATCATAAAATATTTAAAATAGAGGAGAAAATAATCTACTCTACCAAAAAGTCGGAGATGGATCTTCAATACTCCCCTTCTATGATGCACCGATATGGATATGCATATCCGATACGATACGTATTGGATACGTCGACACGTGATTTTTGAAAAACTACCGACATCGACACGCCGCCAACACATCAATTAATTTTTTTTCTTCAAATTTTATAGTCTAAAAAAAATAAAAATTTCTATACATATTTCATAAAAAAACAAATACTTAAAAATAATTGACCATTTTAACATTAACAAATAAATAATTGACCATTTTAAATATTGACGGGTTCATACAAATTGATCTATTTTTTTTAAACCCTAAACAAATACCCGACAAAGTATTTGATACGTGTCGGTGTCTGATACATGTCCAACACCGACATGCCTACGCTGATGGTGAATCCGTGCTTCTTAGCTCCCCTTGAGTGGACTTTTTAGTTTGACTCTTTTCTTTTTAGTCACGTTGAACTATGTCTGAAACTCGAAGAATTTTGAAGCATTGAGTTCTTAACTCAGTCACATTTTTCTTTGGGGCTATGATCTCTTTTGTCATGGTCTTTCTCCATTCCTTATGTTGAACCGCTTCTTGAAATATCTTTGTCTCTTTAGTACTCTCTCATTCATCTACTGCTACGTTAGTATACTTGAGATTTAGTTTCTGCTGTCCAGTCACGATCTTGTTGGTCTCCCCTTGTTTGAAAACCTCATTCATTCTCTCCTTTAATCTTATCTTTTTTGATTTTTGTATTAATTTTTTGTTGGGGTCGACCTTTTTTTATAGCTGAATAATGTTTCCTTTTCTTTTTTTAGTGGGAACCCCTAACATTTGCTTTGTCAACATTTCTTGGGCGTGTCTTTGTCTCTTATGTGCTCCAACTATTCTTCATCAATGTTGTCATGATCACAAACATAGCCTTGCCCCCTTTGATATTCCACTTCTTCAAAGCACCGACATCCTCTAGCGATGTCACGCTAATGACGTCAACTACGTTCCACAAGTCTTGGACTTGGATGACTCCACTAATTATTTTATTGAGCACTCAAACTAGTCTCACTAACCTAGCACAAAACATCATGCAGCACCAATCTTGCTCTCTTAATCACTTTTTGTCTCTCAACACTCATGCCACTCATACATGTATCAACACATATATAGGTGTAGATGTAGATTATCAACCGACTTCCCATCTTCTAAATTCATTCTTTATGGAGGTAGAAGTCACAAACTTCTAGATACAATAACATAGCCTCTTCTATGCATGGGAGTAAGAAGAAAGCTCTAGATACAAAAACGTTGGTGATGGATCTTCAGCACAGCCATAGGCCATTATTTATGAATATGATTCAACGATCAGCTATGCACCATTGGCAAAGCCGGCTTCTCAAACCATTAAAAAGCAAAATACTTTGCCAATCAAACTCCAGCTTATACTAATTGCACAATATTGTAAGCTGAAAAAACCCCACCATATCTCAGGTGAAATAGGCCTTATCCCATATTCGTTTTCGTACGCCCCCGTACCAATGAAACGAAGACCATTTTAGAACTCTTCAATTACTTACATTAGCATAAAGCTCAGCTACACAAGGCAGTAATGAACAACATGGCAGCAAATAATAGATATAATGAAGAAATTTTATTAATAAAAAATGAAAGTGATGCTAGTAAGCTCTGGAATTATGTATAACTCGCCTCTATCAAGCCGGTCTTCATTTTCTTATTGATGGACTCACTTGGCCGCTGCCTTACCAAGCCTTCCACGGCAATAACGTATTCAAGTCTCAAGTCATTAACAACTGAATGTGCCTCGGGAAACTCATCCGGAAGCGTAGTAATCTAGTTAAACAAAAACAAAATTCAAATACATACCACAAACCAATTACTACACAACAAACAAATAAGAACAATTATGAAGATACCTGAACAATTCCAGTATGGTCACGGAGGTTGACGAAAGTGAGTCCGCCGTGAACCCGGTGAAGGGCGACCCACCCGCAGAGCCGAACCCGTTTACCAACATCCAATTCTGACAATTCCCCGCAGAAAGCAGTCCGGTCGACCCATTCGAGGGCGTTTGTGCTGGAATCTACGGAGGGCGTCACCAGTTGCTTGGGAGTAGGGATATTGAGAGTTTCAGGAGGGGAAGAGGAAGAAGCGTGAATGGAGGAAAATGCGCGTTTCTGGAGGGGTTTTATTGGACTGGATTTGGTATGGCGGAGGGCGTGGTGGAGGAGGGGGAGAAAGGGGACGAGGGAGGGTTTGGGCCGGAGGGCGGCGGCAGTGGGAAGGGTGCGGAGGAGCAACGACATGGCTGAAGTGAAAAGGCTTATCTTTGACGCGGAAAACTATTAATGGAGGGTTTAAGTATTTCGGAGAGTGAACCGTTGGAGTTTTTGGGCTTTTAACAATTTTGCCAAATTATTATTTGAAGAAATTACACTCATTACTATGTATATATAACATATTCTTAAATTTATTTTTTATAATGTAATTATTAAAAATATTGGATATATTATATATATATATATATATATATATATATATATATATATATATATTGTAATATTTATAAAAAGGAAATACAATATATTTTTTTTATTAAACTCGGGGAGAGAGAGGAGAGCTGTCGAGAGAGAGATTTTTAGTACGTGCATTGCACTTCTTATTAATTTGTTGGCAATATATATATACTATAATTTCACATTTTTATTAATTTTTTAAATCCTACCAAACAAGCTCTAGAAAATTAGTAATCCACCCAACAAATTGGCTCTTTATATTCAACAAGGTGTTTGTATATTCAATCATATTTCAATAATTAGTTTTTAGTACGTGCATTGCACTTCTTATCTATAAAATAAAAAAATTTATAGTTTGTATTAAAACAAATATATTTACTTACCATATTCCATATATTTACCTTGTTAGTAGAATTGTATATAGGAAAATATATGTATGTAATATTCCTATTTTAGGTAGGATCCTTTCATTATTAGTATATATATGCATTGTACTCTTATTCAATCATTATTCAATTGAATCAATATAGTAATTATTTCTCCACACATATTCTCTTTTATATTTCTTCATCTCTTTTATATTTCTTCATGGTATCGTGAGCGACGATTCTGAGCAATGATGTCTGATATAAAAATCATAGAAGCGGCGATTGCCCAATCGGATTCCATGGCTCTACAAAGAATCCGATCATCCCGCTTAATCCTTGTTTCTAAACCACTTGATGGAAACAATTATGGACAATGGAGTAGGGCTATGAGAATTGCCCTCATCGCCAAGAATAAAATTGGCTTCATTGATGGAAAGATCAAAGTGCCAGAAGCAGAATATGAGAAGTATTCTATTTGGGAAGCGGAGTAATCATATGGTACTATCATGGATACTTAACTCAAGACATCCAGATATTCTTTGAAAGTATCATATACTCCGAATCTACCACGTAAGTATGGAACGACTGCGAGATCGATTTTCTCAAGGTAACGACGCGAATATATCGATTCGCCAAGAAATTGCCGAGCATCGACAAGGAAATCAATCGGTGTCGACTTATTACACCAAATTAAAAGGACTATGGGATGAATTGGGTTCTTATCACAACCCAATTGGATGCACTGTGGGAATCTTAAGGCACTAGTCGCAAGGGATGAGAAGAAGAAGGCCATGCAATTCACGATGGGGTTGAATGATTCTTATTCCACAGATTCATGAAACATACTTTATGATGAGCCCTTCCCGGATACTAGAAAGGTACATGCTATTTTGATGCAACATGAAAGGCAAGTTGAGGTTACAACAGATCGTGAAGGGCAACACTCAATCAATTGGGAGAAATCAAACTAGGAAAAGTGACAATCGGCCCGGTTGGTCGACCGGTTCATCCTATCGGTCGACCATTTCGACTTGAGCCGGATGAAAAAGTGCGCCTTGTGTGGGATGACCGCCACGTTGTTGATACCGCTATTTTATCCACGGCTTCCCTCCCTAAGGCACGTGTTTCATGGAAAAACGTGAAGCCACAAAGCAAACGCTTCACAAACACCGCTGCCGCTTCTACACGACCCAAAGGAAGGAAAAACCTTACAACCAAGGAATACGAAAGCAGATCATGACACTTCTAAAAGGCAAGACGGGTAATGATGAGTCTCATATTAATACATCGGTATCAATTCCTCTACTATCTCTTTGAATAGTTCTTGGATTATTGATAAGCGGGGCCACCGACCATGTGACAAAGGATGGGCTCGTTGAGAATAAATCCATGCCAAAGTACAAAACTGCTCAATTACCGGATGGAGGTCATGCCCTTATTAAATCTATTGGTGCTGTTAACTTAGGGAATAATATGACTGTTGATGATGTGCTTTACGTTCCCAACTTCAAAGTTAATCATATCTATCAAAACTTACTAGAAGGTTAGGTTGCTATGTGACATTTTTCCCCGATTTTTGTGTCATGCGAGATTTGACTACGAAGAAGACGATTGGTTTGGGAAGGCGAGTAACGGCCTATATTATCTTTCACAAAGACCACAAATACATCATAACGCCACTCGTTTCTACCAATCTATGGCATAGACGCCTTGGACACCCTTGACCTCACCTCTCCAATTCCTAGCTCAAAATGTCTTAGATATTAGTTTTCATTCTCACGATGTTTGTGATGTATGTCATTTGGCAAAACAATCTAGATTGCCTTTTAAAGTTAGCCAAATTTCTAGCAATAAACCATTTGATTTAATTCATTGTGATATTTGGGGACCTCATAAAATTTATTCTTATTCTGGTGCTAGATATTTCCTTACAATCGTCGATGATTTCTCTCGCTATACTTGGGTACACCTTATGCGTCACAAATCTGAAACTCAAGGCATAATTAAGAATTTCTTTGCTTGGGTTAAAACACAACACAACATGCCCATAAAAGCCCTAAGATCTGATAATGGCCAAGAGTTTTTATCCTTGCAAGCCTTTTTCGATCAAAATGGTACCAATTTTCATAGGTCGTGTCCCTATACCCCACAACAAAATGGGGTAGTGGAGAGAAAACACCGCCACCTCCTTAATGTAGCCCGTGCCATTAGATTTCAAGCTAACCTTCCATTAAAATTTTGGGGGAAACATATCAAAACGGCTTGTTATCTTATCAACCGGATACCTTCTCCATTGCTTTCACACAAAACACCATACGAAAGATTGCACAAGAAATTACCATCTTATTCCCATTTGCGTGTCTATGGTTGTCTATGTTTTGCCACCAACCTTAAACCCAGCCATAAATTTGACACACGAGCCAAACGGTGTGTGTTTCTTGGATACTCCTCAGGACAAAAAAGATACACCTTATATGACCTTACCGACAGAAAATTAATAATATCCCGAGACGTCAGATTCCATGAAACCATATTTCCACACGCCTTCCAACAAAATGATGAAACCAACTCCATCCCATTACCACAATCTATGCCTCGGATGTTGACATGCCACATTTACCTGACCCTGAAGACCACCATATAGCAGATCGATTCCTTGCATGAGAGTCCCACACACTGTTCAAACAGTCGACCTACCGGTCGACCGGTTCCCTCATCCGTTTTAACAGAAAGTTCACACGATCAACCGTCTGGTCAGCCGGTTCCCTCATCTGTTTCAACAGACAGTTCACCCGGTCGACCGTCTGGTCAACCGTTTCCCTCATCCATTTCTACAGAGAGCTCAGACGGTCGACCGTCTCCACATATCGGTCGACCGGTTGAACAGTTTTCCTCATCTGACAGACAGCCACACCAACCTCCTGTCATACCCAGTGACCAAATTCGACGATCCACAAGATCAATTCAAACCCCAATTCACCTGAAAGATTACTATATCAATCATGCTCTGCCTACTCAAACCGAGGCTCTTCCGGTCAAGTCCAAAGACTCGACATCCTATATCAAGGTATGTATCATATAGCAATCTTTCTTCCGTTCATCGTGCCCTTACATACAATATTTCTCATATTGTTGAGCCAGCAACATTTGAGACAGTTTGTCAGGATCCCAAGTGGGTAGCTGCTATGAATGATGAAATCCGTGCCTTGGAAGAAAACAACACTTGGTTCCTTGTCCCACTTCCTCCGGGTTCTCGTCCTATTGGTTGTAAGTGGGTGTTTAAGGTCAAATTTAATTCTGACGGTACTTTTGAACGTTACAAAGCACGACTGGTGGTAAAGGGGTTTACACAACGAGAAGGGATTGATTATAATGAAACTTTTGCTCCGGTTGCAAAGTTAACAACAGTCCGATGCTTACTCGCTGTCGCCTCTATTCGCAACTGGACGCTTCATCAGATGGATGTCCACAATGCCTTTCTTCACGGTGCCCTTCATGAAGAAGTCTATATGACTCCTCCACCGGATTTCGTCGATGGGGAGACACCGGTTAATATGTCGACTTCATAAATCTCTATATGGATTGAAACAGCATCTCGTTCTTGGTTTCAAAATTTGTATTTGCTATTATTAGGTTTGGGTTCAAACAGTCACATGCAGATTATTCACTCTTTACCAAGGTCAGTGGTGATTCATTTACAGCTGTTTCTATTATATGTGGATGATATGATTGTCACAGAAACGATAAAGAAGCGATTTCTTCCACGAAGACGTTTCTTGCATCTCAATTCAAGTTGAAGGACCTTGGCACACTAAAATACTTTCTTGGAGTAGAATTGCCCGCTCGAGATTAGGGATCTCGATAAATCAAATAAAGTATACTCTTGACATTCTTCAAGAGGTAGGATTACTTGGAGCAAAAACCGCAAAGATTTCCCATGGAGCGCTCATCAAAATTTAATTGACAGATGGACAATTGTTGAAAGATCCCACATATTATCGACGGTTGGTAGGGAAGCTCATTTATCTCACCATCACTAGACCTGAAATCTCATATTCGGTCAATACACTCGATCGGTTCATGCAGCACCTAGACAACCCCACTCGATGCGGTTCACCGATTGCTCACGATACTTGAAAGGAGCACCGGGTCGAGGATTATATTTCCCATCAAGTGGAAAATTGTAGCTAAGCGGGATTTTGTGATGCGATCAATCGGAGATATTACTACACGACGGTCGATTCACGAGATATGTGTGTTTTCGGGAAATGCACTTATATCATGGAGAAGCAAGAAGTAAACAATCGTGTTCAAATCTTATTGAGCGAGAATATATAGGCAATGGCTTCCATTACTTGTGAGCTTACATGGTTGAGGCAGTTGCTGACAGATTTATGTGTGGATCACCCACAAGCAGCAACCTTATATTGTGACAATCAAGCAGCAATACATATTGCAGCTAATCCAGTTTATCATGAGAGGACAAAGCACATTGAAATAGATTGCCATATTGTTCGTTAACGAATCATCAAGGAGAGATCAAGAGGCGCTTTATGTTCCAAGCAGCAATCAGATTGCAGATTTATTTACTAAAGCACTAGGCAAGGAGGCATTTCACAGTTTCACTCGCAAGTTGGACACTATTGACATACATGCTCCAACTTGAGGGGGAGTATTAAAACAAATATATTTACTTACCATATTCCATATATTTACCTTGTTAGTAGAATTGTATATAGGAAAATATATGTATGTAATATTCCTATTTTAGGTAGGATCCTTTCATTATTAGTATATATATGCATTGTACTCTTATTCAATCATTATTCAATTGAATCAATATAGAGAATTATTTCTCCACACATATTCTCTTTTATATTTCTTCATCTCTTTTATATTTCTTCAGTTTGCATCTTTTATGTATTAGAGTTAGAAAAGATAATCGGTCAAAAATATCTAATCATACATAATATTGTATTATATACATATGATTAGAAAGTTAGTGATAATTTTAATTTTTTGTTTTCGAGATTTTGGTAAACATACTTGAGATAAACTACATACATATATATTATATGACATGCATATCTAATGGTTAGCTAGTTATAGGTCAAAAAGAATTTATTGTTAAACATATTTTTGATAGTGTGTTATGGACTTCTTTTATTAACCTATTGTTCCGTGGGGGAAAAAAAAGTTACACTATTAGTGCTTATAATCATCTGTTTAAATAGGAGTACACAAAAAAAAAACAAATATATACGTGAGTAACATATTTTTGACTTTGCCGAGCCAAGAAAAATAGTTATAAGATAGCGACGACTCAGCTATCGATATTTTAACGCGATTGTGATGAAAGAATTCAAATATCCAAAGAATATAATTGTTACCACCGATTTTGGTAAAGCCTCCACGTCAAGAAAGTTCTAGTAAAAGTCTCATGTAGGCCTCGCTAAAGCCTTATAGGCCCAAATGAAGGCCTTCCAGATTCATAAAGGTTCCATTGGCCCCGACGAAGGCCTCGAAGGCCCATCGAACATCTTAGCATTCTGAATCGTGAGTATTGCGAGGCCCATGAAGGGCTTCGACACTCATGGCCAATCCAGAGAGCCTCGCCTATCCGATTTATTATGGTCCACAACTAAAAGGATATCTCATGAAAGATTGTATTTGATTGTCAAAAGGAAACTATATCTCAATCTAATAAAATCAGCAACACAATCTTAGAGATTGAGAGAGATTGGGATGCAATCTCGGAAGATCACGGCTAGATTGGAACCTACCTTATCTGATAAGGAAAGAGAATCCCAATAGAATTCTAATTGATTGCTTCCCTGAATCAATTAGGATTCTCCTCCTATAAATATCAGATTCAGGTTTATTCCAAGGTACACACTTCTGAGTACGCATTCTTTAGCACGCAATTTTCATGACGCACTTTTTATGCTTAAGAATCCCATCATAAACTCTGCTCAAATCTCATGCGCTTGTCTCTCCCACACCCTTTTTGTTCCCGCGTGTATCTCCCATATACTGGGTAGTTGACTTGATCGTCGAGTGTCAACGATCATGGGACCCTTTTCTCCCGGAGATCTTGGTGCCTAACGGTCGCCCTAGTGCGGGGTAACATACGAGCTAGCAGAGGAGTGATTTGGAGATCTGTGGCACGTGGGTGGTGAATGTTTAGGCGTCATGCAGTTGGCGCCGTCTGTGGGAACGAAATACATTACACGACCAACAACTTGTGGTAAAACGTGTTTTCTACCCGAAAGAGCATGGCAATAGAAAACTCGTGGAAGAAGAAGTAAAGTCCCATCATACCGACTTCATGCGACGTAAAAGCGATCAAGACTTTCGAATCGCACCCACCTGCTAGAGAAGAAAACAACGATAGAGACGCCGAAGTTGGACAACGACCAGGATGAAGGTGGCGCTTGAACTGTTGGAGAATCAATCTCTTCAACATGGACCCGAAAGCGTAGCGTGTGCGTGAAGCCCT
The DNA here is from genome assembly GCA_023638005.1 of Forsythia suspensa. Taxonomy (NCBI): domain Eukaryota; kingdom Viridiplantae; phylum Streptophyta; class Magnoliopsida; order Lamiales; family Oleaceae; genus Forsythia; species Forsythia suspensa. Next base: position 30,034,410 of record CM042670.1, on the reverse strand, counting down.
TCGAGGTCCGGCTCATCGAAAGCCGTCGGTCTCAAGATGATTCGCCAATCCTCAATGGGGAAAATCCCAGGACCAAGAGAAACCTCGTGCCTCGAGAGTGGGGAAGCTGGTTGCCTCCACCAGTGTATTCGACAGGTTGGAGTCTGGGTCGTCTGTGGCTCAACCTCAATCGTTGAGTAGTCGGCGTAGCGAGCCCAGCGATGACCACCGAGAGAAGAGAAGGGACTCTAGGACTGCGGATGAAAGACCAGAACGGTTGTGCGACCTTGATGACGATGATGATCTCCCATTCTCCAAATAGTTGAAGGCTAGAGAACTCTCCGCAGGTTCAAAATGCCTCCTATGAAGAAATATGACTGTGGAGATGTGATTTCACGGATTCCATTGGAGGTTCGCTTTCTAAAGGCCTTCGTCCTCATTTAATGCTTCCTCTTAAAGTCCCACGCGATATAAATAATATAGGCTTGGACTTGGGGTACCTGTTACCAACCGATTTTGGTAAAGCCTCCACGTCGGTAAAGTTCTAGTAAAGTCTCATCTAGGCCTCGCTAAAGCCTTATAGGCCCAAAGTGAAGGCCTTCCAGATTCATAAAGGTTCCATTGGCCCGACGAAGGCCTCAAGGCCCATCGAACATCTTAGCATTCCCGAATCGAGAGTATTGTGAGGCCCATGAAGGGCTTCGACACTCATGGCCAATCAGGAGAGCCTCGCCCGACTTCAGTATTTATTATGGTCCAGACGACTAAAAGGATATCTCGGGAAAGATTGTATTTGATTGTCAAAAGGAAACTATATCCCAATCTAATAAAATCAAGCAACACAATCTTAGAGATTGAGAGAGATTGGGATGCAATCTCGGAAGATCACGACGAGATTAGAACCTACCTTATCGATAAGGAAAGAGAATCCCAATAGAATTCTAATTGATTGCTTCCACCGAATCAATTAGGATTCTCCCCTATAAATATCGATTCGGGTTTATTCCAAGGTGCACTTCCCAGCACGCATTCTTTAGCACGTAATTTTCATGGACGCACTTTTTATGCTTAAGAATCCTACCTAAAAAATCGCTCAAATCTCATCACGCTTGTCTCTTCCCACTCCTTTTGTTCCCCCGTGTATCTCCCATATACCGGCAGTTGACTTGATCGTGAGTGCCAACGATCGCATGGGACCCTTTTCTCCGAAGATCTTGGTGCCTAACGGTCGTCCTAGTGTGCAGTAACATACGAAATGGCAGAGGAGGACTGGAGATCTGTTGGCACGTGGGTGTGCGAGGTTCGGACGTCAACAATAATCATATGTTGTTGAGAGGAATTTTTTTGATTCCTTAAAGCAAGAGTGTATCTTTATAACTAATACGTAATAAAAAATTATTAACTGGACATTTTCACTTACTATATAAATCATTCTACTCCTAAGCAAAAACTTATCTTAACTATTTCTACTCCTAAGCATAAACTTATCTTAACTATTTTGAGCGCAGAGTCTCGTATGGTCTCATCAAAGTTAACATGAACATGAAATAAAATTTAGGGTAAATGGTCTCGAACTTTTGAATCTTGTGACGATGGGATTCACAACTTTCAATTTGTAGCACTCAAAGTCCTTAATCTTTAAAAAAGTGTGCAAGCATGATCTTTCAATTTAACTGTTAAATAGTCAAAATTTTCTTAAAAAGATTAAATAAAAAAATAGAAAAAGAAACAAAACGAAAAAAAAAATGAAAGAAAAATTTGGAATCAACCTTCTCACTCACTTCTTCTTCACCTCTCAACTCTCAACCAACAAAATACAAAATTGTAACTAACATATCATTCCACAACTCATTCTTCTACAAAAATTGCCACCGTCAACCACCACCTACCAGAAAACCATTGACACCCACAACAACACTACCCACCACCATTGACTCCCCTGAGAAGTTGGAGGAGATATGTTTTGATAGTTTATCTTCTGGTTCCAAACTTAATCGGTCACTCTCATTTTCATGATTTCATGTTATGTCGTAGTGGTATTTCATATTTTGTGCTACACTCTTATAATTTTTGAATAATATTTTTTAAAAGACTTGAAAATATGAAAATATTAATAGACAAAAATGGAGACATGGTGATAACTTAAATATGATTATTTAATACAATACATCAAGTTAAAAGACGATAACTAAGAGACAACAAAAGGTACCAAAATCTACTATACAAATACTTGAAATTAAATTCCTAATTCACAAATTAAATATAATAAATTAAATTAAATTCACAATTCACAATTCACAAATACAAAAACCTACGATACAAAATATACAAATTCAAATTCACAATTCACAAATTAAATTCATAAATCTCAATTCACAATAACTAACAATATACAACTCAAATTTCCAATTCAAAAATTCAATTCACATATAACAACAATACACAAATTAAACCACAAATTTCCAGTTCACAAATTAAATTACAAACTCTCAATTCACGAATAACAAATACAATTACAAAAGTTAAGTTAGCCATCTCGTAACTTCAAACAATTGTAGAGAGCTTGCCAAACAATTACGAAGAGTGGATTGAGAAAAAGGACAATTCCAAATCTAAAGAGTAAAAAAAATTTACAACAACATGTCATACAAAATGAGATTTATTCATTTAGTCATTAGCAACAGCAAAATCGAAAACATCAACATGAGATTTATTCAATTATTCATTTAGTCATTACTGTAATAGCAAAATGGAAATGTTTACAAAACCGCAAAATCAATTTATTTTTATATATTCATCATTACCAAATCAGGAATCAATTAATCATTATCATATATTCATCATTAGTAATTTACTTTCCAAAAAATTAACAAAGTTGCAAATAAGAAACAGCATCAGCAAGGCAAACCTTAGGCGAAATGTTGGTGTGGCCGGCCGGCACCACGCTTTGCTATGTGGACTTTAGCTTACTTGTCGGTTGTGGGACAAACGAGGAACAACCATCGAGTGAGGGTTTATATTTCATTTAAGGGCTAGGGTGCAAAATCACAGGAGACAAGACGACAATCATCAGGGAAGTAATTGTGGAATCATGAATGGAATTCAATTTCAAATGACTTTGGGCTGATTCATTTTTATTTTTTTTGAGGCCAGGTGTTGGAAATTGGTGCGAGAATTAGTCGGAAAACAAAAATTTCTTTAGTTCATAAAACTAGGATCTTTGCTAGGCGTTCACATGTTTATTATAATTAAATACTAATAAATTAGTATTATACCGAATCGATAAACGATATTGGTCTAGATCTGATTCAGGAACTTCTTGCTTTTGATTCACGAACTTGGTGCTCCTAATGTTTAAGTCTTCTATGGTATTCTCCCAAGTTTGGATTACACCGGCGTGCACCTTTTTATTAAATCAAAACTAATTTACGGATTTGGTCAGATTTAGAAAATCGAGAAAATAAAATTCAAATCAAACAAGACTTAAGAATTTTACTTTCTTCTCTTTTCTTGACTGAATGAATTGATTTACGTCACATGCAATGTGATATAATATAACAAGCATCCTGATTGCAAACAATGACAAGAGTCCTGATTACATTCAAGTCCATTTAGTTTAGGATTGATTTAATTACACGTGTAATCCTTGAACTTATATCACATTTACAATTAAGTTCAAAACTTTCATAGTAACGCGTGATTAAGTCCAAAACTTTATAGAGATACCACATGGACCTGTTCGAACATATATTTTCCAAGATTCAATAATTAGATTCCGTCTAGTCGACCCTAGACTCCTCAATCTAATTATTTGTCTTTTGTTTTTTTCACTAAAAGCAAGAGACTGCACTATCTAAATATATAAAATTATAGAAGTATAATACTTTCCTCTGACCTACTGTATATATAATTCATTCCTGTCTGAGATCCGATAATTAGGTATGAGCATAAATGACCGTTTTGCCCTTCTAATTATTCTCACTAACTTTAAGTTACATTATCTTCAACGGTCCTGTGAACTAATTCACAGATGTCGAAGTTTAACCGTCGTTAAACACTGAGCTCAGATTTATAACCGTTTAACAGAAAATACTTAAGTTGTCACTCGACCTATTTTTCAGAGCGACAGTTCCCGACACGAATTCGTGTTCTCTACTTTGCTCATTCTTAAGTTTTCAACTCACCAAAATATTTGATCAACTAAACTGATCTCACTCATTGGTGAATCAAAGAACCATCAAACTAACGAAAAGATATACACAATCATGTCAAAGAATTTAGATGAAATACCCAGTGATCAACTAGAATTTAATTATTCGCACGATCATACTATATAATTAAATTCGACACGTGATGCGCTTAGTACACTTCAAATGTACTAATGTCACCATTAATACATTACATTTCTACGATAAGGACAAATCGCAAACCCGAATGATTAAATAGTCAACACTACAACCTTCCGGTATAAGGCACCAACTCTTATACATTAGTTGTGAACAATTTTATTGATAATCAAAATATAAGTTGCGTTACACTATGCTTCTCAACGCAAGCATCCAACTCATATTATCACAAGTGATCATTTGCACTTTATTTACATACTCAATATTAAACAAATGCAATAATAATAAATAAATACAAACTAAAATTTTATTCAATATAAATTGTCATTTCATCACAGCAAAATTATATTATTTAGGCATACAAACTAATACCAGGCTATTAATATTTCCTTAAAAAAAATAGGCTCAAGCCCACCCATGCCCTGGGCTATATCTGTCCATGTAGTATAATCTATATTATGGAACTAGATTTGTTGTTGTAGTTATTTTGTTAGAACTTGTTATAGTTTGGCAATATTATGTATTTAATTGTTTGTTTATATTAGTATAGATAAACTTCATTAGTGTGTTTTTATATTAATTATGATCCCTAATTATATAAAATAAAAATCAACAAAACAAACTGAAAATAGATGTGACATTAAACAAATAAGTATTTTTTGACGTACAAAATATTTGTCACTATATAAATGAATTTGTCACACTTGTCACAAACAAAACAAATAAGCATTTTCTGACAAATAAAGATTAAACTTTCACCGACAAATAAATGCATCGCCATATAAGTTCTCTCTCATTAAATTTAATATTCGTCGCGAGAAACACCTTATATCGACAATATTCTATATTTTACCTACAAACAGATGTCCTCGGTAACAATAATAAGATAACATAAATAAAATTTATACAGACTTTTTAGATGTAGGTGTTGGCGTCTGAACCTGCAACGTCCACGTGTCAACAGATCTCTAGTCACTCATCTGCCAACCTGTATGTTACATGCACACTCGAAAAATCGTTAGGTACCAAGATCTCAGGAGAAAAAGGGTCCCGTGATCGTTGGTACTCCGACGATCAAGTCAACTGCCGGTATTAGAGCAATACACCGGGGGGCAAAAGTAATAGGGTGTGGGAGAGACAAGCGATGTAAATTTGAGCAGAGTTTAAGGTGGGATTTTCAGTGCAAAAAGAGCGTACCTTAGAACAATCGGAGACGTCGTATTTATAGCGCAAGAGTCCTGATTGATTTAGGTAACAAATCAATCAGATACCCAATCGGATCCTCCTTCCTTATGGGATAGGAATCATTCCTTATTAAGGCAATCTTCAAGATTATCTTCCTTATCTGAGCTTATCACGTTGCATGATTTTAGGAGATTATGATTCGATTTTCTTGTGAGGATCCGTGCGCCAAACCAACACAATCAATCTTCAATTATTTCTCTGGTCATTCCAGAATATTATGCTGTCTGCTGGTTAAGGTTAATATGAAGCCCTGCGAGGCCCTGTGGCTTGGCTGTGAGTGCCGAGGCCTTTCCTGAGCCTCGCGGCATTCTGGCTGCAGAAGGCTAAGATGTCTGGTGGGCCTCCGAAGCCCCTTTCAAAATTTACGGGGCCCTTAATGGGACTATATGAGAATCTCGTTGGGCTTGTGCTGACGTGGAGGCTCTATCAAAATCGGGTGGTAAAAGAGAAAAGGATTTATCGACGAAATATTTTGTCGACTAATATCTTTTTTCCTGAAAAATAATAAGTCAGTAAAATCTATGTCTTTCGACAAACAAATATCATCGCCAAAATCTTTTACTCACAACAATCGTCAATTTTGTTACATATGTATTGACGAGTTTTTGCTTTTTGACGAAACATATTGTCGGAAGAACAATGTTCTAGCGACACATTATAATCGTTAGGCATGGCAACGGATCGAGCCGAGTTGGCTCGGCACGTAAAACACGAGCTCGTAGGCCAAACGAGCCGAGTCGAGCCGGCTAGGCTCGGCCCTCTATTTTTTTTTTGTTTAAAATTTGAAAATAAATCATTCTCTTCATTTTGTTAAAGAAAAAAATGTAAATATTTAAAATGAATCATTTATCTTTATCTTTATATTAAATATTAAATATTTATCTTTATGTTAAAATTTTTATTGAATCATCATCTTGATTATGTTTTTTAAAATCCTCATCTTTGACTCCTATGTTTTTTTTTTTTTTTTGAATTTGAAAATAAAAAAGAAATTAGAAATAAAAAATCATTTATGTTAAAAATTAAAGATTTAAAATCCACCTCTATTTTTTTTGTGTTTTACATTTTTTTAAATTTGAAAATAAAAAAGAAATACCATATCGAAAATCCTTTATGTTATAAATGTAAGATTTAAAACTCTCCTCCTTTTTCCGGGCTTGGGATCGGCTACTTTAAATGTAGGCGGAGTTAAAATTGTACACGAACAAAATGTTACGTGTACAATTTTTTATTAAAATAAGGAAAATTCTTCAAATATAGAAATATTAATGCAAAATAATACTTACTACGAATATGATTAATCCATATTCAAATCTTCAAGTTCTTCGGACATTTTTCTGTCCACTTTATCTTGAATTTGAAGTTTGGCATCATTCCAATCCTTTAGACACAGTAAACTTTCTAAAATGTCGGCTTTGAGTATTGACCTGATATCAGATAAAATCCTGCCACTTATACTAAATGCAGCCTCCGATGCTACAGTTGAGACCGGATGTGTTAGTAGATCACATGCCATTTTGAAAAGAATTGGGTAACTACGTTGATCTTGTCTCTACTATTTAAGTATATCAAAATTTTTCTCTCCTCGTCGTCTAATATACTAAGCATATCATGCTAAAATACCTACCTAACTCTACGGATGTATCATTAGAATGGAGAAGGGAAGAACTAGAAGAAAAACCAACTAATTGTTGACCTTGAGTGGTTCTATGTGTCTTGACGCAATTCCATAAGTCAATGTCATCAGTTGATGACGAAGAATATGTTGGATTAGGGGGTCGTACAACGTTTGTATCGGCCTTTTCAGCATAGACCTCATACATAGAACATAAAATTTGTTCTAAATTAGCACACATGACTGGATTTTCAAAAGTTAATTTATCTGAAATTGCCATTATTGTTACTTTTGTACTCTCTAAGTTAAGTCGAGGATCCATGATACATGCTAATTAAAATAACATAGGCAATTGTTTCCAATATTTTCTAAATTTAACTTCTATAACATGTATAATAATTAATCGTTGGTAAAAGTATATCGTCCGACGAATTAACGACATCGCTGGAAACCTTCCCCAGCCACATTAATGCTGCAAAAGACTAGTATATTGTCATGGCAATGAAGGTATAAATGGGTCAAATTATCTATAATCAGCCTATATGAAGACTATGAAGTTATTGGTAATCCTTTACCCGATTCTTTTACATCATCAAGGACCCATATCTAAATTGAGCCTCATTATTCCACAACTTCAAAGGTGTTTAGAAATTGAACACTTGATTTTTATTTTTATTTTTATTTTATCAAAGTATGGTGTGAAGAATTCACCTTTAAAATTGAGGAGGGATACGAATTGTCTTCTTCACTATTTATGTATTTACAATTGAGATATTTAAAACTTTCTTCTGATGTGATCAATTCTCCACCAAACTTCAAGAGATTTAATAGGTTGATTAGACTAGAATTGAATAGCGTCACCATTGATAATGAAGTACTACAAAGTTCGATTTCTAGCTGCCTATTACTAGAACAACTGGTATTGGATGTCCAACACTATTTCAACTCCTTAACAATTGATGCTCTTAGGCTAAAACTCTTTGACATGATATTAGAATTGTATTTACAGTAGAATATCGTGTAGTAGGATACCATATATGTACTATTCCTATTCTAGGTAGAACTCTTTTTCTTATATTCCTTTTCTTATTAGATTTCTATTAGTCATCCATTAGTTTATATATATATATATCTTGTAACCCCATTCATTATTAACATTACATCAATATACAGAGAAAATTATTTCTCCATATATATTTTCTCTCATATTTTACATGGTATCGGCGGCGATTACGAGCAACGATGTCTGATACAAACATCATAGAAGCAACGATTGTCCAATCGGATCACATGGCTCTACAGCAATCAGATCATGAAAGGTAACATTTAATCAATTGGAGATTGAACCGAAAAAATAACGATCGACCGAACCGGTTGACCGTTTCGACAAAATTTGGACAGAAATGGTGCACCTACTCTAGGATGATTGGCCACATTGTTGGTACCTGCTATTTCATCTATGGCTTTCCTCCAGGGTACAAGTTTTATGGAAATGACGTGAAGCCACGAAACAAACGCTTCACAAATATTACTACCGCTTCTGATTGACCCAAATGAAGGAAAAATGCTCACAACAAAGGAATATGAGCAGATCATGACACTTCTAAACAACAAGACGGGTAATGATAAATCTCATGTTAACACATCAGGTATCAATCCTTCTACTACCTCTTTGAGTAATTCATGGATTATTGATAGCGGGGCCACTAACCATGTGACAAAGGCTAGAATCGTTGAGAATAAATCTATGCCAATGCATAAAACTGTGCAATTACCGAATGGGGGTCGTGTTCTTATTAAATCCATTGGTATAGTTAACTTTGAAAATAATATGACTGTTGACAATGTGTTTCATGTTCCCAAATTCAAAGTTAATCTATTATCTATCAGTAAACTTACTAGAGAGTTAGGTTGCTATGTGACATTTTTTCCTGATTTTTGTGTCATGAAGGATCTGACTACGAAGAAAACGATTAGCTTGAGAAGGCAGAGTAACAGCCTATATTACCTTTTACAAAAACCAAAAATAAATCATAATACTAGTGGATCAACCAACTAATGGCATAAACGTCTAGACTACCCTTTAAAGTCAGTCAAATCTCTAGCAATAAATCCTTTGATTTGATTCATTGTGATATTTGGAGACCTCATAGGATTTTTTCTTATTACGGTGCTAGATATTTTCTTACAATTGTTGATGGCTTTTCTCGTTATACTTGGGTACACCTCATGCGTCACAACTTTGAAACTCAAAGCATAATTAAAAATTTCTTTGCTTGGGTTAAAACTCAACACAACCCCGACTATAAAAACTCGAGGTCCGACAATGGCCAAGAGTTATTATCCTTGCAAACATTCTTAGATGAAAATGATACCATTTTTATAGATTATGTCCTTATACCCTTCAACAAAATGGGTGATAGAAAGAAAACATCACTACCTCCTTAATGTGGCTCGTGCCATTAAATTTCAAGCCAATCTTCTTTTGAAATTTTGGGAAGAACATATCAAGACAGTTTGTTACCTTATCAACTGGATACCTTCGCCATTGCTCACACACAAAACACTATAGGAAAGATTGCACAAGAAACCTCCACCTTATGCTCATTTACGTGTCTATGATTGCCTGTGTTTTGCCACCAACTTTAGACCCAACCATAAATTTGACACACGAGCCAAACGGTGCATGTTTCTTGGATACTCCTCAAGACAAAAAGCATACACCTTATATGACCTAACAGACAAAAAGCTAGTAGTATCCCGAGACATCGTGTTTCATGAAAATATATTTCCATACGCTTCCCAACAAAATGATGAAACCAACTCCATCCCATTGCCAATATCTATACCTCTAGATGTTGAAACACCACATTTAACATACCCCGAGGACCAACATATAGTGGTAACAGATAACTTGCCTAAAGGTCCTGAACACTGGTCAACTGGTCGACATACTGGTCGACCGGAACCATCATCTAGACCAACATTTGATCGACCAGTTCACTCATCCGTTTCAATAGAAAGCCCAACCGGTCGATCCACCGGCCGACCGGGTTCCCTCGATCCTGGTTCAACAGAGAGCTTCAACCGTCGACCGACTTCACCTACCAATCGACACATTGAGTAGTGTCCAACCATCACCGATCCACCTACCTCTTCTCACCCACCGATGACCAACTTCGACGATCCACAAGATCAATTCAAACACCAATTCACCTGAAAGATTACTATATCAATCATACTCTGCCTACTCAAGCCGGGTCTCTTCTAGTCAAATCCAGCACTCGACATCCTATATCAAGGTATGTATCATATAGTAACATTTCTTCTATTCATCGTGATTTTACATATAATATTTTTCATATCATTGAGCCAGTTATATATGAGGCAACATGTCAGGATCCCAAATGGGTCGCTGCTATGAATGATGAAATTCGTGCATTGAAAGAAAACAATACTTGGTTACTTGTATCGCTTCTTCCAAGTTCTCATCCTATTAGTTGTAAGTGGGTGTTCAAAATTAAATTTTATTCTGAGGGTACAGTTGAACGATACAAAGCACGGTTAGTGGCAAAGGGGTTTACACAACGAGAAAGGATTGATTATAATGAAACTTTTACTCTAGTTGCGAAGTTAACTACAGTGAGATGCTTACTTGCTATCACCTCTATTCGTGATTTGGACGCTTTATCGGATGGATGTACACAATATCTTTCTTCATAGTGATCTTGATGAAGAAGTCTATATGACTCCCTCTCATGGATTTTGTCGACAGGGAGAGACACCGGTTGTATGTTGACTTCATAAATCTTTATATGGATTGAAACATGCATCTCGTTCTTAGTTTCAAAAATTTGTATCTGCTATTATTCAGTTTGTGTTCAAACAGTCACATGCAGATTACTCACTATTTACAAAGGTCAATGGTAATTCATTTACGGCAGTTCTATTATATGTGGGTGATATAATTGTTACAGAAAACAATAGAGAAGCAATATCTACTACAAAAATATTTCTTGCATCTCAATTCAAGTTGAATGACCTTGGCACATTAAAATACTTTCTTGGAATAGAAATTGCTCGCTTAAGATCAAGTATTTCAATAAACCAAATGAAGTATACTCTTGACATTCTTCAAGAAGCGAATTACTTGGATCAAAACCTGCATCATTTCCAATGAAGTAGTCATTGAAATTTAATTTGATTGATGGAAAGTTATTGAAAGATCCCACATACTATCGACGATTGGTAGGAAAGCTCATTTATCTCACCACTACCAGACCAGAAATTTCATATTCAGTCAATACACTCAGTTCAGTTTATGCAGACACCTAGACAACCCTATTTTGATGCAGTTCACCGATTGCTCTGATACTTGAAAGGGGCACAAGGACGAGGATTATATTTCCCATCAAGTGAAAAATTGCAGCTAGAAGGATTTTGTGATGCAGATTGGGCTGGAGATATTACTACATGACGGTCATTTACAGGATATTGTGTATTCTTGGAAAAGGCACTTATATCATGGAAAAGCAAGAAACAAATAACTGTGTCCAAATCTTCAGTAGAAGCTGAGTATATGGCAATTGCTTCCATTATTTGTGAGCTTATATGGTTGAGACAATTGCTGACAGACTTATGTGTAGATCACCTACAAGCAACAACCTTATATTGTGATAATCAAGCAGCAATGCATATTGTGCTAATCCAGTATATCATGAAATAACAAAACACATTGAAATAAATTGTCATATTGTTCGTGAACGAATTGATAAGGGAGAGATCAAGACTACCTATATTCAAAGCAACAATCAGATTGCGAATTTATTTACTAAAGCATTGGGCAATGAGGCATTTCACAATTTCACTCACAAGTTGGACACTTTTGATATACAAGCTCCAACTAGAGGGAGAGTATTAGAATTGTATTTATAGTAGAATATCATGTAGTAGGATACCATATATGTAATATTCATATTCTAGGTAGAACTCTTTTTCTTATATTCATTTTCTTATTAGGTTTCTATTAGTCATCCATTAGTATATATATATATATATATATCTTGTAACCCCATTCATTATTAACATTACATCAATATACACAGAGAATTATTTCTCCACATATATTTTCTCTCATATTTTACACTTGAGATGTTATGCTAATGTTATTTGTTTAAGAAAATGCCCACTTCTTGCAATAGTTTCAGTTGCTATATATAGTCATGCATATTATGAAGATATCATGGGAGATGGAAACTCTAACTTAAGTTTTTCAATTCTCTTTCTGCTTTACACAAACTGTGCGTGGACATTTATTTCATGAAGGTGTGGTTGATTGTAAATTTAATCTCTTGCATTTGTCAAGCATATTTGATCATGCTTTTGCCGTCTGTTTTCAAGAACTTGGCTACAGGTCAAGTCCGAACAAGGCTTCCAACTAATTTAATCCAGCTTAAGATTCTCGAATTATCAAATTTATGTTTAAATTCATTGGACGAACTCTTGTGTGTTCTTTGCTTGATGAGAAGCTCCCCCAACCTTGAGAAACTAAAAATCCAAGTGAATAAAGGACATGACTATGTCTATTACAATTTACAATCTTCTATTTTTTAGTTTAAGCTATGTGATTTTTTGTCATATTTTCTAGGCTTTGTATTGTGAAACTGTTGATGCACGTCCTTCTCTAAACTTTTTGAAAGTGCAAGACGACTAAGACATATTTTAAACCAACTTCAGAAAGTGAAGCTTGTACATATTACTAGCACAAGTCTTGAGATGACACTCATTTAAGATTTAATTAGAGAAATTGTTGAAGTTGAAGAGAGTGTTGATCCGGCCATGGACCAGAACTAACAAAGTACTTTGGATTTTGAAAGAGTTGAACAAATTTGGGCGTGCATCACCAAATGTGAAGGTCATTTGAAGATTAAGTTGATGATATGATCGTGCTTTGATTGTAGTCCAGGGAATGTTATTGCAATAAATATTGGAAAAAAAAGTGATCTCCTCTTAGTGAACTATGTATGTGTGCTTATGGAAATGATTTTGTATTTTTATATTTGTACTGAATGTGAATTTGTTGAATTAAATTTCGAAGCAAAAGAATGCAATTACAATAGAATGTGAGCTTTCGAGAGGTCATTCTCTCCTCCAAACCACTCTCAATTTTCTCGAATGAATGATCGAATTAACTTTGATGGTTGAACGAATGTTGTCTAGCTCAAAAAGGTTTTGACTACTTTTAATCTTGCGATGTGGGATTTTTATAGATGCGTTTCTTACAAATTTGTGTTGTATGTGGCCGATGTTAGGTAATAAATGTTACAAACTTATCAAATAAAAATGAGAAACTTCATATTACATGAACAAGAAACAAAATTAAGGAAACTACATAATTAAAACTGAAGAAGAAAATAAACCGAGGTCTGTACAAGTACAGTTTCTTTAAAATAGATTTGTCCCCTACCATAGGTTATGAACGTCTGTTTTCCAGGATACAACGGTACAACTGGTTATACCAAATAACCGACCTCTCGCCCAAACAATATCACCGCGAGGAAATTCGAATGCCAAAAAGGAAAACTAATGCTAAAGAATCTAAGGAGGAAATGTTGAATTGTTGTGTATAGAATGAGAAAAATGGACATCCTTATATAGGCCTTAGAGTGACCTTCCAATACCAAATCCACCATTAACAAGAGAATTACAAGAGTTACAAATATGAAAGGGTTGAGAAGTTGAAAGGTCTCAAAATTGAAGCTTTAATTTTTCATTCATTTTACTTATTTTCCAACAATCCTCCACATGAATGAAAAAATTGATTGAGGCACGGAAGACTCAGTGATAAAGTTCAACGTCCGAATCCTGCATAGGATAGGTAAGTGTTACCCTTTGAACCTTCCCTTGTGAAAATATATTTACTTTACTAGCTGATCAGCAGACGCGATGTCCTTAAACTGTTCTGCTGTTTGTGTAAACGATGATATACTTCACACAGAATTCTTCTTGACACAGTTCAGTTCTCATTGTTATATTCTTTTACGGGCAGTAAACATCCGCACGGTTCTCATGGGAGTTTTTAAGAATTGAGCCTTACACAATTCTCTTAGAAGCGGCCCCACTTCTCTCTCACATAGGTGATTTCTTATTAAAAGTAGCACGCTTTTCTCTGTGCGTAAGAATCATTAAAAGCCTATTGCTTATCCTTTCCTCTACGGGTATCACTGTTTTATCATATGAATGGATAGGAGAGAACCCCCACAGTGATCTAATTAAGTATTTACAATTAGGTTGTCCCTTTGAACCTAGATCTTGGGATCTCCAGTCAACTAGGTTGGATTTCCATTGTATTAATTTATTCTTCCAAAGGCTTAAGTCCCATTCCTTTCGATGATTTTCCAACTAACTATCTATTCAAACCTTTAGTTAGCGAATCCGCAATATTATCCTTTGACTTCACATAGTCAATAGATATAACTCCAGTTGAGAGTAGTTATCTTATGGTATTATGTCTACGACGATGTGTCTAGACTTACCATTATACATGTTACTCGCGTGCCCTACCAATTGCGTGATTGACTATCACAATGTATGCAAATCTTCGGCATGTGCTTTTGGCCATCTAGGAATATCCTCTAAGAAGTGACGTAACCACTTATCCTCTTCACCACACTTGTCCAATGCTATAAACTCAGATTCCATAGTGGATCTGGCTATAACTGTCTGTTTAGAAGATTTTCATGATATAGCTGCACCTCCCAGTGTGAACACAAATCCACTTGTAGACTTTGAGTCTTTAATATAAGATATCCAGTTAGCGTCACTGTATCTTTCAATAACTGCCGGATATCTAGTATAGTGCAGCCCATAATCACGAGTATATCTCAAATACCTTAGTATTCTTTTTATTCCTTTCCAGTGGTCAGCTCCTGGATTACTCGTGTATCTACTCAGTTTGCTAACTGTGTAGGCTATGTCTGGTCTTGTACAACGCATCAAGTACATCAGACTTCTAATAATTCTAGAGTATTCTACTTGAGAGATACTCTCGCCTCTGTTTTTTGATAGATGACTGGTATCTATCGGTATTCTAGCCATGCTAGAATCATCCTTGTTAAATTTATCAAGAATTTTATCCAAATAGTGTGATTGACTTAGGACAATTCTCTCTAATGTTCTTGAAATTTTAATTTTAAGTATCACATCTGCTAAGCCCATATCCTTCATGTCAAATCTTGAATTTAATATGTCTTTAGTAGATTTAATCATCTTATCGTTACTTCCAATAATAAGCATGTCATCAACGTAAAGACATAAAATGACATAGCCATTTTTAGTGTCTTTGATATAAACATATTTATCGCACTCGTTGATTTTAAATCCACATTCCATCATAACATGATCAAAATTTTCATGCCATTGTTTTGGAGCTTGTTCAAGCCATACAATGACTTCACCAATTTACAGACTTTGTTTTCTTGCCCTAGAGCAGAAAAACCCTCAGGTTGTTCCATGTAGATTTCTTCATCTAAATCTCTATTTAGAAAGGCAGTTTTCACATCCATTTGATGTACTTCGAGATTCCGCAAAGCTACAATTGTAAGTATCATCCTAATGGATGTTATTCTTGTTACTAGAGAATATGTATCAAAGTAATCAAGGCATTCTCGTTGTCTGTATCCTTTTATAACAAGCCTTGCCTTATACTTTTCGATTGTTCCATCTGTTTTCATTTTCTTCTTGAAAATCCATTTGTAGCCTAGTGGTTTGCATCCCAGAGGAAGATCCACTAGCTCCTATATATGGTTTTGCAGAATAGAATCTATCTCACTTTTAATTTCCTCTTTCCATTGAGGTCCTTCGAAGAATTTCTGACTTCTTTAAAATTTTGAGGTTCGGTTTCTATTTCAACATATTGAAATGATGACCTTGTCAATTTTACTTCAACACAAGTTTCACACTTATGTTTATTATCAATTTGAAATGTAGGTATGCAATTCGAAAGTTAATTAGTTTACGCAAAGTGTCGTAATTAACATGTCCTAGTCTACCATAGACTCAAACAAGTAAACGGAAGAGTTTTTAATTTTATTCATTTTTGGCTTAATAGCCATAACATTGAGCTTAAAGAGCCCATCACTTACATAACCATTTCCTACAAACATTCTAGACTTAGACAAAATAACTTTGTCTGACTCAAACACCATACTAAATCCATGCTTGTTCAACAGCGAGCCGGACACCAAATTCTTGCGAATCTCTGGCACATAGAGCACGTTTTTAGAGTCGGCTCTTTCCCAGACGTCATTTTTAGAACCACCTTTCCATGGTCCTTGATTTCAGAGGTTGCTGAATTTCTCATATATAGCTTTTCTCCATCTGTTTATTCAAAACCACTAAACATCTCCTTGTCGGAGCAAACATGTCGGGTAGCACCAGTGTCAATCCACCATTCTCTTGGATTTGATCCCACCAGATTCACTTCAGAAATGACAGCAGCGAGGTTCATTTCAGACACATCATGAGTGATGTCATCAACCATATTGGCTTCTTTCTTGTTGTTCCTCTTCGGCAACCTACATTCCAACGACCTGTGACCTACTCTGTCACAGTTGTAGCATTTTCTAAGAAATTTCTTCTTGGACACACCTTCTTTCGGTCCCATCTTTGGCCCTTTTTTAAACTTGTTTTTGTTCGTCTTAGAACTTTGACCATGCTCTACAACATTAGCTTTGGCCATTGGAGGATTGAACCCCTTCTTTTCCGAACCTTTGTTGTCTTCTTCAATTCGAAGTCGAACAATCAGTTCTTCAATGTTCATTTCTTTTCGCTTGTGCTTAAGGTAATTCTTAAAATCTTTCCAAGCCGGAGACAGCTTTTCAATCATTGCTGCCACTTGGAAAGTTTCACTTAAAACCAGCCCCTCGGCATGAATCTTGTGCAAGATTACTTGAAGTTCTTGTACTTGACTGATTACAGTTTTTGTGTCCACCATTTTATAATCCAAGAAGCGGCCAACAATAAATTTCTTAGCCCCTGCATCCTCGGTTTTATATTTTTGGTCTAAAGACTCCCATAATTTTTTTACCGTTTTCATTGAACTATACACATTGTATAGTGAATCTGCCAAGCTATTCATGACATAATTTCGGCATAGGAAATTAGAATGTTTCCAAATTTCAACAAATAATGATGACTTTTATGTCTCCCTCTCACCTGTTTGAGTTTGAGCATCTTGATCAAGAATCATAGAAGATTCAAGGTGGTCGATAAAATAGTATTTTATGTGTCACCTTTTGAAATTAAATCCATTAATCTTCTCAAATTTTTCTCCATGATTAAGCGGAATAGTTACATGACCGATTGGAGCCACGGTTGGAGTCACAAAGAAAACTTGGCACTTGTGCCATGATCTGGTTTTCGTAGAGCCACAACTTCTTGATGAATCGGATCGGTTGCCATTTTCGAGACAATAGGAAAATTTAGTTCCACTTTTAAAATATACTGAATAAACTAATCTATTTTTCGGTTTAGTTACACTTGCATTTATGAAATTATGGAAAATCTAATTCCAGAAAACAAATGTTAACCAATTTCTTTTTGTCTTGTTGATTTGAATAACACGCAACTAAAAGGCTTCGGTGAGGAGGAGGTCACAATTGGACCACTTAAATCCCAAGCTCTCCTTAGACAGTTTAGGTCCTTTTGACAAAGCTTTCCGCTTTTGCATGAATACACAAATCAAGAAAACTCCAACCAAACTAGTTTCATACGTATGTAATTCACTCGACTTTATAAATTAACTAGTTTCATACGTATGTAATTCATCATTTTACATGTAATAAAAGTTTATCAGGGGGCTGTTTTAAGATTGTTACAAACTTATCAAATAAAATGAGAAACTTCATATTACATGAACAGAAACAAAATTAAGGAATTAAAATCGAAGAAGAAAACAAACCGAGGGCTGTACAAGTATAGTTTTTAAAGCAGATTCTTCCCCTACCGTAGGTTATGAACGTCTGCTTTCCGAATACAACAGTAGAGGCTGGTTGTACCAAAGAAACCGACCTCACCGCCCGAACAATATCATTTGCATGAGGAAATTCGAATGCCAAAAGGAAAACTAATGCTAAAGAACCTAAGGAGGAAATATTGAATTGTTGTGTGTAGAATGAGAAAAATGGACATCCTTATATAGGCCTTAGAGTGACCTTCCAATTCTAAATCCACCATTAACAAGAGAGTTACAAGAGTTACAAACATAAAATGGTTAAGAAGTTGAAAGGTCTCAAAATTGAAGCTTTAATTTTTCATTCATTTTACTTATTTTCCAACAATAAATACTCAAACGCTTGAAATGTTATGGCTTGATTAAAGATGAACTGGTGCAACTATCATTTGGACAAATAGTATTTGCTTAATTGGGCTAGTCCTTCATGTAAGAGCTATTTAGTCAAGGTCTAACGGAAGGCCACCTAGCATGACAGGTTTAGGTGATCGATTATAGTCTTTTCTTTTTCGATTGTCATACTCGTAAGATTTGCCCACGCTAACTATTCTGGGTTAAATGTCTTCTAAGTTTGATTGAACGTATACATATTGCGCAAAACACTTGTTGTGCAAAAGGAAATAACTTCTAGAAATATGATGATATGAAAAGCATATATGTACATAAGTTCAAGAAAATATACTAGTTTATAATTACTATTTTAAAAGCTTGCATAGGCGGAGCCTAGAAGCTCGATCGTAACGCCTAGCCACGCCTCAAACTTTGCCCCCGTATTATCTTTGTTTCACCATCATCCTTATAGGAGTTCACTCTCTCTTTTTATTGGAAATACACAAATGTAGTTCAATCTGCCAGGCTCCCTTACCCCCACTCCCATGTGAATTCTTCCCTTTTCCATTCTGGTCAAGACAAAATAGCACATATGTAAAATGATGGGACTTCAGCCATTTACGCATTGAGAAAAAACAATGCATAAGTCGAACTCATCATTCTTTAACTCTAATAGCCCCAATGTGTTGAAACTTTCAATAAAATATAGCATTTATATTTACAATTCGGATTCTTGCACTTTTAATAGAGAGGATTGGACGATACAGAAGGACTTTAATGAAGAAAAAGATATTAAATCTTATGAATTATAAACGTGAGAGCGACTTTGTTTGGGACGCGGGTTCAGGGTTCTTCTAATATACAAACACAATTTCACTTATTGTTGCATATCCAACCTCTTCTAATGCTATTTGCAGTTGTTTCTTATTAGTAGAATATCATCACGTGGTATTATTCAATTGGATGAATTATTTACTCTAATTAAGTAATGTATTTATAGCCATTAATTATGAATAATTCATCCAATCAATAACGACACATACACGACGACGACGACCGTGATGTGAAAAGAATCGCAAATAAAGATTACTCATATGCCACATGTCGACGATAAGTGCTTGTCTTCTAATTTTTTACCAATTTTTTTTTTTCATTTTTTGCTTGGATAATTATATTTAAACCACACTTTTTTTTAACCACAGCACATTTTATAATTGTAATAAAAGTCCTCAACAATATCTAATTTTCACATTTATGTCCCTAACTATTTGTTATCACATTTTTTTTATCATCAACATATTAATTAGTACATCTTATCTTTGTTTTTTATGATGATTTCTGTTCAAAAAATAAAATAGGAGGCGTAAAAATATTTTTTATCTCTCATATTTTTAAATAAATAAAATAAATAACAAATACAAAAGTTTGACAAAATATTTGTCCCTCATTTTAATGCACATTATCAGAATATTTGGATAAAAATTGTCATCTGATACAAGATGTGAAAATTAATTAAAATTTAACAATAAAAACATGTGAAATAAAGTTGGGGATATAAGTGACAAAATTTCATAGATTGGTGGACTTTCATTGTAATTAAAACGTAGTGTATATAATAAAAACTGTATTGGGAATATAATTACCTTTTTTGTTTCTTGTTTAAACGTTGTACATGTGTATATCATTTAGAGCACCTGTTTAAAATCTATTTTCAAAGTGCATTGTATGGATACACGATTTTTCCTGTATTGAGCTTCTATGGAGATCTGATGAGGATTTTTTTTTTTTTTTTATATTCTTGAATGGATATATTCCACTTAAGTAAAATAATAATAATAATAATAATAATACAATAAAAGAGATATGGCCAATTAATGATTTTGTTGTCTTATGTCCCAAATAGTCTCATTTAAATCGACTTTTTAAGTTTTTCTAATGTGTTATAATTTTTATTTATTTTGACGCTCATGAAGGATCGCACTTATGATTTTATGAACATATTAGATTATTTATGATTTGAAAATGCATATGTTGAGAGCAACTTTTGATAATCAAAGTTTTTCTTGTTTCTTTTTGTCTGTCTTTAGCACTATAAATTTGCTTATGAAAATTATATGTTTTAGTATTTCTCAACTTCTATTATTTTGCTTAGTAAACAGTTCGAAAACAGTTATGCAATCAACCACAAGTTCTTCTAGGTTGTAAATTGTGGTTTGTTCAAATAACTGTCATTGCTATATTTATATTTATTTATTTAAGTGTGTCTTTCGATTATCCATCTTATATTTGTTGAGTGCTAATTTTCTTAAATCATTTGTCGCAAATTATACTCGGACTATTTTATATCTGTATAGATTACAAATTAAAATACAATAACGTAATTATCCTACAAACCACGTTATGTGCATCGCACGCCCTAGTCCTACAACTAGTGATCCATAAAAGCCATTTCACTTTCAACAGCTACTCTATCCAGTGAATCAAACACAAAATTCTTCAAAGAATTCAAAATTCTTCAAAGAATTAATTAAGTAACACTGTAATATGGTGTCCAAATATTTCATAATTTACTAAAATTATGGTTTGTCCTTGGACTTATATGCATGTCGGGAAATAGTCTTTGAAGTTTAAAATATCAATATGTAGCCGCTAAACATTTGAAATGTTTACTTAGTTAATCACTCAAATGAATTTCGTCCATAGAACTAACAACTATGTTGAATTTTGGCTAATTTTGTACTTATGTGGCATGACCATCGACGTTAAATGTTCAGCTCGCTTTTAACTTGGTTTAATTGCGTAGAATTTCAAAACACATTATGTGTAAGAAACCCAGAAATTAAAAATTAACAAAAATGAAAGTTTTTATTAATCTTAGCAATTTTACCATGTCAAAGGATTGTTTGTTCACTTTAAAGAGTTTTAAATAAATAAAGGCAAAGACAATATAAAGATGAAATAATATTTTTATATATTCATTGTTCATATAGGAGAAGTATATATATACACTCTCAATCGGTAATAAAGAATAAATATAGAAAGGAATAATTGATTTCTTAAGAATATAAATCAACTTTTCTCTTTGGATTGACCTATATAGCTTTCATTCTAATGCGTCTCCATGATTATTGGTGATATTAGTTTCCATATTGGATGAGATCTTATCACACTTAACGCCTAAATCCATGTGTACAATGTTCCGTTCAATTCTATAGACATGGATTAATTGTTAACAAACTAAATATTGATATTTTCAAATTCAAGAACCATATGTGAGCATATTTATAAGTTAAAAAATGAAACCGTCATTTTGCTTTCAAAACTAATTTTCATCTCAGTTAAAGATTGACAAAATATTTATTTTAACATGGTTAAAATTAGTGTTACAGTCAACTCAAAACACTAGAGATTTTTCGTTGGATCTTCTGAGTAATGTTGGCTAGATCTCATATTCCAAACCATTAAATTAAAAAAAAAAAAAAAAAAGACTTCCTAGATTACATGTTATTGTCTTCCAAACCATATTAAAATAATAATAATAATAAAGACTTCCTAGATTACATGTTATTGTCTTAGACACATCTTCTTAAAATTAAGCAAGTAGATATCAAGCACCAGGAAAATCAATTAATGCTTACTAGCCATTGATGAATGCTTATCATAGAGTGACTTCTAAAATATTTGAGCATGAAATTTATGATCTTATTTGCACGATATAGCCTGACAATAGTTTAGGATAACAATTTTATAATAACATATTTTGGGAAAAGAGCACACCTAGAAGGTTAGAACGGAAGAAAGTTGTCCATACCATGAACACATCTAGTAAAGAGGGATTACCATCTTTCGGCTTTTATTTTATTTATTTATTTATTTATTTCATTTTGGTCTAAAATATTCCTTGCGCATAAATAAATAAAAAAAAAAAAAAATCAAAATCTGTCAATAGTAAACTATCTTGTAAAAATCAATTCCCAATTTGGGATAGTAGGAGGATGGATAGAATGTGAGTATTATAATCGTTCACTAAAACTAAATTATTGTAAACTAGAAAAGTTGACAAATTTAAAATACTTAAGAAGTAAACGTTAAAACTTATTGTACAGGTTTAATATATTGAGGACCCCAAGTATGAGTTAAATGTTTGAATATTTATTGAATTTTTAGTTTCATTTTGTTTATTCACTGAACTTTAAAATAGTGTTGAATACTCATCGAATTTTATAAAATTACTCGTCATTATTCACTTCTGACAACCCATCAACAGCAAGTGGACGGAATACAGACACGTCGCAGACGAAATGTCTACGTGGCACACATTTCTGTCAACCAATGTTGAGTTGTCCGCCAATCTGTATTTTGAATAATCACTGAACTTTTAGTTATATTTTTGTTCACTTAATGAACTTTAAAAAGGTTGTTGAATGTTCACTCAACTATTCAAAATTACATTATGTTACTCATTCATGACGATTCCATAATAGCACATTGACGGAATGTTCACGAGGCTGACGGAATAACCACATGTTCTTCATTTTGTAAATCTGCCAACCAGAATAGTTGCACGCCATGTCATCAACCGCATTTTCAAAATGTGTTTTTTAAGATGCCGAAAATGGTGAAACTTGCCTCAATTAAACAAACATTTCATTCCAAAAACATTTCATTCCAATTGATTCCAATTGATCTCAAATTGATTTCTCCCTAATT
The DNA here is from genome assembly GCA_023638005.1 of Forsythia suspensa. Lineage (NCBI taxonomy): Eukaryota > Viridiplantae > Streptophyta > Magnoliopsida > Lamiales > Oleaceae > Forsythia > Forsythia suspensa. The sequence goes on along the minus strand of CM042670.1, from coordinate 30,011,174 downwards.
TTCCACCAATTAATTATCGACTTGCATCTCACATGTGCTACAAGATCTGCGCAATCAAAAAAATCAACTACATCTACATTCTCCGTAGAATGTGCAATCCCAAAATTGGCGTCTAGAGATACCCTATGTCCAAGATATCTTTAACACTGGAACATTACTACAATAAAACAAATTTTTTGTTCATAATCAGTGAAGTATTAGAGTTTTCATTCCCAGTTTGGTTCGTCAGAGAAGATGGATTAGGACTAGGGTTTTTGGTGGAACATTTGAGAAAAATTAATTTAAGATCAATTGGAATGAAATCGTTTGTTTAATTGGGGCATGTTTAACCATTTTTGGCATCTTAAGAAAATGAATATGATGATATGATGCGCGACTATTTTCGTTAGCAGATTTAATGGCACAAAATAGATGGCGCATGGTCATTTCGTTAATAGACTATTATTGAATCGTTATGAGTAGGTAATAAAGTGTAACTTTGAAAAATTGAGTCCAACAATATTTTAAAGTTCAATGATTATTCAAAATACATATTGTTGACATGGTAGACAACTCAATATTAATATATGCTACGTGGGTATTTCGTTTGCCACGTGTGATGTTTCGGTCATCTAATTGTTACGGTTTTGTTCTAATGTCCATGGTGGACATTGTTATAATGCCCACCAGGACACTTGTCCAACAATTATTGGATGAATGTAATGACCTATTTTACACTCATCCAATGAATGTTGGACAAAGTCGATCAAAAGAGACATTATAACAACGCCCAATAATGCGTATTAGAAACGAGTGCTAATTGTTAATGAGTTGTCAAGTGTAAGTAACGACGAATAACGTTATAAATTTGATAAGTAATCAATACTATTTTAATATTTAGTAAGTAAATGAAGACAGGATTAAAAAAAACTTCCCCAACTACAATTCTCCTAAAGCAAAACTTAAAAAAGTAAGGGAGAGAAAGAAATAAACGTGCAGCAACCACAATCCAATCCAACGGCTCTACACCAGCTCTGCACTTTCCACTTCACTAATTGTTCAACTTTTAAATTTCGTTCACTGCAACGGTCGGAGAACAACAATTTTAAATCTTCAAACCCTCATTCTTGATTACAAAACTAGCCGTTACCAATCTCTCATATCCACATTTATTTTCTTCATCAATTCAGTTTCAAGATCTACCAAAATCACTCACAATTCGTCAAGATTTTATTTCCTCTCACAAGAAGATTTTCTCTCCAGTCTCACTCTGTCCATCAATGGCAGCGAACAGATCCCCGTCCCCACTTTCCACAAGACCCATTAATCCAAATACTAGAAATTCAGAATCTAATACTGGAGCCAGAAGAAGTTTCAATGGAAACCCTTTTTCCAAACCCTCCGTACACACAAATCCCAGAAGTTTTTACCCTAGTACCCCTGCGAATAGCCCTTCAGGTTTGTTCATATAGTTTCTTGATTTAAGTAATTCCGAGATTTTTTTATGAATTTTTGTAAATGGGTTCTGATTTTTGTTTTGATTTGTACTTGTAAATTTTCAGATTTTGCGAGAAGACGCTCGTTGGGCAAAGAAGGCATACTTGCTTCAGGAGATTGTGAAGAAAAAGAGAACAATGAAAAAGATCACAACTTAAAAGCAGCCAAAATCCGGCAGGGGGCAATGGGTTCCAAGAATTTCATGTCTCCAACGATTTCTGCAGCCTCCAAGTTCACTCCATCACCAAGAAAGAAAGTTTTGGTGGAAAGAAACGACCCTGTTCGGACTTCAATTTCGCTGTCCGATGGAAAAGCTGTGTTTTTCTCTGCATATTCTGAAGACGCGGAGCCAAATTCTGATATGGATTCAGATCTGGACAAGATCTCAGAATGTTCTTTTCCTCGAAAGTTTCTGATACGGCAGAGAGAAAGGCTGTTGTTGAAGGTCCTCCAGTTTCCAAGCCCTTGAAGAGAGTGACATTTTTAGAGGTACCTTCAGATTCTGAGAATGCATTTGAATCAATGTCTGATTCAGTAATTATAGATTCTGATTGTTTTAATGAGAACAAGACTTCTTGTTCATCTGAACCCCCTATTATAGCCCCACTTGATGCTGATCCTTCTATGCCTCCTTATGACCCTAAAACCAATTACCTTTCTCCAAGGCCTCAGTTTCTTCACTATAAACCAAATCCACGAATCGAAATTCTTTTGAACAAGGAAAATGGGCTTGATTCAGATGAATTCAAGAAGTTAGAAGATAGTTTTATGTCAGAAATTATGTCTGAAAACATTTCAGACTCTGATGGCACAGAAGAGTCTTCGCAGAAAGAAGAATCCGAGGATACTTCTTCAATCGAAATGGTGTTGGGAGTAGATGAAAATGAAGAAGATACAGTGCTCGGAGTCGATGAAGAAGAAGAGGCCCATGTTTCTGCTTCATTACCTATCAGTACAAATGTTCCTGATGTAATTGCGGAGGAGAATTTTGAGGCGAAAAGGGATAAGAAATCGTGGGTTTTCCCTAGTTTGAAATGTGTTTCTATTCTTTTGATATTCTTGATTGCATGTGTGTCAGTATTGGTTACTGATTTGCCAGTCACTCGTACGTCTAGGCTTACAGATTTGAGCTTCACTAATCTCTATCACCAATCAAGAGCTGCTGCTTTTACAAAAGCGAATTTGGATGGATTTGTCAGAAATGTTAATCAGTATTCAGTTAATTCTCTGTCCTATATCTCTAAGCTGATTACTGATTTTGGTAGAGAAGATAAGCTGGGAACTTTGCAGTTCATGAACTTGACTGATTTACAGAAGGAGATAATGATTGGTGATCACTTTATGAACAAGCAGTTCAGCAAAGAATTCAAAGAAAATGAGATGGAAGAAGATTTAGACACTGAAATTCAGGAATTTGAAGAGGAAGTTTCTGCAGAGGTTGATTCTGATGAGATCATTGAGAATGAAACTGAAGGAGTATCAAATGTATTAGAAGAAAATCTTGAAGAAAATGAGATGGAAGAGGAATTAGACACTGAATTGCGGGAATTTGTGGAGGAAGTTTCTGCAATGATTGATTCTGATGAGATCATTGAGAAGGAAGTTGAAGAAGTATCTCCAGCTTCTCCTACGCAATTTGTAGAATTCAAGCCCGAGAATCAAGAAAACATAAAGAATGAAGGAGAGATTGTCTCTTATATCAATGCTGAACAGAATAGTGACACAATCTCGGATGGTCAGTTGGCAACAGTTTTGTCGGATCATGAAATTCAAAGTGTAGCCGATATTGTTAAGCCTGCAATAATTGAAACTGAGAAAATCGAAGGTGACAACTATCTTGATTCTTGTACACAGGATGATCTAACGTTGTTGGATCACAAAAGCTTGTCTGAAATCAATTCTCTAAGAGAAGGTGTTGAGTCTCCACCAGTGGTGGAGTCGACTTTTAGTCCAGTAGAAGGTAAATATGCTGCATATATTGTGGGAGTTTCTTCCCTAGTTGTTGCATTATTGGCAGCTGCAGCTTTCATTCATAGGAATCAAAGAACTTCTATGTCGTCCAATGCTGTCCCTCGTACTGATCCATTGTTGAGTAAGAAGACAATCTCTGGATTAGCTGGTGATGTGGAGCATGTTTATCAAGAAAAGCCTTCCTCTCAGGATTGGACAACAGAGAATGTGATTGGAGGAGAGTCATCATGTCCTTCAGAAATGAGCAGTTTCGAGAACAACTTGTCGTCTCACAGCATAAGAGGAGTATCAAATGAAGCTCAAAGCCACGACAGAAAGGCAAAGAAATTATCGAAAAGGGAGTCATTGGCTTCTTCATCGGATTATTCTACAGGTTCACCTTCATATGGAAGCTTCACAACTTACGAGAGGATCCCAATCAAGCATGTAAGTGGGCTGCTAACCTCATTTTTTAACACCCCCAAACAATTATGTAGATGTTTGCATATATGTTATGTATTATGTATATTGACTTTTGGTTTACCTTTTTGAAGGTTAATGGAGATGAAGAAATTATTACCCCGGTGAGGCGCTCGAGCAGACTCAGGAACTATGTCACTTCTCCGTGACAATTTATCGCAATCCTTCGACATTTTGCAACTCTGTTAGGAGCAGCTTGCACATCTCTAATGTGAACCACTCTCAGTTTCTTTCTTAGTTTATTCACTGATTGTAACTTTTGATAGATTAATATTGTAGTGCCAGCAGTCCTTGTTTTTTTTAAATCTAGTTTTTGAAGTGTGCCTTATGCATAAACTTTAATTTTTTCCTTTTACAATTTTAATTAATCATGGTTCATAGTTACTTGCATTAACTTATCTCAGAAGGCTTAACATATTCGAAATAGATAGCAGCTATTAAGGCAAATAGCAAGCTCAAACCGTTTCTTGATTCTCATTTATCTTGCAATTTATTCAAATGATTGGAATTTGTGAAATTCATCCAAAGGGACGGCTCCCTGATAATCCACTATAACGAATACCACTCTATTCTTCTCTTGTGTGGAAAATAGTGAGACGAGAAAGATTTACTTTCTACTACAGTTAATCTATTACGACAAATTTGGTTCACTATTTGTATTAAACGCGATTAAACAAAACAACTGACATTTTTTTTAACTCGTTTTTTTTTTTTTTTAAATTCCAATTGTTAGTTGATTCATCTATTGGCCTTTCAAATAGCTATACAGGATTTTCTTGAATATAGTTGGGTAGCATGTTGTGCAATAGCTATCTCCTCCAAATTTTAAAACCATTTAATATTATCTAATTTGATAATGACCATTAATATATATTACTTAAGCAGGCTTTAAAAGTATTATCACTTCTCAATTTGTAATGATGGCCTAACAAGGCACCATAATTTGTCAACATCACACAACTGCCTTTGCTTACTGAATAATTTGGAAGAAAATTATGAGTTGTAATTTGTCCAATAGAAACGAATGGTGCTTTCTGAAGTTGACATATTGGTTTAAATTTGTACGTCTCATTCTTGTGAAGTGAGAAAAGAGAATATCTTGATCAACTTTCTCTCGATTGATCAATCAATTTGACCATCTATTTGTGAAAAACGTTGGGTGCATATATTCAGTTGCATGTCTATAAAATTTTACAATCTAAAAAAATTTAAATATTAGTTTTACTTTTTTTAAAAAAATTATCGTACAGTACATTGACCTGTACATTGACGAATAACGAATTTTTTTGTAACATTAAATTTGGATTATAAAATATTGAGTAACAAATGAATATTTATTTTAGGAAGATTTTAAAAGATTGATTCTCTTGTAGGCAAAAATTATTATAAAATAATAGTGCATACATGTAACGTTTTGACTTGTTGACTAATTGTGAACCCTAAACTTCCAAGTTCGGCTAGTGCACTCCAGCCACAAAAGACACCGGCTCAAGACAAAATCTCGCGCGCAAGATAGTAAATAGTAGCCCATCAATTTTAAAATACGCCACGGGTGTGACAACAAATCAATTAACGAACTTCAACTTCATCGTCTCTCTCTCTCACACAAACACACACACAGAAATTCCATTACTTTCCTTGACGAACTTCAATTTCCAATCCAACTGTTGAATACTGTTTAATTTCACTTTTTTTTTTCGATAGAAAAAAGGTAAAAATTTGGATAATTCAATGGCTTCTCTTCAGCTATTAAAATCCAGTCCATCTACACTTTCAATTTCATCTCAATCTAGTTACCAAAGAAAATTCAGCTGTTTCTGCTCGGAGTTCAATTCCAGGCTTCGGTATTCTAGAATTGTGCTTCATAATAGGAAGGCAAGGGTTTCTTGTAAGATTCAAGAAAGTGAAAATCAAAACAATGGTAAGTATTACTGTAGCAGTTTTGTTTCTATAAGCATGTGCCTGTATAAATTTGAACCTTAGGACCGGATATGAAGTAACATTGATTTGGTGGTAAATAGGAATTTCACTTAATTGCTACTTAAATTGCAACTTTTGGCAAATTGTACAATTCTTAAATTGCGACTTTTGGCATATTGTACAATTGATGTTTCATTGAGGTTATGGTAATAAATGATTGTAAGCATGCATTCAAGTAAGGCCTATTTGCTGTATTGTATCTTTTGCTCGTTGATAGGTGATGAAAATAGCCAAGGGCAAAAGCTAGACCGATGGTCTTTTTACCTGATAGAGGATTCATTAAATTGCATATGGAAGATTTGAGATACAGATATACATACTCGCACAAAAACACACAAGCGTGGAGGCTTGCCTACACTTGCATATGTAGATATGCACATGCTGCACAAATCTGTTCTGTCTGTCTTTGAGCTCATTTAAGTTCATGAAATTACATGAGCTAATTCATGAAATTGTGGAACTGTAATGCATCAAACAAGAGAATTGAAGACAAAAAATGACATAGTTGCTCACGTGGATCCTTTGCTGCTAGCTGCAAAATCTTATTTACCTTGTTATCATATTATTATTTCCCATTAAGGCAATGTGACTGATAAAATACATCTTATAATTTTTTACTTGTTCTTTTTGCTGCACATTGGTTAAATAATAAATCTTGTAATGTGAATTGTTTTGCATATTATAAATCCATTCATGACCAAAGACCACTATCTAGCTATTCTGAGGCATGAGGTTCTGTATGGTTGCATCGGTTTGGTACTTTAATTCCTTCCTTTGGTTGTTAACTTGATTGGATGTGCCCAAATACCTATGCCTGTTGCGTGTGGTTTCAGGTGAAGAACCTCCTGAGTCATTGTTTATGAAAGAATTGAGGAGACGAGGTATGACACCTACTTCATTGCTTGAGGAAAAGAATAGGAGCATTGAGGGTGATGATCAAATGAAATTCAAGGAAGAAGATGGGGGTTTCTCGCGTAGAAATTCAGTGAGAACAGATTCTGAAAAAAACTTATTTAATCAAAGGGAGCAATCTATGGCACTGAACAGTGAAGGCCTTGAGGTGGTCACATTTTCCCTTTTGTTTCCATTTAGTTAACTGAACAAGTTCAGAAGTTCCATCAAAGCAGTTTATGGTGTTTTAGGAATTTGCATTCTTCGTCTGATTTGGCCTTCATTCTTATCCATTTAATAATATTGCAACTCTCATGCAAGTTCCATATATGCAACACTTTTTTCCTTTGAGTAATAAGGTTGTAATGTTGCATTCTTTCCTGTGCTAAAGGCAGATTAGAATTTTTATTTAGCGGTTGAACTATGCTCCCAAACTTGAGTTGTTTTTACTTCGAATTAGAGTGTTTTTCTCCTCCAGTCTTCCAGCAGTACGAGCTCAATGTTTCAAATCTTGGTATCAAATGATGAAATATGCATTACCCACCATCTAGGTGCATATAAAATAGCATTCTTGTGATTGGTACAGAAGTTTTATCCTTGTAAGGGCATGGCCAAACTAGATTGGTTGCAACGAAGTTGGATGAAATAGTGTGTCTAGGAGTGAATATGATCTTTTTTTAGTTTACATGAGGTCTACAGAATTAGTGAAGGAATTATCAAAACTGTATAGAGACTTGTGATTCGTTCAACCTTCTCATAATTCATCTCACACGCAGTACAATATAGACAATGATTTTCATGACTTCGGATATATTCTCTGTGTAAAACTCTGCTTAATTTCTTGGTCGCACCTTTATTTGTATTTGTAATATGACCAAGATCTTTATTTTCCTTTTTTTATGTTAGGGTTTGATACCACGGGCTAAACTTTTGCTTACCCTCGGAGGAACTTTCTTTTTGGCTTTTTGGCCATTGATTCTCGTAACTTTTGCATCGTTCACTGCTCTGTATCTGGTACGTTCTGTTACTTGGTTCAAATATATTTTAGCCACATCTGTTGTCATTTAACACAGGTTTTATTTATTCCCGGGAACTACATAGGTGACTGTCTTAATGGTAAAGACGGGTTATAAGATTATTTATAATCAGTAACGAGTAGCTGGAAAAAAGAAAATAATTATTTTGATGCTGGAGGAAAATTTTGTCTACCTTTGAAAAAATAATGAAGTTGAAGTGAGGCCAAGTATGGAAATCTATATCATTTACTCTTAATAAAATCGAAAAGAATGAATTTGGCTGCACTAGCCTGTTTTTTGTGTCGGGAGCATCATAAACAAAGTTTTGTACTCTCAATATCACAAGTTTCGAACCACTTTGTTTGTACATACAAAATTTGGATATTACCTAGGAATCAGGAAATAAACAAGAAAAAATGGTATACACCCTACTGTAGTTCGTGTTTGTTCCCCAACAGTAACCGACAAATAATATATTCTATCTGAATTATTGTCCAATCTTTGCTGTTTTATTCCTTTTTGTGCATCATCATTTTATTGAATCAACCTCTAGTAGATTTGCACAATTTCTTGATTATTGTAATTTTTAGCATGAATGGGGTAAGTTCTGCGCGTTTTTTCTTTGGAGTTAGTTTCTCCATATGATCATCATTGATCGGGTTTGTTCTTTTAATTGTTTTTTTTTTGTTGGTTTAACCTGCAACATTCATTGCTAATTTTACTTTTGCCTCGTGTATTAGCATAAATTATGTATTTGACCAATGACCATTATCCTTTTTATTATCCACAGTATTTTGGATCATCTTTTGTTCATGATGGAAGTGAAACTCCCGTCAATTCACCTCAATACATAGATCCATATGCATTACTTGAAGAAGAAAGGATATATCAAAAAGCCCCTAGTCTAAATTAATGGATTGATCACACTCACCAGCATCTCAAACGGTCAGCTAAACATTTCTTTTCCTTCTCTTTGTTTGCTCTGTTTTGTTAAAATTTTCTTATTTGCTTTATTGTATTGTGTAATCGATTGGGAAACTGTCTGTCCACTTCTATTATGGACATCTATTAGAAATGTGCATATTAGCTATCTTTTGCTATATTTTCATTATCACTGATTACTAAATGTGAGAGAGAGAGAGAGAGAGTTATCAAACTTACACCATCCTGATAGCATTAGCTTTGAATATAAACCTGCAAATATTGCAAAGGTACCCTATTAAGATTAATTTGAAGAATTCAAATCTAATGCCGTAACTTACCAAGAAACACAAAGTAAAAAATGTATTTTCCAACCAATGAAATATAATATTTCAATTCAGAAATTTCAAATATAAAATAATTAAGAATGCCAAAAAATTATGTATATAAACTTTGCAATTCAACATTAAATAGTAAGACTTCTGCCCCTGTCCACCCCTTTGGGAAGATCGCTTATTATACAGCTTGAGAAATACTCACAAAGTCTTCACTCGAGATGTACTTTTCACTTAACACAATACATAAGAATTACTTCACGTGAAACAAACATTCATTTAGACTAGTTTGTTTAAACACTATTAAAATTAGCACTAGTAATAGTTGTGAGTCTACTTCAGCAACGTGAAAGAAACTAACACAAATTTCCCCGATTAGGTAAAGAAATCACTAGTTTCATAAGTACAAATAAATATGTAATCCATACGCAGTACATAATACAATAAACAAGATAGTCTAAGATACTGAATGGAATGGCTTGAATGTCTGAAGTGACTTGATAAGTCCTCTGATGGATCCAGCGGCAGCAAGAAGTGATATAATATGTAATCCATACGCAGTACATAATACAAAAAACAAGATAGTCTAAGATACTGAATGGAATGCATTGAATGTCTGAAGTGACTTGATAAGTCCTCTGATGGATCCAGCGGCAGCAAGAAGTGATATAGTTAAGCAAACGAGGCTAAGTATTTGCATCCAGATCCAAGTGAATGAGAATTTGGGAATCTTTGCTTTTGAAATGTACATTTCAATTGGGAAATAGACCGTCAATGGCCAGAAAGAGGCAGCTCCAAGGAGTCCCACAAAGTCATTGAAGAATGGGAATAACATAGCCAAAATAGTTGTGAATATCACATAAGTTGTTCTCCATACAAGTCTGAAGAAACTGATGTTGAAACTGCCACAGAATGGCATGCCAATGGAGTACTCTTTGGTAATGAAATTACTTCCTGCCCATTTCTTGCTACTCCACCTCTCGACAAAGGCAAATAGTGGTTGGCAAAATACCTGCATATGTATGATTAGAGTGATCTTATTGAATCAGGAAAAGAAATGTTTAGTAGGCCGCACATTAAACATTACAATAAACAAAATTTTAGGTTATTTTTCTTCCTTGATAGTAGTGTCAAGTGTTATATAGTTCGCCTCACCAAACAAGCCAAAAATGGTTTAAACAGTGTCATGGGAATTCAGAAGGATGGGAGAAAGTAAATTAATCATCTTAACTTAATTATGGAATTATTACTTCATGTAAAAGCAGTTAAGTTGGTAAAGAGTGGATCAACTTATAATTTATATCCTCAACATGCTCTCTCGCATGCATACCAAATTTATTTGATTGGGAAGGATGCACCTTTGGTGTACCAGTTATCGTGCCCTCGCCAAATGCTAGGTAGCCAACTGTGGAGCTGTCAGCTTGTTAACTGACTGTTGTAGGTTTGAGTCCTATTTGGGAAGATTATTTAAAGTCTAATACATGATATTTTTAAATGTGGGTGTTAACGAGATTTGAACTCAAGAATTTTTACCTACTTTGATTCCACATTGAACGACCATCTTGATGAAAAACTTAAACTGATTATTCATCTAGTATCAGACAAGAAGAAAAAGTAAACCAATAATCAAAATGCAGGCTTTATTGGAACAATGTTTACCTGGTAAGCTCCAAGTAAATGAACTACAATGCATAAGTTTGCCAAATCAACAAGCCAAAAAGGATTGTAGAAGCCAAATCCAGTTAGAAAGTTTCCGGGTGCTTTGTCCCCAAATGCAGCATAACCTAATAGACCGCATAGCATGTAAAATAGGGTGGAGATCAAGATTGCAATTAAAGTAGCCTTCTTCATCACTTTGTTATCTTGTTGCCCTGATTTTATGGTATCCTACAATATCAACATAGAAGTACACTGTTAACAGAATACAAGGATTGACCCAAGTCTAGTGTTTTCTTCGAAGAATACGATGAAATGAATATGATTTCATGCAGGAAGTAATCTATAAATGGCTTGTTTTTGTAAGGTGGATGGAAACCATCTTGTAAATCTGTACCAGTCCATCTAAGCCCGGCCTGAACCATGATTTCCCAAGGAGAAAATAGAAAATCTGTTAAGCCCGTTCCATCTTAAAAAGGGCTTTTTCAATCTCAGAATGGGCTTTCGGGCTAGCATGGTCTGGTTTACACCTTTACTCAGGACTAACTGTTACAAAGTTGTAACGTTGGGACGACTTTCCAAATAAATAGTTTGGTACAAACGTGTTGGGGAACTCCGGAACTTTGTAGTATTTCCATTTCCAACTTTGATTAAATAAAGAATCTTTATGCAATGCTAAATAGACACACCTGTATTTCAACAAGGACAGTGGAGAAAGCATAAGCAAATGCAATGTTTCCAAGAGCAGAGTATGTGTTCCACATCTTGTCCACACTTGACTGATTCTCTCCAATTGGTATCCCTGTGAGGCCAGTCTCAACATGTCCTCCTCCTCCTATATAATAAAATAATGCAAAATATAATATATATATTTTGTAAATTAATAAAAAAATATATATTTTGTAAATTAATAAATAAAAAAAAGAAAAAGAAAATGAAAAATATATTCAATGGAGAATTCTCTTTTTGCTAACCTGCAACTTTGGCTATGGATAGAGCAAAGCCAATGGAGGAGTAAGCAAAAGACATAACAGCAGCAACAAGGGAAAGCACTGAAAGCTTGTGAAAATTTGGTATTTGGCTTAGAATTATTTGTATAATTCCAAAGATAATAATGAATTGATTGTTTGATTCATGACACCCCACATGTTGTCCAAGTTTATGGAAGCAATTGGATCTCTTAATGGCTCTGTCATAACATACACATATATATAGAGACAGAGGCTCAGTAAAGTTATAGTATTGTATGATAATGGAAATATGTGTATATATAGTTTGTGATGCTTACACCATGCTAATGGATGTAGTGATTGAGTATCCAATGGAAACACCAATGAGATTGCTGTATTGAGCTATCCCACATAGTTGAATTTTCATGCCTCCTGCATATATATAAAGAGGAGTGTAAATTGAACTTTAAATTTACTTATGAGTAGATTTTACTTACTTAAAACTTACACATTTATGTTCACGTAGATAATAATACGATAATTTGAGTTAACTAAATTAGCAGTTCAATAGTTAATTATTTATTCTTATGAAGATCTCGGTGTCTAAATTACGAATAATTCGAGAAATTTTGAAATAATTTTTTATTTAAAAGAGAATATATAATAATGAATTATAAAAATTACCTAGATTAGATTTAACAAGATCCATATATGTGTAATTTCTTTTGCCGTCTTCAGATCTGTTACAGTCTGCAAGAAGTATGGATGTAAACCAAGTAGTGAGAGAGAAGCCCACGAGTGCAATTGGGCCTGCAATCCAACCCAACTGGGCTATGGCCCATGCCAAAGACAACACACCCGATCCAATCACTGCTGTTATAATATGTGCACTTGTTGTCACCAACGTCCCTTAAAACCAAAGCACAAAAAAATAAAAAATAAATTCAATAACATAGTAAAATTCGGTTAACAGCACTAATAAAGCATTTACACGTTATAAAAAATTTAATTACTCAAAGTTTTTTACTTTTCATCTTTCCATTTCGATAGAATGACAACTATTTTCGTATTTAGTCAGTTTTGGTCATCAATGTAGATGCGACCATTTGATTCTTTTAATAGAATTTTTATAGTATTCTATTCAGTTTGGTTCGATTCTCATCAAAACTAGACCTAACCGAACTATTGTCACCCCTAGTTGTTTCACTTGATTTATATTATTGAAGAACTTATCGAATTTTCTTCAAACAATTATAAAAAATGAAAAGTAAATTTGTAAAATATAGTGTTTCTTTACAAGAAATGGGGGCGATACAATCATTGAATACACCTTTGTGGTAGTCGAAACTCGATACGTTTCTAAAATCAACTACTTGAATTTATTTTGCAATAAATGTGCTCGAACCCAATACTACAAATATCGTATAGACAAAATTCTGGACTCTCTACACTCTACTAATCCACCAAATAGGCAAAAACCCAGTGGAATGAAACCAATACATGGGAAAAATTTCAAGTTTTTGAATGAAAATTAATGAAATTAACTCCTTTTAACTAAATATCAATGTCGTCAAAATCGAACAAGACTGAACTTTCAACCAGAAAAAACCTCCGAGCTGGTTTGGTTATATGTAAAAAATCAAAAAGTTAGAACACGTTAAAACAAACTTAGAACCGACTGTCTCACTTCAAATTTTTTTTTTTTTCATTTCCTTACAACTGGTCCGACCCCAATTTGTCATGCATTACAACCCAAATTGATCACATTACATCAAAGTTAAACTGCATTATTTTTTAAAAACATGAAAAATTATATGGATTAAAACTCAGAAATACTTACCAGTTCGTTTTATACGGCCATCATCATCAAACTTCGAATAATCATTTCCAGTTTCAATGCCAAATTTTGTATCTCTAATCATTTCTGCAGCCTCTTCCTCTTTGTTTCCAACACACTTTCTCTCTCTAGAGTGCTGAGTATTCAGAGAGAAACTTAACTCATTTTCTATCACTAGCTATATATATATACACACACCCATTTATGTATTCATATCTGTATTTTATATATTACTAGCTTCAGATATTTATTGTTTCAAGTAGCTTTTCTAAAACAGACAAAAGGGTTTGAATCCATTTATTCAGTACAGTTGTATTAGATCATCTTCTTTAAACATGTCTTTATTATTAAATGAATTTGAAATAATTTTAATTTTCAATATTTGATGTATTAGTTTTAATTAAATAATATATACTGGTTGAGAAAAAATATATGATAAAAGAGATGAGAGAAATATATTAAATACTTCTTGAGAAAAATAAAATAAAGTGAAAATAAAGAAAGCTGTTGGAATATTTAAAAAATTTGCTCTTTAAACTTAATGATGCTCTTTAAAATGCTAAAGATGCTCTTTTATATATATATATATATATATATATATATACCCCAAATATGTGCATTTAAATAATTTCCTTGAAGAGAGGGGCATTTATGTTATAACAACCCCCAAAATGTTCATTTAAATTGAGATTATGTATATTAGTGTATGTGACATGCAAGTTGCAATACTTGGTGTTATTATAATATTGATATCTAATAAATAATCACTTAAGTCTAAAATAGTCTCTAATAAATTTTATCACAACTCAATACAAATGCTTGTGTGTATTTTATTTTCTTTAAAAATATTAAAATTACATCTAATGATGCATAGGAAATATAAATACTAGTGCCCGCTTAATTTTGTATTATAAATTAAAACGTGGTCTATTATGATAATATATTGACTTTTTAAAGTAGATTTTAGATGATCGGTGGAGGGAGATGATTGATTGAAAGGATGGATTGAGAAGATGATCAGATTTTGAGGATGCAAGATGATTGAATAAAGAGACAAAATTGTTAATTGACAACATTACAGTGATAACGTGTTTTTTTCTGCCCATAGAGAAGAAAGCCTCTCTACAATCAATGATTAATGAGTGAATGTGTTGGTAAATTTCAATTTTCTTTGGTTGGCTAATTCTGTTTCATATTTAATTTATGCACAGTACTGCTCACTTGTTGGTGCCATTAATTAGTGAATTAATGATGCTCTATCAATCCCATCTAGTTCAAAGACACCTTCTAAAGCATTTTTTAAATACCAGACTTCATTCTCTTCCCATGAATTAGAAAATCAGGCTATGAATGTTTATAATATTATTTAAAAAGGAAATAATGAATATTGAGAACAATTTATTGCCAATGGATCTCCAAAAATTATGCTATTAAATTGATTTTTATATGTTCTTGAATTTAATTTTTTAAGAACAATTCTTCCATGACAAATTGGCAAATGTTAACATAAAAAATAAGCTTTTTCTGTTGAAATTTTTCCTTTTATTCACTTGGTAAAATCGTATGAAGTCTAGCTGCCTAGAATATAATTATTAGGCGAAAATAGAATAGGAGAGATTTACAACCTTGTAGCGTAGTCACATTTTGTCACAACTTATTAAAGTAGCAAACTAGTCTCAATTTTTTTCAATTTTTTGTACCCATTTTTCGTCGAAATGACAAAATTTTATTCAAATGATAATTCTAAACTTATTATTCGCAATCATTGCTAAAAGTGAAGGGGTTGGATTAAACGAGCTCAAGTTCACCACAAGAATGTCGATGTCCTCAAGCTCGTCCCTTGCGTTAGAAAAATTTTAAAAGAATGTCATTCACACATTGAATATTGAATCAAAGATAAAAATACAAGTTGAGGAACATGAATCAACGAGTGCATCAGACAAGACACAAATAAGCTTGCTAAGATTTTTGGCACGCATACATAGCATGCTTGTTCAAGTATGCTACATGGCTACCCATGCCAACACACCGCATGGCACCACGCTAGGGATGGCAAAAAAAAACCGCGGACCGAACCCGCCCCGCACCCCGCCCGCCCGGGCTGCCCCGCCCGCTTATTCGGGTAATAGGAAGGGTTTTCCGCCCATGGAGTTCGCGGGCGGGTGGGCGCCCGCCCCGCCCGCCCTTGCCCTTGTGACCCCGCCCCACCAAGAATTTTTTTTTTTTTTTTTTTTGTAAAATCATAAAATAGAATATAAATTAAAACTTTGTTGAAAATGGACCAAAGAAGAATTGAACTCGGGTTGAAATTATAAATTATAAATCTTAATCATTACACCATAATTCCATTCTTGAATTTTTTTTTGTTTTGTTTGCTACAAATATTTTTTTAAAAAATTATTTATTTTTAATTATTTTTTTCAGTTTATAAAAAAAAAAAAAAAAAAAAAAAAAAATTGGTAGGCGGTTGGCGGGTCAAAAGGCCGACCGCCCGCCCAGGTGCCCGCCCGCCCCATGGTCGCGGGTCAGGCGGGGCGGGTAATTCGACTTCGCCCATTGCCATCCCTACACCACCACTCTTGTATCTAAGATATCTTTGTTTAATGTAATCCATTACATCGAGTGAATCTTAGCTATTTAAGAATTTTACTCAATATCTTCTATTAACAAATATTTACTTATCTTATTCTTTACTTTATTTATTCTTTACCATATTAGTAGGATTGTATTTGTAGTAGAATACCATGTATGTAATATTTCTATTTTAGGTAGAATTCATTTCCTATTAGTATATATATCTTGTAACCTTCTTCATAATTCAATTGAATCAATATAGAAATTATTTCTTCACACATATTTTTCTCATATTTTACATGGTATCAAAGTGACGATTCTGAGCAACGATGGGTGGCACAAACGATGATAGAAAAACTATAGAGATGACGATTGCCATCGGATCCCATGGCTCTACAGCAATCCTATCATGAAGGGCAACATTCAATCAATTGGGAGAAGTCGAACAATTGGGGATCGAACTGAAAAAGTGACGATCGGCCTAACCGGTCGACCGGTTCATCTTACCGATCGACCGTTTCGATGGAAACCGGACAAAATGGTGCACTCACTATAGGATGACCGCCACATTGTTGATACCGGCTATTTCATCCATGACTTTCCTCCAGGACACAAGTTTCATGGGAAGGACGTGAATCCATGAAACAAACGCTTCACAAACACTGCTACCGCTTCTACACTTGACCCAAATGAAGAAAAAATGCTCACAGCCAAGGAATATGAGCAGATCATGACACTTCTAAATAACAAGACGGGTAATGATAAGTCTTATGTTAACACCTCTAGTATCAATTCCTCTACTACTTATTTGAGTAATTCATGGATTATTGATAGCGGAGCCACTGACCATATGACAAAGATGGGATCGTTGAGAATAAATCTATGCCAAAGTACAAAACTGTGCAATTACCGAATGAGGGTCATGCTCTTATTAAATCCATTGGTGCGATTAACTTGGAAAATAATATATTTATTGATAATATGCTTTATGTTCCCAACTTCAAAGTTAATCTATTATATATCGAAGAAACTACTACTAGAGGTTAGGTTGTTATATGACATTTTCCACGATTTTTGTGTCATAAAGAATTTGACTACGAAGAAGATGATTGTCTTGGGAAGACAGAGTAACGACTTATATTACCTTTCACGAAAACCACAAATACATCATACTACCCGGTGAATCAACTAATCTATGGCATAGACGTCTTGGGCACCCCTTGACCTCACCTCTTCAATTTCTAGCACAAAGTATTTTAGATATTAGTTTTGATTCCCACGATATTTGTGATGTTTTTCATTTGGCAAAACAATCTAGACTACCCTTTAAAGTTAGTCAAATTTCTAGCAATAAACCATTTGATTGATTCGTTGTGATATTTGGGGACCTTATAGGATTTATTCTTATTCTGGTGCTATATATTTCCTTACAATTGTTAATGACTTTTCTCGTTATACTTGGGTACACCTCATGCGTCACAAATCTGAAACTCAAAGCATAATTAAGAATTTCTTTGCTTGGGTTAAAACTCAACACAACCTGACTATAAAAGCTCTGAGGTCTGATAATGGTCAAGAGTTCTTATTCTTGCAAACATTCCTAGATAAAAATGGTACCATTTTTCATAGATCATGTCCTTATACCCCTCAACAAAATAGAGTGGTAGAGAGAAAACACCACCACCTCCTTAATGTAGCTCGTGCCATTAAATTTCAAGTCAATATTTCGTTAAAATTTTGGGGGGAACATATCAAGACAGCTTGTTACCTTATCAATCGGATACCTTCGCCATTGCTTTCACACAAAACACCATACGAAAATTTGCACAAGAAACCCACCTTATTCTCATTTACGTGTCTATGGTTGCACGTGTTTTACCACCAACCTTAAACCCGACCATAAATTTGACACACGAGCTAGGCGGTGTGTGTTTCTTGAATATTCCTCGGGACAAAAAGATACCTCTTATATGACCTAACCGACAGAAAGCTAGTGGTGTCCCGAGACAGCTTTGTGTTCCATGAAAACATATTTGCATACGCCTCCTAACAAAATGATGAAACCAACTATATCCTGTTGCCACAATGATGTTGAAACGCCACATTTAGCATACCTTGACGACCAACGCATAGCGTAAAGCGAGACATCGCTCGAAAATCAACAACTTGCTCAAACGGTCGACCTACCAATCAACTGGTACCCTCATCCGTTCCAACAGAGAGCTCAACCAGTTGACCCGGCTGGTCGACCGGTCTCCTCATATGTTCCAACAGAGAGCTCAACCGATCGACCGGTTAAGTAGTGTTCATCCACGATCGATCCACTTCACCCTCCGGATGACCGGCAGAGCAAAACCCAAATATCAAATGACCAAATTCGACGATTCACAAGATCAATTCAAACCCCAATTCACGAAAGATTACTATGTCAATCATGCTCTGCCTACTCAAGCCGTGTCTCTTCCAGTCAAATCCAGTACTCGACATCCTATATCAAGGTATGTATTATATAGCAATCTTTCTTCTATTCATCGTGCTTTTACATTTAATATTTCTCATATCATTGAGCCATCTACATATGAGGCAGCATGTCAGGATCCTAAATGGATAGCTGCTATAAATGATGAAATTCGTGCCTTGGAAGAAAACAATACTTGGTTACTTGTCCAGCTTCCTCCAGGTTGTCATCCTATTGGTTGTAAGTGGGTGTTCAAGGTCAAATTTTATTCTGACGGTACAGCTGAACGATACAAAGAACGTCTGGTAGCAAAGGGGTTTACACAACGAAAAGGGATTGATTATAATGAAACTTTCGCTCCAGTTGCAAACTTAACGACAGTCAGATGCTTACTTGCTATCGCCTCTATTCGCAACTGGACGCTTCATCAGATGGATGTACAAAATACATTTCTTCATGGTGATATTGATGAAGAAGTCTATATAACTCCTCCACGTGCATTTCATCGACAGGAGAAGACACCAGTTGTATGTCGACTTCATAAATCTTTATATGAATTGAAACATGCATCTTGTTCTTGGTTTCAAAAATTTGTATCTGCTGTTATTCAGTTTGGGTTCAAACAGTCATATGCAGATTACTCACTCTTTACAAAGATTAGTGGTGATTCATTTACGGCTATTCTATTATATGTGGATGATATGATTGTCACAGAAAATGATAGACAAGCAATTTCTACTATAAAAACGTTCCTTGCATCTCCATTCAAGTTGAAGGACCTTGGCACATTAAAATTCTTTCTTGAAGTAGAAATTGCTCGCTCAAGATCAGTGATTTCAATAAATCAAAGGAAGTATACTCTTGACATTCTTCAAGAGGCCGGATTACTTGAAGCAAAACCTGCAGCATTTCCCATGGAGCAGTCATTGAAACTTAATTTGACAGATGGAAAGTTGTTGAAAGATCCCACATATTATCGACGGTTAGTAGGGAAGCTCATTTATCTCACCATTACTAGACCGAAAATCTCATATTCGGTCAATACACTCAGTCAGTTCATGCATGCACCTAGACAACTCCATCTTGATGCAGTTCACCGATTATTCCGATAATTGAAAGGGGCACAAGGACAAGGCTTATATTTCCCATCAAGTGGGAAATTGCAGCTAGCAAGATTTTGTGATGCAGATTGGGCTGGAGATATTACTACACAACAGTCGATTACGGGATATTGTTTATTTTTGGGAAATGGGCTTATATCATAGAAAAGTAAGTAGCAAACGACTGTGTCCAAATCTACAGTAGAAGCAGAATATAGGGCGATGACTTCTATTACTTGTGAGCTTACATGGTTGAGACAATTGCTCACAGACTTATGTGTAGATCACCCACAAGCAGCAACCTTATATTGTGATAATCAAGCAGCAATGCATATTGCTGCTAACCCAGTATATCGTGAAAGAACAAAACACATTGAAATAAATTGTCATATTGTTCGTAAATGAATTGTTAAGGGAGAGATCAAGATCGCTTATGTTCCAAGCAATAATCGATTAGAGACTTATTTACTAAAGCACTGGGCAAGGAGGCATTTCACGGTTTCACTCATAAGTTGGACACTTTTGACATGTATGCTCCAACTTGATGGAGAGTATTAACAAATATTTACTTACCTTATTCTTTACCATATTAGTAGGATTGTATTTGTAGTAGGATACCATGTATGTAATATTTCTATTTTAGGTAGAATTCCTTTCTTATTAGTATATATACCTTGTAACATTATTCATAATTCAATTAAATCAATACAAATAATTATTTCTCACATATTTTGTCTCATATTTTAGATCTTCCAATGGTGGTTGTCTGGATTACTTATAAATCTATTCAATTATTATTGGTCATGTATGCAATATCTAGAAGTGTGCATTTAGTTATATGCATCAAATTGTCTATTATTCGAAAATATTCCAATTGAGTTACTTATAAACCATAGACATGAATCAAGTATGCACACCTCTTTCCTTTCTTCCATTAAGGCTGTCAATAGTGCCAGAGTAAATTTATTCCAGTTGCCAACATTTTCCTTCATTCAAGAGAGATGCGATTTCTCCCACTAATTCCTTCTCTTCACTCCTACATGCACCACACACGAACATATAACAAATATTGATATGTAAATTGACAATCAGACTTGAATCAAGTCCATACATTCAAGATAATTAACTGAAATATGAAATTTGAATAAAAATCAAAGTTATTTAATAAATGTATGTCACTAATACATTGCAACTTTATATGTTCACATAATAAATAAAAGAAAATTTGTATTTTTCATCTCCAATCTTTGCAAAATGTAACAAATCTACCATTAAATTTTTTTTTTTTTTTAACATAATCCATCCGCAACCTTTCAATAATGTAGAAAAACTCATCATTCCCTCTATTTTGACCATTAAATGAATGATTTATCCTCCTTTTCAAATAATCAATGATAATAATAATAATAATAATAATAATAATAATAAAGCAATAAAACAACAAAAAATAAGAGAAAATTGTAAAGGAAGTTCCATAACTTTTTAATAATACAAAAAATCCCACCTAAAATAATTAAATATGTATTAACCAAAAAATTAGAATTTAGAAAAAGTAAACATTACACTTTTTCCCACCAAGCCCACCCACCCCACCAAGCCACCCCCTAACCATGGCCAAACACCATCTCCACAAGTGTAATCACGGTGGCACCACCTCCATCTTAGAAAAAGTAATTCAGAAAAAAAAAAAAAAGTTGAATAAAAAATAGATAGTAGGATAGTTCGCAAAATTATCACCGATAATAGGCACCTTACTTACGTGTGAACGCAATTCGATTTGGACAATTTTTAATCTATTACCAAACCAAACTATTTTTTGTGGTTTAGTTCAATTTTAAACTACGGTTTACTTATCCACATAATAATAACGCATTTAAAACAAGTTTAAAAATAAATAATTTGATCTGAAATTCTCAATACATGCTTAAACGGAAAGTTCTAAAACCTAAATATTATATTACTTTAATATTTATCTCAATAGTTACATTACATTAATATTTATCGTAGAAGGAAAAGAGAATGGCGAGAAAATTGACAAAAATTAGTAAAAAAATTGACCCAATAATGAACTTGTAGATTATGGGACAGTGACCCAATCGTTTGGTAAAAATTAAATAAGTCAGCCCAATAAATTTAGTATTGCATTATATTTCAGGGATTTTTTTATAAATAAGCTATTTTTAAAAAGAATTTTAAAACCCATTCTTGTTATGTTTATTACGAAAATACGCTTTTTAAAAACTATTATTTTAATTTATTGTATTATATATTACATATAGTAACTGAATCATTAATTACCGAATTTGATGAGAATTCATATATTATATAATCTTTTATTGTTAATTATAGTAACTGAATCCTTAAAAATCGGAATTGATTGGAATATATATGACAAAATTTTTTATTGTTATAACTGTCAAATATATATAATTGTATCAGAAATATATGTAACAACCATAAATAAAATTCATGTTCTCTTCAATTTCAACATTTGTTACAATTTATGTTATAAATTGAGATGTAAAACATAATACCAGTTTTTACACCAAAAAACTCATGATATACACAATTATATCATATATATCATATTAAACATCAATATTACAAACATCATATTAAACAATAATGTACCAATAACAAGTAGTATAATATGTATCATTCATTGGTACAAAATAGGTGTGTTTTCAAAAATAACCACAATAAATAAAATATTTCTTAAAATACTGTCATTTTTTTTTATTATAAAATATTATTTTCAATTTTTATAACACTTTTTGTTACATTTATTACATTTGTTATTTTGGTTACAATAAATGTGTTACATTTGTTATTAACAAACATAACAAATGTAACAAAAAGTGTTACAAAAGTAAAAAACATTATTTTTAGAATAAAAAAAGTTAGATAGTATTTTTAAATTATTTTATATTTTGTGATGTATGGTGAAATTATCCCTACAAAATAACCAATTGTGTAACATATGTTACATAATATCACATAAAAATCGGTGTTACAAAATAGTGTATTATAACATCTTTATTATTCGGTGTTACATAATAACCCATTGTGTAACATTTGTTACATAATATCACATAAAAATCGGTGTTACAAGGCGATTGTATTGTAACATCGTTATCATTCAGTATTATATAATAACCTATTGTGTAATATTTGTTACGGAATAATCAATCGTCATAATAACAATCTATATTATGTAATAATCAATCGTCATAACAATCTATATTCTATAACAATCGTCATAATAACCTATTGTTTCACATTTGTTACCGGTGAGATATAACATAATCTATATTTTGTTACAAAATAGTGAAGAATGTACTGAGATTTCGTGAAGATTTGGAGTTACAAATATTTCGTGAAGATTTTTGGAGAGGATTTGCGTTGATTTTGGAAGATTTTGGTATGCTTGATTTGGGAGAGATTACCTTAATTTGAGAACACGAATTCCAGTCATAGAAATGATTGTATATTAATTATATTTTGTTTTGATTTTAAACTATTATTTTATTTATTAATATAATACTATAGAAACATTATTTTTAAAATAAAAGATTTGAGTTTGCAAAAGTAGAAATATTATTATAATGGTAAGTAGTTGATGTAATTTTCACTATATTTTACTCACTTTGTATATGTGTAAGTAAGTACAATTTATTTATTTTTAATTATAAAAAATTAAATAGTTCGGTTCAATTTAAGCAGATTTTTAAATATTGAAACTTGAACCAAACTATTTTTTCGAATGGTTTGATTTGGTATAAAATCGAAATATTGATGGGTCCACGTTAGGGATGACAATGGGGCGGGTCCGAGGTGGGTCCGCCCGCCCCATAAAATTTTTTACCCGTCCATACGCGCTGCGACCGCGAATGGGCGGGGCGGGGCCTGAGGCAGTCAATCTTTGACCCGCCAACCGCAACACCTAATTTTTTTTTTTTTTTTATAAAACTAAACAAAAAAATTAAAAATGAATAATTTTTTTAAAAATATAGGTACCAAACAAAACAAAAATTATAAGATCGAAGTTATGGTGTAGTGGTTAAGATTAGTAATTTGGTACTTCACAAGTTTCAACTCGGATTCGAATATTTTTTAGTCTATTTGTAGTGAAAACTATAATTTCTATTCTATTTTATGATTTTTTTAAAAAAATAATTGGAGGGGCGGGTCATGGGCGCAGGGGGCGGGTCGAGGCCGCCCGGGACCATGTGAGGCGAGAATTTTTCGCCCCAAACCCACCCCCTATTATCCGGCGGGGTGGGGCGGGTCGTGAATTTTTTTGCCATCCCTAGTCTACGTGGAATCGAACCAACGGATTCCATTTGGTTTGTAATTTGGCTATTTTTATGCGATTTCTAACCTCACCTGAGGCCTCCACAATTCGTTTTAAGAACCAAATCGCGACTTAGATTGTCGAACTCAAATCTTGATTGTCAATTTTTATCCATTCAATTTTATCAATTTTGTCTTGAATTAATTTTTCTAAGTTGGTGTTTGGTTGCGGGTCCAGTTGGGTGGGTTTGGGGTGAACTTTGATGAAAAAGATGAAATATTTATTTTATATAGTTTTTTTGTGTTAATATGTATTAAATTATTTTAAGTGATATTTATCTGTACTTTTTAAAAAGATTATGATACTTCTTTTGCAAATTTTTCTTATTTTTTTTTTTTTTTTTTTATTATTATTTAAAGATAGGGCAACTTCATCATTTAATGACAAAAATAGAGGGAATGAAAGTTTTGCGACATAATTGAAAGGTTGGGGATATATTATGCTAAAAAAATAGTTGAGAATAGATTTGTTACATTTTGCAAAGGTTAAAAATGAAAAGTAAAAATTTCCCATAAATAAAAGGAAATTGGCTAAAAACGTCCCTAACGTATAGACCCGGTGCACAAATCATCCTTACCTTTCAAATTTTGGCAATTACATCCCTTACCTATCCATGTAGTGCACAAATCATCATTTTGAACGGAATCCATCCAATATTCCGTTAAACTTTTGAGATTTTGGTGCAAATGGTCCCTAACTTTTGTCCTTATGGTGGAATTGGTCCCTAACGTTTATGTTTTGGCAAACAAGTCCCTGACCTATGTGTTTTTGTGCGAAATTGATTCTTATGGAATGAATAAGACAAATATACCCTTAGTTTAATTAGAAGAAATTGTATGTGGATTCTTAATCATTACAAAATGTGCAAATAAATCCAATACTTTTATTTTTATAAAAAAATTTAAAAAAACTAATGAGTATTTTTTTTTGAATTAACACTTTAGTAATAAACATGTAAAATAATTTTATTATTTTTATTATTAAGTAATAAAGAGAAATTATTGTGAGAAATCATTTTCTCCTCTTTACTTATAAATTTTTTCTCCTCTTTACTTTAAAAATTAAGTTAAATAAATAACAAAATGGCGTATATAATTTTATGACATTGAACTAATCTTATTACATTTTTATTTAACATAAAAATACTAATAAAAATTAATTTACACATTATGTGTTTTATTTTTGAATGAAAATAAAACGATAAATTAAAATATAAAGAATATAGTTGATTTCTAATATTTATAGTTAATAAACATATAACTCAATTAAATAAAAGTATTTGAACATCAAGTTTGTGACAAAGTTATTTTTTTATATAACAATAAAATAAAATTTTTAATTTTAAATAATATATTTATTACTTCATAATAAAAATAATAATTTTATTTGATATTTTTATTACTAAAGTGTTAATTAAAAAAAAATTCATTAGTTTTTTTTTTTTTTTTATAAAAATAAAAGTATTGGACTTATTTGCACATTTTGTAATGATTAGGAATCCATATACAATTTCTTTTAATTAAAACTAAGGGTATATTTGTCTTTTTCATCCCATAAGGACCAATTTCACACTAAAACACATGGATTAGAGACTTGTTTGTCAAAACATAAACGTTAGGAACCATTTTCACACTAAGAACAAAGGTTATGGACCATTTGCGCCAAAATTCCAAAGGTTTAACGGAATATTGGATGGATTCCGTTCAAAAGGATGATTTGGGCACTATGTGGATAAGTAAGTGATGTAATTGCCAAAATTTGAAAGGTAAGGATGATTTGCGCACCGAGTCCATACGTTAGAGACGTTTTTGGCCAATTTCCCTAAATAAAATTTGGGTGTGTTTCGCATTTATGCTTAAAATCATGTATGCCTGGGTTTGAATGGGATAGGGTAGCAGAAACAATTGTGGATTGTGTATCTCTTACATAGTTAGATGGATCAAATTGTACTAAGTGAATTAGAGCAGGTGACAAAATGATACCCATTGTTAAAACAGAGTAAATTTCTTACTTTATTGATGTGGGGATATAGTAGTGGGACTCTATTAAGTAGAGTAACGATCTAATATCTCTAGTAGACATTTTTATTTGACCTACTCAATATTTGTCCAATGCGCATTGGAGGATGAAAAAGTATTTGACAAAATGTCAAACACCTCCAACGCCCAATGAACACTCAGTATAAATTTGTACTTTAGCAAATATATGAGTTATAGATCTCAGATCATAAACAAACTCCAATATAATGTGTCTGGCTTTAATTGAAGTGCCGTCCTTGAAATTTCCTCACTTTACTTAACGAATAGAACTCAAGGCAATTGTACTTCTGTAGAATCATCAATGGAAACCTCAGCTTACAGCACCATTAAATCGAATGCATTTCTGCCTCAACTCAACACAAGTGATTGAACGCATTTCTTCATTGCATGTTTTGTTTTTTTGATGCACAATAACTTCAGCACCTCTGCATCTACTGTCTCTGTTGATATGCGTAAACATCTATTTTTTCAAACCTTGCAAGCAACAAATTGACCCTCCCATGCAATGTATAGAATTCTACTTAATGAATTTTTAAGAAATCTTTTCCTTTTTATACTCACTGGAAAACAGTTACCTTCCAAATGTCCTTTACTGTTTATTTATGTATACATGAATTGGGTGTACTTACATATGCAATTATTTCAAGATTTATTTCATATATCCCTGTATATTAAAAGAGTGAATTGAAGTGGGTACTATTCATAGGAATGTGTGCCCTTTTAATATTATTCCTTTTTTTTTTTTTTTTTTTTTTTTACTTTTCCCTATTTCCTATATTTTGTTTCTTTTTCATTTTTTTAATTGTAGATTTTTCAACCCAATTTTTTTAACGTTTTCGTCATTTTTTCTCGTCTTCCTTTGGTCGTCTTGTTCGTCTTTCTTCCGATTTTAGTCATGCCTTTCGAAAAATCGTCCAAAATTTTTACAGATATTTTTATTATTTTGGATACCCAATCAAATATTGTTTTTATTTTTCTCCAAATAGAAGCTATCCAAATTCATAATAATTTAAACTATTAAAATTTAGTTCCATACACACACACACACACACATATATTAGGTTCTAAGTTCTACTCTTGGGTTGAGACATAGTAACATATATCAAGCAACCCACTTTAAACTTTAAAATCATTTGCAAGCGAAACAACTTTTCTTCAATTAATTACTTATATTAAATTAGCAACACAATGATCAAGATGACAAGAAATACATAGTTTTAATTCATTTTCTCTGTCGATTACTGAATCAAATTACAATTAAGTCCAAAACAATTTACCCATAAGCACAAAATCTTGCATTATGCAAGAAAAAAGAGAGAGAATATTACTCTCAAGGTAAAAAGTTACAATAGTAGAGAAATAAAATATATCTATGAGTACAACCCTGTTCAATATACCAAGAAAATAAAATCACTAATTAACAATTTATGCTAATCTATAATAAGTATTTTTACTACTTATTACCTTAATACTTATTACCGCAAGTTCACAAGAAATCTTATGCATATCTAACACTGGTGTGATTTAAACTTTTTTTAATGTTTGATACATTAGAATAAATAAAATTAAATTGAAAAATTGAAATAATTTACAAAGTCGGTTCATAATGAGGAGAAATATAGAATAAGTTTAAACTTTAAAGCAAAAGAATAATTGTGTGAGATCATAATTGAAGTATTAAGTTGTAGGATTTGTATTAATCAATTATGTTAATGGACTACACACCATTCATTACATCATCTAAAAATGAAGATGTATCGCTCACCTTTAAATAATACGTATTTTTCTCAATAAGCTTTAATATATTTTTTACTTAGTCTTTCATAAGTGAAAAAATAATTAAAAATTCACTAACAATGACCACACTATTAAATACTTAATTAAAATACAATATGTGCCTTGCACGTGAATTTCACTAGTGTGTATATATATATATATATATATATATATATATATATATATATAAACACTTAAACTTAATCGACTCGCATTATTTATTATTATCTACCTCAATGAACACCTGAAATTTAACTCAACATTACCTAAATATGACTCATGTTCAATAAATAAACCACCACGGAACCGAACGTGCATAGCACATCCAGGAAACTAGTATGTAATCAATAGTTTTAGGCTTAATCTATATATATTTAGGCTTTGGTACTTTTACCTTAGCCAAGCACTTCCCACACTTTTAAGTATTTGTATGAAGGTTTATGATTTTTCCATGACTCGTAAGATGCTTCATTTCAACTTTTGTGTGGAACTTATTAACAATGTGGTTTGCTGGGAGAATCACTTTCTTCCACAAATTCTCGGGTAATCTAAAACATATCAATATAGCGTTCGTCATCTATTTAGAGTACGATTTTTGCATTCAGTAATACCGTTCGACTGAGATGAATAAGGAGCTATAGTTTGATAAATAATGTAGATTCTAAGCAAAATTCTTCAAACGATGCTCTATATTCTCCAATTCACTTTGAATAATTTTTATTCATTTTCGAAGTTGGATTTCAACCCCATTCTTTCTTGTATTTTAAATTGCTTCTAAGGCCTCGTCTTTGCTTTTACCAAATACACTTAACAGTAACAGTATCTTGTGCAATCATCGATACAAAATAATAAAATACTTTTTACTACCTCTAATTTGCAAAATCTTCAAATTACAAATATCATTGTGAATTAATTCTAGAGATGTTGTCTTCCTTTACCAAATAAAAAGTATTTTGTCTAACTTAGCCTTTACATGACTTTCACACTAGTGGCTTTGATCGATATTAAAAGAAGGCAACAATTCTAAACTAATTAATTTACGCAAATGTATACATGGCATAATCTATCATACCATAATCAAGACGACTCAATCAAGTAAGCCTAAGAATCATCCTTATTATTTTTGTCAAAATTGTTCCCATTGGCTAAGTGCTCATTGCCAACTTACATCCCATTTCTAGTAAGTACAAATTTGTCATACTCAAATATTAGCTAGCGATTCTTGCTCAACATGAACAAGAACTACATTATTGCCAATATCTAGAACATGTAGTACATCAATTATGGTTCTTTAATCGAGGTCATTTTGAGCACTAACGGAGAGTAAGATCAAACCATCTCTTTGTCAACACAAACGTGACATATAGCGCATGTGTCGATCCACCATTCTCTCAAATTATCTACCAAGTCGACTTCAAATGCCATTGTCGAAAGCATTTGTCTTCTTCGATTGGGACATATTTATGCTAGAATCTCGCTAGATTCAGATCTGTTAGCCATTCTTAAAGTCTACTCCGTTGAATTTTTAGAACTTCTCACCACAAGCATTGACCGAGAATACAACATTAGATGAAATAGATACCATATCCTAACTTAAAATGAATATCTTATATTATATATTCAACATGTAATGCAAACTAATATTTATTTGTAACTAAAAATTAACTTATAAGATAAATACTAACATATATAGTATATAAGATGCTAATGAGTATGTGACTCAATTGACAAATTTTATTCAGAAAGTAATGACGGGCTTTAGGCTCAATGAAACGAAGTAAGTAACAAAGTCGTAAAAGAATGGGAATAGCATAGCCAAAATATGTGCATTTAAATTGACATTATGCATACTACGAGTGAGCCCGATTGGACAAAAAAAGGTAAGGAAATACCCCACCCCCTACCCTTTTTTCCCCAGTCGGGGAAACTCTCCATTCCCCCTGCTCTCTGTCCAATTTTCGAAAGGGACGATGCTCGGAGAATACTTTTGGACGGTCCCCTATCGCAATTAGCATTTGCAAGCAAATCTTGTTGCGTGTCTTATCCCCAGGGCCATCGACAAAAAAAGGGTAAGGAAATACCCCACCCCCTACCCTTTTTTTCCCAGTAGGGGAAACTTTCCGTTCCCCCTGCATATTATTGTCGTCCATGTAGCATATAACATTGATGTTGGTTAAGTCCAAAATTAGACTCTAATAAATTCTATGTACAACTCAATATAATTGCTTAAGTATCTTTTATTTTCTTATTTTATTTTCTTTAAAAAAAATAAAAATCACGATGCATAAGAAATATAAATATTAATGAGTGAATCTGCTAGTAAATTTGTAATTTGATCCCATCAATTTACTTCCGTTGGCATTTTCATTTCAAATTTAATTTATGCACACAGCTCACTTGTGAGTGCCATTAATTAATTAATAGTGAATTATTAAGTGGGAAATCATAATTCTTTTACTTATTTTACTAGTTTCTTTTTATTAAAAGAATCAAATTTTAGTGAAAGAGAGTTTAAGTGACATTCCTAAAAATAGTAATGTGAAACAGTTAGAAGAAAATATCCTAAATCAACTTGAGAATAAGAAAAATAATAAGAACGTGTAACTTTGAGCTTAGAAATTTAGATGAGCGAGTACATTATGGAAGCGTCTTTCGATATTGCACAATTTTGTTAGGTTTGGCCACACTTATCAAACTTTTGAGGTGAAATTCCATCAGTTAGGAGTCTATTTTAGAGTCTATTTTAAGTCAATTTAAGGTATTTTCGTCATTTTAGCATTCATTAAGTTTTAATCAGATTTGTCTAGAGAATTAAGGTTTTATTTTTTTAAGACTTTAAATACATGTCGAGGTTTTGGGGAGGCGACACTTTTTTTTTTTATGTCATAGATTAATGATATTTCAATTTTCTCATTAAAGGGTGTATTCCGATCTTTTTCACGTCGGTTCGAGAGAAATTCAATCAACACCTGTTTATGTGTTACGAACAAGACGTTTTTATAATATTATTGAAAAAGGAAATCATGAATATTGAGAATAATTTATTGCCAAAGTATCTCCAAAACTTATGATATTAAATTGATTTTTGCATAATATTTTTTTGAAATTTAAACATTTCTTCCATGACATTGGAAAATGTTAACATGAAAATTAAGCTTTGTTTGTTGATATTTTGCCCTTTATTCACTTTTCCATGGAGATAATTGAGCTCATGAATCATATAATTTACTCATTTTTATTAATCAAATATATCGCTTCTTTGCGGTGGAATTTGATCGTAGCACTATTATGATGATGAATTGAGAAGTGAACGGATTTTAGAGATGATCGATAAAGGAAGATGGATTGAGGAGGTGGGCAGATTTTAGAAATGGTCGGTTGAGGGAGATGATCGAATCAGAATGATGAATTGAAGAGATCAGCAAATTTTGGAAGAGATGATTTTGTGAGAAAAGAAATTGAAGACGTATTGATACACGAACGTTTAAATATATTTTTTTTTGTAGCGGAAAAAGTCGTGATTAAATAGTAATGTGCGTGAGCTATATAATTTATAAATAAACACAAAAGCATCAACACAGTTAGCACCCATTTGACAGTGATTATAAACCAGCTTATAAACAAATATTGGTTTATTTGAATTGAAATTGTTAAATTTTTAAACCACTTTAACGTAAAATGACAAAATTGTTTTTTCTACTTTGGAATGACATTTTGTTGATTAATAGTAATATGATCTATTTCGTGTTAAAAATAGATTGAAAAGTCGAAAAAATCTAATTGAAATAAACAAATTTTAGTTTATAATCTGGACCTTAGGAACAACACACAATTATTCAACAGAATACCACCCATATTGAACCAGTTACAGGAGTGCATAACACAAATCTAAAGCACAACGTAATTCTCACAACCACCCAGGACGCTGAACCGCTCAGTAATCATCCCCTTCATCACCGTCTTCCTCGGGTTCCTCAGCGCCAACCTCCTCGTAATCCTTTTCCAAAGCAGCAAGATCTTCTCGGGCTTCAGAGAACTCGCCTTCCTCCATTCCCTCACCCACATACCAGTGGACAAAGGCACGTTTCGCATACATGAGATCAAACTTGTGGTCAATGCGAGAGAACACCTCAGCCACACTGGTCGAGTTCGAAATCATGCAAACCGCTCTCTGCACCGGAGCAAGATCGCCACCAGGTACAACTGTGGGTGGCTGGTAGTTGATACCACACTTGAAACCGGTGGGGCACCAGTCAACAAACTGGATCGTACGCTTAGTCTTTATGGTGGCAACAGCTGCATTAACATCCTTGGGCACAACGTCCCCACGGTACATCAAGCAGCAGGCCATGTATTTTCCATGGCGTGGATCACATTTTGCCATCATGGATGAGGGCTCGAAAGCGCTGTTGGTAATTTCGGCAACTGAGAGCTGCTCGTGGTACGCTTTCTCGGCTGAGATGACTGGTGCATATGAGGAAAGCATAAAGTGGATTCTCGGGTATGGGACCAAGTTGGTCTGGAATTCAGTAACGTCCACATTAAGGGCACCATCAAACCTCAGAGATGCAGTCAAGGAAGAAATCACCTGCATCCAGCAAGAACAGTTAGAACAAGCATATTCAGAATGAAGATTGAATTGCTAGCAACGACACATTACCTGAGATACGAGGCGGTTCAGGTTAGTGTATGTGGGTCTCTCAATGTCAAGAGAACGCCTGCAGAGGTCATAAATGGCCTCATTGTCAAGAAGAACAGCAACATCAGTGTGTTCAAGAAGGGAGTGAGTGGAGAGAACACTGTTGTAGGGCTCCACAACAGATGTGGAGACCTGTGGGGAAGGGTAGACTGTGAAGCCTAGCTTTGACTTCTTGCCATAGTCCACAGACAGACGCTCCAAGAGAAGGGAGCCCAAACCAGAGCCAGTGCCTCCACCCACAGCATTGAAGACAAGGAAACCTTGAAGGCCAGTGCAGTTGTCAGCGAGCTTTCGGATCCGGTCCAAACAGTGGTCAACAATCTCTTTTCCAACTGCAACAAATACACAATTTCAATACCTTGTCGTAAATTTCAAACTACTACATTACAGGAAAATAAATAAATTTAAATATGACAGCTAATTACTTGTGTAATGGCCACGAGCAAAGTTGTTGGCAGCATCTTCCTTGCCACTGATCAATTGTTCAGGGTGGAAGAGCTGGCGGTAAGTGCCAGTCCTAACTTCATCAATCACAGTGGGTTCAAGATCCACAAAGACAGCACGTGGAACATGCTTCCCCGCACCAGTTTCACTGAAGAAAGTGTTGAAGGCATCATCACCTCCACCAACAGTCTTGTCACTTGGCATCTGGCCATCGGGCTGGACAAGAGAAAGCAAATGTCAGACATTCCAAATTTAATGATAGTTTCGCGGGAAATATGCTTCGAAAAAACACAGTATCACATAGAAACTAGTGCTTTAGAATTGGAAGAAGAAATGGCAGGGTCAAATTTGAACTGGCTTGTCACAAAATCATATTCTAATGCCTCAGTTTATTGATCTATGGTACATAATTATTAAGGTGTCTGTGAAATAAATAGCATTCAAACTAGATATTGAAGTTCGGATGCATGTATAGATCAAATCAATTAGGAAGCAAAATTGAAAAGTACCAACGGAATTGTCTATTCATTATGAAGATCAGAAAATAATTGTATTACCATCATTTTATTTATTTAATTTCAAAGCAAAATTATTACTTGATACAAGTTAAATGAGGACATAACCCCAAGTCCCAGCCTTTTATACACACAAAACAAATATGAACCACGCATATCGGACAAACAATTGAGAATATACTTCAAGTGACGTGAAATTAAACTCAAAATCATTAACCTAGAAAAAATCATAAATTATCAGCTCCAAAATGCGCCTTTCAGAAATTTCACAGATCTAATATTTACTGTACATTCAGAAACATGCACGTTCATATTTGATCCGTCAGGTGACCACGTTGTTGGGTATAAAAGGAAATCATAGATCTTCCGCCAATCTAAATATTTTTCACGATATTTTTTCAAATAAATGGTTCGTGATATAAACAGTGTAATGTGAAACCACAGATATACAAACATATCCAATGAATTAGCATACATCTAGAGACAGATCTCATAATAAATTACAACTTCACGGATCCAGCACATAAAGAAATTTTCGAACTTTCAAACAATGTAATGCATGAATGAGCACATAAAAATATACGCACACACGCACAGATATAAAAATATGTGTTCCGAATGAGACGAAAAATAACCTGAATGCCATGCTCAAGGCAGTAAAGTTCCCAGCATGCATTTCCGACCTGAATACCGGCCTGACCAATGTGTACGGAAATGCACTCTCTCATTTTTACGGAAATGGAAATTCGGAAGGAAAATGATCGAAATGGAGGAAAACGGAGGGAAAATTACAGCGGCGTTTATCAAGACGCTCGATGGGTGAAGAGGAGAGAAGTGCGAGGGAGGGTATTTATAGCGAGGAAAATGATTTTCGAGAATTAACCGGAGTTGAGGGAGTGGACTTGACAGAGAGAGAGCTGAGAGAGAGAGAGAGAGAGAGATTGTTTGGGACGAGAAATTGTCCCAATTATTAATTTGTTAACCATGGTTAGATTTTACTTAATTTTTTTAATAGCCGAGGGTGTCACTCCCCTACTATTACTTTACCATATCTTTGGGATTGTTTATATTATAATTTCAGCTGATCAAATTGGTCAACATATTTTTGATCATATATTTTATAGGACCCACAACTTACAAATCACTTTTTATCTACACATTTATCAACAACTTATAATTTTAACACTTAAAAATTAATTTCAACACTATCAAACTAGCAATTCTTGTAATACCAGATGCAACACCAAAGCAAAGTGCACTATAGTTTGCAGTGTTAATTCCAATGGATCCACCAATTTGACCAAGTTGGAATATACATACAGATCACACAAAGACGTAGCTAGAGTTTACATGAGAGAAGAAACAACAAACAAGAAAAAAACGAAGAAAGGAAAATATCTCTGATATGTTATTCAACAATAATAAATGAGTCCATACACTTTTTCCTATAAACATTATACTCCAAAAACGTATTTTACATACTGGCACTTTTACTACATTTAAGTTACAGCTTAGTCAACATATATAAATATAATAATGGTCAACTATTTTTTCAATATCCTCCCTCAAGTGCAACTGTGAAGATCCAGTAAACTTGACTCGAAAATCATTGAATTATGGAAAGGCAAGGGACTTAGTCAAAACGCCAACCACCTCATCTTCTATTGCTATATATCTTATCTCAAGTTCCTTAGCTATCACCCGTTCTCGAATATAGTGGATATTAATTTATATGTGATTCGTTCTTTGGTAAAAGATTGGATTTGCTGCCAACGAACCTGCACTAAAGTTATCATGCCAAATAATAGGACAAGTAACTAAAACACATGCAATTTTTGAACAGATTCTGAATCCGAACAATGTTAGTGGTTGCATGTGTTAAGTGTCCAATATTCTAATTCGGTACTAGATTTGGCAACCATTTTTGCTTTAGGGAGCACCACAAAATCAAATTCTTATCAAGAAAAACACAATAACCTGTAGTAGACTTTCTATCATCAACACAACTTGCTTTCAAATTTAAAGTAGGCGTAGGCTTGAAATGAAGACCAAGTGTAGTAGTGTTCTTGAGATATCTCAATACACGTTTGCAAGCCTACCAATGCAAAACAATAGGTGCATGCAAGAATTGACTAAGCTTATTAACAGAAAAGGCAATGTTAAGGCGTGTCATATTAAGATATTGCAGTACTCCAATGGTAGATCTATATAATTTAGATGCATAAAAATATCACTATCAGCCAGATACAGTTTCTGATGAGCACACATAGGAGTGTCACACTCTTTTACCCCTAGCATATTTGTTTTAGCTAGCAAATCATGCATATACTTGGTTTGGGTCAAATATATTCCAAATTGATCTCTTGGCCTCAAACCCCATAAATTTTTTAAAGGAGCCAAGCACTTTCAAAGTAAATTGTTTATCAAGATCATTCATATTTTGATTAGTTCAGTGATAAGGATATCATCAACATAAATCAGCACAAACAAAGATATCCCAACATGAAAATATACAAACAAACTTGTATCTAAAGTGGAATTGGTGAAACCCCATGCAATAAGTACATATTTCAGCTTCTCAAACCAGGCTTTAGGGGCTGTTTTAAGCCATATAAGGCTTTGTGAAGTTTGTAGACATGAGTTGAGAATTTTGGATCCACAAAGCCCTCAGGTTGGGCCATGTACACAATCTCAACAAGGTCTCTTTTGAGAAAGGTATTGTTCACATCTACTTGTTGGATATCCCAACCAAGTATAATTCTAATTGTAGAAGGCTTGATAACATGACTAAAGGTTTCAAAATAGTCAATTCCAAGGGTTTGTTGAAAGTCATTTGCTACAAATCTTGCATTATATCTCTCCATTGACCCATCAGGTTTAAATTTCACATTAAACACCCACTTGTTGCCAGTATATGCATATGATTAGTTTGAGGAACAAGACTCCAAGTGTTTTTGGTGTGCAAAGCTTTAAACTCTACATTCATTGCATCAACCCAATTGGGATATGCTAATGCCGCCTTAACATATGTTGGTTCAATGGTCTGAAACAAAAAATATGTAAAAACAAATCTTTTTGGCTTAAAGATACCAGATTTGGATTTGGTCTACATAGGGTGAGAGGGTCTTGGTGGAGGAGGGTTTGGGTTCTTCATGTAAAGGAACAAAATCAGGTGAAGCATTGTTAGGACTATGATTCAGCTGAGAATTAGAACTTGGACTCAAAATAGGCGATGAATAAGGAAGAAATTGGTGACTGATCTAATCTACAAGAGCATGTTGTCACATGTTCCAGATCAGTAGACATGTCATTGTCATTTGACAACCAATTTGACCAAGTAACTGATTTGGAACCTGATTTGAAGTAGTTAATTTGACATGAGCTGAAAAACCACAGGCAAAAGGGAACACACTTTCATTAAATGTTACACTTTTAGGCTATATACATCTTTCCACTTGAGTGTAAACATCTATAGCCATTTGTGTTTGTTGTTGTATCTAAGGAAAATACATTGTGTAGTGTGAAAACTGACTTTGTATCTATTGTATGTCCTGAGAAAAGGATAACAAGCACATCAAAAAAGTCTTAAGATGAGTATACAAGGGTTTTTCTTTAAAAAAACTTCATAAGGAGTTTTGTTTGAAAGAATGGCAATGGGCAATCTGTTTATTAGAAGAATACTAGTAGAAAAAGCATTCCACCGAAACATAAAGGCTGACTGTTTTGTTTGAAAGAGTGGTAGTGGACAATCTGTTTATTGAACTAGAAGAGTTAGACCAATTTCAATTATGTGCATGTGTTTCCTTTTTAATATGCCATTTTGTTGGTGAGAATGAGAGTAAGGATGACTAAAAACAACTCATAATTTGTTAAGGATAGATTCTAATTTCCTATATTCCCACTCCAATTAGAATCCTATATTCCCACTCCAATCAGACTGAACAAACTTTATTTTCCTGTGTAATTGTCTCTCAATAAAGTGATGGAAACTTTAAAAATAGAGATAGGATCACAGTTCAGTTTCATGGAAAAAATTCAGGTGAACCTAGAATACTCATATATGAAATGAACATAATACCTAAACCCTAAATGGAATGAACATGTGAGGGTCCCCAAACATATGATGTTAAGAGGGGATTTGGCACATTTATTGGAAGAAGGAAAAGTAGATTGAGATAATCTTCCATATTGACATGGTTGATAGAAATCAATACACTTTTTTGCATCAATAGAACAATTCATATATTTTAACACTTAATGCAATACATGTTTATTAGGATGCCCTAATCTTTGATGCCAAAGATTAGCATCAACACTTTCCAAATAAGTGCAAACAAAAGTTTATTAATCGAGTTCAAATAATTTTGTAATATAATAGAGTTGTAATCACAAGTAGTAACAACAAAATTACAGTAAGCAGAGTGCAAAGAGCTATAGTGACTTTGGACTTGGACATAACTAGCTGATA
Source organism: Forsythia suspensa (assembly GCA_023638005.1). Classification (NCBI taxonomy): domain Eukaryota; kingdom Viridiplantae; phylum Streptophyta; class Magnoliopsida; order Lamiales; family Oleaceae; genus Forsythia; species Forsythia suspensa. The sequence continues at coordinate 29,973,255 of CM042670.1, read as the reverse complement.
TAGTCCATGTTTAAGCCTACCTCGAAGAAGAACCAGCTTTGAATGCTTGTCCTTGAACACACAATAGTCATTTTCAAAGACAATAATTAGATTATTTTTATTAAGAAATTTGGACAAGCTAATTCTTAATGAAGGGCACATGCAAAATATTTCGAATGAATAAATGTGTGTGTATATTTGAGCACAGAACAGTTGAACCAACATGGGTAATGGGAAGAGAATTACCATTACCAACAGTGAGCTTACCATTTCCTTTGTAATCAGTATGAACTTCAAGATTTCCAACATCAGAAGTTACATGATGTGAAGCTCCACTATCAATATATATTAGGCATCATTAGTATGCCACGTATGCTTGTGGACTAGATAGAGATGCATAACCTCGTCCACTCCCAGTAGATCCACCAAAATTAAAACCTCCTATGTGTTAAAGAGAGTTCATTTTTTCCTTTGAATGAAATATCAAAACGCTTATAGCACCTTAATGCAGTATGACCAAATTTGTCACAGCTTTGACATTGTAAATTCGATCTACCCCCTCGTTCTTTTCCTCTACCAGAACTCTGATAACGTTGTCCAAAGTTGGCAAATGAATGTGAGGGGGTCTGTCCCCGATTTTTCATAAATCTTCTCATAGGCACAACATAGTTAGCTGAAGCCCCAAAATCAATGATGCAAGTAGTACACAATGGTTCCAACCTCATCTCATGAGTTTGTAAGAGGTATTGTGCCTTTTCCAAAGTAACAAACTTTCTTCTAGATGTAAGATTTACTACAACAGCATTATATTAAGACCCAACACCTCATAGAATATACATCAGTATATCCTCATCACTCACATCATTACCAGAGGTAGACAAAGTGTTTGCAATACCTTTCGTAACCAGAAATAGTCATTAATTATGACATTTTTTTGTGGACTGTAATGTGGAACGAAGGTGTAACAACTTTGATTTCGACTGAGACACAAACATCTGCTCAAATGTCTGCCAAACCTGACACGTGGTGGCACATCCGATGACATGTTCGAACATATTCTCAGAGACGGACCGAATGGCTCGTTTGAGCTTAATGGACTCTGATACTAAGTTGAAATATACTAAAAGATCAAACAAAACGTAGCTTTGGTTTACGTGAGAGAAGGAAAAGCAAACGAGAGAGAAATATGAAATATGAAAATATCTCTAATATGTTATTCAATAATAATAAATGAATCCATACACTTTGTACTATATACATTGTAGCCCAAAAATGTATTTTACATGCTAGCACTTTTACTACATTTAAGTTACAACTTAGTCAACATATACAAATACAATAATAGTCAACCATTTTCTTCAATAGACCAATTCTTCCACAAATTTGATATCAAAGTAAATAAGAACCTATTTGCTCTCATCTTTCACAAATATGGAGAGAAAATGGCAACAATAAGGGTATAAAGTAACAAGGTACACGAACCATACATTTTAATTTTATATTATTTAGTGGGTGAAAAATGATCAAATTAGATCACGATTAAACCCCAAAGAGAGCATATCCAATATCCTTTATTATTTGACAAAAGACTCTTAAAAAACGTTCTAGCAAGAGCGAATATGAAATTAAATAAGATAATCTACCTAAACCCAAATTATAAAGATAAATATGGATGACTACCTATACTTTCCAACTGCGGAACAAATATACAATTTTACAATTTTCGGACTGTATTTATGAAATTTATTGTCTAAAGTTGGTTTAACAAGAACCTTGACACGCTTACTTGTCTTTGCTCTTGATAGTCAACGTACAACTGTTCGTACGAAAATACAGGTTTGAAAAGATATAATTCAATCAAATTGAGAATTTGTTCAACTTATTTTTGTCATTGGAAAATATTGGCAAACAGAAAAATGTGTTTTTTCAATGGAAATAAATTTTTATCACCGTGGAGTAAATATGATTGCAAGCAAAACATACTCTCTTTCTACGATATTCTCCAACAACAATCTCATGCATCCATGACATTTAGTTCAAATGTACAATCATTTAGATGGATCAATATTTTGAAGTAACATAATTGGAGATTTTTGTTGTGAAAATAATGTGATTCGAGTGAACAATATCGCACACAAGTAATAAAGTGGACCTATTGAGTCCAGATTATCATTTCCACGAAGACTATCTTATTTAAATACTAGTTAAATTAATCGTAATCCCAATCTATTGAAAACCATTTGAAAGAATTTGATTTGAATATTTAAAGTAGAACTATGAATTTAAAGAAATAATATAAGAACGTATGCAAAAGCAATAACAAGAATTTAGAAAAGAATGATGGTTAAAGCGTTTGGACAAACAAATTCACCATAGTTGTTATCTCTAATTTCTCATCTCAAGATTTACTCCTAATATTGTATTCGATCGAATTCACGAATTTAACCTAATTTACCTCTCTCGAGTTCAAATTAGTCCTATCTAATTAAGTCAGCTTATAAAGTCAGAATTGTCCTTAATTAGATGCATTAAGTCGCCTAATAATTCAATTCAGACCGCAACAATAATAAAATTGTATCTCTACCTTTCATCCAATTGCTGGATTTTACTACGTGGTCTAGATTAATAATTTACTTCTCAATTCATTACAATCCACAAAATCAATGAAATAATGGCCAATTATTCAAAGCATTAAGAAAAGAAGTAAAATCAAATACTTGAACAATTTATAAATCAAAATTTGAGATTCGAAAATAAATAATTAAACTAGGCTACATCGTTCATCCAAACTTTAAATCTAACTACTCATGATTCGGGAGAAAGACGAGATGAAGAGTTTTGAATACATAACCGGATCTTGAATTAAAGAAGAGAAAACGTTGAGTATCTTGCACAAAAAAATCTTTATCTTCACGTTCCAATCTTCAATCTGGCCGTCGTTATTCGTCTATTTCAATCTCTCTATCTGCAAGATTCAACACCTTTCTTTTGACCTATATTAGGTCTTTATATAGTGTTTTACTAATTTTGAAACTCATGCACGTGAAAAGACAAAAAAGGCTCTGACTAGAATTGAAAATAAGCAAAAAAAAGTCCAGACGCGATTTCCGCGCATTGCCGTGGTCAATCGCGATTTGACCGCGGCAATAAAAAAAATTTCCAAATTCAATTCCAATCACAAAATTGCACACTAGTCCTCCAAGTTTTGATGTGTATTTTATTTGGTCTCCACTTCATAATTTGTCTTTTTTTTTCCTCCTTAGTCTCTCATTTGCATCCTAAGTCCTTTAAATTTGGATTTTGTCCTCTTTAGTCCTCTAATATATTATTTCATTTCAATTTAATCATCTTTTATTTGCAATCCAAGTCCTTAGACTTTTAGATGTTTACAAGTTGATCTCCATATCCAAGTCTTCGTACGCCTTCAGTCATTTTTGCCTATTTTGCTTTGTTTTTCTCCAATTCCATCCGATCTCGAGTTTTGACCTAAAACAATTAAATCAACACACAATTAAGTAAAAAATTACTTAAGAATACTTATAATCGTCCACTTTTGATAGTCTAGATAAGTGTAAAATCATACTTATCAATTTTCTTTTTTTTTCTAAAAAAAAGATACAAGTTTATAAAGTAGAATACCATTTGGAGTTAAAGTATTTAAAAAATATTCTTTCACAATTTATTATGTTTCATCAAAGCGATAATAAGTAAAAGTGTTATCTAGAAAATGTACAGTTAATACATTATTGATTTCATCTACATGATTATTTTTGGAGTCATTGTAACTTGATTAATCACCCGTTGAAGATTTTCTATGTAATTGTCTAACTTTGGGAACACAATATCAACTAATTTCTTTGATGACGTAAGTTCATCTTCATAATTTATAGTTATACTTGATAGAAATTTACTACATGTTTAATAGTATTAAAATTATTTTAAGTATTTATAAATTGTAGGTCATATATAGGAACATGCACGCGGGCCAATTTACTAGCCTGATCAAGATCAAAATGCAATTTTTTTTTGTTTGAATTGAAAGAAAAAAAGACTGGACCTATGAGCCAACTGGCCTATGAACCATGTTTGGGCACACCTGGGTTGCTACACGCAAGCTAGCTGTCGCACCCGTGATCCCCTTCTTAACAATCTCGACTTGTTTGAAATGCTTACATATATCTAAGTTAGGCATCATCAATTCTTGTGCTTCTATTACACAATATTCCAACATGACCAATGGCGGAGCTAGGGGTCCCAGGGAGACCTGGACCCCCAGCTTTTGGTTTTTTTTTTTTTTTTTTAATATATAATTTAACTTTACCTAATATTAATTTAATGGATGACAATTGGATCAATTAGAATTTATTTTGGTATAGTTTATAAATTAGTTTATTTGATCGAGATGGTTTATTTGACAAAGAATATTAAAAATGTCGGTTTATAATACAAATTTTTGGTCGAATAAATCATTTTTATCAAATCACCCATTTTTACCAAATAAACTAATCCATAAATTAGAGAAAAGCGGCTCTTAGTGTAAGGCAATTGGACCTATTGACCTAATAAAGTTAATAATACAAATTTACAAATAATTGACCCACTCATCAAATGATAATACAAAATTAATAAAAGCACTTTGCTTGTTAATACATATCGTGTTCAAATAATAATTATATATAACACTATTCAAAGGATTTAAATTTGTGTCAATCGACTACGTAGCTTAATTTTAGATAAAATAGATCTAAATTCTATTTTTGTGCAATGACTTCTTGTAAGTTTTTTAAAAACTATATAACTTATAAAAAATATTAGATTCTTATAAGAATGGGTTCGATAATTGTGGTTTGCGAAAATAAAATAAAATTGGGGAAATGGCGCCTTCGAACCCTTGCAAGATGGTTCCCCCTCTCCCGGCCCATTCTTATTTGAAACCCCAAATTTTAAAAGTCTAGTTCTACCACCGTACATATCATAAAAGTTAGTTACATAGAAGACACATGAAAATGTATGTCCAAATATTTGTGAGGTCTATGTAGCTGAGTTAATCAATTACGATACCTAGATTTCATCTTAATTTTGGATAAGACCATGGTTGGTATAGTACTTTTCTGGTCTTGTATAAAAGTTAGTTACATAGAAGACACATGAAAATGTATGTCCAAATATTTGTGACGCCAGCTGACTGAGGTCTATGTAGCTGAGTTAATCAATTACGATACCTAGATTTCATCTTAATTTTGGATAAGACCATGGTTGGTATAGTACTTTTCTGGTCTTGTATACATCACAACTCCAAACCCTTACAGTAGTGCAACAAAATTCAAGAAATATAATATTTACACTATGCATGTTTCCAAAATCTTCAAGATTTACTAATTATGCGACTTAACATGTCGAAGGTAAAGTTACAAATGTGGTCCTCTTCAAATAACAAGTAGTGTCACATCCAAGTTCTTAGAATGATATGATACTTGAATGTACCAATGAGTGCGGTGTGTGTCTTCAACTTTGTCAATGGTCGTCAATGGGCTTTGTTCTTGATGTTTAGAGGTTATTCCAACTATCTCAGAATTTTTTTATCAAAAATATCATCTTATTCTAAAAATTTTAAAATAACAAACTTCGTAAGAAACACGATATTCAATTTCTGCAATAATTTATTTATTATTATTGATTGTGAGAGAGATTTTCATTTCCAATCACACAAAAACAATATATATGTATATCTTTTTAAAAAAAAAACTCTCTTCTCAAATCCCTCATCTCATTTTTCTTCGCTATTCTTCAAATTTCTCTTCTCAAACTTGTTCCTCCTCATTATTCTTCAACACGAAAAAACTTCTACGATTTAATATTTGTTTTCAATAAGTTTGATTTTCAATAAGTTTGATGGTGTCAAGTTGATGATTGCAATATTAGTGACTCTTTTAACATTTTACTTTTGAATTCATGGCATATGGTCATCTTGATTTCATTTTATTTGGTAATATAAATGTCCTATTATTAATAATTTTATTTTTTATTTTACAGTATTGAGTTGCAATTAAATTTGAATCGTCATGACGGTTGGACTCCACCGTGAATAAGCGATATATACTTGTTTTCACGTGATGATTACACTAATTTCTTATGGTTTTCTTTTTTTTTTTTTTTTTTCATAGATACTGGTTTTTATATCCCGGGGATGGTGACTCTCTTCTTTACGGCTGGGGAGGAATTTGTCTAATGGATATTAATGAAAAAGTTATAATATCTAGTGGAGACTTTTAATTATTTATCAAATGTTTGTGTTATAAGTTCTCCATGGTGAACGAGATCACCACCGTTTCACTGTATATAAGGCCATTTCAATCAAAAAGATGTGAACATAGGCCAATGGCTAACTTGATCGTCAAAGGAAGACCAAATGTCCTCTTGTTGGAGCAATCTAACGGAATAGGAGCCGAGCTCCACGCTCTCTCTCGTATGGTACTCTTCAATTCCTGAAATATCCAAATCAGATTAAGAATTCCAAAAAATCCCACCAAAATTCATTCGCCACAAAATTTCCACTCTGGAACATGAACGACTTGATTTTCCGTGGGGTCATTCTACTCAGTTCAGCTTTGTCACGACCTTCTCACCACAATACACCTGTTCAATCAAGGAACTCTTCTCCAACTTTCTAGACAAGTCCCGCTCCATTATTTAAAAAACCCACTCCTTCAGCAAAATTCCATGTGCTTCCTCTTCATTTCAGAAAATCAGAACTATGGCAACTCTTTTTACCACTTCTTGTTCTTCTTCTTCATCATGGGCTCTCGGAAAAAACCCACATTATATACCATCTTCTTTGTCTTTTTATTCTTCTTTACCTCGACGCCCTTTGGCCAGAAGACCAATCCTTCGTACAAAAGATTGAATCTTTATGTAAAAGCTGAGAATAAAAATGAACCATTTTCCTCATCGTCTTCTGTAGCTGTAGAAGAGAGTAGAAATGAGGAAGCGGATAAGAAGGATTTGCATATGGGAAGTGAGTTGAATAAAGAAAGTGAAAATGAGGCTAAATATGACGATTCCGAGGAAAAGGAGAAAGAGAAGCAGCAAGAAATGGATTGGAAAATAGATGAGGAGTTCAAGCAGTTCATGGGGAATCCCTCCATTGAGGCTGCAATAAAGCTTGAGAAGAAGAGGGCTGATAGGAAACTAAAAGAGCTTGATAGAGAAAGGAGTGATAATCCACTTGTGGGGTTCTTTAATAAGTTGGTTCGCGACAATTTGTCTAGAGAGAAAGAGAGGTTGGAGAAAGCAGAGGAGACTTTCAAGTCTCTTGATCTTAACAAGGTAATTCCTTTACTCGAATCTGGGTTAATATTAATGTGATTATATAGTTCTAGGGTGCAATTTTTTTTCAATGCCTGATCTAAACTGAGTAGTTCTTTTGCTCGAATCTCGATTAAGATGATTGTAATTATATAGTTTTAGGGTGCAGTTTTTTATAATGCTCTTTATCTTAACAAGGTAATTCGTTTACTCAAATCTCTATTAATATGATTGTGATTACGATTGTTTTAGGGTGTAATTTGTATCTGATAATGGATAAAGCATTGATTACGTTTGCCCTCTTTTATTGATTGTGAATGGCAGTTGAAAAGCTGTTTGCCCTCTTTTAATGGATAAAGCATTGATTACGTTTGCCCTCTTTTATTGATTGTGAATGGCAGTTGAAAAGCTGTTTCGGATTCGATACATTTTTCGCCACTGATGTCAGGAGATTTGGAGATGGTGGGATTTTTATTGGAAATTTGAGGAAACCTATAGAGGAAGTAATTCCCAAATTAGAGAAGAAGTTATCGGAAGCTGTAGGGAGGGAGGTTGTGGTGTGGTTTATGGAGGAAAAGACTAATGATATTACAAAACAGGTATGTTGAAGATATCATACTGCATACATCTGCCTACTACTAATTTAATTTTCAGCATTCCAGCAAGCATGTAATATTATTAGTTTCTTATGGATTTTCCAATTCAAACTATCAATATATTGTATCTTACCTAGTTGGGCCGTGTTATTAATGCCCTGGCAGATGTGAAATTTCAGCTTCCAAATCTCGATTAAGTGAATCTGCCATGTTCTGAGGGCAGCTCACCGTACTTCTCATGTCCCCACTCATTGATTAGCCGATATGAGAGATGGACCCCTTCATCTTTGAATGTTTTCAGTCTTCTATCTTGCTATAGCATTCTTGTCAGGTCAATTAATACTTTAAATATCCAAGGTGCCAAGGCCATGAGCCATATAGCGGTGACCATGATGTTTTCTTGTGATATGCTTGTTAATCAGGTAATCTGACGGACCTGACAGTGTAAATAGGATCAAAGTGATTCTTACCTCAATTCAAGAAAACCAATTATTAAAATTTATCAGGGGATATACTTCGGCATAACTGATGGCTATTCTATTATAGAATCACAGCCTCCTGATGCCCTGTTTCTAAAATCTAAAATTTTACTGGAATATGAGTTAGTAACTGAACGTTAACAAATTAAATAATAAAACAAAACAGTTATCTCATAGTTCAGACTTGTCTTACAAGTGCATAAATCCTTTTTTTGTTATCTCTGTTTCAAATGTTTATGATATTTCCTTCTTCTGCCCTATGATACTTAATTCGACTATGGCTTTTCTTAAGGCATGTGTGGTGCAACCCAAAGCTGAGATGGACCTCCAGTTTGAGACAACCAAACTAAGCACTCCTTGGGGGTATGTTAGTGCAGTAGCTTTATGCGTCACAACTTTTGGGACGATAGCTTTGACAAGTGGTTTCTTTCTCAAACCTGATGCCACAATTAATGACTACTTGACTGGTGTTGCGCCTCTCTTTGGTGGCTTCTTGACCATTTTAGGAGTTTCTGAGGTATGTTGTGAGTTTCTCCAGTTACTTGAATAGCCAACAAGATGCATCCTGTAGTGAAATAGCGCGAGATAAACTTCTTAACTGGTTTTGAACATTTCATGGAAAAACTTGTATTCGTTCTGGTAAGTGGAAGGACTGTAGATTTAATAAGTTCAATGTTGTGAAAAAAGAATGACATCTCTAGAGCGGTGATGTCTGCTTCACGGATTAGTCTGCATCACTTTGGTGAGTGGAAAGGACCGTGCATTTTTGTACAATGTTGTGAATCTGGGGAAATATTCTCAGATTTTGAAGTCTGGATATGATCTGATCAATGATTTTGTTTTTCACCGCTGGAAAGTGATGGATAATCAATTGCTTTTGGAAAATTTTGTAACTGAAAAATATTTAGGGACTTAGGGCATGCTTCAGCATTCATTCTTTCAGTAGGAAAAACTTGACATGTTTGCATATAAAACAGTTTTCAGGACTGTCTATCCCATACTCTGAACCTACTGTTTTCTATCAAATTTCAAAATTTTCTCGTCTTAATGTCTTGCAGATAACCACGAGGGTAACAGCGGCCCGTTATGGTGTTAAACTCAGTCCATCTTTTCTAGTCCCTTCCAGTTGGACTGGATGCCTTGGGGTTATGAATAATTACGAGTCTTTGCTACCAAATAAGAAGGCTTTGTTTGATATTCCAGTAGCACGAACGGCAAGTGCATATCTGACGTCATTGGTTCTTGCGATTGCCGCGTTTATATCTGATGGCAGTTTTAATGGGGGTGACAATGCATTGTAAGCAATTGTCATTTCTTCAGCCATTTAAATAGCACACTTAGAAAATTGTCTCTCTCTCTCTCTCTCTCTCTGCGCGTGCGCTACCTAGTGACCTAGTGTGTCTTTCTCAACAAGAAAAACTACTTAGTGTATCTTTTTGTGCAGGTACATTAGACCCCAGTTCTTTTACAATAATCCTCTCCTTTCCTTCATCCAATATGTTGTTGGGCCATATACTGATGATCTTGGGAATGTGCTACCTTATGCGGTTGAAGGTGTAGGAGTTCCTGTTGATCCCCTTGCATTTGCGGGGCTTTTAGGTGAGTCTCTTAGCCAAGATCATATATTTGGGCCTATTACACAAAATGTTTATTTCTCTGTGAATTATTAAACTTGGTTAAAGAAGTTTGCATTTTCCATTATTTGTCTCGTTGTTCATGATTCTAAGTTAATTACACCTCAAATGGAAAGTGTGACCTCTTAACTGTTGTAAATTTTTATGGAACTCAAATTGCCGGGGGCTGTTTTTCTGTAGCATAAGAGCTTTTGAGGAAGAAACCTTGTAATGTCCTTCGTTACAATGAAAAAATCAACAATGACAAATGGACGTTTCTATAACTTGTCGTGTTTCTGTGTGCATTTCTATTATTCATTCCGTTCATTATTGCTGTCGGGATTGGGATTAGGGCTTACTTCCTGACACTTGTTCTTTCTCTTACAGGCATGGTGGTGACTTCTTTGAACTTGCTTCCCTGTGGACGACTTGAAGGAGGACGCATTGCACAGGCTATGTTCGGAAGAAGCACTGCTACTTTATTATCTTTCGCCACTTCACTCCTGCTTGGCATTGGCGGTCTGAGTGGAAGCGTTCTGTGTCTAGCTTGGGGACTCTTTGCAACCTTCTTCCGTGGCGGGGAGGAGATCCCAGCTAAGGATGAGATCACTCCATTAGGAAGTGACCGGTTTGCTTGGGGTTGTATACTCTTTCTGATATGTTTCCTTACACTTTTCCCTAATGGGGGAGGCACATTCTCCAGTTCATTTTTTGGTGCCCCATATTTTAGGGGTGATATATAAATAAAAGTGAAGAGGAATATTCAATGTACTTATGTGTATAGATTTTACATATTTATATCAATTTTGTACAACATTGCTTCCAAATTTAGTGATTTTTTTTTTCAATAACTGATAATGATTTGCTCACATTTTTTGTATATCTGAACATAGCTTCCAAATTAGTGCAGTTTTAATTGAATGATGTACTTCTTCTCTTTATAATAATTGTATTTTTGTTAACGACCACAAGGGGAAATAATTTGTTGTGCAACACTATATAAAACATCATTATGTTGCGGTGAATATGTTATTTTTATGAGCAATTGGATTCAATTTTACAAAATTAGCCACTCTGAAAATCTTTGTTTAGGCAAGTGGATTTTTCCTTATTGACTAGACTGACTTGGAGAAGGATTAATCTCCTTCAGAACATGATTTACAGCCACTTATTTGTTCATTTTGACCAAATAGTAGAATCTCTTTTATCAATTTTTTTTCCGCTAATCACTCCTTTCCAACCAGCTTGCTCGATTAATGAACTAATACAAATGGGTTAATCTTGTCTGAAGTTGTCAAAACAAATCGTTTGCTTTATGGAAAAAAACTTTATTTTGGTATGAAGTAGGAGAAGGAGATATTAACTAATGTACGATTTATTTTTGTGATTAATTGGTTTTAATTTTAGGAGACGGAAATATTAATTGATGTACGGTCAACTCTATAAATGTTCTATAAATGTTCTCAATGCAAATCAAACAAACCAATGTGACAAATGGTGTGAAAACACTTTCAATATCGAATTTTAAAATTAGCAAAACGAAATAAAATTTTCAATAAAAATTCAACACGATCTTTTAAATAAACTATTGTATTTGTTGGTGATATTGCACTTTGTAATATAAAAAATTTATAAAATAAACGTAAGAGATTAAGATATCATAAAAATCGAGATGATTTAGAATCAATATTGATTCACTGAATGCTGGAATTCATTCGAAGTGATTGTGAGCTCGCTTTATTACTAAATTTATCACGATATTCTTCGGGGTTTGATACAATGTGTTGCTTTCATTCCAATAAAATATGTACTTGAAATTTTTTGCCTCAAAAGCGCACTTCAGGCAATAGTTTTCTGGGGTATATATAAATACCGTCGTATCAGTTACATTCATCTGCAAACTTGAAAAGGAATCCCCTCCCATAAACCCCCAAACCCCACCGATTCCTATACTAGCACGCCTGTCTTTGCCCATTCCTAAATCATCCCCTGCAAAAGTAAATAAATAAAAATCCCATTTTTCAATCCTTCTATTTTTATTCCCAAACCTCCTGCCTGCATTCTGAATTCAATTCAACCAAGGGGCATCATCTCTTCAAATTCTATGTAATTTAATTCCCCTGATAACCATTTTCAGTTTTGAATCCAGCGGTATAAGTTAAAAAACGAAATAAAAGAGAAACCCAGTATTTTAATTTTTTTTACAGTTTTTGTTGTTTTTATAGGGCTTTTGTGATAAAAGATAGAATTTTCAGTTTTTTGCCCAAGGATTCAGTTTTGATTGGCCGAAGAGAGTGTTGTTGATCACTTTACGATTCTTGATAGGTGCTGATTGAATTTAAGGCGTTTCAAGAATTTGGCCAAAAGCCTTGTGAATTTTGAGTTTGTGTATGTATATAATTGATGGAATCTATCTGTGGTGAGAGTCTTGGGCTTTACTGCATGTTCCCATCTGTTTTTTGATATTCATTGAGATTAGTTTTGTTCATGACTTTTTTAGGTGGCTGGGGCACTCAAATATATGAAAAAAAGATATTTTTTTTTTCCCAAGAAAATTGATATAAGTTCAGTTGTAAAGAGATGCTATTTCTTGATTTAATTGAAGACACGAATTTTACTTGACATATATTAAGAATTTTATTTGAGACAAAAAGTAACATCAAAATTTTTACTTTTTAATTTTCCCTTTCTTCAAAGAGGAGCTGTGGGAACTATAACATTTTGTGAATCTAGGTTTCGATGGAGATAATTCCATTCTGATTTATTTGGAGCATATGCCAATATGTAGGCATCATAGAAATTGTGAAGGTGTAAATGGTATCATGTACCTGCTTTTCGGTTCTCTGATGGTTGGTAAATATCAGAACACTATCAGATTGTAATCTTCCCTTGAAGTGTGATTGTTTAGATACAATTTACTTTTGCTTTTTCTGGAGTAGTCACGTGGAAAATGTGTTACATCTACTAGTTACATCTAATTTAACTTGTTTTCCACCGACAATAATGTCACCAATACTGTTTTTAAATGTCGAACAGTGGTTAACTCATCTATGTCTTTTCTAGTTGCTTTATAATCCATTTTCTTTATATATTTGTCTTTTGTGATTAAATAATGCTAATTTTAGCATCACGATCTTGCTTGAATGAAGTGGCTAATATGCTACTGTTTTTTGGTGGTTTTTTCAGAAATTGGCCGTTTCCTGAAATGGCCAATAACCCTCAATTCTCTGGCGCACAGGTATGAGGTTATGATACTTTCTTAAGTATATTACTTTAGAATCTGGTCAGTCATGCAAATCATTCGATGGTTTTCACTGTAAATCTTTTGATAGCTGTTGAAGTATTTTAAAGATTTGGATGATTGTACAGAGACACACAAACTTTATCTCTCTGTGTCACACACACTCACATGTACGCACGCATATGCATCTTCCACGTACTGTGCGGTATGTGTAAAATATAATGCCAAATACAACTACAATTAATACTTAATTTCTGGTAACTAAAAGTTAATATTGTCACTGTATACCACATAGTGATCTAACAATCATGTGTAAATCAATTATTAAGCATAATCTAAATATGTCTCATCTGTGTTCGTCGTCATGGCCCCTCATTAATGCTTTCACATCGGATACTTTGACAAACTTATGTATCGACATATTGGGCATGACCAAAGAAGGGCTGGGCAGATGTCCGAGAATGTTGAGGTTTGAGTAGTGCCTTCAATTATGAATTGGAATAAAATGTGTTTTCATTGAACATTTGAACTGTTGTAAAGAGCTAGGCGATAACAACATATTTGGGCTTCTCCTGGAATTTGCAATTGAGGCATATAAGCACGCGACATATGCTATCTTTCCTTTTTTGGAACTGATTTTATGATAACTCCTTCTTTTGCATTGCATCATGATTAATAAATCACTTCTTATTTTTCTTATGATATCAATTTTTTGGCATATCCTTATAGTTGCTTTTCTTAACTCGTTCTGTGAATTTCAGAGTTATGTCAGAGTATTTCTCTCTCTCTCTCTCTCTCTCTCTCTCACACACACACACACACACACACACAAAGATATTTGTGTTTTTGATTTATGAATAATTATGAACTTATATTGCCTTTGGATATTTCTGTGGTTTTCTGTTTATATGGATTTCGGCGAAAAGCCTTTTCGGCCTCGTATGATCAGTCCTGTTGGTCCTCCTCCAAGTCCTCTGCCACCCATCTCAGTGCAGGTATGGTTTATCTGGTTCTAATTCTATTGAGGTCATACCAAAGTTTTAGTAGTAAAATCTAAACAAACAATTCTGCTTAACCCTCTTTTGTTTCAGTTTCGACCAGTGGTTCCGCCCCCACCACCGCAGCCATATGTTCCAATGCCATCTCAACAGTTTCAGCCCGTTGGACATTCAAACATCGGGATGCCTCCTCACCCTTCGCATATCCAGTTCCCCCAACCAGTGCCGCCACCACCACCTGCAAGACCTGGGCTGGCAGGACACGTCCTGCCACAACCACAGCCAATTCCGCCACCAGATTTCCAGCCAAATAATTTTACGTCTGTTCCGCCACAGCCTCAGCATCATATGCCGATTTCAAATAATTTTATGCCTAGTTTTGGTGGCCCCAGAATCCCTCTTTCTTCATCATACAATGTAAGATTCTTAAAGAGCCTTTATAGTTCTTTGGCTCAGCTCAACGATATATTGTCCATTAACATTTGTAACTTTATAATATCAGTTATCCTCATCATCTTCTGGCCCACAACAAATAAATGCGGATTCCACAACTCAGCATCAACCAATGTTCCAGACGAATAACCCCGGTTTTCCTGCTGGAGGACAACCTTGGTTTCCATCTGGGAATCAGAATATACAATCTGTCATGCCTTCCCAGCAGACTGGGGAACAAAGTGCTGGGGGACAACCTTGGTACTCAACTGGGGATCAGATCGTAAAGTCTGTAACGCCTCCAGGGCAGACTGGTGAACAAAATGCTGGCGGACAATTTTGGTTTTCATCTGGGAATCAGAACATGAAATCTGGTACTCCTGAGCAGACCGGGGAACAAAGTGCTGGCATTGTGAATTCCGTAAGAATTTTCTGAATTTATATTGATATTCTTTTCATACTACTTGAGTATTGTCCTCCTTCGTAACTGAATGTTCATCCCAAAATTAAGATTGTTGACATTCCTTTCAATTTTAGGAAAAGATCCGGCCTGACCCCGTTGATAAAGCTTCATCAGTGTGGATACAGCATACCGCTCGTAATGGGAAAAAGTACGTGATTCTGTTAAGATATATATATATATATATACACCAGTCTCTGTTTTTCGTTTTTGCTTCTGATGGATCTATTTTTTATTTTATTACGGGTTTCTTCATCATCATCATAGTGTTTTTTTTTTTTTTTTTTTCTTGTTTTCTTTGTGTGGGAAGAGGGGGGTGGGGGTGTTCTTTATATCCTTTATCCTAAATTGGGATCATTTCTCACTATTGATGGATGACCTTTTCTGGGGTTATATTTGGCAAACTGGTGGTTAACATAATTACCCTGAGCAGAAAACTTTTACAGATTAAACATATTTCCTTTTCTGGCTCCAATTTGAAATTACTAATTTTGAATTTGAGAAACCCCTTGTGAACTATAGTTCGACATCCTCTGGCTCATAGAGCCTTAGGGGAAGTGATTTAGAATCTATTCTTTATTTTATACCAAAATTTAGCGAGCATTTTTGGCAACCCTTCAGTGCAATCTTTCTGACAATCTTCATCATTAAATGTGTCAAGTTATCAGGAACTTCCCGCTTTGAAGAAATACATTCTCAGTGCTTTTGTAGTCTTTTTCCTCTTTATGATTTATACGCTGCTTTGGAAAATGCTAATATGTAATGCATTTTATTATTTCTTTTTTACTATTTGACATGCGAAAATGGAAGCCACCGAATCAACTGAAACGAGCTGGCAGACAGAATGTTGTCTTTCATGGAAAATCAGTATCTGGTGTATGTTCTGTTGTCTTTATGAAATCAATAATCAGTGTAGGCATTGTTAGTTTTTCATAGCTGGTATTCGTGAGCTGGCTTATTTCTAGTTATTGGCATCCTCCATGCCAGTCACAGATTAATAAGCTTCAGGTAAATGTTGATTATGCATTAACATCTGTGATAGCTGTTGGGGATTCAATGTTTTTGATTTGCTTTATATGCTTAACTTGACTTAGAAGAGTTTTTAAGGACTGTAAAGTGAAGAACCTCCTTTGGTTACGATTAGTCTTTTTGCTGCTCCCCAGTGCATTTCTTCACCTATAACATAATATTCCTGCAATTGGCTGAAAATACTGTCACAAGAATTTGGTAATGCCTGCCTACAAAGGAAGCTGATGGAGAGTCTTTTGTTACACGATGAGGATGTTCTCAAAATCAATTGTTCTCCACCTTTATAGCTATGCATATATAATGGAGTACTTTGGCAAATCATTGATGCAATCATACTACTATTTTCCTGTTCTTACTTTCTTGTGAAATTCAGAAAATTTACAGTTTTGCTGCAAATGTAGATATTATTACAGCAGAAGGACGGGGCTTTCTTCCTGGGAAAAGCCTGTGGAATTGATGACAGAAATTGAGGTGAGTCACTTGTTAACCAATTGTTTTCGAATGTCATTTTTTTGTGTGTTTTCCTCCTGGTTTGGGGTAATGGAACATGTCTTAGTTTGCCCTATTTCGTTTGATTCAACAGTATTTGACATAGTGCTTTTAGACATATTAATTGAAAATTAGAAAGAAAATACTCTTACCTTTCCAATTTCAATGTCACTCTTTCCACTTCAAATTTCACCTTTCCTTTAAAGAAAGCAATTCATTCTTTCTTTATCAGAGTTCAGAAGCTTGGGATCCACTTCACTCCAAATATAAAATAATGATGTGCAATTATCTGTACTGAACTTTCTGAATATTAGTATCCTTCACCACAAATACATTATTCACTTTTACTCCTTAAAATCGGGGCCAAAACCAAGTTTTCGCTTAACCTGGAGTAAAGAGAGTATCAGATGGGCACTCTTTATGCAGGTCTGGGGAGAGGAAAGACATTTATCTCGTCAACTGAGGTCATTGTCCGTTATTATATATTTTTTGAATTCCCTGTTTTCGTACTTTCCCGTGTGTTCTGCAATAATGTTCTGTAGTGATTAGCTATAAGATTCAAATCAATTTTTGTTAGATAGTGACAGTTGTTATTGGGGCATATTAGTATCAGGACACCTTCTCTTGCGAGTTTATAACTTTTTCGGTCCACCTTCTCTTACGAGTTTGTAACTTTGTCTCAAACAACAGGAAGACGTCATATTGTCTCAGTAATTTATTTTTAGTAGCTTCAACTTTGTGATATGCATTAGATGTAAACAAAAACGTTTTTCTGTTGAATACTGTCTGTCTGTTTTCAAATACTGAAATAGTATAAGAAGTTTGAGAAGGGTAGTTGGGATATCTGAGTGTTTTCTTCCTCCAATCTATTCAGACTTGGGTGTATTAGATTTATAGGTCCTAGGAGAACTGCACATCAGTTCTTGTTCTCCTCTCCCTTTAATTTCTACCAGATGAAGAATTTTGGATCTTATCCGGTCCTTTTTATAGTATATGTCTTACCTCTATTAGACTGGTATTGGGCATGCCATCGCAGTTATGTCCTATTTTATTAGTTTTGGTCATTTCTATTAGTTTTTGGATGCGCAAATGAAATTCTCTTGGAGCTTCTTTCTGGATTATATTTCTGTGTTGGCTGGCTCCAGTATTTATAAGGTGCTTACAGGTACATTCTGTGGTGCTCTGTTGGAAGGTAGGACGTGTTATGTGTCTTTGCTACTTGTTCTACTACTGAATATATTTTCTATAGTAATAATTTCATTATTTAGGTGTTGGTTTCCATAATTTCATGAACCTCTTCATTTTTTTGATAGTGAACATGTTATACCTTGTAAGCCAATCCCATTTTGTTTGGCACTTTGAACCGGAAAAAATCCTTATATTCTGTTGTTATCATTTTTTTGTAAGATAAGGAAAACTTGCTGCCACTGCATTGTTTTACATGTTTTGATTTGATCTTTGTGTTGAATGCAACAAAAGTATGGTTACTATAATATTCTTTGATGTGCAGACCATTTTAAAAGTATATTATGTAGATGACAGATTTTGTCAGTTGCATTGTTCTATTATGCATGGACATGGGTGTGGGTGTCAGATGTGAACTTTTTCTTTGTGAAGCTCTTATAATTTATTGTCCTCCTCCCCTCCTCCCATTTCCTCTCTAGTTGTGGTATACAGTTTCTTTCCTTGGCATTTAAGGCCTAGGAAATGACTAATCTCTTCCTGTGGATTTTCATTTTGGGCTTCTTTTTCCACTTGCCACTTAATCAGTTTGTATTGACAGAGGGCAGATGCATCTACAGACTGGAGAGAATTCACAACTCCAGAGGGAAGAAAGTGCGTTACTTAGTGTGTTTTTGAATATTTTAAATTGTTTTTAATGCAGTTTTGGAAGTCATGAACAATCACTCATCCTCTTTGTTTTTATGAATAAGACAGGTTTTACTATAATAAGGTTACCAAAAAATCAAAATGGGCGATTCCAGATGAACTTCAGGTGGCTTTGGCCGACAAGCCTAATAGTAATCATATTATAGTACAAAAAAAAAAAGACTTACATCCATTTTCAGAGGGTTTTTCTGATCTTGAGTTGTATACATGTATGACAGTTGGCTCGAAAAAGAGCAAAAGTGGATTCATATGAAGGAACACCAACAGTAAAGGATGTAAATTCTAATGCCTCAGCCGATGTTTCTGTTTCTGGGGTCAAAGCATCAAACCACAATGCAAACAATTCACCTTTCCCAGCTGATAACGTTGAATCAAGTCCAATTCCAGATGCATCTGCAGCTAATCCACAATGCATAGTGACTTCTGGATCATCAAGCGTACCTCTGGAAGTTGCTCCTGTGAAAGCAGATGCAACTGGACTGCAGACGACTCATGAAACTACCACAATAACTGCTGTCTCTGACAGAGCTGTGACTACTCAGGCCAACATGACACCAATGTATTAAGTGTTTCTGTTAAGTTTGTTGTGGATGTTATATTACTGTAATTAGGAATAATCTTAGTTTACTTTCAATGATTCTTGCAGAAGAACATCTGATAATACGCCATCTCAGGATGCTGCACCTTCTACTGCAGATGCAACTTCTCCTAGGAATATAGAGGTGCATCTGAGCTTTTCTTCTTCTTAAGTTTATAAATAACAGTAGGCAGATGCATTCAGTGCCATATTTTGTATAATCTGCTGCAAAATGATCTGGTTGAAGCATTTACAGGAATCAATGGAAAGTGAAGGAATTTCTGGAAGTGGAAGCATAAATGTACCAGAAGAGAAAAATGTAGAGCAGGGACCTGTAGTCCATGAGAGTAAACTGGTATTGTGATTAGTTCTATTTCTGTTTGTATAATTGGTTTTCTTTGTATTTGCTTGGGTAATCTAATTGGAGATGGTATCAACAGCTAGGGTAATTTCTTCCATTGATTTAATCTGTACTCACAAAAATTCCTCCCTTGGTGCGTTTTTGCTTCAGGAGGCAAAGAATGCATTTAAAGTTCTTCTAGAAACAGCAAATGTTGGGCCTGACTGGACTTGGGATCAGGTTTGCTGCTCCCTATGCACATATTTATTGATTAAATCAAACCTTTTACATGATTAATGAATTCAATCAGGCCATGAGAGCAATAATAAACGATCGAAGATATGGTGCTCTGAGAACCCTTGGAGAACGAAAACAAGCTTTCAATGAGGTAAATCTCCTGATCAGTACCCTCTTCAGTGGAGTTGATTTCTGCTTGTAATTTGTTTGTCATCGATTATTAACTGGTATCTACCGCTTCTCACCTCCAGCATCTGGTTCTTGATTAAGAATGTTTGTGATCTATGTTCAGTTTTTGGGACAGAAGAAAAAGCAGGAAGCTGAAGAGAGACGGGCTAGACAGAAAAAAGCACGGGAAGACTTCAAGAAAATGTTAGAAGTAAGTTAAATTGCAGCTGCAATTTTCCCCCCCTTTTTTGTGAGCTTCTGAATGAATTTCACACAGGGATGTTCTAATTTCCTTAAATAATTCATTTACCCCCTTTTTTTCCACAGAAGTCTAAAGATCTGACAACATCAATAAGATGGAGGTCCTTCTTCTTCTTCCTTTTCTTATTGTTGTTATTGAATATATTGGATGATATTGTTATGTTGCGTGGTACATTTGATGTTTAGTGAGATCCGCATTTTACATGTTTTTAAGAAGTTGATAATTTTACTGAAGTGTTCATAATTCTTGCAGCAAAGCAATGTCTATTTTCGAAAATGATGAACGTTTCAAAGCTGTTGAACGAGCTAAGGATCGCGAGGACCTCTTTAAAGACTTTATGGAGGAACTTGAGAAAAAGGTAGTGGATAAAAGAGCGCGTAAACATTCTTGGATATTGAATTTCAGTGTTCAATTTCATTATGTTATTTGAATTGGTTTGCTTCTTTCATTGGTTGCAGCAATCCCACAGAATATTGGCTTTTGAAGCATAATTTCTAAACATTTTTGAAAGATCTTAGAGATGCTACTCTAATTTTTTTTCTAAAAGAACGTATTTTTTAATTAATACATTTTTTTAACCTTATTGCTGTGATTTAAAATGTGGATAATAAATGTACTTGTGATATTTCATTTATCAACTACTGGGGAAGGCATTGTTATTTAGATTAGACTGGGTTGCAATTTTTCCCATCCTTTATGCTACCAAGGGAAATTTAATTTCCGGTAAGGGGAAATTTGGATAATAAATGTACATGTGATATTTCATTTATCAACTACTGGGGAAGGCATTGTTATTTAGATTAGACTGGGTTGCAATTTTTCCCATCCTTTATGCTACCAAGGGGAAATTTAATTTCCGGTGGAGGGAAGCAGAGATTGATTTGTCCGGGATTACCACTTTTGCCTGTGCTTGTTAAATTATAATTTTAACCTATCTTTGCAAGAGACTCTAGACAGAATTTAATCGGATGATTGCACGCGCTGTTCCCTCCCCCACCAACCAGTCCCCCTGCAGCCCCACTGCAACCACCATAGTCAAACCTAGCCCCATCACCAGTCCTGCACCACCCCCATCCCAAGCACTGCACCAAAACTAAATCTCCGTTTCTCCCATAGCCATCAGAAGTACCAAAATGGACTGCAACAACTTGGGATCTCCCTGCCACAAGTCCAGCATCTGAGGCTCAAACAATTGAAGAAATGAAATACCAAACCCCCAAATGAATCCTTGAGCTACTATTTCCCCAAACGAAATTCAAAATAAAGAAGCACAAAGCAACCAATCTCTAATTTTCATTTTCAGACTTCCCACTCTCCCTGTCTCCAATATATCAGCACAAACTGACCCAAAATCAAGAAAACCCCACAACTTTTTTATAAAGAGTGCCCAAAAAATCATATATAAAAATTCAACTGGGGGTGGGGGGTGAGATGCCTGCTGCTGGGGGTTTGATGGTGGGGAGGTGGGAGGCTGCCAGGGGTTGGAGAGAGAATGATTAATTTTGTTCGTTTTTTTTCCCTTCAATTTTGCGTCTGCAATTTATCTGGATTTGATATGTGGGAGGTACAGAGGGCTGACTGGAAAAAACCAGTTTTTCTTCTTGTTTGAGGGTATTCGTTTAAAAAAGTGACCACTTCAGTTTTATCTTGTAAATCTGTTTTGGTCACTTTTGATATATCTTTTTATTTTGACCCTTTGACGTGTATAACAAGTCATTGCATCATTTTTTTATGCTTTGAAACACTACTTTCTTTTTCTCATATTGCAATTTTGGTTAGGCGCGGACTAAGGCTTTGGAAGAGCACAAGCGCTATAGAGTTGAATATATAGAATTTTTGAAATCATGTGACTTCATCAAGGTATCTTTTGTTGGGGGATTCTAAATTTCTTTGAAGTCCTCAAAATTTTCATTTGGAGATCAAAATTTTGCTTATTGATTGATTGCCTTCCTGCTCAGGCAAGCAGCCAGTGGCGAAAAGTTCAAGATCGCTTAGAAGCTGATGAAAGATGCTGCCGCCTTGAAAAAATTGAACGCTTGGAAATCTTTCAAGTACTAGTTGTTCTCTTAATTCTATAAATTGAATTGAAGTGTCTGTTGCACTAGTACCCTGATCAGATTTGTAATCACTCTAATTGGGCTGGCGTGTGTCAGGAATACATACGTGATTTAGAGAAAGAAGAAGAGGAACAAAGAAAATTACGAATGGTAACTTAGTGAGAAATTTTCTGTGGTTCTGATGAAATTTCTATGTACTTGATTTTTCTTACTCACCTCTCTCTTGTGCACTCACGCTAATACAACAACTAACATAGGAGGAACTGAGGAAGGCAGAACGTAAAAATCGTGATGAATTTCGGAAGCTGATGCACGAGCATGTTGCTAATGGCATACTCACCGCCAAAACTCACTGGCGTGACTATTGCATGAAGGTTACTTTTGTTTTTCTTATGGGAACTGTTTGGACAAAGAAGTTTCTGTACATGGTGTCCAACTTCATCATGGTTTCAGGTTAAAGATTCACCTGCATATCTAGAGGTCTCTTCAAACACCTCAGGCTCTACTGCAAAAGATCTGTTCGAAGATGTCATAGAGGACCTTGGAAAGCAGGTAGACGAAGTTATCAATTTTCATCTAACTATTGTCTAGGTGGATAGGTTTTTTGAAAGTTATATATGCATTTATCTGACCTACTGCGTATAAAGGCTGGAAATATGTTATATTGTTTCCTGGTTGATGATCTCCTTACCATGTTGCTGAAATCTGATTTTCACCTATTAGTAACTCAGAAGCTCAACCACTACATATCTTGCTATGAACACACTTTTACTGGTGTCTTTTCATATGTTGGCAAATTTTGTGCTAATAGAATGTAGTGATTGCATTGAAGATTCATATGGCTGAGACTTTCGAATAGTTTTTCTTATTTCAAATTACAATATGTTTGAAATATGCCAAATTTGAACTGTAAGCTATCTTGACAAGTGGAAATGATAGCTGAGAGTGGTTGCGAAAATAAAAAAAATGTTCTCACTGATTCCAGGTTGAGATGTTGTTGCTCGTAATATTCTCTAATTATTTTGAAAGCATTAAATTGTGATTCTTGGAGGAAAAGAAGTTAGAGGTATGGAATTCATTGTATAGCTATATTCTGTCATATGCTAAGATATCAGAGGATTTCGCTACCTATGCATGTGAAGCTTCCTTTGCAATGATAACTGAGACTTGAGAAAGGTCACAGTAAATGAATAAAATGTGTCTCACTCATTTCAAACATGGATGCCATTACTTCTAACATAAGCTAATTACATAGAGAGCACCAAATAAAGATATGTCGAGAAAAAGTAGAGACAAGGAGAATCACTTCTAGCATTTGGATATCTCAACCCATATTTGTGTATATGATCGCTATGCATTTGACAGTGGCTTTGCCACATTTAAGAGCATGTACAGATACTGCAATAATTTATGTTCTTAGAATATTTTACTTACAAAGGACCCCAAAATTATATGGGTCCTTTAGGAAGGGTGATGGAACCGAAACAAAGGAGCTAAGAAGGAAACATAATTTTTCTTGCAGCCACGTAAATAGTAAACTTAATTAGAACGCATTGGTCGACAAAGTTTTTGCTGACAACAATCAGTTAATTGAGAGTTAGGACATTGAAAATAAGAAAAAGAAAGTTTTGTGAATGAGGGAAAGAGAAATACCTAAAATGGGAAAAATATTATGATATGATAATATGAATGTAAGCTAAGCTGCATACAGACAGATAGTAGTTTAATAGCTGAAAGGATGTTAGAATAAAAGCAAACTTTTACGAGTTACAATAATGTAGGAGTTTTCCAATTACTCGTCTTCAGTGAAACAGCCAAGTGCTGCTAAATGATGGCAGTGTTTTCATTTGATTAACTTGATGTAAAATAAAAAATGGAATCTCATGCAATTTTGTTGACCACGATAGAGTACGTATTACTTGGAGGTAGTGATTGACCCTCTTTAAGCTTGACAGTAGGGTGACCTGCTCTCTAGTTTTTCTTAGACATTGGATTCGATGGTCACTTATATACAAGGGAGGGAAATGAGCTCCTTTTTCTTCTAAGCTCATATATTTTAATAGTTGGGACTATCGGATCTTTCATATTTGGGATTGCTACTTGTTTTCTTAATGATACAACAACCCTTATTCCAATAAATTAGGGGTCAACTATGTGAATTTTTATTTTACTTCGGTATCAATCATTACATCTACTGGAACATTGAATACGATCAAATCATTCACAACTACATCACACTATGTTAAATATGGTTTACTCCTCCCTCATCTAAAATGTTTTACTTTCATCATATCACATAATTCTTGTGGACAGGAGCTTTGTTAGGTCTACATAAACTATGCTGCAACTTTGTTACATACTTTTTAATTTTTTATCTTATCTATTCTAGTATGGCCACAGGTCCATGTCCATCTCATGGACACTTTTCCTTTTAACTGCCCAACATATGGCACACAGCTGGTCAAATAACTGTTATATGGAACTTGCCTTTTAACCTTACAAGTAACCTTATATCACATAGTATCCTTCTAATATTTTTCCATTTCGCCCAACCAAATGTAATACACTGCATCCTCTTCAAGTCATCCTTCCATGTTAATAATTGAACCAAGATACCTAAAACACTTAGGGTGCGTTTGGTTTGCGTTTCAGTTTTGAGATTTGAATATATTTTCAGTTTTATGTTTTGAGGTATGTTTTAAAATTGGTGAAAACGCATTTGGTTTGACATCTAAAAACTATTTCTTATAACAGAAAACTAGAATACATGTTTTGTTTGGAAAACAAGGTCGGTGAGAATTGTTCTTCAGGGTTGGTGAGGGATTTCCTCATTGAACCCAGTCTGAGGAACAATCCTCACCAACCCCTTGGTCGGTGAAGAGCACAATTTTAGAAATTTAAACCTGCAATCAATTTAAAGCTCAAATTTAAATTTCAATGCACAAAGTTCAACTCAAATATATACTGTCCAATAATATTTTATACTCAAATTTAAACACTGTTCCTCAATTGAAAATATTTTGTTAGCACTGGATTGAGAAAAATGTTGAAGTGGGTTGGCATGTTGGCGTAAGTAGAGTTGTTAGTAGCAAAATCCAATTTCAGAAATTGGCTAAAAAGAGGAGAGTGAACGTCGTCGTGAAATTGTGATTGATCCCTTAGTTTCTTCCTCTTTCGTCCTTGTCGGATTTATTGAGTTTGAGTGAGTGAGAGTTGTTCTGACTTTAATTCCCGCTTTTTGAGTTTTTGTGGTGTTTTCATGAAAAATTATTTTGAGTTCTATGATATAAGTTTTTACCTTGTTTCAAAAATGCATTTTCAAAATATCTGACCAAACAATTTTTGGGTATTTCTCAAAATTGAAAACTGAAAACAGCAAACCAAACGCACCCTTACTCTTTAGGACGATATGATCCTGTACATCGACTCCAATATTGTTGTTATTCGTACTATAACAGAAAGAAACCTCTATGTCTTCCATCTTGGTTCAACTTTACTTAAAACCTTCAGGTTCCAAAGTTCCAAAGTTCTAACTTACAATTTATATCCCTCCTAGTCTTATCAACTAAAAGTATGTCATCAGCGAATGGCATGCTCCAAGGAATCTCATTGTGTCTCATAAGCTCATCTATAACTAAAAGTGAAAGCATAGGAACTTAATGATTCAACAGACAAAATATAAGATAAAGGATAATTAGATTTCTTTGCAAACAGTTGTAGTAAAAAGTTTCATATTTGATCTGCTTTATATGTTCTGCATTGTTCTGGTCAATATAACCTAATTCTTGATCAAATATCCAATATCTGATCTACTTTACAATATTCTGCATGGATCTGGTTAATAGAATCTACTCCTTGATCAATATCTGGATGGAGGGATGGCAACCATGTCCTCATCCTGTCTATTGTAGACCTAAGGAAGCATATTCCACCAAGTGCATTAATACTCTATGTATGTGCACGCTGATACTGATTCTCATTATTTGTAGTTTGAAAGAATATCTTTCACTACTAATTGCATATGTATAGATGTCATGATTGAATATCAGTTACCCTGTATTTATCTTTAAGTTACAATGCTTTGATTGCAGTGGGAACCCTCCGCTGGGAGGAGGCCATGCAATATTCTTTGCCGAAGGATTAGTTATTCTTGCTTTCTTTCATTCTTTTATCGTTTAGCTGTTGAAACAGTGCCATGCAGATTAAGCTTTCGTTTTTACATAAATTGCAGTACGATGATGATAAGTTGCAGATAAAAGATGAACTAAAGATGAAAAAGGTACTCAATTGTCCTCCTTCTATCCTTATGGGGTGCCTCTTTCTGCAATCAATATGCCTAAGTGTTTCGTGCTTTCAGATTTCCTTATCATCCACCTGGACTCTTGAAGACTTCAAGGCTGAAATTCTGAAGGACATTAGCTTGCCAGGAATATCAGATATCAACTTAAAGGTATGCAAGTCATGTGCATTAGGAGAATTCTGTCATTAGAGGACATTTTCAAACAGAGAATGCCCTTCTCAAAATCCCAGAGAAGTATGCTTCAACCTTCACCCTAGTGCAAACAGTTCTTGCCAGAAATTGGTGAAAGTAGGAGAGTCAAAGGTGTTCTACTAGATTCTCTTAGAGCCTGTAGTACCAAGCAAATGGCTTTGTCGACTTGCATTTTGAATTATTTAAATTGTTCTCTGAATTTTCTTCTTATTCTCTTGTCCTTTGGGTGAGTAATGAAGATTTAAATTACTTATGACACCTGTTGAGGAAATATCTGCAGTTAGGTGTTTAGTTTAAGTTCGAGTTTGTTCAAACTCATTCAAGGGTTTCCTTACGATGTGCATTATGTGCTTTGTTGCATTGACAAATTGTCGATCACAGTTTATTCAATCTGACAAAGATGAGGTAACAGTATGGCGGACCACTTGGCCTTTTTGGGTCATTCTGCACAACTGTCCATAACTGAATCTCCTGATGAAATCCATTTTTACCATATATTGTGTTTAGTTTCTGTCGCTTGTGAGGATTGGACTTGTAAGGGAGATACCTCATTACACGTGGAGGTAAGTAAGTAGAAGTTTGTTGCCTTTTAATTGGAGGTTTAGGCCTAGCCTGCCTCCAGTGTTGTACTTCCTGGTTTTCTGTTTTAATAATCCCCTCACCATAGCGAAGATGAAAATTCTTACAAACTAATTCATAGCTTCTAGATTGTTCTTTTTTGCATTCATCTAGAAAGAGAAAGGTAAGTAGAGTTTTGTGTCTTTCCAGAGCCAAGTAAACTATTACTCCTTTTTTCTTTTTTTCCTTTTTTTGGTTGATTTGTGAAAATGAATAGTTATATGGAGTAGCACTAACGTTTTTCCCCCTTGTCAGCCAAAATAAATTTTTATTTCTTAATTTACCTTTATGTAATTATATTTGTTTTACCCTTATGTGCTAATAATATAAACCCAAAATAATTTATGTAATAATGTTTCAATAAAATTATATTTTCTTGAACATATATTTTTTTTACCCGTAACATTTATATTATATTAAGTAGGGAATACCTTGCCTCGCTCCGCATTACCCCCGCCCTGTCGGGGAATTGGGGTGGGGACATGGAACATGGTCCCTATCCCGAACCCATCTCGAATCTTATTTTTATATTTTTAAATTGAAATCGTATTTAAACAATTAATAACAATATTAAAAAAATAAATAAGTAGATGGGGATCTCCTGCCTCGTTGTTATCCCTAATATTAAGTTTAAAATGTTCTTATTGTAATACTAAAAATACAATAAAGAATGACAATGAGTAAAAATCAAAGTTATTTCTTTTTTATTTTCCTCTTTCTAGTTAAATTTTGGATCATTCTTATTCTTTCTAAGAAAAAATAGAAAGGTTGATTTTGACAAATATATTGAATGTGATTATTTGTAAAACAAGACAAATAAGAAAACAAATATAGTTTTATATTTAGCATAAGAGAAAATGGAAAAATGGAAAATTTATGCTAATAGGGGAGGTCTTTGTAATTTTTAAAACAAGAGGGTCTCTGTAGTTGTCATAAATCTCAAGGAAGGTTTCTCATATTTACCCTAATTATAATAAAACCCAGCCTGAAAGAAGAAGTCCTCTTTCACATGTTAAATTTACGTTCTCTTGCAGAGGCACACCCACCCCCCGCCTCCTGCCAAAATTGATATGTGACTACGTCTCAGGCTGGGCTGTAATCTTTATCTGATCATGTAACAAGTTTCTCCACCAGAAAGAAAACAGTTGAAGCAGTTGATTTTAAAACTGAATCAGCTGGAGTAACTACTTTAAAATTTACGCCATTGATGAAGATTCTTTGTTTATCAATAGTTTTGCATCCTCCTTTTTTTCGTATGTTTCTTCTCGTGCTACATTGCTCTTGATACTGAGCTATGTAGAAGGTAAGACATGGGTAGAACCTCTACACTAGCGCATGAATGTTAAGATGCCATCAATCTTTACTGTTGAGCGAGTGACTGTTAGCTGTCTTTATTGAATTTTCTACCTCTTGGCATATGAGCTACTCTTCTGTATCATTGTAGGTAATTTGATGTAGTAGTTGAATGATTTAATTTGATACTGATCTTAAATTATATTTATATATCAACTAATCCTTTAATTACTTGTATAATCTGAACCTGTTTAATTTTATGCTTGCCTTGCATATATTCCTACGTTTACATTTATTTTGACTTTTTTTGTTTGCGTCTATGTAAATCTGATGTGTGCATTGCCATGTGACAGCTTATATTTGATGAGTTACTAGAAAGAGCCAAGGAGAAAGAGGAAAAAGAAGCTAAAAAGCGTAAACGTCTTGCAGATGATTTGTATGATTTTTTATATTCTTCAAAGGTATATTAAACTGTTTGCGATCATCAATACAAATGCTTGCATTTCACGGATTTATTAATTCATTATCTTTAATATATATATTTCTTGCAATTAAGCAGGAAATTACTACATCTTCAAGATGGGAGGATTGCAAATCACTTGTCGAAGATAGGTAAATGCATTTCAACCGTTATTTTAAGCATCTCTAAAATAGTTCTCTGTAGCAAAAAGATTGGTCATTATTAAAAGCTCCATATTTGTTTCAGTCTTTCCTTCCCTGTAATGTGATTATTAATGATGAGACATATACGCGTAAAATTGTTGTACATTTGGTTCAAATTTTCATGTAGGTTGCATTGTAAGTTGAAATTAATTTGTATCTGCTTTATTTGCTTTTATGGTTTCGAGCTCCCCTTTTCCTCCCCAAAGCTTCAGCCAACCAATCTGATCTGTATGATGTTGATAGGTTCACTGGGGAGGAAAGCTTTTTCCAGGAAATCTTTGATGAAGTGATAACAGAACTAAAAGAGAAGTCAAAAGAGAAGGAGCGGAAGCGGAAGGAGGAAAAGGTATTGAAACCTGCTTTGGAATCACTTGTAGGAAATTTTGACATTTTACTAACTTTTTGATGCATCATTTTGGTGTTGGAAGAATTTGTTATCTATTTGTCTTCAATTATACAATTAGGTTGTGTTTGGCACACTTGATTAGATCGTATAAGAAATTAAGTATATAAAATTAGAGTAGATAGTACTATGTATTAGGGTGGATTGTATTCTATAGTTTTCTATTAAAAAATGTTATTTACAATCTACCTAGTACGGTCTAATCCGGTGCACCAAACGCCCAATCTTAGAGTTTCGAAAGTGAAAAATAATGTCAATATTTGGATTTTACTATTGAACTGATCATTCAATGCATTGACTAAAATGTATTGTTTGCAGGCCAAAAAGGAAAAAGAGAGAAAGGAAAAGGAGAAGCGGAAGGAAAGGGAGAAGAAGAAAAGAGAGAAAGGAGTTGAAAACAGAAAGGGGAAAGAGAGAGTTAAGAAAGATGGAACAGAGAGTGATGAAAGTGAGTCTTACAGTTTGGAAGAGAACAGAAGGTCAGGAAGAGACAAGGATAAGAAACATCGGAAGCGGCACAGGGATTCTTTTGATGATAATGAGAAAGATCGGTTTACCTCTCACAGACATAGCGTAGAACACAAAAAATCAAAGCAGGTATCATGCTATTGATTTTGTATATGCACAAGATATAGAACTGATCTCTTTTAATCTTTTAACTCCAGTCTTTTGGATTGATTAATTTTTATGAATACTTCATCAGCTAGAGGTTGCGTTGTGTGTCACCCTCCTAAGTTTGTGTTTTGTTTTCTTTCAGTATGAGTAAATACTCCACCTTTGTGTGGTGGTAGGAAAAAGAAAAGTTTTTTTTTATGCAAATTATGTATTTGCATTCTAAAGAGACGTGTATTTTTTTTATATGATAGACGGAGAAGCATTTGCAGACTTCCGACACAGATTCTGAAAGCCAACAGAAGGGACACAGGAGGGATCGAAAGCATTCTTATAGGAGTAGTGATCCCGAGGAGCATAAAGAGACGGAACTTGGTGAGGATGGAGAAGTTCGGTAACTTTTTTCGTGCTAGTACTTCTATGTGCTTCCTTGCACAATGTGAATCTCTTCTCCGCTTGGTATACTTAGATCAAAGTTACAACAAATTTTGGTTTGTTCCAAAGTACTGATAGAGCTCAATGTTAATTATCCGGATAATGAAAATAACTTATCGATTGAATTAGTTTAGCCATGTTAGGTATCCGAGGTTTTATATCTGTAAACTCGTTTAATG
Organism: Forsythia suspensa; assembly: GCA_023638005.1. NCBI lineage: Eukaryota > Viridiplantae > Streptophyta > Magnoliopsida > Lamiales > Oleaceae > Forsythia > Forsythia suspensa. Next base: position 29,942,408 of record CM042670.1, on the reverse strand, counting down.
ATTTATGTTATGAAACTATCCATAACTATGTAAATTTCATGAGTTTATATTACTTTAGTTCATGTTTTGTAGTGTGTATATGCATATTGTATTTGTCTACAATTGAAGAGATCCCTTCCCGGCCCTCCAATTAGATTCAAACCAGTAGTTTAGTGGTAAGATTCATATATATGTTTGGTAACATTGTAAAGTCTGGCCTTGTTTAATATTACGTAATAAACATGTCTTTTTCCTTCTTCCTCACTATCGACTTTCCACGTGACAAGGGAGGTCATCACCGACATGAACGATCAAGTCAATTATCGATAGAATTATTGCGTCTTTGATTTTTATTCCAAATAACTTTACCAATGAAATCTATAACGAAATTTTCCATCTATAAATTTCTGATAGATTTTTCTGTAGATGACAATTAACAACTATTTTGTGAATAAACTTAATTTACTAATGAAATATTTGTCGGTAAATAGATTAATGATATAAAGCAAATATTACTCATGAAAAATTCCACTATAATTTAAGATTGCTAAAGTGTTTGGAGAGCCAATTTGTAATACCCAGAATCTTTGTGTTGCATAAATGCAAAGTTTGAGAACCCGAGGATCATTGTAAAAATTTCAGTACTTGAGGGACCAAAGTGGAAATTTTGAGAAATAAGATTTAATTGATTTAATGATGAGCTTAAGATTTATTAGTGATAATATGAATCATTTGAGGATCAGAAATCAATTTTGTACTAAATTGTAATATTTGAAAAGTTCAAGGATGAAATTGAAATTTTGGAAAAATTACTTGTTTATGAATTTCAGACTTGAGGTATAGTTTTAAGGGTGATAAAAAGATAATTTTTAAGGTTTAGAGGCATTGCTGCAATTTTGGTAAGTTTGAGGACTAATTTGTAAATTTTCAAACTTCAGGGACTAAACTAAAATTTTGAAGAAATATTATGACTTCATTATTTTCTAGTCAAATAATGTTTCTAAGGTTGAAATTATGTGAAAGAATATACTTGGAATTGGTTTGGAAATTTTTGAAGATCTTTTGGGATTTTTTAAGATTTTGGATTTGCTAAGACAGTCGAGCAGTTTTGGACATCATTAAGTTATAAAATATGAAGGGGGGAAATTCAAGGATTTCCCGGTACCAATTTTGTGTATTTTAGATCACGAGAAGAATGTCAAATTGTATTTTACCACTTTTAACACATTCAAATTAGGCAGCCTATATTCATGTATTTTCTGCAGAAATGAAGAGTCTTTATAATCAAAATTTAAAATTTTAATGTTTTATTTAAATTCCTCAATTAATTATTTATATCATGTTTAATTCTTACATTATGGAAATAGAGTTACATGACTTTTCATTCACCACATACTATGTCAACAATTAAATACTTTTCTCCTATAAAAACCACAAGGTGACCGACCCTATACCCCTCCCCTTTGCACACATTCCAATTGTTTTCTTCTTGTCATAATGCCAAACGGGGTGATCACCTACCCACGGGGCGTAAAACTTTCTCCCGGTGGCGTGGCATCCTCCACGCTTGATGGGGATGCCACGCCGAGAGAGCATCCACGCCAAAGACAACCAAATTTAAAACCCAACGGGCGAGGCCCAAATATGGTCGCCCATTTGCATATCTGAATCCTCCCGTTCAATCCCCCATTCCAGCCCTAAATCGCAATTTCTCCTTCCTCCATCCCTTTCGCCTTGCCCATCTCGGGTGGCGTGAATCAAGGCATGAAATCGCGATTTCAGTACCGCCGCTCCCCTTCATGGCTTAAATCGCGATTTAATCACCGATCCGCTCATTGTCATTTGTACTCCCACCACCTTGCTCGCTCATGCCATTTGTACTCCCACCCATACTCGCTTCCATATTGTCTCCCACCGCCGGAGTTGACCACCGGACGATGTGGTGAATAGCGAATCTCCACAATCGTGTTGCATTTGCTTTAAATCAGCCCATTAAGCTGCACCCATCGAAATCGATCGCCACCCGTGTTCCGCCCACCGCCGGAAGTTCTCGCCTCCCGTTTCCGACCACCTGCGTGCGCGACTGTTGCCCAAGTTGCCCGCATTCGCTGCCCGGTAACATTCCTCCCACGGAATTTCTCGTCTGCCGTTTCCTACAACCGCCGCAGTTGACCGCCTCCATTCGGTTTTGTATCCAAATTGTTGTTCGTTTATAGGTATTGTCAGCAACTACAAAAGTGGGTCGATTCTTGTACAATGTAGCCAAAAAATCAGAGATTATGTAAAATGAGCATATTAATGAATAAATATTGTTATAGCATAATATGATTATTGACATGCTTGGGGAGAAAAAATGATATGCTGTTTTAATTTATTGGTAATTATATGTACTGCAAAACCTTAGAAACCAAGCTGTTGACAATAGTATGCTGTTGAGAAATCTTAGAAACCATGCTGTTCTAATTATTAATTATTTCATTTGTTCGTAGGATGGAGGCTGAAAGTGCAGATAATGTATTCGTTCCACAAGTATCCACATCCCGAATTCCAAAGATTGGCCAAATCTTTGAATCACATGAGGAGGCATATAATTTTTACAATGAATATGCGCGGGAGGCAGGATTTAGTGCACGAATAGCAAATAGTAAAAAGAAGAAGGAAACAAATGAAATGTATTGGAAACTATTTGTGTGCTCAAAGGAAGGAAAGACGGATGAGACGTATCACAATAACAAGAAAGATTCTGTGCGGAGAAATCGAGGATTAACACGTATTGGTTGCAATTCAAGATTATCTATTGTGAAGCAACAAACAGGAGATTCTTGGGTTGTCAACAAGTTTGTAGAGGAACATAATCATCCTCTAACTACGCCTAGCAGAGTCCATTTGCTACGATCACATCGGAATGTCTCGGCTACGAAAAAGGCACTGACACAACAATTGTCAGATGCAAACATTATTACTTGTCAACAGGTGCGACTGATGGAGATAGATGCAGGAGGTCCGTCATCAGTTGGGTGTATAGAACGAGATTTGAGGAATCATGAAAGAAATATACGTGAAGAGCTCAGGGGCCATGATGCGGAGACACTCATTGAGTATTTTACATTTGAAAAGAAAAAGTCCAAATTTCTTTTTTGATTACGAGGTTGACTCTGACAATAAATTTGTTAGATGTTTTTGGGCTGATTCGGAGTCACGTAGATCATATGCTGTTTTTGGTGATGCCGTAGTGTTCGATACAACATACAACACCAACAAGTACTCGATGATTTTTGCACCTTTTGTTGGAGTTAACCATCATGGGCAAACGATTCTATTTGCATGTGGATTAATGAGCGACGAGACGACCGAGTCATTTGTGTGGTTGTTGATGAAATTCTTAGAAGCTATGCCAACCCAGCTCCCAAATCATTATTCCGATCGGGATGCGGCAATTTCAAAAGCTATTTCAATGGTAATGCCTTGACATTCCATCGACATTGTTTATGGCATATTTTGAACAAGTTTTACGAGAAAATAAATGTTATGTTGTATAATGAGCGTTACCATATGTTAGCGAATATTATTAAAAATTCGAGTCACTGATGAGTTCGAGAGCCGTTGGTCCGCCATTATAGACTCTACAATTTGGGTTCTAATGAATGGTTGTGTAGCATGTATGATATGATCTGCTATGATCGATGGGTCCCCGAGATATGTGAAACACATTTTCAGTGCGGGTATGTCGAGTAGTCAAAGGTCAGAAAGTGGGCACTCATTTTTCAAGAGGTACGTGAATCGCAAGAATTCACTTATGGATTTTATTATCCGTTTCAGTATGGCATTGCGCCATCAACGACACGAGGAATTAGTTGCCAACCACATTGACATAACTGAGAGACCAAGACTAATGTCCAAATTTCAGATGGAGCAGCAGATGGTTAATATATATCTGAAGAAGATTTTTGTTGTTTCAAAGTGGTTGATCAAAGTAATTACTACATATGCTCGAAGAAACTGGGACGGTCGAGTCAAGGTAGGTATATATGGTGGAGAGACGAGAACAAGGAAAAACATTTGATCGACATCGATGACTTACTTATTATCTAGAGTGATATGATTCACTGCAGTTGTCGACATTTCGAATTTGAGGGTTATCCATGTCGCCATATGATTAGTTTTTTAAAGAAGAAACAAGTGCTGCTTCTACCAGACAAATATATATTGCGTAGATGGTGTAAGAATGCCAAAGCGAATGTGGTATACGCCGATGAAGGTAGTTCTAGTACGTCGTTGATGGCACGTCATGGGATATTGGCCCATAAGTGTTCGTTGTTGGTTGATGTTGCTTCTATGACGGATGCTTGCACCGACTATGTAATAGGGGAGTTGGAAACATTGCGTATCACGGACTCTGAGAGATAGACGGTGGAGAGAATATAGGCATTGGCAGCACTAGGAGCAAAAGTCGAGAAGAAAGTGATACAATACAGGATCCAAGTGTAGTTCGAGCTAAAGGTTGCGGAAAAAGATTGAAGTCTTCGAAAGAGAAAGCACTGTCAAAGAACAACCAACAGTGTTCTGCTTGTGGGCATAATGGTCACGACAAACGGACCTGTCCTACATTGAATTCCAGGTAATTAAATTTGTATCTTAGCTTGGTTATTTATATTTGTAATTTATTTAACATGTTATTTTATTTTTACATTGTCGGTCGAATGTTGAAATGTATCACCCGTAACTCGAATGACAACACACGGACGCAAGATGGGGGAAGAGACGGCGACAATTGCGTCTAAATGCTAGTAGTCAATGTGATGTCGTCAATTGGTTTTTGTGAAACTTTATTAAGAATGTTGTAATGTGAGTGACATGTACTCTGATTTTCATATATTATATGTCCAAATATAATTTAGTTTTGAAAAATGAATGTAATCTCTTTGTTATATATCTCTGCATCAACCACATGAAATATGAGATTTTATTATGCTAATTACATCAAAACGAAATGGGATACAATTTCATTGCATTTCATCAAAATGAAACTTTATACATTCCCAAATAACATTTGGTTTGCATTACAAATTATAAAAAGATTTTGACAATTAAACAACATATTACAACGATACTAACATATGTTGATAAATTTTTCCACAAATTTGTTCTCAAGTGAATATCGTGTCTAATAGACTTGAGTTCATCTTCCACCTTCGCAAGCCTCTCCGATAAATTAATGGCATGAACATTGAAGTCATTAAATGCTCTTGCACGTATTTCAGATTCTAACAAATGGCTACCATGTTGTGGTTCAACTTCATCGGCCCAAATAAACCCTCCACACAATACACCATCCTGCAAAAGTAAAATATCAAATTAATGTCAATTCACATATACATTCGTAAGACATGATATTAATTAAAGTGGTACGTCTGTTACATTATGGCATCTCCAATACCTACGAAGAGGATTGCGTGCGATTGTGCGATGTGTATATCTTCATATACGCACCACATCTACATCTAAGACGGAATTGAGCATCATTAACACTTGACGAAGACATTGATTGGTACCTATTTTTTTTTTTTTGGTAGTTAATACCAAAAAACAGAAAACATCCATTATCCATATAACATATAAAATTTTCGTTTTTCACATTATACAAGCAACTAATACGAGGCTCAGATATAATTTAAAGCGGTTACGACACAATCGTCACCGCCATGGCTGCAATCTCCGGTTGCATTTTGGAACGTAGGTTGGAATAACCTCTATTCCCACGGCATCCAGGTTGCCAAGCCAAGATACGATTTCGATGGTCTCATAATCCTACATCATCAAATCATTCACCTCAATTTAAAACATCATCACAGCCTCTTAATTCACCATTCATCACAGCAATTCACCATTCATCACACAAAGACAAGCAATCATCCATTATCTATATAACATATAAATATTTCGTTTATCACATTATACAAGCAACTAATATGAGGCTCAGACATAATTTCAACCGGTTAAGACACAATCGTCACCGCCATGGCTGCAATCCCCGGTTGCATTTTGGAACCTAGGTTGGAATAACCTCTATTCCCACGCCATCCGGGTTGCCAAGCCAAGATACGATTTCGATGGTCTCCTAATCCAAATTCATGAACTCATTCACCTAAATTTAAAACATCATCACAGGCTCATTAATTCACCATTCATCACAGCCAGCACAACAAATTCATTGTTAACCAAATAATGAATTCATAAAATATCCATCTTCTTCAACATAACCCCAACTGCCAGAAGAGGTAACATCATCATCGGGTAAAAGGCATTTTCCACTACCCTCATTCTCTTCAATTATCCTCAATAATATGAAACATACAATCCGATTCAAATAGGAATATACATACCGAGTCGGTTGGTTGGGCGAAATGTAATGTTACCGGGCAGCGAATGCGGTCAACTTGGGCAACAGACGCAGTGGTGAAACGGAGGCGAGAACTTCCGGCGGTGGGCGGAACACGGGTAGCGATTGATTTCGATGGGTGCAGCTTAATGGGCTGATTTAGGGCAAATGTGACACGATTATGGAGATTCGCAGCGATTCACCACATCGTCCGGTGGTCAACTCCGGCGGTGGGAGACAATATGGAAGCGAGTATGGGTGGGAGTACAAATGGTCGCGAGCGGAGCAATGGTGGGAGTACAAATGATGAAAGCGGATCGGATTGGATTAAATCGCGATTTAAGCCATGAAGAAGCGTGACGGCGGTGAAATCGCGATTTCATGCCTTCGATTCACGCCACGAGATGGCAAGGGACGAAGGGGATGGAGGGAGGAGAAATCGCGATTTAGGGCTGGAATGGGGATTGAACGGGAGGATTCAGATATGCAAATGGGCGAGTGCCATATTTGGCCCTGCCGGTTGGTTTTAAATTTGGTTCTTGGCGTGGATGCTCCTCGACGTGGAGGATGCCACGCCGGCCGTAAAGCGAAAACTTTCGCCCCTGGTAAAGGTGATCACCCCGTAATGCCAAAATTCTATCTCAAATTATAGTTTAAGCGGATGGTTGGAAGTGCTGAAATTATTCTTAAGTACTTATAAATTGTAGTTAATATAAAATATATAGATAATAAATGAGTAGTAGATTATAGATTCTATGAAATAGGTGTGGCCATTTTAATCGAAACCGAATTTCCGGATGGAACCGTCCAATTCTAAAAATAAAATTAAGAACTGAAATTGAGAATCGAGAACCGACCGGGTCCGGTCGGTTCTTGGTTCTTGAACTGAAACCATGGGTACCCGACTTTGGAACCGAATTTGTTATTTTTATAAAAAAAAAAAAATTATTTTTTACAATTTATTCACCTTGATCGAATGACCCAACCCAACACCATGATACAAAAGACAAGAGTCCAACTATCAAATACCTAAACCAAAAGTCCAAAACCCACAACTCCTAAACCCAAACTCAATTGACTCAATTCCAAATACTCAAATATCAAATTCTCAATCGCTATTTGCATAGATTCAAATGCAAACACTATCGATTGTTTCATACTCTCGCTCAACACCCAGTGAGACTACAAATGTGAAGCTCTTATGTAACTGAAACGAATCCTCAATTTTGAGAGGAAATTTCTCTTTTTCTAACCTTAATTTATGGGTTTGCAATTTTGATATATATTCTTCATGTTAATGTTTATATGTTTCAAAAATTTTAATATCTAGCGTATTTTAATGTTAACGGGTATGCAACTTTTAATTTTTTTCAAAACATGTTGTCAACTCATGATTTTAAAAGAAAATATCATTGGTAGAATTGAACTGGATCTGGAACCGACAGTTCTAGTTTGGGTATGGTTCCAATATTTACGTGGACTCGAATTATTCTATTTACAAAGTACCAAGTGTAACGAGAGGTTTTGGGTATTGAAGACCGAACCACCCGATTCTCGGACTTACTATGAAATGTGTAGTTAAAAAGTACGTTTGTTTAATTTGACCAGATTAAATTATAATTTAAGTTATGACAAAAATTTTAGAAAAACTAAAAGAAATGATATTTTGCAGACAAGAGTAGATCTTCTTCAAGTTCAAGAGAATTTTTCAAGTTCAGAAAGACGAGTAAAGATTGCTAAAATAGACTTAAGGATAATAAATACCCCACCTTACCAAATTTGTGACAAAAGGAAAGGCTCGAAAGACCTACTCTAAATTTCTTTCAGAAATATTAGGAATTCGGCCCTAATTTTAGATAGTGATACAAGGATCAATTTGCCATAACAACAAAAAGTACATGATAATTTAATAGATTGAAGACGCTTATGGTTCTTCAATGGATATACACGTTAATTGTCAATAAAATTTCACATTGCTACTAACTGTAATGGTGTAACCAATTATGCCAAACAATAATTTTTTAGTTATTAATCTTCTGGTTCAATACAATGTAGCAGATAATTTTTCATTTATTTTGAAAACAAATGACTAAGATATTTAATTTTGTTCATATATGTAATAAAATATTAGCTCTATGAGCCTTCAATTAGAATTGGAGTAATGAAGTTTTTCTTTTGCTAATGTTAATTTCAAAGAATATAGTTTACCACAAAGTAAGCGTGCACTATCTTTTAAATAAATATATTCTTACTCATCTTAAATATTTTCTTTTCTCCTTCGAGGAGTCATGATGAGTTCAAGATTGACACGTTCTCATAATTAAAAAAAGAACCAAATAATATATAATAAGTGGACAATAAACTATTTAGCAATATCTATAAGATGCCAAAACATGTATTTCTCATAATAATTAATTTTTTGAAATGACATAGTAAGCACATAATACAAGATTAACATTATGTCCCTAAATTTTGGTCCGAAATAATATTGTTCGTAATCAATAATATAATGTCGGATGATATGCACACTATTATTTAACAGTGACACATGAATTTCATAACTATTATAGTTCATATATAAGCAGTTCGACATTTTTTCACTTGGAGAATATAATCAAGACATTTATCACAAAATACAAATATTAAAGATTAACATAATCATCACATGTCAACTATTGGTTTTAATACTATTAATCGTCTCCCACCTGCTTACTTAACAATAGTACTCTTAAATTATTATATGTATATCACATCTCTTTGTGGGGTTGATATTCTTTTGGAAATCATAATTAAAACGTAGAAATATCAAAATTGTGCTTATTCGAGAGCACCAACACTCTAATATATACAACATTAATATTTTAAAATTGTACTTTTTCAGAAGCAACTTACCCAATTGGGGTATATAAAATTGTACATTTTCAAAAGCAACACACACACACACACACACACACACACACTATATATATATCTTTACTATAATATAAGTATCTATCACTGCTTACTATTCACCCTTCAACCAACGCAAGGTCGTTTTGATGTTGCATTATTCTTAATGTAGTCCAAATCTCACCGTTTTGTAATTGTAAGTTTGTTTAACTTATTAAAATGGTCGCCTTTGTTGACTTTTCTTTGTTCTTTGGGAGCCGTGCTTTTCACGCTTTTTTATAGACATTTTGTGTTGTCAAAAACTAACGTATGTATTTATTTATTCCCTATTCAAATCGATAAAGCATCGACATTTTTTCCCTATACAAGCGCCGCTATTGTTGACTTTGTTTCGCTTTGTTTTCTTCGCGTTTGCTTTTTCCTTTCGAGATTGGCCAATTTTTGGTTTGATTGCTTGTCGAGTCCCTCGAAAACTTTTGTTTTGCCATTTTTTATTTGATTATTTTCGAGTAACTCGTCATAGGAGATTTTTTATCATTAAATATGTCTTCGTTGTTTTCGAGTTATTAGACAAATCCAATTTGTAACTTTTTTAGCTTCATTTGTTTTACTTTGCACTTTTTTTTCCTCTCCTACTTTGCTTGAGATATTGATTATAATTTATTTTTTTTTGACTTTGTTGAAAAAAATTTTTTTTTGATTATTTTCGAGTAACTCGGCATAGGATTTTTTTTTATCATTAAATTTGTCTTCTGTTGTTTTCAAGTTATTAGACAAATCCAATTTGTAACTTTTTTTAGCTTCATTTGTTTTATTTTGCACTTTTTGTCCTCTCCTACTTTGCTTGAGATATTGATTATAATTTTTTTTATTATTATTTGTTAAATTCATAATTTTTTTTTCCTCATATAATTCATCGATGAACTCGACATTCTCAGTTATAATATTGTCAAGAAATTTGATAAAGAAAAGATATGCATCGATTAGTTTATTCTTTGATGTATTAGATTATGTTATAATCAATTATATATTTTATAAAATTATTATATATTATATTAAATCTTTACAGTATATGATATTATATTTTTATCACTTATTGTATGTTAGTGTAGTTATTTTTTTTGTATGATCATTATATTAATTTATTATAATAATTGTAGTCATTATATCATTTCTATTATAATAATCAACTTTCAGTATTGTTAATAACAGTGGTGAAATTTACTGTGAATTTGCTCTGTTTCTGTAATATGTTTTATCCATTAACTCGAAAAACTGATATGTAGTTTGTCGATTTACTCGAGTTATTGGCTGTCAACTATCCCACATAAATTTTTACTTTTGTTGGATTTTGCAATTCTGGTGTAAGATTTTATTTTCCGCAATAGCCGCAATGTTTGACATGATAATTTGTCTATTAAATTTGGTGTTCATTTTGTCAGAGATGCATATATTTTTATATTATTAATTTTTTCCCTATTCAAATCTTATAAATCATCCGCTATTGTTCACTTTTATTGTGTGTATGTTTTTTGTTTTTTTCTTTTCGGGTAACTCGACATTCAGTGGCTGAGTTTGTCGCTGAGTTTGTCGAGTTACTTGATAAATAAATCATATGGATGTTGGTTTTTTTGTTATGTTTTTTTCCCCCATTTATATTAATTTTTAACTTATTTTTCTTTTGTTTGTTTTTCATAAATTGCATTAGGGTTGACAATGTTTTCATTGAATGTTGAGTCGATTCGAAAAAATTTATTTTGTCCATTTTATTTTTACTTTATTCTTGTCATATGGAATGGGCTATTATTTTATCGTTTATATTTTTTTTTTTTATGTTAAGTTATTGGAGACAAATAAACATGAAATATATTTAATACAATATATAGATTAGTTATAGATTTAACAGGTTGGGACTACTTGTTACATTTGTTATATTAGTAATTGTTTTTCGCATATAATTGATCAAATGCATTGTTTTTTTAGTCTATCATTTATGATAAGAGTTTATATTATATTATATATGATATAAAATTATTAAATCATTATAATTTTTTATTATATTCATTGTTAAATTCATAATATTTTTTTTCTCATATAATTCATCGATCAACTTGATATTCTTAATTATGATTTTGTCAAGATACTTGATAAAGTAAAGCTATGCATCGATTATTTAATTCTTTCATTTATTAGAATATGTTATAGTAAAATAGATATTTTATAAAATTATTCTATATTATATTAAATCCTTAAAGTATATAATATTATATTTTTATCAATTGTTGTATGCTAGTGTAGTTATTTTTTTGTATGATCATTATATTAATTTATTGTAATATTTGTAGTCATTATATCATTTCTATTATAATATTCATCTTTCATTATTGTTAATAATGTTGGTGAAATTTACCATGTCTTTGCTCTGTTTCTGTAATTTGTTTTTCCAATCAACTCGACAAACTGAAATGTAGTTTCTCGATTTACTCGAGTAATTAGCTGTCAACTATCCCACATAAATTTTTTCTTTTGTTGGATTTTGGAATTCTGGTATAAAATTTTATTTTCCATAATAGCCGCAATGTTTGACCTGATTATTTGTCTATTACACTTGGTGTTCATTTTGTAAGAGATGCATATATTTTTATATTATGAATTTTTCCCTGTTCAAATCTTATAAATCATCCGTTATTGTTGACTATTATTGTGTGTGTGTGTGTGTGTCTTTTTCGTTTTCGAGTAACTCGGCATTCTCAATGTATGAGTTTGTCGAGTTCCTTGATAAATGAATCATATGGATGTTGTTTTTTGTCTATGTTTTTTTTCTTTGCCATTTTTATTAATTTTTAACTTATTTTTGTTTTTCGTATATTGCATTGAGGTTGGCAAAAACATGTTTTGATTGATTGTCGAGTCGGTCGAAAAAATTTATTTTGTCCATTTTGTTTTTATTTTTTTCTTGTCAGCTGGCATAGGCTAATATTTTGTTATTTCCCATTTTTTTTGTAAATATTTTTTTTTATCCGGCGTAGGCGGATTTTTTATTATTTATAATTTTTTTTATATGTCAAGTTACCGGATAAAGAAAAGCATGATTAAAGTTTGCATAAAACATAAAATTTTGGAGTGCATTCGTTACATATTTAATAGATTGGGGCTAATTATTAGATTTTTTATGTTTGTGATTGTTTTTTTTCATATAATTGATCGAGTAACTCGGTAAGCCCATCTTTGAATTTTGCCAAGTTTTTTGAAAAATTTTGTTGGAGTCGATTGACATTTTTGTTTAGACATTTTGGTTTTCTTTCAAAACTAAAGTATGTTTGTATTTTTTATTATTTTTTCCTCTGTATCCAAAATGGACTAATTTGCACACCCTTCAATAAATGAACACAAAATAAAAAATTAAAAAAATAAAAGGCACCATTAAAAAAAAAAAAACAACTAACAAAAGTGAAATTGGACCCAATTTCAATGACTTCATTGTTAGTGTTGTCGTGTTGTCGAGTTGCGACAACAACACTACTCGACAACTAACAAAAAAAAAATTGTAATGGCTTAGTGTTGTCGAGATGCTCGACAACAACACTAAAAAAAAAAAACAAAAAAAACTTTTCCAATGATAACAATTTCTATTAAATTATATATGATACAAAATTATTTTATATTATATGAACTTATGATTATTGATTATATTATATTATATTTTATCAGTTATTATAACATATTTTTTTAAAAATGTACTATTATAATTTTATCAATTTTCTTACAATAAACAGTTTTTATTATGTTTAATAATTATAATATAATATATTATCAATTTATTATAGTATCAACTTGTTATAGTATTAATGTATTGTAAAAAAAATGTTTTGTTTTCTACTTTTGTGGTTTGAGGCATATAATTGGTCGAATAATTCGGCTGTATTGATGTTTAGTTTGTGATATTAGTTAGGCAATTATCTGTATGCATTTGGTTTTTTGTTTTTTTTCATTTATATTAATTACTAAATTCAAATTTGTTTTTTTTTCTCATATAATTCATCGATCAACTTCACATTCTCAATTATGATTTTGTCAAAATACTTGATAAAGTAAAGCTATGCATCAATTATTTTATTCTTTCATTTATTAGAATATTTTATAGTAAAATATATATTTTATAAAATTATTAGATATTATATTAGATTGTTACAGTATATGATATTATATTTTTATCCATTATCGTATGTTAGTGTAGGTAATTTTTTTTATGATCATCATATTAATTTATCATAATAATTGTAGTCATTATATCATTTCTATTATAATAATCAGCTTTCATTATTGTTAATAATGATGGTAAATTTACTATAATTTTGCTCTGTTTCTGTAGTCTGTTTTTCCGATGAACTCGACAAACTGAAATGTAGTTTCTCGATTTACTCGAGGAATCGGCTGTCAACTATCTTACCTAAATTTTTAGTTTTGTTGGATTTTGCAATTCTGGTGTATAATTTTATTTTCTATAGTAGCCGCAATATTTGACCTCATAATTTGTCTCTTACATTTGGTGTCTATTTTGTAATAGATGCATATATTTTTATATTATTAATTTTCCCGAGTTACGAGGCATTTAGGAAAAATGATTCAAATTGATTTTCTCAAAATAACACCCAGTTCCTAACACATGTAATCATTTAGAAAGAAAAAGTTACCTGTTTTTTGTGTATTTTAATTTCTTTATGTTTATCTTTGCACTTATTGTTAATAACATATAACATTGTATGTACAGATATACTGTTCACGTGTTAGAAATAAACGCCATTGTTTTGGCAGCGATATTTTGTAATTTTCGTTTTTTTGATTTGTACAAGACATAAATACTTAGTTTTTGCTTCTTATCTATTTTCTTTGTTCTTAGCCTTGCTCTTTTATTTCTACTCTCATCAAATCCTATAAAGCTTTGATTAGTTATTTTTGGTTCCATGATCTATGTTAGCTGAAATCAGTCCTAATTTCATTGAATTTCTCTTTTCCTGCGTTGAGATTATTGTAGCTTGTCTCTTCTATTCAAAATTATAATTTCCAACTCCTTCGTCCACCTATTGAGTTTCAGTCTAGATTGTAGAAGTTCTGATTTCCTTTTTTTCATTTCACCAGTTCTTTATCGGTGGTTTTAGAGCAATTTGGAAACTTAAATTTCTGTGTATGTAATTATTCAACGATACAAATTTGTAGTTAATTTTCATTTGTGTTATTTGGTTTATTCTTTCATTATATTTTTATTTGCAAGTTTTTTTTTTTAATATGATGTATTTATAGGCTATACTAGAACATAAAATTTTAGTCAATAATAATTGTTTCCTCCCGCTCATTTATTCTTATTTGTGTTAATAATGTGTATATTATATTTTTAATTTTTTTGTACATGGAGTCAAACTAATTTTTATATTTGTTGTATGCTGAAATATAATAGATGTCAGGCGAAAAAATTATTGACTCAAATAAAGAACAGCAGAACAAGAAAATGAGAGACGAGATATATGCCCAAAGATACAGTGATAAATCGAACAAGAATATTCGGAAAACAAGGATTCAGTTACTTGAAGATATTGAGTTGAATGATGTCAATTCAATAGATCGTTTACAATTAACCGGTCAGCTAATGTTTTTTTTAATGTTTTTCCCATTTTACACATTTTATTTTCATTTATTTATTTATGTTGTTCTGATTTGTCCTATTTTTCATAGCTGGAGACTTGAATGAAGATGGACATGGAATTTGTTTTATTGGCTCTAACAATTTAGAAGATAATAGCGTAGAAAACCTCATTTATCATGAAGAACATGAAAATGAAAATCATGAATTCCAATTAACTCCTTGTATTTCAAATATTACTATGAGACATGTGCCTACAAAACTTATGTATTACGACTCCAACAAATTGTATTCATCGCCTTTGCAAAAAGTTTGAAAAAGAAAGTAAAGGTTTTTGTTGTTCGATGGAAAAATCAAATTGCATATTGAAAGGCCAAGAACCATTAGTAACTTTCAAGAAGATTAACATTCAACATAGCTAAGCAACATAAACGAAAATAAAAGCGTAAAGAACACAAGGAATTTTTCTACTAAGCCCCTGAGGTTCGGTGACCAAATCTAACATCTACATCCTCTGTTGAGCATCCACAACGTGGAATATGCTCTAAGTATCATTAAACCAACCAATCGGCAACCAAGTCCAGAGTATATCAAATATTACAGACTTCCCTTAAACCACCAAGGTTTAACTCTCAAGAAACCACAAAATGTACAGAAATCAACCTCGCCATCGCTCACGCAAGAACAACACATTTCAGTTTTGATTCGGTAAGAACTAAGTATAAAAGTCAAAAGACTTTTATCTATCACCAAGAATCATCAACTGATGATCTTTTAACAAAGAAAAGAATGAGAAGAAGATTCGAGGAGATTTCGAGAGGCGAAGAAGGCGTAAGAGCATTTTTCACACGTAAAACCCTAATCTATTTTTTGCCGTAAGTGAAGTATCCAAGCAAGGCGGGGAGTATATCAGACGCCATTCACATCCCAGGGTTGTAAAGCCTCCACGTGTAATCATCTGATCAATTGGCTCCACTTAAGAAATCGTGTTTCACATTTAAACAGAAGATGAAATAACAATTCTGGTGGCACACGACTTTCCCAACAGCTCCACCTTGCTACCAGGAATTGGTTATCTTTCATTGACACTTAGAACACTTCCATTACTGTTTCATTGCTCAGTACCTGTAAAGAAAATTTAAAACAAATTAAATGGAGGGAAAACAAATCAATCAGACTCAACCTGATCAATTGAAAGAATCTTTAAACAATTCTTAAACTTATTCAAAGGAATTACTTTTGTTCCCATATCAGAGGGATTGAATTGAGTAGCAATCTTCTCAAGTTTCAAAATGCCTTTTGAAATAATATCTCTTATGAAATGATATTTAACATCTATATGTTTTGATCTATAATGAAACATAGGATTTTACTCAAATGTATGGCACTTTGATTATCGAGAGAATACAATAGCATTTTCATCAACAAAACCAAATTCCTTTAATAAGCCTTCAAGCCGATACCTTCCTTTCATTGCGTTAGCGATAGCAATATATTCAGCTTCGAGAGAGGATAGAGCAACTACCTTTTGAAATTGAGATTTCCAAGCGATTAGGTTCCACACAATGTAAAGAAATAAGCGGATGTGGATCTCCTATTATCTTTATCCCCCGTGAAAGTCGTAGTCTCAGATAACCTCTAAGGGTTATACCTTCTTTGCATTTTCTCAAGATCAGACCCATATTTGAAGTACCTTTCAAGTATTTGATAAGCCACTTAAGAGCTTCCCAATGGCATTCACCAGGGTTAGACATGAATCGACTCAATACACTAATGCTGTAAGCAAGATCAGGTCTTGAACAAATCATCGATACATCACGAGATCCAATCACATTAGCATAAGGAACATTTTCCATTCTTTCATATTCTTCTTTTGAATTTGGACAATAATCGAGAGGACAACTTAAAATGATTTGCAAGAGGTAAACTAACAGGCTTTGCATCAGACATGGCAAATTTCTCAAGAATTTTTATCACATAAGATTGTTGATTCAAAATAAGCATGTCATTTTTCTTATCCCTTTTAATTTGCATTCCTAAAATTTTTTTTGCAGATCCTAAATCTTTCATGTCAAACTCAGAATTCAGTTTATCCTTTATACTTTTAATTTCATCTTTATCATGACTGGCAAGTAACATATCATCAACATACAATAAAAGATAAAGAGAATTTACACCTCCAGAACCTTTACAGTAAAGACATGAATCAAATTTGCTCCTTTTGAATCCCAGATTTTGTACAAAAGTATCAAATCTTATGTACCACTGTCTAGGAGCTTGTTTCAGACCATATAAAGACTTCTTTAAAAGACAGACCAAGTCAGACTTACCCTTTTTCTTAAAACCTAAGGGTTTATTCATGTAAATGGTTTCATCTAACTCACCATATAGAAAGGCAGTTTTCACATCTAACTGATCCAACTCCCACCCAAACTGAGTTACCAGAGACAAGATGATTCTTATAGTAGTATGTTTTACCACAGGTGAGAAGATTTCAGAGTAATCAACACCCTCTCTTTGTGTAAAACCCTTAGCAACAAGTCTGGCCTTAAACCTGACTTTGTTAATACTACTTTCACTTTCTTTCAACTTGTAAATCCATTTACAATCAACTACCTTCTGATTTTTAGGTTTTTCAACCAAAATCCAGGTATTGTTATGCATTAAGGAAGACATTTCTTCCTCCATAGCAGCTTTCCAGTTTAAGGAATCATTACATTTCATTGCCTCATCGTAAGAGAGAGGCTCACTTTCTACCATTTCCTGATATGTGAGAAAAGAGACAAAATTATCATCATTGAATCTAGCAGGTGGTCTGATCTGCCTTCTCTGTCTATCTCTTGTGAGTTGATACTCATCAATAGGCAGAGTTGCTGTATCAGTGTCACCTTCTATAGATTCTTCATCATTTTGTAAAGTTATTTCTTGATGATTTAGATTTTCTCTTTCTTCCATATCCTCTCCAATCCCTAAACTGGGAGACTCCACCTTAATCCTAACATCTCTATCTTTCAGATTAGAAGTGGTGTCTTTCAAACATGGCATTAAGGACTCATTAAAGACAACATCTCTTCTAATTATTACCTTAAACCCTCTCTCTTCTTTTACCCAAAGTCTATAGCCTTTTGTGTTTTCTCCATATCCCAATAAGACACACCTTAGAGACCTAGGCTCTAATTTGCCTACATTTTGGTGAGCATAAGCAGAACAACCAAAGATCTTAAGATAAGAGTAGTCTCTGGTGTCTTTAGTCCAAACAGATTCGGGACTTTAAAGTTTAAAGCATCAAGGATTTCTATTACACAGATAAGCAAGAAGTTAAAAGCAGTTTCACCCCAGAATAGCTTTGGCCAGACACTGGAAGTTAAGAGCATGCATCTTACCTTATTTAGGAGAGTTCTGTTCATCCTTTCAAAGAACTCCATTTCTTTGAGGAGTATAGGTATGATTACGTTCTAACAATACCATGCAAGTGATGTAATTCATTAAATTCATAATTGCGAATTCAAGTCCATTATCTTGTTCTTAAGGTCTTAATCTTAAGATCAACTTGATTTTCAATTTGAGTTTTCCAATTTTTAAACACAGAAAAGGTTTCATCTTTAGTTTTTAACAAGAAAACCCAAGATTTTCTAGAAAAATCATCAATGATTAACAGATAATATCTAAAACCAGATTGAGTACACACAGAAGCAGGTCCCCACAAATCAGCATGCAGGTAATCAAGAATTTTTTCAGACTTGTGAGTTCCCTTTGAAAAGGGAAGCTTTACCTGCTTTCCTAATATGCATGTTTCACATGAAGTAATATCACACAGATTTACATTCTCAAAAACACCTTGTTTCTGAAGAAATTTAAGCCCTTTATTGCCTATATGACCAAGTCTTTCATGCCATAGTTTTGAGAAAATCAAATTTTTATCTGAAGTAGCTGCTGTTAAACTGTGGATTGACTTGGTTTTTAGAAAATATAAACCATGTTTCTTCTCAGATTTGATGATTAAATCACCATCCTTGAAGATATTGATTTGTCCCTTTCCAATCCTAATATCAAACTCCATATCATCAAGAACTCCTAAGGATATAAGGTTCCTTTGAAGATCAGGAACAAGTCTGGTATTGTGGAGAATCAGATTGGTTCCATTTTCTAAAACTATACTAACACTGCCTATTCCCTTTATGTCACAGGTCATGTCATTTCCCATAACCACATGGCCCCCATCAGAATTCTGAAAATTGGTGAACCAATTTTTATTTGGGCACATATGAAAAGTACAACCTGAATCAAGGATCCATTCCTGATTCAGGTGTCTTTCAGAATTTACAAGAACAACACCATTTTCAGATTCTTCATTATTATAGGCTAAGACAGCAGTACCTTCCTTTGTACCCTTGTCTTTTAGCTCATTTTGTCTCTTGAAGCAATCTTTCATAAAATGCCCTGTTTTTCCACAGAAATAGCATTTTTCCTTTGGCATTATTCCTATTCTTTTCTTTACCCTGACCCTTCTTTTTTCCCTCAGATTGATCTTTCTTAAAATGAAAACCAGATTTTCCGAGTTTTTCCCTTTAATCACTAAGGTCTCACCTCTCAAGTTCTCCTATTTTCGATTTGAGCTCTAGATCTTTGTTTCTAAGGGCACTAATTATTATTTCAAATGGTTAGGGTATCCTTCCATATTCTAGAGCATTTTTCAAATCTTTGTGCCTATCACTTATTGAATTTAGGAGAACCACGTGCCCAATTGATCTTGTGAAAGATTTTCATCACAATTGGCAAGGTCTTGGGAGACGCTTTTGTAACTGTTGATTTTCATCCAAGTCGAGGAAGAGTCCATTTTAAAAGAAAAGAATTGTTTGAGAAGATAACATTTGTTTGGAATAGTTTTTGACACATAATGTACGTAATTTGGTCCAAAGTTCAAAAGTAGAAGACTAGTTTCTCCTATGGTTCTTATCACATTATCGGATAAGTGTAAAAGATAGTACTCGTGCAATTTCTTCAATTTCGGACTTCTTAATTTCGTGCATATCATCGTGCCAAGAATCATCAAGAGCTTTTGCACATTTTTGTTGCATCAAAATTGGTTTTAATTTTTGACCCCACATATTAATATCCCCTTTCCCATCAAAGATATTCAACTCAAATCTTTTTGAAGACATATTTCAAAAAAAAATTTGAAAAAACACTTTACAGACAAGTTTACTTAGCAAACTATAAGAGAAAAATAATCACAAAGAAGATTTTCAGATTATAGTCAAGTTCAGAAGATCATATACACAATATGAACATGCTACTCTATACAGATCACACAAGTTTTGTCTCCAGCAGAAAATAACTCCTTGATCACACCCGTACTGGATTTATCTCAGATTCCCAAGGCCTCTTATGGAGCCTTTGGACAAAGAATAGTCTCCAGGGGGTTTCTTTGTGAACGGAGTAAGTTTTAGGGACACAAAACACAAATAAACCTATCTATTTAACAAGAACAGTTAAAAGAAAGGTTAGATCTCACCCAAGAATACCTAAATCTGTACAGAACATTGAAGATTTTCAGAGATCCTCTTATACGAAAGTAGAATCCAAAGATCTGATACCACTGAAAGGCCAAGAACCATTAGTAACTTTCAAGAAGATTAACATTCAACATAGCTAAGCAACATAAACGAAAATAAAGCGTAAAGAACACAAGGATTTTTCGGCTAAGCCCTGTGAGGTTCGGTGACCAAATCTAACACCTACATCCCTCTGTTGAGCATCCACAACGTGGAATATGCTCTAAGTATCATTAAACCAACCAATCGGCAACCAAGTCCAGAGTATATCAAATATTACGAGACTTCTCTTAAACCACCAAGGTTTAACTCTCAAGAAACCACAAAAAATGTGCAATCAACCTCGCCATTCTTTCACGCAAGAACAACACATTTCGGTTTGATTCGACAACTAAGTATAAAAGTTAAAAGACTTTTATCTATCACCAAGAATCATCAACTGATGATCTTTTAACAAAGAAAAGAATGAGAAGAAGATTTCAGAGACGAAGAAGACGAAGAAGACGAAGAGCATTTTTCACACAGAAAACCCTAATCTCTTTTTTGCCAGAAGTGAAGTATCCAGAAGCAAGGGAAGGAGTATATCAGACGCCATTCACATCCCAGGGTTGTAAAGCCTCCACGTGTAATCATCTGATCAATTGGCTCCACTTAAGAAATCGTGTTTCACATTTAAACAGAAGATGAAATAACAATTCTGGTGGCACATGACTTTCCCAACACATATCAATTGTTCACCTTCTATTTTATATGATTTATATACTTCAAGTTCAGATGAGGCATTAGATTTTAAAAATAATGTACGAAATTATAATAACCATTTTGCTTTTACTTCTTTTGGAGTGAAGTTTGATAAAGATTTATCTAAATCTATTAATTAGAAAGGTATTTACACTTTTAGAGTTCAAGGACAAGTATACCATTATATAAATCCAATTCTAAACATTGATAATAATCCATCATATTTACAGTTATACTTTTATGATACAGACAATGAAATACAAAATAGATTAAATACATCTATCAATTTCTCATCATCTTTACTACACATATTAGTAAATCTATTAAAGATTAATCCATATTCAAGATTCTTTCGTTCCCTAAGTGACATTGAAAGTCTTGAAACATGCAAAATTCATATTAGATGTGATGCTGGTCTTGATCAAAGAGTATATAATGCACCACGTGTCTCGGTGGTCTGTAGTTTGGGTTGATGAGGACCCATCTGCAGACATAAGATATCGTGATATATCAATTTACTGTCATTCTAATAATTCACATAGAATACATTACTATTATGGATGCTATGATCCCCTACAATATCCATTATTATTTCCCTTTGGTGAGACTGGTTGGCATGAAGGTATTGAAAAGGCAAAAAAAATAGTACATTTGATAGTCATTGTATAATAGATAGTTCCTTTCTACTAACAATGTAAGTTCTGCGGTGATGTAATAGAGAAAGAAAAAAAGGTAAAGACTACCAATATGTTTGTTCACTTAAACTCATTAAATCTAGATTTTTCTTTCATTAAATTTCTTTGTATTTTTCTCCTGTGCAGCTTTTTAAAGAAGAATAAAAAGGTTTACAAGTGTCTTGTCATGAATACTATTGCTTCAAATTACAGGTACGTGATACACAAAACAATGTTTTGCTCCATGTCGATAGACTTCTACAGCAATATGTAGTAGATATGTATGTTAAACTTGAAACAAGTCGATTAGATTATTTTCGTAAAAATCAAAGTGAAATTGTCTTTGAATTATATCAAGGAGTTGTTGATAGTGTAGAAAATGGTCAGAATAGAGGTGCACAAATTGGTCGTCGATTATTTTACCTTCTTCTTTTGTTGGGGTCCTAGAAATATGAAAAAAGATATATGGATGTTATGGCATTAGTACAAAAATTTGGTAAACTCGATTTATTTTAACATTGACATGTAACCCTAATTGGATAGAAATAAAACAAGAATTAAGGCATAATGATATAGGATGAATAATAGACCGATTTAATCGCTAGAATATTTAAATCTAAATTAGAAGAACTTAAAGTCGATTTATTGAAGCACCAAATATTTGGGCCTGTTGCTGCATATATTTGTGTTGTAGAATTCCAAAAACGAGAACTTCCACATGCTCATTTCTTATTAATCTTACAAAGTTCTGCAAAAATTAATAATATTGATAGAGTTGATTCTATTGTATCATGTGAAAGTCCAGATAAAGTAAAATATCCCCATCTTCATTATGTTGTTGTTAAACATGTGATGCATGGTCCATGTGGTCATTTGAATCCCCATAATGTTTGTATGGATAGAAAATGTCATTGTAAGAATACATATCCAAAGGAATATATCTCAAATACTTTTATTGGTCATAATTCTTATCCAACTTATAGACGGTTGAACGATAAACGATCATTTATGATTAGAGGACATTTATTAGACAAATGATGGGTTGTACCTTACAATCCATATTTGTGTGCTAAGTTTGATTGCCATATTAATGTAGAAATATGTTCAACAATTAAAGCTGTTAAATACCTTTATAAATATGTTTATAAAGGATATGATCATGTAAGTTTTTCAATTAATAATACTAATAATGAAAACCCTATTGATGAAATTCAGCTATACCAAAATAGACGTTGGATTTCTCCACCTGAAGCAATGTGGAGAATATATGGATTTGTTTTGTATGAAATGTCTCCTTCAATTATCTCATTACAACTACATGTTGAAAATAACCACTTAATAACATATAGAGATTATGAAAATTTAGAAACGAAGTAATCAATAACGAATCTAGACAACGCTCAATGTTAACTGAATTTTTTCATATGAATCTTTCAAATGAACTTGCTAAAACATTATTATATAAAGATTTTCCTAAATTTTTTGTATGGGATGGCCAAGGGAAAATATGGCGTCGAAGGAAAAAGGAAATGTTATTGGTAGAATAGTTACATCTTCTATAATCAAGGAGAAAGATATTACTTACGTATTTTATTAAATCATATTAAAGGAGCAACTTCATTCGAAAATTTAAAAATAGTAAATAGTGTTTATTTGTCGTCTTTCAGGTGAAGCACTATCTCACTTGGTTTATTGAAAGACAATAATTATTGTGAGCTTTGTTTAGATGAAGCTATTAGTTATCAAATGCCTTCTTCTCTTCAGTAGATTATTTGCTACCATACTCATCCTATGTTCTCCTAATAATTCGGATATTTTATGGAAAAAATTTCACCTATCTTTATGTGAAGATTATTTATCTGATGGCGTGTCTATTGCAAATGCAGAAATAAAAGCATTACATGAAATGAATTCTATATTAGAAGCAAATAGTAAAAATATAAATGATTACCATCTTGTACCTTTTCAAATATATATGGAACAAGATGACATATTAGCTAAGATTATTAATGAAGAACTAAACAATGTTATTCATGATGACAATACTATGTATACAAATAACTTGAATGAATATCAAAACATTGCCTATGATAAAATTATTACGAGATGTATATAGTAATACAAGTCGTATGTATTTTATAGATGGATCCGGTGGAACTGGTAAAACTTATTTATAAAAAGCTTTGCTCTCTACAGTTCGATCTAAAAATCTTATAGGTTTAGCAATGACTTCTTGTGTGTTGCAACTGCTATTACACGGTGCACGAACAAGACATTCAAAGTTTAAGATACCACTTGAAATAAATCATAATATGACTTGTTACGTTAGTAAGCGACCGCTTTAGCAAGCTTGTTCAGATTGACAAATTTGATTATTTGGGATGAAGCACCAATGGTCCACCGTTATGCAATAGAGGCTGTAGATAGGATGCTAAGAGATGTTAATGATTCTATATTGCCTTTTGGAGGGAAAGTTGTTGTTTTAGGAGGTGATTTCCGACAAGTTTTACCAGTAGTTCAAAAAGGAAATAAAGAAGCAATCATCAGATCAAGCTTAGTGTATTCATACTTATGGCCAAATTTTATACAATTACAATTAGTACAGAATATGAGAGCTCAATTAGACGCAGACTTTTCTAAGTTATTACTTGATATAGGCAATGGAATCCAACCTAAGCATACCTGTAATCTGATTACATTACCAGATGAAATAGCTATACCATTTGATAACAAATTAGTTTCTCTAAAAGAATTGATTGGAAATGTTTACCCAAACTTACACAATTATAGCAATGAATTAGATAAGATGATCAATCGAGTGATTTTAACTCCTAAAAATAATCTTTGTGGATGAAATCAATAATATTGTACTTGATGAAATTCTTTGGTGAAAATATTACATATTATAGCTTTGATTTAAACGTTAGAAGTAAATGAACAAAGTATTCATGAAGATTTTCTTAATACATTAACTCCAAATGGTATTCCACCTCATGAACTTGTATTGAAAGAAAATTGTCCTATTATGTTATTGAGAAATATTAATCCATCTGAAGGATTATGTAATGGCACTAGATTAATTTTTCGTGGATTTGAGCGTAATGTTATTCATCTTGAAATATCTCGTTGGAGAATGGAGTGGAAATAAAGTATTTTTACCTAGAATTCCATTTATTCCACTTGAAAGTGATAAGAGTACATTCCCTTTTAAAAGAACACAATTTTCGATTCGTCCTTGTTTTGTAATGACAGTAAATAAAGCTCAAGGTCAAACACTAGATTATGTTGAACTATATCTTCCGAACTGTATATTTTCTCATGGTCAACTTTATGTTGCATTATCTAGAGCAAAAACAAGTAAATGTATTAAAACATTAATTATACCAAACGATAAACAAAAAATTATTTAAGTTGTACAAAGAATGTAGTTTATCTGTAAATATTAGCAATTGTGCATTCATAGTGTTTATAATATTATTATGCTTTATTTGTTTATTACAGGTGTGTACTCTATAAACAATATTTACAATTTGTATTCTTGAAGTATATTTCATGCGTTCTTTGAAGAACACTTCTACAAAGCTTTGGCATCAATGATATTGTAGTAAATAAATAGCCGATCTACTCTTACATCAAGATTGGTGAAGAGTGTTGTATAGGACTTTGAAGAAAACATCTACAAAGCTTTGAAATTATTGATAGTGCGGTGAATAAGTGGCGGTCTGTTCAAATATATGACGCTATAGTTATGTATGTTTTGTAATAGGATGAGATTATAATCCAAATTAGAAAAACTCAATATTTGATTTAGATTATTTTTGATTTTTTTATAAGTATCATTGTTTTATTTTGCAAATATTACACTACAAATGTGCAAATTTATCAATGATTATTGTTCAAATATTTTCTATTTGCTTTACTATCACAAATTATATTCTCACATTTTATTTTATTAATTTACTTTAAATTTATATTACTTAATAATTTATTAAAAAATTTCACGGTATATTTATGTTAACTTAGCACCAATTTTTACCATTTATTGTTAACTAAGTGAAACATCTTTTATAATTGTATTTTTTTTTTTTGCTAATATTCAATCTTATGTATGCATATATTATTATCATAAATATACTAATATTATATAATATGTTGATTTAAAGAAGGAATTCATGGAATATTATTAGTACGAAATATTTTTTCCTTTGATATTAATACAATTTCTAATGCTCACTATATATTGAACTCTTGAAAGCTAAGTCAGTTTGTGTTAAATTCAATTTTGTAATTGATATAGTTATAAAGTGTATTTCCTAGCTAACATAATTACATCAAACAAATTAATATAAAATACATTCTATTCCTTGACGTTGAATTTTTTAAGATTGAAACTAAATTTATCTTTTTTGATTAATTTATCAAACTTAATAAAGTTTCTATGAATTTTGTCTTGATCAAGTTCAGTAAATGAAAAAATAATTTTAACAAACAAAAATTTAGAGTACAAATATCTAAATATTCAATCTTAGAAATTTATAGTCCATTTGCCAATGATTGAGTTTGCCGAGATACTTTACAAAGTAAATAGTTATTAACAATATAAAACTTTTTTTACATTTAATATGATTTTATTTACTTTTATCTTTACATGAATTCAAGTCAACACAGGTAACTAAAAAAGGTCTAAGTATACTTTATTTCATATTTTTATGGAATTGAGCCAAATTGATACAAGAAACTATGCATTACTACGTAGTCTACTCCTACATGTAATCATACATCTAATAAAGACAACTAAATATTCACATCACAAATGTACACATATCTTTTATTGTACATATGTCAATATGATCTTTATTCGATTCATCCTCACCATACACGTATGAAAAATCTATATACATAAATAGATATAAATATCGTGATTCGGGCTTCACCTCGTTATTCTCGATTCGGGCTTCAGATCCTCATCTCCAATTCTTCGTGTGGCAAGCCACGCAACAATTAATAAGTGCTTGGACCCCATCTCCTCGAAGACACGCAGCACTTAATAAATCTTGGGCCCCATCCCTTGTCCAATTAATTAAAACAAGCACTTTGCCTATTCTTTCATGTTTTTAACAATTTGATCCCTATTCTTTTTTTTTTTTGAGATATCATCCCCATTTTTCTATCTATAGTCACAAATAGCTCCAAAATCACTATTTCTCACGCATCTAACAATTCTTGACCAATTTTATCTTTGACTTACCTAAATTAAAATAATAGAAAAAATTACAATATAAACATTGCAATTGGACCCTTTAACTTTTGTAAAGTATACATATATCCTAAATAATTTTATTTTATTTTAGTTATTGGAGGAAAATTTTGTAGACTCCAAAAATTATTAATATAAAGCCCACCCCATTATAGATTTCCTTACTTTTTGTTTTATAATTGTTTCATCCATTTATTTCATAACCTCTAATAATTTAATCTTTTACCTTCGAAAATAATAGCTTGAATCTCATGAAGCCTCATACACGCTTCAACTACCGTCACCAATTTATTGCTTCATGTTGTAGTACTTACTTATTTTTGTTTGTAGATTATTAGGTAAAGCAAATTTCATATTCACAGTTTAACCATCGTTATTTATTTGGTTGTAATTTTTTAGCTAATATTTTGATAATTAGTATACAAAATTACTCAAATATAAAATAACTAATTACACTCATTATATTCTTAATAAAAATATTTAACTCAATAATTAATTTTCGATTATTATATTATTTTAAATAATATACATTATGATAACAAAAAATTTATGTATTTCAATTTCATAAATGTGCCTATATTAAACATTTCAATAAGAGTGAAGATCTTGACCTAAAATTTTGGGGTGCTTATATTAATAATTTGGGATGTTAAAATCTATTATTGGTATGGTGAGTACTTTTTCTGATTTACTTGAGGTTCAGTGGGATAGGGTGAGGAGGAGTAGGAATGAATTCTTAAGGCATCATTATTGGGGCCCACATCATTTATTAATTGCTGCGTCACAAGCAACGCAGCAATCGGGACAGAAGATGTAGACCCCCATTCGGGGAACATATCCTTGCTCTTCACATAATAGCTACTATATACCTCTATATATATACATTCCCTCTGATTACAAAATAAACACAACAAACATACTATAGTGACATTTATCATCAAGTGTTTAATTCTCAATCTCCTCATACTCCTCTTTAAGATTTCAAATACACGTCCGTACTATATTTCAGCACGTACTCTTACAATTTACTCCTCTTTAAGATTTTAAATACACGTCCTTACTATATTTCAACACATACTCTTACAATTCACTATTAGCATAAATATCATTTCATTTTGAAAACTTATCTACACTCTTTAATTTATATTTTAAATTTTTTGCACGATCAAATGATGGAAAGACAATACAAATTAATACCAAATATTTCTCCCATTGATACAAACTGGACATCCAAAATTATTGTTGTGGAAAAATCATTTCCACGAACAGCTCAACGAAGCCCAACAAAATACCAGAATATGGTCTTTATGGATCCAGAGGTATATTACTTGAATCCATTATTTATGTTTCTTGATTTATTTAATTTCAGACACATAATATATTTACAAATTCTATTTACCCTCTAATATGTTACAACTTTAAATTGTCTTTGCTCATATTAAAAATTAATATCTAGCCAAAACTGTATACATGTTTTTACAAAATCTCTAATTTTAATGCATGGTATTATACAGAAAAATAAAGTCCATGCAACTATCTATGATGCCAACATCTCAGCATATGAAGACAAGCTACTCCTTGGCAAAACGTATCTTGTCTCAAATGCAAATGTCAAGTTCACCAAGCCTGAGTATCAAGCTTCTATGGGCGACATACGATTGGACGATATACGGGTCGAACAAAAGTTGAGGAAGTCAATGAAGACCACAGTGTTTTGATATCTTCTACATACAATTTTGTCCCTTTCAACAAATTGGAACCTTACATGGACTCAAAAATCGATATCGATGATTTGTTCCTATTTTGCAAAAAACAAAAATTTTTCCTTTCTATTCATTTAAATTATTATATGTACACGTTTTAGATGTTCACCCTAGCCATTTTTTTCATAACACATTTCATTTGTCCTAATTTGTTATTTTTATCCTTTAGGTATCATTGGAGTTGCAATCGATGTGAAACCTAAAAGACTTGTTCAAACTAGATTTGAAACACAAACTTGTATTCAAGTTATAGTTCTCATCGACACGAAGTTTGTATATATATATATATATATAGCTATATTATTTTAAACTCTAAATATAACTTCCAATAATTACAATATTATTAAATACATTCATATACTACTTTCTCATATATTTTATGTGTTTCTATACTAGCTTCAACACTGCGTGTTACTAACCATGTGGGATAATTTTTTGGAAAAAGAATGTCGTTTCATTGTCGATAACTTAAGCAAGAAACAAATCATCATTGGAAACCGTCTAAAAGTAACATCTTTTAGTGGTAATATGTTATCAACAATTTTTAACTCATCAATGGAATATTACAACATTTATAGACAATGTTAGCTCTTTCAATATATATATTTATATATTTATTTCATGCACAGTGCCTTTCAATTTCAACCAAGGCAAACAAAGATATTCTCCTTCAATGCTCATTTGGAACAAGTGGTTGAGCTAACATCTTGGTAACAATTTATTTATTCATTATCTTATATTCAAACTCTATGTCGTATATCTTTATATATATGTGTATAAATTGCTAATATTTGTACACATTGTGCAAGGTTGAAACAAATTCGACAAGTTAGATGAAATGATCTTGTCAAAGATATATCCATCCTCGGCAACAAAGAATATTTTAACCGGGACATGAACAATATCACAGAGATTCAACAGATTCCACAATTTGTTATGTGGAGTAAGGCTAATCCTAATTCATATAACATATAGAAAAATGCATTTCATTATTGCAAAATATTTATACATTTTATCTTCAAAAATAACTAACAGTAAGGCAGAGATATTTCTAGGTTTACGCACGAGCATATGTGAGAGTATTTAAGTAAGCCTTTTGGTACATGTCTTGCAATACCTGCAACAAAATATCAAATGCTGATTTCAATCAGACATACGAATGTGTCTTCTGCAAATTTCCCCATGCAGTTGCAGTACCAAGGTATAAGATAGTTTATGAATTATTTATTATTTACAATTATTTTCACATGCAACACTTTTAACTTGTGTTATATGTTAGGGCATGCGTATATATGGAACTAGAGGACTCGACAAGCTCATTGTCTGGGACTATGATTGGAGATACAGCGGAGAAATTCTTACAGTACACAGGCAAACAACTAATTGATAGTGGATCAGAAGTATTGGAAAAAATCAGAATCACGTTGGAGGAAGAACAATTCTTTTATATTAAAGGAATGACGAAAAATGTCTTGGAAAATGAATACAAGTATGACATTATCTTCTTCAACAAACCAGTTCCTTCGACTTCGACCAGTTCTACAAGTACAAGATCAAAGAATAACAAAAGGAAGATATAGCCTACACCACTGACACACCAATGCCTCTTCATGGGCAAACATTTCCAAGGGCAGTGAAACAGCTTAATTTCCCTTCTTCACCTGCGTCTAAATCCAAGAAAAGAAAAATTGAAGACCATCCAATCTCATCTGAGAATTTAGCCAACCCAGAAAAGTTGCCTACGTCAACAATAGATGGATATTCACGGGTTCTGAAAGACAACGCCACACTTTGAAAACTAATGATATCCGTGTATGCATTGCTACCTTTTTCCATTTTCAGGAATCGATGTTAGGTTTTTTAGTAATATTCAAAAGTTTTTGTCCTTTATAGATAGTAGCCTTTTTAGATGCAATGCAATGATGTAAGTTATATTTAAAAATCTATATAATTTATATTTTTATGTCATTTTATTCTTACTATTAAATTAATGTTATTAGATATGTAGATTTATTAATAATAATAAACTCAGTACAAAATAAAATATTTTCGCCACAAACAAATATTAATTTTTTTTTTTTGTGGACTTTTCTATTTACTTTGTCAATTTACTTTATAAATTAAGCACATGCATAATTGTTTTTACTCTATCATTTATTATAACATATTATAGTAAAATATATATCATATAAAATTATTATATATTCTATTAAACTATTAAAATGTATTACATTTTTTATTTATTTTAGCAATTATTATAGCATAGTACCATTCAACTCGACAAAGTTTGTCGAGTTGAATAGTAAGTGAAAGAATCCACATAGCCAAAAAAATAACTTTTTTTCCTCAACAGTCAAATACTATTCAACTGGACAACGTTTGTCGAGTTGAATATTAAGTGAAAAATTCACACACACACACACACACAAAAACGCATCTTACCTGAACCGTAACTCGACAAACTTTGTCGACTTACTATTCATCCAATCTTTTTTAAAATTTTTGTTTTGTCGACTTTTCCATTTACTTTGCCAATTTACTTTATAAATTAAGCACATGCATAATTGTTTTTACTTTATCATTTATTATAACATATTATAGTAAAATATATATCATATAAAATTTTTATATATTATATTAAACTATTAAAATGTATTACATTTTTTATTTATTTTAGCAATTATTATAGCATAGCGTAATAAAAATTTATTACAATAAATATATCAATTTGTTATAATAATTATATCAATTTTATTACAATAATCAATTTTAGTATAATTAATAACTATAGTAAAATTTAATATCCATTTATTATAATATCAATTTGTTATAATAAATTGATGTCATAACAATTTATAATATCAATTATAAATTGATATTATAAATTTATCAATTTATAATATCAATTATAACTATTTATAATATCAATTCATAATTGAAAAACTGCTCAATCACATAAATCCGGAAAGCAATTTAAAAATATATTTAATGATTATAATAATGACCATACAACATAATAATTATTAACCTAGAAAATTAAATATTTCTAAATAAATATATTAACAAATACTTATTTTTTATTTCAACCAAACACAAATCAGAAACCAAAACAATATTTTACAGTTCATTACTCAGGTAACTCAAAAACTCAAAATAGAATTTGTCAAGTTATCTATAGAATTTTTTTATTTAAAATAAAGACAAACCTATAATATAATATACACAAATCCACAGAATATCAAAAACAAATTTTTACGTAACTTAACACATAGATTTATAATATTTGTAAATCAATAGTACTAAATAAAAAACTAAAATTACTCATTCAATGTATTTGACAAAAAAATTCCCGTTTTATGATTTTGGTTTTGTGTCACATTTTCATCGAGTAACTCGATAAACTGAAATTTGAGTTTTTCGAGTTCCTCGAATAACTCATGAAATGCATATTTTTCATTCTTTAGTTTTTCTTTTCAATTTAAATTATACATGATATCTTATAATAAATATATAAAAACATTTTTTTTACATAAATTAACACGTGTATTTATAATATTTGTAAATCAATTATACTAAATAAAATACAAAATTACTTATTCAATTTATTTGACATAAATATTCCCGTTTTGTGATTTTTGCTTTTGTGTCACATTTTTCTTCGAGTACCTCTACAAACTCAAATTTTATTTTTTCGAGGTACTCGAATAACTCATAAAATGCATATTTTTTAATTTTTTTTCTTTTTTATTTTAATTATACATCATATATTATAATAATTTCAAATAATATCTATTTATTTAATATCATATATATTGTATTCTAATATATTATAATCTATACACTGTAAGAGGAAAAGAAAATAATAAACTATTTAACTCGACAAGAAAACAATTCTTGTCAAGTCAAAAAATTTAGAAATAGAAAAATCCACATGAAATAAAATAAATAAAACAAATATTTACGTAAACAGCAACTCGACAAACTTTGTCGAGCTACTATTTCACTCGGCAAATTTTGTTGAGTTTGTAGAAAAGTCCACATAAAAAAAATTAATACTTTTTTGCGTGAACAGTAACTCGTGAAACTTTATTGAGCTACCATTCAACTCGACAAAGTTTGTCGAGTTGAATAGTAAGTGGAAGAATCCACATAGCCAAAAAAATAACTTTTTTCCCTCAACAATAAAATACTATTCAACTAGACAACATTTGTCGAGTTGAATAGTAAGTGAAAAAGTCCACACACACACACAAAACACAACTTACATGAACCGTAACTCGACAAACTTTGTCCGATTACTATTCATGCAATCTTTTTAATATTTTTTTTTTGTGGACTTTTCCATTTACTTTGTCAATTTACTTTATAAATTATGCACATACATAATTGTTTTTACTCTATCATTTATTATAACATATTATAGTAAAATATATATCATATAAAATTATTATATATTATATTAAACTATTAGAATGTATTACATTTTTTATTTATTTTAGCATAGTGTGATAAAATTTTATTACAATAAATATATCAATTTGTTATAATAATTATATCAATTTTATTACAAGAATCAATTTTTAGTATAATTAATAACTATAGTAAAATTTAATATCCATTTATTATAATATCAATTTGTTATAATAAATTGATGTTATAACAATTTATAAGATCAATTATAAATTGATATTATAAATTTATCAATTTATAATATCAATTTATAATTAAATAACTCGCTCAATCACATAAATCCCGAAAGCAATTTAAAAAAATATATTTAATGATTATAATAATAACCATACAACATAATAATTATTAACCCAGAAAATTAAATATTTCTAAATAAATATATTAACAAATACTCATTTTTTATTTGAACCAAACGCAAATCAGAAACCAAAACAATATTTTACAGTTCATTACTCAGGTCACTCAAAAACTCAAAATAGAATTTGTCGAGTTATCTATAGAATTTTTAATTTAAAATAAAGACAAACCTAGAATATAATATACACAAATCCACAGTATATCAAATAGATCAAAAAAAATTTTTTACGTAACTTAACACATAGATTTATAATATTTGTAAATCAATAGTACTAAATAAAAAGCTAAAATTACTTATTCAATGTATTTCAAAAAAACTCATCAATCTCAAGAAAAACCTAAAATATAATATCCACAAATCCACAAAATATCAAATAAAATTTTTTACATAACTTAACACAGTTATTTATAATATATGTAAATCAATTGTACTAAATAAAATCTAAAATTACTTATTCAATTCATTTGACACAAATATTCCCATTTTATGATTTTTTATTTTGTATCACATTTTTCATCGAGTAACTCGACAAACCCATATGTGAGTTTTTCGAGTTACTCGAATAACTCATAAACTGCATATTTTTCATTTTTTGGTATTTGTTTTCATTTATAATGTAATTATCTAATGATTATAATCAATTTATTATAATACATTGGTACTATATAAATTTTATTATAAATTATTGTAGAATTTATTACATATTTATTTATAATTTTTTCCATAAATATTAATATAAATTTTGTTATAAATAATATTATAGTTAGTAATTATAAATAAAAATGATTTTCATAACATAATTTGATATACTCTTCTGCTTACTATAATATATTATAATAAATAATACAATAAAATTTTTTTGCATGTGTTTGCTTTGTCAGGTAACTCCACAAACACAAAATAGAATTTGTCGAGTTACTCTATTACCCACATGCTAAATACATAAAATTTATATCTATAGAACTTTTTTTTTTAAAATACATAAAAAACCTAAAATAAAATATACACGAATCCACAAAATATCAAATATATCAAAAAAAATTTTTTACATAACTTAACACATTTGTTTATAATATTTGTAAATCAATAGTACTAAATAAAAAGCTAAAATTACTTATTCAATTTATTTCACAAAAGTATTCCCGTTTTATGATTTTTGCTTTTGTGTCACATTTTTCATCAATTAACTCGACAAACTTAAATTTTGGTTTTTCGAGTTACTCCAGTAAATCATAAAATGCTTTTTTTTCATTTTTTGGTTTTTCTTTTTTCTTTAAATTATTTAAGACATTAACTCTTTTTTTTTTTTCATGTTCTTTTGCAGGCACGTGGTGAATCTCAAATTTGGATATAAATTTTTTATTTAAAATAAAAAAGAACCTAAAATATAATATACACAAATCCACAAACTTTCACATATATCAAACAAAATATTTTACATAACTTAACACATTTATTTATAGTATTTGTAAATCAAAAGTACTAAATAAAAGCTACAATTACTTATTCAATTTATTTGACAAAAATATTCTCGTTTTATGATTTTTGCTTTCGTATCACATTTTTGATCGAGTAACTCGACAAACTCAGATTTGAGTTTTTCGAGTTACTCGAGTAATTGATAAAATGCATATTTTTCATTTTTTTGTTTTTGTTTTTATTTAAATTATGCAAGATATATTATAATAATTTAATGTAATATCTAACTATTTAATATCATATATATTTTATTCTAATATATTATATTAAATTATAGAACATCAAAAATATACTCTTCTACTTACTATAATATATTATAATAAATAATAGAATAAAAAAATTTGGCATAATTTTTTATAACATTTTTTATAATTTTTTATACCTTTTCCTATAAATATTATTATAAATTATTTTATAAATAAATTTATAATTATTAAATATAAAAATATTATATTTTCATAATATAAATTGCTATTATTATAATACTATATATATATATATATATATTTTCATAACACATTATAATTACTTTGTTTTTTGAAAAATCAATAAAATTATATATGATATATTATAATAATTTAACGTAATATCTAATTATTTAATATCATATATATTTTATTCTAATACATTATATTAAATTATAGAACGTCCAAAACATACTCTTACGCTTACTATAATATATTATAATAAAAAAATTTTGCATGTGTTTGCTTTGTCAAGTACTCGACAAAACTCAGGTAACTCCACAAACTCAAAATGGAATTTGTCGAGTTACTCTATTACCCACATGTTAAATACATAAAATTTGTATGTACAGAATTTTTTTTTTCGAAAATAAAGAAAAACCTAAAATATAATATACACGAATCCACAAAATATCAAAAATATCAAAAAAAAATTTTTACATAACTTAACACATTTATTTATAATATGTGTAAATCAATAGTACTAAATAAAAAGCTAAAATTAGTTATTCAATTTATTTCACTAATATATTCCCGTTTAATGATTTTTGCTTTTGTGTCACATTTTGCATCAAGTAACTCGACAAATTCAACTTCAAGTTTTTCGAGTTAGTAACTCATAAAATGCTTTTTTTTTTCATTTTTTGGTTTTTCGTTTTTTTTTGACATTATTTAATACATTAATTCTATTTTATTTTTGTTCTCATGTTCTTTTCAAGCACGTGGCGAATCTCAAATTTTGATATAAATTTTTTATTTAAAATAAAGAAAAACCTATAATATAATATACACAAATCCACAAAATTTCAAATATATCAAACAAATTTTTTTACATAACTTAACACATTTATTTATAGTCTTCGTAAATCAAAAGTACTAAATAAATAGCTATAATTACTTATTCAATTTATTTGACAAAAATATTCCCGTTTTATAATTTTTGTTTTCGTATCACATTTTTTATCGTGTAACTCAACAAACTCAAATTTGAGTTTTTCGAGTTACTCGAGTAACTGATACAATGGATATTTTTATTTTTTTTATTTTTCTTTTTATTTAAATTATACATGATATATTATAATAATTTAATATAGTATCTATTTATTTAATATCATATATATTTTATTCTAATATATTATATTAAATTATAGAACATCAAAAATATATAATAAATAATACAATAAAATTTTTTAGCATGTGTTTGCTTTGTCGGGTAACTCGACAAAACTCGTGTAACTCCACGAACACAAAATAGAATTTGGGCTTATTTGCACAAATGGTCCTTGACTTTTGCACTTATCGCAGGTTGAGAACCTATCTTTTTATTTTTGACAGTTTAGCCCCTATTTTAAATATTTTTTGCGTCAATGGTCCTTTTCATGAATTTCCATCCAAATTACCGTGAAATTCACTTGAGAATATTTTTATTTAAAAGGGCTTATTTGCACTAATGGTCCCTGACTTTTGTAAAGGAAAATTTACAAAAGCAAAAGTCCATAATCTTTCAAAAGTGTTGAAAAGTCCCATAACCTTTTAATCCTAACACATATGACCCCAAATTTTTTTGACAATTTTACGCGATAACTTAAATAAATTAAAATAATTCATAAATCTTTTCAAAAATACAAATAAGTCCTATATCTTTCTATTTTTTACATATTTACACTTAAAATAATAAAAATTTTGTCATCAAGTCCCAAAACTTTTAATTTTGTTCACCAAAATGACATTTAAAATGTGTTTGATTAAATTCAGATTTTTTTAGTAAAAGTTGTTGAAATGTGTGGTTGAAAAATTGTAAGACCATAAAATGTGTTGTTAAAATTAATTGTTGACTTTGACTTTAGCTTTTTAGCAAAATCAAAATTGAAAACAAACGGGCTCTTAGAGTCTCTACAGATTTTGTCCAGTGGTCCATTAATGAACAAAAAAATTATACCCATGATCAAAATTTGACCAATTTAAAATTTTAATTTATTTTTCATATCAATTACTAGAGGTGGCAAAATGGGCCAGTTCAGTGGGCTAGCCCAGATAGCTCGGTCTCTGGGCTGGGCTGGTCCAAAAAAAATTAATCAAATAAGAATTAGGTCAATTTAGCCCGGTACAACTAGCCAACCGGACTGGCTTGATAAATTTTTTTTTTTGCCCAAGTCCCTACCCTACACTTCAAACACTTCAAAAATTGATCAAATAAAAACTAGGCGAGCTTTTATTTTTTTTACAAAATTATAAGTAATTATTTTTAAAAAATAAGTTAAAAATGTAAGTTGGGCTAGCCCATTGGCCATGTGGCTCAAAATCGGGCTAGATTGGCCTAGCAAATACCAGCCTATGTAAAATTGGGTCATGATTAGCCCAGTCCAATCTTTTATGTGGCCCGTCTAATTTCAGGTTGGGCCAGTCCATCTAGCTTATTTACCAGCTCTACCAATTACTAAATGATAGTTAAAAAAATTATTCACAATCTTCAGCCCACCACCACTTTTTTTTTTTTAAATTGGTATGAAAAATAAATTAAAATTTTAAATTAGTCAAATTTTGATCATGTGTATAATTTTTTGTTAATTAATGGACCAATTGGACAAAATCTCAGAGACTCTAAGAGTTCCGTTTATTTTCAATTTTGATTTTGCTTAAAAAGCTAAAGTCAATGTCAACAATTAAGAGCTTGTTTGACAAAGCTTAAAAACCCATTTTGATTTTTTTCATCCGTAATTTTTGACTTTTCAATCCACTTTTAACATGAAAAGTCAATCATTTCAACTCAAATAAACCAATTTTGATCAAATAAACCAAAAATTAGTTTATAAACTAGTTTATAATCTTTGTCAAACGGACCCTAATTTTAATTACACATTTTATAGTCCCACAACTTTTCAACCACACATTTCAACAACTTTTACTAAAAAAAATCTGATTTTAATCAAACACATTTTAAATGTCATTTTAGTGAACAAAATGAAAAGTTTTGGGACTTGATGACAAACTTTTTATTATTTTAAGTGTAAATATGTAAAAAAATAAAAAGATATAGGACTTATTTATATTTTTGAAAAGGTTTATGAGTTATTTTTAATTTTTTTAAGTTAGGGGTAAAATTGTCAAAAAAAATTGGGGTAATATGTGTTAGGATTAAAAGGTTATGGGACTTTTTAACACTTTTTGAAAGATTAGGGACTTTTGCTGCAAATTTTCCTTTACAAAAGTCAGGGACCATTTGTGCAAATAAGCCCTTTTTAAATAAAAAAAATTCTACCGTCAAATTTCACGGTGATTTAGATGAAAATTCATGAAAATGACTATTGACGCCAAAAACATTTGAAATAGGGTTTACCGCCAAAAATAAAAGATAGGTCATCAACCCATGAAGAAATGCAAAAGTCGGGGATCATTTGTGCAAATAAGCCATAGAATTTGTCGAGTTATTCTATTACCCACATGCTAAATACATAAAATTTATGTCTATAGAATTTTTTTTTTCAAATACATAAAAACCTAAAATATAATATACACGAATCCACAAAATATCAAATATATCAAAAAATTTTTTTTACATAACTTGACACATTTATTTATAATATTTGTAAATCAATAGTACTAAATAAAAATCTAAAATTACTTATTCAATTTATTTCACAAAAGTATTCCCGTTTTATGATTTTTGCTTTTGTGTCACATTTTTCATCAATTAACTCGACAAACTCAAATTTTGGTTTTTCGAGTTACTCCAAATAAATCATAAAATGCTTTCTTTTGATTTGTTTTTTTTTTTTTTCTTTAAATTATTTAATACATTAACTCTTTTTTTTTTTTTTTGTTTTTTCATGTTCTCTTGTAGGCACGTGGTGAATCTCAAATTTGGATATAAATTTTTATTTAAAATAAAGAAAAACCTAAAATATAATATGCACAAATCCACAAACTTTCACATATATCAAACAAAATATTTTACATAACTTAACACATTTATTTATAGTATTTGTAAATCAAAAGTACTAAATAAAAAGCTACAATTACTTATTCAATTTATTTGACAAAAATATTCCTGTTTGATGATTTTTGCTTTTGTGTCACATTTTTTACATCAAGTAACTCGACAAACTCAACTTTAAGTTTTTCGAGTTACTCAAGTAACTCATAAAATGCTTTTTTTTTTTTTTTTTTTTTTCATTTTTGGTTTTTTTTTTTTTTACATTATTTAATACATTAATTCTTTTTTTTTTCCTCATGTTCTTTTCAAGCACGTGGTGAATCTCAAATTTCGATATAAATTTTTTATTTAAAATAAAGAAAAACCTATAATTTAATATACACAAATCCACAAAATTTCAAATATATCAAACAAAATATTTTACATAACTTAACACATTTATTTATAGTCTTCGTAAATCAAAAGTACTAAATAAAAAGCTATAATTACTAATTCAATTTATTTGACAAAAATATTCCCGTTTTATGATTTTTGCTTTCGTATCACATTTTTTATCGTGTAACGCGACAAACTCAAATTTGAGTTTTTCGAGTTACTCAAACAACTGACAAAATGCATATTTTTCATTTTTTGTTTTTTCTTTTCATTTAAATTATGCATGATATAATATAATAATTTAACATAATATCTAATTATTTAATATCATATATATTTTATTCTAATATATTATATTAAATTATAGAACATCAAAACTATACTCTTCTGCTTACTATAATATATTATAATAAATAATAGAATAAATTTTTTTTTTTTGCATGTGTTTGATTTGTCAAGTAACTCGACAAAACTCGTGTAACTCCACAAACTCAAAATAGAATTTGTCAAGTTACTCTATTACCCATATGCTAAATACATAAAATTTATATCTATAAAAAAATTTTATTTAAAATAAAGAAAAACCTAAAATATAATATACACAAATCCACAAAATATCATATATATAAAAAAAAAAAAATTACATAACTTAACACATTTATTTATAATATTTGTAAATCAATAGTACTAAATAAAAATCTAAAATTACTTATTCAATTTATTTTACTAAAATATTCTCGTTTTATGATTTTTGCTTATGTATCACATTTTTGATCGAGGAACTCGACATATTCAAATTTGAGTTTTTCGACTTACTCGAGAAACTGATGAAATGCATATTTTCCATTTTTGTGTTTTTCTTTTTTATTTAAATTATATATGATATATTATAATAATTTAATATAATATCTATTTATTTAATATGATATATATTTTATTCTAATATATTATATTAAAATTATAAAACATCAAATATATACTTTTTTCGCTTCATTGTAATATATTATATTGAATAATAGAATAAAATTATTTTGCTTGTGTTTGCTTTGTCAAGTAACTCGACAAACTAAAATTGACATTGCCGAGTTGTTTCGGTCAGGTAAATCCCAAAACCAATTAGAAAGTATATTTAATGATTATAATAATAACTATGCAACATAATAAATAATAACCTACAAAATTAAATATTTGAAAATAAATATATTAACAAATCATGATTTTTTTTTTGAACCAAACAGCAATCGTAAACCAAAACAATGTTTTACAATTCATTACTCAACTAACTCCACAAAATGTTTAGCTTTAATTTGTCAACTCACTACAAAAACTGATATTATACAAATATATATATTTTTTTATAACAAATTTTTATTATATAAATATTGGCAAACTTTTATCATGTTTCTCTTTATCCAAGAACTTGACATATAAAAAAAAAAATTATAAATAATAAAAAATCGCCCACTGTAGGCAAAAAAAAAAAATATTAAAACCAAAATGGGAAAAAATAAAATATTAGCCTATGCCGGTGACAAGAATAAAATACAAATAAAAGTGACAAAATAAATTTTTTTACGCCTCGACAATCAATCAAACCATGTTTTTGCCAACCTCAATGCAATATATAAAAAACAAAACAAAAGAAAAAATAAGTTAAAAATTAATATAAATGGCAAAAAAAACAAACATAAACAAAAAACACCATCCATATGATTCATTTACCAAGGAACTCGACAAACTCATACATTCGAATGCCGAGTTACTCGAAAAGAAAAAGCGCACACACACACAATAAAAGTCAACAATAGCGAATGATTTATAAGATTTATAAAAATATATGCATCTCTTACAAAATGAATAACATAACTTATGAATTGAACAAATTTTCCATTTCTATTGCTCATAAGATATCTCACACCAGTTTCTACTGATATTAAATCATAACACACAATAAATATTTTTTCTCTTCTTCTTCTGAAAAAATGAAGCCAACACCAATTTCAACTCAAAATGTTATACTAAAACTCAAATTTGCTACATAGACTAATCAACTTGCACAAACAATTAAAGAAAACCAACATATTTTACACTATGTACAACATCAACCCATGACTACAATCAATAAAATAGAAATAAGAAAACAATTGCAGCTTCAATACACAAACATAATATCTATTCATTTCGTTCGTTCGGGACAAAAAAAAAATTCATTGTAAAAGAAATCTATTGCAAGCTTTCAATAGGTATTCCAGCTATAAGGCACTCAACATATTTGATAACAAATATGCCACTATCACTGCAAGTATCATCAAAAACTTTGTGAGTATATATAAATATCATTACAAATACAAACATTTATTTTAATTCCTTACCTATATCGAATAACCTGTGGTATGTCAACGTATGACTTCCTAAAATATTCAAGAGGCTGAATTATCTTTTTCCCAAGATCTGCTCTATCAGCAACCACATATTTTTGAATCATATCTGGAATAATATGTATAGAAAGAACAACATGTCGATATAATATTCCTTCATCATAAAAGTGGTAATTGTTATCATAAACTGTCAGCCTCCAACCCAATAGATCAACATGGAAAAGGACCCAATGTTTATCATCAATAATATCCGGCCACAATATATGATCACAATTTTTCCAGCTTTTACCAAAACTTCTAGGAGTGGAACCATTTGCATATCTTTTCATAGAACCATGGTAAGAAACAGAACTTTACGCATCACTTGTCTGTAGAATCCAAAATTTTGGAACCAATACCTCGAAGAAATAATCCAAATCCATTGCCTAGAATTCCATATCTTAATGAGAATATGTCTCGAAATTTCTTTGTTCTTTTTTTAATTAAAAACATGGCATTATCCATATCCTATAAAAAAACAAAATATTATAACAATATAAGACTAATACCTTACAATAGACATAAGAAATCAAAAATAGAAATAAGATATACCTCACCGCCAAGATATATATTCGAGATTCTCAATATATTCAAGCTTTTTCTTTGTCAATTTAATGCCACCACCCCACCATAACCGGACAAAATCTCTATAACATTAAAATTATTATAAATACCATAGAAAAATAAAATATATATAATAAATAACCATATACAAAATTCAAACTTACTGATCCTTTGATTTATGCATCCAACCAAATATTTATAATTTTTGTAAATCAATTGTACTAAATAAAATCTAAAATTACTTATTCAATTTATTTGACATAAATATTCGACATAAATATTCTCGTTTTATGATTTTTGCTTTTCTGTCACATTTTTCATCAAGTAACTCGACAAACTCAAATTTGAGTTTTTCGAGTTACTCGACTGACTCATGAAATGCATATTTTTCATTTTTTTGTTCTTCTTTTTTATTTAAATCATACACGATATATTATAATAAATATATAAAAATATTTTTTTTACATAAATTAACACGTTTATTTATAATATTTGTAAATCAATCAAACGCAAATCAGAAACCAAAACAATATTTTAACCAAACGCAAATCGAAACCAAACGCAAATCAAAAACCAAAACAATATTTTATAGTTCATTACTCACGTAACTCAAAAACTCAAAATAGAATTTGTCGAGTTATCTATAGAATTTTTTTATTTAAAATAAAAACAAACCTAGAATATAATATACACAAATCCACATAATATCAAATATATCAAAAACAAATTTTTACGTAACTTAACACATAGATTTATAATATTTGTAAATCAATAGTACTAACTAAAAAGCTAAAATTACTTATTCAATGTATTTGACAAAAAAATTCCCGTTTTATGATTTTTGCTTTTCTGTCACATTTTCATCGAGTAACTCGATAAACTCAAATTTGAGTTTTCAAGTTCCTCGAATAACTCATGAAATGCATATTTTTCATTCTTTAGTTTTTCTTTTCTATTTAAATTATACATGATATCTTATAATAAATATATAAAAATATTTTTTTTACATAAATTAACACGTGTATTTATAATATTTGTAAATCAATTGTACTAAATAAATTATAAAATTACTTATTCAATTTATTTGACATAAATATTCCCGTTTTGTGATTTTTACCTTTGTGTCACATTTTTTATCGAGTAACTCCACAAACTCAAATATCATTTTTTCGAGGTACTCGAATAACTCATGAAATGCATATTTTTCAATTTTTTTCTTTTTTATTTTAATTAT
Source organism: Forsythia suspensa (assembly GCA_023638005.1). Lineage (NCBI taxonomy): Eukaryota > Viridiplantae > Streptophyta > Magnoliopsida > Lamiales > Oleaceae > Forsythia > Forsythia suspensa. The sequence continues at coordinate 29,898,238 of CM042670.1, read as the reverse complement.
ACATCATATATTATAATAATTTCACATAATATCTAATTATTTAATATCATATATATTTTATTCTAATATATTATAATCTATATCTTCGTAAGAGGAAAAGAAAATAAAAAATTATTTAACTCGACAAGAAAACAATTCTTGTCAAGTGAAAAAATTTAGAAATAGAAAAGTCCACATGAAATAAAATAAATAAAACAAATATTTACGTGAACAGCAACTCGACAAACTTTGTCGAGCTACTATTTCACTCGGCAAAGTTTGTCGAGTTTGTGGAAAAGTTCACATAAAAAAAAATTAATACTTTTTTGTGTGAACAGTAACTCGCCAAACTTTATTGAGCTACCATTCAACTCGACAAAGTTTGTCGAGTTGAATAGTAAGTGGAAGAATCCACATAGCCAAAAAAATAACTTTTTTCCCTCAACAGTAAAATATTATTCAACTGGACAACGTTTGTCGAGTTGAATAGTAACTGGAAAAGTCCACACACAAAAAAAAAAAAAAAAAAACACAACTTACATGAACCGTAACTCGACAAACTTTGTCCAGTTACTATTCATGCAATCTTTTTTAATATTTTTTTTGTGTGAACTTTTCCATTTACTTTGTCAATTTACTTTATAAATTAAGCACACGCATAATTGTTTTTACTCTATCATTTATTATAACATATTATAGTAAAATATATATCATATAAAATTAATATATATTATATTAAACTATTAAAATATATTACATTTTTATTTATTTTAGTAATTATTATAGCATAGTGTAATAAATATTTATTACAATAAATATATCAATTTGTTATAATAATTATATCAATTTTATTACAATAATCAATTTTTAGTATAATTAATAACTATAGTAAAATTTAATATCCATTTATTATCATATCAATTTGTTATAATAAATTGATGTTATAACAATTTATAATATCAATTATAAATTGATATTATAAATTTATCAATTTATAATATCAATTATAACTATTTATAATATCAATTTATAATTAAAGAACTGCTCAATCACATAAATCCCAAAAGCAATTTAAAAATATATTTAATGATTATAATAATAACCATACAACATAATAATTATTAACCCAGAAAATTAAATATTTCTAAATAAATATATTAACAAATACTTATTTTTTTATTTCAACCGAACATAAATCGAAACCAAAACAATATTTTACAGTTCATTACTCAGGTAACTCAAAAACTCAAAATAGAATTTGTCGAGTTATCTATAGAATTTTTTTATTTAAAATAAAGACAAACCTAGAATATAATATACACAAATCCACAGAATATCAAATATATCAAAAACAAATTTTTACGTAACTTAACACATAGATTTATAATATTTGTAAATCAATAGTACTAAATAAAAAGCTAAAATTACTTATTCAATGTATTTCAAAAAAGCTCATCAATCTTAACAAAAACCTAAAATATAATATACACAAATCCACAAAATATCAAATAAATTTTTTTACATAACTTAACACGCTTATTTATAATATATGTAAATCAATTGTACTAAATAAAATCTACAATTACTTATTCTATTTATTTGACACAAATATTCTCATTTTATGATTTTTTATTTTGTGTCACAATTTTCATCGAGTAACTCGACAAACCCATGTGTGAGTTTTTCGAGTTACTCGAATAAATCATAAACTGCATATTTTTCGTTTTTTGATATTTTTTTATTTATAATGTAATTATCTAATGATTATAATCAATTTATTATAATACATTGGTATTATATAAATTTTATTATAAATTATTATAGAATTTATTACATATTTATTTATAATTTTTTTCATAAATATTAATATAAATTTTGTTATAAATAATATTATAGTTAGTAATTATAAATAAAAAATGATTTTCATAACATAATTTCATATAATTATTCTAATAAATAAAAATAATTATTATAACACATTTTTATTGCAATGTGTTTTCATAAATCATAAAATTAAATATCATATATTATAATCATTTAAAATATCATATAATTATTTTATATAATAGCTCTTTTCTTATAATACAATATATTAGATGATAAAATATAACAAATTACACATCTCCTTACGTTATAAGTTCACTCGACAAACTGAAAATTCATCCTGCCCAGTTGCTCGATTAATTATATAATAAAAAACACACACACCAAAATTTAATTAAACAACTAATATAATTCATTAATGTAAACCAAAATATAAATTACTAAATCCATCTACTCAATTTCTCGAGTAACTCAACGTACTCAAAATCGACTTTCTCGAGTTACTCGACCAGTTACAAATTTATTATATATACAAATACGTTTTACAGATAAATCAACACAAGTAGTTACCAATCACAATTATCATATTTGAAATGATAATTATATTACGACTAAAAATTGAGCAACCAATCGCATCAAAATCAAGCTCAAATAAGTCTTACATTTAACTCATTTAAATACATTCAAGAGTACTTCATCGGTCACGACATCCTAAATCAACTTAATAATAAAGAGAAACAAGGTATTCATGCACCAATTTCCTTTCTTTCCCTAGCTTTGAGCTAATGCATTAATTCAAACAATTATCTATCTTACATTGTACATATGTATTTTTTATTTCACTTTATTATTTCATATATATATATCCAAATCAGTCATTTTTTCCTTTCATAGCTTATATGTTATCAATAAACTATTTTCAACTTACAATTTTTTCCTACACTTTTCACGAACGCAACGCACTTGACTTAAAACTAATATATATATATATATATATATATATTAATTTTGTACTTTTTGAAACAATATCATAATATTCTTATAAATAAAATCATGTTCTTGAAGAGCAATGACACTTAATTTATTTGAAATATTAATATGTACAAATTTGTGCTTCTTCATGAATATCAATATTTTTTGAAAACATTAATTTATATAAAGTTGTGATTATTCAAAAATAACAAAACAATATTTTTCGTGAGTGTTAATATGTAGAAATTTAATCCTCTTCGGAACAATAATATACTATTATTTTGATTAAGTTATGCTTATTAAGAAACAACAATACAATTTCTTTTGGAATAATATTACATTAATAAAAAATAATAATCAACGCTTCTTTAAGAGCAATACATAACATTCTTTTGGAATATTGGCATGTTGTAATAAACAGTATTAAGTAATATGTTTCTATTATTAATTAATATATAAAATGATATAATCAAAAACAATAATGTATATTGATTTCTCGTTATGGAATATAAAAGTATCTCCAATACAATCGTGAATTGTACAAAAAAGTGTTACGTCACTCCAAATTATTTACATGGCAAAGAAAAAATGAAGAATGTCTAGCACACCGTCTACATTTGGACGGTGTACTAGACATCCTCCAATTTTTTTTATAATCAATGTGTATCGAAATATGTGATAAACTTCTTTTATTTATTTATTTATAATTTATTTATATCGGAATGTGTGTTAATCTTCATTTATTTAATTGTTTATAATATATCTACCAAAATCCCTCTTGTATATGTGAACCACAATTTTTTCAATGGCATTGATCTAATGCCCACGATGGACATTGTTATAATGCCCACCAAGATACTTGTCCTGCACTCATTGGATGAGTGTAAATGACCATTTACACTCATCCAATAAATACAGGATAAGTGTCCCAGTAGGCATTAGATCAATACTCATTTTTTCAATCCACGAATCTATTGAAGATAATCTTCTCTCTTTTTCTATTTTATTTGCCACATATACATCAATCCACATTGTTGTAATAGAAATACTCCAAAATCAAAAGATATTAACATTTATTTTTGAGCAAAAATATATAAATATCTAGATATAATACTCCTACTAAATAATCGTTTATCTATAATTTTGCAAAAACACTACCGACAAGTCTTCACACGTATATCAAGATTCACGTAATTATAAATAGGTGAGAGTCTAACTTTCTTGTGTAATTAACCCCCTTGAATTTTCCCTAGTTCAAATTCAAACACGTAAATGAGTCAAGAGAAAAAGTACTGGCTACTGAAAACAGAACCAGGAGAGTGGTCATGGGAGGACCAAGAGGCCAACGGAGGTGTATCAAAATGGGACGGGGTGAAGAACAAGCAAGCCCAGAAGAATATGAAGTCCATGCGATTAGGGGACCTCTGTTTTTTCTACCATTCGGGCACGAAAGCCCGTCGCGTTGTGGGCGTGGTCTGCGTGGTGCGTCAGTGGTATGGTGATGACAGTGATGGTGGTGGTGCGGTGGATGTGAAGAAGGTTCGGGAGATGAAGACGCCGGTGGACTTGGCTGATATGAAAAGGGAGCTGGAGGGGGTGGAGTTTGTGCTGTTCAAGCAGCCAAGGTTGTCGGTTGTGCCCGTGGAGGAGGATGTTTGGGGAAAAGTTTGTGAGATGGGCGGTGGTTATGATGGGGAAGACATCAGTAAATAAGCTCAATGTTGATTAGTGGGTGCTATGAAGGTGTTTGAGATTTTGTCGCAAAGGGGATATGTTAGGTATTGGAATTAACAACATTTTTATTTTGGCAGTGAAATTATCAATCATGTGTGATATGATGGTTGGAATCAAGGAACCTTAATCTATTTTTTGCATCTTAGTTTAAGGAAAACAATCTATTTATTTATATTCTCGATTCAAAAACTTCTAAGTTGATCTTATTTTGTGGACGTCATAATTGCCTTGAAAGGCTATTGTTAGCATTTTTGGACAAATTAGTGTTAAATGCGACGAAAATGATACAATGTTTGTGCTTATGTCTTCCAGATTGCTGTTAGTACTTAGACTAATTTTGATTTAGGAACTTGTTCATGTACTTCATTTTTTTCCCTTCAACAAGATGTTAAATGCCCATTTACCCTTGCATTATAACACCAATTTTGCCTTGTATTCTGTTCTGTTCACTTTCCATCTTTACAACTACCATCACCTTCTTTCTCCTAAAATTACAGTCTTGCCCCACTTGCATCCTCCTAACCATCTAATCCCAACCTCTTCTCAACCCCTATTCCCCTATTCCCTCTGCCTCTGTAGCAGGCAACTCACCTCTACTCTATTGCCGAGGTTATAAGGAGGTGGGGATGGGAAGCCAGAGGAGGTTGAGGTTAGAGGGTTGGGAGAAGTTGGTGGTGGTGGTTTGGGGTGGAAGAAGAAAAATTAGGGCATCATTGAAACATTAGGAGTGTATGGAGAAACTTGTTTCCACTTTCAACAAGGGTGAGTTGAAAAGAAAGTGGATATAAGGACATTTTTTTGGCGGGGGAACACAGGTCCAGTTTGAAGCTCCCTTGTGGCATCATTGCATTTGCATAACAAGATCAATTACCGAGCATTCTCAGCTTCATCAGATTACCCTAGTCGGTCTTGCAATGGCTTCCTCGCTCTTATGTACATATATGTAATGTGCAAATATGTCTATAAATCAGTGTTCTAAAAAGCTCGCCTAGGCGTGCCACGCCTTACACTTCTCCCTCGTGTAGGCCCAAAAAGCTTGAAACTCCACATCTAGCCACGCTTTACGCTTTTTAGAACACTACTATAAACATTTAATTGGTTTGCATATAGTGGTTCAAGTATTTGTGTTATATAGTGTGCACTGTGCTGGGTGGTGTGTTGAGCATGGAAGGGGTGATGGATTCTGGCATGGTGATATTACCTCTAGAAGTAAGCGGGATATTCATTGTTGTTAAGCAGAATCTCTATCTTCATTAGGAAGTTAGGTGAGTTATTGCAAATAACTATTTTGCACTTGTTGGTTTCGAAGGTTTTTATTTAGAGCGAATTTGAGATAAAGTGGATCTTACTAATAGAACATGAGCAATAAATATGAGAATCCATAAGATTTCTCCATTTTCTGCCTGTGATTTTGCATGAAACAGAAGAACTTTGTGCCAACGTACAAAATTGATTTTGTTTCTTCAATCCAAAGATGTCCAACACTGAATCATTTAAGTATTTACATCTTTTACTATGATTTCCATCATGATATGCAATTTGCAAGGTTAATGAGCTTCATTGCATCTCTTAAGACATCTTTTTTTCATGTCCCACCAAGCTTGCATAATTTATTTAAAATGCTCGTTTTTAGGCACTCTAAAGTTGCTATTTTATGACAAACTGTTATCAGTTGCTATTCTGATGACTAAAAACACATAATGTTCCCACTATCTTTTGAATCCTATTTGCAATGTCTATGTTAGGTGCATCCCACGGTATTTAGGAGAAAAATGATTTTTCATTGTGCTTCTGTGTTCAAGCTGATGTTGCGTGGCAATTGATTGATTTTTGTTTTCGATGAAGCACATATATTATAAAACTGAGATGTAATCTCGAACAATCATTCGCCTCTCTATTTGAATATGTATGGCAATTGTGTATATTTAGCTTGCAATGCACTGCTGTATTAAACTTCAAGTATGTAAACAGCTTAACTTTTAAATAATTTGGTGGTTCAATATGATACTGAAGAAGGCAAATGTTGACTCTTGACTTCAAATCTCTATAAAGCCTATTTATGAATATTTTATGTGTCGGGCCCTTGAAAAAACAAAAGAGAAGGCAAAGGTCTTGAGTCAGTGTGCTCTTTGCTTTCACAGTGAATGCATTGTGTTGAATGGAAGTCCTCCCATGCTTACGATGTCCGAGGACGCATTTTAGAACCTAAATCCAAATTGTTAATCCACAATGGACATGTTGCCTCTCAATTCTTTGATCTTCACTTGGTCTTAAATCTTTTGGGAAGAGCGGCTGGTTGTTTTCAGTCATGTTCATATTTCACTGGTCTAAAATGCACTTGTAACCACTTTGTTGTATGCTGAGTGAAAGACCATGCCTGATATTTCTATTGTGAAGAAAATATATTTTTATGTGAATTCTCTGTGGAAATAGGTTTCATTTTATCTGCTAAGGTTAAAGAGAAGCACAAAAACATTTTGTGGCCTTCCTGTATATATCTAAGGCAGGTTTTAGCTTCCTCTTTCATGAGAAACTTCCTTGAGCATTCAATTACTCTTTTGTCTATCTAGAGGCAGGCTTTACTTCCTCTATATTGCATCCTTTTGTTGAATCCCTTTTAAATGTGTTAAACGTTAGAAAGGATATAGATGTTAAACCACTTGATTTAAAAGCTTAGCACACCCTTCACGCGTGCAAAGTATGTGCACACATTTTAATAAATGGGTAGCAGTGAGATTTGTACTCAAAATCTTTGCCTCCTCTGTATTTGGGGTTGTGTTCTATTTTAAAATGCTAATTTTGTGAAGAGGAATAGTCCAAGTTCTTATATGTTGGTTAATATTTTTACATTTATTCGACGTGGGACTTATTCCTTTACATACTATCTGAGTTCATTAAATTCAAACGAAAGCAATTCGGTTCGTCTAAAGTTCAAATGAGCTTTGGAATTCCAAGATTGGTTTTTATTCAAACAAGTTAACATCTTGAGGGGGTATGTTAAGGATAAATTTTACATCGAATAACTATGAAAATATTAACCAACATGTAATGTTTGGGCTACTCTTCTTAACAATGTTGACTTTTTAAAATGGTATTCCAAGTCTTAATAATAGATATGTAATAATTTAGAAAAGATGTCACTTCTAATGAAGAAAAAGAAATATGTTGTACGTAAGGCCGGTCCTGTAATTTTCAGAGCCTGAGGCGAACTTCGAAAATTGGGCCCCCTTATGAGTCGCAAATTATATTATACATATAGTGCATGTTCGGTAGCCATTTTTTTTCCAAAAAAACCACATTTTTTTGTCTAAAAATTTTGACTTTTCAATTTTTTTACACTACAAAAAAATTTGAAAAGTCAATAAAGTACTCAAATTACAGGACCGGCCCTGCCTCCCATCACAACATCAGCCGTCTACTGACTATTTTCTATAATTTTATTTTCTCTGTCTTTTAACAAATAAACAGCATTCTCTTACATTGCATTGAAAATACTGTGACGGAGTTAGACCCAATTTTCTTTGGATAAAAAACAGAGCAGAATTCCTTCTTGGCAAAAGTAAAACTTTAGACGGGATAATAAGTTAATAACATTATATCACTTTAAAGGAGAAAACTAGACCATGAAGCAATTGTATAAAATGAATGCCCGTAACTATAGATGGATACATAGACATGCATTCTTTTGTCATAATATATATTCCAAAACAGAAAACATGATACATTAGATATTTCAGAGCATCACTAGTGGAGCAATCATAAACACAATAGAAAGGAATATTTACCGTTTCAATGTTTTCTTCATTCATTTCAAGACCGCTTTCTTCATCCGGTATTGACTCAACAAAGAACAATTTCGGGGATCTTTTCCATCAAAGCGACGCTCAAATCTCAATGCCCATTTTCATTGTTATTACTGAACTTGGGACAGAGCCACAGCCCACACGCTCCTTGTAGCTTCACCTTTACAACACTTCCATCAATTTCACGTAATGCAACATTACCCCAATCTGCTATGAGATAAGGTCGAATCTCATGCAATGATGCAATAGCAATATAGCATTTAGCTAAAATGGCGTGATGCCGATTGCCGTGATGGAAGTGGAACTATGGAAGTCTGAAGGTTGAAATGAATCAATTATGAATGAGGGCCTGAGGCGGGAATCAGCAAATGGCAATCAGGAAAGCTGGGACTGGGAGTCTGGGATCACCGAGATCACGTATTATTCACGTTCACGTGAAGTCTTCACGGAGAAGATGACTAATGGCTCATGGACATTGGAGATTGGTGAAATCAAGCGACCTTGTGGTTGAGGAGTTGGGCTGTCATTTACGTGAAGGAAAGAATTTTGGGCTGATCAATTTTTTTTTTTCATTTTGGGCCCCCTCTACATTTGGGCCTGAGGCCTGTGCCTCTTCTGCCTCAAGGCAGGACCGGGCCTGCAGTTGTACGGTAGAAAACATTTTTCTATTCATGTTTCTAGTGTAATTTTCAATTTGACATTTGATGCAAGGTAGGTGGATTTGTATCTTGGCTTTACCACATCTGGGGCTGGTTTTTGGCTTGAAGGCAGTTTATAGAGTGTTGATTACATTTCTTGCTTTCTTGGAGTGCAAAATTGGTCTCTATACATTTTCTACTTCTATTGTTAAGAGATAGCTTGTGCATTTCATGTTGAATCATTTCTTAGAGCTGTTTCTGTTTCATTGTGCATTCTTTACTCTTGTTTCCTCACACTACAGAAATTTGGGGTTACAAAGGTTTTCTACCCGACCCAACGTTGGGCAGGCACGGTTTGATTTTTAGGTTACCCGCGTCAAGCAAACTCAAGGCACGGCCCCTGATGGCCGCTACTGCACTGTAACACCTCTAAGTGGGGGTGAAAAGGTCATTTTAGTACGCAGTGTGTGTTTATTCATGTTTGAGTCTACATGACTCGTTTTATGTGACAATAGAGAAACTTTGCTTCCTCTTCTTGTATGAATGAATCACAAAACTTGTTGATCAGTTTATTCGTACTTGTGATATACTACATGGGATTTGCGACATCTCATTTACCGTTGATTTTTCTACACCGTTGGATTACTCTAGACTGCCCGGGCATTTTTTTTTTTTTAAAATCGTTGTGGATGACTTTGAATCTTGCAATTTATGACTTGGAATAGTTAATGTGTCATAAGCTCAACTGGTGAAGGTTTATTCTTTCCATTAATGTTTGTATATAAATATTATTAGTTTATTAATCCAAAGGAAAAAGGATGTGATGTGAGATATGGAATTTTATTATGTCTCATTATTGGACTGGTTATCTTAAAGGTTTGAACTCAAACGAGAATTTCTTTTTATAATAATAATAATAAATCCAGTCTTATTTTTATTAAATTGGTGGTCGGTTTTATGATTCTTTCCTTACTACATTTGGTTCCTTGCTACGTTTATTTTAAAATCTAGTGCAATCAAATTTTTAGTTGATAAAGAGAAGTAAATTTATTCTATACTCAATCAAACTTGAGAGAGCCATTTCGATCATTCATGTGCGGTGGTTCAAGTTATTAAGTCTTGAATTTCTATTTTAAAAGATTAAACTTGTTAAAAGTAATGTTCTAAAAAGTGTAAAATGTGATTATTCATAGAAGTAGAGATTTAAGCTTTTCATGCATAGACGAGGCCTAGGTGAGAGCAAGATAAGAGTAAGGTAAGGGTGAAGCATGAGGCGTGGCGACCTACACGTCTAAGCTTCCGTTTAAGCGGATTTTTTAGAACAGTGGTTAAAAGTAAGTAGTAGTTCGATTCTTAAAATGTGACTATTTTTGAATTTAAATGTCATTAGATTTTGCCTTTTAGCACAAATTCCATTTTATTTTGTATCTTCGGCTAGAGTTGATTTGCACGCCTTTTTATATTGGGTAATTATATTCACTATATTTTTTGTTAATCACTCTACATTTTAATTACAATGAAGGTCTATATTGCTCATTTTTGTATTTATGTCCCTAGCTATTTTTATCATCAACTTATTAATTTGCATATCTTATATTTGTCTTTGATGATGAATTTTACTAAAAGATTAATTAGGATGGCGTAAAAAAATTTTTTGACTCTCGTATTTTTAAATAAGTAAAATAAATAATAGATATAAAAATTTTGACAAAATTTTTGCCTCTCATTTCAATGCACATTAGTAGAATATTTGGACAAAATTTGTCATCATAAACTTGTGAAAATTAATAATAAAAATACGAAGAAAAAAAGTTAAGGACATAAGTGTCATCTTTATTGTAATTAAAACGTGGTGTGGATAATAAAAAAAAGTAATTATATTCACACAATACTTTTTATTTTTTGCACCACATTTTAATTACATTTAGCATCATTAATCTTTTAACATTATAGCACTCATGTCCCAATTTTTTTTTATCACATTTTGTTCTTCAACTTTTCATTAATTAGCACATCTTGTATTTGATAACAGTTTCCGTAAAAAAACATTTGTTTAGAATTTGTAAAAAGACTTATTTGTCTGTCATATATTTAATAAAACAATAGATATAAAAATAAGATAAAATATTTTTTCCTCATTTCAAAGCACGTAAACAAAATATCTCGACAGAAACTAACATCAATGATGAATTGTGCTAATTAATGAAAGTTGAAGATAAGAATTCGATGACAAAAAGTTAAAAATATAATTGCAATAATGAATAAAAATTGAGGATTTTAAGTACAATTAAAATGTAGTGCACTTATAACAAATTATAGTGTGAATATAACCACTCTAATATAAAATATAGTGTGAATATAATTACCTTTTTATATTTCCTTACACCAATTTTTTTTTTTTTTTTTCCTTTTTATATTTTGTCATATGCGACCTTCAATAGTTGCCAAGAGGTAATGATCTTTCATTTAGTTTAAAAGATTGACAAATTTTGCCTTTGTAGTCAAAAATAGCATTAAAATGTTGAATAGGCTTTACTGGGGTAGGTAGACCGTAGACCTTCCATGAATCATCTCACATTTCTTCATTTAAGAACTATAAAATAAATATGTCCATTATTATATAAATATCCCAATTTTTTGGGGGGTCAAATTTGCAATTTTTAAAAATTTCAGTCTGTATATAATAATTAACTTATAGATAAAAAAATGAAAACCATGTCGGAATGCGTTTCGCATGCTTATCTCATTTCCTTCTTCTATTTTGACTCTGAGTTCCTATGATGTTTAGAATAAATTGTGGGTCCTCAACTTTTACATCTTTTTCCACTTCTATCTCTAACCTTTGTTTATTAACATTACTATCTTCAACTTTTTTTATAAATTAGCGAATATTGTCCTTAATGACGCTTTTAGTCCGAAGTTTTCATTATGCTTACATAAGATGTCAAATTTGCCCTTTAGCCATGGAAATCCACATTCATATATAAATTATGTATCTATCAATAGATGATTGATACTTCAATTATGGTATCTCGGCATGTGATTGTTGTCTTTTTTTTTGTAGATCTGCAGTGGTGGTTATAGGTGGTGCTTGTGGCGGAGTGGCTGTTGGATGGTAATGGTGGTGGTTGAGGGTGGAGATTTGAGAATGTCGTTCACAAAGGTCGAATAAAAAATTTTATCGTTGCCTATCTATCAATCTTAAAAAAAAAAAAAACCATGTCACCTAAAGTGAGAATAAAAAACAAAAATAAATACTTTGTATCACAGTTTGACATTTGAAAATATAAGTTAATTTAAGCTAGAGGTGAAAGTATTCTTAATTTAACCATTAAGTTGAATGTAATTAATTGACAATTTTGTAGTAATCTTTGGACTTACCATGAAATGATTATGTCTTGTTCATTTTGTTTTAACTTTTGTTGTCCATCTGTACAATTGCTAGTCTTTTTCATTCTAGATGCAGTCCACAAAAATTGTGTATTCACTATTCAGTATGCAGTATTTGAATACAATTATATAAAAAAATAATAATTCTTTATTACTATCAAGTGACATATAATCTATTTAATAAAAAAAAATTATAAAAAGTATAATTCGTGTGTTGAAATAGACTAAGATAAAATAACAAAAGAGAATACGTAAAATGTTTGTTTATTATTCAGGTCAATCTCACGTAACTTGAAAAACAAGTTAAGTTATTTTATTTCAAACATATTTGTATAACTTCTTTTTAAATAAACAAAAAATTTACTTTTTTTTATAAGTAATTTTTATCTTACTATCAAAATAAATAATTTATGAAATTTTAAATTTTTTTTAAATAAATTTACTTTAAAATAAACTTTTCAAACTTTGCTATGATATGGTCGTCAAGTGTGCACACACAATTGATACTAATATTTATGAAACTTTAGTTGTTTTAGATTTGGTTCATACTTAGAAATAATGACAAAGTGGTTATCCATTTGGTCAAGTCTTTCTCAAATTAAAAGATTGTTTAATATCTAACTATCCTCGTAAAAATTTAAAAAAAAAAAAAAAATCATTTTCAACACAACATCGATCCACACCTAGTCATCTTGAGGCAAGGACAACTTGTGGGGTGGGGCGAATGGGCCAATATTGTGGTAAGATTATAATTTTTATTTTTTCTTCATTTTTATAATTTTGAGAATTTTTTTAAAAACCATGAAAGATATTTAAGGAGACTATCCGTCACTCTCATAGTCAACTCAATAGACGTAACTTTTTATTGTTTTAGCAAACAAACTCATTCAACGTACTCTTTCATTTCAAAAATGTTCATCATTACTCAAAAAAAGTTGGTCTTCGTCGAAACGTGTCTAATTAAGAATTTCTAAAATTAAAGAAAGTATACCTACATAATAATTAGATGTCTTTTTAAGTTGTGTCTATTTCATACACACATGACATATGATCTCAAATTATGTATTATATATTTATATTCAGTATAGTATGATTTATTTGTTACATGTTTTATTGTTGACCGGCACTTATGTGACACATATTAAGATGAACATGAGTTGAATATTTGTGGCTGTCAAATTTGACCATAATATTAATATGTATATCGCTGTCAATTTATTTATCCTATGCTAGTGAAACATATTTAAATTTAAATCTTTGAAAATTATAATTCTTGATTGTGATTTATAGGTCTTGAATTTTAGAGTTTGTTTAATTTTGATTAAATTTTGTTAAGTTAAAGTAAATAATTAAATTTAACCACGTATTTCATCATTTTTTTTAATCAAAATCTACTAAAAATTAATTTTTTTCAAAATAAAACGAGTACTAAGTGCCAGTTTTTAGCAGATTTTGTTAAAAGTTGATAAAATATGTGATTAAAAAGTTGATAAAAATTACTAGTCACGAAATGTATAGTTAGAATTCATTATTAACTTTAACTCAAATTTTTAATAATTTTTAAAGAAAAATCAAATATCGCACCCTCCACACTTCTAGGGAAATAAACATTATTGTAATATTTTAACTTCAAAGTCTAGTTAATATTTATTTTTTAATTCAATTTTGTTCTCTTGGAAGTACAGAAATACCCTCCATAGTGGCCAGTGATAAATCCTCTTCCAAATAGACAAAAATAGAGTCTCTTCATATAGACATAAATATTTATATTTTCTACACTCAATTAATTAATTAGGCTTAATGTTCTCTTTCCTCTATCCAACGCACAATGTCTATCAAAATCAAAAAAAAAAATACAACTTCTTAATTTCTCAATACTTACATCTTGTTCAACGTACTATATAAACTGACTTACCTTCTTACTAAATTTAAATATTTAAACTTCACCAGGATGAACAAAAATAAAATCAACCAACGAATTAAACAGGATTTTATTATTATTATTCCAAAATTTTAAAACCAAAAAAATGAGTACTTTTTAGTCAAAATTAAAACAACTAAAAAAATAAATTAAATAGCAGCCACTGGCTTCTTTGGGAAATTCTTCAAAACCAAACCCATTTTCCATCCCAATTGTCAATCTGAACACAAAATGACAAAACTGCCCATATCAACAATAAATAGGTACCATTCTCACACCGAACTTAGTGTCCCTCTTTCCTCCTTGAAATCATCAAATCATCAATTTCAACAACTGCACACAAACATAATCAGATTTCAGCAATCCAATCCCCCCCCCCCCCCAACCCTCAATTTAAAAAAAACCCACAAAGGTTTCTTATACTTGAAAACCAAGAAAAACAATCACTTTACATATACATATTCTCTTCAGGTTCAAGAACCCAGTTTTTTTCACACAGTAGAGGTGATATATATGGCTATTCAGTTGGAGAATTTGGTGAAGTCTATAAAGTCAAAGGTAAGATCCTTAAAGAAATCGAAGAAACCCTATGTAAAGATGGACAAGAGTGCCAGTGTTAAGGTTGAAATCCGCAGCAAAAAAGCCCGAAAGCTCATTGACAAGACTCTCAAGGTTGCTGATCAGCCTGGAAAACATACCATATCTTGATCTTTTACCATCTCTGTCTCTCTCTCTCTCTCTAGATCTCTCTGTTACTCTCTCTCTATATGTACATGTATATATAGGATATAATGAAGAAGCAGAAAATTATGTGTTGAATTTTTTGCTGTTTTTCGTTAAGGAGTGTTCATGTATGGAGATGGAAACCCTATCGATGTGCTTTCATTGAGTATTTAAGTTGATGGAAGAATCAAGAAATAAATTATATTTGGAATTGAAGTTTTAAGGGATTTTTCAGTTGATATTTTTTGGTTTAATTGAATCTGGACATGTTTAAAATTAGCTTGCTCGAGCACGTTTGGTATGTGATATATTAGATCGTGATGAATATAATAACTGAGTTTATTTCACTGTCTTTCTTTTTTATTTATTACAGCTAAATACCGTTTAATTTATCTTACTAAATATGCCATCAAAATTTAATAATTCCTAACGAGATATTATGTTTTCATAAAAGGAAATTCACTTGATGAATCAAATAAGAGGATTCTTTTTAAGGATGTTCTTACCTTATAGAAACAGTTTTTAACTTCTTGAGTTTACAAATTATTTGGATAGGTACAAATTATGAATATTTAATAATAATTCAAATTTGGATTATAGTTTTTAATTAACTTTTCATTATAGATGTATAATTGGTTACTAATGACGGAAACATCTCAATATTTGTTAAATCATCATATGACATTCACGTTTCCACAATTATGAAACTAAGTCTTGCTTTCCAACTTAAATTTGTGGCGAGACATGTTTTTATGAGAATCTTGTTATAATTTTAATGAAAATTTGAACGATTTTCAGTCATCAAAGACTAATTGTCCGACTATAATGAAATATTAGGACCAACTTGGTATTGGGGAAATAAGTTGGGGACAATTATGCAATTTTCCCTATTTGAAATGTCCAATTTAAGTGTTGAATATAGGCTTATTTGCACAAATGGTCGCTGACTTTTGCACTTACTGCGGGTTGAGGACCTATCTTTTCATTTTTGGCAGTTTAACCCTTATTTCAAAATTTTTTGGCAGCAATGGTCCTTTTCAACAATTTCCATCCAAATACCGTGAAATTTGACGGTGGAAGTTTTTTATTTATAAAGGCTTATTTGCACAAATGGTCCTGACTTTTGTAAAGAAAAATTTGCAGCAAAAGTCCTAATATTTTAGAAAGTGTTGAAAGTCCCATAACCTTCTAATCCTAACACATATGACCCTAAACTTTTTGACAATTTTACCTTTAACTTAAATAAATTAAAAATAACTCACAAACCTTTTAAAAATACAAATAAATCCTAAATCTTTTTATTTTTCTGATTTACACTTAAAATAATAAAAATGTCATCAAATCTCAAAACTTTTAATTTTGTTCACCAAAATGATATTTAAAATGTGTTTGATTAAAATTAGATTTTTAGTAAAAGTGATTGAAAAATTGTGGGACCATAAAATGTGTGGTTAAAATTAATTGTTGACTTTGACTTTAGTTTTTAACAAAATCAAAATTGAAAACAAGCTCTGAGAGTCCTGCTGATTTTGTCAGGTGGTGCATTAATTAACAAAAAAATTATACACATGATCAAAATTTGACCAATTTAAAATTTTAATTTATTTTTCATATCGATCTTAGAGGTGGCAAAATGGGCCCAGGATAGTCAGTCTCTCTCAGGTGGGATGGTCCGATAAAAGTTGATTGATAAAAATTAGGTCAATTTAGTGCGGTACAATCCAATCAATCGACCTGGCTTGAATTTTTTTTTTGCCCAAGTCCCACACCACATCTCAAAACACCCCCCCGGCACCACATTTCACGGGAGGGAGGGGTGGGGTGTTTGAAGTGTGGGGTCGGGATTTGGGCAAAAAATTATCGGACCAACCCGGTGACTAGTTGTATCGGACTAAATTGACCTAATTTTTATTTAATCAATTTTTATTAGACCAAATTTCGACCCACCAGACCCGCCATCCGGGTCAACCCATTTTACCACCTCCAGTAATTGATATAAAAAAATAAATTAAAATTTTAAATTGATCAAATTTTGATCATGAGTACAATTTTTTGTTAATTACTAATGCACCACCTGACAAAACTCAGAGACTCTAAGAGCCCATTTGTTTTCAATTTTGATTTTGTTAAAAGTTAAAGTCAAAGTCAACAATTAATTTTAACCACGCATTTATGGTCCCACAATTTTCAATCACTTTTACTAAAATATCGATTTTAATCAAACACATTTTAAATATCATTTTGGTGAACAAAATTAAAAGTTTTGGGACTTAATGACACACTTTTATTATTTTAAGTGTAAATCAGAAAAAATAAAAAGATTTAGGACTTATTTGTATTTTTAAAAAGGTTTGTGAGTTATTTTAATTTATTTAAGTTAGGGGTAAATTGTTAAAAGTTTAGGTCATATGTGTTAGGATTAGAAAGTTATGGGACTTTTCAACACTTTCTAAAATATAGGGACTTTTGTCAGCAAATTTTATTTACAAAAGTCGGGACCTTTGTGCAAATAAGCCTTTATAAATAAAAAAACTTCCACCGTCAAATTTCACTCAAGGTATTTGGATGGAAATTGTTGAAAAGGACCATCACGCCAAAAACATTTGAAATAGGGGTTAAACCGCCAAAATGAAAAGATAGGTCCTCAACCCGCAGATAAGTGCAAACGTCGAGGACCATTTGTGCAAATAAATTCGTTGAATATGTGTGTTTGTATGTTTAATTATTAGTAAGAAATTATTTTTTAAATACTTATATTATAAGTTGTAAGTTGAATGTGTAGATAAAAAATATATTTGATCGTTGAAAGTTATCGCCTTTAAACAATGCTAATCTAGAATAAAAATATATTTGATTTATTTTAAAATTATAATTAAAGCACCACCAAACACGTGCTATATCTAGAATGTCCACATTTTCTTTCTCAATAGTTTATTTTGACTTTTCAAATGGAATGAATTTATTAAAGTCAACTAACCAATCATAATTTACTTGACTTTTAAGAGAGGATCTATAAACCTCATCACATACCGTTAGTTGAGCCAATCCGATCTTCTTCTTCTGCAATTCATTTGACTTGTTAGCTCCACAAATTAATGATATTTATTGATTAACAAATAATTGACTTGTGGGCTGTGCCGCTGTGGTAGAGCAAAAGATAAATTAATGAGGATAAAATTGTTGAAAAATAAAATAATTGGATATTTATAGAATGTTTAAGAAACACTTTTTTTAATGAGGTTAAATGAAGATAAAATTGTGAAAAATAAAATAATTGGGTATCTATAGAATTTTTTAAGAAACACTTTTATAATGTCGGTGGATCATTAATGAAGGCTCACATGGCCGCACAATCTATATACTAGAGTGGAAATTAGACTATATACCTTTCTCTCTCTCTCTTTCTTTCTTTCTTTCTTTTTTTTTTTTTTTCAAATTCTTATATATACCATTTTTTTAAATCTTGGTTAATACCTACACATAATTATACTTTTTGGAAATATACATCTTTTACATTATATAAATAGTTGACAAACTCTAATCCTAATTTTTTTTTTTTTTTTTGCATAACTCTAATCCTAATCTTAATTGGTCACCAAACCTCATCTGGGCCACACTGCCGCCTTCCACCTCCAACGACTTAAGCCGTGGCAGCCGCAGCCACCGCCGAGATGATCTTGCGGTGGCGATCTCACGCCGGGACCACTACCACCACTCTTTTCTCCCTTTCAAACCCTAGCACCACCACCGATCGAAGAATCTATTTTTAAATATAAAATTGTGATCTCAGCACCACCCACACACCACCTATCTCTTCCCTCTTTCAAACTCCAACACCGCCATTGTCGCCTCCATCGATTAAATAATCCATTTGCAAATCTAAAATCGCGAACTGACCATCGCCCACCACTACATTTTCTTCCTTTTTTCAAGCCCTAGCACCACACCACCATTGCTACTAATCAGTAGTGATCAAAAATTGTATGTAATTGGTTGTGATTTGTTTTGTGTTGGTAATATAATATATTACACGTGTGTTTTGTGTTGGTAACTTAATGGCAACTAGTGACGACTGGGTTGTGGCGCGTTATGTGTTGGTAACATAATATGTATGTTACCCGTGTTTTATGTTGGTATCACAACATGTTATAGTGTATTCTATGTTGGTGGTACAACATGTTATTCTTATGAAACGTTGACTTTTTAATTCAACATAACATATGATAGCACAAGATGTTACACACTTTCATAACATTGATTTTTTAGGTAGCACAACATGTTATTCGTACAAAATCTTTTGTTAGGGTTTTTCTTGTTCACAGACTTACCATCACTTTGCCATTCACAAAAACACAAGTATAAAACTATAAGTAATCGTAAAACAGATAACACCAAATATGAGTGTCTCGTATTAGGGGACAGGCAGTTCAGCACGTTAGTGCTTACATCTGCCTTTGAGGCTCTACAAAAGTAGATACGACCTCTCTTTTCACTAAAAGAGATCACAAACGTTCAAGATTCAAGGTTACAAATCCACACCACTCAGAATAGCCCTTATTTCTTCCTTTACAGACTCCTCTAAACTGATATCAAGAAAGGTCCTCACACAACAGAAAAGAGAACGAATCACAGACATTTCAACACACGAATCGTTTCACGACATCGTAGCAACACCCTTTCACACACCAGAGGAGAACCAAAAGTTCACCAACAGAAAAGGAAGACGAAGGAGTAGAAGAGAATCGGAGAAGACAAAACGAAGGCTGCAAGACACACGAAAGTTACCCTAGAAAGTGAAACGGGACCTATTTATATGGCAGACCAATGGCTGAGATCATTGGCACAAAATCAACGGATGACAAGCAACCAGCGACTTCAGCATTAGTCTCGCATTTTCAGCAATCATCATAAGCGCGTTTCATCAATTCTGGGCCAAACTTATTTGGGCACATTTCAGCTGGGCTTTTCTCATCGTGGTTAATAAAGGGTTGGGCCATTCATCATTGTGGGCTGCGAACTTGATTCATTTGGGTCACCATATTCCAACAATCTCCACCTTGAACCAAATGTAACTCCTTAGTGCAAAAGAAAGGAATCAATCTCTTTATATCATTGCCTCAAGTACCTGCAAAAGTTTAAACAAGTTAGAAAAAAAAAAAAAGGAACACACAGTAAAACAAGATAATCTAATCTAACATATATTCTACATATAAAATTAATTAGATATCTTTGACATACTTAACTTGAATCAATATTAAGCAAACTCAAACATGATTTAAACTTGTTTAAAGGCAGTGGTTTAATTCTCATATCAGACGGATTATGCTGAGTAGGAATCTTATCAAGATTAATCAACTGCTTTGACACTATGTCCTTAATGAAATGTAATCTTACATCTATATGCTTAGTTCTATCATGAAAAACAGGGTTCTTGCAAAGCTGTATAGTAGATTGGCTATCAGAAAAAACAACTACTGGATTATGGAGAAAATTTAATTCAGATAACAAACCTTTCAGCCATAAAGCCTCTTTCACAGCTTCAGTGATTGCAACATATTCGAGACTCAGTGGTGGACAGAGCCACTATATGTTGTAATGGCGAGATTTCCGACTTATGCAAAATTACAGAGAGTAAACATATATGAAGTAGTAGATTTCCTACTATCTCTATCATTAGCATAATTAGCATCAACATACCCTTTGAGTTTTATCCCTTCACTGCAATGTCTAAACACTAAACCAACATTAGCAGTACTTTTCAGATACTTCAGTAACCATTTTAAAGCCTCCCAATGTTGTTCCCCAGGTTAGACATATATCTACTTAACACACTGACAGTATAAGAAATATCAGGTCTAGTACAAACCATGTCATACATCACAGAACCAATCACATTAGAATAAGGCACTTTGTTCATATATTCTAATTCTTCAACAGATTGGGGACATTGGTCTTTACTAAGAATAAAATGGTTGGCCAGAGGAACAGAAACTCCTTTACAGTCAAGCATAGAGAACTTCTTCAGAATTTTCAAGATATAAGACTGTTGCTTTATCATTAAAGTAGAATTAGATCTATCTCTTATAATGTCCATTCCAAGAATTTTCTTGGCATTGCCAAGATCTTTCATTTCAAATTCGAACTTAGGGCGCTTTTAATATTACTAATTAAGTCAACACATGAACTAATTATTAGCATATCATCCACATACGATGAGTAAGAACACGGGGAGTATTACTTGGGAAGTTCGATTTAAAATAGAGGCAATGATCAAAATTACTTCTTTGAAAACCTAAGGATAACATGAAAGTGTCAAATCTCTTATTCCATTGCATGGGGACTTGTGTTTAAACCATACAGGGATTTCTTCAAAAAAACACATAATCAGACTTGTGTTTATCAATAAAGCCAATGGGTTGATTCATGTAAATATTTTCATCCAATTCACCATGTAGAAAAGCAGTTTTAACATCAAGTTGTTCTAATTCTAAATTGGAATGAGCAACTAAGACAAACATAACTCTTAATGTAGTATACTTTACCACGGAGAGAAAAATTTTAGTATAATCAACAACACCATGTGTTTTTGAGTAAACCCTTTAGCAACAAGTCTAGCTTTAAACTTAGGAGGGTCAGAAGAATTATTACCTTCTTTTACCTTGTACAGCCATCTGCAATCCACAATAGACTTATGTGGAGGTTTGGGAACTAATTCCCAGGTTTGGTTTTTGTACAAAGAAGTCATTTCTTCCTTCATAGCATTCCACCACATATCAGATTCACTTCCATTTATAGCATCATCAAAGGTTTTAGGTTCATGATTACTCAGATCATCAAAAGAATTCTGACTAAAAAAGAAGGTCATAATCAGAAAATCTAGAAGGAACTTTGATAGTTCTTTTATTTCTATCTCTAGTTAAAAGGTAATCATCAGAAACTAGGTTTTGATTCTGATTTTGACTTTCATCTCTAATCTGATTAAGGTTAGAGTCATCATCAGAAACTATAGGTAGAGGGTCACCAGTGAGATTTTGATCAGTAGGAGTGATAACTATATTATCAGACTCCACCTCAACTTCTGTATTAGTGGGGTTACTGTCATCACTGGTCTCAGTAGATTGTTTTAAACAAGGCATCTCAGTTTCTTTAAAAACAACATCTCTACTGACAATGGTTTTAAACCCTCCCAAACTCCTAACCCATAGTCTATAACCTTTTGTTCCTTCAGGATAACCTAAAAACACACACTTTTGAGATCTAGGATCAAGTTTATCATCTTTCAGATGAGAGTAGGCTGTACATCCAAAAGTTCTAAGATTTGAATAGTCAGTGGGCTTGCCATGCCATACCTCTTCAGGAGTCTTGCCACTTAAGGCAGCAGAAGGGGACCTGTTTACAAGATAACAAGCAGTAACAACAGCTTCACCCCAAAAATGTTTAGATAAACCAGAACTGGTTAGCATACATCTAACTCTTTCAAGAAGAGTTCTATTCATCCTCTCAGCAACACCATTTTGCTGAGGGGAATAAGGTATAGTTTTGTGCCTTTTGATCCCACATTGATTACAAAAATCATCAAAGGCCTTATTACAAAATTCAAGGCCATTATCTGTCCTTAAACATTTCACAGTTTTACCAGTTTGATTTTCAAGAAGAGATTTTCAGGTTTTGAACTTATCAAACACTTCAGATTTATTTTTCAGAAGATAGATCCACACTTTTCTTGAGAAATCATCAATTATGGACAGAAAATATTTGTTCCCTCCATGTGTAGGTGTGCTAGATGGACCCCATAAATCGAGTGCACATAATCAAGTATGGATGAAGATTTATGTAAGCCATCAAAAATTGAACTCTATGTTGTTTTCCCATGATGCAAGTTTCACGAAAAGAATATCAGAAATTTTATCTTTTCCAAAACAACATTGATTATGTAAGATACTTAGCCCCTTATTACTTAAGTGAGCTAGTCTCTTATGCCAAAGATCATTGAATCATTATTGATGAGTTAACAAAATAGTAATACATGAAGAAGATTTTTCAGGTTTGAGTAAAATACAAGCCATTTCTTTTATATCCTTTTATAGCAAGAAGAGCACCTTTAGAAATTTAAAAATGACCATCACCAAACTTTTCAACAAAATTAGAATCTTCTAAGGTGCCAATAGAAATCAAATTTTTGGACAAATCAAGAATGTGTCTCACATTTTCAAGGAGATAAACAAAACCAGTATCAAATTTAACTATGATATTTCCTATTCCATGGACTTTACATGCAACATCATTTCCCATAACAACACTACCAGAGTTCACCTTAGTATAAGTGCAGAACATATCAAATTTAGGTGTCATATGAAAAGTACATCCTGAATCAAGCAGCCATTCATCAAATTGACAAGTTGGAGACACAGAGTTCACAAAGATATCAAGCTCTTCCTTATCAAAAACTACATACAGCTCACCAAGAGTGTCAGAACTTGTGGTAGCAACATTGCTTTGTTCAGGGGTTTTATATTTCTGAGAATTGTTATTTAATTTATAACAATGTTTAATATAATGCCCCAACTTACCACAATTGTAACACTTTCTCCCTTTTACCTTTGATTTAGATCTAGACTTACCCTTGCCTTTCTTTTTGTGACCTTGGCCATTTGGGTTATTACCATCTTGATTATTGGACTGTATATGCTGTGATCTACCTCTAACATACAAGTTTTCACCATTACTTCTTGTCTCTTTATCATTTTTCAGCTCATGACTCTTACTTCTTAGAGCATTTATGATCATATCAACAGTCAGATCATCCCTACCATATTTGATGGCACTCTTAACATCTTTATAGGCTTCAGGTATTGAGTTCAGTAAAATAATGGCTTTGTACTCATCAATACATTTATCACCACAGTTCTTAATATCTTGGATCAACTTATTGAATATATCAAAATTTTCATCAACATCCTTTGAGGGATCTATTTTAAAACTAAAGAATTTTTCCAATAAAAACAATTTATTTGGAAGGGATTTTTCAAGATAAGTTGATTCAAGAGTTTCCCATAAAGATTGAGCATCATCAAGGGTACCAATTTTTCTAAGCACAGAATCAGACAAATGAAGAATGATAGAGGTATAAGCTAACTCATGAGCCTCAACTTTTTGATCATCAGACATAGAATTAGAATAAGATTTATTTATGGCCTTGGACACCTTTTGTTGAACTAAAATACCTTTCATTTTTTGTTGCCAAATAGCAAAATCTCCTTTTCCATTAAATTGATCTAAATGAAAACTTGAAGTAGCCATTTATCACAAGTTTATCACAGAGATAACAGAAAAATAAGAAAGACCAAGAAATGGTTATTTTATTCAACAGGCGAAGAAAAACTAAAACAATTTAATCAGACACAAGCACAAGCAAGATTTTCCACACAAATTTGGGAGAGACCTATAATCAAGATCACCCCAGGATTTCGTGAGAATCAGGTTCTCAGGTCAATAGGGGATCAAGAAAGCCTCAGGAGAGGGTGTTACACTTAATATGATACGAATGGTTAAACAATACAATTTACAGATATTCTATACTTCAAAAAATGTTTCAGAAATATTTACTAAGAACAAATCAAGTAGCAAGTAGAACCCAGAACATTTTTTCTTGTATTAACTATAAAACACAAAGTTCATATTCAAGAAAAGTAACTCAACAGAGAAGATTATACTTACAGCCCTGAGATTTGTCTCAGTAACCGAGGCGAAAGATAATTTTAGCAACAAGAACCAGTTTCCCCTTTATGCTCTGATACCACTTGTTAGGGTTTTTCTTGTTCACAGACTTACCATCACTTTGCCATTCACAGAAACACAAGTATAAAACTATAAGTAATCGTAAAACAGATAACACCAAATATGAGTGTCCCGTATTAGGGGACAGGCAGTTCAGCACGTTAGTGCTTACATCTGCCTTTGAGGCTCTACAAAAGTAGATACCGCCTCTCTTTTCACTAAAAGAGATCACAAACGTTCAAGATTCAAGATTACAAATCCACACCACTCAGAATAGCCCTTATTTCTTCCTTTATAGACTCCTCTAAACTGATATCAAGAAAGGTCATCACACAACAGAAAAGAGAACAAATCACAGACACCAACAGTAATCGTTTCACGATTACTGTAGCAACACCCTTTCACACACCAGAGTAGAACCAAAAGTTCACCAACAGAAAAAGAAGACGAAGGAGTAGAAGAGAATCGGAGAAGACAAAACGAAGGCTGTGCACACATAGAAAGTTACCCTAGAAAGTGAAACGGGACCTATTTATATGGCAGACCAATGGCTGAGATCATTGGCACAAAATCAACGGATGACAAGCAACCAGCGACTTCAGCATTAGTCTCGCATTTTCAGCAATCATCATAAGCGCGTTTCATCAATTCTGGGCCAAACTTATCTGGGCACATTTCAGCTGGGCTTTTTCTCATTGTGGTTAATAAAGGGTTGGGCCATTCATCATTGTGGGCTGCGAACTTGATTCATTTGGGTCACCATATTCCAACAAATCTTTAAACCCCTAAATGCCAACCACATCTACATCTACTGCCATCGATCATCACTACCACCACCAGCACAAAGCCCGAACCCATAAAACTATCTTCCCACAATCTGCCAAAAAAAAAATTCTCTAATTTTTTCAACAGCAGAGGTGGTGGTAATGGTGGTGCTTAACAGCCGATGACGACAGTGATGGTGGTGATTGGCAAAGGATTACGTGAAGATTTGGAATTGTGCCAAGTGGTGGCGGTGTCCGAGAAGGATACAAAACTTTTCTTTTCTGATTTTTTTCTCCCCATAAAACTATAGCAAACAAATAGGATTGTTCATATACTCCTAGCAAACGCTCGCTACTCATCTGGCACTTCTATTTTGACTTCGAAAACATGACTATTTGGGATTGTGCCGGTGGTGGTGTCTATTGGAGGCGGTGATTTTGGTATTGTGGCGAGATTTGGGTTGGTGTTGGATCTAAATCCAACTTGAGTGGAGATTGTACTTCTCCAAAGCAGATCTTGTACTTCTCTATTGTTAAAAAAAAAATCTGATTTTGACATTGTTCAAAACCATACTTTTGTTTGCATAAAGGTCGGGTCGAGTAGTCTGACTTGTGTTTGGTTTGAGCTTTGAACTCTTGTTTGTGGTGGTGATGGTGATATGAGGTTTGGTTGGGTGATTGTGGTGGTAGAGGTAGTTGCTGGCAGCGGTGATGTAATACAATATATGTTATATGTGTTACAAAAAATTATAACTAAGTATGTTACAAATGTAACATAATATATTTTGGAAATAAAAACTTTGTACAGTACTTTTCAAAATATTTTAAAAATGTGGGAGATTTATATAAATTGCCCTTAATAATATTGGATTATAATAGGGATGGGGGTGGACAAAGCTTTGTGGGTTGATTGTGTTAGAATCGGGCAATGAAAGTTGAGAAATACGGTATGAAAAAAATCGGCGCCGTCCAAAATGGGTTCTCCTATAATGCGAAGATATTTCTGGGAAGAATTTCAAGTCAGTTAGATTAGAGTAAGTATTTATAAGTTATTTAAATATATTATTTTTATAGTGTGACAATCATCACAACAAAGTCACATAGTGTATTACTTTTTCTAAAACAAAAAGTCACATATAGTGGATTTTTTGGATGTTGGATAGAGCATTATTGAACAAGTGTAACAACGTCATTATAAGAAGCTTTTAAGCTACTAGTTAGAACGACGTGCATTGTACGTGATTTTGTAATAATTTTGTTAATTTTTGGTATTTTGAAAATTATTATTTTTTAATTGTTAATAGTTAAAATGTTAATGTAACAATTGCAGTAAAAGTAAAACAAGACGGTTGTTGATATTGCAATTAGAGATGAGTTTTATATTGTGGTAATACCAACACTATTTGAACGCAATGAATACATTTTGGTGGTTTGAGCTTTGATGATTGACGAAATTTTGATTTCAAATCTTATGGAATTGATGATGTATTAACATGGATCTATGTTGCTGCATTTTACGAAGAATAAAATTAATAATTAATAATTGTATTTTAAGATAATGTAATGACTGACTATATAATATTGTACTTTTATTAGAGTAGTAGCTCTTTATAAACAATATTCTTTGTGTAAACCTTTAATGAGATTGTATTATATAATTTAATAATAGTGGGACGAGAAAGGTCTTTTAACTTCTCAATTCATAAATCCTATTTTTTTAAATCCTAAATACGTATTTAGGAATTACATAATCATCATATGACCATTTGTATTCTGAAGTAAAAAAAAATGAAGATAAGTTGTCCAAATGATCCAAACAACTCATTATTTTGTTCAATAATGGTGGGAGATGAAATAGTTTTTAATTTTTAATTTAATATGGGATGATAAAATAGTCTAAAATGTAATATAAGAAGGTAAAATAGTCCTATTTTTATGATTCTAAATACATATTTAGGAATTACATAATCATCATATGACCTTTTGTATTCTACATTTAAAAAAAACTGAAGATAAGTTGTCCAAAGGTCCAAACAACCCCTTATTTTGTCCAAAAGTTTGTATTTCGCATTGAAATAAAACGGAAGATAAATTATCCAAAGGTCCCAAACAACTTATTTTGTTCAATAATGGTGGGAGATAAAAGGATTTTTGATTTTTTTAATTTAATGTAGATGGTAAAATAGTTTGGGAGATGAAATAGTTTTGAATTTTTAATTTAATGTAGGAGGGTAAAATAGTTCAAAAGTTGTAATATACGATGGTAAAATAGTCCAAAATTATTTTTCCATTTTAGGACCTAGGTCCTTTGTATTCCGCCGTGAAAAAAAAAGAAGAAGAAAATTGTATAAAGGTCCTAAACAACCTATTTTGTTTAATAATTGTAGGAGATGAAAGGGTTTTGAATTTTTTAATTTAATGTAGGAGGGTAAAATAATTTAGAAGATGAAAGGGTTTTTGATTTTTTAATTTAATGTAGGAGATAATTTAATGTAGGATGGTAAAATAGTCCGGGAGATGAAAGAGTTTTGGATTTTTTTTAATTTAATGTAGGAAGGTAAAATATTCCAAAGTTGTCATATATGAGGGTAAAATTGTTCAAAATTGTTTCTCCCTTATAGGACCTTTTAGAATTAAGTATAGGTTAATCAGCTTTTTATTCAGTGTTTTGATTGGATATCGTGAATTGAAATTTAGTAGAATAAAGTCACACATTATCCTACTTCTTCTTTAAAATGTTACAGATAATGTCTATTGAGAATAAACATATGATATATTCTACTTTGCTTTATAATAGTTGGTTCAAATTCGATCATGACAAAAAAAATTATGTGTATTTTTGCAAGTATGGCAAGTGAAATCGGCAAAATGAATACAAAGATTTCATGGTAGATGGAATACTAGTTCTATTAAGATGCACATACAGCAGGCTTATCGATATGATATTTTAAGAATTAAAACGAAATTGAGCAAGAGTAATAGTAAAAGTACAATGTAATTTGAATAAATGCAAACATTCGGTGAAGATTCTAAACAAGAGCTCTATCTCGTTTTATTTGGAGCTCAAAAGAAATGACCAAGGCCTCAGAAGCTTTCCATATATGATTGCATGAAATTTTCAAATGATATTTAGCTGCTTTGTTTCTATTTGTTCCGTTGCCGGTAAGTTGAGTTGATGCATTAGAAAATCACATAATGTGTAACTATTTAATTAAAAAGTCACATATTTAGATTTTTATTGACTATTTCATAAAGCGTGTTTGACTGAGCTTGAAAATATGATTACAGGCATTAAGATAGGGATGGCAACGGGACGGGGAGGTCCAGGACTGGGGCAACCATTACCATTCCTATCCTATTAGAGATTTTTGGGATGCGGCCCGCGTGGCGAGGTGGAAATTAAAAAATTCTAATTTTTCGCTCCATTTAATTAATTAATTAATTTTTAACATTAATTTTTATTTTTAAAAACAATTTAAATTTTAAAATATAAAAATAAAATAAAATAAAAAGATTTAGGTCGAGTCGGGATACTTTCCCATCCCTACTTTAAGATGATATTTATATGTTTTATCTATGTTTTGTCCAATTGATGAATGTTACACAAGTTGTAAATATTGCATTAGAAAGTGGGAAATTGGTGCAAATGATCCCTAACATATGCATACAGTGCACAAATGGTCTCTAATATTTTATTTTTGGTAGACTGGTCCCGAACTTATCTATTTAGGTGTGCAATTGGTCCTTTTGGACATATTCTATTTAAAAAGTCTGTTAATTTCGCGAGTGGGTTAAACTCTATTTTTATTTGTCTTTAATGGAGGGGTAAAAACGTCGATTGTTATTTTATTTTGTTTCATCTTTCATTCTATCCAAATGTCACTGAAACACAAAGCAAAGAAAAGTACCAAAAAATAAAAAAATATGTGGTTGCGATTCTGATGACATATCATAGTGGGCATTGCAGATATAGATGACAAAAAAATTCGCCCTGACTTTCTTCCCCTATTACTAACAGGGCGGGGATGGGGATCATGGTCCCCACCCCCAAATTCTCCGAACCCGTCTAAAATATTTTTATTTTATTTTATTTTCATGTTTTAAAATTTAAATCGTATGTAAAAAAATAAAAAATAATATTAAAAATTAATTAATTAATTAAATGGAGTGATAAATCAAAATTTTTCTATACTCGCCCTGCCCTACCCCCCAAAAATCCCCAATGGGACGGGGATGGTAATGGCCGCACCGCCCCCATTGTCATCCCTAATTGCGGAAGGTGTTTTGGAGTAGGTAAGTGACGTTCGTGTTTATTCAGTGTGTGAATCGTAATATTTAGTTCGTTTCTTTGTTAATTTCGAAGAAATCACGATTAGAACGTGAGTTCAAAGATTTTAAATACTGTTATTTTCTAGAAATTTGGCAAATGAGACTTGAGAAAAATGGGTGCACGTTCAATCCGTAGTTTTTTTTTTTTTTTTTTTTTTTTGCTTCGCACATGTCTTCACCTCATCCCAAAAGATTTGAAAATTATTTATGCAATGTGGAGACAATTTGTCATTTACTGCATGGTATGCATATATATTGCATGTTACGTTGCATGAATTTGACTTGGAGTGGACAATAATATTTGACCTCTTGTAAGTGAAGACTTCAAATACTTTACCATTGTGTGGCATTATGGTGGCATATTTTTTATGAATCCGAATAATTTGAAATACGAGCATGGTAATGTGGAATATATGGACTTCGTTGATGTAG
This sequence comes from Forsythia suspensa, assembly GCA_023638005.1. Lineage (NCBI taxonomy): Eukaryota > Viridiplantae > Streptophyta > Magnoliopsida > Lamiales > Oleaceae > Forsythia > Forsythia suspensa. The sequence goes on along the minus strand of CM042670.1, from coordinate 29,867,952 downwards.
ATGACCTTAGCAAGTTGATAGTTGATAGGGTTGCTAGGTTTATGAAATATCTTGGATATAAATTACCGATTGGATAGGATGTCGCTATTAAATGGGTTAGTTAGAATGAAGACTAAGTGTCCTTCGTTTCTCCTACTCGAATATTCGTGTTGCCTTGGGAGTCATCAACCGTAAAATGGAATAGCAATGTAATAATAGAAGAGATTTTAGAGCCAGAGACTATTAGTGAGCCTAAGTTGGATAATGTTATTCAGCTTGAAAGTCAACCCCTTAGTGGTGATGAGCCTCCAATTGAATTAGAAAGTCAAGATGCTTATGTGCCGCAACGTCCATCACATGAATGAGATGGTGTAGATTGGGAAGAATTAATTCATGGAGTAGACGGGTCGAGAGAGTGGGATAAAGACTTGATAGAGTCATTTCTTAGAAGTCAGTTAACGAAGACTTAAGGCCGGAAGGTAAAGCCCATGGAAATAGAAATGGAGAAACAGAAGCGAATGAAAATATTGGAGCAAATGAAGATGATAATCTCGTAGAGTCAAACTATGAGATGAATGAACATCAAACTCAGCCGATTGGAGACACCAATGTGAATATCGACATAGGATTTGTTAACTTACATGTAGAAGTCATAGATGACATTGATACGGACTATAGGGGTTCCGATGAGCTAGAAAGTCTGGACAGCGATGAAGAATTACCTACTAGCAAGAGATCAACAGAGTTTGAATTCAATGTTAGAGTGGACATGGCGAACCCATAATTCAAAAAATATACATCTTACATTTATCTCACCTTATTTTCTTTATAGTAGTTCAATTTTTGTTGGCCGATTTTTAGTCTTAGACTCCAAGTTAACACAAACGGCTATTTCAATGCAGGTCTAGTGTTTATTAAAACCAAGAGGACAATAATCGAGATAGTTAGTAATTATTCAGTTTGCAAGACTGTTGGATGCCCGTTTGTGTTGTATGCAACAGTGTGGAGTGACAACAAAAGTTTTGATATTAAAAGTTTATAGATAATCATAATTGCTCGTTGGTGTTCAACAATAAGAGGGTTAGTTCGACGTACATGGTAAAAAAGCATGCGTCGTCATTCAAATCGACCACTGAGTTACGCATGAGAAGTTTAAGGGATACGGTGAAGCAAGATTGCAATGTGGACATCTAAAAGTAGACCTTTTATCGGACAAGCAATAAGTGTTTGGAGCAAATCAGGTTAAGCATTCTTGATCAATATAAGTTGTTGTATGACTACTGTAAGCAGTTGAAGGCAAATAACATAGAAAGTACTGTTGTGTTGGAAGGAAATGGTCAAGAGTTCAGACCTTATATATGTTTAGCAGCATGTAAGAAATGATTCTTATGGGGTTGCAAAAAGGTGATAGGGCAACTTTTGAGTGCAGTTGAGATCGATGGGAACAATGCAATATTCCTGGTTGCGTATGTTGTAGTTGATACTGTGAACGGGCATAGTTGGTGTTGGTGTTGGTGTTAGTTTTTGAGTCTGTTGGTAGTTGACCTGAAGATTATTACTTCATCCGTTCCACAAAGATAGACTTACTTCTATTTTCACACAAATTAAAAAAATTTAATTAATATAGTTTGAACCATAAATTTTACTTAGATTTTTTCTAATATACTCCTACATTGAATAATGGTAGTTCACATTTTTTGATAATAAGACACATTAAATAAGGACATACTAGGAAACTAAAAAATCAACTATACTCTCAATAAGGAAAGTTGACTATAATTTGGGACAAATTAATAAATAAATAAAGTTGATGACAAGAATGGTAAGCAAGAAGGAAGAGGCTAATAAATGAACAACATATATAGGGCCCCGAATTTTGAAGATAATTGAGAAAAATAGAAAAGCGCTTTGGTATGTTCATTGCCTATTTAGCTATTTCGAATTAGTGTTTTTCAATATTATTTATATGTTTAGTATCATTCTAAACTAAGTGCTTTATTCACTTTTAAACTTAGTACATTTACGCAGCTTACACTGGTGACAAAAGGTTTGAAGTGAGACACATCCATTCTGATCACATCAATGCGGTGGACGTAGTGGTAAAGATTTGTTCTTGTCGGAGTTCGCAGTTGTTCGAGGACAAAGTCTCGCTTAATCGTTCATTGATCTTTTCTTCTTTTTTCATGCCATGTGGGCATGTGATTTGTCATCTTGAGTGATTTGTCATCTTGAGTTAAGGGGCATGTCGAAAGATTTATTGTTGTACATTAGCGACTGCTCTAAGAAAGAGCCTTATTTGAAGACATATTCTCCACCCAATTGTCCCATACTTGGAATTTGTTGATGATGTATAAATGTCCGTCTGCTTTTAAGTGTTATGGTTTTGGTTATATTTGTTTCTTAGGTTGCAGACATTGTTTTATTGCATCTAAATGGTTTTCAGGTTGTTCAATTGCTGGTATGGTTGGTAGAATTATTGGTATGGTTGAATACTAGGACTGACTGGGAAAAGGGTTTACACGTGTGCTACTTTTTCAATATGTTAGGGACCATTTGCGCACCCATTTCAATACATTAGGATCATTTGCACAACAACTAATAAAAATGTAGGGACCATTTACACAACAATTAATAAAAAGGTAAGGATCATTTGCGCACCAATATAACAAAGGTTTGGACCTTTTGCGTAACTATCTACAAATGTTTACAACCACTTGCGCTCCAGAAATAAATGAGTTATATTGTGAAACCAAGGACATAAAACCCAGATTATGACCACTTGAGCTCCAAATCTTTTTCAAGGACAGTGTCAAACCTAGAAGATGAAAATATTTGTATTCATTCCTAACACAAGTGAAATACACATCATAATTCATTACAAATCCTTAATCCTTCATCCACGTTACAACAACTCTACAAATAAAACCTAGAAATCAATTCTTCTAAGGAGGTTCATTTTTCTTGCTCTTGAGGTACATGTTTTCTTTTCGCACCTTGCTATTGAAGTTCAGCAATCCAGACATTGTATCTCTACATCTAGGGCAACTGAATGGGTCGCACCACAAAAACAACCAACAACCACCTACATCTTGTACAAATTACAAAACTAAATCAACTAATTTCAAAGATTACAAAATTATGTAGATAATCCATTACTAGAAAGAAATCCAAACAGTAGCTCATTTGTCTTCGTTGGAAAGCAAGAAAACGTCTACCAGGGTTCAGATATGTCCATGAAGTCTTTAGCTCCAAAGGTAGCCTACGGCGACACAAATTGTGATCCATTTTCTCTACCAAGTTCTAGAATATCGTTGTGTATTCATATTGAAAGTTTTGTCAACATACAATATATATTGGCAGGTAAATTTAGATTGTGTTGATGGGAGGGAACACAAAACAAAATAAAATAACATTTGACGTTTTTGCACCTACACTAAAGACAAATAAAAAGAGAGTTTAACCCATTCGCGAAACTAACGGACTTTTTTAACGGAAATTGTCTAAATGGACCAATTGAGCACCTAAATGGATATGTTCAGGACCACTCCGTCAAAAATAAAAGTTTATGGAACATTTGCACACTGGATGTATACGTTAGGGACCATTTGTACCAATTTTTCTTAAAAAGTACATAATGTTTATTTTCACCCAATTAACATGGTATGCTTGGTAAGTTTAGAGTGCGATTATATGGAACTCTAAGATGACATTTAGTTGTATCATTTCTCATTTGTCCTCCTACCGGCGAATTAAAATGATACATCACAAAGTCTTATATTTATATTGTATTAAAAAGTCACATAAATTTTATTTTTGACTTATTTGACACAACATTCTTGGCTATGCCCAAATTGTGATTATAACTACCTTTTTAAGAAAATATTTAGTTGTATCTTTTCTGTTTTATCTTATGGTCCGCCAACAAAAATGATATATTAAAAAATCACATAATGTGTAAATTTTCTTTAAAACGTTATGTATATTTTTATTTTGACTTATTTGATATAGCATGCTTGACTATGTTTAAAGTGTGATTATAAATACCTTTCTAACCATTTTTGCATTTATTTTTGTAACTCCTATGAAGACTCGTTGACGAGGTCGTACTCACATGTTCACCTTCACTTAGATAAATAAATGCAGTTCCAAATCTACAATAAGGTCAAATAGAGGTGACAAAATGGAGTAGCCAGACGTGTTAGCCTAGATAACCCGATTATGGGCCAGCCCGTTCAAATAAAAATTTGGCATACTAAAAAAATCGGACATATTTGGCCTGGCACGATTCACCCGCCGTGCTACCCCGATAATGGCCCTATAAAAATTTGACACAAGTACCCACACCCTACCCCTCCACCCTGCCGGATCTGAAACCAATCAATGATGATTTCTCCCTCTCCTCTCCCTCCCCTCCCCCCCCCCCCGTCCCCCGGTCACCGGAATTTCCCCTTTGGTTTGGTGATTGTGGGGTGGAAAATTGTGGAAAGAAGATGAACTCTTTTTTTTTTTTAATTGTTTTGAAAATATATATATAAAAAAGAAACAAAATTAAAAAATTAAGGCCAAGCACATCCAACATATTGTTGGCTCTGGCCCGTTTTTATGTGTGGCCCGCCCCATGCTGGGCCGGGCTGGGCTAACCGTCTCATTTACCACCTCTATGTCAATTCTAATGACTTGGATTTGCTTAAATCTCCGACATCAAAATTTGATTCTAGCAGCATTGATACTTCTCCAATATTGCTGTGATTTTATAACGTCCATTGCTTCGACTATTGTTAGGTGAGATTTGATATTCAATTGGCGATGATTCCTTTGGGTGGAAATAAAAATAATTGACCAGAGTGATTTGGGTAGGAATGACAATAGGGGTGGGGCAGGCCGAGACAGTTATTACCATCTCTGTCCTGTCGGAATTTTTGAGAGGCCGGGGCAAGGCAGGTTCAGCGAATTCAGGGCGGGGACCATGATCCCGTCCCCATTCGATTACCTAACGAGGCGAGGATTCCCTATCCCATTCGGGATGGGACAAAGCAAGGCAAGGCGGAATATTTTGCCATCAACAGATTTGGTAATAGCACGCTGGAAAGCAAACTGGATAGAGTAAATTAGGAATATCATCTATATTTAAAATTAATCGTATTTTTTAATTTCATGAAAAATAAACAGTATAAGGCCTAATTACACCTTTAAACTATTCTTTTACTCTCAAATCAAGTTAGAAATGTAAAGTGGACTTAGTCTTGCCATTAATAGGCTGAGTTGCCCTATGCCTGAACAGCCCGACCAAGCGTTACACCCCTATATTCAAGTTTTAGATTGCGAGTTTCAATTACCTTTTTCGCAATTTGCTATAACTATTGGTGCTGCAATAACATAATCACAATGGAATGGCTTATTTGTACAAATGGTCCCTGACTTTTGCACTTACTGCGGGTTGAGGACCTATCGTTTTATTTTTGACAGTTTAGCCCCTATTTCAAATGTTTTTGACAACAATGGTCCTTTTCATCAATTTCCATCCTAATGGCCGTGAAATTTGACCATGCCCATTTTTTTATTCACAAAGGGCTTATATGCACAAATGGTCCCTGACTTTTGTAAAAAAAATTTGTAGCAAAAGTCCCTAATCTTTCAGAAAGTGTTGAAAAGTCCCGTAACCTTCTAATCCTAACACATATGACCCCAAACCTTTTTGACAATTTTACCCATAACTTAAATAAATTAAAAATAACTCATAAACCTTTTCAAAAAGGCTTATTTGCACAAATGGTCCCTGACTTTTGCACTTACTGCGAGTTGAGGACCTATCGTTTTATTTTTGGCAGTTTAGCCCCTATTTCAAATGTTTTTGGCAGCAATGGTCCTTTTCATCAATTTCCATCCAAATGGCCGTGAAATTTGACGGTGGCCATTTTTTTATTCACAAAGGGCTTATTTGCACAAATGGTCCCTGACTTTTGTAAAGAAAAATTTGCAGCAAAAGTCCCTAATCTTTCAGAAAGTGTTGAAAAATCCCATAACCTTCTAATCCTAACACATATGACTAGGGGTGGGCAAAAAAACCGAAAAACGAAAATCGACTAACCGGTGATTCGACCGACTCGATTTAAAAAAAAAAAAAATTTTTTTGTTCTTGAACCCGACAAAAATGAAAACCCGAACCAGACCCGAGTCGGTTCGGTTCGGTTTCGGGTTCATTTTCACTTTTTTTTTCGGTTTAGATTACTCCAAACCGATTTTAAATCGGTTCGGGTCGGGTTGGGCCCAAAACCGACCCAACCCAACCCAACCCACGCCCGCCCACCCCTACATAAGACCCCAAACCTTTTTGACAATTTTACCCATAACTTAAATAAATTAAAAATAACTCATAAACCTTTTCAAAAATACAAATAAGTCCTAAATATTTTTATTTCTTACAGATTTACACTTAAAATAATAAAAAGTGTGTAATCAAATCTCAAAATTTTTAATTTTGTTCACCAAAATGACATTTAAAATGTGTTTGATTAAAATCAGATTTTTTAGTATGTGTGGTTGAAAAGTTGTTGTACCATAAAATGTGTGGTTAACATTAATTGTTGACTTTGACTTTAATTTTTAGCAAAATAAAAATTGAAAACAAACGGGTTCTTAGAGTTTCTACAGATTTTGTTCAGTGGTCCATTAATTAACAAAAAAAGTATACCAATGATCAAAATTTTACCAATTTAAAATTTTAATTTATTTTTCATACAAAAAATAAGGTTGTGGTGGATAGGAGATTGTTAAGAACTTTTTTTTAATTATTATTTAGTAATTGGTAGAGTTGGCAAATAGCCCAGATGGACTGGCCCAATCCAAAATTAGACGGGAATCATGGCCCAATTTTACATGGGCTAGTATTTGCTGGGTCAACTCAGCCCGATTTTGGGCCACATGGCCAATTGGCCAGCCCAACTTACATTTTTAACTTATTTTTTCAAAATAATTACTTATAATTTTGTAAAAACATAATCCACCATCTTCATCCACCACCGCCTTTTTTTTAATTTGTACTTTTGAAAAGGTTAGGGTCCCAAAATAAAATTATCAAGGCCAAATTTAGATTGGCTAGTTGTATCGAGCTAAATTGACCTAATTTTTATTTGATCAATATTTTATGGACCCGGTACCGCCTAGTAACTGGGCTATCCATTTTGCCACCTCCAGTAATTGATATGCAAAATAAATTAAAATTTTAAATTGGAGAAATTTTGATCATGGATATAATTTTTTTTGTTAATTAATGGACCACTGGACAAAATCTGTAGAGACTCTAAGAACCCGTTTGTTTTTAATTTTGATTTTACTAAAAAGCTAAAGTCAGTGTCAACAATTAATTTTAATCACACATTTTATGGTCCCCACAACTTTTCAACCACATATTTCAACAACTTTTACTAAAAAATTTGATTTTAATCAAACACATTTTAAATGTCGTTTTGGTGAACAAAATTAAAAGTTTTGGAACTTTATGACACACTTTTTATTATTTTAAGTGTAAATCTGTAAGAAATAAAAATATTTAGGATTTATTTGTATTTTTGAAAAGGTTTATGAGTTATTTTTAATTTATTTAAGTTATGGGTAAAATTGTCAAAAAAGTTTGGGGTCATATGTGTTAGGATTAGAAGGTTATGGGATTTTTCAACACTTTCTGAAAGATTAGGGACTTTTGCTGTAAATTTTTCTTTACAAAAGTCAGGGACCATTTGTGCAAATAAACCCTTTTTAAATAAAAAAAAATGGCCACGGTCAAATTTCACAGCCATTTGGATGGAAATTGAAGAAAAGGACCATTGCTGCCAAAAATATTTGAAATAGGGGCTAAACTGCCAAAAATGAAACGATAGGTCCTCAACCCGCAGTAAGTGTAAAAGTCAAGGACCATTTGTGCAAATAAGCCTTTCAAAAATACAAATAAGTCCTAAATATTTTTATTTCTTACAGATTTACACTTAAAATAATAAAAAGTGTGTTATCAAATCTCAAAATTTTTAATTTTGTTCACCAAAATGAGATTTAAAATATATTTGATTAATATCAGATTTTTTAGTATGTGTGGTTGAAAAGTTGTGGGACCATAAAATGTGTAGTTAAAATTAATTGTTGACTTTGACTTTAATTTTTTAGCAAAATCAAAATTGAAAACAAACGAGTTCTTAGAGTTTCTACATATTTTGTTCAGTTGTCCATTAATTAACAAAAAAAGTATACCCATGATCAAAATTTCACCAATTTAAAATTTTAATTTATTTTTCATAAAAAAAAAAAGGTTGTGGTGGATAGGAGATTGTTAAGAACTTTTTTTTAATTATTATTTAGTAATTGGTAGAGTTGGCAAATAGCCTATATGGACTGGCCCAATCCAAAATTAGACGGGAATCATGGCCCAATTTTACATGGGCTAATATTTGCTGGGTCAACCCAGCCCGATTTTGGGCCACATGGCCAATTGGCTCGCCTAACTTACATTTTAACTTATTTTTCAAAATAATTACTTATAATTTTGTAAAACAAAAAACAAAACAAAATCCACCATCTTCATCCACCACCACCATTTTTTTAATTTAATTTGTACTTTTGAAAAGGATAGGGTCCCAAAATAAAATAATCGGGCCGCACAGATTGGCTAGTTGTATCGGGCTAAATTGACCTAACTTTTATTTGATTAATATTTTATTGGACCAACCCTGCCTAGTAACTGGGCTATCCATTTTGCCACCTCCAGTAATTGATATGCAAAATAAAATAAAATTTTAAATTGGAGAAATTTTGATTATGGATATAATTTTTTTGTTAATTAATGGACCACTGGACAAAATCTGTAGAGACTCTAAGAACCCGTTTGTTTTTAATTTTGATTTTACTAAAAAGCAAAAGTCAGAGTCAACAATTAATTTTAACCACACATTTTATGGTCCCACAACTTTTCAATCACACATTTCAACAACGTTTACTAAAAAATCTGATTTTAATTAAACACATTTTAAATGTCGTTTTGGTGAACAAAATTAAAAGTTTTGGAACTTTATGACACACTTTTTATTATTTTAAGTGTAAGTATGTAGGAAATAAAAATATTTAGGACTTATTTATATTTTTAAAAAGGTTTATGAGTTATTTTTAATTTATTTAAGTTATGGGTAAAATTGTCAAAAAAGTTTGGGGTCATATGTGTTAGAATTAGAAGGTTATGGGACTTTTCAACACTTTCTGAAATGTTAGGGACTTTTGCTGCAAATTTTTCTTTACAAAAGTTAGGGACCATTTGTGCAAATAAACCCTTTTTAAATAAAAAAAATGGCCACCGTCAAATTTCACAGCCATTTGGATGGAAATTGAAGAAAATGACCATTGTTGCCAAAAACATTTGAAATAGGGGCTAAACTGCCAAAAATGAAACGATAAGTCCTCAACCCGCAGTAAGCGTAAAAGTCAGGGACCATTTGTGCAAATAAGCCTTTCAAAAATACAAATAAGTCCTAAATATTTTTATTTTTTACAGATTTACACTTAAAATAATAAAAAGTGTGTTATCAAATCTCAAAATTTTTTATTTTGTTCACCAAAATGACATTTAAAATGTGTTTGATTAAAATCAGATTTTTTAGTATGTGTGGTTGAAAAGTTGTAAGACCATAAAATGTGTGGTTAAAATTAATTGTTGACTTTGACTTTAATTTTTAGCAAAATCAAAATTGAAAACAAGCGAGGCTCTTAGTTTCTACAGATTTTTTGTTCAGCCATTAATTAATTAACAAAAAAAGTATACCAATGATCAAAATTTCACCAATTTAAAATTTTAATTTATTTTTCATACAAAAAATAAGGTTGTGGTGGATAGGAGATTGTTAAGAACTTTTTTTTAATTATTATTTAGTAATTGGTAGAGCTGGCAAATAGTCCAGATGGACTGGCCCAATCCAAAATTAGACGGGAATCATGACCCAATTTTACATGGGCTAGTATTTACTAGGTCAACCCAGCCCGATTTTGGGCCACATGGCCAATTGGCCAGCCCAACTTACATTTTTAACTTATTTTTTCAAAATAATTACTTATAATTTTGTAAAAACAAAAAAACAAAACAAAATCAACCATCTTCATCCACCACCACTTTTTTTTTAAATTTGTACTTTTGAAAAGGTTAGGGTCTCAAAATAAAATTATCGGGCCAACCCGATTGGCTAGTTGTATCGGGCTAAATTGACCTAACTTTTATTTGATCAATATTTTATTGGACCAGCCCTGCCTAGTAACTAGGCTATCCATTTTGCCACCTCCAGTAATTGATATGCAAAATAAATTAAAATTTTAAATTGGAGAAATTTTGATTATGGATATAATTTTTTTTGTTAATTAATGGACAACCTGACAAAATCAGAGACTCTACAGAACCCGTTTGTTTTTAATTTTGATTTTACTAAAAAAAGCTAAAGTTAGAGTCAACAATTAATTTTAACCACACATTTTATGGTCCCCACAACTTTTCAACCACACATTTCAACAACTTTTACTAAAAAATCTGATTTTAAACAAACACATTTTAAATGTCGTTTTGATGAACAAAATTAAAAGTTTTGGAACTTTATGACACACTTTTTATTATTTTAAGTGTAAGTCTGTAGGAAATAAAAATATTTAAGACTTATTTGTATTTTTGAAAAGGTTTATGAGTTATTTTTAATTTATTTGAGTTATGGGTAAAATTGTCAAAAAAGTTTGGGGTCATATGTGTTAGGATTAGAAGGTTATGGGACTTTTCAACACTTTCGAAAGATTATGGACTTTTCTTTGCAAATTTTTTTTTTTACAAAAGTCGGGGACCATTTGTACAACTAAACTCTTTTAAATAAATAAAAAAATGGCCACCCATCAAATTTCATGACCATTTGGATGGTAATTGAAGAAAAGAACCATTCTTCGCCAAAAATATTTGAAATAGGAGCTAAAGCGCCAAAAATGAAACGATAGGTCCTCAACCCATGATGCAGTAAGTGTAAAAGTCAGGGACCATTTGTGCAAATAAGCCTTTCAAAAATACAAATAAGTCCTAAATATTTTTATTTCTTACATATTTACACTTAAAATAATAAAAAGTGTGTTATCAAATCCCAAAATTTTTAATTTTGTTCACCAAAATAACATTTAAAATGTGTTTGATTAAAATCAGATTTTTTAGTATGTGTGGTTGAAAAGTTGTGGGACCATAAAATGTGTAGTTAAAATTAATTGTTGACTTTGACTTTAATTTTTTAGCAAAATCAAAATTAAAAACAAACATTTCTTAGAGTTTCTACAGATTTTGTTCGATGGTCCATTAATTAACAAAAAAAAGTATACCAATGATCAAAATTTTACCAATTTAAAATTTTAATTTATTTTCATATAAAAAAAAGGTTGTGGTGGATAGGAGATTGTTAAGAACTTTTTTAATTATTATTTAGTAATTGGTAGAAATTGGTGAATAAGCAGGATGGGTGGCCCAATCCAAAATTAGATGGGAATCATGGCCCAATTTACATGGGCTAGTATTTGCATGGTCAACCCAGCCCGATTTTGGGCCACATGGCCAATTGGCCAATCCAACTTACATTTTTAACTTATTTTTTCAAAATAATTACTTATAATTTTGTAAAAACAAAAAAACAAAACAAAATCCACCATCTTCATCCACCACCACCTTTTTTTTAATTTGTACTTTTGAAAAGGTTAGGGTCCCAAAATAAAATAATCGGGCCGGCCCAGATTGGCTAGTTATGTCGAGCTAAATTGACCCAATTTTATTTGATCAATATTTTATTGGACCAGCCCTGCCTAGTAACTAGGCTATCCATTTTGCCACCTCCAGTAATTGATATGCAAAATAAATTAAAATTTCAAATTGGAGAAATTTTGATCATGGATATAATTTTTTTTGTTAATTAATGGACCACTTGGACAAAATCTGTAGACTCTAAGAACCCGTTTGTTTTTAATTTTGATTTTACTAAAAAGCAAAAGTCAGAGTCAACAATTAATTTTAACCACACATTTTATGGTCCCCACAACTTTTCAACCACACATTTCAACAACTTTTACTAAAAAATCTGATTTTAATCAAACACATTTTAAATGTCGTTTTGGTGAACAAAATTAAAAGTTTTGGAACTTTATGACACACTTTTTATTATTTTAAGTGTAAATCTGTAGGAAATAAAAATATTTAGGACTTATTTGTATTTTTGAAAAGGTTTATGAGTTATTTTTAATTTATTTAAGTTATGGGTAAAATTGTCAAAAAAGTTTGGGGTCATATGTGTTAGGATTAGAAGGTTATGGGACTTTTCAACACTTTCTAAAAGATTATGGACTTTTGCTGCAAATTTTTCTTTACAAAAGTCAGGGACCATTTGTGCAAATAAACTCTTTTTAAATAAAAAAAATGGCCACCGTCAAATTTCACAGCCATTTGGATGGAAATTGAAGAAAATGACCATTGCTGCCAAAAACATTTGAAATAGGAGCTAAACTGTCAAAAATGAAACGATAGGTCTTTAACCCGCAGTAAGTGTAAAAGTCAGGGACCATTTGTGCAAATAAGCCCAATGGAATTGTAATTGAAAATTAAATACAAAATGTCGTTACTTTGGACGGAAATATATCCTTACAATAATATAAGAGCCTTAATTTTTTTACTGTAGCTTTTTTCGTCCAACACGACACCGTTTTGACAATGAAGACAGCCGCAATTTTTTACTTTGTCCAACATTTCACCCAAAAAAATCTATTCTCTCTCTCAACCAAAGCTGAGATCAATCCTGCAATTGGAACAGAAAACACCACTCTGATTAATAAATGAAATCAATTAAAGTTCAAACTTTTTAAAAAATACAGTAAGAAGAATGAATCAATAACCAAGAATCAAAACTTTTTCCACGCTTCAATCATTTATACATACACCAGATGTACAAGCAAAATTACATACATATGCATGCATAAACACAAAAGGTGAGAATAGAACTCACTGGAGAAATTGAAAAAACGATTCAAATTTGCAACAGTGCGTCTCTCTCTATATATGTGTGTGTGTATGTGTATGATTTATACTAATAATCTCTTACAACATGTTTGGTTTATTAATAAAATTTATCTGTCTAATAATGTCTACAAAACATTTTAATGATACAGTCTTTTTTCCTGTCCTTTCATGCAGTCTCCACTTATCCTGGTAATGAGTATCTCGGCAACCAGCTTGGTCTTGATTGCCGAACAATTTGGCAACCATCATTGGTTGTTAACATGGTTGTAAATTGTTGGGATTTGGTAATGCACATAGTATATAAAAAATAGCCCAAAAATTGAAAGAAAGTTGTGATGTTTATTGTTAAAAAATGTCATTCAAGAATTTTAGGTAATGTACAAATCCACGCACTGTGAAATCTTGGTGGCAAATTGAATGTTTTTATTTTTTTTACATTTTTTGATTCAATTTTTTGATTAATCTTTTTTATTTTATTTTAAGCAAATTGAATGTTTTTATTTTTTATAATGTTGCCACATTAAAAAAAAAAAAACCGTGAACAGTAAAATTCTCGACAATGAATTGTTCAATGAATTGTTCATTGTCGAGCAACTCGGCAATGATCTTTATTTTACTGTTCACCAAATTTTTTTTAAGCCAATTTTCTTTGACACAATTAAAAAAAAAAAAAGGTGAACAGCTCTCGGCAATCAAATTGATTGCCGAGCAATCTCGGCAGTCAATTGATTGCCATGAACAGTAACAGTATTTTACTGTTTTTTTTTTGTTTTTTTAAGGAATAATTGCACAAAAGGTCTCTATTGTTTTAAAATCGTTGGAATATGCCCACAAACCAAAAAAAAAAATCTTTAATTTATTTTTCTTATTATTTTTTTCTTTTACACTTAATTTTCATTCAATTTTTTACTAATCTTATTTTTTTATTTTACCTTTTACAAATTATTCTAAATAAATGCTAAAAAATATCATTCAAGAATTTCAGGTAATGTATAAATCCACGCACTGTGAAATTTTGGTGGCAAATTGAATGTTTTTATTTTTTTTACACCTTTTCATTCAATTTTTTTATTAATCTTTTTTATTTTATCTTGAATGTTTTTATTTTTTATAATGTTGCCACATTAAAAAAAAACATGAACAGTAAAATTCTCGGTAATGAATTGTTCATTGCTGAGCAACTCGACAATGATCTTTCTTTTACTGTTCACCAAATTTTTTTTAAGCCCATTTTCTTTGACACAATTAAAAAAAAAAATTGAACAGTGCTCGGCAATCAAATTGATTACCGAGATTGATGAACAGTATTTTATTGTTTATGAACAGTATTTTACTGTTTTTTTTTTTTTTTAAGGAATAATTGCACAAAAGGTCCCTATTGTTTTAAAATCGTAGGGATATGCCCACAACCTAAAAAAAATCTTGAATTTATTTTTCTTATTTTTTTTTCTTTTACACTTAATTTTCACTCAATTTTTTACTAATCTTGTTTTTTTATTTTACCTTTTACAAATTATTCTAAATAAATGCTAAAAAATGACATTCAAGAATTTCAAGTAATGTATAAATCCATGACAAATTGAATGTTTTTATTTTTTTTACACCTTTTCATTCAATTTTTTTATTAATCTTTTTTATTTTATCTTAAGCAAATTGAATGTTTTTATTTTTTATAATGTTGTCACATTAAAAAAAAAAAAACGTAAACAGTAAAATTCTCGAAAATGAACAATTCATTGCCAAGCAACTCGGCAATGAACTTTATTTTACTGTTCACCAATTTTTTTTTTAAGCTCATTTTCTTTGACACAATAAAATTTAAAAAAAAAAAGTGAACAGTGTTCGGCAATGAAATTTATTGCCGAATAACTCGGTAATGACGAAACTTTTTTTTTTTAAGGAATAATTGCATAAAAGGTCCCTATTGTTTTAAAATCGTTGGGATATGCCCACAACCTAAAAAAAAAAATTCTTTAATTTTTTTTTTTTTTTTTTTCTTTTACACTTAATTTTCATTCAATTTTTTACTAATCTTGTTTTTATATTTTACCTTTTACAAATTATTCTAAATAAATGCTATTATTTTTTCCTTCATTTTTCTCCTTTTACTTTTCATTCAATTTTTCACCAAAATTTTTTTTTGGGTTTGATGATATAAACAAATTGTACACAATTCTTTAATATTTTACTTTTGAGTCATTAGTAAAAAAACTGAAAAAGTTGTAGCCGAGAGTTTGGTCCAATTCAAATTCTCGCAGTGGTGCAATTCAATAAAAATATAAAAATGGTGACTTTACCACATCACTTTATCAGGTTGATACGAATCTTAGTTATTTAATTTTTTTACGACTTATTTAATTTTTTTATACGAATTATGTGCTTATTTAGTTCTGCTTTTCTTACTATAATTCCAATATTTTACTTAATTAATTGTATTAAATGGTATGTGTTTTCCATATTTATTATTTACGTGCCTAAACATAAAATTTATTCCTACATTTTTTACAGACTTGCAATGCACGTATCTAAAACTAGTATAATTATGTATATGATAAAGTAGATCGTACAAAATTAAAAAATAAATTATATTCATTATAATCCTATTTAATACTCCATAC
Source organism: Forsythia suspensa (assembly GCA_023638005.1). Lineage (NCBI taxonomy): Eukaryota > Viridiplantae > Streptophyta > Magnoliopsida > Lamiales > Oleaceae > Forsythia > Forsythia suspensa. Next base: position 29,852,307 of record CM042670.1, on the reverse strand, counting down.
AATACACCCAAGTTAATTAATACAACTGCAGATGTTATATTTTATATGCCAATTTGACCATTGTTTTGAATTTGTCATAATAGATTCTTACAAAATTACTTATTATGAATGAGTCCACACGACTGGATATACGTTTGACTCTTTAAACAGTCCACTTCCTCCGCCGTGCCGTCTAATTCAATTAACCCCAACCATTATTCATAAATAATTCGTATATATACGTCTTGTTTTTCAAAGCAGATGTGAGTTCCTCTTCGAACACTCACCTCGACACGATTGTACACTATCACGATTTCGTGACTTGAAAGTACCTTAGTGGAACATATATCATTTGCATACGTACCGGTCTCAACACATTCTTCGATGAATTTGGCTCTTACAAGATATGTTTGATTCAAGGAGTGCAAATTTTCGCAGCTAATTAGACGGATAGTGGTGCCACTTGATACCCTTGCTTGCTCATACAATATTGCTATTTACGTGATTTAAAGTACCTTATCATTGGCACGTCCCGTTGTCCGAAGCAGCTGTGAGTTCCTTGTCGAAGACTCACCTCGACTCGCTCATACTCTATCTCGATCTAGGCGACTCGAAGTACCTTAGCAGAACATGGGAAGAAACAAAGAAAAGAAGCAGAACAAGTTCATTCACTTCATGACAGCACCAATAAGGATTCTGATTAAAGCAAGAGAATTCTACATGAACACTATGTTTGATTGTGGTAAAAGGATTGATCAAACCTGCGTTGTACAACCTCAGTTGCATAGGGACTTGAGTGGTGTCGGATTATTTAAGGAAGGTGACAATGGAGATGTCATGGAGCTTATTCGACGGGCATCTGCAAGAAATGGCGGCGGCGTTAGGGTTGATGTTGATAGTAAGGGGAATTTACTGTTGAAACCGCCGTCTGTGGAGGCGGCGGAGAGGAGTTATAGTGTAGGGGTGGGAAGAATAGGGAGAATAGATGAGGAGGCGCCTTGTGATTTTAAAGAATCAGACGTGAACAAGTATTTGTATAGGAGATGTGCAAGTTACGCTGTCTGAAAAGGAAATCTTTTATACTAGGATGTTTGTCTTTTTTTTTTTTAAAGTAAATGGGGGATTAGTGTTCGATTGGAAAATTGGCGCAAATGTTCTTTAACATTTGTTTTTAGTGTAAAAATGGTCTATTATCTTTGTTTTTTAGCACATCAATCCCTCAATTATATATTTTAGTGTACAATTGATCCTCATTTGATTAAAAAAACAAAAACACCCTTAGTTGTAATTAAAGAAAAGTACAATTAGATTTGTAACATTTGAAAAATGTGCAAATAAGTCTGTACATTTATTAAATAATATTTAATTCAGCATATTAAATATATAATTTAGCATATTAAATATATTACTATAATCGTGTCAATTAAATCTTTCATAAAAGAAAAATGTAAAATTATTAAACTTTAGGTATATGTAATTGTTAGGGTAATTTGTAATTTTGGTTTCCAACCTTTTAAATTTGTAACAAATCTATCCCTAACCTTATTTTTTAGCATTGGCCATCCCCAATCTTTGCATTTTGTTGCAATCACGTCATTTTGACATTTTTTACGGATTTGACATTCTCTTTAAATAAACAAAAATACGAAAAAACTAAAAACAACAAAAAAATAATAAAAAATTGTAAATCAAATCCTACAACTTTTAAAAAGTACAAAGTAAGTTCATTTTCCCCAAAATCCACCCCACCCCCCACCCCTCCCTCTCTCTCTCTCTCTCCCCTGGCGTCAAATTCCAACGAATCCTTTGTCTCCATGGTTCTCCATTTCTCCGACTCCCAAACCCCCAGAATTTACCTCTCCGGCACCATGGTCTGACTCCTCCACTCCTCCACTTGCCCGCGTTTCGATCTCTTGGGATTGTGGCAGCACGCTCCGCGTCTCGCTCATTCAGTCTGACGCCATTTTTGAGCATCAGCCTGGTGGAGAAGTGGTAGAAGTGAAACTAACCAATATGGAAGGACGATAAATGGGTACACTCGAACAGAAAGTATTCAGCGGGTCTCTCCAGTGAGCTCTTTAGGTTTTTCCCCAGTGTCTCCGCTCATGTGCTCTAATCTCATCAAGAAGAGAGAAGAAAAAATCACAGAACAGGCATATTGAGCAGCCATGGCTGACTATAAGCAAGAGCGGGAGATGGATTGAAGCACTGGAAGCCATTCTTATGGACGACTTTAAAGAAATTCGCTCCAGTGAAAGTGGACTAAGCACTTTGAATTGATGCTTTCAGATTACATTGTCTCCTCAGGACGACGATGCAAACGAATCAACAAATCCTGTAGTTAGTCTAGCCTTGATTTTCTCACACACTGAAAATTATCCTGATGAACCCCCACTTCTTACGGTGAAAAGTTTAAAAGAATCCAAATGGGAGATATTAAAGTTCTGAAGGCAAAGCTCGAACAAGAGGCATATGAAAATCTTGGTATGGGCATGGTTTACACATTGGTCACATCGGCTAAGGAGTGGCTCTCTGAAAAATTTGCTCAGGATGACACTCTGAATGCTGAAGAAGATTCAGCAGTGAAAGATGATATAATCATAGTGTTGGATTTTTTATCTCTATAATGGACTATATATTGTATTGCAATTATATGGACTATCTAATTAATAGAGCAATTAAGTGATCTGTTGATTGGGCCCTCGAAACATCTGATTTGAGTACAAATTTTGTAATGTGTAGAGACCGAATCCTAGTCTAATTAGGATTGATGGACTTTTAATTGAACAAGAATATACATAATATAATAAATAGGGTTATGGTCCCCGAGTCAATCACAACTTATGCTCATCTCTTCTACACCATTATAGTTAGAGATTCTATTGAGCACTATTGAGGTGATTAGACTGCGGAAGATCCAACCATCTCAATTTCAACACAAATGGAGACATGTATTCTTTTGAATTATTGTACTTGGTAAGTGTTACCACCCGATTTTGATAAGGCCTCCACGTCAGCAAAAGCCCACCGAGATTCCCATGTATAGGCCCAGTAAGGGACTCGTAAATCCTGAAAGGGGCTTCGGAGGCCCACTAGACACCTTAGCCTTCTGCAGTTAGATTGCCGCGAAGCCCATTGAGGGCCTCGGCATTCCATGCCGAACCATAGGGCCTCGCAGGGCTTCGTACCAACCTTAACTGGCAGACAACACGATATTATGGAATGACCAAAGAGATGATTAAAGACAGATTGCGTTGGTTTGACGCATGGATCCTCACAAGGAAACAGAATCGTAATCTCCTAAAATCATGCAACGTGATAAGCTCAAATAAGGCAGAGTCAATCTTGGAGATTGCCTTAACAAGGAAGAATCCCTATGCCATAAGGAATGAAGATTCGATTGAATAACTGATTGGTTGGTTACCTAAATTAGTGAGGACTCTTGCACTATAAATACGACGTCTCCGATTGTTCCAAGGGACACTCTTTTTGCACTTAAAACCCCACTCTAAACTCTGCTCAAATCTCTGCCAACTTGTCTTGCCCACATCCAATTACTTCCCCCCTCCCCTCCCTCCCTCCCTCCCGCGTATTATACTATATACCGGCAGTTGACTTGATCGTCGGAGTACCAACGATCGCCGGACCCTTTTTCTCCGGAGATCTTGGTGCCTAACGATTGTCCGAGTGTGCATGTAATATACAGGTTGGCAGAGGAGTGACCGGAGATCTGTTGACACGTGGACGTTGCAGGTTCCGACGTCAACAATAAGTTTAGTATGATTTATTGATTCTTTAATTATGTGTATCTAATTAAAGAATGTAGATTATATTTCTAACAATTGGTATCAGAATCAATATCATGTTGAATTATCAGTATGATAATTGTTTTAAACAATTTATTAAATGCTCAAATTGTATACATGAAGAAAAGATTTTTTTTAAGGGTAAAAATCATTATGTGTATGAATTTTTTGGTTGTTTTGATGAGGAAAATAAAGAACTAAAGAATCTGCATATATAGAATTGTAATCATTGTTACTGTAGCTATAATTCACCAGTTTTATTTCACTTCAGCGTCGGTTGAATTTTTTGCTTCCAGTTAACTGATTTCAATCGATTGAATTCTTGGTTTTTTTTTAGCTTATTGTTTAGAATTCTCATATTCACCGTCGGTTGAATTTTCATTCAACTCTATTATATTTTGATATTAATATGTTGATTATTGTGTTGTGGTTATGTTAGAATTTGACTGCCATGAACTGTTTTTCGTGTATGAGATATACCATATTTCAACTTCTGTTGATTCTGAATTTATCAAATCACGCTATTCTGTCTTGGATTCGATTTGAAGACCTAAAGAACCAAATATATATATATATATATATATATATATATATATATATATATATACATAATATATATATATATCTGGAAAACAGCAACGTGGGCGCTGCTAGTTTTTTGAAGCACCCGCTGCGCTGATGATGATTTTGTTCACAGCGCCAAATGCTGCTTTAAGGTGGCAAAGCCGTCTCACCAGTCATGGAGGCCGGCGGTGGCCGGCGACTAGGGTTTCAAACCCTAGCTGCATTCTTTTTAAAAACGGTACTTAGGATGAGAATTAGATGGAGTGAGGGTTTTCCACGCAATTTTGGAGATTTAGGTTATATTGCACATTAAGTCCTTAAGTTTAAAACTTAATTATTTAAATCCCTCAGGTTATGATAATTTAAAACTAAGCCTTACAATTTTAAATATTAAATAATCTAACCCTACAGTTATGGAATTTTAATAATTAAGAGCTTAAAGTTGAAATTTGTTATAAGTTGGCCACTAAAATTTTAAATTTTACAATTTTAACCCTAAAGTTTTAAAATTTCTTCAATTTTAAGGCCATTAAAATTTTAGAATTTAGGATTCAACTCAAAACTTCATAAATCCTAAATTTTAAATCCCTAAAGTATTAAAATTTCAACTTTAAGGTCCTCTAAGTTTTAAATCTTAAAGATTTTCTCCAAAAATTCTCAAATTCATGATTCAAATGTCTTATATTTGAAGTGAATAATATTAATGCAATATGTTGCCAAAGTAACATCTATTGTATTGATTGTTTATTTTGTAATATAAAGATAAGTATATATGTTACTTATGCGAACAATGACCAGTCCAAATGAAGGTTATTATTTGGCCAAATAGTAGACATACATATGGTAGTAAATAAGTGATAATTATAAAGATTTCACGTGGACAATAAGTCGATCCAAAGAAAGGCCTATTGTTTGACAGATTTATTATATATGTTTGACTACCGCGCGGAGAGTACCACTTACAATTGTCAATGTTGTGCTAGGTATCTTGTGATGGGCCCACCAATAAAATACATGCTTTTTTGGATTAATGTAGCATGATTATCAGTCATGAGCTTAATGTATTCTTTTCTTTTCTATTTAGCTACAGGTTCTGCTTCTATAATATCTGCCAACATCAATTCTATTCATGTCCTTAGTGGCTCAAACTTCAAACATTGGAAAGAGAATATAATGATTGTTCTTGGTTGCATAGATCTTGACCTTGCACTTCGGACAGAACAACCTCCCGCTCTCACTACAAAAAGTTCTAGTGAGGCAAAAAGGGACATAGAGAAGTGGGACCATTCTAAACGCATGAGTCTGATGATCATGAAACGTTCTATTCTAGAAAATTTTAGGGGCTCTATATCTGATAAGCAAAATGCTGATAAATTCTTTAAGGATAAAAGGCTGAAACAAGTACTATTCTTGATAACCTTATTTCCATGAGGCATAAAAGAAAATGGAATATAAGAGAGTACATAATGGAAATGTCCAATCTCACTTCTAAGCTCAAAGAACTTAAGTTAGAGCTGTCTGAGGACTTGCTCGTGCATCTGGTTTTGATTTCTCTTCCTGCACAATATGGACAATTTAAAGTGAGATACAACACCCAAAAGGATAAATGGACTCTTAATGAGCTCATATCTCACTGTGTGCAAGAAGAGAAAATGCTTAAGAAAGATAGGGCTAAAAGTGCTCATTTATCCACTAATCCTCAGGATAAAAAGAGAGAAAGGAAAAAGGAAGCTGCAGTTGGGGCACCACAACAAAAATTGCAAAAGAAACATGATAAGGAATTCACCTGTTACTTTTATAAGAAGGGTGGACACATGAAAAAAGAATGCTCCAAATACGCCGAATGGCGTGTTAAGAAAGGTAACATTTTTCGCTTTGGTTTGTTCTAAAGTTAATTTAGCTACAGTACCTAAACATACATGGTGGATAGATTCTAGTACTACTATTCATGTAAGTGTATCTATGTAGGGTTGCATGTAGAGCCGAAAGTCAATTGATGTTGAAAGATTCATCTATGTGGGCGATGGAAATACAGTTGCAGTTGAAGATATTGGCAGTTTTAGGTTATTATTAAGTACTGGTCATTTTTTGAATTCAGAAGAGATTTATGTTGTACCGTCATTTAGACGGAATTTAATTTATGTTGCTGAATTGGACAAATCTGGTTTTCTTTGTTCATTTGGAAACAATAAAGTTACTCTATTTCAAAATTCGAATCTTATTGGTATTGGTTCTTTATGTTTGAATGATAAACTATATCTGTTAAATATCAATGCCTCATATAATGAAACGTTGCATACAAGTTCACACGGTACAATAAATAAATTAACTAATTAGGATTCCGCTACATTGTGGCACAAACACTTAGGGCATATCTCTAAACAAAGAATTGAAGGACTTGTGTTAGATGGGATTCTCAATCCTATTGATTTGACAAACTTTCAAGTCTGTGTCGAGTGTATAAAGAGAAAACAAACAAACATTAAAGTCGTCAAATCTGATTGCGGTGGCGAATATTATGGCAAATATGACGGATCTGGTAAACAACGTCCAGGATCTTTCGCTAAATACCTAGAGGAATACGGTATCGTCCCACAATACACAATGCCGGGGAAACCTAGCATGAATGGTGTTGCTGAAAGGCGAAACAGAACCCTTAAGGACATGGTAAGAAGTATGATTAGTCATTCTTCTTTACCAGAATCACTCTGGGGAGAAGCACTAAAAACTACATCATATATCCTTAACAGGGTTCCAAGTAAAGTAGTAACTAAAATCCCTTATGAACTTTAGATCAGCAAGAAGCCTGGTCTTAGGCACTTGCACATTTGGAGATGTCTAGCTGAAGCGAGGCCGCGAGGCCTTACATGCCAAGTGAAAAGAAACCGGACTCAAGAAGCTGTAAGTCGCTATTTTGTTGGACACCCCGAACGGTCCGGGGTTATAAATTCTATGATCCTCAACTAAATCTTTTTTCGAGAGGGCGAGAAATCACGAAGTTCTTTGAGAATGTTGAGTTTGGAGGAAAGATAAGGTTAGGAACATCGTCTTTGAAGAGAAACTCTCTTCTTCCTATCGTCGCTATTGACAATGATTAGATGACTAACATTATTCAAGAAGCGAATCAAGAATATCAAGACAATGTTGACAACTTTTCTATCAAAAATGAAGTTGTTGCTCCTGATGAGCAAACTCAACAACCTCAAGAACAAATGCTACTGTGAAGATCCACTAGAGAAACGAGAAGGGCGATTCCAGATGACTATATCGTTTTTCTCCAAGAACATGATGGTGATATAGGAGTGGTGAAAGATGATCCAATCAACTTCCATCAAGCCAATCAAAGTTCTAATTCTCAAAAGTGGATTGATGCCATGAAAGATGAGTTGAAATCTATGAAAACCAATGACGTTTGGGATCTCGTCGAATTGCCTATCAGTGTGAAGCCTATTGGTTGTAAATGGATATTTAAAATCAAAAAGAATTCAAAAGGCAATATTGAGAAATATAAGGCTTGTTTGGTTGCTAAGGGTTTCACTTAGAAAGAAGGTATTGATTACAAAGAGACTTTCTCTCCGATTTTATCGAAAGACTCTTTCAAGATAATAATGGCATTAGTAGCTCATTTTGATTTGGAGCTACATCAGATGGATGTAAAGACTGCGTTTCTCAATGGTGATACTGAGGAAATGATATATATGGTACAACCAAAAAAATTTGTATCAAGTGATCCAAAGAGAATAATCTGCAAATTAAAAAATCCATCTATGTCTCAAGCAAACTTCCCGTCAATGATATCACAAATTTCATCAAGTCATTACTTTATTCGGTTTTGAAGTAAATATGGTGGAAGATTGTGTGTACCACAAGTTCAGTGGGAGTAAATACATCTTCCTGGTCTTATATGTCGATGATAGTAAGCTTACTAGCAGTGATATGAGCTTATTGCACGAAACCAAGAGATTTCTAACTAAGAATTTTGAAATGAAAGATCTTGAAGACACCTCTTTTGTATTAGGCATACAGATACATCAAGATCTCTCTCGAGATATCCTTAGGTTATCAAAAAGAGCTATATCAAAAGAATTCTCGAGAGATTTGACATAAAAGATTGTAAACTAGGAGATACACCCATTTCTAAAGGAGACAAATTCAGTCTCAATCAATGCCCAAAGAATGAGTTTGAAGTAAAGGAAATGTAGAAGATCCCTTATGCATCAGCTATATGGAGTCTAATGTATGCCCAAGTATGTACGCGTCCAGATATAGCGTTCATAGTGGAATTATTATTAGGTAGATATTTAAGTAACCCTGGGATAGATCATTGGACTGCAGCCAAGAGGGTTATGTGTTATTTGCAGAAAACAAAAGATTATATGCTCACTTATTGAAAATCAGATCATTTGGAGATCATTGGGTATTCTGATTCCAACTTTGCTGGATGCCAAGACAATAAGAGATCTACGTTGGACTATATTTATCTACTGGCTAGATGAGCTATTTCCTGGAAGAGTGTTAAGCAGACACTCATAGCTCCATCTACCATGGCAGTTGAATATGTAGCTTGTTATGAGGCATCAAATCATAAGATATGGGTGCGAAACTTTGTCACTAGGCTGCGTGTTGTAGATGGTATTGAAAGACCATTGAAGTTACATTGTGACAATAGATCGGTTGTACTGTATTCCAACAACAATATAAGCTCTACGAAGTCTAAGCACATAGACATCAAGTTTTTTGTTGTTAAAGAAAGAGTTCAGAGTGGTCAAGAGTCTATAGAGCATATCAGTACAAACTTCATGATTACGGATCCGCTCACCAAAGGTTTACCGTCCCAAGGTGTTTCATGAGCACACTACTCATATGGGTGTTGTATTATTTGATGATGTACTGGTTTAGTGGGTGTTTATTATTTTGATGTAATAGACACATTTTATGATTATTTTGAATAATAAATAATTTATTTCAGTCTCTGAATTTATTCCAAATGTGGTTTGACATTAAGATTGGAAAATTTGGTATGATCTCATTAAAGAATAAAGTAGGACTAGTTAGAAATAGACATGTATTAAGATCACATTACATGTAATTTTCATGCTACACATCCATACTCGATCTATGTCATTGAATATGACTATTGATGGGTTTAGTTACCAATTAATGTGACGAAAACCGCTTTGATCTCATGCTTGATATTATAGATGAACCAGATTGTACGGAGATGCTTCAAGCAAGATAGCAATTTAAGTGTACACATAAAGTTTAAAATATAATTGTTTCGGATAACATATGTAGCTCAAATAGGAAATTGTTGGATTTTTTATCTCTATAATGGGTTACATATTGTATTGCAATTATATGGGCTATCTAATTAATAGGGTTATTAAGTGATCTATTGATTGGACCCTCGAAACATGGGAAATTTTCATCAATAAGCCATAATATGTTAATAATTATAAAAAAAAAACTGTTACATTTTATATATTCCATGAATACTGGATTAGGCTGTTATTTTTTTCATTTTTTAATTTTTTACCAAATCTAATTAATTGTATGTAACCGACACCACTTTTCACTCCAGTTAACCATATTAATAGGGATTCTATATATGACTAAAAATGTTAATCAATTATAATCTTTTCAAAATCTCTCTTCCATGAAAACAAAGAGCATTTATCTCGGCAACCTGCAATTCATCTCCTTCATGCAAAGTCCTGTCTAGCGATAACATCCGTCTCTGTTACGGTAAGATTACAAATTTTTCTTTTCACTTGTACTAAATCATATTGATTCCATGTTACAAATAAGCGATCTCATTTAGAACCACATGTTATTTTTTGTTTCGTTAGACGTTTGGATTGCATTGTTATAATTTGCAATTCACTTTTTATGAGTTCTAATTATCATTTGCAATATCTGCTAATACGCTGTTGCAAATGATGTTACAAAATCAGATGCAATTGCTATATGAATAAATCGGTATTTTTGTATCATTTCTTGTCATTGGCGAAATGATGTTACGAAAACCATTGCATTGCATCTGTAATTAAGCTGTTGCAAATGATGCTACAAAAAATCTAGCAGTGTCCCTGATGTTAATCTGTTGCATGCAGTGTTTCATTGTATCTGTTATTAAAATGTTGCAATTGATGTAACATAATCTGTTGCAGGAGTTGTTATGAAAGTGTTTCATTGTATCTGTTATTAACATGTTGCAATCGATGTAACATTATCTATTGCAAGCAGTGTTATAAATAATTACAACATAGTGGAACAAGGATTCCGGTACTTTCTCCATTGCAATCGATGTAACACAACCTGTTCCAGTGCCGCTGTAACTGGTTTGTTGCAATGAATGTTACAAAAATCTGTGCATTGTCTACTTATACTAATATGTTGCAAGCAGTGTTACAAACTAATATTCAGTATCTTTATTATTAATCTGTTGCAAACAATGCTACAAAGTAGGATGAATTGTCTCTGTGAATAATATGTTGTAATTGATGTTACAATAATTGTTTCAATGTCTCTGTTATTAATTGATTTATTGTCGTAATATTGACAGGTATGGATAACATAAATATTTTCATCAATTACAATGGAGAAAGTACCAGAATCCTTGTTCCAATATGTTGTACTTATATAGAACTCATTGACTTGATAATGTCCATATTGAAGCTTGACAAACGTAGCAGCGCACTATCTATACAATATGAAGTAGCTGGGTGCCTGTCTTCAATGAAGATAACGAATGACAACACATTGATGTTCTATTTGGGGCTTAAAAGAAAGACCAGAATCTAACGAATTACCCCTTGCAAATTGATGTTACACCTTCATTGGGAAATATACCGTCAATATATACTTTGGATATTTCGAGTGATCAAGAGATGGAAAGATTAGGACAGCAAAACCTAAATTGTCATTCAATAACGAGTTACTCAGGTAACAACTTGTGCTATCTACATAGATTTGCTGCTATTGTATGTGAAACAATTCCAGAGTTGCCAGAAGTTGAAATTCAGGAAGACAACATTATAATTGAACACCCAGACTTCAGGGACATTTCACTGGGAGGATTTTTAGGGATAAAATGTGTTAAAGAAGACTATATCCCTATATGCTATTCATAACAACTTTCAGTATAAGGTGTACAGGTCTGACAAAGAAGAATACGTCCTCAAATGTCTCGATGATAATTGCATGTGGCATTTTCGGGCTTCTAGACTGAGCGACACAGATTTATTCAAGATACGATATATTAAAAATGGACATAACTGCTCAATGGATTACATTATGAGAGATCATAGACAGGCAACAAGTTCTCTATTAGCAGATTGCATCAAACACAAGTATATGGATGCTAAAACTATCTACACTCCAAGGAACATCATAAATGATGCGTTGAAAACATACGGTGTGACTTTGAGTTATGAAAAGGCATGGAGGGCACGTGAATCGACATTAGAAAAGATAGTTGGAGATCCAGAAGACTCGTACAACAAGCTCCCAAGTTTCTTATACATGTTTAGATTGAAGAATCCAGGGACAGTAACACGGACTAAGACTAATGCAGATAATCAATTTGAATATATGTTCATGGCATTGGGAGCATCGATACAAAGTTGGAAACATTGCAAACCTATGGTCGTTGTCGATGCAACTTTTTTAACTGGGCGTTATGGTGGCACACTTTTCACCGCTTGTACTCAGGATGCTAACTACAATATATTTGTTCTCGCATTCGGGGTAGGTGATTCCGAGAATGACAATGCAAGGGAATGGTTCCTAATGAAATTCAGATACGCTTATGGAGAACGAGATGAGATGTGCATAATATCTGACATGCATAAAAGCATAGAAAATGCAATCAATACAGTATACCCAGACGTAATGCATGGATTCTGTTCTTACCATTTGTTGCAAAACCTGAAGCGGTGATTTGGAAATGTAGCGAAACACATTACAAAGCCATTTAATGCTGCTACTAGAGCATACACCGTTTCTGAATTTGAGTACCAAATGAAATAATTAGACAACATCAACCATGAGATTTGACCATATATGGTAAGAAAATTCTATCTTATTATCATAAGCATAAATATGTGTCATATTTGCTAAATCTGATATGTTTTTTTTTCATATATAGGAAGAAAAAGTGTGATTATATAGGTGGTCAAGAGCACATATGCCAATCAACCTAGTATTCTACGATGACTTCTAATATTGTTGAGTCGGTCAATGCTGTTACAAAGTCGGTGAAGAATTATCCTATCGTGACATTGCTAGAATGTTTAAGAAACATCTTGCAAGACTGGTTGTACAAAAATTGGAATAAGGCACTTTCCACCTTTACAAAATTGACAACCAAAAATGAGAATAAGCAAAGGGCGAGCTCAAAAGATGCATTCAAATTAAAAGTAATGTTCTCTTCCGTTTGAGCCAGCTATTTATTTTATTTTATTTACTAGTTGCCATCACAAATTTGTTTCAATAAACAGGTTTCAGGATCAAGCGACGTCCTATATCAAGTTAGCGATGAAAACACACAGCATTCAGTCGACATGGAAAAATGCAATTGCACATGTAACAGGTTTCAAGTTGACGGGATACCGTGCAAACATGCTTTGTCAGTTATCAGCAAACACGAAATGGCAACATATAAATATTGTTCTTCTTATCACACGAAATAAGCTTATATTGCTGCATATGATGGCAACATTGTACCACTCGGTGACCGGTCCAATTGGATAGTGCCAAAAAATGTAGAGGAAGTGGTTATTTTGGCCCCCAATCCTTCTAGAAAACCAAGAAAACCTAAAGAAAAGAGGTACAGATCGGCAGAAGAACGAACTTTTGTGACAAAGTGTATGAGATGTGGACGACATGGCCACAATAAGAGGACGTGCAAGTATCCATTGGGTATGATAAAACATTCAACAAAGAAGGGGTGAAACAATATATTGCATCTCTACTTGGCGCAAATAATTGATACTGAATATCGGTTTGATTTCATATATCATAAATTATGTTGAATTTTGATGATTCAATGAATGAATTACAATTATATCATTTTTGTATGGTGGATGTTGGCAATGCTTTGACTTATTTGTACTAGTGTTATCATACTTTAATTTAATTTATAGATGCAGAGGCTTGAAAGATTACACAAAAAATTGATACTCCTAAGACTAGTAACCTTATCAATTGATACTAACTTGGAATGTGTTATTTCATATTGGTCAACTCATTGGAAATCTTTAAATGGTCATTTGAATATACTTTGGTGTTAAAATTGCTTAATGATTCAGTGTAATAACGTCTATGATGCATGTTTGAAGGCACCAATTCCACTATCTTGCTATATTTGAAGGCACCCCTTCCGCAATAGCCATTGAGGACAACCTTCTACGTGAATTGTTTATTCATGATATTTTCCCCACAACGAATGCATGCTTGGTAGTAGTACTTTAATAATAGGCAAATGATTAAATCAAAGTGTGCCTATGAAAATAATCGTAACATAATAAAAATCTGCCACATAAAGATAAAAATTTAGATCTGTCAATATAAAGGATACAACGGATGAACAAAAATCATCAATATATAGACAAAATAACAAACCGCTTGATGAAAAGCGTAACATAAAAAATAAAATCAATAACATCAGTAATAACATAGTGATTGAGCAAAATTCATGCAATTACCATCTGTCGATAGACAATGTCAAAAACTGGTTGTCTTGTTTTGTTGCGATAACAAACAAGACCATCTCGTTAATAGCCAAAAGCGTAATTACATTATGTTACCTACTACTAATAGACGATTGTATCAATCATGTAACATTGCAAAATCAAAAATGACGTAGTTTCATGTTAATCGGCGTAAATTGACCTAAGTAATCTGTCATGCAATTATCTAAACCACCTAGCAAAAGCAACAGTAAAAGTGAACTACCAGCTCAAGGAAATTATGGTTAGTTCGATTGTAGCAGAAATCCCATAAAAGTTTGTTATATTTTTTTGGCTACCTTTCTCACTTTCCTTTCCCTCATTAAAAGAAAATCAGGATCGGATTCGTAGCCTTCGGTAAGCATGTGCACACCGTGTTTATATAATTGCGATGTCAGATGTGTCCTCTCACTTGTAGCATCAAATGGATTGGGCATGCATTGCATATTATCATTCATAAAATACTCCGCGTACTTTATCACAAATACCCCGTAGTCAGTCCTTCAAAAAATGTGAATTTAAGTTAGTAAATAATATGGTTAACTAATTGATGAATAACATATTGAAAGAATAATAATGTATTGTAATAAGCACTCATCCATTACTCTGTTGAGGGATGTCATGAACAAGATTAATACCTAGTGGTTCAATACATTGTACACCATTAACAATAACAGGTTTCCAGACATCAATATTGGCCATCAAGTGTGGGATAACAAAAGCAAATGTTTGAACTTCTGCTATGACTTCTCTATCTTTTATCGTATCCATGCATGAGTTATAAACATTGATACACCTTTTTCGGATATCCAAGTGCCCGAGGATCCAATGAGCACGAACACCCATCCTCATGGGCATCAAAACATGATCAACTTCCGTCCAAGGTGTGTTGCAATGCATGTATTCTCCCAATGGATATTCTAATAGAGATACTTGTCTAGCAAGAGCATTGGAATTCTCAACTACAGTAGGATATATTCCCCTAACCATGCTTCCAAAAAATGAGTCGGTCGTCGTAACCTTCATTCTAATTTCTTTATTGAATGTTGCCATCTTCTTAAGATAGTAAAAACATACATCTACGTGCTAAAAAAATAAAAAAACAAAAGCTATACTTAAGAAATGAAATCGCTGAATATTTTAATTCATCTACTAATAACATATACAATTTCATGAAAAATAAAAGTTAATAAATTACCGTATCTCTTAGTGATTCGGACGGATCGCGAAGCTCGTACCATCATGTTTTGTCACTGACTTCAAACGGACCAAAAACAAATGGGAGATTGATTTTGATCTTCCTCAACAAAAATTTCTTCTTGCTGCACATTAGTTAAATAAAAAATAAGATATGGGTCAAATTAAACAATATATTTAAAGTCAAAGATATTGTCTTACATATTGTCAGGTCTATAACCATCGTGAAACCAATCGTCAAATGAACAAACATTCTCAATGACAGGCTGAACCAAACCAATGTTAATTGCATATGCTTCAAAGCGAAAACTCGATGTCGATTCTTTTACAGTTTGTCTCCCATCGAAGTAAGGGGATTTAGTAAAAATTCCAGGTTTTCTTTGCCTCTTCACTGGTATTTCTGTTGCAGCCTCACCAATAAGGACATCTATACCTTCACTTTCAATCTTTTTGGTAAGGTTGGAAAGATGACAAAAACAATAGTGTCAGAATTTTTATTTAGAGGTATATAATATTGAAAAATGACAGAATATAATAGATTTATATTATACCTCAATAGTATCCGAATGTTTAGACTTTTCAGCACTCTTAATAATCACTTCTACCTGTTCCATCACATCTTCCGTATAGAACTTGTCATCAAGGGGATCAGAAGTATTTTGTTGGTCACCAATTCCAGAACCGAAGCCAATATTGAGAGATTTGTATAGAACAATTTGTCCTGGAGTAACATCAGACAAACACTTCCCATCAAGTTTTGCCTTCAACTCTTCAAGAAAGACAACAATTTTGTCATCAACACATCGTCGTATTGCCCTTACTTCATATTTCAAATCAATTTGCTGAGCGATTATTTGATCTAGTCCGCAAACGTATGTCGCTCATTATCTTATTTAATTTTTCATTGTAGTTGTTGGGTTCATCCTGAAGACAAGCCCATAAGATTTAATTAGAACTTGGAGAATAATTGAATAAATTAGACAACATCAAGTCATCTATAAATCAAACTAGTATATATATTATCTCTTTCAGTTTAGATGTAGAATTGTTGGCATTCTTTGATTCATTACAAGCGCGAAATGGATTGGGGTTCAAAGTTTTTCGCAATCTAACTGGAAGGTCAACAAAATCATCATCGTCGGTATCTTCAGTGTTCAGATCAACCCTGTTGATTTGAAAAAGTCCAGACAGGTATGGGGCACATCTCTCCTCTTCGTCGGGTTCAATTCCTCGAATCTCCAACTGCATATTTGCAACATAATATGTTATAAATTTCGTAACTAATAAAACAAGTTAAACAAACCAAGATAAAACCTTAATTAACAAATACATATGTTGACCCATTCTATAAACATCAAAAGTAGAAAACAGGTTTAACATACATCTGCAAGATCAAAATTGAGTTTATCCAGTTGAGCAGCAATTACACGTGTGGCAGAATTGGTCCAGTTCAATATACGAGGCTAATTGTAGTCTACCCTTTTGCATATTTTTCCGTCTATCGATGGCAAAGACTCATAAATCCAGGTTTGGAATGCCAATGGAAACCCGTATAGCCTGTATGTGAAAATTTCCTTCTTCGTGGTCTCATCAAACGTATGCTTCGTCATTGCAATTTTCAAATAACTAAAGGTGTTTTTGAACAACTCTTTCCTCCACGCATATGTTTCAATATCCTCTGACTCAATAAGGCAAAACGTGGCATCAGTAACTTGTTTCTTGTACGGAGTGGTGAAGAGTAATGAAGTTATAAGGTAAAGCATTCCGACTTTCACTACATCTTCATCACCGAATTCGCGGGCATATTCTTAAAAACATCCTCAACATCTTTTCTGTAAATACATTTCAAATTATTGAAATATCTCTGTCTCAAGACCGGGCGCCATGATCTCATTTTTGATAAATCGTCACAACCAACGCACTTCAAACCAGTAATCAGACAAAACTCTTCTACTGCAAATCTTAACAGTTTCCTGGATATTTTGAACCACATTTTATCTTTCTTTGGCTGCTTAACCTCCATCAACAACATCTTATGTATCAACTGATGCTGGAGATGTAACTCATGTAGATCAAGGAAGTTTCCAAAACATGAGATACCAAACAAGCCTTTTTGTGCCTCATTCATCCTACTGTTCAAATTCAGAATTACATCCGGTGGCTCGGAAACCATTATCCTCGAACCAAGTCTATCATTTGGGTGTATAATATAATCCCAATCCTAAAATTATAAATTAAAACGAAACATACTGTTAAAAAGGCAATTTCAACAAATATTGAACATTTAAAAGATTTATTGGAACATATGATATCAACATAAAGCAACAACTGACAATAACAAATATCAAGCATTTGTAACATCAACTGCAACACGTGTTTCTAACATTCCTTCTGTATTGGTAATACTATTTGCAACAAATTATCACCCAAAAATCGCAACATGATAACTAGATATCAAATTTGTAACATTCATTGCAATTGTTGTTACAAATTTTGTAACAACCATAATTTGTAACAACCATTGCAATTGATGATTTGAACATTGAAATCAACTGATTTGTAACATTCAATATGCCATATTGAATCATATGGGATGCAAAATTATGATGGGAACACTAACATGTCCAACATTTGGTCTGAATTAAAATAAAAGGGATGGAGAATATAATTTGTAATATTGATTGCAACAAAAGATTTTAATATAGAACCATATAGCACTGATACTACTTTTATTCAACAATGGAAGTTTCAACTAGTAATTTGATCAATTTGATTTATCTCCAGTAAATTCACAACACGTAAGAAATTAAACAATTTCCAAAAAGAGAATTCAAAATCTCCAAAAAAATTGACATGCAATTTTATCCAAAAAACGATTAACATCAACTCAAAAACTGTATTTTGAGCAAGTAAATTCACCAAACATTCACCCATTCGATCAATTTGACAAATTTCCAGTAAATTCACAACACGTAAGAAATAAAACAAGATCGAAATATAGGATTCAAAATCTCTAAGAAATTCCCATGCAATTTTACCCAAACTCGAATATCATCAAATCAATAATAGTATTTTCCCCAAATGAATTCACCCAACATTCACCCATACTTACAGACATAAAACCAAATATTTACTATAATTTCGGTACACTATAGTGAAAATGGAACTACCTGCGCTTCGTAGGGCTGAGGTTGGTTAATTTTCTTTGGACTAGAACTCTGGGCTACCTTGTCCGGCCTATTCTTCTCTATATTTTCATTTTTGTGTATTTCTTTCGAAGAACACGAACTCATTCGCATGCACGCGTACCTTCATCATGTGGATTTCTGATCTTCTCGAAGATTGAATCTTTCATAGGAGTGGGCGAGTCAAGGAAAATGATTTTCTGTTTGGAATGTAATGCAGGCTTCTTCACAAAGTCAAGCGACTCCTTCTTTGCCGCCAACCGAGTCATTTTGCGATTAGGCGTATCCATGTTGGGTATCTTGATACAACGGCTAAAATTTTCTGCAAATTGGGAGTTAGGGTTCCATTTGGTGATGGAATACTAGAAATTTAGGGGATTAGATTATACGGTTGCTGGCAATGTCGACGGGATGGACGTGCAGAAGAGGGATTATGAACGTGAATATGGTTATTCCTCTCTTTGACGATTTGTTTCTATCTCTCCCCGCGAAATTAAAGGGAATATATATTATCTTTCCTTTTTGTAAAATATTATATTATATAAACGTATATAATATATATATATATATATATATATATATATATATATATATATATATATATTTTTAGATTTTTAGAATATATACACTAGAAAAGTAAATTTAACAATATATTGTATATATATAGTAATGAGAAAACAAACAAACATTAAAGCCGTCAAATCTGATCGCGGTGGCGAATATTATGGCAGATATAACGGATCTTGTGAACAACGTCCAGGACCTTTCGCTAAATACCTAGAGGAATGCAGTATCGTCCCACAATACACAATGCCGGGGAAACCTAGCATGAATGGTGTTGCTGAAAGGCGAAACAGAACGCTTAAAGACATGGTAAGAAGTATGATTAGTCATTCTTCTTTACCAGAATCACTCTGGGGAGAAGCACTAAAGACTGCAGCATATATCCTTAACAGGGTTCCAAGTAAAGCAGTAACTAAAACCCCTTATGAACTTTAGATCAGCAAGAAGCCTGGTCTTAGGCACTTGCACATTTGGGGATGTCTACCTGAAGCGAGGCCGCGAGGCCTTACAGGCCAAGTGAAAAGAAACTGGACTCAAGAACTGTAAGCTGCTATTTTGTTGGATACCCTGAACGGTCCAAGGGTTATAAATTCTATGATCCCTCAACTAGATCCTTTTTCGAGACGAGAAATGCGAAGTTCTTTGAGAATGTTGAGTTTGGAAAGAAAGATAAGGTTAGGAACATCGTCTTTGAAGAGGAACTCGTTTCTCTTCCTACTATCGCTATTGACAATGATTAGATGACTGACATTATTCAAGAAGCGAATCCAGAATATCAAGAAAATGTTGACAACTTTCCTATCAAAAATGAAGTTGTTGTTCCCGATGAGCAAACTCAACAACCTCAAGAACAAATGCCACTGTGAAGATCCACTAGAGAAACGAGAAGGGCGATTCCATACGACTATATCGTTTTTCTCCAAGAACATGATGGTGATATAGGAGTGGTAGAAGATGATCCAATTAACTTCCATCAAGCCAATCAAAGTTCTAATTCTCAAAAGTGGATTGATGCCATGAAAGATGAGTTGAAATCTATGAAAACCAATGACATTTGGGATCTCATCGAATTGCCTATTAGTGTGAAGCCTATTGGTTGTAAATGGATATTTAAAATCAAAAGAGATTCAAAAGGCAATATTGAGAGATATAAGGCTTGTCTGGTTGCTAAGGGTTTCACTCAAAAAGAAGGCATTGATTACAAAGAGACTTTCTCTTCGATTTTATCGAAAGACTCTTTCAAGATAATAATGGCATTAGTAGCTCATTTTGATTTGGAGCTACATCAGATGGATGTAAAGACTGTGTTTCTCAATGGTGATATTGAGGAAATGATATATATATGGTACAGCCAAAAAACTTTGTATCAAGTGATCCAAAGAGAATAATCTACAAATTAAAAAATCCATCTATGTCTCAAGCAAACTTCCCGTCAATGGTATCACAAATTTTATCAAGTCATTACTTCATTCGATTTTGAAGTAAATATGGTGGAAGATTGTGTGTGCCACAAGTTCAGTGGGAGTAAATACATCTTCCTGGTCTTATATGTCGATGATATACTGCTTGCTAGCAGTGATATGAGCTTATTACACAAAACCAAGAGATTTCTAACTAAGAATTTTGAAATGAACGATCTTGAGGACGCCTCTTTTGTATTAGGCATACAAATACATCAAGATCGCTCTCGAGGTATCCTTAGGTTATCACAAAAGAGCTATATTGAAAGAATTCTTGAGAGATTCGGCATAAAAGATTGTAAACCAGAGATACACCCATTTCTAAAAGAGACAAATTTAGTCTCAATCAGTGCCCAAAGAATGAGTTTGAAGTAAAGGAAATGCAGAAGATCCCTTATGCATCAGCTATATGGAGTCTTATGTATGCCCAAGTATGTACGCATCCAGATATAGCGTTCATAGTGGGATTATTAGGTAGATATTTAAGTAACCACAGGATGGATCATTGGATCCGCATGACCAAGAGGGTTATGCGTTATTTGCAGAAAACAAAAGATTATATGCTCACTTATCGAAAATCAGATCATTTGGAGATCATTGGGTATTCTGATTCCGACTTTGCTGGATGCCAAGACAATAAGAGATCTACGTCGGACTATATTTATCTGCTGGCTAGAGGAGCTATTTCTTGGAAGAGTGTTAAGTAGACACTCATAGCTCCATCTACCATGGCAGTTGAATATGTAGCTTGTTATGAAGCATCAAATCATGGGATATGGCTGCGAAACTTTGTCACTAGGCTGCGTGTTGTAGATGGTATTGAAAGACCATTGAAGTTACATTGTGACAATAGATCGATTGTACTGTATTCCAACAACAATATAAGCTCTACGAGGTCTAATCACATAGACACCAAATTTCTTGTTGTTAAAGAAAGAGTTCAAAGTGGTCAAGTGTCTATAGAGCATATCAGTACAAACTTCATGATTGCGGATCTGCTCACCAAAGGTTTACCGTCCCAAGTGTTTCATGAGCACACTTCTCATATGGGTGTTGTATTATTTGATGATGTGCTGGTTTAGTGGGTGTTTGTTATTTTGATGTAATAGACACGTTTTATGATTATTTTGAATAATAAATTATTTATTTCAGTCTCTGAATTTATTCCAAATGTGGTTTGACATTAAGATTGGAAAAATTTGGTATGATCTCATTAAAGAATAAAGTAGGACCAGTTGGAAATAGACATGTATTAATATGACATTGCATGTAATTTTCATGCTACACATCCATACTCGATCTATGTCATTGAATATGTTGGTATGATGACCATTGATGGGTTTAATTACCAATTAATGTGACGAAGACCGCTTTGATCTCATGCTTGATATAATAGATGGACCAGATTGTACGAAGATGTTTCAAGCAAGATAGCAATTTAAGTGTACGCATAAAGTTTAAAATATAATTGTTTCGGATAACATATGTAGCTCAAGTGGGAAATTGTTGAATTTTTTATTTCTATAATGGGCTATATATTGTATTGCAATTATATGGCCTCATTCTCGTATCAATATTATACTTCTTAGATGACAAAAAGGATCTCTGGCGAACACGCCTTCTAAAATTCTCCTCCAATAACTTCTCAATCTCTTGCTTCAACTGGGCTTTACCAACATCAATCGAAGCATATTTCAAAAGGGTCGCATTAAACATCGGCCTTTTTGGGTTTTTAACAAGTGGGGTGTCGTATTTCAGCTGGATAGACCCATAGTGGAGCATAGCCCGGACGGTGAGAGTAGTTGCCACCATTATCGATGGTGAGAGGATTTATACGATTGGTAGCAGAGCGCTTCATTGAAAAGTACATAAATGGGTTATCAAAATCACAAAGATCTGAACTTTTTTTAGTTTGTGGCAAATGCAGGAATTTGGAGGAAATAAGCAGAAATCTATTCTGATTCATGTTCAACAAGAAACTGATTCAAAAATTTATATACGCATTTCAAATGAAATGAGCTGTGTCCAAGAATCTGACCTATAACAACATAGGATATGCTACAAATATATAAAAAGATGATTCATTTTTAGTTGGGGAAGAATACTTATTTGAATAAAATAAAATAGTTTAAGATTTATTTGTACTTTTGAAAAAGTTAATGGTCAAATTGTAATGTTTTCATTGTATTTTTTTTCCAATCATTTTAATTTATTTAAGTCAATAGGCAAAATTATCCAAAAATTGTCAGAATAGTGAAAAATAGTGATGATATCTGCTAAAAATAGTGATGATATTTGGGGACCATCTGTGAGTATAAATAGAAGAATGGGGATGATATCTGCTAAAAAAAGAATGGAGATGAAATCGTTACAAACCTGAAAGAATGGAGATCATTAGTGTAATTAACTCTAAAAAAAATAAGTTAAATAAATAACAAAATGACGTATATAATTTTATGAAATTGAACCAATGTTATTATTTTTTTAACATAAAAATATTAACAAAAATTAATTTACACATTATGTTTTTTATTTTTATTTTTATTTTTGAACGATAAATTAAAATATGAAGAATACAATTCTAACTATAATATTTGTAGTTAATAAATGAATAGCTTAATTAACTAAAAATAGTTGAGCATCAAGTTTGTGACAAAATTATTTTTCTTTTTATATTGTAACGATAAATTTTAAATAATATGATTACTTAATAATAATAAAATAATTTTAATTAATACGCTTGTTAATAATTATGAGCTTAAATTTTAGTTATTTTATAATAGTTCGTAAAATATACAAAATAATTTAGTATATTATCAATTTGTTAGTTTCTTTTAATTTTTTATAAAAAAATAAAATTATTGGACCCATTTACACTTTTTGCAAAGGTTAGGAATCTAATTGAAAATTTCTCTAATTAAAAATAAGAGCATGTTTGTCTTTTTCATCAAATAATGACCAATTGCACACCAAAACACATAGGTTAAGGACTTACGTGTCCAAAAATAAAAGTTAGGGATATTTCTGCACTGAGGGAAAAGGTGAGGGACTATTTGCGCCAATTTCCTGTTTTCAATTTAATCATTATTCTTATTGTGTGTTAAAATGTATGTTGTGTTAATTTAAGGGATTTTGGCGCAAATGTCCCTAACATTTATTTTTTAGTACAGAAGTCTTTAATCTATGTATTTTTGTGCGTAATTGATTATTGTTTGATGAAAAATACTAATATACTCTTAATTTTAATAAGAGAAAATTATAGTTAGGTTGCTAACTTTTTCAAAATTACAAATGAGTCCAATACTTTTATTTTTTTTTATAAAAAACTAAAGAAAACAAACATAATTTTTTTGTGAATTAACACTTTATTGACTAAATTGATAATATACAAAATTGTTTTGTATACTATATGAACTATTATAAAATAACTAAATTTAAACTCATAATTATTAATAAACATATCAAATAAAATTATTATTTTTATTATTAAGTAATTACATTATTTAAAATTTAAACTTTTATTTTATCTTTATAACCAAAAAAAAAAATTGTCACAAACTTGATGCTCAAATATTTTGAATTGATTGAGCTATATATTTATTATTTATAAATATTAGAGATCCAACTGTATTCTTCATATTTTAATTTATCGTTTTATTTTCGTTCAAAAATAAACAACAATTGGTTCAATATTATAAAATTATACACGTCATTTTTTTTATTTATTTAACCTACTTTTTATTCAAGTTTTTCACATTATATAGCAATTACATATATTTAAAGCACAATAATTATATATTTTTATCTTATGAAAAATTTAATTCACACGACTATAATGATATATTTAGTATGCAAAATGAAATATTATTTAATAAGTATTCCGAACTCATTTGCACATTTTGTAAATGTTAGGAATCCAAATGCATTTTTTCTAATTAAAACCAATGGCATATTTGTCTTTTTTATCAAATAATGACCAATTACGCATCAAAACTACTGTTCTAAAAAGTCCGCCTAATCTAGCCTAGGCGTGAAGCTTGGCCTCCACATCTAGCCCGCCTCACACTTTGCCCTTCTCTTGCTCCTAAGCTCGAAAAACTTGAAACTCGGCCTCCACGCCTAGCCACATACTTTACGTTTTTTAGAACATTGACCAAAACACATAGATTATAGACTTATGTGCCAAACTATAAATATTAGAGATCATTTCCGCACTGAGTACAAAGATTAAGAACCATTTGTGCCAATTCCTTAATTTAATTGTACAAATATAAATAAAGTAGATTTACTTGAAAAGTTTTGATTTTTTCTTTAAGATAATTTGCTCTCTTTCATTGGGATGGGCAAATAACTCGAAAACTGATCTATCCAACTAGACTCTGGTCGATTTTTTAACTAATAAGTGATCCGGTTCAGGTTGAGATAGTGTAACAAGGAAATCAGGTCGGGTGGCATTTTTCTTTATTTGTAATTTGGTCTCCTAACTTTCAGAATTATGCAATTTGGTCTCTACTTTAAGTTTTTCGTACATGTTTGGTCCTTCTAAGACTTCTAAATTGGTTCTCCTCAAGTTGCAAAAAAGTTCAACTCAATCCCTAAACTTTTCATAATTTAATTTTTACTCTCCGAACTTGTGAGTTTTCTCCAAAATTTTGGGCGAAGCCCAAACCATCTTAGAAATTGAACAGACCCAAATCGATTTGGGTTGGACATCACCCAAGCCGACCAAGACGGTTTGGATTTCGGGTTGGGTCGAAAACCCACTCAACCCGACTCACTCTTACCCCCTACTCTCTCATGTGAAAGTTTTCAACAATCGTCTCTTGATTTTTGCTCGCATGGAGCAACACCTTTGAAGCAAAATATTGAGTAATTAAAGTAAACAATGTGGGAATAGAGGGTAATAGAGAATTAGAGATACGGAATTTTTGTAACCAAAACTGCAATGCAATTGCTTGTTGAAAATATAGAAATTGGGGAGGTGCAATTTTTCATTAACACACCATTTGAGCTGGAAAGGCCTTTCAAAAATTAGAATAAACGACCGTTGGGTCACAGACCATTGGGCTTAAAGAGGTCTCAAATTTTGAAGGGAAAATTGCCTATCAGTCACTTCACATGACTTGTTTTAAATTAGGTCATATTTTAAATTAATTTCAAAATCACCCCTATAATCCATATTTTCTATCCACGAGTTCTCCACCACATCCACCTCCACCTCTACCTCCACCTCTACACCCTACTGCCCGAGTGCTTCTACGGTGCAATGTCACTTTTAATTCCCAGCGTTCGGTGGAAGAGGTCACTTTTAATTCCGCGTGATTTGGGTACTATTTTTGGCGTGGGGTTGAATTTGATGGTGGTGTGAGGTGGGTATGGGTGCAATGAGGATGACCAAATGTGGTCCGGTGAAGTCCGGGTCCGATGATATTGGGTCGGGTCTACCATAAGAAAACGGTTACGGTTTCTTGTTTTACGATCATTTGCACATATAAATAGAAATCAAGTCGTGTTTATTAGTTGTTGGTGTCGGATGGGCTTTTGTCTATGATTCAAATTTCGTACGTCTGGATGAATATTTATATAATGGAAGATTATGCAAGAGAAGAATGGCATATGGTTGGACAGGATGGTGCACGGCATTTTTCCAATATGTCGACCGGTGAATATGTTTTTCTTGCAACACACAAGCAAGTATTGATTTATCAAAGAAATAGCTGAGTTTGGAAGGAGATGTATTCTATGAAGAACAATGCCACCCTGCCATTGTGGTTCTCTGCACATGTTTTCTAGAGTACAACTTTATCTTGTCAATAAGGTATAAGGTGTGTAGATTTGGCTTGATGTTGGTGGTTTAAATTTTGAATGTACATGTCTAATTGAGTTTTTTTTTTCTTATAGTCTTTGAATGCATGTTAATGTATCCGTGGTCGACTTGCAAAGTTTGCAATTTAGTCATCAACCAAAGCTTTGAAGTAGTGCTAGATTGTGTAAATCAATGATGGTGATAGTTTCATAAAAACATATTTCATGGTTCTATGATAAAAGTTGGTCATTAGATTATTTATCGTATTGCTAATTAGTCATGAAAGTTGTTTATACAAAACAATATCACAA
This sequence comes from Forsythia suspensa, assembly GCA_023638005.1. NCBI lineage: Eukaryota > Viridiplantae > Streptophyta > Magnoliopsida > Lamiales > Oleaceae > Forsythia > Forsythia suspensa. The sequence goes on along the minus strand of CM042670.1, from coordinate 29,825,704 downwards.
AAACAGTATTACAATAGAAATGGGCATAGAATTCGCATACGTGCTCAGAATTTTTATTATAATATATTTTTGAAATGGTCTCGACGAGCCGGTCAAGACCAGTCGCTTTGCTATCACTGCGTACGATGGATTTTAGCCATTTGAAGTCGTCTCTTTAACTTAAAATGGCAATCTTTAATTTTTCTTGTCAAAACAAAGATCATACATATTAAAACAAGTATAGAATTAGCATACGTACTAGAAATTTTTATTATAATATGTTTTCGAAATTGTCTCGACCGAGACGGTCAAGACCAGTTCATTTGCCACCACGATGCGATAGATTTTGCCGTTTGAAGTCATCTCTTTAGCTTAAAATGACAATCTTTAATTTTATTGTCAAAAAAAATCATACAGATAAATGTTTTTAACTTGTTTGTATTCAATAACATTTTCATAGATTAAAAAAAAAATTAGTTAGTATTATAAGACCTATTGTAATTAAAAAAATATTTACATATATAGCAAAAAATGTGTTAAATTACTAAATAACAAATAAATAACAATAATAAATTCAAATATTTGTTAATTTTTAATTCAATTTCTTTTGAAACATTATATATATATTTAAAGATTAAAACATGAAGAATATCCAATTCACATCTTTCTTTTGATATTGTTTTAATCCATAATCTTTATTTTAATCCTATCTTCGTTTGAATGTCTTACCTATGATCTTGTTTTGTTTATTTTTTGATATTGTTTTAATCCATGATAATGTTTTAATCTATGATACCGGTTTGAATGTCTTTACTTTTAATCCATGAAATGTTTTGTTTAGGTTAATATAAATTGATCTTGTTTTAATCTATGTTTTAATCTATGATCTTGTTTTTGCAATTATCAAACAAAACATATGGCTAATTAAAAAGTATCAAAGATAAAAGCATGATATCATAGTCATGTGTGTTGTTTGATATTGTATTATGCAAAATAGTATCACAAAAAAAAATAGAAATGATCATAGAATTTCATTTTTATTATAATATATTTTGGAATGGGCGAGAGACGGTCAAGACCGATGGCTTTGCCACTCACGTATGATGGATTTTACCCGTTTAAAGTCGTCTCTTTAATTTAAATGACAATCTTTAAATTTTTTTTCAAAAAAATATCACAAATCCTCTAAAAAATAGTATCGCGGATTAATGTACATTCTTTTGCAAAGAAATTAAAGCTCTTCCAAAGTATTTCGTTACCTTAAAAGCAACACATACTTCACCGTGAGCAATGCCAGAAAGAATAACTGTTCACTATCATTAAAACAAAGAAAAAAAATCACAGATTTCACTATCATTAGAAGCGATATCATATATTGAAACACATCTATTGAAACAATATCAAGCATTTTACATGGATAAAACCACAACTCACAACAACTACGAGGTTGAATCGGACGCATTGCATATGTGGCCGATATGTTCGCCATTGGGTTGACACCTCTACGTATTGAAATGATTTTGTTGCCCGAGTACCAAACACCTAAGCATTGGTCTTTTTAGTCCTGACTTTAGTTGCATGCCTTCCACCCACCGGCCAGACAAACTAAACATAAGCACACACATAATAGTAGGGTTAAAAGCGTTACTAAAGTTTCAACAAAATTGTAAAATGGTCATTGACGTTTCATTGTTCACAGAAATTGTAAAATGGTCATTGACGTTTCATTGTTGGTCACTGAAGTTATAACGTTTTATTGTCGGTGATTGAAGTATACTAATGCGTTCATCGACGGTCATTCTATTAAATTTTCAGCGTGAATTGATTATGTGTCACCATTAAGTGTCCACGTAACATACAATCGAACGATATTTGAAAAAAAATTGACGCCACGTGGACTTATGTACTAATTATAATAAATTTGAACCATAAAAAATGCACATAAAACATGAGGACTTAGCTACAATTTTTGGACAATGTTTAAATCTGATCCTCCAAACATTTGCACAACCCGATTTTCCCCCCAAAACGATCGCCAAAAAAAAAAATTAAGAATGTAAGTACTAGTGAACAAAGGTTGAAGACCTTAAATACAATTAAAATGTAGTGCAATAACTAAAAAATGTAGTGTCAATATAGCAACTCATTTTTTAATGTACATAAAAATGTCACAATATCTGGAGAAGGAAATTTTCTTCCCATTTTCTTTTTAAAAAAATGGAAAATTTAGAAAATACACCTCGTTGATAAACATTTTAGATACTATATTTGAAAATTTATATTTTACACACTATATTTAAAAGAAGGGGTAGGAAATTTTAGAAAACACACTATTTGCTAAACAAAAATTAAAAGATTTACAAATATGCCATCATAAATAGCTAAGCAGAACAAAAATACTGTTAATTGTAATACAAAATCACACCCTATACATCACATTATGTAATAATTTACATACTATTTCTTTATTTATTTTATCATTCTTCAAAATTTAATTACTAGAAGTCATGATTGTTCACAAAATGTTTTTATCTTACAAATTTTATTATATTCATTTTCATAGAGTTCCAACTAAAATAAAAAATAAATTAACTTTAATAAGTTAATAACATATTGAAAAGTACAGGTAAAAAATTTATTTGATTTTTTCCCAACATTGTAAAATGAAAAATGGAAACTCTTGTAATATTTTATCTAAAAAGTTATGTTTAATTATATAAAAATTACAAAAATCATGTAAAATAAATTTTGAAATTAGTCATTATTTGTCAACTTAAAATTAATTTTTTATCATTTAAATTTGGGTTTGTTCTACAACCTGTAAATTATTTAGGAATATATACATAATTTTTTTGATTTTTGTTCTTTTCTACGAGTAAGCTTAATAAAAGAGAAATAAATAAATATAATTATATTTTAAAACTTGCGAATGAATTTTTTTTAGCACTTTAATGATGAGATTAACAAAATTAATTTGTGGAGAGATACGTGAAGAGAGAAAAAAATTAGATGAAAAGGAAACTAATAATTAAAATTTTGAAAAATAATGAAATAATTAATAATGTAAAATGTTACATAACTAATGTGATTTGTTATTATTAAGTAGGGGTATTTTAGAATGTACAATTACTTATAATGATATAGTTGTAAATTTTTTTTTTTGCAAAATGTGTCTTTTATTATCTTCATTAAAGAACAATATTGTAAATGTAGATGGATGATTATATTGGTACCATATTTTTTTTTTTTTGGTTTCACTACATTTTAATTAAATTTAAGGTCCTCAACTTTTCTTTATTGTAGTAATTATGTCTTTAAATTTTTTTTGTCGAATTCTTATCATGTCCTTGATGATAGTTTCTGTCAAAATATTTTATTTTAAGTTCTTTGAAATTAGAGAAAAATATTTTGTTGCGTTTTTTTTTTTTTAAAGTATGATAGATAAATAAGTTATTTTATGCATTCCAAACAGACTTTTTGGACTGGAGCTGCTGTCAGAGACGAGATGTACTAATTAATAGAATGTTGAGAATAAGAATGCGACGAAAAAGAGTAGATGACGTAAGTTCTACAATGAACAAAGATTGAGAACCTTAAACGAAATTAAAATGTAGTATGAATATAAGTACCCAATGTAAACTTAAAAAATACACAGTAAAGTATAAAAAGTCTTTATAGATGGTGCATTTTGTAAATTTTCCAAAAAAATATTTGTCAAAAATTTTGTGTTGGCAATTTTTTAGTGTTTTAGAGGACCCCGTTTTGATTTATTTCGAGCATTTTTATGCCATGATAATTATATTAGGGAAATTTTGGAATCAAGGTCTTTAAATATCGCCTAACGTAGGGCTTGCATCCCCTATCAGATTTTTTGACTTTTAAATCTCTAAATATAAGTCCTACTAAATAAAAATCGTCATTTTTCTTTTTAAATAATCATGTGCTACATATGATCAACTAGCCCATAACGTGTAGGTCGTTGTTGGACCTAAATTGATCTGTTGAGTTAAAAGTTTAATTATAAATAGTTATAAATACATTATTTTCCAATGACACTCGTGTATACAAAAGTATGCACAAATACTCATTTTGCAATAATTCACGTAACTTCTTATTCTTTTATTCTGACCAAATTCTTTACTAACTTAGGTATCATAGTTACCAACAGAAACCACCTCGTAGGGATGATAATGGGTTGAGTCTAGTTGGCTCGACCTATTTTCGAACGAGCCCGGCTTAGTTCATGGCTCATGAGCCTCAATAGTTGAGCCGAACTGCCCATGAATCGGCTTGACTTTTTTTTTTTTTAAATAAATATGTAAACGATTTCAAATTTTCAAAAAATATATATATATATTCCAAAACATGAGCCAGCTTGTTAAAAAAATTGGGGCTCGGCCATAAACGAGCATGAGCAAAGTCGGCCAGCCTACGAGCTGTTCAACTCATTTGCCACCCATAATGCCTCGTCTCCTCTTACAAGACAATCTATTTTAACACTTGGTCTGAGTTTACTACCATTAATAGAAATCGATGTAAACATATTTAAGCTAAATTACTTTTCATCCAAAGTTTTTCTCCTCAGGTGAAATTTCATGGCAGTGATCCACCTTCAAAATGATGGGCAGCTTGGAAAACAGCAAACATTTTGCAGGAAACACATTAATTTCCCTGTTACATAACCAATTACTACTGTACTGTGAGAGACTGAATCCAAGTACATTACAACACATGCACTGTGGGCCTTTAAACAGATTATTTTTGAGTTATTATTCAGAGATAAGTGTATAGAAACCAATATTTACAGTTTTTGTGTATAGCAAGAAATGTTGTCACTAGGATTGGGAACAGTACTAGGTCATAAATTTTGTGACATACAAAATATAATTATTTAATCCCATCTTCTGTTTTATAAGGGATTGAGAAGCTTTGTTTTGGTGGTAGTTGGTAGGACAAAAATGTCTACCTCCATACCCTTTGTATTTCTATCCCCAACATGATTCACTCTAATCATCTCTCTCTCTTTACTCTCTATCATAGACTATTTGTTTGCCTTGTAGCTTTCTCTAATTATATCAATCTCGTTGGGTCCCAACAGTATCCACCGTTATAAGTTAATTGTTGTTTTTATATCTAAATGACATGAGCCCCGTAATACGATAGCTCGTTTGGTAACACCAGTTTTGAAATTCGACGGCTCATTTCAATTTTAAACAAAATGAATTGCTTGTTTGAACTTGTTGAAATATGATACTATATTGAATTTTGGGATATTGCCCAAAAAAATGTAGTACACTCCAATTTGAAATTTAGACCCTCGGACTCTGTTTTGATTAAAATTTCATCTCAAAAGGTCAATCTTGTTATAAAAAAAAAAGGATAAATCAAGTTCTTATACATAAATTTGCTTGTGGCTTACAAGTTATTTTGGTTGAATTATTTATTGATCAAATCGAATTCGAGTAAAATTTAAATAAATTTATCCATCTATTAAATAATTCTTTTACTTACTAGATAAATATAGTCGAGTTAGAAAATAACAAACTTAAAAACTTCTATCTCGTTTTGATTGCAGACTTTATTGAAAACAAATTTAAACTTGATGAATTTCTAGCCAGGTTGATGCAGCCCACAGATAGTGGTCTACATGGCATTTTAGGGTCATCGTGATGCCAAATAAATCGTAGCTCAATATGAGTCGACAATCTAATTTTTTATCAACTATGTTAGATTTTTTATATCATTTTTACAAGCATCGACATGCTTCTAAGAAAACTCGGGATAAAGCCTTTGTGCCTTCATAATTTAGGACAAATTCCTTCGTATTATGATCAAACAACCCTTTTATTATTTGATTTTGTTCTCGTAATGAGCTCATTAGCTAGGAAACATTCTCAATTGTTTAGAAAAAAGATTGTAAGGGTCAACTCATGAATTATTGAATATTGAATAAAAAATAGTGTTATCAAATTTTAATTTTAAATTTCGCTATTAATATATAAATCAACGAATGTTTATTAAATATTTTCTTATAACCCCGAATGAATTAATCAAGAAAAAATACATATATAATTTGGCAGACATGAAGTCCATTGACAGCTCTGATAGTCTCTAATGTTTTGCCGCATAATTAAAATAGACCGTGTCTAAAAAAAAAATAATCTCTAACGATATTTGACAAGGACTTTGTCAAACAAATGTAACAAAAAAAAAAAGACGTTGTCTAACCTCTATTTATAGAAGCTCTGATAGATATGATCACTCAACAATTTATTTAAAGCACTGATTTTTCATCTCTTTCTCTTCATTTTATTTATTTTCAATTTAGGGGTAGAAAAAAGACACTTAGGCTACTAGATTGTAGATAAAATTTATTGAAGACCAATTTTAAATTTGTGTGTTTATTCATTAGACATCATTGTCGACTATAATTATAAAATGTATTGCAAATGCACTAAAGAAGACAGACTTAGAAGGAGACTAAATATATTAACATAAATTGTGTATAAATTAATTATTTTGAATAATAAGATCCTTCCAAATGAGATAAAAGAAGCTAATATTAAAATAAGTAAGGCATGTTGCATTAGGTTAGGAAGATCTCAGGCAGGATCTCTGCACTTGAAAAAGGGTCATAAAGATGCATATGAAATATTCCAAACATTTATTTTGGCACATCCTCCTCATCTCTGACTGCCCATCACCTTGTATTACACTTTTATCATCCTCTCTCATACTTAGAGTTTGATTGGTTAAGCTTTAAAAAGTTTACTTATAAGTAAATATTTTTTTTGATTGGTGGTTAACGATATAAATAAGTAAGTTACTTAATTAGATGATAAGGTAAGAGTTATTTTTAGAATAATAATTTATTTATGTAAAAGGAAAAAAAAAAAAGGGTAATATATTCAAATATGTTTGAAAACAAAAACTTCTAATTTTAGGTTTCTTGAAATTTAGCCAAACATGCTCTTAATCTCCAAAATTTGAATTCATTATGAGAAGTGGAAGTATTTTAAGGATGGAGCCTTGTCTGGACACTAAGAGACATTGAGGTCTTGTCCACATTATAGCCAAGCCTTTTTCAAGATTTTGTTCTAGAACTGCACACAAATACATATTAAAAACAACCCCACCTAAACACTATTTCTTAATTATTAGTTATTTAATCTGTATTATGATCATATATAAATATGTATTTGTTACAACAAGGTGGGAGGGCACTTCTAATGAAAATTTGGAGTGTGCATTGATGAGTAGAAATAGAGAAGAATCGAAAACGACTAACTAAACCATGTTTCTAATAAATTTGAGGTCGGTAGATAATTTTTTTCTTCAATTTGTTTGCTTCATTTTTATATTTATTAGAAGATCTAAAACAATTAAATTCTTAACAACCACAAAAAGTTGTGTCAGTTCTGGAATAGTACTACCTCTTTTGACTTGCTCTACGACACATTTGCACAAGAGTCCCAAAGAATTATAAAAAAAAAAGAACATTGTAAAGTTCTGATATCAATTATCAATGTAAATTATGCCTCAAGATTGCAATTAGTATAGTCAATTAAAGATTTCCTTGTTCTATTTATGGCATTCATATTTATCTTTGCACTGCACAAATTAAGTAGGAGATATCTTAAATTTCATGAGAATACATATATAAAAGGCTCAAGAAAAACTCAGAGCTCATTTCTTGACATTATTTGTTAATAAAACAATTAAAATTTGAACAACACTGAAATTTTAGCTTTCATTTTGGTTGTTTCCCACTACATTGACAGCTACAAAAGAAAAGGAAAAAAAAAAAAGAGAAGAAGAGAAAATAAATAAAGGAGCAGGAACAAAATCACTTTTGGGATTCAATTCCCTTTGTTTTGAAAAACCTCTCTTTTTGAACAATACTACAGAAACAGACAGCATCAGATGGACTTCAACTCATGCTATCAAATCCTCTTCTCTTCAGACCATCTGTTAAGGATTCAAGAAAAAAAAAATGTAAGAACATTAATGCATATTTGGAGGTAAAAAAGTTGAGCCCTTTTCATTAGGTATGAAATAAGTACTCAACTGATTTTGCTGCTGTTGATTTCCATACAGTGAAGACTGAAAGAAATCATAATGCTCCTGATATGCAGATCTCCCCTGCAAAAAATTGATTGATGATTAGCAAATGTCTATCTAGAATTTCTAGAAAAAAGAAAAAAAGATGTATAAATTAGTACCTCAAACTGAGTTGTGGAGTAGCCTTGTGAGTATTCCAATACATTCTCCACTGATGTTTGGCCATTTGGAAGTGACAAATTCTTCTGTAGAAGCTTCAAGATTAGTCATATCACCGTCTTAATTCATAGACACAAAAGTTATACAAACATTCTCTTATTACTTTTTTTAAGTGTTTCCGTCTCAATTATATTCAATTTATAAATCAATGTCGATAAGCTTCAAGCAATATAAAATGTACTTACCCCGGAGTAGTCGAAGATAGGCGAGCTAGCAGTATCATCGAGTAAAGAAGGTTGTTCTTGAACCTTTCGACGTGGATTTTCCTTAACTTTCTTCATATTCGGCCTGTTAATCTTGGACAATGTGGCATCAATCATCGGTGCACGATAAAACTCATCTTCTTCGTGAAAATGAGGAGGTCCCGACGAAGCATCAGAGACCATAGACAAGTCTTCGTTCTCGTCTTCGTCCTCGTGTTCAACTTTTACCCTCTTGGAAACGTTATATGGAGAGAAAGAAGTAGAAGATTGTTGTAAGTATAAAGTCCATCCAGATTCACATCCACTGCTGCATTCTGAATTGGCAAATGCATAATTCATTGTATTACTATGAAGAAAAAGAGAAGAAGGGTTTTTTTTTCTTTTTTTTGCTTCTCAAAGTCTGTATTTAGTGCTGAGGATAAAAGGAGTTGGGGATGGGGAAAAGACAGAAAGAGAATCAGGCTGAAATCCTACGAGTGTTTTGTCCTGACGTACTCCGTTCAGCTCTCTGTGTGAATGAATCAAAAGTGCCAGTTGGGGGTGGTGGGGTGGGAGTGGGGTGAGGGGTGCTTGTAATGTATGTAGTAATGGATTATGGATGAATGTATGTAAGAAAGGGAGAAAGAGAATGGATGGAACGGAGCCACAACGGCTTCACATGCTAGACAGCCAGGCACTGTGTACCCTCTTAACAAAACTGGGTACATATCCATCTTCTCTTCCTCAGTATTGGGACACCTAACCCCTTTGTGCAGTACTGCACTAATTCTCTCACTCTCTCTCTTCCCACTCTCAATAAATCTATGGCTACGTTTAGTCGTACCATGACGAGAAGTATGTAATTAAATTAAAATCAGACATTCTACTCTTAAGTTCGTCTTTGTATTTCTTTTTCTTTTTAATTGATCGGTCCAATTCACGCTAAAGTTCATATTAATTAGGGTTGAATTGTGTGGTGTTTATACACTTATCTCATCGTCAACATATAGTTCTTTTCGATAAGGTCAATTGATAGTTGTCGGGACCGATATCTCTTGAGATGATTTTGTACAGAAAAATTTGTATTCTTCTTTTCCATTAAAAGTTTACTATCGAAATAGCTTTTTTTGTTTTTTGAAAATGAACGGTTGTGTATACTATTTCTACAAATACATGGTTCAACACTCTTGATATTTTCTGGGATGTTTCAAATTAAGAGCATGTTAGGTAGAGTTTTTTTTCCAAAAAATCTATTTTTTTGTTTACAATTTTTAACTTTTCAACTTTTTTTACACTACAAAAAAATTTGAAAAATCAAAAAGTAACAAAAAAAAAACCCATTTTTCCCAAAAAAACTCTATCGAACAAGCCCTAAATTAAATTCAGTAAGCTAATCAAAATTATTATTAATTTAAATAAGAAAGAGAGGACCAAGAAAACTTAAAAGAGTACATAGGGAGTCAAATAACAAGTCGATCCCTTTGACTGCCACGTGTTCAAAGAATTTGTTTCTTTTGGACTTAAAAGGAAACAAAGTGTAATTAATATAAATGCAAGTGGTACTTAACTTAAAAAACAAATAAAATTGCAGAATCTTTTACTATAAAGTCATATTTTGAAGGGATCAGCTTAAGACAGCATATTATGTACTTTGTTTGCATCTCGAACGCATTCGATCGCTATATAAGTGATACAAATATTGAAAGATTTTTAATTTATGTGATTTGAAGTATAATTAATAGACATTCAAATTTAAATTTGATTTCAAATACATTTTATAGATTGATATTTATGTGAATTTTATTCTATTAAAATAAATACTATATTATATTTAAATATACATGAAAAATTATATCTACATAGAAAATTTAAATTTTACTGAGTTAGTATGTCTAACGAAATTTCTGAATTTAGACAAAACTATAGACATTGTCTTTATTTTTCCATGTCACGTCAGTTTGAGAGAGTTTTTGACAGCTTGCATTGGAGAATAATTTTTTTAAAGATTATCTATTTTGCTTATATGGCAAAAAAATATTTTAACAATTCACAATTGTATTGGAGATGCTCTTATCATATTTGGGATATATATAAATTATTATTCCTTTCGTCACATAAAGATATGCTTACTCCTATTTTAATTTCACACATATTAAGAAAATTTAATTATTATAGTTAAAACAATAAATTCTATTTGCGTTTTTTCTAATATACTCCTACATTAATATAATAATAGTTCAAATTTGTTGATAACAATACTCGTTAAATGGTGACATATTAGAAAACTAAGAAATTAATTATACTATTAACAAGAAAAGTGGACTATAATTTGAGACACATGAATAAAAAAAGTGAGTCTATCTTTATAGGACGGATGAGGTATTTTTTTATTATGTTCAGTTAACAACTAGATACTAGAAGATATAAAACAAGTAAATCCGACCCTCCAATGAATTGAGTATTAGGATTTAATAAAATGTTATGATTGCTATCGACTTACTGCAAGTTTCTCTTTCTTTAACCAAGTTTTGAAGTGACTATGAAAAACATAAGCAAAGTTAGCATATTATGTCTTTTTAATGTGCTTCATCTTTGTAGTGTATTTAGTACGTTGTTTTCGACTACGAAAAATTCCTACCGATTGCGCATCTTGAATTCTCTATCGAGTCTATACTAATTCTTGAATAGATATCGAAGCAATTTCATACACAATGAAATTATCAGCAATCTCGTACAAAATGAAACTATCTTCACTTTACATTACCAAAAAAGTATTTACGATTTTATACAATACTGCATAATAATACCAAGTACTGAGCTATGTACTCGATTTTTTTACATATAAAAACTGAGATATACAGGCAGACTGAGAGATCTCTGTGGAGAGGCTTACGCAATTGACTGTAATTTTTATGGATTCACATGCTCTCACTTTCTCTCCACTCTAAAATACACGCAATCACACACACATGTATGCACGTGTGCATATGGCACTTGGAGCCTTCCACAGATTTATACACATGTATGCACGTGCGCACACACTTCAATCTAAAATTCTTTTCTTAGTCCCTTGTGTTCTTGGATTAATTCCACTGTTCAGAAGTTGTTGTTCATTCTTATCTCCCATGAATTTAATTAATTACTATTATTATTTCATTGTTAATAATTCTTATTGTTCTGTCATCCCATTGTTTAAGTTATTATTCTAGTGGCATATGTGAATAAATATTTTTTAAAATAAATGATGTTTCCTACTAATTATGAAAGAAGATAGAGAAGCATTACCAACCCTAATATATCATAACTTTTTACTGCCCATTTAAATTGTAGATATAAATGTTTATCTAGATAATACTTATCTGAATAACTAGTGGCGAAATCAGATATTTTAAGTTGGAATTCCTAAGCAGTGAGTCAAGATATGACAACAATGGGTTGAGGGTGAAATTTGGACAGTCATTTGAAATTTGGTGGGACAGGGAGAGTTGGGCCCGGATTCTCAAACCACAATTACTAGCTCATTTTTATGAAAATTTAAAGTTTTTTTTACCACAACTCGGCCCTTCGATTCGACGGAAGAACTCAGACGACGTGATTCTTGCTGCCGCATACCGTGCGTGATTTGTGATTTGAAGTTCACAGACCAGAAGACGTGAAATCCAGTGACAGAAGAAGATGAATATCAATCTATTTTTGGACCTTCTTTGTTTAGGTTATTCATTTTTATTGGACCTTAATTGATTATTTGATTTGAACAAATAGATTTTGAGTTTGGCTGGTAAATTAAAAAAAAAAAAAAAATTCAAAAAGTTGGGGGTCTTGGTCTCCCCCAAGACCCTCCTTCCCTTTGCCCCTACAAATAACATATTTATCAATATTATGTTTAATTCTGTTTAATTCAACCAGGTATAAGAATGGAAAAAGTAAAATAGTTTTGTTTTGGTAAAAAAGACAATTCTACTATTATTCTTAATTACACAAAATTATAAATAAATAACTAAAAGAGGGGAAAAAAATAGGTATAGCAGCGGAGGGCGGTGGCGGTGAGCGATAGCAATTATCCTACAATATAGATGACTAAAAATAGATTTGTTTTATATTATAAAGGGTACGTTCATTTTTTTAAAAAAAAAAAAAATAGAGTGAATCGGTATTCAGGTAATTCTCCTCTTTTCGAGAATAAAATTTCTCTTCATTTTTGGCTTAAATTGTTATCCGAATAAAAGTGTATTCGGACATCAATTTCACCCAAATAGGATAAGATAAATTTTATTTGTTATCTTTAATCATTAATTATATACCAAACTAGATAAGATAATGCTGACTTAAACAATCGAGACATAATTTGCATAAACCTTGGTGCATTTTTGGCATGTCGAATTACATGCTTCTAGATATTACAATGAATTAAAATTAAACACAGTTTTCTTCTTTAACATTAATGTCAATACTTTTCTAATTATATAAATAAGGTAGGAGTCACAGTCTATATACAACATGTTAGAAAAAAAACTAACATATTGTGTAGTTATTATAAATTTAATTGTTTTAGATCTTTAAATAAATATAACGAAATGACGAAAAGTGAATCATAAAGACTTTAGATATTTAGAACAAGACTTAAGCGGTGTATTTCGCAAAGTTTGAAAACTCGACTCCGGCTTTTACTATATAATAATATTGGTTGGAATAAACAATATGTGGATATGTACTTGCTATGAGCATTTTAAAGTGCATCAAGATTCAAGAGTTGTAGGGTTCTAACACTAAACAAAACCATTTGCAATTCTCAATGAATTCAATAAGAGAGTTTGAGACACTTGAAGATTTTTAGAAAGTAGTGCAAACTCACATTGATCTAAGCAGTGTGCATCTGGCAAGAAATAATGTTGATTAATATGTTAATTAATTATATTTATTAACATATTGATATTTATTAATTGACTGCCAGTACACAGAACTGGCCACCATAAGATTAAGAAGATGATGCTTTGTGGTTTTCTTCATCTCAGTCAAAGTTTAAAAAGCTCCTATCATGTGCTCATTCTCTTGAAATACACGTCCTTAATGACCAATTGGGTAATCTAAATCTAACTTATTTTTTTCAAAAATAATGTTTGTTGATGTGCATTAGCTATTAATATTATTATTAAGTGTGATCTTAATCCAACTCGATTATATGTGAACATTGATGGTAACGACTCAAAGACATAACTAATAGATGTTGTTCTACGATGTTAATACGTATAATTAATACATAGTATAATAAGTGTCCAATCCACCAAAAAAAAAAAAAAAAAAAAAAAATAGCACTTGACTTGCGCCACCAACCAACCAACCTATTTCGACATGTTGAGACATACTTTCATTTATGACATGCGCAATTTAACCTACAAAAATTTTATCCACTTAATTTTGATATTTTATTCTTATTATAACATCGTCTCTGTGTAACTTAAGTATTGGAGCCTATACAACAAACTACCTCTCAACTTGATTTAACATACATTACTAGCCGATTTCTAATCCATTTAAGAGCATCTGCTAATGTGGATTGTTTTTTAAAAAATTGCTATATAAGTAAAATAGACATTATCTAAAAAAAATCTTCTCCAAGGCTATCTGAGACTCTATCAAGTTGATGTGACAAAAAAAAAAAAAAAAAAAAAATTGCGTAGAGCTTCATTTAAATTTAGAATTAGAATAATGAATTTTTTTCTCTTCCTCTTTATTTTATTTATTATTATTTTAGAATAGATAAAAAAAAACGTAGATAATAGTATTGTAGATAGAATTCGTTGGAGACCAATTTTAAACTTAACTATATATTCATTAAAAATCAATGTCACATAAATTATAAGTCTTTCAACTTACTTGACGATAGATTGCAATCCATAAAATGTATTGAAGATGTCCTAAATTGATATGAAGTTACTTTCTAGGTAGTTTTGTTATCAACAATTTTGTTATCTTTAAAGTATTTTAAACTAAATATTTAGAAATATCGCTTAAATGATTTTTTTATTCTAATTCATGAATTTGAATTTTACAATTAAAAACATCTAAAATTGCAACTGTGAATTGCTTAAAATTGCTTAAAGTTAGAACGTAATTTTTAAATTGAATTACTTAAAATTTGTTATATATGTGCAAGACTGTTTCGTATGCTCTCCGTTCATTTGTGCCTTTGACTGGGCCGTATTCGACCTTTCTTTCCATCTTTGACCGCATTAAACAATGATTTTGAAAAGTTGCTCATCATAAGATCAGTGGTAGAATTCCTTTTACTCCATTGTTCTTCATTCAAATTCTCCTCTTGGTGGCACTCAGACCGTTTTACCCCAACGTCTGATTGGAAACCCAGTGACACTTCTCGAACATCCTCACACTCCGTTCGGCCCCCATACTCCAATAGGTCCCTTCACTCAAGAAATAGCATAAAATATAGTCGAAATCACCCGTACAATTTTTTAAATATATATATTCAAATATCACTTCAATCCTCCTAATAGAAAGATATTCTTATTTTATTTATAGACCTACTATATTTTTGATTTTTCAAAAAAAAAAAAAAAAACACTTCATCTTGATGGAGGAGCCCGGTGCTGGCAGAGAGAAAGATCTCTTTTTATGATTTCCACTTATTGATACCCGGCCTAGAAAAGTGACCAACCATATTCCCATTGATTAATTAAAGAAAGGGTTTAAGAGCCCTAGCCCTATAAGAAACCCTTCCTCACCTAAGAGAAAGTTCAACACTCATTGATGAATTAAAGAAAGGGGCACAAACCTTTTTGGACTTATTGGTCCTAGTATCATGGGCAAACCGTGAGCGGTTTTCAAGTCGATATGGCAAAATACAAAAAAAAAAAAAAAAAAAAAAAATAGACATTGTCCAGAGTTTTGTGTAGATTTATAAGCTCTATTAGACTTTGACTTAACAAAATTTAAATTCTCTATGTATATTTATATTTTCTATAGCAGATTTAAAAGTCATTTTTTTTTATTTTAACAAAATAAAAGATACGCAACCATAGAATACTTCAAGACCTAATTTAAACTTGATTGTTTAATCATTAGACAACAATATTTTATAGATAAAGTGTTTCAACATTCATACTACTTAAATAGTAATTCATAAAATACATTGAAGAGACTTTTATGATTTTATTTTATGCTATCGTGATGTGGCAGAATAAAATTTTACTTTGAGTCTTTGAATGTGCTTGTGTCCTTATACCCAGCTCATATCGGTCCATAATTTGACTATTGCTATTTGTTGGCCTTGGCCCCTATAGATTTTTGTTTGTCCTTTGAACTAATTAGCTATAGTGGTGATACACGTGGTAAGAGATTTAAAGCATCAATAAATTCAACTTAAATAAATTCAAAATAAGAAAAACGACATAGGGGTCGTAAGTGGCTAATGAGTATGTTATAACATATGTTCGTGTTAAAAAGTTTTGCGGCCATCCCTTTAGTCTATAAATTTGGAATCGACTAATTTTTTGGGTTGATCATTTATCTTGTGCCCTTATAATTACTTTTGCAATTCATATGTTTCTCATTTTTACCAATTTCGACCGACCTTTAATTTGTAAAGGAGAGCTTTGTAACTATTACTAAATATTCTTACACACACAATTTTTAAATAACAATTTCTTTTTAATTTTTGGATGATTTGTTCATCGTTTTTATTTTTTATTTTGCATAATTCATCGTGCCTAGATACATTTATTGCCAAAATATATCTCCCAAGATATTCTGAAAGTATAAAACTAAAATGAAATTACAGTTTTTCGTATGCTAAATTTGAGTCGAACACGAAGTATTCATTTGTATTATTGAGTCACATTATGTTATGAGTATAAATTACTAACAAGTGAATGGTTTATTAATATTTTATCTTTAATCAATCTTTTATGTATGTGTCAATTTTTATTTTTTTTTATCGAAAACGCTTCAAAAAATTCATAAATTAATTATTGTTAGATTATCTATTGACACTATTGTTAATATATATATATATATATATATATATATATATATATATATATATAATTCGTGATAAATCTAGTGTTACAAAACTTTAAATGTGCTGCAGGCGTGCGTGCAGGTTTGATGTGCGGTGCTTGCCACATCGCTCATTTTTACGATCGGTCGCAAGAGATTGCCACACTTAGATGCGCTGCTTGGGCTCAACGATCTGTTATCTCATCGTGCATTACGTATTTTAGAACTTTAGATAAATCAAGATGTTTCTACTACTTACATATTGTCATGGAGTGACAGATTTTAAATTATTTAAAATCTGAGTGATGTAATTGAAATTTGTCGTGTTGTGAGGTACCCCGTACGGATTCTGTAGCCATGTAGGGACAACATCCATGTTCATGTTTATTTGTTTTTTATTTCTTTTGCTAATGCTATTAATTTTCATGTAGATCGGACCACCCCCAACAAAACCTCAAACTTGATCCAAGATTGTTAGAGGGCCAGTGGCCCTGGTTTAAGGTAAATCTTCAATTTCTCAAGTCAATATGCGAAAACATTTTTGTTAGAGTTTCAATAAATTGAAAATTGTATTTACGTAGATGACATATCATTGAATAATGTCACGTAAGATGACTACTGATAATAAACGATTATGAATAGTATTACTCTAAAGACTAAGGAGCCTTTGACATGGGGTAGTGACCCAAATGGATTTGGACAGTTTTCTGTGGGTTTGTTTTATGAGTCTAGATCTACTGTTCCAAATGTGTGTCCTTTTGGCCATCCTACCAATAGAAAATATACACATCATCAAATATATACAAGTTAATTTTAACAACAAGTGTGAACACATTAAATAATTGTATTTATTTAATGATGCATACATTTTCTATTGGTGGGACAGCAAATGAGACATACATTTGGAATAGCATATCTGGATTCATCTGATAGTGAAATTTTTTTAAGTCGCTAAATTTTAATTTGTCTCAAATTTGTCACTTATTAGTTTCAATTTTGTTGCAACATTTACACTCATTTGACTTCTGTTTGTAAAACAAAGGGAAAAATCTTATGTCACATTTTAACACTAACCGAATGTTGAAATGTTTAAAAAAATGTGCCACGTCTACATTTTGTTAAAGTTAAATGCCATCTAAGATTTGTATTGTTAATAAATAGAATAAATGAATAACGTTGAAACAAAGTTGAAATTAAGTGATCATTTTGAGATAAATTAATGTTTAATTATTTAGATGAAATTTAGCTAAGTAAGTAATTTAAAAGTAAGGATTAATTACAGAAATCTCCTATGATGTTTATGACAATTACAGAGATATATCTTCTTGTTTTAAAAATTACAAATTATTAAAAATTGGTTATTAAATAAGTTGGTTTGACTAAGACCAATTAATTGAGTAGCACCATTAGTCGGATATCAGATTTCTTTGATCGAATGTGTTCTACTTCGCAAGTACATTAAAGTAATATATTTATTTTCTCAAAAACAATTTTGGGTGGTTGATAAATTAAGGTAAGAATAATTCACTTATACTCGAATAAGTTGGAATTAAAAATAGTGAAAAAATACAAATTGTCCATCACGCTTTGAAAAACTAGAAGTATTTTGTTCATTTTAAAATGTTCAAGTTGGATATTTTAGTTTAGACCTCAATGGGTACCAATATTCATTGGAAGAGATATGACCTACATGTCAATGGGTTGGATCAATGTCGACAAGCGTGCCGTTTGTTGCCCAGGTGCAACAAGTTTAGGCTTGGCAAGGAGAAATTAATATATAAATAATATTTATATATTTTTATTTAAATTAAATTAAATATTTATCTATTAATTTTAATTACCTTTCGAAATTATCAAATTTCGACAAGTGGATTGACAGTATTTCACTACATGTCATCTGCTTCTAGAAAAATTAACCGTCAATTCATGCACATGTCCATCTGAACATATACTGTCCAAACGAGTTGTCTGTTCAGACACAACTTTTCAATCAATTGTCTTTTGGGACATAACTTTCTAATTCATATATAAAAGCCCCCTAGTTCTTGGAATTCGTTCATTCAAAATCATTCTCGTGCAATATAATATTCTCTTTTTTTCTGCGCTATTCTATCTTCTTCATTTCAATCCAAAATGTTATATTCTGCATGTTAAGGTCATTCATTATTTCTAATTCGTTGGTCTTGTATCTTGAGATACGAGAATTAGAGAATCGTTAATACTAGTGCGAAGCATTATTATTTTTAAAAAAAGAGTCAAAAGCTTGCCTCAACCAATTTCATTTTATTCTTCTATTTTATTTTCAAATAAGTCAAAACTTTGTCCAAATTTCTACCCACACATTAACTAAATATAAATTGGTTCTTAGTTATATATATTGACAAGTTTCCAACCAATTGCAGAAACATCTTATAGGAGATGAACTTTGTTTTCTATAACAGATTTTTCATGCCAACAAAAATTAAATTATTATTTCTTATTTTACCCTTATAAATGGAAATGATATAAATGGAAATGAGAAATATTTTCCACCCGGACATTGGGAGAAATTATTTTGCCCACTGGACAATGTCCAGTGGATATTAAACAATTAACAATTATTTAACATTAAAGTCAAACACTTATCCAATACCGCAAAATAATTTTCCCCACTAAGTGAAGAAGATCATTTCCGCACTTATAAATTTATAATATAATTTGAAATTATTATTGAATAATATTTAATTGTCCCCTCCCTCCCCTCCTCTTTTCTCATTTCTTAAGATTTATCTAAAATAAATATTGTTAAATTATGTAATAATGTTTGACTAAATTATATATTCTTTAATCTCTATTTTTGTACATTTATAAGTTTGAAGTAATACCAAAAACACCATAAATAATGGCATTGAATAAGAATCAATTTTTTTTTTCTTTTTTCTTTTTCTCTTTCTAGTTGAAATTTTAGAATCATTATTATTCATTTTTAAGAAAAATTTAAAATGTTAATATTGACAAATATACCAATTGTCCGTTTGATTTTGTCAAAAAAAAAAACAGTTTTTTAGTAAATTTTAATAAAATTGATAAAACTTGTAATTGAAAAGTTGATAAAAGTTGTGGATCTCATGAAATGTGTGGTTAAAATTAATTATTGACTTTGACTTCAGCTTTTTAACAATTTTTTAAGCAAACCCAAACAAACCCTAAATGTATTTATTTGTGAAAAAAATATTTAGCATAAGAGAAAAGGCCAAAATGAGAAGTTTGTGCTAATTAAGATGAAACATTTCAATAATTTTTTAATAGAGTAATTATATTAGAACCATATATTTTTTTTATTGCACTATATTTTAATTGTACTTAACGTCATCAATCTTTGCTCATTGTATCACTCATATCCCTTACTTTTTTATCGCACTATTATCCTCAACTTTTTACTAATTAGCATATCTTATATTTGATAACGGTTTCCGTCTAAAAATTCAATTAAGAATGCGTGAAACGACTTATTTGTTCATCAATTTTAAAAAAATAATAAATACAAAAGTTTGATAAATTTTTTTCCTCATTTCAAAGCACACAAAATTGCAAACAGAATATTTTGACAGAAACCTTCATTAAGAATGAGATTTGCTAATTAATGAAAGTTGAATATAAGAATTTGACAAAAAAAGTTAAGAACATAAGTTCTACAATGAACAAATGTTGAATACTATAAGTGCAATTAAAATGTAGTGCACTTATAAAAAATTATAGTATAAATATAGCCACTTTTAAAAGGATAACAAGTGAATCATTTTAGACAAAAGATTGTCACCAAAAGAGCTCTTCTTATTTTTAGGCATCAAAGAATAATCAAGGATGAACTGATCTCTTGAAAAGTCTGAAACTTGAGAACCTCCACTCTGAATTCCTTTTGATTTCTTCTTGGACCCTGAAGATAACTGCTCCTTTCCAGGAGTTAGTTTCACACCTTCATCATTACTGGATGCTTCTTTCGGAACTGTCAACTGTTTTGAGGGATTGATGGCTTCAACACCAGGAGCCTTTCTCCTTTTACAGAAATTTGACTCAAACCGAGCTTTTTCTGCTTTGTGGACATCGTCCTGTGGACAATCTACACTCTCAATCCCAAAATTTACTTTTTTACTTTCCCAAACCTTGTTAGGTGGATGCAGATCTTCATCATACTTCTCAACCCTGTCAATTTCTTGGGCAAACAAACTCCCAAAAGTTCATTCTTTATCGGTCCAGAGCTGGTTTGGTCCTTCACCACATCTTTAGCATGATACAAATATCCCTTTTAAAATAAGAAAGAGTGTATATGTAATTGTTATAAGCATCTCCAAGAGGCTCTTTAAACATAAGATGATATCTATTTTAAAGAATTAATCTTTAAAATTATGTTCCAATAGATTCTCAAATTAATATTTTAAGAGCATCTCCAACAAGCTTTTTAAACATATGATGCTCTTTAATTTAAAGAGCCAACACTTAAAATTTTGCTCCAATGAACTCTCCAATTTAATATTTTAATTTAGAGAGTGGGTTTGGTTCTCCAAATACTATTAAATGCATTGAAACAATTTCAATTTTCAATACATGATATATTGACTTTAATTAAATAATTTATACAAATTAGGAGGGAAGTATATGAAAAAAAAAAAGAGGAGAGTAAAAGATATTAAATATTTCTTGAAATAAGTAAAATGAAGAGTATAAATAAAGAGATGGTTGGAATATTTTTAAAAAATTACTCTTTAAATTTATAGATATTCTTTAAAATGCTAAAGATGCTCTTTAAATATATATAAATGTGAGATTGTAAGAAGATCTCCAAGAGATATTTTAAAGAGTATCTTAAATATTTTAGAAAGTAAAATATTTAAAGTACTCCAATAGCTTTTTTATCATTAACACTTTATTTCATTTCTCTCAATAAGTATTTATTATTTTTTCCTCAATTTTAGTTTGACACGCTTTCCTTCTAATTATTATATAATTTTTCTCTATTTTCTTTATTTTATTTTGTATATAGTATTAAATTCAGTTATTATATGAAGTATTGAAAATTAAAGTTATTTGAATGCATTTAAATATAGAGAGTCGACTCTCTGTTTTAAAAAATTAATTTTGAGAATATATTGGAGCATAATTTTAAAGATTAACTATTTAAAATAGAAAGCATATTAATGTTTACATAGCCTCTTGGAGATGCTCTAAAGACTAAAATAGATAGTGAATTTCTCTAAATTTGGAGAGCCAAACTTACTCTCTATAATTAAATGTATTTAAAAAATTTTAATTTTCAATATCATACTTAATGATTGAATTAAATAGTATATACAAAATAAAATAGAAAAAATAGAAGAAAATCATATTCTCCCTCCATCCCAAAAAAAATATGTTAGTTTTTCTTTTTCTCTCGTTCCAAATTATAGGCCACTTTACCTATTCACAATATGATTGATTTTAGTTCCATAATATGTTTCTATTTAATGTATCTTGTGATCAACAAACTGTGAACTAGTTTTAATATAGTAATGATATTAATACATGGGTATATTATTAAAAATGTTAGTAAAATTTATTGTTACAACTATAATAACTTCAATTTCCTAATTTATGTGAAAATATAAACAATTATATTTTTTTTTTGGATGGATGGAGTATTAATTGGGAGAGAAGATGCCAAAGTAAAATAGAAGAAAAAATAATTAATACTTATTAGTAGAAGTAAAATAAAGTGTTAAAGATAAAAAGATTGTTGGAGTATTTTAAAAATATAATTTTTTAAATTTATAGATGTTTTCTAAATATCAAAAATACTATTTATAAGTATGTGTAATTTATGGTAAATGTAAATTTCACCTACCTTGAAAAGACCTCTTAAAAATATGTTCCTATTTATTTGGGTGACACGCTCTCTAAAAACAGCAAACCTTCTCAATTCCGTAGCCCATAAAACAAAGGTTCCTCTCTAATATAATCCAAAAAGCAACCCAAAAAAGGCAAAAACGATGAGTTACTATCAGAATCAACCCCCCGTTGGTACCCCTCCTCCTCAAGGCATGCCAACCATCAAATCCTTCTCCTCCCTATTCTACATTTTCAGTTTCTTGATTTGATCTTGCATATATTTTGGTTTTGATTATTTTATGATATAAACAGGTTATCCACCGGAGTATTCAAAGGACGCAGCAGGGTACCCACCCCCTGGCTACCCTCCACAAGGGTACCCACCACCGGGCTACCCTCCACAGGGCTACCCACAATCGGGATACCCACCTCAGGGCTACCCTCCACAATACGCACCTCAATACGCTCCACCACCACCTCCTCACCAACAACAACAACAATCCAGTAGTGGCGGTTGCATGGAAGGCTGGTATGCGCACTGTCTACCAAATCTTGGTTTTGTTTGTGTCTATATGTGTGCATGTATTATTGTACGTATAGATGCATGTATATGTGTCTTTGATTGGGCCATTGGGGAAAAAAGGTGTGATGAGCTTTAGATCTGAGAGATCTGAGGTTATTTTTATGGGGTTCTTTGTTTTTGTGAGTTGATGGCGAGTCGTTGGCTGGCACTAGGGCAGAGCTACAATATGGCAAATGGGTGGGCTACCCTTGAATTTTTTTTCTCAAACCATATTTAATGAGCCAAATTTTATAAGAATTTAATGTATTTAAATAAGTCATAATATTTAAAAAGCTTATAAAAAGTCATTGCATTATACAAAAATATTTAAGATCTAAAATTAGCTAAAAAAAATTGTGTCCGACTATCTTTTACAGCTGCGAATTCTTCTATAATAGAATTTATAACTATTTAATTAATAAGGTCTTTTTCAACAAAAATTGTCATACGATCAGCAAGAAACCCGTCTAATATCATCCATTTTATCAAGAGGATAGTCATACATGTTCTTCCTTTTTCCTGGATCCTGTTCAATTTTCGAAGATGGAGTTGGAAGAGATTGTTGATTTTCATTTAGAAGAGATTGTTGATTCTGAGTTGGAGGAGTATGTTGATATTCATTTGAATCTTCAGTAGGTGTATTTATTTTTGGTCTGAAGAAAGAATGCAACGTTGTTTTTCCTTTCTTCCTAGGAGATTGTTGTGCGGCTATTGTATATACTATATGCTAAAAAATTAAGATATTCTACAAAATTAATTATACAAGTAAATTTTAATTGAGAGAACAAGTTCAACATCATCAAGTACCAAATTTACTAATCAATTGCTAATCATCCGCATTACTAATTGAAATAAAACCCTAAACAAGAAATAAATACAAAAAAACGAAAATAGACATGAGAAACTAAATAGGGCAAAGAATCATCAATATTCAAATGAGGAAGAATTCGATAAAAAAAAGGACAAGACTGCTGGTTTAAATAATTTTTTTTTTTATAACTTCAATTGTGTCCAGGACGGGGCTGGGCTGTGGCTCAGTAAGGCCCAACCCTGGACGGAGGAAGATATGTTTTCCTTGTTTCTCGAAATGCCCCTTGTAACCATGGATGTTATGAGGGTATTTTTGATAATTAGAGATTTTTTTAGAAAGCTTTTTGACAGGTTTTGATAAAAAGTTGATGAAGTGTGTTATTGAAAAATTATAAAAATTGTGGATCCCATGAAATGAAATATAAGGTTAAAATTAATTGTTGAGTTTGACTCGAATGATTAATAGCTTGTTATTTTTAATATTTTTGTGAAGTTCAAAATTTTCTCATTAAATTGATCGTTTGCAGTTTGGCTGCTCTATGTTGCTGCTGTCTCCTGGACGCATGCTTCTGATGATGAAATTCTGTAGAGGGATTTGTTAAGTTATGCGATCTGTAATTTCTGTGATACATTCCGGTTTGTTATTTTTATTTTAAGTATATATTTTCTGGTGTTTTAGTCAATTAATTAGCTCTGCTTGGCTGCCTTATGTGATTAGCTTATTTTTAAGTTGCTTTTTCTTAAATAGATGGAATAATTGAATGGTGTTTAAGTTGATTAATAACTAATAAGCCATGTTTAGCTGCCTTGAGTGATTAGCTTATATTTGAAAGCTTGGGAATGGTAGAATGGTGGTTACATTGATTAATGAGATGTGTATGCCTAGGTTTCGATTGGGATAGATTTTGGAACTCAACTTCTGATTTTCAAATAATCAAAAGTTGATTTAGGCGTTTGACAAATTTTTTAAAAGTGATTATAAAATAATCGACTTCACTTTGACAAATGATTTTGGAAACAAAGAAACGATGCTTTTTCAGATTTCTTTTTAACTTTTTCATTTATATATTATTAAAATACTCATTTTACCGCCAATTAATTAAACTAATTCCTTTAATACTCATTTGAGAAATTGAATTGATGCAAGTTGGATGCATAAAAAATAATATAAATTTAATTAATTTTTGCACTATATGACTATACTTTTATTTTATAATTTTTATAAATTTTAAAATTTATTAGGTGTTTATTATTTTTATTTTAAAATAATAATAATGAATGCATTGTCTTGTTAAAAAATATTTGACTAGAATTTTTTTTAACCATTTGTGATAATGATAATACAAAATAACATTATTATAATCAATGTCTTTTTTAGTAATTTAATACTGTTACATCAATAAATTTTTTTTTTTTTACTAAACGCTCAAATGCTGCTTTTGAAACATACATCAATTTTTAAATAATAATTTACCAAACACTTATCTAATTCTTCACACATCTGATTATTTATGCAAAGGTAACAGGTTTGATTCTCTCAAAAGCATAACAATACCAAACCAAACCAAACCAAACCAAACCTTAGCTGCGTTGTGATTTAACTTATTTTGAAGTTGCTTTTTCAGTAGTATAATTGAAAAAATGGTTTATGTAAATAAATTAATTTAAATTAAGAAAAAATACATTGTTGGTCATTTTGGGAAAAAAAAACATACTTGTACTTGGAAATCTCATTTAAGAAAAATATTTTATTTTTGAATTATACAAAAATAAGATTATGTTACCATCAAAATTAGGATATTGTTTTACAGTTATATCGAATTTAGTTGGAAAAATGATCATACTTACAATTAACATAATTATTCATTGGTATAATTTTTAAAATTCAAAGTCATGCCCTTTAAACAAATAGCCATATTACAAATTTTTTAAACAGAAGAATAAATATTTCTTCAACGCATCAATTGTTAACTGTAATTTATATAATATTTTTTGCTGAAAATACTATATGGGAGAAAACAATCCTGAATTATAGTCTGCAAAAAATTAACAAATCGTGTTTTAGAAATAAATTAATGAAATAATGAAGAGAGGGAGGGGGTAATTATTCGAGCTCTTGTAATAGTAATTGCTAATCCTAAAGAGGAAGTAATTTGCATATTTGCTTTGAAGTTATCTGTGCTTGGTTCCTGAATTTTAATAGCTTCATTGAAGAGAATGATGACTTCATCATTAAAAGGATAAGGAAGTTTTCTCATGAATTTTTCTGTTAGTTGTTTCTATTCGTTAGAGGACAAACTAAATATTAATCTCATAAAGCTCATCAGATATTGATTGTTGCTCTTTTGATATTTTACGGCTCGACCGAGCTCCTTGTGCACTTACACTCTACAACGGCCACCGCCTATGGTGTATTGGCTATAAGGAAACGAAGTTTTGTCCGTAATATATAAAAGAGTATGTGAATCTAAAACATAGTTTTATTATCACAAGGCTTAAAGAGAAAAATTCTCTTTAACTTATTTAATTACAAAGGTTGATCCAACTGGATCTAATGTATCAATGTAAATTTACAAACAATTCATCAAAAGAATTGTAGAACAAATCTACAAACAATTCACTGGCCAAACCTTTGAAGCTTACAAAAGCGTTAGATCAATTATTGATCAAGGAGATGCTTTAAACTATTTAGAAAAAATGACAATTTGTGATATGTGTTATTTTGAAGAATACACATGCGAGTTCTCAAAATACTATTACATTTGTCCTCCAACTGAATGGAAACAACTAATGAGAAAAATTCATGAGAAAACTTCCTTATCCTTTTAATGATGAAGTCATCATTCTCTTCAATGAAGCCATTAAAATTGTGAACCAAGCACGAGATAACTTCAAAGCAAATATGCAAATTGATTCATCGTTAGGATTAGCAATTATCATTTATAAGAAACTTATTTGCGTGATAAATGCAAGTAAGCACATCTAACAAGATCTAGTGTTAAAACAGTTCCCGTAAATCATAGAATTTGTCAGTAGTAAATACTTGGATAGAATCCTGTGACATTATGGATGTTATCCCGAAAGAAAAAAAAAGATAAATCAATCCAAAACCAAAAAAGAAAAGTTATAAATTCAAGAAATACAAAAACCATACAAAAAGAAATTCTTTAAAAAATACACTAAACCTAAAAAAGGAAAAACTGAAGACAGAGAAATTTTGGCCTCAAAAGAAGAAAAATTGCAGATATTGGCTCAAGAATAAATCAGACACTATGCAAGTGAGTGCCCTGCAAGAATTGGAAATGAAGACCGTGTCAAACCTGCTAAAAACTTACTTTTGAAAAACAAAGTTTTTATCCGATTGAAGATCCTAGTGATCTGTAATCCTCAGACACTTATCTGTAGACGAAAAGGGGGGTGTAATTATTTGAGCTCCCATAACAATAGAACAAATTGTAATACTAATAAGAAAATCCTCTACTACACCTGCCAAAACTCTTTGCCATTTCCCCAAAGTTTTCAACATGTATAAATTACAACAAAATCAAACCGAAGCAAATTATTAGACATTGTTGGTCACTAAATTAATTAAGCAATTACAGAATTACCTTGGACGATAGGCAGTCAGGCACTGAAGCATGGCAAGCTAGCGGCAACAACTTCTCTTTTCTCTTGCACTCCACTCACCTTGACACTATCTCTGTTCTTAGTTCCGTGGCTAATGTAAGTTAGATCAATAATTTGGGCTTTGTTTGCCATTTGGGCTGATTTTTAAATGAGGGCTTATTTTTTCAAAAAAAAAAAAAAAAAGTGCCACGATTTTTGTGGCCCTACAATAGTTGGGGGCCCTAAGCAGCCTAGCCGCCTAGGCCCAACGCCGATCCTGATCTTGCTTCTTGCTATTGTTTCATTAAATATCTTACAATTGAACTTCCACTTTTCCAATCTAGTATCTCTGTGGGCATATGCTATGAAGAGGGTGCAATAAATCTTCGATTAGAAGGTTAGTACCGAATTTGTTGAGCTGGACATACTTTTTCATGTAGAGCCAAGTGGAATAATGCAAAAAAGAAGAACAAGTCTAAATATTTGTTCATTCTACGAATGCCTGAATATTTAGAGTTAATCAATCCATTAATATGTCATTCTAATATTTGGTGCCACGTTGATGCATATCTATGATTCATGTTGATATTATCTCATTTCACGATTGAGACTAGTATGTACATCGACAACATGGTCAGTGGTAGAATTATGGACTCCACACCATACGAAGTCATTAAAACTACATAATTTGAAAATGTCTAATGCACTCAAAGCCCTGTTTAAGTGTATGTGCTTCAACCACTTCCTTTATATTAAGGAGACCAGACTGCAATATCAATTGATCTACAAAATGCTAATGGAAGTGAAGCAGCACAACCACAATGAAATGTGATTCAAAATATCATGGAAGTGTTTTAGAGTATATATTTGCCAGTAATTTAACCTTTATGTTTATTCATAGATAGTAAATAGATTTTTTTTCCAGAAATAAACTTTGTTATTTCCTTAGATTATATTTTTGAAATTTCTTTAGATTTCAAGAATAGATGAGCTAGAGTCGTGTATATCAATTTAATCTTATGCAAGCTTTGCAGCATTGAGAAGTTACCATGTCCGCCAACATATTCGTAGTGGCTAAGGAGCGCGATAGCCGAGAAGGGTTCTCTGAAAAGTATTAGTTCCACATGGAACTTTTGGAAAAGAAAGCAACAGAGGGGCGCCGTGTGATGATCCAATTGTTGTCCTTTGTGCTCTAGTAATTGTTACTATAAACATGGTCAGTTTCTTGTTGCAAAGCTAATGGCATCTGTGAGGTCTGTCTAGCACACATTTTCTATTTCAAATTTCAAACCAAGTAGTAGGCCGCTTTGGCTAAATGGCCTCATCAAATACCGTGAATCGCAGAAGCGCTCCCAACTTATACAATTTAAGTTTAAATGACATCTCTTTTAAATAGAATAGACTAAAATATTCTTATTTTATAACATATGTTAGCGGACATCAACAGACTTGTTAACAAGGTGTGGTCACTTAACGGTGGTCACACACTGATAATGACTCCATTTCACACCCATGACCATGAGTTTGTTAACGCGAATTTATACAGAATTTAACTTATTTATTCAATTAACCCACTTCAAATCAACTCAAATTTGTAGAAATTTAAAGTAAAAATCATAATTTATACTCAGATTTATATATATTTTCATTATTTATATTACAAAATCCACAATTTTTATCGTGAATTAAAAGAAGAAAATGGAGAAAGATGAATTTCTACTTTTAAATGAAATTTCTTACATAAATAAAATGAGTTGGATTCTAACATTGAAATGAGTTAGATTCTAACTTTGAAATTTTCTTTTTTCCACAGATAAATAAATTTGAAATAGTTTGAAATGGTTATAATCGGAGAAGAAGACAAGGCTATATTTGATAATTTACACACCAAAATTGGTCAACAGCCATTTTAAAAAATTGACCGAGTCACTCGGCCATTCAACACCATTACCACCCAAGTAGCATGGCTAATCTAATAAAATGAAAGCATAAATGCAAGTATATGTCAATCTTTTGAATTTTCTTTTTGGGTTTGTACTTTGCTTAGGATAATTGAGTTTCTATAGTAAGCTATGGCAATGGGCCGAGTCGGATCGGCTCGGTCCTTGTCAAAAACTAGTCGCCCGTCTTAAAATGGTCCATGAGCCACACGAGCCGAGCTAAGGTCCCGGTCTCATGGACCCTCGTGAAATTCATTTTTTTTTTTTGTAAAGTTTAGAAAAAATAAAAATAAGTTAAGATAAAATTTAAAATTCAAACTCTTCTCATTTTTTTGAACTTGGGACCGGCTACTATTAGTATAGGTAGAGTTAAAATTGTACACGAACAAGTTGTTACGTGTACAGTTTTTTGTAAATTTAAATATTAAAACTTACAAGTAAAATGAATAAAAATGAAATTAATTTACACAAAATATACTTACATTTTATGTACTCAGTTCGTCCATCTCTTCGACCAATATCAGGCTTACTTTATCTTGGATTCGAAGTTCTGCATCCTTCCAATCTTTCAAATACATTAAACTCTCTAATATGTTTGGTTTAAGTCTTGATCTCAAATAATTAAGAATCCTACCATTTGTGCTAAAAGCAGACTCCGATGCTACACTTGATACCGGAGGTGTTAGTAGATCACGTGCTATAATAGAAAAAATTGGGTGTTGGCGCCGTTTTGTCTCCACCACTTAAGTATATCAAAATTATCCCTATCTTAATCTAATAGATTAAGCATGTTGTGACCAAAATATCTAGCTAATTCTAACGGTATGTCTCTAATATTAGTTTCTACATTTGTGGCACAGGAATGAGAAGAAGAAGGAACTAGGGTTTTGAGTTTCCTTATAAATAAGGAAACTCCAATAATCATTAGAATTATGGTTATTTAAAGAATAAGAATGGTTTGGTGCAGAAGGTCTTCTAACGTTCGTACTAGTTTTTTTTGCATAAAATTCGTACATTTCACATAATGTTTTTCTAAATTACCGTAAGTTAATGGATTACCGTAACTCAAATTATTAGAAATTTCAAAAATAGTATGGTTAGTACCTTGTAAATTTATTCTAGGGTCTATAATCGACGCTAACGGAAACAATATATGCAGGTCTTTCCAATATTTTTTAAACTTTATTTCTATTGTTTCAACAATATCAGAAAAAATTGCATACGTCTTATATCTATTAAAATTATTTACAATAAAATAAAATTAATTTAAAACTAATGGACTAGTAGGGTAGTATACTCCACTATATGTATTTGTGGCGTCGTAAAATACTTTTAAAAATTTTTGAACATGATATGCAATTTGTCAATTATATGGTTGCAAATCGTATTGTGGACCGTGTGAATATTGGTCATTATAATAAGCAGTTACATAATGTTCATAACATTCACATGATTCAAGCATTAAATTAGTAGAGTTCCACCTATTACGTATGTCTGTATATATACATTTAGTTGGAAGGAAATTTTCTACTCATAAATCATCAAATACTTATTTTCTAGCAAGTGAAGCAGTAATATAATTTAAGGCATATCTAATTTTTTTTTAATTGTGGTCTATATATTTTAAACCATTTTGGACAATTAAATTAAAATATATACACATCTAACATGAAACAAAATTTCCACCAAAATTTGGATGTAATTATTCAATTAATTTTTATATTACAATATTGTTAGGGGGAACATTGTCAAATGTGATACTGCGAATTCTAAATTTACAATTAAATTATCTAATAATTGTCATTAAATAATTAAAATTTGAATGCCTTTATGAGGGTAGTCAATTAGTTTAAAAGCAATTATTCTTTTATGCATAATCTATAGTTTATCAATATAATGTAAAGTAGCCGCAATATATCTTTTATGATTTAGACCGGACCATAAGTCCTAAGTGAATGATACACCACCATCATATTTACTTAGATCATTTTTTATATTTTATTTTCTTTTATTATATACAACAATAATATCAAAACGAAGAGTGTTTCTATCAAAGAACAAATACCTTGGTTGAAGATATTTTTGTACAAACCGTGTGAAGTGAGGGCTTTCTACTATGCTAAGCGAAAACTCACCATTGGCCACCAACTGACACATGTCTTTTCGACGTGCATAAAGTCTTGTGGATAAACCCAATTGTTAAGATTGGAATAAGAACTAGTAGATCCACCTGGAGATTTGAACTGTATTTGAACTTGGTTGGTATCAACTCCTCCGTGCTTTTGCATATACTTAGGAAAAATGTTGATTTACATGGATCTTTCCACCACCTTTTTTCCATGCAAACTGTTGTTTACAATATTTACAAACTGCTTCGAAGATTGGTTGCCCATCTGCGTTGCATTGGTCTGTACTAACTTGAAATGATCTCAACACCGAACCTTTTGTTTTGCGGCTCTTCGTTTAGTAGTCGATTGAGTAGTGTTGGTTGTTTCTAACTCCTCGTCGATATCATCTAAATCGATATTTAGATCAGTGTTCCTAACCCCAAAATCAACACCAAATTTGAGAATTGGAACATTATTTAAACCACTAAAATCATCTTGAATTTAGTTTTCGACAGACTCGGCACTTCTTTGAAAATTATATTGATCCATGAAGAATTGTAGATAATAGAAATGTAGAAGTACAAAATAAAAATGTAGAATGTAGAATACTAGAATGTATATAACTAAAATGGTAAGAATGTAGTAGAAGATTAGAAATATGGAAATTCAACAACAAATTGTACAATAAAAGAGCTTATATTAACAATATAGTTATTTCGGATTGTTGTATGAATGTAAGTTGAGATATTTGTGAATTTATAAAGAATATGGAAAGTTTATGGAGTATTTATAGGGGAAAAAATTATAACCGTTGGAAAAAAATAATTGGGGGACCAATTTACAACGGTCTGAATGCAACGATCATATTTCAGACCATTGCTAATTGCAACTTCGGTCCCCAGCTTTAAGCCGAGGACCAATTTGATCCCAGTTGGACCACGGACCACGAGCTAGGTCCGTGGACCGGCCCGTGTTTGGATCATGATTTTGAAATCGTGATGTTTGAAATCGTGATCAGGACCTTGGTCACTCACGGCAAGACTACGAATAGCCGGGCCGATAGGTGGCCCGACCTTTTGCCATCTTAAAGCTTGGTTTCAACCTCATTATCTAATCATTCACAAACAAGAGTTTACATGTCATAGTCAAATTTTTACAAAAATAACATACTTTTTATTATTGATTTTTATGCATTTATATAATGACACTATTTTTATTGCTTTTAGATAATAATATCAAATCATAAAAAAATTATGTAAATCCATGGATTCGTAAATCAATTTTTCACAAAATTGAATATTTTTCTTCTCAATTCTCACCAAGGATCTGTAGTCATTTTTATAGTTTTTTTTTTTTTTTTAGTAATAGCTGGCCCAGTTTTTTTTTATAGTATAATTTTTTTTAGTAGCAACCCGGACTAAAAAAATTCATGTATCTCCATTGTCAAGAATGCCATAGTTTCTGGATAAAATTTATTCTTAGCACCAGAATTGAGAACCTGATAAGTAGAAAGTAAAGTAGGTAGGAATAGAAAGTAGAAACTATGATAGTATACAAGGAAAATTAAGGGATTGTTTATTTTTTTGAAAAAAAGTTACTGAAATTAAAGTCAACAATTAATTTTAACCATATGTTTCGTGAGACCCACATTTTTTATCAAATTGTTAAACGCACATGATGATATATACGATGACAACTATTATATGTTGTCTGCCAATAATAGCACGTTCTGGTACGCTTGCCTCAACGATTCGTCCGCTTCACCTTCTCACCCGTTCGATGGTCTCATAGCCCGCCTTTGATAGGTGGATATCAATAAACTAATTGGCGTTAGATTAGCTAGATATGATGATAGATACGATGACATCTATTATATGTTGTTTGCCAATAATGGTATGTCCTGTCACGCCAGCTTTCACCGAATCACCGTCTCCGATGGTCTCATAGATCGCTTCTAACAGAGTGGACATCAATAAACCAACTGTTGTTGGGTTAGCCAGACAACAACTTACATAATGACGAGTTACCAATGACAATTAGAAAGATGTAACGTCCCTCATTAACTCCTAATAATGAAGAAGATAAATGTACATCTATCATTAAAACCATTAAATGCCGTAAATGCAAGCCACCTCTATAAATAGAAGCCAACCCCAAGTAAGAATCAACTCGATTATTCTTTACATTGTTATTTTGCATATCTGATTTAATCATATATTGACTATCACATTGTAGTGGTCACGGGGATAGAAGCCCCACTACTTTTTGTAAGTCTCCACCACTGTCTCGCCGCCAGCGTTTCGGATGAGGAAAAAATATTTATCATCAACACATTTAATCAACTTTGATCAAAATCTATTAAAAACTATTTTTTTAGCAAAATCAAACGAAAATTAAAGCATTCGATATTGAGCTAACCGTTGTCTTTTCACCAAATGGGGAGCCGAACACCCTACCTCCCAACAACTCCGCCACAAACACATTTCTACAGGTAAGAGTATGAAATCTAAAGAAATAAACACTAATCTCTAGTTCACTTCTAACATAGTTGGTGGTGTTGAAAACACTTATAAGTTAATCTATGTAAGTTCAATCAGTGGGTAGTCATTAAGGTCCTACAAAATAATAGATAAATAATATTATGACATACATTGTAAGGCTATGGAAACAAGCACTCAAAAAGATGTTTGGTAAGTTGCTATGTAAACAAATCAAAAAGATGTTTGATATTTAAAAGTAGAATTTTTAAAACAACTGTTCATCCAAGAACAAAAAAGTTATTAACATACATTGCATGGTTGCTTTCCTGTTGTACAAAAATTGAGTTTAAAAGTAGTCTTTTAAAAAAATTTAAAAAAAGTTAATAAAATATTTGGTTGAAAAGTTGATAAAAATTGTGAGCTCCATAAAATATGTGATTAAAAATGAGTTTGAGAAAAAAATAGTTAAAAAAAAACCTTGTCCAAACATGTTCTAATATAGTTTTACTTGTGTTTACCCAAAAGATTAATATCTTCAATTGCTTGACTTTCAATAACCAATCTTTTAGCTAACCATACCCAACATGAAGCTGTAGTATATTTATGGGGGAGCCATTGTAAGAAGATTACACCTTGTTTGTGCAAGTCCGAGGAAGAAATCTAAGTCAGGGAGAAGATCGCAGCTCGTTTTTTGAACCCCAACTGTTGCTACTTCCCTTTGTTAAATGACACCAAGTCATTGTTTGTTCCAGATTAAAAAGTTTGCAAACAAAATTGTGGTTAAAATCAACAATTAATTTTAATAAAACATTTAATAAGACTCACAACATTTATTAACTTTTCAATTACACATTTCATCAATTTTTTTTTATCAAAATCTTTCTCAAACTAATATTTGAGGAAATGTTTGAGCATATTGGTTATTTGTTGTATTCATTGAAGATTAATCAAGAAAATAAAGCACCAAATATAGACAAATTTTTTATCTCTAAAATTTTCTATTTTTTAATATTTTAATGAAGAATAATAGAATGATAATTTTGCCTTTTTTGTTTTTGGCTCTTTTAGGTCAAATAAGACGACTAATGGAAAAATGGATAGAATTCATATATTTGAATGTAAGCCACCGATTTTCTAAAGGAAATGATTGGGAACATATATTTGAATGTAAGCCACCAATTTTCTAAAGATTGGGGACTCAATGCCCAGGGGAAAAAAAATTAAGGAAGAAAGTATAAATGACCTCAAACATTGGAGACGTATCTATTAACGTATCTATCCAATAATTAATAATAAAGTAAGGATGTGTTTGATTGCAATATATTTTTCATGGAAAAAATATTTTTTTTCACCTATTTTCTAACTAATACGTTTGGTAGCCACATTTTTCCATGAAAAAAGTATTTTCTCATTTATTTTCCAACTACATGTTTGATTGATTGTCATTTTTTTCAAATAAAACGTTTTCTCATTTCTACATAAATGGCCACATTTTCCTTGAAAATAAGGAAAACATTTTTTTAAGGGGGATGTTGTTTTATTTTCTGAGTAAAATTTGCCTTCTAAATTGATATTTTTCAATTAACAAGTTATTGACAATTCAATTTCTTGAAATTCATTTTCTTTTCACCCAAATTCAATAATTTCAATTAAACATACCCTAAGACTTCGTTCTCTATACAACGCATCTATCATAGATCATTTCCATTTTTAAATAATACAAAGTAATTATTATAGTTCAATACTTTTGTTTTTAAATGATACAATGAATCTATCATATATCAATATTTCTGTTTTTAAATATTGATAGATCGACATGGGGGTAGACTCAATAGTCAACATGTTTTTCAATTTATTCAATACACTTAACTCCTTGAACCTACACTTAACTCCTTGATTCAACACCTACTTTATCAAATCTCTGCAAAAATAAAAAAGAAAAGAAAAGAAAAAAAAAAAAAAGAAATTTCAACCATAGAGGTAAAAATCTATTTTCCTACTACTCACAATCCACGTGGAATATAAAACCGTATATATTATATTCACGTTAAACCGTTATTCATATACTCGCACATCTATTCATGCTACAAAATTAGGGATTTAAAAGAAAGGGGCTTTCAATTCTGAAAATCCGAGCATTAAATCGATCGTCAATCTCCGCTATATCTGGTAATTCTACATCTATCTCTGTTTCCGAGCGTCAATTATAAGAAATTCTTATTTCTTTGATTTGATAAGGTTAGGGTTTCTATTTTCTGCGGCATAAATTTACACCTCCTTCGTAAACGCTAAATCTCATTTGAGTTTGAGTTGAATTCTTGATAATTTAAATTAAAATAAGAGAATTGGACTGAATTTCAGATTGGATAATTCAGATAAGCGAAATGAAATATTAAATTTTTATTTTTGTGACTAGGTGTGAATGGATCTATATTAATTTGATTAATTTCTTTGGGTGGATTGATTTCGATTTGTGAATTCTAGAAAAGTGGCAGTGTCTTTTACATTTTCAAATTTATGTGTCTGAATGTGAAATTTTTCTTATGTTGGCTGGTCTTGCTTGGGTGAATTTCTGGTGCAGGTGATTACTGCTTAGGGGGTAGAATTTATCTGTTCT
The DNA here is from genome assembly GCA_023638005.1 of Forsythia suspensa. NCBI lineage: Eukaryota > Viridiplantae > Streptophyta > Magnoliopsida > Lamiales > Oleaceae > Forsythia > Forsythia suspensa. The sequence continues at coordinate 29,789,286 of CM042670.1, read as the reverse complement.
GTGTTGATTAATGGGTGCACCTAAGCAAAAGTGGACTGCAGAGGAAGAAGCGGCTCTTAAAGCTGGAGTCCTTAAGCATGGGCCTGGAAAATGGCGCACGATTCTTAAAGACCCAGAATTCAGTGGAGTTTTGTGTCTGAGATCCAACGTTGATCTCAAGGTAGAAATCTTTTCTCAGTTATATTGTTCCTGTGAAAATGTTGATACCTGTTGGATCATGGGTTCAAACCATCAAAATGTTTATACTGTCGTAATGTTTTTGTTAGGATAAGTGGAGAAACATGAGTGTGATGGCGAATGGATGGGGATCTCGGGAGAGGGCTAGATTAGCACTCAAGAGGATGCATCAGGCACCTAAACACGGTGAGAGCTCAACAGCTCTTACAAGCGCATCTCAAAGCGACGAGGAAATTGATGATGCTAGGCCTCTCGCAGTTTCTGGTGGTTCGTCACCAGTTGATGGCCCAAAAAGATCTATCATGAGGTTAGACATATTATGCACAAGTTTGGCATATTCTTATTTTTTATGTTCTTCATGCTAAGTAGCACTGTAGCAGCACTTTCAAGAGAAAAGTCAGAGATATTTAGATAATGCATTTATTCTACACATGCGCACACATGTTGCCCCTCTAGCATCAATTCTCGGGTTAGCTGCTGCTAGCATTGTACTTCTAGGCATGTGCAGAGGTGGTGCTAGCTGCTTCAAAGATGTAAATCATATAACATATCTGGTACTTTCTAAAGTTCTACACGCTTTTTGTCACTGCTCTCGGATAGAGAAGATCAGAATCGTTTCCAATACTCCGGCAGTATCATAATTTTTCAGTACTATTTTCTAAACCTGAATAGATAGCAGTGAATATTATCTCAATGATATCTCATGTTCATTCTGTTTGAATTGTGCATGATGATCATTGACATTATGTTTATCTTCCTTGCTTCTGTTATAGGTTGGATAATCTTATAGTAGAAGCTATAAACAACTTGAGGGAACCTGGTGGTTCTAACAAGACCACTATAGCTACCTACATAGAGGTAGTGATTCTCTACTTCAGCTTTAGTGTTAAGGGAATTGGATGTTGAGAGTTTATGAAGTGTTAAAAGCTTGTCTATTAGCTGCATATCTTCTTTAAGTATTCTGGATGTGATAAATTATGTCCGGATGTTACAATGTGAAATTAATCTTCCATGTGTAATTTTGCACTATGATTGAGATTATATTCACTCACCCACGATGCGTTGGTTAAATACTAGATCATTATGAGAATGGTGGTATTGTCCATGGGTAATGGCCCTTGGTTCACAAAAATCGCTTTAACGAACTGCATTTTGCTTCAAGTGAATAAAATGTGCATTTATGAGTGGAACTGGAGTTAGTGGTTTCCTGTTGCACTAAATTTATCCCGAAAGTTTTATTAAGTACTGAATTTTTTTTGAATCAAAGTTTCTTGTTGGAAAAACTTGCAATCTTTACAAAAATTAGATGATAATGAAGTATCAAGCTCTATTAGATTAGATGGTATTGTTTGTCGAAAAAGGCTTCAAAACTTGTTTTGTGCCTTCAAAATTAGAGTGGCACCTTTTTTTTTTTTTTTATCACTTCACTGTTAAGGTACTCCTAATAACCGATTACAACATTATTTTTACTAAGAAAATATAAACATGCAGCCGAATAATTTAGTGTAGTAGATGAATCTGTTCAAGAGAACATTACACTTGATTAGCTAAGCTAGTTTCTATTTGGTGCTTCAATATGATAAGTTGATGAAACAAATTTTAGGATCCACAATATATGCTGTCTTGTTGAGAGTATTGAACACCTAAGACTTGCATACACAGGTCCTTTCATTAAAGTTTCATGGTGTAGAATGCCATTATTCTGAAAACATGAAACTGCTCGTGCCTAATAAATCCAGTTCTTCATTGGCTATCTTCCGATCTTACATTTTTTATTTTGTAGGACCAATACTGGGCACCTCCAAACTTTAAAAGGATATTATCTGCCAAATTGAAGCATTTGGCTGCAAACGGGAAACTTATTAAGGTGATTTTGCCTTTCACCACATTCCCTGATTAAGTAATTATTGTGGGTCTTTTTCCCTGTCAAATCTGCATAGGATTGAAAATTTATTCTGTATCCTTGTTTAATTTCTGTGAGAATTTCAAGTGGGTCTTTGATTTTGAGTCTGCTCATCTTTATCAGATGAAACGGAAATATAGAATAGCTCCAACTTCTTCATTATCTGAGAGAAGAAGGAACCCTTCTATTTCACTTGCTGGCAGAAGGCAAGGGATTTCTCTGAGAACTGATCGTGATGATGTCAGTGATCTCACAAAATCTCAGATCGATTTAGAGTTAGCCAAGATGAGGAGCATGACTCCAGAAGAAGCTGCTGCGGCTGCGGCTCAAGCAGTTGCTGAAGCAGAAGCTGCGATGGCTGAAGCCGAAGAGGCAGCACGAGAGGCAGAGGCAGCAGAGGCTGATGCTGAAGCAGCACAGGCTTTCGCAGAGGCAGCATCGAAGACTCTAAAAGGGAGAAGCGCTCCAAGTATGGTAAGTTCATTATGAGAGTCTATCTATCTTAATGAGGACATCTGCTAAATTTCATGTAGTGGGTTCCTTGAGAAGATAAATTCTAAAACATGAGTTTTAACTCCTCTGCAATTGTAGTCCTCTAGTGCCTTTTATAAATATATATGATGGTTAGAATGCTAAGAGCATTTGGGCTTTCTGAGAGTTTCAGGTGATAACGCTTTGTTTCCTAGTTACATTGTTACCCTTATAAGATAGTGCTGCAAAGTGAAAACAACGTTTAACAGATCTCATATTTTGGTTTTATTTCCTTATGGAAATGGTGTTTTGAGTATGAAGCTGCAATGGAACAGCCTATCTCTATCACAATGCAGAGCCTATACAACCAAATCAACCTAGACCAAAAAGCTGTAATTATCTGTATGGTGGTGCTTGGTTAATGAAAGACATGCATTCATGTTGTTTTTAATGCTCCTCCTACTTCCTGAATCAATTGATTTTGTCTCTGCAGAATATGCAAATGATTCATGCGTGATGGAGTTGGGGAGGACATCCATAATTAGTCACTTAGAGCTTCGGTTTGATTGAAACCCATTGAAGTACATGTATGTCTCAAAAGGACTTGATCTATCACTGTAAATATGGTAAGAATTATGCTGTGTAATACAGGGCATGTTATCACGAGTAAATTCTGGTGAGTTTAGCAGATTACACAAACCTCTCTTCTATTAGAAGTTAGCTAGTCCATTTGGAAACTACTGCATGTATGCTAGAAGCTCCACATCCAGGCTTAGAGATCGGAAATCAAATGTAGGAGATAAAGGAAATTGTAACTAGATGTTGTTCAGTGTTTATTCGATGTTGGAACTGAAATGGAAGAAAAGAAGTCCTCCCACCCAACAAGAGAAAAAGGGCATTTGTCTTGCCTTGGGGTGCCTTCAGGCTTCAGCTGTCTATGTTGCTGCTGTTGAGGTGCCTTCGGTTGCATGCGTTGCTGCCACATATACAGTTGCTGCCCTTTCTTTGCATGCGAAGGGTTGGATAGGGAACTTCAATTTGTTTGTTTGTTTGTTTTTTATTTAAATATTCTTCAGTGTTTTACAATCTGTCTTGTGAAAAAGCTATCAGGATTTTAACTCCGCTTTGTTCCCTTTAAAAATGATGACTTCTGCTTCATCCATGGTCTATGTAATTGCAGTTTTCATTTCCTTTGTGTAAATTACATTAACTCTTTGTCATAAAATATGAAGGGTTATTATAATTCTACTGCGCAAACGCGATCTTATATGTAGAAAAATAGTAATGCCATTAGATAGCATATTTTTACTAAAACAATGTATGTTTGTCGAGTTTATACGATACATACTGAGTTTTAAAATTCATATTCGAAGCAATTATACCAACTAAAGCTCCAAACAGAAGAAACAAGTTTAGATTTGATAATGTGATTCAATTTCGAAGATATCATACGATTTCCCAATAGTGTTTCAATCTTTCAATAATCAATTTTTGTTGTTATAGATCAACCCATAGAGTGAGATGTTATTATATTCCGGACCAATCGATATTGGAAATTGGCAAAAAAAAAAAAAAAAAAAAAAAAAAAAAAAAAAAGTTGTTGACAAGGGTGTGTAAAATCCTTTTTAGCATGTCTGGTCGAATTTAATTATAAATTATGTTTTTTGATTAAATGATGAATGGTTTAGCTTTAGAGTATATTTAGTAAAGATTTTGTAGATTATAAGCAATTAATTCTACGAAATGTGTGGATAAAAGTTGTAGATCTGACAAACATACTCTTATTTACATGGATTGTAAGAAAGTAAATGCTTGAAAATGAGAGTAAAAGTGTAAAATGAAATAATAACTATTTGAAGCAAAATTTCATTAAGATTTTAATATTTTATTGCTTTACAAACAACAATATTGACAAGCATAGACTCTCTACAATGTTCTAAAAAGCGTAAAGCGTGATGTTTGAGTTTCAAGTTTTTTAAGCCTAGATGAGAGTGAGATAAGGGTAAGACAAGGGCGAAATTTGAGACGTAGATGTTGCTGCCTCATGATCAGGTGGAGCTTTGGCAAAGCTTATTAGAATAACACCTCTCTATATATATATATATATAAAATAAAATTATGCCCAAACAAAAGGGCATTTGGTCTAGTGGTATGATTCTCGCTTCGGGTGCGAGAGGTCCCGAGTTCGATTCTCGGAATGCCCCTTTTCACCATTTAGTTTTGCTCAACTTCACTCAGAGGAGACTGTAGAGCTGAGAGCACCCTCTATTACCCTAATTTTCAGCTGAAAATAACATATTTAGTAAATCTTCCGTATATCAATAACAGGGCATTTGGTCTAGTGGTATGATTCTCGCTTTGGGTGCGAGAGGTCCCGAGTTCGATTCTCGGAATGCCCCAGGTTCACTCATGTGTATCTTTGTTTACTCTTTTCAGAGTTAAATGTTTTGAATAATTAATAAACTTATTATCTTCATTTACTTGTTAAATTTTGATAGAGTATTTTAGTCTAGTGGTATGTTTATTGTTTTGGGTGCACGAGGTCCCGAGTTCGATTCTCGAATGCCCTCACCACTTGTATATTTCTTTGTTCACTCATTTTTTTAGAGTTAAATGTTTGAATATTGGGATAATTGCATCAAAGGTCTCAAACGTTTCAAAAACGTTAGGGATATACCCATAACCTAAAAAAATAGCACCAGACATCCCCAACGTTTGAAGAAATAGGCACCGTAGGTCCTTCTTAACATTTTCCATCCATTTTCTCCGTTAAATCTCAGAATTGCATTATACGCGCTTCATTTCCAAAAAAACTCGAGTGGAATTGCAGGGGTGAAACTCTCACTCCATTGTAAATCCCTTCTCTTTCTCTCTCTCTTTCTACAATTATCTTGAATCAAGTACTCTCTCTCCCGCTTTTTTCTTTATCGTGTCCATGGCTAAAGTCGGGGCTCGATTGGAGAAGATCGAGCGTGAGGGTGCATGTACGGTGGTACTACCGGCTACGGAAGAGTCGATCGGCGGAATTGATTCAATTTTAACCCATTTGCTTGATACAAATCCGAAACCCGGATCACAATCCCGTAAATTATGAATAACAAATGGTTCAAAAGGGGTTTTAAGCACGTGAAAATTTATATTGAGGATGATAAATTGTGCAAAGTGTTAATGATGATGAGAATGATGATATGGAGTCTTTATCGATCAATCGTTGTCGAGTTTGAGTCCGAATTGGATACCGGAATGAGGTTTACTAGTCTTCCGAGGGCACCGCTAGTTTAAATACATTTGATATTATTTTCTTTTCGCGTGGTTTTGACTTGTCCGGATTATTTGAGGAGGGAATGATGGGGGCGCGTTTGTTTTTCGAGGGGCACATGTTTCAAATATCATATCAAAACTAGAGGAAATAGCAAAGGTAGTGTGTTTACGGGTTTCGGTAGTCCCGGTTTTCCCTCTCTTCTTGTCTCAGAGAGGGCGTCGAAGTCGGTAGAGCTGAGAGACGATGACCGCTCCTTTGGCGGCGAAAATGAAATGGTGACCGTAATCTGTCCTTGTTATGGCTCGCCTTCACTTTTACTACATGCAAAAGATCCTTCAAGAACAGAACGCTCCTTGAAGATGAAGAATGAGATGAAGATGCTTGAAGGCGTGGTTTTTCTGCGTAATCCGGAGCTTCATTTCCTTTTCTTTTCACCACTTTCATGTGTGGAGGCATTTTTCACGGTGTGATATTTTTTCACAGAGACTCTATTGGATCTAGAATCTTTCATCGGTGAATTATACATACATACAACCTTCTGCCGGAGGTCGATGAGAATCAAGAATTTTTGACATGGCAGACTCGGTGAGGGCTGTGGAGAAGATGTTGAATTACAATTTCATGGAATTTCACCCCTGCAATTTCACTCGCATTTTTGTAGAAATGAAGCGAGTGCAGTGCAATTCTGAGATTTAAGGTAGAAAATGGATGGAAAATGTTAAGAGGGACCTACGGTGCCTATTTTTTCAAACGTTGGGATGTATGGTGCTATTTTTTTAGGTTAGGGGCATATCCTTAACGTTTTTGAAACGTTGGGGACCTTTGATGCAATTATTCCTTGAATATTCATTGAACTTTTAGTATTGCCTTCATCTATTCACTAAATTATAAAATAGTGCTGAATGTTCACTTAACTTTACAAACTTACTCATCGTTACTTACTTTGGACGGACAATTAACAACTAGTGGACGGAACAACGCACGTGGTAGATGAAATGTCTACGTGGTATACGTTTTTGCCAATAAATGTTGAAATATTCGCCATGTCAGCAGTCTATATTTTGAATAATTACTGAACTTTAAAATGTTGCTGGATGTTCACTCAACTTTTCAAAGTTGCACTTTGTTACTCACTCATGACGATTTTTATGAATGCGTATTTTAAGATGCCAACTTACCACAATTAAACAAACGATTTTATTTCAATTGATATCAAATTGATTTCTCCTAAATGTTTTATCAAAAATCCTAGTCCTAATCCATCTTTTCTGGTGAACTAATTTGGGATAGAAATTTCTAATTCTTTACTGATTATGAACAGAAAGTTGTGTTATTGTGGTAATGTTCCAGTGTTGAAGACATTTTTGATGGAAGATATCCCTGAACATCGATTTTGGAGTTGCAAATTCTACAGAGAAAGTAAGAAACCAATGCTAAGACGAACCAAGTCACTTATGCATCTTTTCACCTCCGTGTTCATTTTCCTCTCACGTCTTTCAATGGCCATTGAATGCTTTCAAATCCCTCTTCTTCATATAGTAACTCATCAGCCATTCTCCAAAAAATTAAATGGGTTTACATCCATATTATTAGCAAAATAGATAATCTAACATCATATGTATAAAAAATTGAGCAAAACAAATCTCGTTCATCATAACTAGAGAGAATATGTGTATAAGTGACTAAATTTAACTGGATACGTAAGTACAAATAAACAATTGATTTATATTTTTGTGATATTATATTACGAATTAAATATTGTTGTTTTATATTTGTTTTGATGATTATTGCACTAGTGACTCTTTTAACATTTTTTACTTGATTCATGGTACGTGGTGGTGTTGATTTCAAATCATTTATTCAAATTAATATACTATTACTAATCAATATTACGTGAAGAAAAAAATATTTAAATGTTCGTGTGTCGCTACGTCTTCAATTTCACCCCCAACAAAATTGCTTATTCCAAAATTTACTAACCACTTCAATCCATCTCCGTGATTCGATCATCTTCAAAATCTACTCACCTTCTCCATCCATCTTTCTCAATCGATCATCTCCAAAATCTGTTCACCATTTCAATCCATCGTCATAATAGAGCATACGGTTGGATCCACATGAAGAAAGCGATATACTAGTTATTTTCCCAATTACCCTACTTCGAGTTTGTCTTTGAATATTAATCTTGACCCTACGGTCAAATTCTACCACCTATAAGCGTTATAGTAGTTAGTCGTGGTGTGATTAATAATTGATTATTTTTAGGTTACATTTAAATCAGAAAAAAAATGTAAACCAATTTACAATAGTGCGAATTTATCATGGGCCTATTTGTAATGTCAGAAACGTTTGTAGGTACCTAAGTACGTATAAGGGCTTTGTTTGATTGGAATTATTTTGATTTTTTCAACAAGATTTTTTTCGAGAAACCCACGCATTTTTTCTTGAAAAGAAAGCCGTACCAAGAAGATAGCCTCGCTATTCCTTGATCACATATACAAATTGCATGGGTTACCTCGGAGTTTGGTGACCGATAGGGACAAGATATTTACAAGTGTATTTTGGCAAGAATTATTTAACCTCCGAACCCAACTTCATTTCAAGATCGCATACCACCCATGCATGATGGGCGACGGAAGGTTGAATCGGTGTCTTGAGATGTATTTGAGGTGTATGACCTACTCTGGACCCGGGCTGGGCAGTGGCTATCCCTAATGAGTGGTGGTACAACTCACTCATCATACAAACTATTAAGCGTACATACCATTTGAAGCATTGTATGGATTTCCTCCTAGAGGCGGCATTGGGACCTTATCAACAAACTAATGTGGTTGCAGAGAAGATTTGTTGAAAGAGATATAAAATGAATGAGCAGTTGAAGGAGAATTTAGCTCTAGCAAGAGCTAGGATGAAACATATCTTGACCAAGAGAGGCGAGAGGAATTCCAAGTAGGAGATTGGGTGTATTTAAAATTACATCCATACCAATGTAAGTCAGTTGCTCGGAGGATTAATCAAAAAGCGATCGATGAATCGTGAGTCGACAAGAGCTCGACGCAGAGTATCGTACGACTCGTAGAAATAGCGGGAAGTTCTCACCATCGAATTTCAACTTAAAACTAATATTGATTAAATAAACCAATATTGGTGAAATAACTCGCACTAAATACAGTCAACATCGTCTCCGGTACCATCCGTGACACAAACATGGACAAAATTCCAGCGGCTTGCGCCATGGACTGGAGTATTGAGCTTGACAAGAGTCTCCGTTCCAAAAAACCCGGTAACTATTGAAAAATTATATTTTTACGGAATTTTTCAAGTATATTTTGGTTTTCTGTCTTTTTTTTTAATAATCATTGAATTTATTCAGGTAAATCAATTGAAGCCATAAAAGAAATCGGTTCTAGGCTTGAATGGTGGAATAGGGATTCAAAGCTAACTGTTGCAGAATACAAAATTTTCGGCTTAATCCCTGGCGAAGATAAGCTTTTTTTGAATGCGATTTTTCTGCGTTTGGTGGATGCGTTTAGGTTAGGAGATAAAGATATTAAAAGTTGCATTATCAAGATTTTTCTGTCCTTGCGACGGAAAAGGAGGAGAAGTAGTGTTAAGGATGCTGATTGTGGGATTTTGAGCAAGGGTAAATTGGAGAATTACATGGAATTTTTGAGAAGAGTAAAGGTAGTGTTTGATACCGGGGATGTAGAAGAAAGAGCGATGGCTTTGGTTTTGTTTGGTTGCTGGGCGGATTTTGCGAAAGATGTTGCTGATATACGTTACATTGTGCTATCGAGTTTGGTTTCTGATGATGCTTATGAGGTAAGATTTAAGTATAATCTGTTGTTTTGGAAATTGGAAACTTCGATGTTATTTTAGTTTTTGATCCATGTATTTTGAGTTTTGACAAATGTATATAGGAATCCATTTGTATGTGGTTAGGTTACATCAATAAAATTCATTCGCACATATACAAGTGTACTTATTTACATTAAGTGAATGTTGAAGTTTATAGTGTTAATATATGGTTGTGATATTGTGATTCATTTCTACTGTGTGGTTCTAAGCAGACCTTTCTTTCTTGTTGGGGAAGAGGGGAAGTAATGAGAAGTAACATGGACAGCACGAATTTTTTTGATGTGCTAATGTGATTTTAATTGCCCACTTTCTGGGGCTTGGTTGAGAATAGAAGCAACAATTCTTGCAACAACTCCATGTTGATTTCTGTGAATGTATTTGATTATTTTTTTCTGAATTTTGTATTCATCAAGGAAAAGAAAAGGAAAGATATAGTAGAGAAAACCAATTTCCCTTGGATTTTTATTTTTAATAAATCAAACTGTTTTGCCATTATCTTTTTCTTAATTTTCCCTATGAGAATTTATCTTGCTCGTGTAATGAAAAATGTGTTGTATACATGTACCGTCTCATGCTCACATTAATTGACTCCTATTTTTTCTTGATAATCAACTGAATGCTACATTCTGCAATTATATGCAGGTGAAGGCATCATTGTTTGCTGCAGGATGCTTTTGTGAATTGTCAAATGACTTCTCTAATGTTTTTTTGGAGATACTGACAAGGATGGTGATATCGTTGGAGGTACCAAAAGATGTAAGGTTAGCAGGAGTGAGAGCTTTTGCTAAACTATGTTGCCCATTTTCACTTGCAGATAAAGCATATAAGGTTCAGCATTCTGCCTACTTTTAGCTTATTCCTTCCCAAGCTAGTGTACTTACTCTACATGTTATCATGATATTGTCCTGTTTCATAAGATGCCCCTTTAAAAGGCATATAGATAAAGATCACTCTTTAAAAATAAAAATGCAAGTTATTTTGGCTAGACATCTTGTAGAATTGATGCAGCATCAATATAAAATATTATGTACTTTAAATCAAGTCTTTAATGAAATGAAGATATCCCATGGTAAATGCAACAATCATATTGTTACTACACAATGGGGAGGAGTTATAACTCCCACTAGACACTTGTCCAATTTTGGAAATTGGTTAACATTTAATGTCAACCACTTGTCCAATGAAAATTGGACAAGTGTCACTGGGAGTTATAACTCCTTCCCACTATGGGGGAGGAGATCACCAATGTGTTACTACATCTAAAAGAATATGTCTATTTAGGAGATAAACCCTGAGCATGTATGCAGTTAGAGGCTTAGAGCCACAATGTTATATTGCAGCTCTTAATGTTAAATGCAGACAGGTTTAAAGCTGCTAAAGGATTCTTCAGAAGATGATTTCTCTTCTGTGATGCTGATTTCACTTTCTAAAATTGCCTCTAAGTGGACGCTTCTAATCTCTGCACAGGTATCTTCCTGCTTATCTACTTTACCTATATATATTAAGTACAAGAAAATCAATCAAAATGAATCACAATCTATTTTCATTTCTATGTCTAAGATGAGTGTGTATCTTTGGGAAATCTTTAGTGTTTGTTTGCTAGAGTTTAAAAGTAGTTTATCAGGAGATTTTGAAAAAAAGTTGATGAAATGTGTGGTTGAAAAATGATAAAAATTGTGGGTCCCATAAAATATGTGGTTGAAAATGAGTTTGAGAAAAAAAGAGTTTATTTTAAACTCTACCAAACAAGCACTTAATGCAATCTCCATTACCCAGCTAATTTGTTAGGAAAATTTACTCTCGAATGTGGTGAATTATTTGTAGATAGTATTTTTTTTTTTTTTTTTTTTTTAAAAATCGAGTCCTTTCTTGACACCTATTTTTCTCTAAATTACTAATATCTATTTATTGCCTTTGGTTGCAGATTGAATTGCTTACACTGTTTGTAAGTGAAGAGCGATCTTTGGATTTCCAAGCTACAACATTAAGATGTCTTAATTTCACATTAGCAAAGGGAGTTTGTGATTTTCCATCAGCCACGGACATCGTCCATAAATTATTAAGTATTATGAATAGATCTGAAATTTCACAAGCACTGCAATTCGAAGCTTTAGAAATCTTGCGTAAGGTGTTTCCCATGTTCGCTTTCTTGAGTTCATGACCACACTGTTATGTTAGCGATTCTGACATTGGCACTTTGCAGATCCTTTTGTATGGTTCATCCATTATTCCTTGCATGGAGATGCTTGAGATTTTTCCAATCCTGTTGACAGTTGTTGAGAATATGGTACGGTCTTCCTCTAAGTCCAAGAGAGTCTTAGCCTTTAGGGTTCTAGTTGATATCTCTGGCAAGATTCTGGGAAGAGCAGATATGGTCTCAAGTGAAATTGGTTCCACTCTAGCATCCCAGGTGATCTCATTTGTTTTAGATCGGATCTCTTTGCCGGTAAGGTCTGAGGTGGATGGTCATCAGCCTGACTTGGATATGGAGCTTGAGGTTAAAAGCTCACTTAACCTTTTAGTTAACATGGTTGAAAATCATTCTTGCTTGGTGCTAAATAAAATCTGCATATTTATAGATAACCTGATCAAGGAGCTTGACAGAGTTGTAAGGATAGAGAAAACTGACTTGCCTAGTCATGATATCACAGAGTCTATCGGAGGAAGCAAAACACTATTCGATTCAAAACTCATGCTCTATGTATGCAAAGTTGTGATTGTTTGTATACAAAACCTAGATGAATCTGATGCTGGAAAAAGCCAAGTTTTTGGTGGGTTGAAGCATCAGGTAGAACATGTACGCCAGTGTACCTCTTTTGATAACTATGTCCACACGATCTACTGCCTCTTATTACACTTCTGCGCCATCCATAGTTGCATGTGTAGTGAGAAACAGGAAGTGACGAGTCTTGACAAACACTTCACTCTTTCTTGTGTTGATTCCATTATTCAGCTTGATATCCTTACTCTTGATTGTGCAAAGAAGATGTTGAAAGCAAAAAGTTATTGGACATCTTATAAAGCTGGAAAACTTGCAGTCTATCAGGGAGCATGGTCTACGGCTGCTTTCATTTTTGAGCATATCCACACCACGGTTCAGTCTACTTCCTGTTCCCACTGGTTGAAATCCTTGGCTCAGTTCTCACACAGTGAAAAGCAGACTCAGTCATTCTTCATACTCAACCAAGGTACTTCTATCACAAACCATTCAACCATTAAAGGAGATCCATTTGTCCCTTCCGAACTTAACGTAGGTAAAAGAGAAGGCATTTTCTGGAAGATCAACCAGTGCAACTACATTGAAAATATTATCAGTGCTTGTAGTAGTCTTTGTTCTGCAGAGGAAACACTTGGAGACTCCGGTATGGGTCTTTTGTTCGGTTTCCAAAGATGGTTTTTGTCCCTTAGAGCAAAGCTTCTGGCATCTGTAGTAGATATAATGAAGCTATTGAATACAACTTCACTTGTTCAATATAGCAGTAGCCCTGCAAGACAAGGGGAGAGAACTGTTCCAGTTTCAGGCTTGAGTTTTTTGCAAAGACTCAGTTCCTTGGTTGATTCTCTCACTGAGGTCTCTCGCCGGATGAATAAATTAACTAGAGAATTTGATCTATTTGTAACATCCTTCATTGGCATGGACAGACAAAGTGCGATTATTGTTTCGGCACTTGCATTGAGTTGTTCATTGATGGCCTTCAGTGCTGGTTTTGTCTTTCTCATCCCAAAGTTGCAGTATTCAGAGAATTATAAAACTTCTAACTCAGAATGTCTTGAGGAGCCTTTTCATGCTTTGCTACTAGAAGATTTAGTTGGGAGGTTGAGGCAAATAGACAGTGCAACCAGGACTAGTCTCCTGTTTCTTATGAAGTCTTTTGGAAGGTCCAAGTGCTGTTTTTCACCACGATTGAGAAATCAGATTTCAGATAGTTATGAAACAAGATTTATGCTCAAACTTTGTGATCACGCCATTGTGAGGATTGTTGCCTTACAAAATGAGGCAAGCCTGATCCAAGGGGGTGAAGGCATGTCTCAAACTTTAAATGATGGTTCACAACTCCTGTTGAACATTATTTCACAATGTATTTTGATACCATTCCGGACTCCCAAGCACTTTTTTCAAGTAAGGTATGTTGAATAAAGCCTTGTTTATAGATTTGCAGCCCAGGTTTACCGTATTTTCTTTGAAAATATTTTGTATTCTTCCTACACTATTTAGGATAAAGCAATAATGTCACATATATGCTTTTAAGTGAAAACTTTTGTATTCTTCTTACAAGGGTTGGCACAATCTACATTCTCCTTGTTATAAGTGACAAATTTTTATAATGACTCTGACCACTAATTCTTATTTCTATGGCTTGTGGCTGCACATGTAAATTTTAGTGCTTTTCATCTAGTGTCCTAACTTCAAACTGAATGTTGATGTTTTGGATTTCCTGCTTTTGATATTATTCTAATATTTGAAGCTGACTTATATTTTCAGGCCTCATGTTACCTCTGAGCTTTTCGTGATGAATGAAGATGGTAAACATGTAGATGGGGTATCTGCTTTTTCAGGTTCCCCACTCTCTCTGAGTTTGTGCCTTCAATTGAGAAACACGCCAGCGGGTCCACCTTTTCGACTTACCAAATTGTTCTGCATTCTTAATTGTAGAACATCTTCTCAGATAACAACAGAAATGGGAGAGAATAAAAGGCAAACCCACTTGGGTAGCCAAGATTTGGTGGACTTAAATGAACAGCTAGTGGGCTATGTTACTGGATCTACAAGGAGTAGTAGAATGCATTGTGGAGACAACATTGGTGATTGTATTGTGAATCAGTATGTGCATTTTGAACTTAATGCACGAGGCCAAGGGTTCTCTACTTGCTTGCTTGATGTTTCTTCTTTTCCCGTGGGTTCTTATAGAATCAAATGGCATAGCTGTTGCATAGATAGTGGAGGTTCTTATTGGAGCCTGCTTCCTCTGAATGCTGGCCCGGTCTTGACCATGCAGGATTGTCAAATTGTCAGGTGATTCTGCCAAAGTTTCATAGTTTCTGGTACTCATATGTGCATCTTCTTCTCTGGTTTATTCCTTTCTGAAAATAACACAGGACAGTTTCCACTCCCGCAGTTTGTGCGTTCTTAATTTTTTGTTTTAACAAGATCAGAACTTACTCTGTCAAAACATATTGCACTTTTGAATTTTGATATTCAAGAAGCTAGAATTTGCTGAATATGTTATTGTTCATTGTAAACACAATTTTTGCCTTGTGTCATGTACTCTGCATTTAAGTGTCTTTTTACCTATAATTTTATTTTTGGTGCGGAATCTAAGATGACCACGAGAATAACCCTGAGAAGCTAATTGTCTTTGCAGTGTTGTTGCATAAGTTCTACAAAAGATGATTTTAGAGCTAGAAGCATCAAGGATTTTGCTGCCTCTAGATGTGGATGCTTCCTATGCAAATGTTGAAAGTTGAACAGCTTGTAATACTTGTTTTGTGCAAGCCAAGGGCTACCAACAGCATGTCTGACTCCATAACCGGTAATGAAATTATATCTACGAACGCAAGTTCAATGGTTGGATCCTGTGCTTTTTCTTTTTGCACCTTAATTTTTCTTCGTTTCAAAGGTGATTATTGCTGTCTTTGCTAAGACTTGAGTTTTTCTACATTGCAGGCATGGTTTTGGCTTAGGTTCTACTGCATGATTTCCTGCCCATAAGTTGTAAAACTACATGTTATAGGGGCATAACTGGTGGAGAAGTGTGTTAGAACTACTACAATTTTAATCTGGATGCTTTGTCCCTATAAATTTATTTTAATTTATGATACTTTCTTATGTATTTATGATTTCAATTGTGACCGCTTTCTTCCCCGATTATGATTTTGAAAGGTGGTCGAAGAGCTCAGCCAACTTGTTGAAAACAATGTTAATTACTAAAAGCAGACAACCTATTCCTGGTTGAACCGGCCACAGATTGACAGGTTTTCCCCATTCTCTTTTTAATGAAGTTTTTTTTCCTTGTTTTTTGCGAAGATAGACTAAAGTATCAGAAGAGAACTGAGCTGTTAATGAGGAAGTAACCGTTCCATGGGCTTGTCATGGAGATTGCTCCTGGATTTCAAGATGGATCTCCGCTTCCATAGCTCTGCCGTAGCTCTTCTCCAAGAGGGCGCTGAAGCTTACTTGGTGAGACTTTCTGAGGATACCAATCTCTGTGCTATTTATGCCCAAGGATATGCAGTTGGCCTGAAGGATTATGAAGGGCTTAAAGATAGTGGATTTAGTTTGCATTGAATTTGGCAGTCTATATTGGTACACTTATCTTTTGGTTCAACACTGTTAAATTCCTTAGCTAACTGATCTCTGTTCTGGGCTTTTTTATTGGATGGAAAATTATGTTTAGTTGATTTACAATAAATTGATAAA
Source organism: Forsythia suspensa (assembly GCA_023638005.1). Classification (NCBI taxonomy): domain Eukaryota; kingdom Viridiplantae; phylum Streptophyta; class Magnoliopsida; order Lamiales; family Oleaceae; genus Forsythia; species Forsythia suspensa. The sequence continues at coordinate 29,773,197 of CM042670.1, read as the reverse complement.
TAGAGATATTTATCCATAATCACAGTTAATTGGATGTTACCTTCAATTCTTCTTGGCTAAAACATTTTTAGCAGGCCTTTTTACACTACTAATTTCTTGTTATGAGGTTGATTATTGTTGTTTTTGTCTAAGACATGAATTTTCTACATTAACCATAAGTCATGCTATGTTGTTATGACATTTTTGACATAATAAGCTTGTTATTTAGTTATTGATTTTATATTGATAAAATATTTACATAAGTAAATATTTTACAGGGGGGAATGGTACAGTTATTAACCTCTGTCTTCATTTCGGAAATGATTCCTGACGTTTGTTTTTTGGCATATATGTCCTTAGCATGTGTGTTTTTGTGTGTAATCGGTCTTTATTTCATGAAAAGACTAATATGTATTTAGTTTTAGTTTAATAAATTGTAGTTGGGTTCTTAACTTTTACAAAATTTGCAAATGAGTTTGGTACTTTTATTTAACAATATTTAATTTATTACAATAAATATATCATTTTAATCGTGTGAATTGAATATTCTATAAGAGAAAAAATATTAAATTATTGTGTTTTGAATATATATATATATATATATATATATATATATATATATATATATATATATATATATATATAGTTAAAATTATTATGTGATATGAAAAAGATTTAAAAAATAAAGATAAAAAATAAAAAAATAATGTATATAATTTTATGACATTGAATTAGTTTTTGGTGTTCATTATTTTTATGATCAACATTAAACTATTTAAAGTTTCTATTTTATTTTTAAAAAGTAAGAAAATATAATGATTTAGGGAGTTCCATTAAAAACTATTATAAATTTTAGGGTAATTTGTATTTTTAGTCCCCAACCTTTCAAATCTGTTACTAATGTATTTCTAACTAATTTTTTTGGTATTTTTGTCTCCAACTTATGCAGTTTGTTGCAAATCACGTTTCCATTGACATATTTTGACGGATTTGCTATCTTCTTTAAATAAACAAAAATAGAAAAAGTTAAAAAACAACAAAAATTAAAAAAAAATTGTAAAAGAAGTTCATAACTTTTAAAAAGTACAAAATAAGGTCATCTTCCTAAAAAATCTACCAATTTTAATATAACTTCATCTTTTCCAAAGATTAACTTTTTGAGCCATTCACAACCGCTAAGAGTATCTCTAACAAGCTATTTAAATATAGATTACTTTTTAATTTAAAGAGCCAAAGTTTAAAATTCTATTTCAATAAACTTTTCAATTTAATATTTTAATTTAGAGAGTGAGTTTAGCTCTCCACATTTGGAGAGTCAAACTCACTCTCTATTATTAAATGCATTGAAATAATTTCAATTTTCAATACTTGATGTGTTGGTTTTAATTAAATAATATATACAAATTGTGAAGAAAATATATGATAAAAAGAGATGAGATAAATATATTAAATACTTCTTGAGAAAAGTAAAATAAAGAGTGGAAATAAAGAGACTGCTGAAATGTTTAAAAAAAATGCTCTTTAAATTTAATGATGTTATTTAAAATGTTAAAGATGCTATTTAAATATACATAAGCTGTTGTAGATGCTCTAAGAGCATCTCCAATGCAACAATGTCTACTATGTATATATGGCAAAAGACATTAACGTTATGTCAAAAAACTTATTCAATGCAACATTGTTTAATGTGCAAATGTGGCAAATTATTATTAGCTTTTTAGAAAAAAGAAAGAGAGATAAATGTATTGATTGGATAGAGATTATTAAATTAATGATGGACATTGTCAAGAACAATGTCTAGAATTAGACATTGTACTAGACACTTTCTAACATTAATTGTGCTACATAAGCACTTTTTGATCATTTGTCAAAAAAAGTACTAGACATTGTACCTTGACATTGTTGCATTAGAGATGCTCTAATAGTAATAGTTGAACCACATACAAGACTCAATACTGACACAATATAAAATCCCATCAGAATCGTAATGAATATGGAGCTGCCGGAGATGGAATCTATGTGGGCTGTGATCCAATCACATAGCTTAGCTTAGAAGTACTTTTGCAGTAATGACAAATAAATATACCAGCAGCTTCAGAAGATGATTTCACATTTTGAAGGCAAGAACAAACCTGGGCTTGGACCACATGCGGGCTGTGATCCATTGATGGCCGGCTCTTTGTGGACATGCTATCTGAATTGCTCCAACTATCTGCATTTGCCACCAATAACTTCTCATTCTTCTTCTTCCCAGACCCCAAACTCAAACCCATCAACACCACCAATGCCGCCTCTACCAAGTCAGGGGCATATTTGGGATGGAAGAGGGGGGCCCAGACTATAGCCCGGGCTCGCCCTGGAAAAAGTCGTTTTTTACAGTGTAATTTTTTTTAAAATTTTTTTTTTCTTAGTAATAGTCGTGCACGATTTTTTTTTCAGTAGTAGTCGTGGCTCAAAAAATTCCTGGATCCGCCCCTGTACTAAGTGGCTTCGACAAGATATTATAACCCAACGAAGCCCCTCTATCCCTATTCCTGAAACTGAAGAAACTCTCCTGTGGAAACAGCCCCGATTGGGTCTTTATCTTGTTCAAACCCAACGACGATACCACTATCGACGAAACTGACACTAGCGTAGGACCCACTGTCACCTCCTCGGGTATCTCTCAACTTTGAAGAAGAAGAAGAAGAAGAACTCAATATTCCGGAACTGGGCCTATTTACATTATGAGTTTCTTTGTATTTGGAATCGTTTTATCAACTTGGTTTTTGCTGCTTGTCGTGGGTGTGGCAGTGGGAGTGGTGGCTACAGGGGATTTATCTTTGGATGATGATTTGTGTTTCTTTTTAATGGATCCAATCAGGGAACTGGAGTTGGACTCGATAGATCGGGAACTGGATGGTATTTGTGTAATGGTTGTCAATGGTGGTGAAAGAGATGTTAGAGTGAAAGTGATTTGGCCATGGGGTAGGGTAAGTTTTTGGAGAAAATGAAGTTATTTTGTATTTTTTAAAAGTTCCTATTTTTTAAAATTTAAATAGGAGGAAAAATCCGTCAAAATATATCAATGAGAACATGATTTGCAACAAACTGCAAAGGTTGGAGACAAAAATGCTAAAAAATTAGTTGGAGGTAAATTAGTAACATATTTAAAAGGTTGTGGACCAAAAGTGCAAATTATCCTAAATTTTAATGTATAGACATCGACTCACCGATTCAACCAATGACATAGCGAACCATGTTGTGCCTTTCCGAATGGATTAAACTTAGATGACAGAGAAGCATTAGGCTTCCAAAATTTAGAAGCTTTGAGCAAAGGAGCGTTAGGATCCAAATTTGTCCAAGTTGCAAGCTTTGATGTGGATTTCATTTCGGTATGCGAGAGATGGCACTACGGACATATGTATCCGTTCAATAGAGGAATTAATGCTTCAGGTATAGGGTCAAGATTGAGATCGAAGATAATCTAAAATTCTTCATTGTTGTGATACGAGAGACGTGGTTGGTTAAGATAACCACACTCGGCAGAGGTGCACCAAAACTTTCGGGAAGGACAAACCCAAATTTTTTTTTCATGTTGGCATGTTTTAGGAGATGTCAACACCTTTTAGTGGAGGAAGGTGTCATAGATGGATCTGTGCACGTTTGTTAGAGGACCTTGCATCAACAACAACTAGTCAATATGGGATGTCTTATCAGTTATAACTAGCCAGAATGGAATGGTTTTGTTCTGAGTTGATTCAGTGTACTCATATTCAGTGTTATTGATTCAAAATTCAACTGGCTTGCGACCCTAGTAAAGAGAAATTGTGCAAGATGTACAAGAGTTGAGGTGGAGATCCCGTACACTAAATTCTTAGTTTATCAACTGTCATCGAGGACATTGACATAATTGAGTGGATGAGGATGTCATTGGTCGCATCTTAGCTCAATGCTAATGTCCGTGATCATTGGGGACGATAGGAAAAGTTGACTTGACATGAGATTATGGATAGCCGTAATGGAAGAAAGTTCCTAGGATGAGCAGAGAATCATAGCAATGGAGTTTGGAGAAACCGCTTTACAGAGAGCTTTCGTAAGGAGTTATGAAGCTTCCTACCAAGGCAGATGACAATCGGAGTCCGTTTGGTTATGAAACATAGTAGTCGAAGGTGACTGTGTCAGGCAGTGGCATTGTCATAATTTCAGAATATTAGAAATACAATAACTCAACGGTCGAGTATCTTTGGGGATGAAACTTTGTGGACTTAATATTGAAGATGTTAGCTTCGTTATAGATCAAATAGAGTATCATTTAAAGGCCAAGAGCATTAGTTATGAAAATTATGATTCATCGACCAAAAGACGTCTATTGATGTCACTTGGGTTATTTCTTTGCAACTATTATAAGAGGGGCATGCTTGATGAACAGTCATCTAGCCTCTCACGTACTTCAGTCCCAATGGAAAGTCAACCTGCGGGCTATCTTTATGCTCAAAATATGAAATTTTTAGGGGCTGCGGAGGCAACTAAAGGCCTACTCTAGGCATTTAAATGGAGGGCTAAAGTATTCGTATGAGGTTGGGAACTCATTGGGCTGTGATTGGCCTTCGTGGCCTTTGTTGGGTACCTGGAAAGGGCCTAATGTTACCAATAGAGCATTGCTATGCTCCGAGGGCAATGATAATGATATGGTAACACCTCTAGGTTGAATAAGATATCGAGGAAAGCACTATAAAGGCCTCGTATGCTAACTCGTGCGCATTGGGTATGGGTTCTAATCTTGCTGCGAGGTCCATTGGCGGTCGTGGGGATTGGAATTACCCTTCTTTTTTTTCCTACCTTTAGCCGGCCAATAAGGAGCCCTATCAAGCAAGTAAAGATGATTGGACTCGTGACTTAAAGGCTTTCATTCGGTTATAATCTCTCCCAACAGTTGGATTTGATCTCATTTTTAGTTGGTTCACTAGACCTAGTTGAAAACAAGAAAAAAAAATAGTGCCCCGATCAAGGTAAATGGAGATATGGTAAAATACTTACACGTGAAATGCGTCTCGTGGGTGCAATCGTTACCACTATTGAATACTGTTGAGAAAGACGCTGCATAGTTGTGCGAATATTGCAAGATGCCGATGTTTTTAGAATGAGTATGCTATGAAGGCACTTCTAGTTAGTATAGCCCTGCTTAGATGAGGCCATGACGATGGGCATTGCGGCACGTAATGACCTAATATGTTTGTAGGAAGTGACAAGCACAAGGATGGCGTTGTGGGGCATTTGAATGACGCTCAATGCTTCAGACGGAGCTAGGAGAGTTCCCATCCATTGAGTATGCTTTGAGCATACAGGTAAGCTAGCTAAGTTGAGGCCAACAGAGTTGTGAACATTGATGACAATGTGCATTTCAAATAGGCGACCGCATTGACACCAAGTATAGTGTAGAGATACGTTTAAGTGTTTGTTGAGAGTAAGCTTCGTGTGCAAAATAAGCAATGAGTCATGTCTTGACTTTTGATTGAGAAGTCGAAAAGTAGTCGAATGAAGTGAGATTGCTGTCGTACTAGTTGTGTTGCGAGACTCAAGGAGTCGGTCCGTGACACTAAGACATGAGTTTTCTACATTAACCATTAATCATGCTATGTTGTTTATGACATTTTTGACATAATAAGCTTGTTATTTGGTTATGGACTTTATATTGATAAAAATTAACTTATAAATATTATATTTTATGTGTGAGAAATATTTATTTAATAATTAATAGAGAATTTGGTGCAAACAGTCCCTAACTTTTGCCCTCAGTGCGAAAATAGTCCATAACATTTGTTTTTTCTGGCACAGGCATCATGAACCTATGTATTTTGGTGCGCTATTGGTCTTTATTTGAAAAAAAGACTAATATGCCTTTAATTTTAATTAATAAAAATTACAGTTGAGTTCTTAACCTCGGCAAAATGTCTAAATGGGCCTAGTATCTTTATTTAATAATATTTATTTTAACGTACTAAATATATTATTATAGTCGTGTCAATTAAATTTTCTATATGGAAAAAATATTAAATTATTGTACTTTAAGTATATGTAATTGCTAGAGGTGGTAAAATGGGCCATCCCAGTGGGCTAGCCCAATAAAAAGTTGATCAAATAAAAATTGGCCCAATCGGACTGGCTTGATAAATTTTTTTAGCCCAAGTCCCCATCCCACCCACGCCAATGTGAAATGTGGCAGCAAATGCGGGGGATGGGGATGGGGTTCTCCCCTATTGTTTCCGATCGAGTCGGTCGAAAACAAAGGGGGAGAAATCCCTCTATTCGAGGCAAAACCAGGGAGAAATCTCCCTAGTTTCGCGACCAGACGATGGGATTTTATTTTTTTTCAGATTCCGTTTTGTGGGTGAGGTGGGGTGGCGTGGAGTATTTGCTAGAGAGGAAGATGGTGGATTTTGTTTTTTTCTTTTTTTATTATTTTTTTTTAAATTATAAATAATTGTTTTAGAAAAAATAAGTTAAAAATTTAAGTTAGGCTAGCCCATTAACCATGTGGCTCAAAATCGGGTTGGATTGGCCCAACAAATACCAGCCCATGTAAAATTGGGTCAGGACTAGCCCAGGCCAATCTTTTGTGTGGCCCGTCCAATTTTGGGTTGGGCCGGCCCATCTGGCCCATTTGCCAGCTCTAGTAATTGCTATATGATGTAAAAAATTTGAATGAAAATTAAGATAAATAAATAACAAAATAACGTATATAATTTTGTGACATTGAAGTAATATTATTATATTTTTAATTAACATAAATTTATTAATAAAATTAATTAATAAATTATATGTTCTTTATTTTTGAATGATAATTAAATGATAAATTAAAATATGAAAAATATAGTTGAAGTTCTAATATTGGAGTTATAAATGAATTGTTCAATTGAATAAAAGTATTAGATGATGAAGTTTGTGAAAAGTTTTTCCCCCCTTTTTTTTTTTCTTATAACAAGAAAATAAAAGCTTAAATTTTGAATAATGTAATTACTTAACAATAATACTAATAATTTTATTTATCACATTTGTTAATAATTATAAGCTCAAATATTATTTTTTTCATAATAGTTCATAAAATATACAAATTTTTTTTACGTATATTGTAAATTTGGTTAATAAAGTCTTAATTTAAAAAGAGAGAACTCGTTACATTCCTTTAATATTTTATAAAAAATAAATATATTGCACCAATTTGCACCTTTTGCAAAAGTTTACAACCCACTTACAATTTTTCCTTATTACAATTAAGGGCATATTGATCTTTTTAATCAAAGAAGGATGAATTACACATCAAAACACATATGTTAGGGATGTTTATGCAAAAACAAAAACAAATGTTATGGATCATTTTCGCGCTGAGAGTAAAGGTTAGGGATCATTTGTGCCAAATTTTCTAAAATAAAAGTTTAAATTTTAAATATTACAATTTGGTGCAAATGTTCCTTAACCTTTGTCTCTCGATCTTGTAAAATGGCTATAACGCTTTTATTTTGGCATAGAAGTCCCAAATCTATGTATTTTTGGTGTGCAATTGGTTATTATTTGATAAAAAGATAAATATGCCCTTAGTTTTAATTAAAAAAATTGTATTTGGATTCCTAATGTTTACAAAATGTACAAATAAGTCCAATATATTTATTAAATAATATTTAATTTTGCATACTAAATATATCATTATATTCGTGTGAATTAATTTTTTTCATAAGAGAAGAATATAAAATTATTTTGCTTTAATATATGTAATTGCTATGTGATATGAAAAACTTGAATACAAATTAAGTTAAAAAGTATCGAACATATTCACATGTTTTGTAAATGTTAGCAATCCAACTACAATTTTCTCTTATTAAAATTAAGGGTATGTTAGTCTTTTTTATTAAACAATGACTAATCACGCACAAAAATACATAAGTTAGGCACTTCTGTTTCAAAAAATAAACGTTAGGGACCATTTCCACACTGGAAGCAAATGTTAAGGACCATTTGTGCCAAAATTCCTTTAAATAATATAATTACTTAATAATAAAACTAATAAATTTATTTCACACGATTATTAATAATATTTAGTTTAGCGTACAAATGTATACCAGTATGATCGTGTCAATTAATTTTTTCATACAAATAATGTTAAATTATTGTGTTTTAAGTATATGTAATTGCTATGTGATAGAAAACTTAAATAAAAATTAAGGGTAAATAAATAACAAAATGATGTATATAATTTATGACATTGAATCAATTTTATTATATTTTTATTTAATATAAAAATACTAATAAAAAATTAATTTACAAATTATGCATTCTTTATTTTCGAATGATAATAAAAAGATAAATTAAAATATGAAGAATATACAATTGGAACTCTAATATTTGTAGTTAATAAATGAATAACTCAATTAAATAAAAATATTTGAGGATCAAGTTTGTGACAATGTTATTTTTCTTTTTTGTTATAAACATAAAATAAAGTTTAAAATTTAAATAAGAAAACTAATACTTTTATTTAACACATTTGTTAATAATTATGAACTTAAATTTTAATTATTGCATAATAGTTTGTAGAAATATACAAAAAAATTTACATTATATTATTAATTTGGTCAATAAAATCTTAATTAAAAAAAAACTCATTAGATCCCTTTAATATTTTATAAAAAATAAAAGTACCAGACTTATTTACACATTTTGTAAATGTTTGGAAATCAACTGCAATTTTTTATTACTAAAATTAAGAGTATATTAGTCTTTTGATGATCAATTGCGCACCAAAACACGTATGTTATAAATATCTGTGCCAAAAAATAAATATTATGGACAATTTTTCGTAGTGAATGCAATGGTTAAAGACCATTTGCAACAAATTTTCAATTTTTCATATAAACAAATGTACTAGACCATTTGTACCTTTTGCAAACACTAAGGATCCAAATAGAATTTTTTAAAATTTAAATTAAAGACATATTAGTCTTTTTCATCAAATAATGATCAATTACATACCAAAATACATAGAATATAAATGTTTATGCTAAAAAAATAAACGTTATAATTATTTCCACACTAAAACAAAGGTTAGGGACCCGTGCCAAATTTCCTAATTAATATTGACTCTTATTTTTAACCTATTCCGATTAAATGCCCTAACCAAGTTCAAGAGGACTGTGGATACATCCGGTCTTAAGATGCACTTTCTACTTTTTTTTATTTTTATTTTATTTTATCATGGATTAATACATAGAGCAATTTTTGGGTTCTTGATAAATGTGAATTGTTTACTTTGAAACTTTTAATATTTGATAAGCCATTAGCTTTGCCACTTAGAACCAATTGAAAGAAAAAGAAAACAAAATGCAGTTGAATTCTTAATGCATTTTGTTAAACTAGTTAATAACACGTGGATTGTACGTAATTTTGTAATAATATTTTAAATTTATTTTTGTTTGTTGAAATTTTTAAATAATAAAAGTTCGATAGCTATTTATTTATTTTATCTATCTAACTTTCAATTAGTACCTCTGGTAATTTGGATTAAAAAATTACAGAAACTGACAATTTACTTGAAAATTCAAGCAAAACAATAGAGTGCTGAAAATGATTGATCATGAACTTTTGAAAAGAGACTCAAAAGAGCAACAAGCTAGTAAATTATAGTTTTTAAGAATTAAAAGTTTTGGCCATTTGAACTTGAAATCATTCTTTTTTTTTTTTTTTTTTTTTTGTGCTTGAATTGGTTTTTGTTAATATGGGTACACTTGATATATCAAATGTCGTTTTTATATAAAATTCTTGTAAAAATCTTAAAAACTTCAAGTACTATCACATTAAAAAATTAACAGATTATAAAGAAATCATTTCAATTTGAAAATAATAGTCTAAACATATCATTTTAAACTTTAATAACGAAAGTTCAACCATAAAGAAACTAAAATTGACATTTCCACATAAAGGGATGCATTGATAAGCCAAAAATAATTGGCAACTCATATCCATGCTTTGTACATCTATCTTTTGTGTATAAAAGTTAAGGCATAAGTAAAACATCTATTTACAACTTTATTCACTTGGTGCTCCATTGTCATTGTGTGGTGATGTTGGTTTTCTAAAGATCATTTATTCTGAAGATTATGTATCTATCAGGCTACGTGTCTTCAATGTAAGATATATGAATTGCAAATATGTAATGTGTACAAAAAATTTCAATTTTACCCTCTATTTTCACAATGATTGAGAAAAATTATAAACTTACCGATAATAAAATTTACAATAAAATTTATTATTCATCTTCATTTTCACTGGCAAAATTTTCCTTGATGGCATAACATTCTCAACAAATGTTGCAGAATCTACATCCATTTGACAAATCCTGATAGCACCACAATCTCTCTGGTAATTCCTCCTCGAACGTGCATCCACCAAGAAGCCCATGTCCACCGTTACTACCACAACGCACCCCAAAGCCAAGCGCAAAATTGTGGTGGCGATTCCTAAGCTACCAATATTAACATCTATTTCAAAATAATTATGTCCTACGTGGTAATAACAATTCAAGGCTTTACCTAATAGGCACGCAAAGTAATTTTCCACTATAGTTTTCATGATCCATAGTTCCTTCACAATTTTATTTACGATCTTATACCTATTGTTGCGAAAAGCATCCGATCCATGAATAAATTAATATAATAGTGAATTGGAGTGATGTGTGATGATTAGAGATTGACGCTAATGTATTCAATTCATGAAATAAATGGGTGTGTAGATGTATAAGTGAAGAATTTTAAAGGCTTTAATTAATTAAAATTTAATTCAACCAATTTTAAAGACTTTTAAATTAATAAAGGGTAAACTAGAAAATCTAAAATATAAGTGATAATATTTTGGTCCAAGAATGTTTCTCTTTTAAGGACTTTTAGATGTAGATAGATTAAACATTAATTAATAATAAGGGTAATGATCTCCTCCCCATGATGGAGAAGAATTATAAAGGTCACAGGACACGTGTCGTGTGGCTATTGGACAATTGATTGACATTAATTCCTCTCCACCATGGGAGGAGATCATTACCCTTAATAATAAGGGTGAATATGAAATTTAAAAAAATTGTAAGGGTAAAATAGTTCAAAAATGTTTCTCCATTTAAAAAAGGGTCTTTTAGATGTAGCAAAAATATTTCTTACGGTAATAAACAATATTACAACTTTTTTCATTTATTATTTTTGAAACCTATTTCTCATTCATTTCATCTCGTAATGCAAAAATAAAAATAAAATTCGAGATAATCTTTTCACCTTCATATTTAATTTAATAGATTGAATGTTTAAAAAATTTAATTGTAGATTTAATAAATTGTTAAAAATTTAATGTACGATAATGATGAATAATAAAAAGGTAATAAATAAAATATTAAAAGATAATTATATTTATAGAATTACAATTACAATCAGAGATGAGTTTTATATGCTGATAATACCAACAATAAGTTAAACACAGTGAAGACTTTTTGGTGATTTAAGTTTTGATAATTGATGAACCATTGATATCAAATTTTATTGAATTAATGATCTATATGGCTGCATTTTACGAAGAATAAAATTAATAATTATTAATTTTATTATGAGAGAATGTAATGATTAACTACATAATATTATACTTTTATTAGAGTAGTAGTTCATTATAAACAATATTCTTTTTGTGTATGTTCTTTTTTATTAGACGTGGTCGATTTGACGACGTAAATAAAAAAACATCATAAAAGTAAGTAAGAAACAAAAAATTAAAGAAGTGTCAATTCTTGCATATGTCATGAGAATATTGTTGATGGACAGAAGTAAGACGTGAATAATATATATATAATAAAATTAAAAATTAAAAAAGCTTCAAACATTAGTTTTGAACTAATAGTATATGTTTGATGTGGTTTAAATTAGTTTTTTTAGGAGATTTTAAAAAAAAAAATAGTAAAATATGTAGTTGAAAAGTTGATAAAAGTTGTGGATCCAACAAAATATGTGATTGAAAATGAGGTTGAGAAAAAAAAATCAGTGTTCTAAAATGCCCGCCTAGGCTCAATGCGTTTGCAAAATGCATCGCATTGAGGGTATGAGCGTTAAAATGCGATCAACTCTTTTTGTTGACCGCCTATGCGCGAATAGACGAGAATATACGAGATAAACATGATTAAGCGAGAATAAGTCCGAATAATCACACATAACACGCATTAGAGCAAACACGCTTCTTTTAAATTTATTTTCAGATTGAGCCAAAATAAACATTTTTAAATCTACAAGAGATACTAGAAATACTCAAGATAAAATAAGAGAATCCGTGAAAATGATTTTGTATCGGATGGCATGAGAAGATGAGTTAGATGAAGAAGAAGAGTTTGACTTAGAATCCAATGAAGAGTTAGACAAAATTGGTATGTAATAAAATTGTAGAAAATTATTGAGTAATTTGTATTTATGTTTGTGGTAGTTAAAATTTACTAATTTTTAAAACTATTATGTTGGCCCTTTATTTTGTAATTTAATTGTAGACTATGATATTAAAATTAGTCCTGCAATTTTGATTTTGAACCATGTTGAATGTGATATGTTCAACCATGATATGTGCCTTAATATAAATCTAGTTTTTCTTCATTGTTACGACCGTGCATCTAATTTTGAAAACTCATATATTTTTTATGTGTTTTTTGAAAACTAGACCTGCAATTTTGTAATCTAAATACTATGTTATTAAAATTTAAAATTTGAGCATTAAAAAAAATAAAAATTCGAAAACGCATTTTGATGCCTAGGCTTCGCATAGGCGCGCTTAAGCCTATAATTCTTAATGCTTCACCTCGCCGCATCGTCACGCATTACGCATTTTAGAACATTAAAAAACTCGAACCAAACATTATCATATCTTTATAATCTAATTTATTAAAATAATCTTTTATATTCATTTCAATTTTGACAACCATGATTTGTATTTTAATGCTCTAATAAACAAAGTTACAACTTCTCTAATTCATTCCTTTCAAACACGTAATGCAAAAAAAAAATTGAGACAATCTTTTAATCTTCATATTTAATTTAATAGATTAAATATTTAAAAAATTAAATTGTACATTTAAAATTTTTTAAAAATTTAATATACAATAATGATGAACAATAAAAGAGTAATAAATAAAATATTAAAAAATAATTATACATTAATGAATACTAATGTTGAATATGAAATTTAAAAAATTTGCAAGGGATAAAATAGTCCAAAAATATTTCTTCCTTTTAGGACCAACAATGTTACAACTTTTTTCATTTAAAAAAAAAAAAACATATTTCTCATTCATTTCATCTCGTAATGCAAAAAGAAAAAAGAAAAAAATGCAGATCATGTTTTCACCTTCATATTTAATTCAATAGATTGAATGTTTAAAAATTTTAATTGTACATTTAATAAATTATTAAAAAATTAATGTACGATAATAATGAATAATAAAAGAGTAATAAATAAAATATTAAAAGATAATTGCATTCATAGAAGTACAATTACAATCAGAGCCGAGTTTTATATGGTGATAATACCAACAATAACTTGAACACAATAAATACCTTTTGGCGATTTGAGTTTTGATGATTGACGAACTATTGATATCAAATCTTATTAAATTAATGATATCCATGACTGTATTTTACTAAGAATAAAATTAATAATTACTAATTTTATTGTGAGAGAATGTAATGATTAACTATATATTATTATACCTTTGTTAGAGTAGTAGTTTATTGTAAACAATATTCTTTGTGTATGTTCTCTATTTATTAGATGTGTCTGATTTGACGACGTAAATAAAATTAAACGTCATAAATGTAAGTAAGAAACAAAAATTAAATAAGTGTCAATTCTTGCATATGTTGTGAGAATATTGTTGAGGGACATAAGTAAAATAGAAAGAATATTTTTATGTGTATATATATATATATATATATATATATATATATATATATATATATATATATAAATTAAATTAAAATTTTAAAAAGCTTCAAACGTTAGTTTTAAACTATAGTATATGTTTGGTATAGTTTAAAATTAGTTTTGTAGGAGATTTTAAAAAATAAAAATAGTAAAATATGTTGTTGAAAAGTTGATAAAAATTATATGCTCCACAAAATATGTAATTGAAAATGAGTTTGAGAAAAAAAAAACTGAATCAAACAGGCTCATAATTATTGTAATCTAATGTATTAAAAATAATCTTTTCATATCCATTTCAGTTTTGACAAGCATGATTTGTATTTTAATACTTTAATAAACAAAGTTACAATTTTTCTCATTCATTCCTTTCATCTACGTAATGCAAAAAAATAATAATCTTTTCACCTTCATATTTAATTTAATAAATTAAATATATATAAAAATTTAATTGTACATTTAATAAATATTTAAAAATTTAATGTACAATAATGATGAACAATAAAAGAGTAATAAAAAAATTATTAAAAGATAATTATACATTAATAAATACTAAGGTAGAATATGGAATTTAAAATTTTTTGTAAGGGTAAAATAATCAAAAATGTTTATCCCGTTAGGGCCTTTTAGACTACGTAATGCAAAAAAGATTGGAAAAATTGCAAATAAGTCATCTCCATATGACTTGTTTCAAATTAGGTCAAAACATTTTTTTAAATTGTGATTAAATCATACTTTACATCAATACTTTATATTAATTCCAAAATCACCCCTTTTAACCATATTTTTCATTGACACAATCTTTCAACTCCACAAATCTCCTCCACCTCCGGCGACAACCTCCGGCCACCTCCAGCACGCCTCCACCTCCGGCGACCTCCTCCTCGACCTCCGGCGACAACCGCCTCCACCTCCGGCGACCTCCGGCGACCACCGCTTCCACCTTGGCGACCTCCCGTGAAAGTGCTTCTAAGGCACAATGTCACTTTTAGACACTTTTCTTGGTGAAGATTTTGGATCACTTTTAGGCGGTTTTTTTGTGAAGATTTTGTTAGGTTGTGAAACTAAAAAAATAACGTTTATGGACTTTGGTCACGGTGTTTGAATCCTTATCTTTGGTTTGTATGCCTTTTTATTTCTTCATCTTCTATGGTTGTACTCTATTCTTAATGTCTTAACAGTTAGCATTGATCTATCCGTGCTGCAAGAGAGACTGACCAATATGATTAACCTGGGTTGAGTAATTAGGTTGAGTATTTTAGCATTTATGTAAACAATGAGCATTTTCCAGTTATATAAACAATGAGGTAACATTTGTTGTTGATACTGTATTATAGAATAGCAATTTGATATTGTATTAAACAAAACAAGATCACAAATGTAAATGAGCATAGAATGTTGTATATATGAGCTTGAATCTTTGTAAATATGAGCTTGAATACTCTACTATCTTATGTAAATAGGAGCTTGAATGCTCCACCATCTAATTGTTTGTAAATAGGAGATTGAATGTTCCATCATCTAATGTTTAGTCATGGTATTTTATTTGATACTATATTATACAAAACAAGATCACAATATAAATGGACATAGAATTGTTGTAAATAGGAGCTTGAATGTTCCATCATCTAATATTTGAATATCTTAGTTTTAATCCATGATCTTTGTTTTAATGCCTTAGTTTTAATCTATGATCTTTGTTTAATTATGGCAAGGTTTAATAGATTGAAACTTTGTCATAATATTTCACTATCATTTGAAACATGTTTTAATCCATGATAATCTTGTTTTAATTTCGCGATCTTGTTTGAAATATATATATATATGTGATCTTTGATAGTGTTTAATTATGACAATGTTTGAACCTGTGATATTGTTTGAATGTCTTAGTTTTAATCTATGATCTTGTTTTAATCCATGATAATTTGTTTTGTTTGGTAATTAGTATATTTTGATATCGTTTTAATCCATGATAGTGTTTTTAATCTCGTGATAATCTTTGTTTGATTATGGCAATGTTTGAATATGTGATATTGTTTGAATGTCTTAGTTTTAATCTATGATATTGTTTTAATCCATGATATTGTTTTGTTTAGGTAATTAGTATATTTTGATAATTGCTTTTTATCCTGTGATACTTCTATGTGATCTTTGATATTGTTTAATTATGGCAAGGTTTGAATAAGTGATACTGTTTGAATGTCTTAGTTTTAATCCATGATAATGTTTTGTTTAGATAATATGCATTCATATAAATTGATATTTGTTTTAATCCATGTTTTAATCTATGATACTGTTTTACATAATAAAGTATCAAACAAAACATATGACTAATTAAACATTATCAAAGATAAAAGCATGATATCATAGTCATGTGTGTTGTTTGATACTGTATTATGTAAAACAGTATCACAAAAACAGTATCACAATAGAAATGATTATAGAATTTGCACATGTACTCAGAATTTTTATTATAATATGTTTTCGGAATGGTCTCGACGAGACGGTCAAGACCAGTTGCTTTGCTACTGCCTATGATGGATTTTACTCGTTTGAAGTAGTCTCTTTAGCTTAAAATGTCAATCTTTAATTTTTTTTTCAAAACAGTATCACAAATTCTTTAAAATAGTATCACGGATAAATGTACATCCTTTTCTTTTGCAAATTAAAGCTCTTCCAAGGTATCTCGAGTCCTTTAAAAGCAAACACATACTTGAGCAATGCTAAAATGAAGAAAGAAGAAGCGCCAATCATTCTCAAGTTAAAGGGAAGTCATCTAAAACTATGTAGGCATATGTATTAATCCTATGATCATTGTTTGAATGTCTTAGTTTTAATCTATAATCTTTATTTTATTTAGGTAATGTGCATTAGTATATTTTGATACTATTTTAATCCATGATCTTGCTTTTATTCTATGTGGAATGAGTTTTATTTATGATATCGTGCTTTTATTCTTTGATCTTGTCTAATTATGCCAAGGTTTGAACCCAATCTTGTTTGAATGTCTTAGTTTTGTCTATGATACTATTTTAATCTATGATCTTTGTTTTGTTTAGGTAATGTGCATTAGTAATTTTTATACTGTTTTAATCCATGTTCTAATCCATTATATTGTTTTGTATAATACAGTATCAAAGATAAAAGCATGGTATCATAGTCATGTGTGTTGTTTGATAATGTATTATGCAAAACAGTATCACAAAAAATAGTATCACAATAGAAATGAACATAGAATTTGCACACGTGCTCAGAATTTTTATTATAATATGTTTTCGGAATGGTCTCAAGACTAGTCGCTTCGCACTGCCTATGATGGATTTTACCCATTTGAAGTCGTCTCTTTAGCTTAAAATAACAATCTTTAATTTTTTTTTCCAAAACAGTATCACAAATTCTCTAAAAGCAAGATCACGAGATAAATATATCTTTATTGAAGCCACCATTCATCTTTCTCTTGTTGAACATCCTTTGAACTTGATCCTTTTCATTAACACTCACGGTTCTTGATTGATCGATCCTAGTTTTCATTATCACTACAAGAATCATAAAGGTTCACTACAAGAATCATAGGTTTAACAATCTTTAATTTTTTTTTTCAAAACAGTATCATAAATCCTCTAAAACAGTATCACGGATTAATGTACATCCTTTTGCTACAAATTAAAGCTCTTCCAAGATATCTGAGTCCCTTAAAAGCAACCAAACACATACTTCAGAGCAATGCCAAGATGAAGAAAGAATAACTACTCACTATCATTAAAAACAGAGAAAAAAAATCAGCAAATTTCACTATCATTAGAAACAGTATCATATATTGAACACATCTATTGAAACAGTATCAAGCATTTTATATGTTCCAACATAAAATCCTAACTCACAACAACTACATTATCAAAAACTAGTTGAATAAGTTTATCCAAACTCTATTTATTAACTGCATTGCATATGTTTCAATTGGAACAATATCTCAATATTTTCATGATTATTTTTAACGAAAATGGTTACTTTATACAAAAAAAAAAAAATAAAAAATATGTTCGCCATTGAAATATCGACTTTCGAATTGTTTGTATGCGTTGGTTCTGAGTTACGGTGAGAAGAATCAAACACAAGAAGAAGATGAAAATTGTTAAAAGTAAATGAAGGAATTTCTAAACAAACTATTGAAATGATTTTGTTGGTTTTACGTGTTTAAATAGCAGCTTTTACAATTGGAGGGTATATTGGTCTTTTAGTAATAAAGTATGACTTTAGTTGAATTAAGATTATATCATATGACTTTTCAACCCACTATGGCATTGTTAATAAAGGACCGGCCCAAAATTTTCCCAAAAAGATTTGAGATAATCTTTCACCTTCATATTTAATTTAATAAATTAAATGTTTGAAAATTTTAATTGTACATTTAATAAATATTTAAAAATTTAATGTACAATAATAATGAACAATAATAGTGTAATAAATAAATTATTAAAAGATAATTATACATTAATGAATACTAAGGTTGAATCTGGAATTTAAAAAATTTTGTAAAGGTAAAACAATCAAAAAAATGTTTATTCCTTTTAGGGCCTTTCAGACTACGTAATGCAAAAAAGATATGAGATAATTTTTTTACCTTCATATTTAATTTAATAAATTAAATGTTTGAAAATTTTAATTGTACATTTAATAAATTTTTAAAAATTTAATGTACAATAATGATGAACAATAAAAGAGTAATAAATAAATTATTAAAAGATAATTATACATTAAGGAATACTAAGGTAGAATCTGGAATTTAAAAAATTTGTAAGGGTAAAATAAGGGTAATTATATTCACACAACACTTCTTATTGTTTGCACCACATTTTAATTACATTTAACATCCTTAATCTTTTAACATTATAGCACTCATGTCCCCAACTTTTTTTACCACATTTTTATCTTCAATTTTCATTAATTAACATATCTTGTGTTTGATAAAGGTTTCCATAAAAAAAATTTGTTGAGAATTCGTAAAAGGATTTATTTGTTTGTCATATTTTAAAAAAATAATAGATACAAAAGTACGATAAAATATTTTTTTCCTCATTTCAAAGCATGTGAACAAAATATCTCGACATAAAACATTATCAATGATGAAATGTGCTAATTAATGAAAGTTGAATATAAGAATTCGATAACAAAAAGTTAAGAACATAATTACAATAATTAACAAAAGTTGAAGATCTTAAGTACAATTAAAATGTGGTGCACTTATAACAAATTGTAGTGTGAATATAACCACCCGTAAAATAATTAAAAAATGTTTATTCCTTTTAGGGCCTTTTAGACTACGTAATGCAAAAAAGATCTGAGATAATCTTTTCACCTTCATATTTAATTTAATAAATTAAATGTTTGAAAATTTTAATTGTACATTTAATAAATATTTAAAAATTTAACGTACAATAATGATGAACAATAAAAGATTAATAAATAAATTATTAAAAGATAATTATACATTAATGAATACTAAGGTTGAATATGGAATTTAAAATTTTTTGTAAGGGTAAAATAATCAAAAAAATGTTTATTCCTTTTAGGGGCCTTTTAGACTACGTAATGCAAAAAAGATTTGAGATAATATTTTCACCTTCATATTTAATTTAATAAATTAAATATTTGAAAATTTTAATTGTACCTTTAATAAATATTTAAAAATTTAATGTATAATAATAATGAACAATAAAAGAGTAATAAATAAATTATTAAAAGATAATTATACATTAATGAATACTAAGGTTGAATATGAAATTTAAAAAAATTTATAAGGGTAAAATAGTCAAAAAATATTTTTTTTTTTTAGAGTCTTTTAGATGTAGTATAAATAAATTAGAGTCAATAGAGAATTTCAATTTTATTTTTCAAAGAATTTTTCAAACTTTCTCTTTATCCGCTTTCAACTTATCCTTCCTTTTCTTATTTAACCAAAGGAAAAATCCTATTTAAAGATTAATTTGAAAAAAAAAAAAAGTAAATCAATTGCTCGAAAATATGTTTTCTGCTATGATAATCTAATTTCTTTATTCAATTATCTATAGTATGACATACACTGTTGATCATCACTATTAGTGACAAAATAACATTATTCAATATGTAATGTCATGTGCAATACAAGTCAACAACTAACGGCTAACCTTGATTCCAAATATACATTTAACAAGAATTCAAGAAACATTATTGGTTCCAACTGAAGAAACATAAATCAATAGTACAATGAAAATGAAATTTGAATTATTCAATTTTATTTCAATCAATATCTAATAACATTATTCTCGAAAAAACTCGTGCGATAACATGCATTTCTCCCCTTTATATGGTTTCACAATAATGTTCGCATTTACAAATGTGGGAATTGTTAAAACCTTTCACACAAGTAGAAGAAATAAGAGTTGCTCTAAAATATCCTCTGCAGACTGCAGCACATGCTCCTTTTTTAACATTACATGGATAGTCCACATCGGTGTTGCAGATAGGATCTAGACCTAAACATTCTGCATATATAAAAATTTGAAATTAGACAAGCAAAATACAACTCAATTCTATATTCGCAGAGAAAAGACGCACGTTGAATTCATACCAGAACCAGAGATAAGAGATGAAACGACAATGAAGAACAAAAAAGATGTCAAGAGCTTTCCCATAGAGATATCTTCTCTACTTGTATGCTTAAAGATATTGTTTTGAGAATGAAAATTCAACTAGTCATTGCATCTTTTTATACTAAAATTAATTTTGATATTAAGTTTGTATAATCAAGAACATGAAGCTAATTGACCAAAAAGTTATCATTCTAATTTAATATAGATTTGATGGATTGTGAAAATTCCTATATAGATTGTATGTACACAATATAAAACGTTGAGTAATGTATCTATCATTAATAGATATCATTACTAGTTTAAGTGGTAGGGACCTCTGATTTATTGTCTAATGTATTAAAATGCGTAACAATTTTAATGGATAATGAATCAAAGGACCCACTGCTATATAGACCGGTGATAATCTATCTCTACTAATAATAAATAATATTATTTTAAAAATTTATTATTTTAATTTAATATAAATTTGACGGATTGTGAAAATTCCTATATGGATTGCATACATATAATACAAAAAACGCGAAATAAAAGAAAACTCTATTATAGCAAGAAAAGACTTTATAGTAGGAGAAATTAGGATTTAATTTAACAAGAGATAATCATATGACAAGATATATGAATAATGAATCAAGTGGCCCACCACTATAGACTGGTGATAAGCTCTATTAATAATAGATAATATTACTTGTATTTTAATGCATTGGATAATAAATCAAATGTTTCACTGACGTCTAGACTGATGATGATATTTATTTATGGTAAAGAATTGATAGTATTTTTGTTGGCAATGCTATTAAACATGCTAGGAATATTGATGCGGAAAAAAATATAGAGTTACGGTCAAAGATTCAACTGGAATTGAATCGAGGTTGAATTAGAGGTAAAAAAATCATTAATTGATTAAATATTACAACATAGAAAATTTTATAGACATAAGTTAATTTCTTCAATATAAAAACAAAAACTATATGAATACCAAAAAAATAAATGTTTTATAATGACATAGATATTCATAAAAATATAGCATATTATCCTGATATTCCATCTGTCCTATTTATATGGGCTGATTTTCCTTATTTGTCCGTCCCAAATTATAGTACACTTAGGCCACGTCTGGAATTGATTTTGGTGCCAAACTTCTGATTCTAACACAATTAGAAGTTGATTTAGGCGTTTGACAAATTTTTTAAAAGTGATTATAAAATAATCTAACCTAGCAACAGATTTTGAGAAGTAGCAAAATTGCAGCTTTTCATATTCTACTTTTAGCTTTTTCATTTATATATAATTAAAGTAATTCCTTTAATATCGTAGGTTTATTATCTACACATTTAAGTGATTTTGATTTGATGTTTTTTTTATTATATGAAAATAGAGAAATTGAGAACCTTTAATTAATGATAATTTTAAATTATTTGACGTTTTTTCTATTATATGAAAATTAAGAAATTGAGAAACAGAATTGATGCAAGTTTGATGCATAAAAAATAATTTAAATTTAATTAATTTTTGCACTATATGACTATACTTTTATTTTGTAGTTTTTATAAAATTTGAAATGTACTAGGTGTTTATTATGTTTATTGTAAAATAATAATAGTGAATGCATTATCTTGTTAAAAATATTTGACAATATTACATATTACTATAAAAGGAAAAAAATGAATTTTACTACTTGTGATAATAATATTAATACAAAATAACATTATTATAATCAATGTCTTTTTTTGTAATTTAATATCGTTACAGCAATAAATCACTTTTGTTTACCAAACGCTCAAATGCTGCTTTTAAAACATACAACAATTTTGAAACAAGAATTTACCAAACACTTATCTGATTCTTCCTACAACTGATTCTCTGTGCATCATAGCAGAAGATGATTCTCTTAAAAACACAGCAATACCAAACCAAGTCTTACTTTGTTGAGGGTGTATTTGATTTTATTTTTTCATTTTCTAATATTAGTTTTTTTCATAAAAGCTCATAAAATATATGAAACAATTTACGTTTATTATCAATTTGGTTAATAAAGTCTTAAATAAAATAAAAAAAGAACTCGTCACATTCCTTTAGTTTTTTATTAAAAAAAAATAAAGGTATTGCACCAATTTGCACCTTTTGCAAAGGTATAGAACCCACTTGCAATTTTCTATTATTACAAATAGGGGCATATTGATTGCTTTTTAATCAAATAAGAACCAATTGCATATCAAAACGCATAAGTTATGAACGTTCATGCCAAAAAAAAAAAAAAGAAAATGTTATTGACCATTTTCACGATGAGAGTAAAGGTTAGGGACCATTTGCGCCAAATTCCCTAAAATAAAATTTTAAATTTTAAATAAGGGAATTTGGCGCAAATGTCCCCAACCTTTGTCCTCAGTACAGAAATGGTCCATAACATATATTTTTTGATATAGAAGTCCTCAACTTATGTGTTTTTTTGTGCGCAATTGGTCATTATTTGATAAAAAGACAAATATGACCTTAGTTTTAATTAGAAAAAATTGCATTTGGATTCTTAACGTGTACAAAATGTGCAAGTATGTCTAATAAATTTATTAAATAATATTTAATTTTGCATACTAAATATATCATTAGAGAAAAATATAAAATTATTGTGCTTTAAATATATATAATTGTTATGTGATATAAAAAACTTGAATAAAAATTAAGTTAAAAGTATCGGACCCATTTACCCTTTTTACAAAGGTTAGCAACCCAACTACAATTTTTTCTTATTAATATTAAGGGTATATTAGTCTTTTTTTATTAAACAATGACTGATTACGCACCAAAATATATAAGTTATGGACTTTTGTGCCAAGAAATAAACGTTAGAGACCGTTTCCACACTAGAAGCAAATGTTAAGAACCATTTGCGCCAAAATTCCTTTAAATAATATGATTACTTAATAATAAAACTAATAAATTTATTTCACACGTTTATTAATAATATTCGTTTAGCGTACAAATATATAGTATAGTTGTGTCAATTAATTTTTTCATATATATAATGTTAAATTATATTACTTCAAATATATGTAATTGCTATGTGATAGAAAATTTGAATAAAAATTAGGAGTAAATAAATAACAAAATGGCGTATACAATTTATGACATTGAATCAATCTTATTATATTTTTATTTAACAAAAATACTAATAAAAAATTAATTTACAAATTATGCGTTAGGGACACTTTTCATACTAAATGCAATGGTTAAGGCCAATTTGCAACAAATTTTTAATTTTTTTTTATAAAACAGATGTACTAGACCCATTTGTACCTTTTGCAAAGACTAGGAATTCAAATAGAATTTTTTCTAATTAAAATAGGCTTATTTGTATTTTTCATCAAATAATGATCAATTACATTCCAAAACACATAGAATAGGTTCACGTTCATGCAAAAAAATAAACGTTGAGAACTATTTCCACATTGAAACAAAGTTTAGGGACCGCACCAAATTTCCTAATTAATATTTACTCTTATTATTAACCTATTCCGATTAAATGCCCTAACCAAGTTCAAGAGGACTGTGGGTACACCCGGTCTTAAGATGCACTTTCTACTTTTTTTTTTTTTTTTATTATTATCATGGATTAATACATAGAGTAATTTTTGGGTTCTTGATAAATATGAATTGTTTACTTTGAAACTTCTAATATATGATAAGCCATTAGCAAATTTGCCACTTAGAACCAATTGAAAGAAAAAGAAAGCAAACTGTAATTTTATTCTTAATGCGTTTTGGTAAATTAGACTCAATAGAGAAGTTGAATTTTCTCTTTTATAGAATCTTTCGAACTCTCTCTTTATCCGTTTTCAACATATCCTTCCTTTTCTTATCTAACCAAAGGAAAATCCTATTTAAAGATTAATTTGAAAAAAAAAAAAAAGTGAATCAATTGCTCGAGAAGATGTTTTCTGCTATGGTATTCTAATTTTTTTATTCAATTATTCATAGTATGATATACACTGATGATGATCACAAGTAATGACAAAATAGCATTACTCAATATGTAATGTCACGTGCAATACAAGTCAACAACTAACGACTAACCTTGATTCCAAATATTCATTTAACAAGAATTGAAGGAAAATTAGTTTTAATCTATATTTGCAAATTAATTAATTGGTTCATATTGAAGAAACATAAATCAATAGTACAATGACAAAATGAAATTTGAATTATGCAATTTTATTTCAATCAATATCTAATAACATTATTCTCGAAAAATTCGTACGATGACATGCAAATTAATTGGTTCCACAATAATGTTCGCATTTACAAATGTGGGAATTGTGAAAATCTTTCACACAAGTAGAAGAAATAAGAGTTTCTCCAAAAAATCCTCTGCAGGTTGAAGCACATGACCATTTATTAACATTACATGGATAGTTCACATCGGTGTTGCAAATAGGATCTTGACCTAAAGATTCTGCATATAAAAAATTCTTGTTAGAACCTAACATAAAATTTAATTTGAAATTAGACAAGTAAAAATACAAGTCAATTCTATATTCATAGAGAAAAGACACGTGCTGAAATCATACCAGAGATAAGAGATGAAACGACAATGACGAACAAAAAAGATGTCAAGAGCTTTCCCATAACGATATTTTCTCTACTTGTATGCCTAAAGATATTGTTTTGAGAATGAAAATTCAACTAGTCATTGCACCTTTTTATACTAAAATTAATATTGATATTAAGTTTGTATAATCAAGAACATGAAGCTAATTGACCAAAAAGTTATTATTCTAATTTAATATAGATTTGACGGATTGTGAAAATTTCGATATAGATTGTATATACACATTATAAAAAGTTGAGTAATGTATCTATCATTAATAGATATAATTGCTAGTTTAAGTGGTAGGGACCTTTGATTTATTGTCTAATGCATTAAAATACGTAACAATTTTAATGGATAATGAATCAAAGGACTCACTGCTACATAGATTGGTGATAATCTATCTCTACTAATAATAAATAATTTTATTTAAAATTTTATTATTCTAATTTAATATAAATTTGACAGATTTCGAATATTCTTGTATGGATTACACACATACAATACAAAAAACACGACAAAAAAGAAAATTCTATTATAGCAAGAAATGACTTTATAGTAGGAGAAATTAGGATTTAGTATAACAAGAGATAATCATATCCAAGAATATTTAATAACAATGATAATTATAAATGTATATATATGAATAATGAATTAAGTGGCTCACTACTACTTAGAGTGGTGATAAGCTCTATTAATGATAACTAACTTTACTTGTATTTTAATGTATTGGATAATAAATCAAAGGTCCCACTGACACCTTAGACTGATGACGATATATTTATTTATGATAAAGAATTAATAGTATTTTTGTTAGCAATGCTATTAAACATGCTAGGAATATTGATGCGGAAAAAAATAAATAGTTACGGTCGAAGATTCAACTGGAATTGAATCGAGGTTGAATTAGAGGTAAAAAAATCATTAATTGATTAAATATTACAACATAGAAAATTTTATAGACATAAGTTAATTTTCTACAATGTAAAAACAAAAACTATATGAATACCAAAAAAATAAATGTTTTATAATGACATAGATATTTATAAAAATATAGCATATTATCATGATATTTCATCCGTCCCATTTATATAGGTTGATTTTCCTTATTTCTTCGTCCTAAATTATAGTCCACTTACTTTGTTGAGAGTGTATTTGATTTTTTTTTCATTTTCTAATATACCTCTATTAAATGTACTTTGTTATCAACACAAATAAACTTATACTCTTTCAAATATAGTGAGAATTAACATAAATTTACTAATGCATTTAATTTAGATAGTGTAGGGGATTAACCAAGTCAAATTAACCATAATATGGCAATAAATTTTCTAATTTCCCCACCCACTAGCAACATATTTCATGTCTAGAAAATGTCCTTGGTCATAAATTAAGACTGATTACGTATACGAGTTTATGAATAATGTAATTTTTAAAATCATTCAATTTCATTACTACTTTCAACAATAATTTAATAACTATTATTTTTAAATAATCATTAGTTTTGATAATACTTAAATAAAGGTAAACTAGAAATTTTTTTTGCAAAATTTGCTTTCTTGATAACATTAATTAAAATTTCTTAATTCATGTGAAAAACAAAATCAGCCTATATAAATTGAACGGATGAAATATATGTTTAAGGCTCAATCAATTATTATCACAAGTCATGGTACAACACTATTTTCAACAATACTAACTTCGTACTAATTTGATGCTCTTCTTTTAAATACTATGTATATACATTGTTTTGATAATTAATGACGATGACAAGCATATATACTTTGATTAAATTTAAAGGTTCGTAAATACTATATTAATTATATTCATCACACAGTGTTTGTCTTATATTTGTATATTTGGACGACAACATAAATAATGAGGAGTTTGATATTGCGAAGATGGGTGATTTAAGTGCTTGTTTGTCTAAATTTAAATTATAATTTAAGTTGGTCAAATATATTTTTTATTCACACATTTCGTAGGACCCACAATTTAGTACTCACTTATTATCTACATATTTCATAAGATTTACAATTTATAAACATTTAAAAAATAATTTCAACACCCTCAAACATGCTAATAGATTCATCGTTTTGATGGTTCAAATGATATTGGAACTCATTAAAGAGTAAAGTTTGGAGATGAGTGATAAAGATGAAATTCAACCATAACCTATTGTACCAATTTTTGAAATTGATAGCTTGAGATTTAACACGCAATGTTTGTTTATTGGTTTATATGGATGAAAATTAACTTATGTTTGTAATTTTTTTATTTATTGATGAAATTTATTTAGTGAATCATTTGTGACCTTCTTTTATTGGATTACAATTGAATTCTAGTTAAACATTTCACCATCCACTCTTTATGTTTTTTAGTTCAATGACCAGGTCGAGTAAAAAAAACATTGGTTTAGATGTATTTGGGTGTATGTTTGGTATGCATCATCTATTCCCCGGATAGTTTTAGGTTATAAGCTTCAAATGGGGACTCGTAATGTTATAATATACTTCATTCACTACTTCGTAGATGGTATATATATACTCCGTGTCATGTGCATTACATGACCAATTAATAGTTAAACTCGCCTCTAAGAATCTAAATATCAAGAAAAATCATAAAATTCAAAAGATTAGTTTGATGAGGACTCTAGGTTGATAATAAGACATATTAAATATGGGCATATTAGAAAACTAAAAAATTAACAATACTATCAACAAGGAAAGTTGACTATAATTTAGAACATATTAATAAAAAAATATGAAAAATTGACTATAAGTCACCTGTATGTGATTTGTTCCAAATTATGTCAAAATATTTTTCAAAATTGTCATTAAGTCATACTATTTAGTCATATTTCATATTAATCCAAAAATTACTCTTGCGATCCATATTTGCCACCCCCATTGTTCTCGGTACTGCTCGCACCATCTCCTCAAGCGTCATCACAACTACTTCCTCCTTCTGCCTCATCTCCAGCTGTCGGTGAATTCACCCCTCACTCTCTTTTTTTTCCCTAAGATTGTTGGCATTGTTAATAGATATACTTGTTCTTCTGTGACCTGCTTGAACATGTCTGTGGTACTGCTTACGGTGCTAGAATTTTTGATGTATTTCTATGTGGTGTTGATTGCTTATTGGCTATCCTTCCTTTTTGTGTGTTCTTGGTTGAATGTGTTTGTTCTTCTATATTTCCCTTTTTTTACCATGCACTACTTTTCCTTTCTATGAAAAGGAGGACATAAAAGTTTCTTTTCATTTTCTAATTGATGGATAGCAGTGCTTTGGTTGGGTAACATAGCACACATATATATAGTTGATGAAACGTGATCACTTCGTCTGAAGTGGCCTTCTGAGGAGTTGAAAAAAAAGGGATGAGATCTTTATATTAAGCTCTTCAAAAATAGAAAATTTGAAGGTTAAATGTTGCTTAGAAGAACATCATGATAATTCGTACTTTCCAACAGTAAGAAATTCATTCGGAAAGACATCTGAGGGAGGAGAAAATGCACGAGAAATGAAAAATTCAACGAAATTCCTTAGAAAAAATTCTAGCACATAAGCAGAAGAGCACATAATCGAATTTGAAATCTGAAAGCTTTTATTGATTAGTAGATTGTAGTGGCTAAGTCTGGCCTCGGCTCCATGTTGATTTGGTTTGTTTTCATGTCCTCCATGTTGACTCCATTTCTTTTCTTCTCTAATGAAGGCGGTTGCTGAAACATAGTAGGCAACAAAAAAGAGTCCATGAATGAAAAACAAAATTCCACCAATAGACAGTAGCTGATGATGTGCTATTCCACAATCTTTTCTTAGTTTCGAGTTTGACAATGTTCTAGAAATCAGCATTGTGAATGCAACACCCAATATAATCATGTTTCATAACCACAAGTGTATGTCAAGAAATTGTTATCTTAATAAAACAGTATGACAAACAATAACTTATTAAGAATAATATCTCGAAAAAATATGATTTTATTATAATATAACAAGCATATTTTATTAAGAACAAAGATCACGAGATAAAAATATCTTAAAATTTTATCTTAAGAACAGTATTTTATCAAAAAACAGTATTTTATTAAGAACAGTATCACAGATAAAAATATCTTAAAATTTTAGTATCAAAAGTATATTATTATAATAATATAACAAGCATATTAGTATCATTATCTTTGTAAACAATGACACTATTACACATACTCAAAAATAGAAATTACACCTCATCAAAAAAATAGTATCATAATAAAATAATCTAATAAAAAGATTATCTTTGGATTGGGGTTTCTTGATCTCTGTTTTAGAAAATATGAGAAGTACATTTGTATCAATATCATAATAACAGTATCATATATAACAATATCGTATAGTTGAAGATTTCAATATAACAATATCAAAAGTACATTAATATCAAGCACATGCTTATGTGAGTACAAATATTATATTTTAATAGAAAATTGTAGCATAATATCTAAATAAAACAGTATTATAGATAAAAGTATCTTAATATATCAGTATCATACATGAAAATATCTTAATAAAATATTATCACATAAATAAACTACAACCTAATAGAAGAACACTATTATACATTGAAACAGTATCAAGTATTTTGAATGAAAACAGTATCGATGATCTTGTACTACTAATATAGCATTTTGAACAGTATCATTACTTCAACCATAAAATGTTTAATTTTGAATGTGTGTTTGTTGAAGTTTAAAAGTAGTTCTTTTTGGAGATTTTGAAAAAAAGTTGGTGAAACGTGTGGTTGAATAATTGATCAAATTTGTAGATCCCATGAATTATGGGGTTGAAAATAAGTTTGAAAAAAAAAGTTAGTAAATCTGGCCAAACATGTGTTATAATGTAACAAAAACTAGTGTATAATATTAAAAGTAAAACAATATCAAGCATTTTTCGCAAAATAGTATCTTAATAAAACAGCATCATAAAAAACAGTATCATAAACAAATAGTATCCTAATAAAATAGTATCATAAAAAATAATATCATAATAAAATTATATCATGGAAAACAGTATCGTAATAAAACAGCATCGTGCTTGAATTACCGTTTTTTGTAATTGCAGGGGCACATTGGTCTTTTAGTGTTGAAATATAACTTTAATTGGATTAAGTTTTGGCCATATAACTTAAGAGCTCATAAGTTTATGAATAGTGATCGACCTGAATTTGTCCAAAAAAATAAACTTATCTTTATGTAACGGAGCAATATAAATGGGTTTTGTTAACTGCATTAAATAGGATTGTTTTTCTCTTGTTTACTTAAAATTTTAATTACAACTCTCACCTTAAATATAGTTGTTTGCCTCTTATTTCCTAATTTACATGAAAAACAACCCTACTTAATGCAACTTAAAGGTTAACAAAACCCAATATATACTCTTGAAAACCTCAAAAGGCCCTCCACTCTTATGATAATATACATAGGATATATATAGTCATATACGAGAGTCATTTACGAGAATGATTTATCAGTTACGAAAATATCTTTTAGTTTTCTTTTTGAAGGCAAAATGCATATTTTTACAAAATATGTCATAGTTATAAACTTGGACCGGACTAGGGACTCAGAGAAACGAGTGAATTGAACATTGGTAAGGGAATGATTGTATATTTAGATTGTTTAGCAATTGACTCGGGTTGAACCAACTGATTTTGACTCAAACCCGATGAATAATATTTCTAGAATTTTCCGTTGTTTTTAAATCTCCTAAAAAATGAGTGAACTGAACACTAGTCACAGAACTATTGTATATTTAGCATATGTATGGGGTTGCTTAAATTATAATTCTAGTAAGTCAAACTGGTCAAAAATACTTTTTATCCACACATTTCAAAAGACTCATAACTTACAATCCATTTTTTTATCCACACATTTACCAACAACTAATAATCTCTGTTGACGTCGGAATCTGCACTATCCACGAGTCAACAGATCTCCAGTCAATCATCTGTCAACATGTATGTTACTTGCACACTAGGACGACCGTTAAGCACCAAGATCACCAAGGAAAAAGGGTCCGACGATCGTTGGTACTCCGACGATCAAGTCAACTGTCGGTGTATATAGTAATATACAGAGGAATAACAAAATGGGTGTAGGATGGATAAGTAGACAGAGATTTGAGCGAGTTTAAATGTGAGAATAATGTGTATCTTAAAACAACCAGAGATGTAGTATTTATTACCTCAGAGTCCTAATTGATTTAAGAAAACAATCAATTAGATATTTGAATGGATCCTCCTTCCTTATGAGATAAGGATAATTGGTTGTCAATGCAATCTCTCAAATTTTATCCCTTATTTAAGTTGATTTTCCTTATCACATTGCCTAATTTTTAGGAGATTGATATTTGGTTTCCTTGTGAGGATCCGTGTGCCAATCAAACACAACCTTTCCTTGAATACGTCTTTGGTTATTCCAAAATACCACAATGCATGTGGCCTTGTGACGGACTCGACTATTGACGAAGTGCTTAGGGTTGGCCCTGAATGTCGAGGCTCTTCACAGGCTTCGCCATACTTGATTCAAGAGTGCCAATGTGTTGTCGAGCCTTAAACATATTCACGAGGTCCTCTCTAGGTATCTGAGGTCTTTACGAGTATGGAAGGTCCTCGCTGGGCTTATGAGGCCCTAGCGAGGCCTAACTTGGGCCTATATGGGGCTTTTATTGGGCTTTTGCTGACGTGAAGGCATTATCGAGATCTGGTGGTAATAATTTCAACACTTAAAAAATAATTTCAACACTATAAAACATGCGCATAGATTGTTTAGCAATTGACCCAAGGTTGAACTAGATGAACATGCTGATTTTAACTCAAAACTGATGAACACGGTTTCTAGAATTTTCCAATTTTGTTTTTTAAATCTCCAAAAATTGACATGGTAGTGGTTCAATATCAATACCATTTGGATATTATGCACTGCGAAATAACACTACGCTAATTCTATTAATTGGTTGAAAATCAAACTGCAACATTTATATTTAGTTTCAAGTTGCCCAAAAAAAAAAAAATCTATTAACCAAAAGATAAAAAATACAATCTTCAATTTCTTTTGAAACCACTTAGAATATATTTTTATGATCAACAGTAAACTATTTAAAATTTCTATTTTATTTTTAAAAAATAAGAAAATATAATGATTTAGGTAATTCCATTAAAAATTATTACAAATATTAATGTATATATAAACATCGACCCACCGATTCAACCAATGACATAGCGATTTAGCTGAGTCAACATTCAAGTCGAGTTTAATAACTATGATATATGTGTTTCAGTGTTTGTATAGACACAAGTTAAATTCAAACCAAACACAAGAGATACAAGTACAAAGAGAAAAAAAATCAGATAGTAAGAACTTTCTCGTGGAAATATTTTTTTCTACATCTCATTTTTCAAATATATACTTTATTGAGATGCAAAATCTCTGGATCGTCACATCTTTTTATACTAAAGTCTATTAACCTTAAAATTCACAAAATCATTACAAAATTTTTTTTAATAGCCAAGTTTGTAAAATCAAGAACATGATATACATGGTAAGAAGTATAATTATAAACTTATGTTATTTTGTACTGTTGCCTTATTAAAAATAATTTATGGTGTTTATTAAGTGGAACCATTGCCTACAATGGTTAAATTAGAGTTGTAAGTTTCCTATGCCGACTGACATCATATACAATAAGAGCACATTTTGTACATATATTATATATATATTAAGGGTACGTTTGATCTAGTCTAGAATTTTTCAATGTTAATAAAACGGCAAGCGATTGCACTCACGTGTTTTGGGATCAAACTTGAAACAAGGAGTTGATTGCTTATTCTTGTCAAAATACAATTGAGTTAAGTGTTCGATTTCTTGTCAGTATCGAATTAGGGTATTAGTCAAGTTGGTGTTAAAGTAAGTGATTGATTAAATTGCTTTCGTTGGACCAGGCACCATTTGGGCTGTGAGAAGTGGATGTTAGAGGCTCTTATCATGGTGGTTGGACGCCATTGATGCGAGAAAGCCTAAGCAAACAAGCAAGGCATTGAGCAAAGTTGAGGCGAAAAAAGGACGTGTTAGTCCCTACTTAAGCGCCAGTGACATGAGAGCCTTAGAGAACATGTAAATGTACATAATTTGAAGATCGAGCTATCGATATCTCAAACGCAATGCCAATGATTTGAGAGCCGTTGCAGACACATAAGGAATGAGCTTATCAGAAAATTGAGTTGAGTCAACTATGTTCCTAGGAAGAACCGTGTTGTGCCTTTTTGAAGAGGTTAAACATAGACAACAAGGAAGCATCAGGGTTCCAAAATTTAGAAGCTTTGAGCAAAAGAGCGTTAGGCTCAAAAATTTTCTAAGTTGCGAGCTTTGATGTGGATTTCATTTCAATGTGTGGGAGATGGCACTACGGACATATGTATTCGTTTAGTCGAGGAACTAATGCTTTAGGCATAGGGTCAAAATTGATATTGAAGATAATCTGAAATTCTTCATTATTGTTCTGCGAGAGGCGCGGTTGGTTAAGATAGTCACACCCGACGGAGGTGCACGAAAACTTTCGAAAGGGACAAACCTTAAAAAAATTTCATATTGGTGTGTTTTTTGGGACGTACCTTTGAGTAGAGGAGGGTGTTACGGATGGATCTGTGCACATTGTTAGAGGACATCAACAACAACTAGTCAGTATGGGATAGCGTATCAGTTATAACTAGTGTTACGTACCAATCCTACCTGGCACCCCGTAGCGCCACGCTGGCATTAGCCGGGCGTTTTGGGCCGACCCCATCCTTTCTCGGATGCGGTCCGAGCCGACCCTGACCCTTCTCCGAGGCGGTCTGCACCGAGGAGGTAGGTCAGCGAGGCTATTGGTCGGAACAGCCTAATTGGCCGACCCTGGTTGCGTGCCCAAGAAGCCTCCCTGTAACTCAACCTTGACAAGAGTGATGGGACAGCCTGCCAAGGCGGCTTGTCATGGTCATAGCCCCTTAGTTTGCGGCTGAAAGTGACTTTCCCATTAATGCTAATAACGTGACACCAAGGATGTGACTTGGGAACCCCTCAGATAGAGCCACGTGTCGCACATCGAGAGGGATCATTCCCATAGAATTTGTCTATAAATACCTAACTCATTTCACAAGACAAGGATGTTGAAAATATTACTCTGAATATATACATAACAAGTCCTTTATTCTAACTATTCTCAAGTGTCCCAAACGCCTGGGAATCTGTTAGTCCGAGGCCCTCAGGCTGTCACCTTTGTCTTATAGGGTCCTTGACCTTTTATTCTTCTCCCGTTCGGACCAAGGTATATCTACGTGGTTGAATAAACCACGTGGCAGTCTTGATAGGGAGAAAAATCCACATAGGCAGAGGTAGCGTGGGGATCCTGTTGGCAGCCATTTTTGGAGGTCAACAACTAGTGTGAATGGGATGGTTTTGTTCTGAGTTGATTCAGCATTGTTAATTCAATGGTCAACTTGTTTGTTAGCCTAAGTAGAATGAAACTTTGAAATACGTACAAGAGTTGAGGTGGAGATCCCGTATACTAAATTCTTAGTTTACCAACTATCAATGAGGATGATGATAGAATTGAGTGGGTGAGGATGTCACGTATCATATCTTAGCTCAACGCTAATGTCCGTGATCATTGGGGACAATATGAGAAGTTAGCTTAACATGATATTATGGATTGTCTTAATGGAAGCAATTTTGTGGGGTGAGCAGAGAACCTTAGTAATGGAGTTTGGAGAAGCTGTTTTCAGATAGCTTTCCTAAAGAGTTAGAAAGCTTTCCTACCAAGGCAGACGACAATCGGAGTCCGTTTGGTTATGAAACGTAGTAGCCGAAGGCGAATGTGTCAGGCAGTGACATTGTCATAATTTTATAATATTATGAGGACAATAACTTAACGGACGAGTATCGTTTGGGGCTGAAACTTTGTGGACTTAATATTGAAGATGCTAGCTTCGCTACAGATCAAATGGAGCATCATTTAATGGTCGAGAGTATTAGTTATGAAAATTATGATTCCTCAACCAAAAGACGTCAATTGATGTCACTTGGGTTATTGGGGGTATGCTTGGTGAACAGTTATCCAGCCTCTCCCATACTTTAGTCCCAACGGAATGTCAACCTGCGGGATATCTTTATGCACAAAATATGCAATCTTCAGGGCTGCAGGGGCAACTAAGGTCCTACTTTAGGCACTTAAATGGATAGTTAAAGTACCTGTATGAGGTCGAGAACTCATCGGGTGGCGATTGGACTTAGTGGGCTGAAGTTTGTTGGGCACCCGGAAGGAGCCTGAAGTTACTGATACAGCATTGATATGCTCCAAGGGCTATGATAAGGATATGGTAACACCTCTAGGTTGAATGAGATATCGAGAAAATCACTCTAAAGGCCACATATGCTAACTCATGGGCATTAGGTATGGGTTCTAGTCTTGCTGCGAGGTCCATTGGCAATCGTGGAGATTGCAATTACCTTTTTTTTCCCTGCCTTTAGCCGGCCACTAAGGAGCCCTATCAAGCAAGTAAATGGGATGGGACTCGCGACTTAAAGGCTTTCGTTCGGTTACAAATCTCTCCCCACTACAGCTGGATTTGATTCCATTTTTAGTTGGTTCATTGGACCTAGTTGAAAACAAGAAAAAAAGGGTGCCCCGATCAAGGTAAATGGAGATATGGTATAACTACTTACACATGAAGTGCGTCTCGTGGGTGCATTCGTCACCACTATCGAATATTGCTAAGAAAGACGGTGCATAGTTGGGAAAATATTGCAAGATGCCGATGTTGATAGAATAAGTATGCTACGAAGGTAGAAGGCACTTCCAGTTAGTCATGGATTATTAGATAGCCCTACTTGGACGAGGCTCTGACGAAGGGCATTGCGGCACACTATGACCTAATAAATTGACCTAATATGTTTGTAGGAGTGACGAGCACAAGGAGGGCATTGTGGGACATTTGAATGACCCTCAATGCTTCGGACAGAGCTATGAGAACTCTCATCCATCGAGTATGCTTCGAGAGGACCATATGTTGTGCATGAGCATGCGTTCAAGTGTTTACATGAGAGTAAGCTTCGTGTGCAAAATAAGCAATGGGTCATGTCTAGACTCATGATAGAGAAGTCGGAATGTAGTTGAATGGAGTGAGATTGTTATCTCACGAACAAAAAATAGTTGTGTCGCGATACTCAAAGAGTCAATATGTGACACTAAGACATGGGTTTTCTACATTAACCATAAATCATGCTATGTTGTTGTGACATTTTTGACATAATAAGCTTGTTATTTGGATATTGACTTCATATTGATAAAATTTAACTTATTTATGTAAATATTATATTTTATGTGTGCGAAACATTTATTTAATAATTAATAGATAATTCCTAACTTTTGCCCTCTATGCAGAAATGGTCTATAACTTTTGTTTTTTCTAACCCAGCCGTCCCTATGTATTTTGGTGCACTACTGATCATTATTTGAGGAAAAAATAAATATACTCTTAATTTTGATTAAGAAAAATTGCAATTAAGTTCCTGAGCTCAGCAAAAGGTCCTAATGGGTCTAGTACCTTTATTTAATAATATTTATTTTAGCGTATTAAATATATCATTATAATCGTGTAAATTAAATTTTCTATACGAGAAAACATGTAAAATTATTGTACTTTAAGTATATTCAATTGTTATGTGATGTGAAATCTTGAATGAAAATTATGATAAATAAATAACAAAATAACGTATATAATTTTATGACATTGAACTAAAAATATTAATAAAAATTAATTTATAAATTATGTGTTTTTTATTTTTGAATGATAAAAATATGAAGAATATAATTGGAGTTCTAATATTTGTAGTTAATAAACGAATATTTCAATTGAATAAAAAGTATTAGAAAATCAAGTTTATGACATTTTTTCTTCTTCTTTTTTTCTTATAACAAGTAAATAAAGCTTAAATTTTAAATAATGTAATTACTTAAAAATAAAATTGATAATTTTATTTATCACATTTGTTAATAATTATGAGCTCAATTATTAGTTTTATTTATAATAGTTCATAAAATATATAAAACAATTTACGTATATTATCAATTTGATTAATCAAGTCTTTAAAAAAAACTCTTAATGTTCCTTTAGTTTTTTATAAAAAAAAATAAAGGTATTGCACCAATTTACACCTTTTGTAAAGGTTTAGAACCCACTTGCAATTTTCTCTTATTACAATTAAGGGCATATTGGTCTTTTTAATCAAATAAGGACCAATTGCGCATCAAAACACATAAATTAGAGATGTTTATGCCAAAAAAAAAATTTTATGGACCATTTTCGTGATGAGAGTAAAGGTTAGAGACCATTTGCGCCAAATTTCCTAAAATAAAAGTTTAAATTTTAAAGGGCTTTTTTGCACAAATGGTCCATGACTTTTGCACTTACTGCGGGTTGAGGACATATCGTTTCATTTTTGGAAGTTTAGCCCCTATTTCAAATATTTTCGGCGACAATTGTCCTTTTCGTTAATTTCCATCCAATTCTTCGTTAAATTTGACACTGGAAAATTTTGGATTTAAAAAGTAAAGAAAAATTTGTAACAAAAGTTCCTAATCTTTCAAAAAGTGTGAAAAAATTCTCAAACATTCTAATCCTAACACATATGACCCCACACTTTTTTGACAATTTTACCCCTAACTTAAATAAATTAAAAATAACTCCTAAACCTTTTCAAAAATACAAATAAGTCCTAAATATTTTTATTTTTTTTACAGAATTACACTTAAAATAATAATAAAATGTGTCATCAAGTCCCAAAATTAAACATCAAGTCCCAAAACGTTTAATTTTGTTCACCAAAATGACATTTAAAATGTGTTTGATTAAAATCATATTTTTTTGGTAAAAGTTGATAAAAATTGTTGAAATGTGTGGTTAAATAGTTGTTGGACCACAAAATGTGTAGTTAAAATTAATTGTTGACTTTGAATTTAACTTTTTAGCAAAATCAAAATTGAAAACGAAGGGGCTCTTAGAGTCTATCTGATTTGTCCGATTGGTCAGTTAATTAACAAAAATATTATACTCATGATCAAAATTTGACCAATTTAAAATTTTAATTTATTTTTCATACCAATTTTATAAAAAAAAATTAGGGATGGGCTGGAGATGTGAATAACCTTTTTTTTTTTATTATTATTTAGTAATTGGTATGAAATTTTAATTTATTTTTCATACCAATTACTAAATAATAATAAAAAAAAGTTATTCACCATCGCCAGCCCACCCCCACCTTTTTTTAAAAAAATTGGTATGAAAAATAAATTAAAATTTTAAATTAGTCAAATTTTGATCATTGGTATAATTTTTTGTTAATTAACAGACCACTGGACAAAATTTGTAGAGACTCTAAGAGCCCGTTTGTTTTCAATTTTGATTTTGCTAAAAAGCTAAAGTCAACAATTAATTTTAACCACACATTTTGTGGTCCTACAATTTTTTCAACCACACATTTCAACAACTTTTATCAACTTTTACCAAAAAATTAGATTTTAATCAAACACATTTTAAAAGTCATTTTGGTGAACAAAATTAAAAGTTTTGGGACTTGATGACACATTTTTTATTATTTTAAGTGTAAATCTGTAAAAAAAAAAATAAAAAAATAAAAAGATTTAGGACTTATTTGTATTTTTGAAAAGGTTTATGAGTTATTTTTAATTTATTTAAGTTATGGGTAAAATTGTCAAAAAAGTTTGAATTATATGTGTTAGGATTAGAATGTTTGGGGACTTTTCGACACTTTTTGAAAGATTAGGGACTTCTACTGCAAATTTTTCTTTACTTTTTAAATCCAAAATTTTCCAGCGTCAAATTTAACGGAGAATTGGACGGAAATTGACGAAAAGGACCATTGTCGCTGAAAATATTTGAAATAGGGGCTAAACTGCCAAAAATAAAACGATAGGTCATCAACCTGTAGTAAGTGCAAAATTCAGGGACATTTGTGCAAAAAAACCAATTTTAAAGGTAAATTGGCGCAAATGGTCCCTAACATTTGCCCTTATTGTGCAAATAATCCATAACCTTTGTTTTTTGGTACAACAGTCCCTAACCTATGAGTTTTGGTGCACAATTGGTCTTGATTTGATAAAAAAAGACAAATATACTCTTATTTTTATTTAGAAAAATTTTTAATTCGATTCCTAACCTTTGCAAAAAGTAAAAGTGGGTCTGATACTTTTATTTTTTATAAAAACTAAAAGAAACTAACAAATTGATAATATACTAAATTATTTTGTTTTACGAACTGTTATAAAATAACTAAAATTTAAGCTCATAATTATTAACAAATGTGTAAATTAAAATTATTTTATTATTATTAAGTAATCATTGAAATTTAAACTTTAATCTAATCATTACAACATAAAAAGAAAAATAACTTTATCACAAACTTGATTCTCAAATATTATTATTTAATTGAGCTATTCGTTTATTAACTATAAATATTAGAGCTCAAATTGTATTCTTCATATTTTAATTTATCGTTTTATTATCGTTCAAAAATAAAGAACACAAAATGTATAAATTAATTTTTGTTAGTATTTTTATGTTAAAAAAATAATAAGATTGATTCAATGTCATAAAATTATATACACCATTTTGTTATTTCTTTAACTCAATTTTTATTCAAGTTTTTCATATCTTATAACAATTACATATACCTAAAGCGCAATAATTTTATATTTTTCTCTTATGAAAAAATTAATTGACACGACTATAGTGATATATATATTTAATATACTAAATTAAATATTTTTTAATAAATGTATCTGACTTATTTGCATATTTTGCAAAGGTTAAAAATCCAATTGCAATTTTTTAAACTAAAAGTAAGGGTTTTTTTTTTATATCAAATAAAGACCAATTGCGCACTAAAATACATAGGTTAGAGACTGTTGCACCAAAAAATAAAAGTTAGTGATCATTTGCAAAATAAGGGCAAATGTTAGGGACCATTTGCGCCAATTTTCCAATTTTAAATAAGGAAATTTGGCACAAATGTCCCTAACATTTGTCCTCAATGTAGAAATGGTCCCTAATATTTATTTTTTGACACAGAAGCCCCCGACATATGTGTTCTTGATGCGCAATTGGTCATTAATTGATAAAAAAATAAATATGTCCTTAATTTTAATTAGAAAAAATTATATTTGGATTCCCAACATTTACAAAATGTTCAAATAGGTCCGATAAATTTATTAAATAATATTTAATTTTGCATATTAAATATATCATTAGAGAAAAATATAAAATTATTGTGCTTTAAATTTATATAATTGCTATGTGATGTATGTAAAAAACTTGAATAAAAATATAATTAAAAGTATCGGATGCATTTACACTTTTTGCAAAGGTTTGCAACCCAACTATAATTGTTTCTTATTAAAAATAAGAGTATATTAGTCTTTTTATTAAACAATGACTAATTACACACCAAAATACATAAGTTAGGAACTTCTATGTCAAGAAAGTAAACGTTATAGACCATTTCTACACTAGAAGCAAATGTTATGGACCATTTGCGCCAAAATTCCTTTAAATAATATAATTACTTAATAATAAACTAATAAATTTATTTCACACATTTTTCATATAAATAATGTTAAATTGTTGTACTTCAAGTATATGTAATTGCTATGTGATGGAAAATTTGAATAAAAATTAAGGATAAATATAACAAAATGACGTATACAATTTATGATATTGAATCAGTCTTATTATATTTTTATTTAACAAAAATACTAATAAAAAAATTAATTTACAAATTATATGTTCTTTATTTTTGAATGATAATAAAAAGATAAATTAAAATATGAAGAATACAATTCGAGCTCTAATATTTGTAGTTAATAAATGAATAAATCAATTAAATAAAAATATATGAGGATCAAGTTTGTGACAAAGTTATTTTTATTTTTTTGTTATAACCATAAAATAAAAGTTTAAAATTTAAATAGTAAAACTAATACTTTTATTTAACACATTTGTTAATAATTATGAATTTAAATTTTAATTATTTCATAATATTTTGTAGAAATACACAAAATAACTTACGTTATATTATTAATTTGGTCAATAAAATCTTGATTAAAAAATACTCATTAGTTTCCTTTGATATTTTATAAAAAATAAAAGTACGAAACTCATTTACACATTTTGCAAATGTTATAAACATAAATCAATAGTACTATGACAAAATGAAATTTGAATTATGCAATTTTATTTCAATCAATATCTAATAACATAACAAGCATTTCTCCCCTCTATATGGTTTCACAATAATGTTCGCATTTACAGATGTAGGAAAGGTTAAAATCTTTCACACAAGTAGAAGAAATAAGATTTTCTCTAAAATATCCCCTGCAGACTGCAGCACATGCCCATTTTTTAATATTACATGGATAGTTCACATCGGTGTTGCAAATAGGTTCTTGACCTAAACATTCTGCATATAAAACATTCTTGTTAATTTGAAATTAGACAAGCAAAATACAAGTCAATTCTATATTCATAGAGAAAAGACCCACATTGAATTCATACCAGAGATAAGAGATGAAACGACAATGACGAACAAAAAAGATGTCAAGAGCTTTCCCATAACGATATTTTCTCTACTTGTATGCTTAAAGGTATTGATTTGAGAATGAAATTCAACTAGTCATTGCATCTTTTATAATAAAATTAATTTTGTATATAAAAAGTTGAGTAATGTATCTATCATTAATATATATTATTATTAGTTTAAGTGGTAGTGGGACCTCTGATTTATTGTATAATGCATTAAAATACATCACAACTTTAATGGATAATCAATCAAAGGAATGACTCTTATATATATAGAATGGTGATGATCTATTTCTACTAACGATAAATAACATTATTCCAAAAAGTTATTATTCTAATTTAATATAAATTTGACAGATTGTGAAAATTCTTATATGGATTACATACATACAATACAAAAAACACGAAATAAAAGAACATTCTATTATAGCAAGAAATGACTTTATAGTAGGAGAAATCAAGATTTAGTATAACAAGAGATAATCATATCACAAGAATATTTAATAGGAAAATTATATATATATATATATATATATATATATATATATATATATATATATATATATAATCAATGGTACCATCTAACATGATAAGACCAACGATGATAACATTTATTTTTATTGATAATAAATTTATAGATGATATTTATTTATGATTTTATAGTATTTTTGTTAGCAATGGTATTAAACCTACAAGGGAAATTGATGCAGAAAAAAAAAATAAAGAGTTATAGTCGAAGATTCAACTGAAATTGAATCGAGGTTGAATTAGAAGTAAAAAAAATCATTAAATGATTAAATATTACAACATATAAAATTTTATAGACGTAAGTTAATTTTCTTCAATATAAAAACAAAAACTATATGAATACCAAAAAATAAATGTTTTATAATTACATAGATATTCATAAAAATATAGCATATTATCATGTTACTATATCCGTCCCATTTATATAGGTGATTTTTTTTATTTATCCGTCCTAAATTATAATCCACTTACTTTGTTGATGGTGTATTTGATTTTTTTTTTCATTTTCTAATATACTCATATTGAATGTATTTTGTTATCAACACAAATAAACTTATTCTCTTTCAAATATAGTGAGAATTGACATAAATTTACATAAATTTACTAATGCATTTAATTTAGATAGTGTAGGGGATTAAATCAAGTCAAATTAACATAATGTGGCAATAAATTTTCT
Source organism: Forsythia suspensa (assembly GCA_023638005.1). Taxonomy (NCBI): domain Eukaryota; kingdom Viridiplantae; phylum Streptophyta; class Magnoliopsida; order Lamiales; family Oleaceae; genus Forsythia; species Forsythia suspensa. The sequence goes on along the minus strand of CM042670.1, from coordinate 29,730,181 downwards.
AATTTCCCCACCCACTAGCAACATCTTTTATGTCTAGAAAATGCCTTTGGTCATAAATTAAGATGGCAAATACGAATTGAGTTTATGAATAGTGTAATTTTTAATTCATTCAATTTCATTACTACTTTCAACAATAATTTAATAATCATTATTTTTAAATAATAATTAGTTATTAATAGTACTTAAATAAAGGTAAACTAAGAAAATTCTTTGCAAATTTTGCTTTCTCAATAACATTAATAAAAATTTATTAATTCATGTTAAAAATTAAATCAACTTATATAAATGAGACGGAAGGAAGTATATGTTAAGACTAAATCAATCATTATCACAAGTCGTGGTACAACACTATTTTCAATGATACTACTAATTTGGTGTTCTTCTTTTAAACACTACGTACCTACCTAGTTTTGATTATTAAGGGAAATTGGCACAAGTTGTTCTTCACCTTTGTTTTTAGTGTAGAAATGATCCATAATGTTTATTTTTTGCACAGAAGACCCTAATCCATATATGTTTTTGTGTGTAATTGGTCCTTATTTGATTAAAAAAACAAATATGCCTTTAGTTTTAATTAGAGAAAATTATAATTGGATTCTTAATTTTTGCAAAAGCTACAAATGGGTCCAATAATTTTATTTTTTATAAAAAATTAAAGAAAACTAACTAGTTCTTCTTCTTTTTTTAATTAAAATTTTATTGACCAAATTGATAATGTACTAAATTGTTTTGTATTTTTTACGAATTATTATAAAATAACTAAAATTTAAGCTCACAATTATTAATAAATATGTTAAATAAAATTATTTTATTATTATTAAGTAATTATATTTTTTAAATTTTAAATTTTTATTTTATCATTACAATATAAAAAGAAAAATAATTTTGTCACAAACTTGATGTTTAAAATTTTTATTTAATTGAGTTATTCGTCTATTAACTAAAAATATTAGATCTCCAATTATATTATTCATATTTTAATTTATCGTTAAAAAATAGAGAATACATAATGTGCAAAATAATTTTTATTAGTATTTTATGTTAAAAAAAATATAATAAGATTGTTCAATGTCATAAAATTATATACGTCATTTTGTTATTTATTTAAACTAAAACACATAGGTTAGGATCTTTTGTGTTAAAAACAAATATTAGAAATCATTTATGCATTGAGAACAAAAGTTAGAAACCATTTGCGCCAATTTCCCCATTACTAATGACGATGACAAGCATACTTTGATTAAATTTAAAGGTTGTACATACAATATTTGCATCCCAACTCTTTGATTTTATATTAATTATATTTGTAATTTTGGACGACAACAAAAATAATGAGTTTGGTATTGCGAATATGGGTGATTTAAGTGCTTGTTTGTTCAAATTTAAATTATAATTTAAGTTAGTTAAACATATTTTTTATTTATATTTTTTGTAGAACTCACAACTTAGTACTCACTTATTTTCTACACATTTCATAATACTCACAACTTATTGTTGGAAATTGAGACCAATTCCTTTATTACCCACAAGATTCTTGTGCAAAGAAAAATAACAAGACAAAATATAAAAGATAAGTGAAATTTAAAACTATCAAAGCTTTCCACTATATGAAAAATCATTATAATTATATAGATTTTACTTACCCAAATTTCCCAAGTATCTTAAGAAAAAAAATAATATACTAAGTTTTACCACACTCATCAATTTCTACTCTTTGTACAACCCACAAAGAGAATAAGAAAAACAATTAGGATGATATACTTACAATTTATCTCTCTATAAAACCTTCAAATCACATATACAAAAGAGAAGTAAAAACACGTCAATTTATAATTAACATATAACCTAAATTTCTTCCAAATTTCAACTTCCAAAGTGTCCAAGATTTGAAAACTTGTTCAATTTTAGTCACCAAATATAATATAATACCACATTTTTTCATTTTTCAACAATTGGTGTATCTTTTAATTTTGGCAAGTTTTAAGAAAATATCCAAAGTTCCAAATAATCTCCATCTTGACGAAAAACGAGTCAAAACACAATCATCTCTTCTGCAACTCTTCATCTCGATACTTGAGAAAAAATTTCATAAACTTTGACAATCTCAATTCTCAAAATAGAGAATTAACATACTCCACCATATAAGTATAATCACTTAGAAATAACAAATTCTAAGAATTTTATCTGGCCCATGTCGAATAAATTTGTCGAAAATTTATGGTGCAACTCCCTTACTTGACCTACCTGGAAGTTCATCAAGATCGACATCAATTTCACCACACACTTTGCATTAATGTCAAGCCTATTGTCATGACAGCAATGCTAAAGAAGGAAGTGAAATGCAATGGGGAAGAAAGAAGAAGAGATTCAATAGAATTAACAAAAATTCAAATTGAAGACGACATCATTTTGAGACAACTGAAGACGACGCCGTTTGTTTAAAATTTCAATTCAGTTAAATGTTTTATTTTTTCACTTTTATAAGTTGTAATCTCTCCAAAACACGACTTCAGCTTGTTTGGGTGAATTGGTTTTCTCAAACTTTTTCATAAAATATTCTCAAAATAAGAAATTTAAGAAATAAAAATTAATCCACAATGTAAATAAATAAAAGAGTAGAGAGAGTGCAAACAATATTTTTTGGAGGCTCAATCCAACTAATGATCTACGTCCCTCATTACCAAGCTCTCCAACACGAGCACGGTATTTTCACTATCTTGATTGACTTATGATGCAATCCAAACCCTTACAATGTATCTGGTGACTTACAAACAAGAAGTACCGATCCTTATACAATATTGAGCTTTCAATGGACCCCAATACGACTCAAAGATATAAAGAAATAGATTTGAAAATGTATTTCTCTCTTGATGAATAATAAATACAAGTTTAGTTCTAAGAGAGACTAACACTTTAATAAATAGCAATAGATGAGAAAGCTCAAGTGTTAGAAGAAAATTTTGTTGATAATGATGAATCAAAAGTTTGATTTGATCAAACAAAATTTTTCAATGAGTGATATTGAAGATATAAATGCAATAAAGCTTTGAATAAATTTTCTCAATATGATTCTTCTATAAATGCTCTTGTAAGTGTTGTAGAATGATAATAAATAAAGAGGTATTTGTAGAGATGAATTTGTGTCACTGTTGAAACGGTCGACCTGGTCGGGACGGTCGTAACTAGCAGATTGGAACAGTAAAAATCGAAACGGACACTTTTTAAAAAAAATGACCAGCATTTAACGACCGGTTCACCCAAACGGTCGACCGGTTCACTCTAAACGGTCGACCATTTCTACAGTTTTAAAAAATTGATTTTTGATTTTGATAAAAGTATTTTATGCAAGTAATAATGACATACGTTTTGTGCATAAAAATATTTTTGAACTTTCATTCATTTAATTGCTAAAAATTAAAGAGTTAATACTTTTACAATTTTATCTAGAACTCTATTCTTCGATCTTGATCTTCAAATCTTGAATTTTGAATCTTGAGATACTTGAACTCTTGTATTGGTTTGGCTTTGATCTTGACATTGCATGAGAGTTCAATTTGCAGCGCTTTGAATATTACTTAAAAATAGATTGTTGGTAAACACAACTAATTTGTTTGTTATAATCAAAACATTAAGGTTTAAAGTTAATCATATGTCAACAATTTCTCCCTTTTTTATTATGACAAACAATGTGAGAATATAGAGAGTAATAAGATAAAATAAAGCATATATATTCTCCCTTTCTTTTTCAAGTAAACATGGTTTGATAAATTTGTAGTATGATATCATTTTTGTATTACATACTTTTTGTATTACATCATTTGACAATTTTTCGATTTCATCACATATCAAAACCATAACAGCAAGTCACAACAATCAAAACTAGTGACAAGCATACACCAGATTATCTGGTCACAACACCAAATAACTAGTGACAAGCATATACTAGATTATCAGGTCACAAACTATTACCAGATAATCGGTCACATATTATCACCAGATAATCATGATAAATTACACACAAAAATCAGTATTACCATTGAAGATTTGGAGCTATGGTTTTTTTAATTTGGGGTTGAACAAAAATTGAAATCGATTTTTGAGTTTTGCCCAAGCCTAATTTTGGAAGATTTTTCCAAAATACTTTCTTGAATCAAGCAGATGATGAAGGTTTGGGCAAAATAGATTATCTCCCTGTTTTGATTTTGAAACTCCCCACGCGGATGATGAAGGTCGGTTAGTTTGTTTGGGGTAGTGTTTGGCTGTGACAGAGTTTTGAATGCTAAAATATATTTTCTTTAACAACATGATATCAAATTCTAATTATTAGGAAAGATAAATACAAATGGTAATAATAAATCATTTTATTATTAATTAAATATTTAATTAATTAGTTGAATTTTAATTTATTAATTAAAATAATACCGATTCTTCAAAAAATAAATTCTTAACCTAATTTGTCAAAATAAATATATAAAAAGTAGTGCTAAGCCTAATTATCTCTTTAAATCCTTCACCAGTTTTTAAAGAACATTTAATGCCGGCCCAAACCTATTCACGTATAAAAATTGGTAGTAATTGTTGAGTCTAGATCTGCTGTCCCAAAAACATGTTCCATTAAATGTCTCTCAAATAAAAATCTTACACATCATCAAATAAATATATGATGAGATTAATATGGACAACATTTGATGCATTCACACTTGTTTTTATTGATGATGTGTAGGATTTTCACTGGAGGGAGAGCTAAGGAGATATGTTTTGAAACAGCAGATTTTGACTCGTAATTGTTATACTAAATCCTTCTTCATGTATAATAAAATCATTTCTTGCTATAATAGAATGTTTTTTATATTGTATATATGTAATCTATATTGGAATTTTCACAAATTTACACTCTATAACATTCACAGTCCACCATACACTATAATGTACAAATTTCTATTGTAATCGTGCGGCGCACTGCTTTCCAATCAGCCGTTGCTCAGCGCAATGCACTTGGTTCTTCATTCAGTCCCTCAAATGGTAGGTCCGTGTCTTGTTCAGCGAAGTCCTCATTGTCCTATACTACTGTGAAACCAACATTGACTACATCTATCCTCCGCAGGTAGTTGTGAATTGTCATTGTTGTAAGGACAATGTCTATGTTGAATTTGTACTAGGACATTTTTTCCAATATCAGGAACCTACCGAACGTACGCTCAATTATATTCCAATATCACCAATGAAGAAAATTTCTTCACAATTCCTTGGGGTACGTCCTTGCGGTGTTGCCGCGAGTTGAAAATCCCGTAGATGATATCCCATTTCAACCCCTTTATGCAAACCCATGAACCCCCTTCTGTGTGGGAATCCTGTGTCGACCAAGTAAAACTCGTTCGTGAGTATTGAAAAATTAACTCCTGGTCGGATTAGAGTCCCATGCAGCATTTTCTGCTATCGTGCATTGTGCCTTCCCAACCAGACATTGCGGATGTGAAGCACGTGTTGAAATCACAGGCAGCTGAGATATTCTATGTCGTGTATCCTTTGCGTTCGATATACGGGATTTGTTTTGTCGCTGGAAGCGTGTCTGTAACATGTGTCCCATCAATTGCGCCAATGTAGTCCTGCAATACAAATACTTATTAACAATGACGCACATGTATTGATTGAGTCCATACACAAAAATTAACACGTGTTTTGAATTATTCTAAATTGGCGAACAACAAATAACCCGAAAACACATGCGTGCTTGTCACTCGTCGGTCTATGAAATTGGACACCGTTTGTTGTAGGTCGGGTGCGACTTTACGGTATCGTCTTCAAGCCTCAGGACGACACATAACGCGATGAACATAGCAGTTTTATGATTCATGTTGAGTGGCCGAACAACTCATGTACTACGCGTTGGCTGATCCCGTGCGCAATGATGAAAAGATTCATACCAACCCAATTGGGCGAACCGGGCTTTTGAAGTTGGGAGTCCCAAATAGGAGGGGGCCATGGGAGGGGAACTGCTTTTGTGGGGGTTCGAGGCGGCGTCCTCGATTTTTTTTCTCAAACCACAATTACTGGACCCATTCTTATGAGAATCTAATATTTTTCTATAAGTTATAGTCTTTAAAAAACTTACAAAAAGTCATTGCACAAAAATAAAATTTATATCTATTTTATCTAAAATTAAGCTACGTAGTCGATGGACACAAATTTAAATCCTTTTAATAGTGTTATATACAATTATTATTCGAACACAATATATATTAACAAGCAAAGTACTTTTATTAATTTTGTATTATCATTTGAAGAATTGGCCAATTATTTGTAAATTTGTATTATTAATTTTATTAGTTCAATAGGTCCAATTGCCTTACATTAAGAGCCAGTTGGTCTAATTTATGAACTAGTTTATTTGACCAAAATGGCTTATTTGATAAAAAATGGTTTATTTGACCAAAAAATTTGCCTTGGTAGCCTGACATTTTTTACTATTCTTTGTTGATCATAAATAATTTTCTCCTCCTCTGAGCACGGCGGCGACAGTGGTGGAGACCTGCAAAAGGTGGCTGGACTTTTTTCTCCCGTGTCCACTCCGGTGTGATAATCAGTATATGATTAAAACATCTGTGCAAAATAGCAATATGGAGTGTATAAGAGCTGTGTGTTCCCTGTTTTTACCTAGGGGTTGGCCTCTATTTATAGGAATGGCCTGCAGTTATTGATGATAGATGTCCCTTCATCTTCCTCATTTGATAATGGGTGTCCTTTCATCTTCCTCATTATTAGGAGTTAATGAGGGATATTTCATCTTTCCAATTGTTGAAAGATGTTTCGTCTTCCCGATAACTGGTGGTAACTGTCATTCCATGGGTCACATGCCTGGCTAATCTGATGACAGTTGGGTTATTGCAGTCTATCTGTCAGAAGTGTGCTCATGAGACTAACAAGGTAGGCAAGCCGGTGAGGCGGGCGTGCCACCATAGCTAAATAATATACAGCAACTGTCATTATTTATATTATCATAAGCCCCTCTACTTCCCTTAGACCACTTTTCATAGATCGTTGTCAATGGAAAGTAGAAATAATCTATTGCTCCCGCTCTTTTCTAACTTTTTCGCATGTAAACTCATCGCCTTGATTTTTAAACATAGGCGCATCGCCTTGTTTTTCTGACAGAGGCTCATCGCCTTGATTTTTAAACATAGGCTCATCGCCTTGTTTTTCTGATATAGGCTCATCGCCTTGATTTTTTAACATACGTTCATCACCTTGTTTTTCTAACAAAGGCTCATCGCCTTGTTTTTTGGACAGAGGCTTATCGCCTTGAATTTTAAACATAGGCTAATCGCCTTGTTTTAAAACACAAGCTCATTGCTTTGTTTTTTAGACATAGGCTCATCGCCTTGATTTTCTGGATAGAGGCTCATTGGCCTTTTTTTTCGCATTGCAGGCTCATCGCCTTGATTTTTAAACAGATGATCATTGGCCTTGTTTTTCAGACAGAGGCTCAACGCCTTGATTTTTAAACAAAGGCACATCGCCTTGTTTTTCAGACAGAGGCTCATCGCCTTAATTTTTAAACATAGGCTCATCGTCTTATTTTTCAATGGTAGCTATCACCTTAATTTTTAAATAGTGGATATCGCCTTGATATTTAAACAAAGGCTCATCGCCTTATTTTTCAATGGTGGCTATCACCTTGATTTTTAAATATAGACTCATCGCCTTATTTTTCAATGGTGGCTATCACCTTGATTTTTAAATAGTGGCTATCGCCTTGATTTTTAAACAAATGCTCATCGCCTTATTTTTCAATGGTGGCTATCACCTTGATTTTTAAATATAGGCTCATCGCCTTATTTTTCAATGGTGTCTATGACTTTGATTTTTAAATAGTGGCTATCGCCTTAATTTTTTAAACAAAGGCTCATCGCCTTATTTTTAAATAGTGGCTATCGCCTTATTTTTCAATGGTGGCTATCACCTTGATTTTTAAATAGTGGCTATCACCTTGATTTTTAAACAAATGCTCATTGCCTTATTTTTCAATGGTGGCTATCACCTTGATTTTTAAATAGTAGCTATCGCTTTAATTTTTAAACATAGGCTCATCGCCTTGATTTTTGAATAGAGGCTCATTGGCCTTGTTTTTTTGATTAACGAGATGTGGTGACCTTCTTTCTCAATGGTGGTCGACCTTGTTTCGGCCTTATAAGCCCCTCTACTTTCATAGACTATCGTTAATGAAAAGTAGAAGTAATCTGACGCACTTGCTCATCTCAAAAAAAAAAAAAATTTTGGGCGAGGTCCCCGCCTAGAATGAGGTCGCCGCACCGGAGTGAGCTCGTCTTGAAATTATCTTTATTTTACTCGCCTGGAGTGAGCTCGCCTTGGTAATTTTTTTTTTTTTTAGCCAAAGCTCGTCTCCTCACCTAACCTTTGCAGTAGTTGAGGATATTTTTATCACAGGTTGGATCCAATGGGTGCACTAGAACTTTCCAGCTAGTCAGATTATTAAATGGTACATTCATCATTTATCCCCCGTATATGGTTTATTTTCTGCTTGTCTTTATTGTTTCGAGATTCAGGCTCATCCCGAATCTTTCTTTTGTTAGACTCAGATTCATTTCGATCTTTCATATTTTTGGTAATGAGATATGCTTCTTCAGCGTCAACATACTTATCTCCCCTCTTTAGTAACTTATGCATCGTATCCGGTGGATTTTTGGAGAGTGACATCTTGAAAGAACGACTTCGAGTTCCACTCATCATGGCAGTGACTACAGCAAACATCTGCAGATCTTTGATTCCCAGCGTGGTTCTATTGAATCGGGCAATAAAATCTTTCAGCAATTCGTCCTTATCCTGCGTTAATTGTATCAGACTGATAGCAGTTTTCTTAACACGTTTGCTACTGGCAAAGTGTGCAACAAAACTCTTAGAAAAATCGTCAAATGTATAGATCGATTTTGGAGGAAGGGTGGCTACCCAGTCCCTGGCCTCCCGCCTAAGTGTTGGTGGGAAAACCCTGCACATAATTGCATCAGGGGTGGCTTGTAACCTCATCAAGTCAACAAAAAACCTGAGGTGATCGACAAGATCAGAGGATCCGTCGTACTTCTCCATCTGTGGCTGTTTGAAGTCTCGTGGCAAGGGGACTGCCATCACTTCTAGGGAAAAATGGTCTTCTTCCAACACGATGGATTGTTGCCTACTATTTTTATTGGACATAGCCTCAGCTATTTTGCGACCCATCATTTCTTCTAATCTTTGTTCCAGACTTAACACTGGTGTCTCAACCAGCGTAGGCATGGGCATTCATGACGGTTGCCCCCAGTGTGGATTTGGGCCAGATGTCAATGAATGGAAGTGGGGTGCGAAGGTGGAGCGAAGAGAACCGGAGCTGCAGTGGAGCTACCGTTGGCGGTGTTTCCATTGTTGGAAAGTTAGAAGTCTGGGGAGGAGCCCCTAGCGGTAGGGCCCTATCGGTGGATGGCTAGGACCCTGGGGGCAAAGCCCCTGGTAGTAAAGATCATACCGGCAGAGGGTTAGGACCCTGTGGTAGCTGAGAAACCGCAACGTTCCGATCTTGGAGTACAGTCGTTAAGGCCGCCACCCGAGCTTGCAGTGCCGCAAGTTGAGCAGCAGAAGCAAATTCTTGTTGTGGGTGATTAGTGGCAGCGTTGGACTCAATGCCTACATCCCCGACGGGGGCTGATGGAGAGGTTACGTTCCTAGCTCTTCTGGTTCGAGCTATAACTTTTTGTGCAGTTCCCACAGACGGCGCCAATTGATGATAAATAATTTTCCTCCTCCGAACACGACGACGGCGACAGTGGTGGAGAGACCGCAAAAGGTGGCGGGGCTTTTTTTCCCCGTGTCCACTCCGTGATGATAATCGATATGATTAAAACATCCGTGCGAGAATAGCAATATGGAGTGTATAAGAGCTGTGTGTTCCCTGTTTTTACCTGGGGGTTGGCCTCTATTTATAAGGATGACATGCAGTTATTGATGATAGATGTCCCTTCATCTTCCTCATTTGATAACGGGTGTCCTTTCATCTTCCTCACCATTAGGAGTTAATGAAGGATGTTTCATCTTTCCAATTGTTGAGAGATGTTTCGTCTTCTCGATAACTGGTGGTAATTGACATTCTATGGGTCACCCGTCCGCTAATCGCGACGGTTGGGTTATTGTAGTCTATCTGTCAGAAGCGTGCTCATGAGACCAACAAAGTGGGTAAGCCGGTGAGGCGGGCGAATCGTTGAGGCGGGCGTGCCACCATAGCTAAATAATATACAGCAACTGTCATTATTTATATCATCATTTGTCAAATAAACTATTTTGGTCAAATAAACTAATTTATAAACTATACCAAACAAGCTCTAATTGATCAAATTGTCACCCATATTAGGTAAAAGTTAAATTATATATTTAAAAAAACTACAAAAAAAAAAACCCCCAAAAAAGTTGGGGGGCTCCAGATCTCCCCTGGGACCCCCTAGCTCCGCCACTGTACCAACCACTTCATATAGCGGAGCTCTACCACTGTCCAGCAAGATATACGTGTCTCGTAGATCATTGCAAAATCTGGTGAACACGTTCAATCTCATTCGAAAATCTCGATACTACTAATCCTTGTTTCCATGCAATATGTCTCTAACCAACTGTTCCCCACTTTAGATGTACATGTACGCATGGCCTTTGTCAACGTACCGCAAATAATAACATCTAGCAACACCACAAATAATCCTGCAAAAGACCATCCACTACACGTAGGGGTGGCAAATGGGCCGAGCAGCCAACGGCAAACTCGCCTACTCGGGATTGTTTAGGGACGAGCTCGAGCCCCAAAAAATTTTACGGACCAAACTTGAGCAGACTCGTGTTTTGGAATTTTTTTTTTTATTTTGAAGTTTGCATAAAAAATTTGCCTAAAAAAACGAACTGGCCCGTGGGCAACTTGACTCGACCAATTGCCACACCAACCGCATGTTATCATCATCCAATTGTTCAAGCTCAAGTAAATAATTACTGTTTCTAACCATTACAAATCAAGTACTCTGTACTTCAAGGAAATAATTTGATTTTAGAAAACAATCTGCAAATATGTTAGTTCTGTAAGAATTCACAACTTGCACTTATTATAAAAGAAACGTACTCGTTGAAATTTTAGTAGAATTCAATTTCTTGAGGGAATACTTGCAAGAAATCAACTTTTGCTAAAATTCAATTTTACACATGATCCAATGCACTTCTGTAATTTACAATAATAACTTTATAGAAAGAAATAATTCAACATTGCTAGTCTGTTAAGATGGCCGGTAGATTGCAACTTCAACAAATTTTCAATTTTTTCAAACAATAATTGATTACATGCAATACATGAACAAATGCTTAATAAATGCTTAATTGCGTGATTTTATTAAACTAATTTTTACTCTAATTTATGCCCGTGTTATCAAATGCGTGCATAATTTTGAACCCGAGATAATCTACACATTTTGTTATTCTACGTATATGTGCAAAGACAAAAAAAATATTGCGAAATGAAATATTCGTCCTAAGTTCAATTAAATTCTCATGTTACGATCATACAAGACTAGTATGGACCTCAACATATATATAAATTGTATCCGTTACTGCAAATAAATGGTAAACATGCAAATGAAAACCATGTGAATGACACGCACATTCAAAATCAAAACAATAATCATCATTCAATGCGAACGACAAGTTCCATCTTCAAACAAAATATTGTTTAATAAAAATGATTAACTAATGTATACGAAGTGACCAAAATAAGACTGAATTTTGAAGAAGCGCGAAAGACGTTCTATTGTGTACTTTAAATTGTGTTATTGTGGTGTGAAAAAATAATAGGTTAATTGGTCCATGTGTTCTAACCTCAATATTAAAAAAAATTAGGTCAGAGCCGGTTCGGTTCCGAGTACTAGAACCGATCGATTGTTGGTTCAAGAAACAAAAACCATTTAAAATTTAAGTAAAAGAAAGCAAAATGTCTGAGGTTCGATTTGGTTCAGTTGGTTCCGATTCTTTTACCCACCCGTAGTAGGTAGCCCATGAGCTTGCTTCCCTTGCTTGTTTAGTTGTCAATATAGAAAGCAAGATCCCTCCGTTTATCACTCTATAGAAAGAACATCCCATACATACTTGCTTGCCCTAATCGAATGTTATCCCTTACTCCATCCCCTGAAGGAGCGTATCCTTTTTCATCTAATGCCGTCTTTTCCAACTCCCTTTCTTCCCGTCTCAGTCATCTCATCTCTCTTACCTGAACATAGAAGATAAGGGGTTAGCGAGACTGACTCCCCTTATGAGCCCGAAAGCCATATGAATGAAAGCAAGCAAAAAAGTGAATTAGACAAAATGGTACCACTCCATAAGAACAAATTCACCACAATCTTTCCCTATTTCCGAGCTTGGGTGGTTAGCTCTTTTCATCTTTGTATTGTATTTGTTTCTCGTTGACTAGACTGCTAACTAGTCAATTTGTGAGTGATAAACCGATCTCGAGAAAAAGGACAGACTTGATTAGTGAGTTCAGAGACAGAAGCGATCAAGGGGTTAACTGACTCGCATGCTTACCGCAGAGCGGAAGTGAGTACTTAAACAGATTTAATGGCCGATTGAATTGAACTCAGACCAATTGCGTCTACGGTGGGAATGGTAGGATTCGGGTTTGTTGGGGCAAGGATAAGAACAAATCCAAGAATCAAAAAAGTGAACCATGTTGTTTGAAGCAGTTGAAGTATTGGATAGATTGTATTCACTTGTTATTTCGCCCACTAATAGGGGCGTTCTTGTCTAATATGAATCTCGATATTGCTATAAAAAAATAAACATGTAAAAATATAAATAATTATCGATCTTAGGAGGTTTTCTTTGCTATGGGAAGAAATCTTCAATTTCTCCCTTTAAACGAAACTCTTCCTCAATCCTTTCTCTCAAACGGTGATCTCCAAGCTAGATTCACCGTCTCAATCTATCATCTTAAAACTATAAATTAGGTTTTCTTCAATCTTGTTTTTGTTTTGTTACGATAGTAGATTTTTCTTTGTTCTTTTTTTTCTAGATTTTTTATTGATATTATTTTTGTTGTCAATTTTTTTATTTGAAAACGGATCATACAGTCGAATCCCACCGATTAAGTAATATACTAGTTAAGTTTTTTTTTTTTATTTAAAAGTAGTTTTATAATTTAAGAACCAGTTTGACAAGGATTACAAGTCGAAGTGATTTGTTTCAAGATATTTTTACTTTTCAAACTAATTTTAACATAAAATACATATATATTACCCTTATACAACAAAATGTAATTTCAAAGTACATGTTAGAATTTTCAGCTTTTTTGCACAAATGGTCCCTGACTTTTGCACTTACTGCAGGTTGAGGACCTATTGTTTTATTTTTGGCAGTTTGACCCATATTTCAAATGTTTTTTGCAGCAATGGTCCTTTTCATCAATTTTCGTCCAAATGCTTGTGAAAGTTGACGGTGGAAAATTTTTGGGTAAATAGCACAAAACGTCCCTACCTATTGAGGGTATTGTGAAAACGTCCCTACCTTCAAAATTTTGGCATTTTACCCTTACCTCTTGGATTTCTGAACAAAACGTCATTTAGTCCAAAATCAGCCATTAACATAGGGGTAAATTAGTCCAACCACTTTTTTTCACATATATATTACTTCTTTTAAAATTGGGGGCTTCCCATGCAATTTCCAAAATTGCACCATGCACCCCCATCCCCAAAATTTCCAAACGCACCAATGGTCATGGATGAAAGGATCGACCTCAATTTTTCGACCATCGAACATCTCTTAAGTTACTCATTTCTTGCAATAATGGTCATGGTTTTGTTTTGTAAATCTTTAATATCCAAACTCACCCGTTGAAATTGAATAGTGCAGATTTCAAAATTTTCTCACACGTGTCATTTGCGCGTAGCAGAAGTGTTGATATATCTCCATAAGACCAGGACATTGACAATAGAGCTTATTACGTATATGAGATGATCGCGATTGCCTCCCATGGCTTCGCGGCTTCAACGACCGTTGTGATTACCCATAAGTATGGTGGTCAAGCCACCGACTTATCAAGATTTGCCATATGTTCGTCATTTTCTTTTGAAGATGTTGCTACTGTTGTCATTGTAATTGCGACAATCTGTGAAGCCACCCGACCCATTGAAACGGTGATGGAGTCGGGCATTTTGTACTCTTGTCTCTTCTTTCTTCTTCTCTCTTTCCTTTAGCCACCTCCCGACTGCTCTCGCCGCCTTGGCTGGCTAGCTATAGCACCGTGCGGTGAGTGATTTCACCACCACCATAAGCGGTAAGCGTGGTGGTTAATAAAGGTTGTAGGGTGTTGTTTGCATAGTGACGTCAACCGAGGTTAAGATTAGGTAGATGCCGTAGTTCTTGTGGTCGACGGGGAAAGGCTTTGAGCGGACTGCGGTGGCGATGTTGTATGGAGAGGCGGGTGAGGTGGGTGCCGTGGGAGTAGAGATGGTCGAGTACTCACCAACAAGGATTACTGAACGTGAGATGTTGGCTCCGTCGATCAAGATAAAAGAGATACTGATGCGCCACCACTCCGCCGGCAGAAGGGAAGGTGCGTGACAGCGGTGGTTGAAGGTGGAGATAGAGAGTAGAAAGTCCTTGATTAACATGCCATGGTTTCCACCGGGTTTGACTTTTTGATTTGGGGGACGGGGCCTATCATGCAATTTTGAAAATTGCATGGGAAGCTCTCAATTTTAAAAGAAGTAATATATATGTAAAAAGGTGATTGGACTAATTTACCCTATGTTAATGGTCGATTTTTGGACTAAAGGCGTTTTGTTCAGAAATCCAATAGGTAAGGGTGAAAATGCCAAAATTTTGAAGGTAGGGACGTTTTCCACAATACCCTCAATAGGTAGGGACGTTTTGTGCTATTTACCCAAAAAATTTTATTTAAAAAGTAAAGAAAAATTTGCAGCAAAGGTCTCTATTCTTTCGAGAAAGTGTTGAAAAGTCCCATAACTTTCTAATCCTAACACATATGACCCCAAACATTTTTAACAATTTAACTCCCAACTTAAATAAATTAAAAATAACTCATAAACCTTTTCAAAAATACACATAAGTCCTAAATCTTTTTATTTTTTACAGATTTACACTTAAAATAATAAAAAGTGTATCATCAAGTCCCAAAACTTTTAATTTTGTTCACCAAAATGACATTTAAATTGTGTTTGATTAAAATCAGATTTTTTTAGTAAAAGTTGTTGAAATGTGTGGTTGAAAAGTTGTGGGACCATAAAATATGTGGTTAAAATTAATTGTTGACTTTGACCTTAACTTTTTATCAAAATCAAAATTGAAAACAAACGGGCTTTTAGAGTCTCTACAGATTTTGTCCAGTGGTCCATGAATTAAAAAAAATTATATCCATGATCAAAATTTGACCAATTTAAAATTTTAATTTATCATATCAAT
This sequence comes from Forsythia suspensa, assembly GCA_023638005.1. NCBI lineage: Eukaryota > Viridiplantae > Streptophyta > Magnoliopsida > Lamiales > Oleaceae > Forsythia > Forsythia suspensa. The sequence continues at coordinate 29,714,698 of CM042670.1, read as the reverse complement.
TAAAAAAAATGTGGTGGTGAGCTGGAGACTTTTTTTTTAATTATTATTTAGTAATTTGTAGAGTGGCAAATAGGCCGGATTAAGCGCCCAATCCAAAATTGGACGGGCCACATAAAAATCGACTAGACTAGTCCCGACTCAATTTTATATGGGTTTGGTATTTCTTTGGGCCAACCCACCCAGATTTTGGGGCCACCAACTTACATTTTAACTTATTTTTAAAATAATTACTTATAATTAAAAAAAAACTAAAATTCATCATCTTCCTCCACTACCCCACCTCAACCCGACTTTCACCCCACCCCACCCCATCCCATCACATCCCATCTCGAAAATCCGACCAGAGGAGAGGGGATTTCTCCCCCCTCGGGTCGCCGAAAAATCCCTCCCACCGGGTCGCGAAACCCACAGCTTCACAAGAATTTTTTTCTCACGAAACTAGGGAGATTTCTCCCTGGTTTTTCGCTGAAAAAGGAGGATTTCTCCCCCATCCCCGTCGTAACAAATAGGAGGGAGGATTTCTCCTTCCTTGTTTCTGACCGTCCGGCCGGAAACTAGGGGGGAGAAATCCCCCCTTTTCATGTCGAAACCAAGGAGAAATCTCCCTGGTTTCGTGAGAAAAAATTCTTGCGAAAACAGGGAGATTTCTTCCTGGTTTCGCGACCAGCGGGGAAGGGATTTCAGACGACTATGGGGAGAAATCCCTCTCCTCTAGTCGATTTTCGGGGATGGGGTGGATGGATGGGTGGGTGGGGGTCGAGGTTGGGGTGGGGTAGTGGAGGAAGATGGTGAATTTTGATTTTTTTTTAATTATAAGTAATTATTTTAAAAAAATAAGTTAAAATGTAAGTCATCGCCCATCGGCCCAAAATCGGTTGGGTTGGCCCGGCAAATACCAAACCCATGTAAAATGGGTCGGGACTAGTCCATCGATTTTTATGTGGCCCGTCAATTTTAGGTTGGGCGGTTTATCCGGCCTATTTGCCAATTCTACCAATTACTAAATAATAATTAAAAAAAAAAGTCTTCACCACCACCACCTTTTCTTTAATTGATATGGCAAATAAATTAAAATTTTAAATTGGTCAAATTTTGATCATGGGTATAATTTTTTTGTTAATTAATAGCCCACTGGACAAAATCTGTAGAGACTCTAAGAGTCCGTTTGTTTTCAATTTTGATTTTGATAAAAAGCTAAGGTCAAAGTCAACAATTAATTTTAACCACACATTTTATGGTCCCACAACTTTTCAACCACACATTTCAACAACTTTTACTAAAAAATCTGATTTTAATCAAACACAATTTAAACGTCATTTTGGTGAACAAAATTAAAAGTTTTGGGACTTGTTGACATACTTTTTTATTATTTTAAATGTAAACCTGTAAAAAATAAAAAGATTTAAGACTTATTTGTATTTTTGAAAAGGTTTATGAGTTATTTTTAATTTATTTAAGTTGGGGGTTAAATTGTCAAAAATGTTTGGGGTCATATGTGTTAGGATTAAAAGTTATGGGACTTTTCAACACTTTTGAAAGATTGGGGACCTTTGCTGCAAATTTTCCTTTACTTTTTAAATAAAAAATTTTCCACCGATATTTGGACGGAAATTGATGAAAAGGACCATTACTGTCAAAAACATATGAAATAGGGGTCAAACTGGAAAAAATGAAACAATAGGTCTTCAACCCACAGTAAGTGCAAAGGTCAGGGACCATTTCTGCAAAAAATCCTAGAATTTTCACAATTTACGTTAATCTACCAAGTTTGACATAGAAATAGAGACCGACGTCTTCACGTATTTGTGCTCTGAATTAGCCCAAATGTCTCGTAGAGAAGATCGTTATTCTCTCTCAAAACGCCAATATTCTAGGTTCGATCGTGAATCCAGGTGAAGAATATGAAGAATATAAAATTTTGCTCGTGTTTTTAATATTTTATGATTTTCTATCTTCCGGTACCAGTAAACTGCTGTATATTTTATTTGAAGTGAACTGCATTTCAATAGTTTGCAATTTTGATTTGAATTAGAGTTTCGTAAGTAAAAGGATATGGAATTCCTGCAGTGATTATAGATATTTATGATTGCTGCTATTTTTACACTTATTCTGGACGGATGAAATTGGTTAAACAATTTACCAAAATTAATAAATAAATTGAATCAATCAAGAAATACTAAATGTGGATAGTTGGAACTTTCAGTTATTTGTAGACAAGGAGATGCTTCGCTTGTAATGTTGATAAACAGAGTTGCTCTTGTTATCTGTAAAATTACAGCATAGGCGCTGGCACGGACGAGTTTCTGCCTCATACTGTCTGGCGAAAACCTTTCTTTCTATTGTTTACCCCTAATGAATAGTCTTGTCTATTTTGTAATATTAACTACTCTTTGACTGTCACCAATGCCTTGTACTCTTGATATATGTTGTAACACATGGATGGATTTTTCTCTAAAGATTGTAGTTCTGGTGTTTGACTCCTTCTAGTAATTGAATATTTGAATTTGCATCCAACAGCAAGACTCATACTTCTGTTGCTTTCTGCTAGTCCTAAGAGATCTAGGAGGGATGGTAAACCGGAAATTGAAAGACAGCCAACTGATTCTGTTATGGATAAAGAACATTTGGACTGGGATCAGAAGAGCCGCCTTTGGCTGAAGGATGAATTACCTCTTGAGGCCTCGTTGGTTAAGGATCCTAAGGTAGAAACTGGAGCTGTGAGTAAAGAATCTGAATACAAAACTGATGGATACCATGTAGGAATCAAACGTTCTACTTACCAAACTAAAGTACCTGAGTCTCGATCTTATTTTCAGGTGATATATTGAAGAAAAGAAATTCTTCTAGCTACATAGGAATTTTTTCTTTACTGATTTGTCATCTGATTGTGCTTATATGAACTGATTTCTTATTTCTTTATCTTTTGGATGCCAGGTCTTTTGAGAAGTCTTTCTCCTGTCATTGATCACTTTGCAATTTAGTTGCTGCTGTATTTGCTTTGTCATAATCAAAATTTTGTTGCCAGACTGACCAGTAGTTACTAGTTTCATTATCTGGCATCTGGTGACTTTTTGAGGAAATCCTGATATGACATCCAAGTCATCGGGTTGTGAAAAAATTGATTATTCTCATTGAGAGTATGCTAACCCCCATCTTATTATAATAGGAGTCATAGTCATCCCAAAATATAGTTGTTACACTTCTAGAGGGAGTGAGGGGCCTTTGGTGTGACCAACCACCAGATAGAAGAGAGACCAAAATTAACATGGCTTGATGTAGTTGCTTTAGATTTCCCATTAGATTTAGTAATCAACATAGCAGATAGAGAAGAACGATTCATGAACCCGGCTCCGAATTTACTGGGAGAAACTTAATTTTTTGTTGTACTCTCCAAAAAGGGATTCATCACGGAAGAAAATATTTCATGCTTTCAATTGGTACAACAAGATAGATGGCTATTCTTGCCTTGTTAAGGCCTTCAAATGTAGTCTTTCCAATTAATTTATGCTCAATATACATTTTCCCCTTGCTCTTGTCTTAAGCATCTATTTATATTAGATTTTATAGGATAATGCATTAATATCATGCATGCATCTCTTGGTATTAGGCCAAAAACACTGTAGTCTTGACTAGTGAATTTACTCAATTTACAACCTTGTTAGCCAGGCAGTATTGGATTTTTGTTCAGCCTGGTGGCTTTAAGTGCCTCCATGCATATGACAATATTAGGCTTGCCTGTGCATGTCTTATAACAGTATGTTGACCGCGGTAATGCTGGGCAAGTTGGGCGAAGCTTCAGTCAGAGGGCATCCGCTGGTAAGATTTTTTATGCTGAATACTACAAATGTGACTGTACTATTCACTTCAGTCAAAGACCTCCTGGGGAAGTAACAATTTTGGTGTTTTTGCTTGAGAGTTGGACAAGCATTTGCATGCTGGAAAATTGTATAGCCAGATTATTGAACACTGTTCATCACTTTCTTTAGCTTGCCTTTACATTTACTTACATTTAGTGCTATGACATCTCTCATTTCTTCAAATAGACCCGTCAATTGCTTTCAGAAAACTATCTTGAAGAAGGTCGCTATTTTTTCATATCATAACATTACTATTGATTTAATTTTTTGCAGAGCGTGGATGGTGGGGAGATGCAAAGGAGCAGCTAAATGACAGGATTAAAAATAAAACAGTGGAGAGTGATGCACAGCTAAAGGACCCGAATACTAAAGATAACAAGAAACGTAGCCACGCAGGGCAGCGTGATGGGTACTTCAGAATTGAGGCGGATCCTAAACTCCCTGCACGTAAAAGGCCTTCCTTTAGAGAGCAAAAGTTTTCTGCAGATCCCAAGAAAACTTGCAAAGCAGCAACCGATCCTGTGATGCCGAACCCTGAAGATCATGCTGTGGAAAGTGAAAAAAGAGAAGAGAGAGGCCTTACCCCCCGTCATTTTGGAAGACGTGAAAGACCATTCGTGGAGGAGAGGGAAATCGGGGGATAGCATGGAGAGGTAACTTTTCATTAAGAGAAAAGTATGGAGCTAGTGGTAAGGACAGGAAAACCGATAGGGTCACTCCAAGGCAAGTTTATCCTCCAACTGGAGGCCATGACGAGAAATGGAAGCACGATTTTTACAATGAAGTCAATAGGAGTCCAACCCCAGAGATTGAGGAAGATCAGATTGCAAAAATTGAAGCACTATTAGCTTCGTGATCAATCTGTCAAGATTATGTTTGCCAATGTAATTCTGTATTATAGTTTTGTATTCCTAATTTGCACTTACACTACTTGTTCTTTAGTTGTGAGAATCATTTGCACTTTCACTTTGAGTTAACTTGGTTGCTGCCTCCTGTCGGCAAGGCGGGTGTACAATTGTATTAAGTATTGTGCTTTCAGACCATGGCATACGTTTTGAGCATTAACATACTCAAGTTATTTAAAATGTACCGTGAAATTTTTTGATACCATGTCTGCATATTTTGTCTTGTGCCAAGTGTGGAAGCTCAGTTGTCTAAGAAACGCAGTTATATGCATGTTCAGTTTGCATGCAGATGCATCTCATGTGTAGCTTAGCTGGTTCCTTGGTTTCCCAGTTTGTGGCATAGGAATTGCACATGAAGTCATTTAAGGTTATTTATTTCAAAAGTCAAGACAAGTAATTTACTTATTTTAACTTTGATCAATAGATATTATTTATTTTAAAACTTACTTGTTTACTTATAAGTACAACCATCAGTTGACTCATTATGCACTGAAACACCCTATCAAAAATGGATACCATGAAACAAGCAGGGCATTCCTCCAATAATATCTTTGCATAGGCAATGTGGAATTTACAAGAGTTGAGAAGTAAAAAATTCTTGGCATAGACCAAAAAGCAGCACCAAGTTTATGCAAGGCAGAGGATTGTAGGCTGTAGCAGATCAAAACGATGGCACAGAAGGACAAAGGTCATCTGCCCATCAACGTAGAAACTGATTTGAATATCAATACAGATGCTATTCAAACCATCTCTTGGCGCAAACCCCGACTCCTAAATTAATTCAGCAGTATCGTAGATTCTGCAAAACAGCAAGCTAATGACAATCAGCGCCTGCTTCAATCTCCTCAATACATAAAATGTTGCTCTATTTGATTGTCTGGTATGCCTATATCATCAATAACCATGGCATATAAAATGTGGCGACAAAATCTATTTTAGATGCTCATACGTCAGTAGCTTTTCCCCCTAAAACTAAGATTATCATTTTATGAATGAGGGTAAAATTTATAATCTAACTGGAAATTATGCAAGGAGAAACGCACATCGCAGGATGCTGAAGCTTGCAGGTACATTGTCATTACAGATTATACAGCAAGTTACTTGAAATCTATTAATATCAATATGGACTAGAAATCGACTTGGTATGTGCAACCAAATAGTGCAATTGTAGCAGACCAACTCTAAAAGGAAACGAGAGTAAAATAGTAAGTGATACGAAGTCACCTTGATTGTCAAAATTGTAAACCATATTGTGCTCTATTAATGTCAGTTTCTTCTCAATAACATAAAATCAAATCAAGACCATATTATTGGTCATGCAGTGACAATGCAATGAAATAGTATTTATTTGAAATATTCCCCACCCACAAAGAAAAATACAAGAGCAGTCAAGCCAAAAAAAAAAAAAAAGAAGAAGAAGAAGCTATTTTGCAAGCCATATTAGTTTTGACAGAAAGCTCAGCATAAAATTTCTTTTTCAGCAAGTTGGCTTTGATGAATAGAGAAAAGAAGAAATTGCCAAAATAAATATGGTACTCAAAAGGAAATTTTCTCACATTGGATTACATGGTGAATTCACATTATATATATATGAAAGATTAAGTTGCATTTCTCACAACTTATGATGATAAATTCAAAGGCGTAAAACTAAGACAGATTGGTATTGCTTCCTGAAATCAATGGTAATTTAATTTGATGGGAAAAAAAAAAGGTAAAAGATAATCAAATACCATAGGCATCTGTTCTGACCTGAATAGTTCCCTAAGTTAAATACGAAGATCTTCAATGTCAGTTAAGAGATCGGCACTTCCAGTGGACCTTTTATCTGGCAGGCTAACTACTAGCTGACCGCATGCACCACTTATATCTTGGCCCATTTGTTTACGTACTGTTGTTCGGATGTTATATGTACCTCTAAGTATTTTCTGGAATCGGGCAACTTTCTGATCATTGCTAGTTGAGAAATCACTCAGAGTACCAATTGGATTAAATGGTATCAAGTTTATAACCTGCCACAAATGGCAGAAATGGAGATCAACGTTGAATGAATTGGTTATTTAAACCAAGCAAATGAAGGTAGTTGATCTCAAATATAAAGCTCACCACTTGTAATGACTCCAGCAATTTGCCAAGCTGGTGAGCCTGCTGTTCCTCATCATTCACCCCGTCAAGCATTATGTACTCAATAAAGATTTTCTGCTGACTAAAAAGAAGACCAAGTGAGATATCTGACAACTTAATGTGACAATGAAAAGTAAAGATCAAAAGAGACACATAAATAAAGCAGAAACAGTTGCAAGGTTCAAAATATGGAAGAGAGAATGATGCATAAACAATGACAGTTGTAGGGTCCTATAGGGAATCTCCGGATCTACGCTTATTTTCAACAATAAAAAGAAACAATGACACACTAAAAACCTGTTATTTTGATATTCTCGTAGTGCATTCATTAGTCTTTCCAAAGGAAATGCCCGTGCTGCAGGCATTATCTGACATCGAATATCTTGTACTGGTGCATGCAGTGACACTGCTAGGTTCAAGTTTGGTATATCAGTCTGAAGCTTGTTGATAGCATGGATAATGCCAACCTGCATAAATTTAAACACAATATTTCTAATTCTGTAACATAATTATGTATGTAATTCGTGAATGGCATGATGCTGAAAACTACAAAAAATTTACATGATCCATAACTTGAATGGAAGCTTTTACTTGCACAAATATGGAAGAAGATTTGGAAAAACTTTCATCTACAAATTTCAAAATATTCAAGCAGTCTTGATAACGTGTGATAAATTTGAAATATCAAACTTAAGCAAGCAACAGAGAAGTCTGCACCGTTGAGACAGTAATTTTCTTTGGCGAGAGTTGAAAAGGAGATGCTGTCATGACTCTAATAGCTTCCACCACTGAGGCGTAGTTGTTCAATGGCTCTCCCATGCCCTACCAACATTGAATAATCATGGAGATTAAGAGAGCACTTCAGTTAATAAATCACTAATATATTAATTAAAAAAATAAAAAAAATTCAATGCCCAAATCACAATGGAAAAAAATTCAGCACCCCAAAAAGATCATCCTGTACTTTCACAAGTCAAATCAGAATATTTTTGAAGAAATTTGCAATAATTATTCTACTACCCTTAAAGCAAAAAGCTCGCTATAGCAGTATATTCTGCGTTTTATTATTCTTGAAGAAAGAGATAGTAGAAATAGAAACAGCATCCAAAATAAAGGGGACTAAACAGGAACAAGAGAGATCCGCCGAAGAAGATTCTTCTCCTTCCTTTTTTTTCGGAAGAAAAGGAGGATCCGAACAAAATCGATGAAACAGAAGAAATCCGAGTGAATGGAAAGGAAAAAACATAGGATGAATTCCACTTTCGATTTACTGGCTCTAAAAATAGCCCAGTTTTTTAAGATTCTTATCTAATGAAAATCAATGAAAATCACGACAATTCAAAATTCGGAAAATAAAAAATAAAAAAAAAATTGGTTTGAAACAACCTCTTGTGACTTCTTTTTTATTCTAACCGTTGGAATCGACCATTTAGCTACATAAAAAATAATCGATTTGAAAAGGCTATCAAAAATGAAATGTCACAATATTTTTTTGACACATGCCAAAGTGTTGGAAAGGAAAGAATATGTAAGGCTAAATAAACGATAGCGAAGTAGTACCGTGATGGGAAAGGTGAAAAGAACCCCCATCGGGGAGTGAAATACCTAGACCTAACAAGATTAAGTGAATACCTAAAATTGTGGGCATTTTATTTTATCTTTCCATACATACCACATAAAAAAATGAAGAAGTTGATGAAAATCTTGCCCACAGTAATTGTTTGTTTCATCCCAGAAAGACAACAGGCCAATTTTTTTGGGAATCATGGAACAGCATAAAACAGAAAGTGTGACAATTAAAAGGTTTGAAGCATATAATGAGATAGATGTCTATATTTATAAGCATATGAGACATTAATTCAAATGATTAAATAAAAATCAAGAAGTATCTATTGACACAAGTCTAGTGAACTCAAATGGTGGAGGAAGAAAAGTAGATATTTTTCATCTTCTAAACAATGGACTTCTATCTTTTTCTGTATCGTATTCCTCAAGGACTAATTTGACCTGAGAAAGACTATTAGTAGGTAACCAACATCAATTTTGTTTATCACAAAATCTTGGAAATGATCAAGTCCTACAAATATGATGAACCCTTTAATCAGGGCAAATGTTGTTGAGATACAGTTCCAGGCTATCTTGCAACTGTAGCAACCTCCGCCAAATTGACACTGCCTCATCATTATTGTCCCCAACAGCTCCATGGATGCACTGCCATGTAAACAGGATCGTCTTCCAACATCAGCTCGCTTTATTTGATAATAGCACAAACACCATTGGTGTGCCTTATTGCATATATTCTGCTCAATATGCTTTTATGTTCTTCATAAAGTAGTCACTACTGATTCCAATTTTTGTCACAGAAAATCAAATGTGAAAATTGTAAGTTCAAACTTGAAATGGAATAATAAGCTATTAGTTTCCTTAGCTATCAAAGTCACCAATAAGCGCTCAACTCTTTTCCATATCTAAATCTGGTAATTTTAACTTCATTGATGACGACCGAGGGTCTAACCATAAACTTTGAGATCCTAAAAATGAGATATCCCAACCCCGTGGGTCCAAGTTCACCAACATATCCCACCCTGAAAAGAAAAAGAGGAAAAGGAGAAAACTGGAGATTTCAGCGTGGATAGAATTTTAGAATTTAGCGATATTCCCTCCATTCATCTTTAAATATCATCCGTTCAATTTAAGGAAGTTCCTCTTCAAACATCGCTTCCCTTCAAAGAGAAATACATCCTCTTGGAATTCGACAATGTTTGGTGCAGTACAAACATGCTAGTTCAGACACACACACGTCTATACACATCATAGTTTTGGAGTCCATGTGTTCCTCGAAAGCAAACATGCCATTTCACAATCCACGGACGATGTTTTATTAACTAGTCTGAAGCACTGTATGGTAGTTATGCTGTTAAAAAGAGAAGGGCAATACCATAAAAACAACATTGCGTATAGTTGATATGCGAGAGGCATGCACCAGTTGTTCCACAATTTCACCTGATGAAAGATTACTTTTGTATCCCATGCTTCCTGTTGCACAAAACTTGCAACCCATTTTGCATCCAACCTTTTGCAAACTCAGACGAAATTTATAATCACTTTCAATACAAAGTAAAAATGTGAACTCACAGTAAGTAAAAGGTTGTACCATAAGAGGGAGCATCTCCTTTGTATGCAAACTTTGAGGGGGAAAATTAAAAAATGAAGTACCTGAGAGGATACACACAAGGTTGACCTAGGTCCACCAGTACGAGGCTTCCCATCATATTTTCCCAAACGTGTATCATATCTCATTATGACAGCCTCCACAAATTCTCCATTCTAGAAAAATCGAAGAAAGGACATCAGTAAGGATAGTGTGCGCATTATAAAATAGTAAAATACACATCTTCGACAACCATAAATTCAAGCAACCCAGAACCACATACTCCCCTTTCTAGAGGGAGCCAAATTGGAGGTCTTGTCAAACAGATGAAAGCCCAATTGAACGCACTATCATTTTACAAAAGCGTTAAATTAGATCAACTAATTTAATTTATTGAAATCGTTTCCTGAATGCAGTGGTATTTTTCATGAATTAAATCACTGTTGTCAATGACAACCACCGTGTTCAGAGTCTGCTAAAAATTTATGTTAGTCGAAAATGTTAAACCGTCATTCCACCACATTCAGTTTTGATACAGAGGGAGTTAAATCCCTAATAGACTTCCTAACATTAGTACCCACAGAACAATAATCATCATAAACCAAAATTCAAATGAAAGGACATTGTCACAATTCACCAATCTCAGTTATAATAAAGTAAGGATTCAAGATTGAAAAAGCGTACGTGCTTGTTATAAGTTATTCACTTGATTTTTGGCTTAAAGTTACAGAAAATCAGTAACAAATTACACATAATAAAAACTCTTAAAAGTTACAATTTTTTTTATACAGACATATACAAGAGATAATAAAAGGATACCTGTAATTTGATGAGGAGCTTGGTGGTGACTTTGTCATTCGAATTAATGACAGAATGGAGGGCGGAAGTGGAGAGTTTGAATTTGGAGTTGAGCAAAGGGTAAGCTGCGGAAGGCAAAGATGGAATTTCATCCCACTGGCAATTAGGGTTTTGTAAAACGTGCTTCCAGATGAGAGGGATGAAGTGATGTTTGATGCCGGCTTTTTCGAATTCGGATTTTATGACGGAAAAATCGAACGCAGATTTGTATGCCATCGGAAAACAATTCTCGCCGACGCCCGACCCGTTCTGCAGGTTTAGCAGAAGGATTTGTACACGAGTAGCTAGCTTTCGTAAATTGTATCGAACGTCCCCAACTTACTAAACTTGTACAGACGAGGTCTTTAACCTTTGACTTTAGCATCTACGCATCGAATCTTTCAAATTTGTAGTACTTTGAACATCTCCATGATACTATAGTGACGCCAAATGTTCTTTATTTTAAGGAGTCGATCCTTCAGATTTAACTTTGTTTCTCAATATTTTCATAGCCAAACGTACTCTCTATTTGTATTTTATAATGATTACATTAAATAAATTATAACTTTCAATGCTCCAATTTTTAAATTATTAAAATCATATTTGAATATTTTAGCTTTTAATTGAAAATTGTAGAAAAAAAATAAATAGTTATTGAAAAAAGTAAAATAAAGAGTTTATTTGACAATTTACACTTTAAATTTTAAGATGTTCTCTATTATGTACAAAATATTCTTTAAAAATAAAGAAACTTTTAGAGATACTCTTAATTTTGAGAGTGGATCCAAATTTTGTTGCGTTTTACAATTAAAAGATTATATTTTTAATTTTTTATTTCAAGTAAATATAAACTTTATTCAGAAACATCAAATGATACAAGAGTCTCGATGAAGTTCGGAAGCTTCCCTATCCAAATTGTATCAAGCGAATATGAAATAAGGTATGAATGGACGGATTGGTAATTGATTGGATGGGAAGCTGGTGAATGTAAGCTCCATCCATAATAGCCCAACATTCCGCAAGGTATGGTGTAACCTTACTAGTTAGAATCTTGCTTATGGCCACAATCACCTTCCCATCTTGATTCCTACACACAACCCCAATCCCAAATTTATCGCCATTGACCACCTCGTGTTTTCTCTCACGTCAATTATGCTTTTGATGTTGTTCAGCATGCACATCTCTTGATATTCATTCATGTATGTGCATGCGGCTTCTAGCAAAATGCCCGATGATCGACATAATGTATTACCAAACACAAAAATATTGCTAACCTTCCAGCAATTCCATGCAAGCAAGAGAAAATTCTCAAAGTCCGTAGATGATAATTGTTTTACTCACGGATATGAAGGCCTCTCCAGTGCTGACCATCGAAATAAATTATCCAATCATTAAGTCCACTGTCCTCTCATACCACCATCAACACAAGACATGTAAAAATGGCATGAGTGCATGACCCAGTGGGAGTAAAGCATTTTGAGTTGGAGTACCTAAATTAACATGCATAAAATTTGAAACAACATAATAGTGATGAAATTTTTGTATACCTTATTACAAATGTTCTTTACGAGTTATCATACTTTATCTTATGAGTAATTAGCACAAAACGTTTCTACCTTAAGTAGTGATTGTGTAAATCATTTTACCTATGAAATTTTGACATTTTCACCCTCAAATCTACATTTGATTGTGCAAAACATCCTTTTCATCCATTATCCATTGTCATCCAAAAACTCCGTTAAGTGGCCTCCTCAAAATGATTCGTACTACTTTAGAAAAGTACTTTTGTCCACACACTTATTTCTCATTTTCTCCTGCATAACTAGTATACTTCCCTATTTCGCTGACGAAATTGCCTATTTATTTTCTATTTTCCCGATGAAATCCTCTCTACTTTCGACTACAAATGTAAGCAAAATAGGAGATACAAATGTTCTAATAAGGATATGCAAAGGAGGGCCACCACCAGCATCAAATTAAGGCCTCACATTCTAGAAATTTTTTTTGTCCTTTGTCTTTTGCGCATAGAAGTTTTTGCATTTCAAATCATTTTAATTGGTACTGAATAACTTTAGACTTTTTGTACATGTCTCTTGGTGAAAGTTTCTTTAGACAATGATATATTTGTTTACCTCACATATGATTGTTTTGTTGGTGATATCGCATTGTTGTTTTTACTCATTGAAGTTTGTTGGTTTTTCTTTTTCTATTATAAATATTAAGCAGAGACGTTTTAAGCCAACAATATAATTACATACGGATGTTCTTCACAACAAACAATAAAATATAGGTGTGTTATATACAAAAAAACAACAAAAAGTATGTACGATAAGCACAATTTTATTAATAGGTTGAGACGTTTTACACAACATCAATTACATACCAAAGTAATTACATACCAAAGTGGTGCATAATATTTTGATTTCAGCAAACTCAACACATTGCATTCTTCACCACTGAAGCTTGATTCTGATTTCGACAACATTACAACAAGAGTCTTATATGAGTAGCCACAATACTACAAGCCTACAAATAAAATATAACTACAAAATACCCATTTCAGAACAAATTATAACTACAAATTACTCATTTGGATTCTGCATGTGCACAATCAATTTGCCATTATTCTTGGTAAAATATGATCTATTTTATGTTATTCATTTTCCTATAATATTTGTATCTCCTATTTTGCCTGCATTTGCTGTCGGAATTGAGAGATTTCGTCGGCGAAATAGAGAAGAAATAGGAATTTCGTCGATAAAATGAAGAAGTAGACCAGTTAGGTGGGAGAAAATAGGAAATAGGTATGTATACTAAAGTACCCTTCCAAAGTGGTACGAATCGTGTTGAGAATGCTACTTAACAGAGCTTTTTAGATGGCAATGGACGAAAATAATATTTTACATAAACAATAGTAGATTTAAGGGTGAAAATGTCAAAATTTTTATTGGTAATGATGATTTACACAATCACTTCGAAAAGTAGGGACGTTTTGTGCCAATTACCTTTATTTTATTTATACAATATATTATACACAAACTCACTCGCGCTATTGTTTGGCCATCATTCATCATCAATGTGTTGATTTTCTTCTAAATATATGACTTATACTACTAGTGCGCAATATCTAAAATAAGCTCCCAAAGAAAACAAATATCAAACTCTTATTATTCACATTGCCTTCTACAAAATTATCCTTCAAAATATGAAGACTCAATACACAAATGAAATCAAATATCATTCAAGCTCAAAAGAAAAAAAAAATCAATTGAACACGATATGCATTCATAAACAAAGTGCCTTTATTAATTTTTATTTATAAAAAAAAACGACTTGTTTTTAGTATTTCATTTACCTTAAATAATTTGTCAATTGAGTGACGAACATGAAATTTGTCTCATGCTTCAGAATATATCATTTGTAATTTTGTATTATTAAATTTATTAGGTTAATTGGTCAAATTTCCTTCAATTAAATTAATATTGGGTCAAAGTTATGAACTATTAAATTACATGTTAATAACTTAATAAATTAAATAAAATCCCAGAAAATTAGGGAGTTCGGGTCTCCCTGGGGACCCCCTCACCTCCGTCCCTGAATGCATCCTATATCAATTCCACACGCCAGCTAAATACTGGTGAGATATCAGGGTGCCGTTTCCTAAAGGTTAGAGTCGCGGGCGGGACATTTTTAGTCCATTTGCACCAAGTCCAAAATGAAGAAAAATCATGTAACATAAAATAATAGATTATTCACTATTTGAAAGTTATTATAATTACACAATATTTCACATATTTCAAATTCTCAAGTATACCCAATAAATTGTGAGTATGTTTGGTATTTTTTGTTGTATATTATAAGAAGTGTGTTTTACATAACATGTGACTAAAAAATATTGTTTTAAAAAGTTCACCTATGCGGCACCTAGACATGAAGTGTGGCCTATATGCCTCACGTCCCATTCTCGCATTGATCTTATCTCGCATTTGCATAAGCTTCGCCTAAGTTTGAAAAACTTGAAACTTGACATTCACGTCTAGCCACGTTTTATATTTTTAGAACACTGATAAAAATTGGTAAAAATTGTAAGTTATATAGAATATATGGATAAAAATAATATTTGATCAGTTTATAAATACTTATAAATACTAACAAACATACTCTATATATTAATTAACATAGTAACTAACTCACTTATAGATCCGATAGTGAAAGATACAATTTTTTTTTTTTTAATTGCCATAATATACGTGATCAATGCATAATATTGTGAAAAGTAGATAAAACTGCTACTAAATATCAACAAATTATATCAAAATAATTATCTCAAAATATTAAATTTAGATATTTATACACCATGAAAGTAAAGAGCTTTGACATGTATGTTTGAAAAAGATTTTGTTTCGAGAGAGTTAAAAAATACCACTTCATTAAACCAAGATTTATATTGAACGTATTAAAGTAAATATTATACTAAAAGATAACATGAAACAAACTTTTAAACTGCAGAAAAAAAAATGATAAGAAGAAAACAGTAGACCGGATGAGAAACTACAAACCGAGGCCTATGAAAGCATAATTTCCTTAAAACAGATTTCGCTCCCTATTGTTGGTTCTTGTAAGTAATGAACGTCTGCTTTTCCACGATACAATGGAAGAATTGGTAGAACGAAGCTGCTATACTAGTGAACTAAGCTAATGTCAGAACAGTATCACCAAAAGGACACTAGGACATTTTGGAACATAAATGAATGAGTGGAAAACTGAATTTCGTGTGTTAGATTGTGAAAATGCAAACCATTTTTATATGCTCTCCAGATGACCACTCGCATCCTCCTCCATTAAGAACACAATAAACATTCAACTACTTTTAGGAATTTAGAAGTTTAAGATAGTTGAAAAGCCAAAAATTTAATTCTGTAATTAAATCGGTGTGGCCAATTTGGTTCGACATTTGTGTACGCAGGTCGTGACTTCACACATGAGCTCAATGGCCCGAGATGTTAATCGGTTCGTGATTTACCCCTCTGCAGGCGCGCTCAAAAGAGAGCATATATGCTATGCATGATTAGGGATCGGATCGGATCGGATCTGTAAGGATGCCATTCCCATACCCGCCTGGTCGAGATTTTTTGGAAAGTGGGGCGGTGGCGGGGCGAGTATAGAAAAATCCTCATTTATCGCTCCGCTTAATTAATTAATTAAATTATTTTTTTACATACAATTTTAATTTTAAAAATAAAAATAAATAAAATAAAAACATTCGGGGCGGATTCGGAGAATGCGGGAGCGAGACCCGCCTGCTTAGTAATCGGGGCGAGCAAGGCGGGGTGGGTGGGGTCGGGGTCGGGCCTGGGGTCGGGGTCGGGTTTTTTTGCCATCGCTATGCATGATTACACATTTCAACAAGTGTGGCCATATATATATCGGGTCCAAGTTTTTCTATTTTTCCGAGGTGTGATATAACCAATTACTTTCCTTTCAACAATTTCCAACTCCATATTTGAGTCTCAATTTTTCATTAACCTAAGTATCATTTTGAACAAATAAATATATAATTTCAATATTCTCACTAAAAAGAACGCTAATGAACTTTTGTTTTCATCGAAAAAAAATATGGTCCACACAAAATTATGCTCAAATATAGCACAATTTTCTAATTTTTTCCAACAGCTTGTGTTTGAATTGAAATAGAGATATTGATCCAAACTCTTCCCATTTGAATAGAATCAATGGATAGATTTTATATGCGAAAAATGTTAAATTAACTATTTAATATTTATTCTTTTATTAGATGTATTTCAAAAATGTCTACCATTAAATGAATAGTAATACAAAGAATAGATCATGTCAACTTGAAAAATAAAAAGATTATAAATTTTACTTTCAATATAGTTTATTATTATTTTTGAGATTAAGATAAAGAAATACAAAAGGTAACTTAATCAATACGCAATTAACTTTCTCAATTGGAAATAATAAACCAATTAGGACAAAAATACTCATTATTGTTTGAAAAAAATTTAAATTTATAAATTAGTTAAATATCATATTCACGAGTTATAATTTAAAAAGAAAAAAACCTTACAAAATTTATTCCTAATGAGGTAGGACAATACCAAAGTATACCGTATATATATATATATATATATTCTGAAAATGTACTCTTCACTTTTCAATTTTTTCTTCTCTCTCGCCCTTTCCCTCCAATTGGATCCCGGAATTAGAACAGTATTCTCAACTCTTAGGGTTGAAGAATTGACGCACCAGTTTTCCTCAGGTACGTTTCGCTCTCCTCGTCTCCTTAATTACGCGTATTGCGCTTTCTACTTGTGCAAGACTCAAACATTTAAAATATAGTATTGTTTGAGAATCTGTTAATTTGTGTTCTGCTTTGTTTTTTGGAATAAAAGATAGTTTTCATCTGCTTACTTTTAACCCCTTTTTATAGTTATTGTATTATTTTTGGGGTTTCTAGAAACTGTGGTAAAACAGTATTTGAAGATATGGAAACTTATTTTTATTAATTTTGGAGTTGTTAAAAAGTCTTTTCAATCTCTAAAAGTAATGCCATAAGTGGTCAAGATATTAAATTAAAACGATTTATGAAAAGTTGGGCAGTATGGAATTGGGGTCTCCGAATTATAATAAAACTAAAACTAACTAGTATACCGCTTACTTACTGGTGGAATCCGACTTGTTCGAAGAATAATGAGGAGGAACAAAGTTGAGAGAAGAGATTTGAAGAATGGTGAAGAAAAATGAGAAGGAAATATTTGAAGAGAGATTATTTTCAAAATGGAACACTATATCACTTTTTTGTGTGAGCGTTCGTAAAAATCTCCCTTACCCTTACGGTCGGTGATTATGAGCATGCTATATGCAGTTTGGGCAACTATTAGTTACAGTAACATTTATAGATATTTAGCACCATACTAAAACAAAAGCTTCTATCTAATTTTGAGATGAATTTCTAATGTTCTCCCTGAACTATAGCCAAAAAAAAAAAAAGGAACTTTTTATATGTATGATGTAGATTTTTTTTGCTTAGATAACCATTTACTTGCATTAGGTCACACTCGATCCACGTGAGAGGTTGCCAGTTAATACCGAAGGCAGGATTCACTAAATATTAATAAAAGAACTCTTAACTAATTATTGTAGGGTTTTATCTCTTGTTTCCTTATGTAGCACTATCCCACTTATAAAGGGAATTTGACTTTGTTCCACATCGAATAGTACTTAAAAAGGGGAGGAGAAAATAAGAGTGTATAAGGAGTGCCTAGACTATTGAAAAATTGTACAAAACAATAGAGAGTCCAATATTGGGAGGAGGAGAGAATAAAGGGGAAAAGTAATACATTTCTTCCTATTTCTCGAACTACTTATTCTTTTGTGGGGCTTGGGTAGGAGTGCTCTTGGATGTACTTGGGGATTTGAATTGAGAAATATTATGTGATTTTTTACCATGGTTTTTCTTAGTTTTGGAGTTTTCTACGTAAATCTTTATGATTTTTTTTCTTTATTATCATTATTCTCTATTTTTTCAATGTTCTTCTTGATATTTCTTGGAGGAGGACCTGAGTGTCGAATCTAGATATAGGCCGAGATTCGCCACAATTATAAGGGTGACAGAAAGGTGAGAGTATACTTTAGGAAATGAATAACTACTATTCTTCTTGTTGCAGGCTGAGTGCCACAGAATTGTAGTCTGAGATATTGATTCCTAGTCACCTGTAGTCCAACTGGTGTAGTGAATACAATGGATCAACTTCTAGATGACTTATTTGGCAAAAGGTACTTCTCTTTAGAAATTAGTAATAAATATGTTTGACGTCTGTTCGTCTACTTGATCCTTCATTCTTTATTTGCTGCTGAGATTTCAGCTTCATTTAATGTTTGTCAGGGGATCAACAAGGGAGAGAGCACTGCCTTTGATAATTGATGGCTTTACCATCAACTATTGCCATCCGTTTTCCCAAAAAAAGTAATCTCTTCACTCCTTCGGAATAATTTACTGTCTCCATTCTCTAACATCTCTTGCTTTTAGAATTGACTCATTTTCTCAAGGCAAAATGACATTTACTGTCTTGTAGACACCAGTGGGATTAGAGAGTATTTGCACACATGACTGCATGAAAACCTAAAATATAAGGAAAAGAACTCTGTCTGGTTTAATGGTGTAAAATGTAATTTGTCTCCAGATAGAGGTTCTAATGTCAGATTCTATGTTCTTCTATAATACAGTTGTTCTTCATAATAGCTGTTTAATAGTTTCACAGACTATTCTAATCTGTTACACTAGCATAGAATCTGTATTTATTTACTGATCCCACTTCCTGTAGGAATTGTCTTAGCTAGTTATATACAAAATTCCATAGTAGTTAGGTGGAAGATAATTCTGTGTATAAATGACATTTGTCTGTATATTGTGCTCATTTTGTGCAGTTTTGCTACTTTACTGTACCGATTCTTGTATTCCTTCAAGAAGGGGTCTTCCAAAGAGATTGCTTTAGCTTCTCACGCCCTTGGTTAGTTTAGCCCTTCTATGTATATATGTAATCTTTTTGTTTTATCCATTGCATTCTGCTTAGAATGGCTACTCTTATCACATGTACATGTAGGATTGTTGGCAGTCACAATAGGTTGTGGGGATAATGCTCATGAACTCTACAGAGAGTCGCTTCCATTTATCTCAAAAGTTCTCAAATCCGGGCCCGAATCTTTGTTGTTATCTGTATGTATGGTACTTGGTAATTGATTTTAAATGCTACAGCTTTCTAATCAATCATTTTGGCTCTCAAGCTTATGTATCATACAAATTTAATTCCAGTTTCTTTCTATCTCCTTTCTTTTCATTTCTTTCATGTTCTTTTGAGGTAGGGTGGGGTGTATGTACAGTGACTGATTTTGTATATTGTATGTAGATCATTGACTGTTTGGCTATTGTGACGTTCGTCGGTGGAAGTGATTTTGAAGAGACAGAAACATCCATGCAGATATTGTGGCACTTTATTCACCTAGAATCCGATGATAACGTATGTACATAATATGGTGTCTCTTATGAGTTTTGTTTTTGACTCTGTATATCCTGACAATGACATATAAATGACATATTAAACTAAGGCCCAATAGATAGGGGTGATATCTACAACACACGAGGTCGTGATGCATCACCGTGAGATATGATTTCTGTTTTTCTGTTATTTACATCACACTGCGTTCAGATTTTGATTCTCTACCACGTGATACTATTTTACAGAGAATAGGCCACCAGATAGTACTTTATGCACTTATTGATCTATTAGGTTTGTAGACTCCGACAACTAAAATGAGAGTAGTGAATTGTGGCTAACTTCTAGTTTTTTAAAAAATAACACAATTAATTTTAGGCAGATGCCAATGGGCTGTAGCATTCTCTTCCTCTTCCTTTTCTTTGTTTTCTTTCTCCTTTTCTTTATTGTTTTTAACTGACTGAAACTCTAAAAGTTAGACTAAGACAATTGACCACAATTGAAGAAAAAAAAAAAAAAAAAAGGCAAAACCTGAGTGATACAGCATATCCAATTATGTTGCTCATTTATTTCTTTGTTTTGTTACCTTTTTGTTTATTCATATTAATTGATGTAATCTTGGCTATATCATTCTTAAATGGCACAATGAAACTGAACATTGAATTTCCTAGAACTTGCAAATTCCAAGAATCGATATATAATTATTGTATATAATAATTCTATTTGTTGCTCTAGATCTCCCAATAGATCTAGCAACAAACAACATTGAATGGTCGAGAGGGATTGATGTAGCTGTCCCCAAATTTATTGGGAATAACCTTAGTTTGTTGTTGTCAATGATGGTTATAGTATTTTATTTTTATTTTTAATCTTACTGATGTTAAGATAAAATTATGTGGTCCTTCTTCACAGGTTGTAGCAAAGAAGCATTCATCTGCTGTTCTTTCTGCTGCAATTTCTGCTTGGTCACTTCTTCTCACCACCATAGATGGCTGGAACATTAATTACAATTATTGGAAAGGGTAAGTAGAACCTCGTGAATAGTTGTTATCGTGCATGTGATAGTGAAAATAAATTCAATCATGTTTGAACTGCCACACTTCATCCATATAATATAGTTGGAGAATCACTCGCCAACACTATCAAATTACCCGTATTATCACATACAAATCGTTTAATATGCTTCCTAATAATATGGCTGTGGCAAGAATTTCTTCCCCAGCATCAGCTGTAGTATTGGCTCTAGGTTTAAAGATTTAATGGATGCTTATTGTGAAATTTGTGTCATATCTTTCCATGATGCTCGTGCATTCAAGAAATACAGTTTATTGCTAATTATTCACTGCCTTGTTTAGGATAAAAACTTATACTAGAATAATAGTTTTCTCCTTGCCTTTTTCCAGAGCAATTTCTATCTTTCTGGATCTTCTACAAGTGGACGAGCCATCTGTTCATATTGCAGCTGGTGAAGCGCTAGCTTTAATATGTGAAGTGGGATTTCTTGAGAAATTTGTCTTTGATGCTAACAGTGCTGATAATGGTCCAAATGAAAAGGAAAATGACTTGTTAAATCAATATTCTTCTATGAAAGAGTTACAAGAAAAAATATCCAGTCGTGTCAGGAGTCATTTTCAACAAACTGCCAATAAGAGTTCATCCAGTAATGCTCTCAATGAACGACACAAATTTTCGTGGGATTTTTTGAATGTCCTAGAGGTACTTCTTTAACATGTTTGAGGTTATTGACAAAAAACTCTCCTCAGTAAAATGATGATATATCATCTTATTTTTAGGATGGCTGTTTTCGTGAGACTGCATTGAAGATTGGTAAACAAAGTTTAAAGTTGACTTCATGGTCCCAGTTGCTGCAGGTAGTTTTCTCTCTCTTGATATTGTTACTGTTCCCTCTTTAATATTATATATTTCTAACTTTATTCTGTGTATTTTTACAGGTTAATTATCTGAAACATTTTTTGAGACGTGGATTTGTGAAACACATGTTGGTTGGTTTTTTCCTCCTTGGTAGTCCTTAACCTTGCCTTGGAAATAATCTGTTGTTTTCTAATTAGAATAATGCTGCTTACTTACTCACAGGAAAATGAGTTTCTTCATGACGTTTTCAACTTCACACCGAGAAAGCAAACTTCAGGGAATGGACTTTATATAGCTGAAAGAGAAGAGGTCTATTTCACTTTTTCTTTTTCTTCTTTTCTTTTTGCTTTATAAGGGTTCCCCAGATAATTACTTGATCCTGGCATTGTCTTCACATTTTTTGTCTGAATTTTGTTTGATTTAGGTCACTATTAAGCTTTTTGTGCCTGAAGTCAGGAAAAGTGATTGTGAAGATTTTCCTCAGGTAAATTTTCCAAGCTTATTTGAAGGCCTCTATAGCGTGGTCTTTACCCTTCAAATCCGTTAATTTTTATTTATTTATAATTTTACGTTATTTGTTTTGTATAAAGTAACGTTCATTTGTCTTTGCCTTTTCCATTCTCTAGGAGGATGTGGAGTAACATGTCAGTTGTGGAGTCTTTGAGATGGTAGTTCATTTGACACGTTTTTCTTGCAATGCAGAAAATTCACAGATCACCCAGCGCTGCTTTCCGCAAGGCGAAGACTCAATTATTAAACAAGCAGCGATATGCAAAAGGTACCTTGTCACCACGCTCTCTTCAAAAATACTGGCTGTTTATAGCAATAATCAAATTTCCAAATAAGCTTCCTGGAGATCTTCAAGATTTTCTCTAGTACAGCTCTAGTAAATTTTTCCTGCTCTTGTTTTTATATGATCAGGTAAAGAGCTTTGGCCATCCCATGATTAATGTTTGGGAACGTAGCAGAAGCAATGATTATGAGAGTTTGTCGGAAGATTTGACTTTCCTTGTTCGATCAAATAATACACACATTTTTTTATTTCCTCATTTAGTAGATTTAATCTAGTTTCTTTTTCTTTATATAGGACATTTTATGTTAGGTCTTGATAAGGAAGATTATGATAGGCATTGATAGGGTAGAATATTGTAGGGGGTTTTAATTTTTTATTTCAATTATTTGTAACCTTAAAATGGGGTCATTTACTTTGTAATTAAAAAAGACATTAAGAGTCAATACAAATTCTCTATGATGGATTCGAGTTCAACATAGAATGAGCTTTCCAATTTTATATCTCTATATCTCCATGCTGTCTTGCCACATGCAGAATGACATTTGTTGTTGTAGAATTCATAGAACTAGAGGTGTAAGATGGGGTGGACCGTCAAGTTTGGATAAATGTTGTCAGTACGACCTACATTACACCTCGACATAGAACTATTTATAAAATTTCACAAAAATTAGTCAATTTTAACAATAAAATATGATATATAATTTTTTCTTTGTCTTGTCTAATAGAGAGCTAATCGGTCAATTTGGCAGGTTATATCGACTGTTATCTACAATATTTTTATTATAAAATTGGACTAGACCAGGTTTTGAGTTAGTTTTTATAGTCGATTGTTATCTTATAACATTGGTCGTTATATAACTAATATAAATTGAATTCAATAGAATTATCAATCAATCTAGTGAATATGATTATATAATTGATCACACACGTGTCATCTAGATGATTTCAGATTTCAAAGATCAACTAAAGTATAATACGAGTTCTTATCCAAAAGGCGATCTAAAAAACTAACGTGTGATATAAAAATAATGAGATCTTATGACGAAATTATACAATAAGTAATCAAGTCTCATAATTGAGATCTGATTAATTTTTTTTTATTGATAGATGGATATACTTTTAGAGCTGTAAATAAGAGGATTCGGGTTAAAATCTGGTTAGATTTGATCTCAATAAGCTATGAAATCCATTTGACTTGAAAAATGAATTAAAAACACCCAACAACAGTTTATACATATAACGTATTCCATTACAAAATTGCGTGGTAAGCTTACTT
The DNA here is from genome assembly GCA_023638005.1 of Forsythia suspensa. NCBI lineage: Eukaryota > Viridiplantae > Streptophyta > Magnoliopsida > Lamiales > Oleaceae > Forsythia > Forsythia suspensa. Next base: position 29,690,872 of record CM042670.1, on the reverse strand, counting down.
TAAAACATATTTATAAAATAAGTATCAAACATATTTTTATAAAATGCGCAAGCTGGAGTAGCTCAGTTGGTTAGAGCGTGTGGCTGTTAACCACAAGGTCGAAGGTTCAACCCCTTCCTCTAGCGTTTTCCGTTTCTTTTTCTTTTTGGCCTTTGAGAAAATCTCCAAATTTTCCTATTATATTAAAGGAAATTGGCACAAATGGTCCCTCACATTTGTCTTCAGTGCATAAATATTCTCTAATAATTTTTTTTTTGGCAAAAGGACCCTAACTTATGTGTTTTGTTACAAAATTGGTCCTTATTTGACAAAAAAGACAAATATGCCCTTAATTTTAATTAGAAAAGAATGTAATTGGATTCCTAATTTTTGTAAAATGTGTAAATGAGTTCGATAATTTTTTTTTTTATAAAAAATTAAAGAAAACTAACAAATTTTTTTTTAACTAACACTTTATTAACCAAATTGATAAGAGATAGTTTTACTATACACTACAAAATATAAAATAATTTTAAATATACTATTTAATTTTTTATTCTAAAAATACTGTTTTTATTTTTGTAACACTTGTTACATTTGTTACATTTGTTATATTTAAAATTTAAAATATTAAAAAGTAATTGTATAATTTTTATATAAAATCAAGTATGTTACAAAATTATTACAATTGATAATGTGCTAAATTATTTTGTATATTTTATGAACTATTACAAAATAACTAAAATTTAAGCTGATAATTATTAATAAATATGTTAAATAAAATTATTTTTTTATTATTAAGTAATTATATTATTTAAATTTTAAATTTTTAATTTATCGTTACAACATAAAAAGAAAAACAATTTTGTCAACATTGAGATGTCCAAGATCAAAAGGAATAAGGAAAAGAATATATGAGGAATCCATCTATCATTCCATTAAGTAAGTGGGAAGATCTCTTTTGAAAAAAAAAAAAAAAAAAAGTAGGTGGGAAGATCTCTTTTGATTAATAGAAAAGTGAGGCAAATGGTTGTTGGCATCATAAGTTTGAACTTACATGGTTAATCAACAAAATGAATTCGAGTGCACTATTTCATGTTATATACGCGAAAACATATTATAACATTCTCTTGGAACGACCTTGGCTCCATGAGAATAGCCTAGTTTCTTCCACCCTACATCAATACTTCAAGTATAGTCGAAATGGTCTTGCTAAGAAGATGATTTTTAATTTTTATTTTATTGTTACAACATAAAAAATAAAAAAAAAAATTGTCATAAACTTAATGCTCAAATATTTTTATTTAATGGAGCTATTCGTTTATTAACTACAAATATTAGAACTCCAATTGTATTCTTCATATTTTAATTTATCGTTCAAAAATGAAGAAGACATAATATGTAAATTAATTTTTATTAGTATTTTTATGTTAAAAAAATATAATAAGATTGGTTCAATGTCATAAAATTAGATATGCCATTTTGTTATTTATTTAACTTAATTTTTATTCAAGTTTTTCAAATCACATAGCAATCACAAATACTTAAAGCGCAATAATTTTACATTTTTTTCTTATGAAAAATTTAATTGACACGACAATAGTAATATACTCCCTCCGTCCCACAAAGATAGACTCGTTTTCTTTATTTATCTGTCCTAAATTATAGACCACTTACTTTATAGAGGGTGTATTAAATTTTTCATTTTCCTAATATACCCTTATTTAATTTACATTGTTATCAACCCAAAACAAGCATTTAAATTTATTAGATTCATGAATGACTAATATTAAATGGGGGTATAATAGGAAAAATGTGTGAAAAAATTATAATTTCAATTACATTAAATGAGATTTCTTAATCTGTGTGAAAAAAGAAATGAGTCTATCTTTGTGGGACGAATGGAGTATTTAAGATGCAAAATTAAATATTATTTAATACATGTACCAGACCTAGTAATATATTTAAGATGCTAAATTAAATATTATTTAATACATGTACTAGACATATTTGCACATTTTGCAAAGATTGGAAATCCAATTACAATTTTCTCTAATTAAAATTAAGGACATATTTATCTTTTTCATCAAACAAGGACCAATTGTGTACCAAAACACATAGGTTAAGGTCTTTATACCAAAAACAAATGTTAGAGATTATTTTTGTACTGATGACAAAAGTTAGGGGTCATTTGCGCCAATTTCCCTAGATTAAAAAAAATAGGACAAGTGAGTCGAGTCACAAGGTTCCAAGTGGATGGTTAAATTTAGAGCATGTTTCTATTATTTATAAATACTTATAAGTTGGTGAAATATTATTTTATCTACATATTTTGTAATATCTACAACTTTTATCCACATATTTGGTAGAATCTATTGCTTATAATCTAATGCTTGTGTTTGATTCCTTTCATTTTCCATGGAAAATGAAAATTTTCCATTAATTTTCTTGCTAAAGTTTAAAAACTTTACAAAGCATATTAATGTCTTCTTCCTTCTATATAAAATACGGTTTGAGAATATATTAGTACACAATTTTTAACAACTAAAAGATTCTTATGACTAAATTCTGAAATTACAGATTATGTTTAATTTTTGAGTGTACTAGTGTAATGTGTGTTTTTGTGGCGTACCGTTAAACTCAATTTTATAGTGCATAAATGTTTATATATGAGTTCGAGTGGATGTATATGTTATTTTACTGAATTTTTAAGAAGCTGCCTCACTAATGCGTTTGATTTTGATTAATATCGATTTTTGGCCGATCTACTCCCCACAAGTGGGAGTAGATATAAGCCCATATCCTATGTGGCGGATGAATTGGACAAAATAGAAGCCACATGGATATGTTTCATTTAATGGTCCAAACAACACCCAACTTCAACCCACCCACCCCCGGCACTCCTCCCTCTCATAACAGATCCATTTTTCTCTCCCGATTTTCTTCCCCAAATCGGTGCCCTAGCTCCCTCGAACTGCGCCGCCCTCCCGGCCAAAATCAGGCTTTCCTCCGTCGAACAAAAGAGGGGAATGTTCGTTTAATTCACTACATTCACATAAATCAATGTATGCTCATCTTCTTGAACAACCGTGGTCCGCAAAATCTTCTTGAAGTTCCGCTGTTCGCCGTGAGCAGCCGAACGCCGTGTCCCTGTCTTCTCCTCCGCCGTCTGTCATGAACGCTGCGGGTCTCGCTCCTCTTGATTTCATGACGCCCGGAGGTCCGGGTCCTCCTCATTGCCGCATGAGCGACTGCGGTCCGATAGTCCTCCCGATTCTCCTCTCTCGCCGTGACTGACCACCATGCCGTGGCTCGGTCCAAATCTCGCAGTGAATGAAGCTCTTCGATTCAACATCGAACACCGAACCACCATTGAAGTAATTTTTGTACTTTGATTAATTTTGGTTAGTCATATGTTGTAACTTGATTCATTTGTGTTAGTTGAAGTTTATGGAAATAATAAAAGTGTTGTATTAGTCGTGTTTAAGAACTTGTTCCTCCAAAACCTCCAAATTATCTTGTAATGATATGTCAAAGTTAGTATAGAATCAATAAATTTGTATTGATATTGTTGGTTTGTTGGTTTATTGTTTGATAGGAATGGAATCACATAGTGCGTATAATGTGTTTGTTCCTCAAGTTTTCGAGCACGCCTTTCCCGCCATCTGGACAAGAATTTGAATCACATGAGGCAGCTTACCTTTTTTACAATAAATATGCTCGGGAGGCTGGATTTAGTGCACGAATTGAGAATACTAAAAAGAAGAGGGATACTGGAGAGACATATTGGAAAATGTTTGTATGTTCAAAAGAAGGAAAACGGATGATGCATATCAGAGAAAATATAAGGAATCTGTGCCGCAAACGGGAAAGAAAGCGTGGGCATACTCGAGTTGGGTGTTTAGCTAGATTAACTGTGGTCAAGCAACAAACGGGACCAATGTGGGTAGTGAACAACTTTGTCGAGGAACATAATCACGCTCTTACTACTCCCAGTCGAGTGCACTTGTTAAGATCCCACCGGACCGTGGTCGAATACAAAGAAAGCATTGACTCAACAATTACCGATGCTAATATACCAACGTGTCGACAATTAAGGCTTATGGAGATAGATTCGGTGGTCCATCATCGATTGGGTGTATGGAAAGAGATATTAGGAACCATGAACGAAATATTCGAGAAGAGCAAAGGGATTATGATTTGAAACTCTAATAGAGCATTTGACATTTGAGAAAGAGCAAAATTCGAACTTCTACTTTGCTTACGAGTTAGACGAGGAAAATAAGTTGATTCGATGTTATTGGGGCGATCTTTGAATCTAGAGCGGTCTTATCGGTTTTTGGCGATGTGGTGGTATTCGACACAACCTATAACACGAATAGGTACTCAATGATATTCGCCTTTCGTAGGCGTAAATCATCATGGGCGCACTATTTACATTTTGGGTGCGGGTTTTTGAGCGATGAAACAGCGAGAGTCATTTGTGTGGTTATTGTCGAAGTTCATGGAATCGATCTCGAATCATGCTCCATCTTTGATTATAAGCGATCAAGACGCCGCAATTGCAAAGGCCATATCAATAGTCCTGCCATCGACATTCCATAGGTATTGCATCTGGCACATTTTAAACAAGTTTTCTGAAAAAATTAATGCCATGGTGTACAATGAGCAGTATCATAGGTTAGTGAATATTATTAAAAATTCAGAGACCCCTACTGAATTTGAGGAGCGTTGGAATGATGCAATGGTCAGTACAAATCTACAATCTAATGAATGGCTAAATTCGATGTATGATATTCGGGGTCGGTGGGTTCCAGCATATGTTAATCACATATTCAGTGCAGGAATGTCTAGCAGTCAAAGATCCGAGAGTGGACACTCATTTCTGAAGAAGTACGTGAATAGGAAGAACTCACTAATGGGATTCATTACTAGGTTTAATAGGGCATTGAGTCATCAACGCCATGAGGAATTAGTGACTAACCATGTTGATCTAAATGAACAACCACGCTTGATGTCTAGTCTTATGATGGAAGGTCAAATGGTTCAAATCTCACACGAAGAAGGTGTTTCATTGTTTCAAATGTAGTGGATAAGAGTAATGTATACATTTGTTCCAAGCGATCAAACTTCGTAGGTGGGAAAACATCTGATGTACAAAGATATGAATCTGGACAAAATTTTGATCGGACCCATGAGCTTACTTATTTCACGGAGACCGACTTTGTTTCTTGTAGTTGTCCAAATTTTGAATTTGCGGGTTATCCATGTCGCCACATGATTTGTTTTCAAGAAAAAAAACAAGTACTCGTACTTCCGGATAAATATATTGTGCGACGTTGGACCAAGAATGCCAAATTGGGTGCGATATGCGACACTAATGCAAGTAGCAACTTGGATGACACATCCGTCTGTCGATCACTAATGGCACGTCATGGGTTGTTAGCACAAAAGGCATACGTGTTAGTGGACGTGGCTGCTTTAATGAGATGCTCGCGAGACGTTGGTACTAGGTGACTTAGAGATGACTTTTAATAGAGTGATGCAACTTGACGACGGTGGGCATTTCGAAAAAAAACAAGTCAAGCTCGAAAAGTCGCGAGGTCCAACAGTTATACAAAATCCAAATTCCGTTAGAGCAAAAGGATGTGGAAAGCGGTTGAAGTCTTCCAAAGAAAAAGCAATCTCATGAGGTAATAGACAATGCTCGGTTTGTGGAGCAAATGGACACGACAAAAGAACATGTCCGACATTTAATGATAGGTAAATTTGACTACTTTTTGTATTTTTATTCATGTATAAAAGTACACATATTTATAAGTGAATATTGCTTTTGTAGGTCAAATGTACCCGCGGTACATGAGAACCAACATGATTACGATGACTCTCAAGATGTTTGGAGAGAGGACGCTACGTTCTCATCATTTGCTTGTAGTTCGAATGGGGATGGAGTCAATTTTACATTTGATTTATAGTTTGAATTTCAATGGAGTCAATTTTGCATTTGGTTTGTATTAAATCAACAACCCGCGTGGTTAGAACGATATGTTTTTCAAACAATGATGTTTTGTGCATTTCATGGAACATGCCATGTAGTTGTTTTGTAATATGTTGGAATGATGCAATCTTTGAAGTGAATGTTGTGTGTTTGAGTATTCCACCAACTATCTTTATTATGAGTTATTTTAATACAAATGAAGTTGGAACATGTCATGTTGAATTTTTTATCTTGTGGTAATTATTTATTACGCCAAGTTGGAACAAGTCATGTTAATTTGATTGGATCATTTTATACATTATGGTTTTGTTGTCATGTGCCAATTTTATGATACCTATCAAAATTGATACCTGCCAAGTCTTGTACATACATTTCCAATTAAAATTGATACATGTCAAAATTGATACCTGCCGTGTACAAACATTACTCAATTCCATTAAAATTGAAAAACACAAATTATTGCCCAAATATATTTTTTTAGGATTTCACAACACTGATACATACAAATTCATTACAATAAACACTAATACGACGATACAAGAAATCATGAAAATATTTGAGCAATTTTTTCCCCACTAATACGATGCCTAAGTACACGATCCCTGTCTTCTAGCTTGTCTACCCTATCCATTAAGCTCCATAAAGTGCACTTCAAATCATCCAAGTCTCGTACTTGTTTGTTCACATACTTACATGATCGCAATCTAAAATTAGATTCCCACTGTCGTCCCAATAGAAGCCTCCATGGGATAGGACACCGTCCTGCAATAGCATCGTCTAATTCAAGTCAATGAAATTTTACAATCACAAAACTACATTATGAAAAGTCACTTACCTTTACACTATGACATCTCCAATATCGACGATTTGGATTCCTTTCAGAGTGCGAAGTATGAATCTTCATATACGCCCCACATCTACATCTAAGTCGTAATTGGGAAACAGTTCCACTAGAAGAAGACATTGATCCTTACCTATGTGTTGTTCAAATGTTACACCAATATCACATAATTATCAATTAAGTCCATGCGACATTCAATCTATTATGAATTGACAATTACATTGGAGGCTCAGATCATGTTTCGGAGTACATTGATTAGCACCGCCATGGCTGCAAAACACCGGTTGCATGAACTTACGGGTTGCAACCCCATTCTCATGCCATCCGAGCTGCCAAGCCAAGATACGGACTAATTTTGTAGTTGCCGAATTCCAACAATCATAACAATTCACACAATTTGATCATCACAGCCCATTATGGAATTAAATTCCACTTATCTTACCCACATTTTCAACACACAGGGCTGATCTACCTCCCCTCATACATAAATCACAAAGCTGATCTACCTCCCCTCATACATAAATCACAAAGCTGATCTACCTCCCTCATACATAAATCACAAATCATTGGGTATAATCGAAGCAGGGAAAAATAGCATTCGAGATAAAATTATCACAACTCGAGATAATGCTTTCAAAGACATAAAACAATCACAGTTCATTGTTTACAATCATATGTGGAGAACTAGCATTCAGATAAATTTTCACAACTCAGCCAAAGCTTCAGCCAAACCAACCATCACAGATCATTGGGTACAATCGATTTGGGATAAATATGATTCGAGATATATCACAACTCGGACACAACTCCAGCCAAAATAACCATCACAGTTCATTCAACAATATCACATATTTCCCAATTTACGCAATCAATTTCATATTCCAACATTTTATAAGAAAAATCCTATCATTTGGCACATCATTGGGTACGATAAAGATTGGCATCAATTTAATTGGTCCTCAATCTCTATCTACCCTCGTAACAAGTTTGGAAAATAAGTTACCGAGTCACAACAGAGAGAATCGGCGTCAAGCGGCAATCGAGAGTACAAGATCACGGGCTTTCGCAGAATGTCTATCAGACCACCAGCGTTCGCGGCAATTAGGACGACCACACCGCCGGGCGTTCGCGGAAGGTCTATCAGACCGCCGGTCGTTCGCGGCAATGAGGAGGACCAGACCTCCGGGCGTTCGCGGAAATCAAGAGGAGCAGACCGCAGGCGTTCGCGGACAGCAGGAGGAGAAGACCAGACCGCCGGCGTTCGCTGTTCACGAAGCGAACGGCGGAACTTCAAGAAGATTTTGCAGACCACGGTTGTTCAAGAAGATGAGCATACATTGATTTCCGTGAATGTAGTGAATTAAACGAACATTCTCCCTCTTTTGTTCGACGGAGGAAAGCCTGATTTTGACCGGAGGAGTGGGCGCGTGATTCGGGGAGCTAGGCATTTGATTTGGGGAAGAAAATCGGGAGAGAGAAAATGGATCTGTTATGAGAGGGAGGGAGTAGGGGGTGGGTGGGTGGGTTGAAGTTGGGTGTTGTTTGGACCATTAAATGAAACATATCCATGTGGCTTCTATTTTGTCCAATTCATCGCCACATAGGATATGGGCTTCATATCTACTCCCATCGTGGGGAGTAGATCACCTGATCGATTTTTTGTAAAAGTTGATGAAATAATGTGGTTGAATAGTTGTAAAAAGTTGTGGATCCATGTGATGTGTGATTATAATTAATTGTTGACCAAAAACTTCAATTTTTATCAAAATTAACATCAAACAAAGCCCATGTAATTTATTTGGCCACAATCTTTTGTTATTGAGCCACAACCAAAAACCTCTTCCAATTCCGGCTTGCACTATTTTTTCGATAGATTGAATTTTAGTTTCTATTCACGCTTCATTTTATCCTTTCTACATAGTGTCAAGATCTATACTTTCCAGTAAATTAGGAATTAGGAATTAGGAATTTAAGAATTAGAATATGAGTCAGTCTTATGCTGTTGATTGGACTCGAGTTTTCTTCCACATTATGGACATGTTTTTTTCAAATTTGATCGAATACAATTGATTCATCATTCTTTGAGTTATTTATTTCCTTGATTAAGTTATGAGCATAGGTTTGTGAACTCCTTTTTTGCGTACTTGTAAGATGTCGAATTGGTTGGAGAAATCAAATCCTTCTCTTTGATTTTTCAAAATTATATTATTTTAGATTAGTTAATGGTAATATCAATGTTTTAAAAACCGACTCGGAGATTAATCCAAAAAGAGAAAGGGTCAAAGGTTCGGGGTGATTTTTAAAAAATTCAAAAAAAAAAAAATAAAAAAAATAAAAAACAAGTTTTTAGAAATCACAAATATTGCTCAAAAGCAAATTTTTTAGTTTTTCATTCTTTCTACCCATTTCATTTAAGAGGAGATTTGAATTTCAATAGTCAGCTACAATTAATTGTGGAAAGAAATAATTTTTAAAACTGGTAAAACCAGAATGGTTCAATGAATTCTTCAAAACCGGGAGGATCGATAGATTTTGGATGGGTTTTTAAATTTAAGTTTTTCTGCATAACCAGTCCAATTTTAAGCCAAGTTCCCAATTTTACCGATTGAACTAACCGGCCGAACCGATTCTAATAACAATGAGCAATATGCAACGTACAACAAACATGCATGTGACCTTGAGTTTCTTGGGAGTGGTAACGGAAACACTCACAAGTGTATATATAAGCCCCCCTTCTTTCCACGAGCTTCGTTGAGGTATAAATTTATATCCAACTTACAAGAGATACTTTCGGGCAAAATTTTGTAAAAGCACTTCTTTCCGTAATTTCTCTATGATATTTATGTTTATGCGAACATCCTTAAATGGTCTCTTTCATAGATTCAAGTTGATGCTATCAAAAGGAAAAGGCAAGAAGGAAGAAAGAAAACTGATAAAAATAGCAATTACAGATAAATTTGAGTGAGGAATTTCTTCAAGATCTTATATTCCAATTCAAATCTAAACCGTAACAAGAAAAAATGTTAGAAAAGAACAAAAAGAAATGGAGGGTATCTAATGGAAGTAAAGTATGTAACATCTAGCTCTCAGAAAATTGATGGTTCTCTATAATCCCCAAAAGAAAAAGCATTATCAGAACTCGAGTGTTCAACACAAGAACAGCCATACTAGCCTCAAAGGAGATCTGATTATCAAACAAGCAGCAAGCAGAATAATATGCTACGATTCCTGCAGCCACCAAACACACCTTTATCAAGATTGATTACTGCTGTTCGTCATCAGGCAACACATCATCCAGACCTCGTTGTGCAATTCTGTAATACAGAATACCCATTGTTGCCATGCAAGCCCTGCACAAAAAGGAAGAAAGTTGTTAAAATCCAATTGATGTTCAGTAAAAGAATCAAACGAGAAAAAAAAAAGCAACTGCTCCATTTGATCTCTATTTTGTGATCTCCATCCCATTTTGTGGTTCGACTATAAAATTTGATCAAGTCACCCAGCACTCAGTAATAGACATATCACATTTGCTATCAATATCTTATTTTCTTTTAGGGTCCTCCTTTATCCAGCAAGCCTGATTGCACATAACCGTGCATAGAAATTTAAAATAAGAAAGAAAAAGAGATACGGCCAAGGAAAAGGAAAAAAAAAAAAAAAAAAGAGTAAAGGCAAATATTACATGATAGCTATAATTAGGAGGAGTTTCCTTGGATCCATCCTTGAAGATCTTTGATGTCTTGGGCGACCTTCGGGGACTTCATCTGCATTTGATGCTTCTTTTCGTGGTGGTGCAGTCACTGGTAGAGTTGGCAATGCACTAGACCAGAAAGGTACCAATGACCTAAGAAACTTATGGCGGAAGGTACCTGCAATCCAGTTCAGTAAATTTGATATACAAATGTTCTGAAAGTAAGAAAAAAGGAAAAAATCGTGAAATAGCATCTATAGTACAAAAAAGGCAATCATAACAAAATCAATTTTCTCACATTAAATGTAAAAAATATGAGAAGCCAACTTAGATATTACACAGGCTGAACGTGGAGGTTGAGAACTGTTTATAAGGTTGCATACTTGCATATGAAAAGCAATGTTCACGTACAACATTTCTTCCCAGTTTTGGACAGTGAATTGGGCCTATTTAACCTGTGGGGGCATATTTTTCATACAATATGCCCTTCAAGCCTGGGGCATATGACAAATTATATCAGAGGCAATGATTTCCAGAACACGTGCGCCATGGGAACCATACTGCTATACCTCTCCATTACTTCCCCTTTGCCTGGATGGCACTCATGGATGTGAATAATAGTTGGTGGGTCGTAACCCTCCAGAATTGCTAGGGTGGAAAATGACTGGGCATTTCTCATATAGCAAAGGTTAATATATGACCCCAAAAATTGGAAACCATGGCCACTCCATATACGGATAAAGAGTACATTATAAAGGCCAACATTTAGTACCTATTTGGTCATGATTTGGACCCAATTGATTGAGTTGTATCTCATTTGAGCCTAGCAACTTATCTCACATCCAACGACCCCTCTTGGCCGCAGGACATAGCAAAACACATCTGGGATAACAGCTCAGGTAATTGTTACAGTGACAACAAACGTTGTGACATAGAGAGCCAGCACATAAGAATTTCAACCATCACAGGATGCTGATGCTTTTATTGGTCTTTCTTCTACCAGCAATAATGCAACCAAAGGGAACACTATCAAAAGAATACAGAATGAATGACCTTCACCCACCTCTTCGAGTGTACTTCTTCCGGTTCCCATCTTCATCATCAGTATAATATAAAGCTTCAGAATTTTGCCTCTCAACTTGGACAGCATTTTTTCGTGTTGTGGCAACAGGCTGTGTACAAATACATCAGAAAACTACACAAATACACAGAACACACTGCATACCATATAGACGAACACAAAAAAAAAAAAAAAAAAAAAGAATCTTCTTACACCAGAAGGGCTTGTGCTTTTCATGAAACCGGGCTCATGATTAGAAAGTGATGACGTTGCTGAGCTAATTCCATCTATCTCCACAATCTCCAAATGTGCAGGTTTTGTAGAACTTGTCCTGGTAGGAGCTGCATCTTTTCCATCAGCAGAGGCATGCATCAGTGGATCTGAAGCAAACGCAGGTGGAGGACTTCGGGGCTCTGTCCCAGGCATTGAAACTGGATGATTCCCAAACAAGTTCTTCTCCAAGCCAGTCTGCAAAACGAATTGATGTCATACCATATCAGAGGTCACCAAGAGGGAGAAGAAATGTAAAAGAGAAATCAAATGTTGTCCACCTTAGCCTTCAAGCAGAACTTGTATGGTTAACAGAAACTGTTTTAGAATATCTACAACCATAATTTGACTCCACATGCGTAAGGAGTACGTTCGTTGAAGCCGCTTTTGGGTACTTAAAGACTTAACAAGAAAGAAAACAAAAACAACAGAACTATGAAGATGGAGCGAAGCCAAACTGACAAAAATCGAGTCGTATTTGGAAATTCAGTACCACAAACCTCTTGTTTCCCTGTATAATCCCTCTTATGAAATTCCATGTACAGAAAGAACTGGTAGCTAAGAGACACTTTCACTAATCCAAACAAGAAATATATATATAAATCAATTTCCATCTAAAACCCCGTATCCATTATAAGGAAAAAGTCAAAACATATTTCAGGGTTATGATTCTCTCACTTGTATAGAATCGCTCCTCCACCCATATCAATTCCCAAGACACCCAATGACTTCTTCTGCTTGAAATTTTACATATAGAACCTTTCCAGAGATCAAATAATCTGATTATATTGGCTTAATATTACTAGATCACAAACTGAGCTGAATTGGCCAAGCCATACACAAACTTCTCTCCATATCCCTGCCCCTACCCGAGCTGAAAAAGAAGACGACTATGAACAAGAACAAGTCACTCATTATAGAAAATCCTTTTCTGAAATTCACTTCAAGAAGGCACTGCTATCTAATTGGTATTTCATTGAGATGTGTCAGACATATAGTCACTGCTTTAATTCGCTGCAATATAGTAAATTGAATCATATAAGAGAAGCTTCCAACTATGACAGGTTATAAAAATTCCTAACCAGCTGTATCAGCAGATACTTGGCTTTGAACTCAATATTTGAACCCAGCAGGGAAGGAAAAGAGAAGGAAAAGAGAGAGAAAAGAAAGGGGGAAAAGGGAATTCATGGAGATATGTCTGTTCAATTCTGTCAAAATCCCATTTGATCTAGATTAAAGTTACAATTTCAGGAATATATCCACGGATATCAGAGAACTTTCCGGATTCAGAAGTATCATAAAAAATTAGAACTACACAATTTTCAGCTTGACTTGCAAGTCAATCATACAAAGCATAAGGGCAGCATATTAAATAAAGAGCCAAATGGGGTGCAATGCATTACAGCGGATGTACATGGTTTCTTTCTTTGATCATTTTGTTTCTTTGATAAGTACAACTGATGGACACAGCTATCCTACTAATGCTATAATCCAAATTGCTTGTACATTGGAGATAGCATTTCTACAGCCAAATATGCACTACGTGGGCTGTTTCTAGCCAGCACAAACAGTCAATTTCTAAAACCCTTGCTAGCCGAGTCCCAAGATTTCCCAAGACTCCTTACCAAATACAAAACCTTCAATTAGTTTAGATGATCATTCAGAAAGGTAACGAGTTGCAAAGCCATCTCCTTTGTGATAAGGTACGGTATTGTCGGTGGAAAATCATCATAAGAATTTAATATACCACATCAACTGAATAGGGGAGGAAGGAGAATAGAGAAAAACGATCTGCAAGTGTAAATACAAATCTTCGAATAGAAAATGCATCTTCCCAGAATGACCCCGAGGCAGTTCAGCACTTTATTTATTGAAAAAAATTATGTAAAGAAATTAAAAATAGATAGTGATAAAATATTGGAACGTGGCCTATTATGGTTGTGAAGATGTGTTCATTAGATGTTCGACTAGATATAGCGATTGAGTGTAGTAAAAAGGAATTAATGTGGCCATCCCCAAATTTATCGAAAATAAGGCTTGGTTTATTTTTGTTGTGGTTGTTGATAATTAAATTTTCAACAAATAAACAAGTACACAAGTTTGCTATACTTGTCTAAAAATAAGCTTTTACCAGCATAATTGCTTCCTTCAGCTTTGAATGAAGATGAGATCCTGAATCTTTGACACTTTTAGGAGGCCATATCTGCAACCAGCAAAGCATTACTCGTGAATATGAAATAAAGACGGGCAAAATAGGCTCTAAATGTGTTTGTGATATTAAATATATATACATCCACAAATTTCAGATCTCGCACTTTAAGTCAGAATGTTCATAATCTGTGAACAAGTTCTAGTGCCATAAGACTGTAGGCAAGAATGCATTTATGTTTATGGAATTAACTTTATTAGTTGACATTCTATGATAGCCATTTTTTGCAAGTTAAAACGATACTCCTAGAACTTGGTTTACCTGGACCAAACCAAGCCACGGGCTTGACTAGATGTAATATGGATTTACAGAAGATAGACCGCTTTGACTTAAAGAAATTTAAGTCTCATTAAATTGAGTCACACGTGAAATGAAACCATCCAAGAAACATTCATCGAGCAAAGCCTATTGCAACATAAACAAATATAATTATTATAATTATAATCTGGGATCGCCAACTATATGGCCTAGTTTAGTGTTCATGCTTCACACAAAATAAAGATTTGTAAGTGAATTTCTTTCGTACTATGATTAGACCTCGAGGGACTGTGAAATATTCAAACCTTACTACTATATAAGGAAAAACCATAACCTTATGTTAATAAATCTTAGGCCAAGTAGCGAGAGAGGATACCAAAGATGAAAGGAGGCCAAATTGAAGGCAGTGTTCATTTTCTATTATCAAAGGTCTTGAATTCATTGCAAAGTTGTGATTTAACCATATCATCGTCCACTACAGAAACAACTATATGAAAAATTGTTTTCAATTAGTTTTTCCTTAATGCTGATGATCCTTAATTTGACTATACATAACAAGTCTGGTTTTAATACTCTTTGCAAACGTTGGTATTGAAAAGGAAGCTCTGAATTGATACCACCAATCTCCTGTAGAGTGCTGTGTTTTGTACTTTTACTCTGTCGAAGAGAGCTCTCAATTGATACCACCAATCTCCTGTAGAGTGCTGTGTTTTGTACTTTTACTCTGTCGAAGAGAGCTCTCAATTGATATTATTATCTCCCAGAAGGGAGCTCTGTATTGTCCCCCAAAGGGGAGCTATATTTGATGTTACCAATTCTCTAAATGGAGCTCCTTATTGATGTAAGACCCAGAGGGAGACCTTGTACAGATCATATTATCTCTCGTGGAGGAAACTCTGTTGATTTTATATTCTCCCTGAAGAGGGGTCTGTAATGATGTAAAATCCTAAAGACGAGCTTTGTGTGTGATCAATTTCCAAACATAAAATCCTAAAGAGATCTCTACAACTTGATTTTTGAAGTTAATTTTTCTTTAGATGGTCTATAGTAGATTTCAGAATTGGATTTGTGGTGCTCAAGTTTTTATTACTATTTTGGAATTTGTGCGTTGATTATTGAATGTCAAATTCTGATAATATATTAATCATCTGTCATCATTATTAAATCATTGAAATTCTTAAATTTCAATACCTATTGACTATTGTTATTAGCCATATTATCCGTGCTTAATTCAGCTAAACGAGAATATGGTCTACTTGGTGGGGTGGGGGAGTGTTATTCAGTTCCTCTTTACATCTTTCCTTCCAGATGTTGAAGATCTTAGCTTGTCAGCTGAATTTGGTAGATTGCTTGTGCTAGCTTGGCAATGAGAGCTATGGGTCCTATTCAATATATTACTGGAAGACAAAACTATGGTATTTGATTTAAGTAAAGTTGAGAGTTTCACTTTTAATGGATATATGGACTTATTTTCAGGAACAGAAAGGCTTGTGATTATGAAGTAGATTTTAGTTCATGACTGAGTCAAAAGGTTTGTATTTCAGAAATGACAGCTTATCTTCTCACATTTGTTTTAGAACAAAATGCTAAGAGTATGTTTGGTAAAGATTTTTGTAGATTATAAGTAGTGAGTCCTACGAAATGTGTGGATAAAAATAATGTTTGACCGACTTATAAGTACTTATAAGCACACACAAACATACTCTAAGAAGCACGCACAAGCCACCGGCACCGACGCATCGGTGTTCGACACACGCATTTAGGAGCATTGGTGTTCGAAATCTTTTTGGGCGGTATTTGTTTAGGGGTTTAGAAAAAATAGGTAAATCTTTTTGGGCCGGTCAATTGTTTTTATTTTTAATATATTAGAGTATTTGATTTTAATAAACGTGTCGGAGGTGTGTCGGTACTTTTTCAAAAATCGCATGTCGACATATCCGATATGTGTCGTATCGGACATGCGTATCCATATATGTGCATCATAGACAAAATGTATTGAATTCACTTTTAGACACGATAGTAATCACAATAACATCTTATACTATTCTCACACAATGAGGCCTGTTTTCAAAATTCATTCCCCATCTACAAGGACAGCTTTGCTGATTCATGTATCCCAATTCTGAGATCTCAGGTAGAGGTCTTCACAGACATTTCCGAATCAGGTCCTATTGAGAAAAATTTAACCATATTCCTAGAAACAGTTCATGGTTTTCTAGCACTAGTTTGGGAAACTGATTAAGCCTTCATGACATTTCGCAATCAAGACGCGCCACTTCTGCCATTACGTAACCAACGGCAAACCCCGTTTAAACCTCAACCTTCACATGAGTGAAGTATATCGAGGTCACAGCAAGTACATTATTATAAGAAGTTGTGCAAGAGCATACTATTATTTCATTCTACATTCTCAAGTGAACCAGGCTCTACAGTGTACTTCATCAGCTTCAGCTTTGTGTAAAGAGCCATAAGTTTCATTTTATGTGTTCCCAAAATCAAAGATGTAAAAAGTTTGCTATTATTTTCTTTTATTACGTTCACAGTTCAAATACAAATAAAATTAAAATATTAAAATTTGCCGGAGGTCATTGGTGGTGCAAATTAAAATGTTTCCATAACACATTGGTCTGCCTACTGAAGACATTGGCAACAGGAAATTGCATAACGTTTTGGAAGTAGAACATACCGAAGTTGAACAGCCTGGACAGACATATCCAGCCGGAGCAGTGTGTGGAGGGAAACTTTTAATATGTGAAACCAAACAATTTGTGTGGATAACATCTACAAAAAGCAAACATGAATTAGATATGGAGGATGAACGAGGACCAATACACGCACACCCCAATCTTTCCAATACTCAAAAGATAAAAAAGAAGAGATGATTGATCACCACTATTTCCAATATTCAAAACATGTTAAAGATGTGCCACCAGAAATACGTACGCAAGCAACCCAATCGAGTAGTCTGAGGATCAGTTCCCTCTTCAAGCACAACTTGACAATGGCAACATTTAGGAGGCCAATCATACTCTCCATCGATTACCCACTCTGAGTATGTACGTACCTACAATGCAAAAACATTTCTTTTTCAATAAATCCAGACTACTATGTGTGGGGTTCGTGAGTTTGCATTATAGTAAACTGTACCACACAAATTTGGTGCTCTGGAAAGCATATGCATTGCCCACAAACTGGGACCTTGTGCACGAAACAGTACAGTTTGGTGGCCTGTAACACAAACCATATAAAATCATTGCTCATGTTCAAAAGGCTATACGATCCAATAATCATCTCCCAACTACAAATTGCACAAGTTATCAAGCAAATGAATATCAGAATTCAGAAAAACAATCCAATTCACTAACTTAACACCGTGTAAGGAACAATGGGAACTACAATTTTTCGTATTTAAGTAGTATAAATGTATAATAGACCGGATCACAAAATCACCTATTGTCCACAAATCCACAGTCATCAATAAAAATAGTTGTTGTTGGGGACAACTCTGATAGTATAAAACAGCGAGCGCGATCTGATCCAAAATTAACGAAGTGCAAATTCATGTGTGAATTAAAATCAGATACTTAAAATTCGAAAATGCGACAGCCAGGAGCTGTATAAACTTTATATCAAATAAAAAAAATATATAAATTACGTAAATTAATTGCTACATCTGTACATATACGTGCATATATGTGTTATGTGTATATTGTCGTACCTTGCGGCATTTACAGACCACCATTGCATGGGCTGGATGGAAAAAACAGAAAAACTTGAGATCGAGATTTTCAAGATGAAATTTAAAGTAGTTTAATGTGGAGGAAATTTGATTTAATAGGGTTTTAGCTGAGGTTGATTAAATTAATTACTGAATTTAATTCAGTTATGGTGATAAAATTAACAGCGTAAAATTTAATCTTTTTGGTTGGATTTGGGGGTTCTTGTGAGGTGGATGGGATCCACTGTGGGCAGATTAGAAAGTGCCATGTGTTCTGCCCACATACGGATCTGGTCGAATTCGACCCAAATCCAATCATGTAACATTTGGTACGATATTATTATATTAGTATACCGTTTGAAGTGGTGGAATTCGACTGTAGAATCAGATTTTCAATTCAATGTATTTGAATATCGCAAATTAGTGCAATTGTGGAAAGAATAAGATGAATTTGAAGAGAATGGATTTGATGAATAGATGACATATAATGAAAAGAGAGCAATTGTTGTCTAAATTTTTTGAAGTTTTTTGAAGATATACATAAGTGTTCTTAGGCAATGGGCCGAGCCGGTATATTGAAGACGAGCTCAGCTCGTTCCCAAAACAAGTGCTCGGTTCAGTCCACGAGCTAGTGGACCAAACGAGCCGAGCCGAACTACCCACGAGCTCGGTTCAATTTCGATGATTTTTTTTTAATTTTAAAATAAAAAAGAAAAAATATCAAGAATGCTTTATGTTAAAAATTCAAGGTTGAAAACCCTCATCTTTTTTTTCGGGTTTGGACCGACTACTTTGAAAGTAGGTAGAGTTAAAATTGTACACGAACAAGATATTACGTGTACAATTTTTTATTAAAATAAGACAAAAAAATATTTAATGCTAATGCAAAATAATACTTACTACAAATCCAAATAATTCATATTCAAATCTTCAAGTTCTTCGGACATCATTCTGTCTACTTTGTCTTGTATTCGAAGTTCGGCATCATCCCAATCATTTAGACACAGTAAGCTTTCTAAAATATCAACTTTGAATCTTGACTTGAAATCGAGACGAACCCCGCGTCATCTGTCTTAAAAAGCAGACTCTAATGCTACAGTTGAGACCGGAGGTGTTAGTAGATCACGTGTAATTTTTGAAAAAATTGGGTATTGACATTGATGTTGTCTCCACCATCATAGTATATCAAAAAAAAATTCTCTTCGTCATCTAAAATACTAATCATGTTATGTGCAAAAAAGCAGAATAAGAATAGGGAAAGGAAGAAGCAAAATAAGAACCAACTGAATATTGACATTGACCACTCGGTCCACTCCTATATAAACTCACGTAACTCCATAAGTCAATATCATCAATTGATGACGAATTACATGTTGGAACAAGGGGTCGTACAACGTTCGTACCGGTCTTTTAGCATATACCTCATACATTTTGACATAAAGTTTGTTCTAAATTATCACACGTTACTAGATTCTCATAAGTTAATTTTTATGAAATTGCCATTATTATTACTTTCGTACCCTCTAAGTTAAGTTTATGATCCATAATACATGTTAATAGAAATAACATAATATTTTCTAAATTTAACTTCCATAACATATATAATATTAGAAAAAAGATCAAAATTCTTATACCTATTAAAATTGTTAGTAATATAATAGAAATAATTTAAAAGTTGGATAACATACATCAGAACATGCATTTGTTGCGTCGTAAAAAAACTTTCATTTTTTTTAACATGAGCACATATTTCCCAGTCATATACTCTCAAATCATATTCTAAGTCGTGTGAGTGTCGGCAATTATAATATACAGTAATGTAATCTTCGTAACCTTCACATGATTCAAGCATGAGATATGTTGAATTCTATCTATGACCAACATTAGTACAAAAATATTTTGATTGCAACCCATTTTCAACACACATAGCAGCAAAAACTTGTTTTCTTACTGGTGAGACTATAATATAATTAATAGCATATCTAATTTTTTCTAATTGATCTGATATAAATTTTAATCCATCTTGCTTAATTAAATTAAACACATGACATACACAACGAATGTGAAATAAAATACCATCAAATTCTGGACTACAATGTTAAATTAATTTCTCAATTACTATATTGTTGGGGTCTGCATTATCAAATGTAAATCTACGAATCTTAGAATCACATTTAAAATCACGTAACACACCCAATAAAACATGAAAATATTAGCTCCATTATGAGGATAGTCTATTTGTCTAAATGCTATTATTTTTTTTATACATTATCCAATTACTATCAATGTAGTATGCAGTTGTAACCATGTATCTTTTTTTATTATTACATGTCTATAAGTCGATGTAAAAGATAAAACACCATTATAATTATTAATATCATTTACGATAGCTTCTTTCTTTTTATTATATAAAACAATAGTGTGTTTACGAAAAGTATTTCTAAAAACATTAACGTACCTTGGTTGGATATATTTTTGGATGAAGTTCGAGAAATGAGGATTTCCCACCAATTCGGCAATCTTTCGCGATGCATGATATCTTGTGAATATATCCAATTATTGAGATTAGGACTACTGGATCCGACTCTCGGAGATTCATCTTTGGAGTTGTGCACGATTTAATTACAAACCTCTATGTTTGAATTGACACTTTTGAAGTGTCGGTCTACATAGGTTGTGTCTATCCTCTTTGCCAAGCTAACTTTTCATTACAGTGATTTACATTGTGCTTTGTACTCAGGGACTCCGTCCACTAGTTTACCAGTCAACACCAACTCAAAATCTTGCCAAAGACTTAACCTTTTGTTTGGTGGCTTTTCGTTTAGTGCTATAACCGATGGTCGTTTGTGTATCGGCATCTTCTTAAACGTCATCCAAACCAATTGGATCAGTGCTACCTCAAACTGATCAATAATATCGTTTGGCATTGGAATGTCATTAAAACCACTGAAATCATCATCACTTCGATTGTAGGCCATTTGGAATAAAATAATAAAGAGATTATTAGAAGATAAAGATGTAGTAGAAAATAGAAATGTAGAGAATTAGTAGAAGAAGTAAAAATTAAAACTTAAAATTATAGAGTAATATCTAGATAATGAGATATGAGATAATAATTATAACACTAATATTGAGATATTGAAATTTGAGAATTGTTAATGAATTGAGTATATAATAGATTGAGAGATTGAAGTGTGAAAAAAAATGAGTTTAGAATTGGAGTATCTATAGGAAAATAATTGAATTAAAAAAAAAATTTAAAGCTTGCCAACTGTCACATTTTGTGATCGTTGACCAACGGTAATGTGACCGTTGGTCACGATAATGTGACCGTTAGCACGAGCCACGAGCCCAGCTAATTAGCTCATGGGCACAAGCCCATAACAAGCCCGGCTCGTAGGCTCGTTCCCACAAGCCAGCTCATTTTTAGCGGAGTTGAATGGGCTCGGCTCTTTTTTTCTAGGCTCGTCTAAGAACCCGGTATGGACAGAGTTTTCATGAGTAGAGCCATTTTGCCACCCCTAAGTGTTCTTATCGTGAGTGGAGGTGAAAATTCCTTACGATCGTAATTAACGTAAAACAAGTATACCGTTTTTTCACGGTGGAATCCGATCATAGGATCTATGAGAATAAGTCACTGAAATTTGAACTCCTTTGTTCTTGATGGGCAAAGATAATAATATGAGTTGCGATCATTATAGTTTTAGAATTGAGGCAGTGAGTAGAGCAATGAGAAAATCATTTAAGAGAGAGTTTCGTTTGAGATAAAAATTGAAGACGTAGAGACACACAGACGTATATATTCTTTTTCTTTCGAGTAGCGAATAAAACTCCCTACAATCGGGATAAACTAGTATACCACTTTTTTGCGATGGCATCTGATTATAGGCTCTATTATGATAATGGATTGAGGATGTGAACTGATTTTGGAGATGATCGGTGGAGTGAGATAATCGATTGAGGTGATGAATTGAGAAGATGAGCAGATTTTAGAGATGGTCTGTTGAGAAAGATGGTTGAACAGCAAATTTTTAAGAAGATGAAATTGAAGACGTATTGACAGTGTGATACACAGACGTTTAAGTGTTTTTTCTTTCTGTAGCGGAGAAAACTCCCTACAGACGTGACTAGTATACCGCTTTCTGGCGGTAAAATCCGATCGTATGATCTATGAGAATGAGCCACTAAAATCTGAACCTATTTGTTCTTGATGGAGTATCTTGATGGCCGATGATGAAGATCTGAGATGCGGTGGTTATGGTTTTAGAATTGAGGCATTGAATAAAACAAAGAGAATATCGTTTGAGGGGGGGTTTCGTTTGAGATAAAGATTGAAGACGTAGTGACATCTCGACGTGCATATTCTTTTTCTCTTTCAATAGTGGAGAAAACTCATAATAAATTTATTATTCTAATGATAATAATTAAATTTTTTTTTATTGTTTGTGAAAATAAAAGTATACATATATTTATGGAACATAGAGTATTATTATTGAAATTTGTATATAAATTTTAACTAGACATTTAATCTTTTATTTGATTTAGAATTTGAGCCAAAAGTAAACATACTTTGATTATAAATAATTTTAACTATCTAATGATTTAAATAAAAATAAATAAATTGCTTAGAGCATTTCCAATACATTCCGTCTATTGCAATTTACGTGGCAGGTAAAATAGACGGACTTTTAGTCTATGTAGCACTACGTTTATAGAATAGACGGTCAAATTAAAATTCATCTCCAATAAATTTAGTCTAAAATTAATACCAAAACTAATACTACTGCTTATGTGGTATTAATTTTTTTATAAAATAATAATAAAAAAAGTCCCACACAACAGTATAAATTTAAATTTACTGACTCACTCCGTCTAGAAGGCTTGGTTTGGTATTGTTGTGTTTTTAAGAGAATCAGTATCTGCTATGCTGCAGAAAGAATCAGCTGTGGGAACAATCAGATAAGTGTTTGGTAAATTCTTGTTTCAAAATTGCTATATGTTTTAAAAGTAGCATTTGAGCGTTTGGTAAACAGAAGTAATTTATTGCTGTAACGGTATTAAATTACTAAAAATGACATTGATTATAATAATGTTATTTTGTATTATTATTATTATCACAAGACAATGCATTCATTATTATTCTTTTAAAATAAAAATAATAAAAACTTAATAAATTTCAAATTTTATAAAAATTACAAAATAAAAGTATAGTCATATAATGCAAAAATTAATTAAATTTATATTATTTTTTATGATCCAACTTGCATCAATTCAGTTTCTCAAATGGGTATTAAAGAAATTAGTTTAATTAATTAGAAGTAAATGGGGTATTTTAATAATATATAAATGAAAAAGCTAAAAATGGAATATGAAAAGCTGCCATTTTGCTGCTTCTTAAAATCTGCTGCTAGGTGAATCAGATTATTTTATAATCACTTTTAAAAAGTTGCCAAACGCCTAAATCAACTTCTGATTATTTGATAATCAGAAGTTGGGCTCCAAAATCAATCCCAAACGGAGCCAAAGTCCGTCTAAATTTAGATGGACTTTTAAATAATCTATTTTTAGTGTATCATATCGGTTACAGGATCCTCGTCGGCATGCATTGGATAGGGTTTTTTATAACTCTGTCTATATGTGCTTATGTAACACGTCTAAAAAATTATAGACATAGTGCATTGAAGATGCTCTTAGATGGTTGGATTGGAAGTATTTTCAAATATTTGAGATTAAATTATTTTGAAAAATTTCGACTCTATTAAAAAATATTTAATATTAGTTTCTATTTCAATAGTTGAAGCACCTCTGTACACGTCGTGAATTTATTTTTCACTTAATAGAAGTTCTTATCAGTTAATTTATGATTGTTTATTTATTATTAATGAATAAAAAGTATCGATAGAATTGATAATCGATTTAACTTGATTAATATTTTAAAAAATAATATCTATATTACATATAAAAGTTTAATATTTATAGACAATATTGCCCCCGTAAAGAACTTATAATTTCTAAAATAGTCATTCAATTAGTATTATTTATTTTGACTTTAATTTAAATTATTTAATATCAAATAAATATTGCGTTTAAGGTGGAATGCCCCTTTAAATTCTATTATATATTGTAATTAATGACAATAAATAAAAACTATAAACACTCCAAGAATCAATCTTATCGTGCATGAGAATTTAAACAAATTCCTTGTTCACCATAACAAAAAAAGAAGAATTCGCCTTTGCATTTCGACTTCTTATTATTAAATATGCCAGAAATTGTTTTTCCCTTTCACAGAGACAGTTTTTAATTTTTGACTAGCTTGATAGTGAATATGTTAATTTTGAGAATTTGATAATAATATTCATTTAAATTTTGATTTCTATATCTTTTTTAGGGATGACAACTGGGTGGAACAGAACCAGAGCAGCAATTACCATTCTCGCCCAGTCAGAGATTTTTAAGAGTCGGGCGGGGATTGAAAAATCCTCATTTATCACCCTGTTAAATTAACTAATTAATTTTATTTTTTTATTTTTAAATACGATTTAAATTTTAAAACATAAAAATAAAAATAAAATAAAAATATTTGGGACATGTTCGAATAATTCGGGATGAGGACCATGATCCACGTCCCTCCATCCCTCGCCTCCCCACCCCACCCCACCCCCAAAATAAAAATACCAAATCAATTATGAAATAAAAAATGCCATTTGGCAAGAAACCCAAAGAAACCTTCCTCAATTCATTAAAAGAATTATAGAACAAATTTATAAATAGTTTACAGGACAAACCTATGAAGTTTTCAAAAATACCAAATCAACAATCGACCAAGCTGAAGCCTTAAACCATTCGGAAAAAATAACAATATGTGACATATGCTATTTCGAAAAATACACATGTGAATTTTCAAAATATTATTACATTTGTCCTCCCACAGATTGGAGGACATTTTTTCTAAACACAATTTTAAGCATAAATTTCAAACTGTATTTAAAAACTTGCGGATGATCGAATTTAAACAATTAATGTAAGATAGAGCCATTAGATACCATAAGAACAACTTGTAATTTAAGATAAAGAAAAATTCTTTTAAAGCCCTACTGTTAGGGATGGCAGCAGGCGGGTTCGGAGTGGCCATGCAGGCGAGGACCATTCCCATACCCGTCCCGTCGGGAATTTTTGGAAAGCGGGGCGGGGCGGGTATAAAAAAATTCCCGTTTATCGCCCCATTTAATTAATTAATTAATTAATTATATTATTTTTATTTTTACATACAATTTAAATTTTAAAACATAAAATAAAATAAAATAAAACTATTAAGGCGGGTTCGGGAGAATGCGGGCGGGGACCATGATTCCGCCCCCCGCCCCGCGCTTGACCCCATTTAGTAATCCCGCCCCATTAGGGAGGGAGGAGGGGGGGAGGCGGGCGGGCGGGGGTGGGACGTTTTTTTGCCATCCCTACTTGCATGTCTCGAAGATTGTTGCCTCTTGTTATGTCGTTCGCCTTACCCAACCAGAATCTTCTACCGAACACACGAAAATGGCCCCCCCGCTCAAGGTGTAATGGCTAGATAACAAGGATCCGTCAGAAAGATACAAATATCAAGAGTAGATGTGAATTAAAACATGATATTTTATTTCACAAGGCTTAAAAGAGAAAAATCTATTTAGCTTATTTAATTACAAAAATGATCCAAATAGATCTAATGTCTCTAATATAGTTTAGTTACAAAGCATTGTACTAACTCAAGAAAATTTTAGAAAGAAAAATTTCTGAGCAAAATGACTTCTATCTGTAATGTCTGAAGAGTCTCATTTAAATAGACTTTGAAAGATTCTTTCCTTGGCCTCATTATTTTGCTTTTCCAAAAGCTATTTTGTTTGGACGTGCTTTTCTGTGGATCAACAATAAAAGGGGATCAATCTTTGAGATTCTTTGTCCGCCATTTCTGCAAGTGGAGGTTTGACTGATTTGAAGGTAGGTCCCGCTGTTTTCACTTTTCTTGGCACACGTTTCATCGGGAAACATTTGGCCAATAATGGAACTGTCAATCTGACTGGTAAGTTGTATCTGCATGTTCACTAATCTTTTCAATTTTGGAGCATTCATCTTCAATGAAATCTTCAAAATCTTCGAGATGCTCTTTTTCTTTTCCTTTGTCTTTTTCCTTCTTTTCTCTAACATTGTAGAGATTACATTTGTGATATTCACCAAGGCTGGATTTTAATGCGCCACACAGGTGTCCATTATATTCTGGAACTGTATTGAAGGTGTTGTAGAAAGTCTTCTCAAAATTACAAATAATCTTGATAGCTTTTGGTGTAATGTAAGATCCAGTTTTGCTGGTCATCAGAATGTATTTTGAATGATAATTAACTTTGGCTTTGGATTCTCCATTGCATGCTTTCAAACTGGTAAGAATCCTTTGGAAAGACAAAGCTCTCCATTCTTCCAAAATTAATTGGCTTACACTGCTTGACTGTCCTTCATTTGGCTGATCCAAATAAACTTGTTGAGAGGTTTTGATCTAGATATGATGATATCCTTTGTGAAGAATATTGCTTTCGTCCCAAAAGGGAATTGTACTGGATATTTTTAAAATGATTTGAAGATCCTGGTTTTTTACCACAAATTTTTTAAAATCTTTGAGGCATTGTAATAATTTTTGGTCAATCAATTCTAATTCTCTGAATTCGGGTCCAGGAATTATAATTTTGGCAAGTCCACTATAGAATGCATTTCTGACAAATGTTGGTTCATCTCCTTCAAAGAAAATGAATTGGCCAAATTTCTTTTCAAGAGTACCAATGTAATTCTTTTCGAAGCGGGGTCTCCAATGATCCTAGCTTCTTCTTCTAGACTAAGAAAGTCTTGAAGGGTAATGTCCGAGAGGGTTGAGTCTTCTTTGATGTGGGTTTTTCCTAAAACTTTGAACCTATCAGGTACAATTTCAGGAACAGTTTGGACTGCTTCTTTGTAAGAGAAGTTTTTGAATCTAAAATTTTCGAAAATTGGATCTTTGAATGAAGGCATTCTGGGCCTTGACGATGATGTCTTTCTGGAATGGCTAGGGTCTTAATGATAGTTAGGTGTGATCAAAGAGTTGTCTATATGGAACTGGGCTTGTCCCATTGGTTTGATGGAATTGAGTGAATGAAGTTTGGACTTCAATAAATGTTTTGAAACTTTTGTGTTTATAAGGTTTTCTTTTGACCAAAGGTTCCACTTGTTCCCAATTTGTGTAATATCCACGGTCAGGACCGTTGAAGATTACATAAAACTTTTTTCCTACCATTGAAATATTTATTCCCACAAGGAGAGTAATGTCTACCACTATCGGACCTTGAATGTCCTTTTGTCCTTGCGAACTTGGGATAGGATTTTGAATGTCTTTGAGCTTTGGTGAGCTCGTTTCAATTGTATCATCAGCCTGAAGCGGCAATGTATTTACAGATTCATTACTTTTAGTAATGTCTCCATCTTTTGGATTCTTCTTTTTCATAAGATTGAAAATCTTTTTCTTTATTACTTGTATCTCCATTTCTTTGATTTCCAACTGTTCTTCAAGTTCTTCAATCTGTTTATCAATGTCTGTCATTTTACCTGCACATATGTAATTCACGTGTTAATGAATCAGCAAGATAATTATCTTTACTTTTGATAATTTCAATGTCAAAATCATAATAGCTAAACCACATTTGCCATCTGATTAATCTTCCTTGTTTATAATCTGGGTGTATTTTACAATTTAAAAAAGATTTACAAACAGAGGAATCTGTTCTGACAAGGAATTTATTTGATATAATGTAAAGCCTAAATTTTGAAATAGCTTTTTCATTGCAAGAATTTCCTTTTCATTAACGTGATAGTTCTTTTCAGAATCTGTAAAAGTTCCTGAAGAATAACTACATAATTTTTCTTCATTTGACAAATTGTCTTGTGCTTTTAAAACTGCTCCCCAATTATCTTGAGAGACGTCTGTTTCAATGATCATTCTTTCATTTGGTAAAGAATGATAAAGGGCTGGAAGATTTTTTATTTTTGTTTTTATTTTCTGTATATAAACAGAGTCTTCTTTCGTCCATTGCCACCTGTAATTCTTTTTTAATTTTTTCTGCAAAGGAGCTCTCATTTTCACCAAGTTTGGGATGAAAGATTCGCATAATTCAAACAACCAAGAAATCTCATAAGTTGTTTCGGTAAGATATTTCATCGAAAAGTTTTGAATGTGAGTTAGGATATGGGGCTTAAAATTTGTTTAAAGCAATAAGCAATTTCTAATCCAAGGTATCTAACTTTTCTTTGAATAATTCCGCCTTCTTCTTGGATAGAACTATTCCTTCTTCTTGTCAGTATAAAGGACTTTTAAAACATGAGTTTCATGATTTTCTTTATTTTCGAGAGAAAGCGAGAATGTCATCAATGTAAACACGTGAGAATTCATTAAATTTTTGAAGGTGTTATCCATGTGTCTTTGGAAAATACCTGGAGCTTGTTTTAAGCCGAAGGGTACTATTGTCCATTGAAAATGTCCTTGTGGGCAACTGAAAGCTGTAAAAGGTTTTGTTTCCTTTTCCAATCTTACTGGTGAAAACCGGATTTTAGCTCAAAAGATGAGAAAATCATTTTCCTTTAATAAGATGTAAAAGACTTTGCATGTTTGGTAAAATGTAACCATCGATTTGGTAATTTTATTAAGTTGAGAATAATCTATAACCATTCTAGCTTTTCCTCTTCTTTTTTCTGCTTCTTTTCGCACCATGAATGCTGGAGAAGAGAAAGGAGATTTGCTAGGTTCAATGACACCTAATTCAAGGAGTTCTTTAATTTGAATAGAGAATTCTTCTCTATCTTTTGGACTGTAAGCCATTGCTTTGGCACGGATGATTTTTCCTTTAAATTCATCAATGATTTCAATTTTTGCTGTAAAAGATCCTTTATTGATTTTTGGATCAAGATGATTTTCTGAGCAACATTTTTCAAAAAGTATTGCAATTTCTTGCCTTTTTGTGTTTATTTGAAAAGTCTCTAATTCATCATTAGAGATGAAAATGTTTGAGATTTTTGCAATATTCTCCCCCTTTGGAAGAGTAAAATTTTTGGAATTTTGGACTTTGAACATTTCTAAAAAAAATTCTTTTAAAGAGTTAAAAGCTATAGCTTTTCTTTTCTTTGGAATCCAAATTTCTTTGTTGGATAAAGTGAAGCTAACTGCATTGATTTCTTGTATAAAATGATGATATAACTGGCAAAAGTTATTTTCAATTATGAAATCGATACCTGTTTCAAGCTGGTAAACTGTTGGAATTTTGAATTCAAAAGTCTGGAAAGAAGAATTGTGAGATCCACAAATTCCAACATTAATGTTTTTAATAATTTAAGAAGATGAAACTTATGAATTGTTAGTAATTTTCAATTTTAAGGTTTTCTCAGAGTGAACCCAAAATTGTTTAGGAATAATCCATTTACTTGCTGTACATACTGATGCCCCTGTATCAATGTACCCCTGTATCAATGTAAGTATAGACTGAAAATTTTCTATATCCTTCAAAACTAAGTTTGATAAGAATGTAGATTGAATTTGAATTAGTAATGTTTTTGTTACTCATAATCGAGACGATTACTGAAGATGAATAATCAAAATCTGTTTGTGTCTGAAGACAAGTAATATAAAGATTCTGTGTCACTTGGATCTTCAACTGGATAAAAACCTTGTTTTTCAAAAGTTTTTAAAAGTTTGACCCTGTCTTCGTTTCCAATTCTGGCTGGGCATTCATTTGCATAATGTCCAGATTCATTGCAGAGCCAACATATGCAATTCTTTTTCTTTTGTGGGCATAATTTCTTTTTGTTGTTAGTTTCTGCTTTTCCTTTTATTGGTTTACTGAATTTTGTGAAAAATTTCTTCTTTTTAAAGAATTTCTTCTTATACGGTTTTTTGTATTTCTTAAACTTGTAACTTTTTCTTCTAGGTTTTCTTATGGTTTTTCTTCTTTTTAGGATTGCAACCATATTGTCCAGGGATTCGTCCAAATCTTTGGTTACTGCAGATTCTAGGATTTCTAGGAAGTGTTCTTTCACTTGTTCTTACAAGATATCCTTCTTTGCATTTTTACGCAATAAGAGTTCTTGTAACAATAATGGCTAATCCAAGAGAAGTATCAATTTGGACATTGACTTTGTAGTTATCAGTACTTGTTTCTTGCTTTTCAATTGCTTCATTGAAAAGAACAATTACTTCATTGTTAAAAGGTGATGGAAGTTTTCTCATAAATTTTTCTGTCAACATTTTCCAATCTGTGGGAGGACAAATGTAATAATATTTTGAAAATTCACATGTGTATTCTTCGAAATAGCACATGTCACAGATTGTTATTTTTTCCAAATGGTTTAAAGCTTCAGCTTGGTCGATTGTTGATTTGGTATTTTTGAAAACTTCATAGGTTTGTCTTGTAAACTGTTTATAAATTTGTTCTACAATTCTTTTAAATTGAGGAATGTTTCCTTGGGTTTCTTGCCAAATGGCATTTTTTATTTCATAAGTGATTGTTTTAAGGAAAGCCTTGGCATTTCCTCTGGTGCTGGATATAACATAATTCCAAGAATTTTGTTCATCCCTATGAATTTCTTTGTTAATTATCATTGAGATCATGATATTATTATACCAATCTTCAATGACTGTTTCAGGATCAAGAACACAATCTAAATCAAGAAACTTGATGTCAATCTGTGTTTTCTTTGGTTTATGAAGAAGATAAGAGGGATCTACATCTTCTCTAACTGGTTTGGGCTTGTGAGTAAAATCTCCTATGGGTCTTTTACCGTCGCCTTTTGAATTTGAAGATGAAGGTTCATAATGTTCATAATCCATAGGTTCTGCTTCAATTTTTGGTTCTTTGATTTCAATTCCTTTGTTAGGGTTTCTATTGGGAACGAATCTCTCATGAATAATAATTTCTTCCTCTGAACTGGAACCAGATTCTTCATCAATAATAATAGGGTCTTGATTTTCTGGAAAGTCTCCTATAGATTTTGCTGTAAGAATAATGTCTTGATTGTTAATATCGACTCTTTTGAAGATAGATGCGATTTGGTCAAGCTCACTGTCTTCGAAGGCTAAAAGGACGTCAAGGTGTCCTAAGTCTTGTGAAGTTTCATAAATGTTTTCAAGAGTTTTCCTAACATTTGTCATTCTGGATCAGGGTCATCGAAATCAAATTTTTCGTTTTTTATTTTGTTTTCAATATCCCACCCTGTTTTTTGAAAATTTCCAAAATTTGTTTTCTTGATTGGGGTTGAGGTTGAAGGTTGATTCTTAACTCCTCGCTATATTTATAGCTAAGTGTTGATCTAAGGATTTTACGCTTTAGAATGGTAATCCTTAAGGTCTTTTCTAAGTTCTTGAATAATGTCTCTCAAATTTTCATTTCTTTCATAATGTCACCTAAAGACATTATTGATCTCCAATAATAACTTTAGCCAACTCATTGACCGTATCTCTTAATTCCTTTAGTTATTCGGTTTGACCGCTTTTTGGAATGTCATTTTCCACCTATATATAGGATCTTTCCTAATAGATGAAATATGTAAGAGTAAAGGTCTTTGCTCTTCGACAAGAGTTCTATTTTGTTCAAGGTCAACTTCAATTGATCTTCTTGCCTACTGGACAAGTCAATCAAATTTGGTTTCTTTGTGTTCAAGGTAATCTGAGAATAAATGGTCAATCTTTATTCATTTTGGTTCATTGACTATGGTCATGTTGTGTTGGTTATGAATAGCATAACTAACAAGGTAAGAAATTGAAAAAGGTACATTGTTGTATTTGACTAAATCTTTCTCTTGAATTAAAACATGAGGTTTGGTCGGGGATCGAGTTTTTTTTGCCATCCTTAGACTCTTATGTTTGTTTGAGGTAAAAATATTAATTATTGTGGTAATCTTGATAACAAAGTTATTTAATCTCAAATGATATTTTATGTCATCTTGTAAGCAATTAAATATATATTTATTAAAGAAGAACGTGTTAGAACAAGGAGGATTGGTGATACTCTACTTTTCTCAAGCCAGCAATTGAGGAAGAGTGTTAATATGTACTACGTAATTTGGATAAACTGGGTCGTGACATGCATAAGGTGATTGTAAATGTCGCATAATAAGTTGGTTTTACGTGATGAGTTAAAATCAAGAATTTTATTAAGAAAGATATTTTCCAAGTATCTGGTTATTTTGAATTTTGAGATTTATTAATATTTTAGATGGAATTGCGAGGAAAAAAATGCATGAAGTGGACCAAAAAAAAAAGGCCTTAGTTCATGAGCGCATTAAAACTGAATGTCTTGATCAGTGTTTTAGTGAAGATATTGTAGGATAAAATTATTCTTTATTTGATGTCCAAGACTTTTGAGATTCTTTTTTTCTGAGAAATAATTGCTTAAAAAGGACTATTTTTTTCCATGTCCTACATAAATAAAAGAGCCTTAAAATCATCACTATTCATGTGGTCATTGAAAACGACGTCGTTTTGATTTCCAATTTTTCTGTATCAGCCTCCACACTGAAAACGACATAGTTTTGCACTTCTCTCTTCTCCTCCATCTCCATTCTCGTCCGATTCTTCTTCCGTGTATTTTCCTCTTATTCTTTGCTTTGTGAAAATCAGATTTGATACATACGATAGCGTTGAAAATGTCTTAGATCTAGGTTTCTTGTTTTCGCTGTATACACATAGCAACAGTGAAAATGTGTGAAACCGTATGATTTTTTTTTCTCTTCGTCCCGTTCGATTGTTGTTCCGTGTAGTTTCCTCTTCCTCTGTGTTTCATGAAAATCAGATGATACATACGGTAGCGTTGAAAACGTCTTAGATCTGGGTTTCTCGTTTTCACCGTCCCATTGTTTCTGCTATTTGTGGTCTGTGCTGTGCACAAAAAGAAGTCATTTGGAGAGTCTTGATTTGAATAAAATGTAATATCTTCTGCTTGTGAAGATTTACCAGTTTCGAATGCTGGGCCATTTTTTGTTCCACCAATACACACTCCCATTGGATTCAACTTTGGATGTTAAATAAGGTGTGTATTTTGATCTGATGTTTTATGTGTTGTAAAACTAACAAAAATTTTTGGAGTAGTGTTAAGATTCTGTTTCTCATTCAGGATTTGTATGGATCGAGATTCCTTCCTTACAATGCAAGACCCTAAAAAAGGAAGAAATAATAGAATTAGAAACTTTTTATAGTCCAAGCAGCTGTTTTACAAGCCACAAAATAAATTTTGATAAAACTCTGTGTATGTAAAACACGAGGTTCATAGATTAAGCCTGTTTACATGACAGTTGTACTATTTCCACAAATAAGAGAAACTCAAGCCTCAATAATAGGATTCTGTAAAAATATATATGGTTTCATACATTCTAGAAGAATAATTGAGACACTAAGAACCTTAACTCAAGCTTAAGTCTACAAAACCATAACAAATAAAGAGAAAAGCAATAACAAAAGGGTAAATCATGTATGTTAGAGTTTGAATCACAACCTTAATCTGCACCCTCTGTCTCACATTCGAATCAGCAATAGATCCTTGCATGCTTCCTGAAGTCTTTACCAAGCTATCTAATTCACATTTTGCAATCAGTTGTGTCAGATTGCTAATTAGGAACAAGCAATACTATCAATGGATGCTATCTCATATAAGGCACCGGTGAATCCATCAATAGTTATTCATTGTTTGGTATCGAGGATTAAAGGACTTATGCTTATTCTAATGTTGATTTTATTGTCTTTGTAAGTATGTTGATGATATCACATGATTTCATTACTTTTTTGTCACATGTTTACATAATTGAGTTCATTTTATAATGTGCCATATTTTTCTCTCCCTATATTTGTGATTTAACTTAAGTGGGTTTTTTTACTTTATTGATTTCAAATTTTCCTTTAGTTTTTCAATTCTTACATTTTAGTAGTGTGTTTATTTTTCATGCATCTCCCTTTAGAGTTCCCCCTTCATGGTTTATTTCTTTTTCTCTCTCAGGACATAATGGTTAGCTTTTTTTTTTTAATAAGGGTTATGGTTTGACTGAAACCACTTTGAAATGCAACAACACTTCAGTGGGGCTTGATGAGATTAATAGATATGGATTGGTTGGGCGCTTGGTTGAGGGCTTGGAAGCCAAGATAGTTGATCCTAAAACGAGGCCTTACCTCCCGGAGAGCGTGGTGAATTTTGGTTACGAGGGCCTGTTGTCATGAAAGGTAATGCATTGACGAACTTGATTAATCAATAATGTTTGCGATTATAAGAATTGAATACTTTTTTTCATTTTTGATTGGATATAAAACAGTAGGGATTTTGAACTTAATGATGGAATGCTGATGATGAGCAATTTTGTGTTATGTCCCAATTGATCCTCAGATTTGTGAGCTCTACATTTTCTTCACTAGGTTATGATCTTTGTGCTTGTAGCTCAATTAACATGCTCTTTTCAATTCATAGGGAAATTTTGCTCTAGAAATGTTTCGAAGTTTAGAAAAATTTACATAATCCAATAACAAATTTATCTTTGGGCTGGCAATTGGATTTTTTAAAACAGCTGAGAAGATACTTAAACGGGGAAAGGAGAACCTAGATGTTGTCGAAATCGGAGTATGCACGTATCAAGATTGTAATATTTAGCTTTCCAAATACCTTTGCCATGTTTTTCAAATAATTTGATAGTACAAATGGTTGGACATTACAAGTTATACTGGGGATGATGCGGCGACAGCTGCTACTTTGGACTCAATACTTAATGATATATTTATTCTCTTTTCAATATTTGGATTGAAATTTGATTAATTCGAAAGGTAAGATTTCAAAATAATATAGAGATACAATAGAAAAGTTTTTGAATTTCGCATATAGAGGTAATGTTGAGAAATGTAGGATTTATTGTCCACTTAAGAATTGTGCTAATAAATATTTTAAGTTTTTAAACAATGAAATGATGGTGGATTGAATGCTTTGGTTTGTAATTCACTCTTTTGAGAGTAAAATTTATTTTATGATATGAGATTCAACATTCTCTTTAATATACTTGTAATTGTGGTTTGTTTTATAAGAATCGAATCATTTTCATTGTGTTATTTTTTTATTCACGTAATGACTATTTCAATTAAATTTTATTATCAAATTATTGAATGTATTGTATACTAATATTTCAATTAAATTTTATTATCAAATTATTGAACGTATTTTATTCAGTTTGCTGTTTGTTATCTAAGGTGCAAATCTTAAAACTAAATTTTTCTTTTTACTCTCTTTGGATGGAAGACAATTAACTATACACCATATGATTATCTCATTTTTTGCACTCTATCTTAAATAAATACGTTTACTTTCTTGGTATCCTCTTTACTATTGTTTGTTTCATTCTAGATAAGACAAATTTATGACATTTTAATGGTTATTTGATTTTCACCATTTTATCGTTTTACTTGTGATCGCAGTATTGACATTTCATTAGATCAATTTTTAAGGTCCCAAAATAGTTTATCATCTTTTCCTGATTCGTTTTATGGTTCTTGGGCACCTTCTCCGAAAGCGTTCTCAGCAAGAACAATTACAACATTGGAAGAAAAATAGGAGGATGATTGTAGGTTTCATTTTATTTTGACATAAAGCCGCTTGGGAAATTATTGTTTTTAAATGCTAATTTAGTGAGAAATATCCTATACTAATTGAAAGAAACTCTTATTGGCCAATCAATGGTTTATTTATGTTCATTTTGTTGAGAATGGATAGTAAAAGATGGGGTTTCGTGGTGCGAGAGATCCAATATTAAGAGCAAAATTGAAAAGGAAGAAAAACAGAATCTACAAAAAGCGCAAATAATTACAATGGTTGTGTAGTGTTGTTTTGGATATAAATCATAAAATTATATATGTTTTCATATGAATTAAAGTACGATTCTGCGTAAATTTGATGAAATGATTAAGATACCACTTTCTCTTTATAGGGATGTTTATGTTGATGATTTTAGGGTATGAATATTTAGCATTAAGACGATGAGATTTGTCTGCGGGAAGGGAAAGTGTGGGATTAAAAGGACTACACTCACACTCTTGTGACCTATTTCACTTCCTCCTCTTGATGAGTCAGAAGAATTTGGCATTAGAAATGTTAACTTAGAAAAAAACATATTTCTCATCATTTATCAATCATTATATATTTGTCTACTTCATTTAAATTTTTTTATTTTATCTTTCATTTTTGCATCATTTTTTTCCTTGTATGTTATTATCTAAGTTTTTTCGGTATGGTAGTAGCTTTAATTTTGTTATCACCATAATCTTTATCCTTATGTTAATGGCAATTTATTTCCTCCATTCGATCTTTATTGGATTGTAGATTTTCAAACAAGACTCAAAGACTATCGTTCTTTTGAGTAAAGGACGTGGGCTAAGCGGTGTAACAACCATGCACAATTAATGACGTAGTCACAAATTCGGATAATCTATTGAAGGTTTGTAGTTAAATTAGAAGTTTTGATAATTAATATTTCGCTTTAGTTTTATGAACCTAATATAGTAATTCGTGGAATGTTTGAGATCAAATATTTTGGCAACCCAAACAACCCTGGGAGCTTGTAACAAGGCGTAGGAGGAAGTTGTGGTAGCGGCTACTTGTTCGTCGGGATAGCTTGAAGTCCATATGGGGTAATCTAGAGTTTACTTCTATAACTTATCATTTATATGTTTGTCCTATTATGGTCCTCCTAACATGAATATGAGTTTTCCTCTCTGAAATTTTAGTGATGCGGATGGAAATTTTAGTGATGCGAGAGGAGATGCTAACAACATTGAAGAAAATTGAAGATTGCTTTGGTTTGCTAACTTGATATTACGAATAAAAATAATAGGTGCATGAAAGACCATGGTATTTACTCGGCTTTATTGATATGATGTAGGCTCTCAAAACGCTAAGGTTCGTGTTATTTGGACGTGCATAGCTCTCATGTATCGACATAAAGCAGTAATGGAGAACTCGAGTTTTCTTTTAATTCACAAGGTTAGAAATTTCATTTCAAGCTACCAATGTTGTGCAAATATTTTGATTCCTTCCATTCCTTGATTTATGTAATTCCATGAATGAATACTGAGGGAAAAATGGATATTAGTTTGTATTATAACTTAAAAAACAATTGAATGAGCATTAATATCTTGCATAGTTGGTTAATTTGGAGAGATTTATTCTGGTTTTACTTGTTTGAATGAAGGATTATTGATATAAGTATGGTTCTTGATGGACATATGCTTAAAGAAAAACTTTTTGGACAAAGTTAACACTGATTCTTTGCATCTTTTCCATTTGACTTGGCATTGTTTTTTTTTTTTTTTTTGGATTGCTAGACATTAAATAATTTAACATAGTCAAAATCACAATCTTATTTTGTTCATTTAATTTAACATCATTAATTGTTTTGATGATATCTACTTTGTTATTGTCTATATAGAAGGGAAATTGAACTACTTAAAGCTCCACCTTTGGAGATTGGTGATATTTAATCATTATTCTCAGTTTTCAATTCCCTATATATAAATTCTAAGAGACGTTATCTTTTTAATTGCATAGGTGCCAGTGAAAAGGTGCACATAAAAGACATAATTGCCCTTGCGAGAGGTAGTCCTTACACTTTTTTTTTACTTGCATATAAAAACGTGGCTTATATGCTGGTGGCCTCTGCTTCAAATCAAGTCACACCACAACATATGCGGGAGAGAGTTGTGATTTATGCAGAGCTTTAGTGAAAATGACAGCGGATTAATATTTAGCTTCAGAGTACATATTCTTGTTCTTCTCTCTTCGTCTTGTTACTTGATCTAAAATTGATGTTTATCCGTGGATTCTTAAAGAGAAAGAGATCGAGTTGATAGTCATAGAATTTGTCCCACTTTACCTTTAATATTGTTATTGGACTTGAAGGGCTACTGTAATTTGCATTCTGAGACTAATATATTACTGTAATATGTTAATTTTAGTCTTTGATATTTGGAAATGAAATTGTCAAAATAATCAAAGGATGTATTATATACTGATGGAACAAGATCATCTTCAAGAATGCACCTTACTGCACACATGGCAATAACACATAGCCCGAATTCCAGGAATTTAGAATTTGAGCCATTTTTTTTAGGACAAATCACGTTACAATGGGAATTATGGCTTTTTGTTACGACTAAAAGCCATTAGTCGTCTAAGAACACTATCTATACTGGTAACGAGCATACGAATATAAGTTTTGAACAATTTTATGATATGTGATGGTGTTTTATAACAAAATCAAATTCTTTTACTCAATTAGTGATTACAATTAAATTTTATTGTCCAATTTTTGAGCGGGTGAATAATATTTGACACTATTACGCACATCATTACAGTCACAACACGTGCATTGCACGTGTCCCCTCTAGTGCCTTCTAAAATGATACAAATACAGAAAATCAATAAAAAAAATTGTGTTCTACTTCTACCTACTATATTTTATATATTTTAGAATTTGATACTAATTTTCGTAAAAGAAAGTAGCATTTCCTTGATATGCCATTAAATATTTGTTTCAAAATATAATTAAAAGAGTATTAGCAGCTTACTAACATATCACCTCAGCAATCATTAAAACTTAACATTCATGTAAGCTATGTACTTTTTAATGAACCACATGTTTTATTAAGAAACTTTATTTTTATTCTTTAGTTGTTTATAGTCATTGATGAACTTATGATTGAAAATGAATTTCTTATAAGAGTTATATTCATCGATAATTTTAAAAATAACAAAATTATTACAAAGTAACACACGTATTCTTAGCTAGTATTATGAAAAGTTGTCAAAGTCATTCGAAAAAGATTAATAACTCCTATAATAGAATTTACTAACTATAAATAATTTTTTCAACGTTAAATATAAAATGTAATGTAACAAGTGTCGACTAGTAAATTCATGATAACAATTGTTGATGTTTCAAAAATAAACAAAAGAAAGGACGAACATCAATTATGAAATCCAACGGTAAACATGGGACCAAAATGCACAAAATTGTTACAATTTACCCAAAAAAAAATTCAGAAAATTGAGAATAGCAACTAACTAGTTATGTAACGGAATCAGGCTCCTCATTTGAATTCAAATCCCGGATAGCGGATACCCCTCCCTCCTCCTCCTCCCACATTTCTTCTCTCTCCGCATAAAACCCTAGTCATCTCTCTCGCACAATTACAAGCACAATTTTTCTCCAAGATCTGATTGACAATTCTCAGTAACAAAATACTGTAAGAAGATCATGACGGCGGCACCACAATCGACGGGAAGGGAGCTGACAGGCCCTCCAACCGATGGCATATCAAATCTCCGCTTCTCAAACCATAGCGACAATCTATTGGTTTCCTCTTGGGATAAGGTCAGTTGTTTTTTGTTTTTACTAGATTTTGCTATTCTAGATCTTGATTTTGAATTTTTTTTGGTGTTTGTTTGTTTAACAGAGTGTTCGATTGTACGATGCGAGTGCCAATGCACTGAGAGGAGAGTTCATGCATGGAGGTGCTGTGCTCGATTGCTGCTTCCACGATGATTCCTCAGGGTTCACTGCTTGTGCTGATCACACTGTTAGAAGGTTATTGTTGTTAATCATACCCCTGGCATGCAACAAGATTGAGCTCTCTACTTTTTTTGCTTTATTTTTCAAATACCAGCTCATTAGTTTTAGTGCTAATTTCCTCTGAACTCGTAGTTTTAGAAAATGATTTATAATTCAACTGAATTTTGTGGGATGACTATTTATGACAAAGTTGCTTTTACAAAACTTGTATGATTGTTGATTAAGTTCATCTGTCTATGTGATTAATGGGGAGCTAGTTGTTTGGGTGCTTGATATGGTTACTGAAAATGGTGCTCTTTATGCTTCAGGCTCGTGTTCAACTATGGCAGGGAGGATATTTTGGGAAGGCACGATGCACCAGTTCGATGTGTAGAATACTCATATGCAACTGGTAGGTTTTTCAAATGATGGAACAATTGACAATCTGTAGAATCCTTTATCAGTCTGTTCATGCTGGTGGTCATTATTTATGCGAGAAGAGTTTGACATTAAATAAGAAATCAACTAAGTGAAATACATTTGAGTAATTGAAATTGGGGGTTATGTATAACTTGATGCCTGTGTGCACAATGCACGTAAGGTGATATATTGACGCTAAGATTAAAAAACCACTGCACCCTCCCAACGCATGGACACACACAAAAAAATGTGTAGAACTCTTTTGGAAGGTACAACTCATGCTTATGTGGAGCACATGTATAATATATGGATGAATGGGCTACCATTTTGTTGATACAATTTTCCCTATCCTCCAATTCCAATGGCCACTGTTTGTAGTTCTCCTCACTTCAATTTGGAAAATAGAACACTTAATGTATTTTGGGAGGGGGTAATTAGGCAACAGGTTGACCTTAACAATGCAGCTACAGTTTTTCTTTTTGGAACGTTATAAGTTTGTTACTTGTGCAATGCCCTGCAGTCACTGAATCAGTGTTCCTTATTTGAAGTTCTCCGTAATTGTTTGCAAATGCTGGTTCCTTATGTTCGAGACTGTTATGAGTTACCTGTAGTGCATTCGCAACTCTCATCTGTTTATTCAATATAGATACATTTTTGGAGAAGAACCATTGTTTCTTGAAATTTGCTCATTGCTCTGATGAATATTCAAAGCATGCTTCTTACCTGCTGAATAATTATTTTCGCAAATATCTACATGCCAGAATTTGCAGTGCATTGGTAGTTATACGCTTATACTAGTTAATTGTTAAACAGGTTACTGCATGTCACATAATTTAAGAAACTATCATTGCTCCTCTCAGTTCTTAACGTAATTATATATGTCTTATATATTGACACTTGGCTCTAGTATTTTTGCAGGCATACACATGCATGAATAGTACTAGAATGATGTTTGTTCTATTTCTTAATTTGTTTTAATATTTAATGGTTTTAGGCCAAGTTATTACTGGCAGTTGGGACAAAACCCTGAAGTGTTGGGACCCCAGAGGTGCGAGTGGTCAGGAGCGTTCTCTTATTGGAACATATACACAACCTGAACGTGTTTATTCTTTGTCTCTTGTTGGCAATCGTTTGGTAGTTGCCACTGCCGGAAGACATGTAAATGTGTATGATCTCCGGAACATGTCTCAACCTGAACAACGGAGGGAATCTTCACTGAAATACCAAACCAGATGCGTGAGATGTTATCCCAATGGAACAGGTGCTTTTTCCTCATCTTACAATACTTAGCGTTTGGCATGGTCTTGCTTCACCTTGCTTTGATTGGATGTTCCAGTCCAAATTGCTTTGTGCTTAATTGTTAAGACTATATTGGCTAATGGTTACACAGTAATACAGGATCCACTTTTATGTTCAGAATTTCTGAGCTAATTACTAGCCATTGAAGAGTTCTATTTTCTAAAATAATTTGGACAATTAAAAGCGCCAACATACTCAGGTTGACATAAAATATGATGGAGAGAAAAGAAGTGTTTTTCCATGGGGATAAAAAGTGGTTAACTACCAATTATAAGTAACTTTATCCAGGGGACAATCAATAATGGAACTATTTTTATTTGAAGTTCTAATTTGACGATGTACTTTTCTGGTTTCAAATTCCATTTACAGGTTATGCTCTTAGTTCTGTGGAAGGACGGGTTGCAATGGAGTTTTTTGATCTCTCTGAGGCTGGTCAATCCAAAAAGTATGTATTTGCATCTCATGAGTATGTAGTTGTAGTAATATGATACTTAAACCTCCAGTTAGATTTATTTTGCTCCGTGTCTTACTGCTAAAATAAACTATTCTTAGAAATGCATGACAAAGTAGCTTCATGTTCTTGAGACACATATTTGCATATAAATTATTTGAAGAAAATACTTTTCATCCCATGAAAATTTCTTCTCAGATTCACATGTTTCTGAACTTTCTTGTAAGCATACATTGATCTGCCAATATCCTAGAATGGTATATGATTTTATAATTAATGGAAAACAGAGAAAATTCCTGCAAGATGCCTATGAGTTTAATGTCTTGCACTGCAGAACTATCAACTGGGAATAAATATATTCTCCCAGAACCAAAGAAAAAGGTCATTATAAGAAAAAACATTCCAGTATTGATGAACTGTTGCACGACTCTTTTGCCTGTGAAGCTAGACTATTTCATACTATTCATGGTTTTAATGTGCAGATATGCATTTAAATGTCATCGAAAATCTGAAGCTGGAAGGGATATTGTCTACCCTGTAAATGCTATTGCGTTTCATCCCATGTAAGTCCTCGCATTGTGCTATTGCTTGTTTTGCTATTAATCCATTCAAGATTTTCCAATTCAATGGGTATGTGAGGACAACTAGTTACATCCTAGAAGCAAAAGAACATGAAATCTTTTTGGCTGAAAAGTTATAAATAAATGCCAAGCTGCTAGGTGAAATAATAAAGGGCCATTGTATGTAATATTGGTGCAGCTTTTGGTGTTGGCCTCTGAGAAAAGGTAGCTAGTCTTGTCCCAAATAATTTATGAGTAGCCCAAAAGAAACAAAGATGTGAAAACTTCGTGCATCAATCTACTTTGTTCGTAAGACTTGCACACTCCTCTATCCATCTATTAAAAGGCCACGGAGTGCCCTACTCCAGTTACTTCCATTAACTCAAAATTCCACTCTTGAATATACCTGTGTACCAACCTAGGGGACCCGAAGTTGGTCATGAGTTTGCTCATTGTTATGAGTCTAATATAAATCTTGATCTGGCGTGCTCGGTAATTATTATGTGGCTCAAGTATTAATTTCATAATCTCTCATTACTGCTTATTTATGAGTTTCTGCGTGTAGCTATGGT
This sequence comes from Forsythia suspensa, assembly GCA_023638005.1. Taxonomy (NCBI): domain Eukaryota; kingdom Viridiplantae; phylum Streptophyta; class Magnoliopsida; order Lamiales; family Oleaceae; genus Forsythia; species Forsythia suspensa. The sequence goes on along the minus strand of CM042670.1, from coordinate 29,647,937 downwards.
ACATTTGCTACCGGAGGCTGTGATGGTTATGTCAACGTGTGGGATGGAAACAACAAGAAGAGGTTGTATCAGGTAAAATATATTTTAGACCCGATTCTTGATTTCCTACATCTCATTGTGAAATTTAATAGTTTCATACTGGGGTTCTCTTTTTTTGGTTATACCTTGAAAATTTGCAGTACCCAAAGTACCCAACAAGTATTGCAGCTTTGTCATTCAGCAGAGACGGTAGACTGTTGGCTGTTGCATCTAGTTACACATACGAAGAAGGAGATAAACCGTAAGATTGCCTGTCTCTCTCTCTCTCTACCCATTTGTGCTTAGCACATTGAGTTTTGAGTTGTCATTCCCGTTAGTGCTTAGCTAAATAATTCGTTATTATCGTGTGTTTTTGCAGCCATGAACCAGATGCTATATTTGTTCGCAGTGTCAATGAAGTTGAAGTTAAACCAAAACCGAAAGTGTTGCCCAATCCTGGTACATGAAGGAAAATTTGTCTAGACTGGCTTGTTCTGTAATATTTATGAACACATGTTGATGTGACAGTATAATTGTGCAAAACTGTAGGATGATATATTTATCATTGTCTCGTTGATTGGTTTCTTGGACAAGCTGTTTCTGATCCTCCTAAGCCCACCTGAGATTTAATCCTTCGTGGGATTTGTTGAGGAAATTCTAAAGCTGTCGTTAATATGATTTTCCGTGAGATTTGAGAAAACATGCTCTCTGTTGTGCTCTTTCCAACTTTTGGCATCCGAGACATCAGAAGAATTGCAGAAGATACCATTTATGAGCAAACGTAAAAACTCGTCTGTGGTATATACCGCACACTAAGCAAGAAAAATCTTGTCATGTGAGTGAAGGATAAATATAGCTTAGCACACTTTTTAAGCTTGGCTAAACAGAAAAAATCTCCTTTCATGCTGGAGAAAGCACAGGCATGGTCCATGGTGGAAGCATACCAGTTATCACAAGGATCTAGTCCAATAATTTTGACAATAGACAGACTTTTCATGCTGAGCTGTGTGTACGTAATCAACTGTGATGTAATTCCCTTCAAAGGATTAATGAATGGTTGATGTAGTTTGTGGAAAAAATAAAAGACGTTCTACTTAGAGATCCATTGATGTAAATTGACAACTGCCTCAAGAGTTAAAAAGGATGATTTAGATTCAATACAGACAATGCTGAAGAAATTCACCTAAAGCACAACACTTTCAGATGTTCGTGCATTCCATTACAGTAACTATTATTTGTGTAAGACAGCAATAGCAATACCATTTCTTCTACATACCCATGTGACATGTACATAAGAAAGTAGGTTTAAGTACTATTTAACACGTAACGCCACTTGACCAGCTGGTAGAGACCAGCTCGGTTTGCATAATTGCAAACAATTATAGAAACTAGCAGCAAACACATCCTCCCACAACTCATGGATCGTGTCTCCACATATTCAAGAGTCCTGAGACTTTCAGGTTTACCTAAACCCGGAGGGAGCTGCTTGTGGACCTACTCCTGCTGATCTCCTCATCGCTTTTGATTGTGCAAGCATATCGTCATAATTCTGGCAGGTTGGGTAACAGTTGGATTTAAGATGGAGAAATGCCGTGTGAGAAATAATAAATCGAGAAATTAGCAAAAACATTTACCCGTTTTTCAAATGCAATATCTCTTGAATCGATTATCTTGTCAGCAATGCCGTATTCAATTGCCTCCTTCGCCTGGAAATATTTTGGACGTTGGATGTCCTCCTCAATTTCTTCCTTTGGTTTCCCAACTCCCTTAGCTAACAGCTCGAGGTAATAATCTGTGTTGGCGTCTAGTTCTTTGGCCTGATGCATGGTGAACGATCAATCACGCGCAATAAATAGCACGCATAAACACAAGTCTGCACACCCACACACACACACACACACACACACACACAGAGAGAGAGAGAGAGAGAGAGAGAGAGAGAGAGACCTTAATCCACATATCTATGACAGCTCCGCTTGATCTGTTCACTTTTGGCAGATATAATTTTGCTGCAATTTACAGACGTGCAGAAAAAAATGGGATAAGAAGCAAGCGCATCATGATTCCATGTTTAGAATTCACAGTGCAATATTACAGCTTAGTCGATTCAGTATCATGATGCAACAACCCTTTTCTACAATAAATTTCTCACACAAAAACATCTAGGTAATCACCAAATTAAGATACTATAATTTATAACACCTTAACACGGAAGTACATCTACTAATTTAACGAATTTCACCCAATCCACACATTACAGTAACATTATTACTTGCCACTGGTTTCTAGTCAGATAGTTGCAGGCAGGCATAGGTGTTCCTCTATACAAGTGAGTTGTGTTAGGCAAAGAAAAGTGCAAAAGTTTTTCCATAGGAGAAAATTAAGATAACTTTAGAAGAGAATCCAACTTTTGCCAAGTACTTTTACCTGGATTATAAATTAGCTTCCATGGTTCATAAATTAGTCAACAACCATCATGAACCCTAGTCCATGAGGCTCTGTTTTGATAGCCATATTAGAGAGATATTACCAGGGTTGGTAGAAGGCCTGAATTTTCCTTCCACCCCTTTTCGAAAAAGAAAAGAAGAAAATGCATGTAATAATAATACCAGACAACAGTTTGTGTAGGAAAGTGCTACAGAAAACTGATAGACTGAACCAAACAAACAAAGCAAAATACTGTTTGGCCACTATTCCCTTGTGGCTACAATGATTGATGGTTTTCAAAGTTCAACATGGATCGACTTTGTTGCTTAGTTTAAGATGGCATAGGGAGTCAATCTGGTGCTTCTGCTTTACAAAAGCTCCATCCAAATGTTACAGGAGATGGAAAAAAATAGCCACAAGTGACTTGTTTACACATTCATTCAGATGAATAATGCGAGGGCATGGGTCACTGACAGGACACTAGAGTATTTAAAGCATATTTGGAAGAGTTTTTTTTAATCTCTTTTTTTTGTCAAAATCATTTTCAACCACATTTCATGGGACCTACAACTTTTATCAACTTTTCAACCACACATCTCACCAACTTTTTTCAAAATCTCCTAAAAAACTATTTTTAAACTCCACCGAACAAACACTTGAAATGAAAAAACAAACCATAAGAGGATTTAAAAATAAAGCATTAGTAAGAAAAGTACACAAGACCCAGGCTTCTAATATATGGATAGCAACGGTCGGAGATAGAATCAAATTTGGGGGGAGGGGCTGAAATCTAGAAAAAAGTTAATAATGTGTCACACCAACGGATTTTATACAAATTATGAGATTGCCCTTAAAGTTGTCCCCGATGAGATTTTATAGAACAAATTCATGCACCATTGAATCTAAATTTATTTTCTTACTAAGATCTCATTCGATACAAAGTGTTGTGCAATCAACAAGAAATTCATCATCTATTTTGTTATAAATGACCATCTTGACAAGTTTTAGTGCTAAAAATGCTTGCTCAATAATTGTCGTAGGATAATGATGCTCAAGTGTAATTTGCTCATTTTATCAATGAGTACGACCAACCTTGTAAAATAATCTAGATTCAATATTTGTTTATTCTTTTGGAGTTTAGGTAATGATTGCTGTATTCAAATAATTTTATGTATAACGTGAAATTGTTCTTAGAGTGCAGGATGGGAAAAAATTAAGCCCAACAATCCATATATTTCTAGCATTATTAAACATTTTAACCAAGAAACGTAAAGGTTCAAACGTTGAGGGATCAAACCAGAAATTTGAAAAAAAAAAAAAGGATTAACTAAATAAATACATATGTCGTAGAACAACTAGACACATCTGTCTCCAATAGAACCGCTACACATACACACACATCCCCTCCCCTCCCCTCCCTCCTTTTCTCTCTCTGGATTTAAGGAAAAGATGTGAAACACCAAAATTCAAACCCAATTCTCCATGTTCATCTTCTACATCATTCTTCATATTGAAGATAAGTGAAGTCATGCTTAGCATTGTTGTATTGTCGCATTATGTGTTGCCTTTTGTTACAATGTTTCTGTTTTATGATTATGCAGGGTTAGTTTTGTAATTTTATTTTTCCAATTTGTATACAAGCCTGATGGCTGAAGAATGTTAAAATCAATTCATTCTCATGTGAAATAAAAAAATACAGTTCTTTAAGAACTCTCTGGATTGGAGATACTTTCTCTCTTGCTCAAACTCTCTCCTCTTTGATTTTCATCTCTTCACCTCCATTCCTTATAATTTCTGCACATAACCATAACCCACAATTTTTTCCATCCCAAACATTCCACAAACAAATGGAAGGACACCACCCAAATCAAAATCTTCCTTCTTCCACTCTTCAAGCCCCTTCATCAATTTCTTTGGTGGACTAAAAGTATTTTGGGTTCGAAATGAGTCATTTTTTTTTTAGCCAATTTTGCCACAAGGAGGCTCCGTCTCTGTGGATAACCCATTCCAAAACCGAATGATAAGCCATGGATTTCGAAATTAAGAGCATAATTGTAAGAATGTAAATCAGCAGATTTATTCACCAAACAAGTGCCACTCCTAATTCTTTGGATACCTTAATAAATGTAGAACGGAGCCAGGGTCAGGGAGGAACTAGAAGTATTTTTCCCTTAAGCCAAAATGTTGACTGATTTGATCTTCTTCAAGCAAATAGAGGTACTCTGGAATACACTTCAGATAAGTACACACCTTTCTATAGGAACCAAGTTGCTGTGAATTCTCCATATGGATTTATCAGAAAAGAAGTCCAAACTAAGTGGTTCACCCCTTTTTGACTTTTAATGAATTTTATCATAATAATCAAAAAGAAGATAGTTTTGATGGGAGTCCAATTTTTCTTTCCTTAAGATCTACAACTTGTCGTGCAGTGACATTTAAGCTCAATCCTCCCCAGCCCTAAAAGGCTAAAACTGAAAACAAATACGGGAAAGTTCTGTTTCCTAGTTCTAGGAAGCTCCATATCCCCAACATGCTTTATTTTCTTCCTGATCTAGAATCCTGGAGAGCATTGTGGTTAAAGCTTCCTATAGTTCCCAATTTTAGCACTTCATCATCTTCTGAACATTCCAAAGCCTAAATAAAGAACACTATCAGGACTTCTATCATCTGAATTTTCAAATGGAAGCTCAAGTAGTCAGTATCTTTCCAATGGACACCACTAACAGGAAACAATTTATTCTATTTTAAAGTTTCAGAAATTAAGCCATCTGAATAAGATAAGATGTACTAGTAGGTTATATACAGTGGCAAGACATCCTTTCCATAAGATGATAACTAGTTGAACTCAATCCCCAACCCTTACCTGCTTCTGTTGGAAGATTTAATAAATAAGCTCAAAATTGGCACTCATCAGTGGAACTAAAAAAAAAAAGTACAGGAAGCTTTTGCCCCTTCTGCCGTGCTGCGCATTGGTCAAGATATGGATCTATAGCTATTTCAAACATATCCGTGCACCATTGAAGGATCCTATGCATATCATGGCGACATGTATGCATACATCCACTACTATATGCATCCTTACATGATAAAAGCACTCTGTTTTTTTTTTTTGGTGCTGATATAGAACCTGTAATGTGGGATCCAATCACTAAGCATGAGTTGATGAAGTCGTGCATTATGTGTATTCAGAAAGCTTTACAATCAGGAAGGTTGCTTGAATTTATAAAGAAACCATTCTGATAAGCAAAGAATTGAATCTTACTTGATGAATTTGGCTGTAATGCACGATAACCTTTCGCTCCAAGTGATAGAAGCATTGCTGCTTGACCATATGCCATACCACAATTTACAGTATAGACATCTGATTTGCAGTACTTTTGGCAGAATATATACAGATCACATAAGTTAGACTACAGAAGGAACAGTTACAAGATAAACAGAAAACATCAAGTGACTTGGCAAAAAGTTAAGCTACTCCTTTTATAATTTTTATTTTAACAAAAACACTGTACAACATATCTTGACTTTGAAAAAGATCTGATCCTTAATTTTCTTTTCAATTAATATATGTTTTATAATAAACGGACAGGTGCTTACAGCCATGGTGTCAGCAACCGCATAGGCCTCTGTCTCAGACCCAACAGTTTCCATCTTCTCGTTCTACACAAAAGTATAGGGAAACAAAACAATAGAAATGGGTTTAGAAAAATTCAGGGAGAAAGATCAGGCTAAATCAATTTAGTTATTCTTAAGTAGTGAAGACAGAAAAAAATAAAAGCCACGTTATGTTGATGATTCACCTGGGTGCCAGATGAGTTTATGTATAGATATATGGGTTTCGATGGGCTGTCATAATCCAACCACATAAACTGAGCGACAAGAAGCTCAGTTACAGCTGGTACAATCTGTGACCATTTACCACAGTCAATCAACATGAGAAAGAAATGGAAACAAAGTAGTTACTAACATTTTTAAAAAAAAAAAACTAAATTGAAGTCTACTAAGCAAGAGATAGAAAAAAATGCAATACTGGCATCCCAAGATAGACAATCCGAGCATCTAGAAGCAAAGATGGCAAATCAGGAGGAGCGGTTCTGGGTCTTCCATATCCTCTAGCTCCTCCACGGTACATGCTGACGCTCATGCTATACTTTGAAGGGCCTCTTTCATTCATGCCAGATAGACTCCACATTCCACCATTATTTAAATAATTGCAGGATGACGAGATGCTTTCCTGACATGGTAGAGAACAGTATAAGGACTTTGAGCTAAAAGTATCCCCAATAGTAAACTTCAATTCAACTCACCCAAATGAAGTGCCCAGAAGTAAGGCATGACAATCTTTTGTTATTTTTTCCTATTTTAGTTTTTATTTTTTGGGGGTTGGGAGGCGGATAAACCATTACCATCACATTGATACTTACATTTGTCTTGCTCCCAAAAAGGACAAACATCAGGATAGAACACACAACCTTTCAAAACTATAATCATTGAAAAACTTAGATAAGTTGTGAACAGTTAAGATAAACATGTAAAGAAAGGTAACCTCAGTGACTTTTTCTGCCTGTCGGTTGACAGGATTATCTTCCGTCATGAACATATCAATCTGCGAAGGAGTAAGGCCATAAAGATGCTGAGGTGCATTTTTGTAGTTGTCCATCACTACAAAGGAGAAAATGGATCAGTTTACAGCGAGACAAACGCAAGCTAAGTTATTAGTCTAGCTCAAAAGTACAACCATCGGACAATTTACAAACATAAGAGGAAAGATAATATGATTTAATATATTCCTTTTTCACAAAATTAGTAATCCAGACTCACAGATTATAATTTTTTGAACATATTTAATTGTCAGAAGAAACAAACAATGAGCTACCTTCCAAAGGCCTTTCTTTAAGTTTCAGAACAAAACTATGGAGGGTCTAGTTGAATTACATTGCTTGAGCTTCGATCATGCTGCTAAATTATAAGCAGGTTAGCACCTCTACTCTTCTTTCTTGAGGTTTGTCATCTATGGAAAACTGGGAAACATCTACCTTGAGCTTTGTTTATGCTGTTGTTACTACACCATTTTTAAAACACTGCCATACGTTAGTTTGAAAGACCTCAATCCGTCTAACTCTGTCCCCTCCCAGTAATCCTCCTACAGCTACTAAGAGAGCATTCTACCCATCCTCAACTTTCATCTTCTCAACTTCGAAACAATTGAAAAGGAAATTCCACACCTCTACTCTTTCTTGAGGTTTGTCATCTATGGAAAACTGGGAAACTTCTACCTTGAGCTTTGTTTATGCTCTTGTTATTACACCGTTTTTCAAACACTGCCATACATTTGTTTATGCTCTTGTTACTACAACAGTTTTTAAAACACTGCCATACGTTAGTTTGAAAGACCCCCTGTCCTGTCAGTAGTAATCCTCCTACGGCTACCAAGAGAGCATTCTGCCTTCCTCAACTTTCATCTTCTCAACTTCGAAACAATTGAAAAGGAAATTCCACAAATACAAGAATGGGCTACAACTTAGACGTTAGAAAGGCTAGAACAAGATAAGAAAAGACGACTTGTAATTGATTGCTCTAGAGCCTCACTAACATCAATCTTGTTATTTGGCTGGACACTGAAAATACTTCTGCCACAAATTAATTAGATGATATTTCAATACGCTCACAAAATACTATACACCATCATAACACAAGTAGAAATATGCAGTACAATGAACAATAATTGAACTTTTTCTCTTCCATAATACTTTCCAATCCTGCCCAAGGCTGCATGTCAAAAAGCAAAGGTCAAAGAAGGCACAAGCCAATAACCCATAATGCTTTTTCTTAGCACGGTACTCTAAGACTATATCAGTTAGGGGTTCCTCGTCATAAATTTCCATTGCAATATGCCTTCAAAAAGTCTATTACTTCACATTATTTTCCTACTTTTATAAGATTGGTATATTGTTTGTTGAGAAACAACATCTCAACATGATTTCTTACACCATAAGTATATCATCAAGATTGTAGGAAGTTTCACCTTTACAGGCCCAACTTTCTTCCTCCTATCAATCTCCATTTATTTTCTACAGTCGAATTCCACCAATAAATGGTATTCTAGTACATGTACACCAACCAACCCATATATATACATAGACAACAATGCTCAAACCACCAAAAATTAAAAAATTAAAACCCAAAAAATTTCCTATCACTAGAAACTAAAACAATACCCAAGATGCCAAAACATATAATTTGAAATTTGAAAAGTAACAAACCCCAAATAAAACAAAGATTCAAAAAAAGAAAAAAAAAAAAACAGCGACCAAACCAAAAACTTACATCCATCTTTAAGATTTTCTTCTCGGAACTGTTTGGGTATGTGGTCGAGAGATTTCTGAGCTACGGGGGACTTAAACACACATCTTCGAAATGCGTTTTTCCTTGTCTTGGCAGTGAAAATGAGCTTGGAACTATGAAGAAAAGAAGAAAAATAATTGCCACTGGTTTCACGATTGTCGATGATGGCGGGTGAGAGAGGTGAGAGTAACAAAGAAGAAGCCATGGAAGACTATTACAGAGCTTTACAGAAGAACAGTGTACATTTAAAAAGAATTAAAGATTTGTTGAGACGAAAGTAATAGGAGAGGTTGGAAAAAATTTGAGTGTTACGCTACAGCTCAGTACTCACCTGCAATCAAGATATTTGGTCCTTAACCTTATGGGTCCTTAAATGGGCTTTTTCCAACTCTACTCATTAGGGCTTAAGATCGTGTAAGCCTGATTCTTAAATAGTTTGCAAATGGATTGGGCTCTGAATGGGAATGGTCCCCACTCTGGACTTTGGTGCCCTCTGTACTAAAATTGGCCATATTACCATGGGTAAATTAGGCCCACGGAATTTTTACTAAAAATTTGAAAAATGTGCCCAAAATTTTAATTAGTTAGAGAAATTGGCGCAAATAGTCTCTAACGTATCACGCTAATGTGCAAATTATCTCTAATCTTTTATTTTTGGCACAATGGTCCCTAACCTATCCATTTAAGTGCGAAAATGGTCCTTGTGGGACGGATTCCGTTAAAAAAATTCTGTTACACAACCTTTCATTTTAAGTGCAAAAATGGTCTCTCTTATTGTTTTTTGTCTTTATTATTAAGTGGGGGTAAAATTGTCAAGTTACATTTTTCTTTCAATTGGTGCAAATGGTCCCTAATCTTTACCTTTTTTTGGAGCAAATAGTCCCCAACCTATTAGGGTAAATAGCACCAGGGGTAGCTAACCTTTCAAGGTTGTAACGATAGGGTCCCTAACCTTTATAAACTAGCAATAGGAGTCCCTAACCTTTCAAACGTTCGCACCAGGGTCTTTTTTACGAAAAAAATCAAAAACTCATTAAGTTATCACGCTGCGCCATCTTTGAAGTGTAAATCCGTCTTTAGACTACTCAAATACCACTAAACCAAATGAGATAACCAAAATTAGGGAAAATAAGGTCCAAGGAAAACCTAAATCATTTGAAATCGATCTTGTGCTATTTACAGAAGACAAATTCGTGCAAACCAAAGCGTGATCGCAAGATATAAAGCAAATTTTGAAGTGACAAAATCACGTTGGTTAAGTTGCAATACGGTAATGTACTTTATCCATTTTATTCCCTAGTTTTTTGCAAAATTCTGAAGTTCAAGTGTTAACTGTATGAATTTTTTGATTTTTATGTTGTATTGTTGCCGCAGGTAGTGAAAAAATGCTACGTGGAGACTACTCTGGACCTGATTATGGTAATGTTTGAAATTGGTACTGGACAAAATATTTTTTTTGGGTTTCAATTTGTGGACAATGAAAAGAAGTTTGTCCCTACTTCATTGAACAATTATTTTTTAGTTGTTGACTAAATTTGGGACAAGAATTTAGGTTTCAATGAAAGTGGGGTCTTGCAGTGTGGATATGTTGGAGTGTGTTTGTGTTATAAAAGTCAAGTTGCATTCATTTTTGGCATTTTTGCTGTAAGTGGTCCCTATTTGGTATCTAATTCATATTCTAATGCATTAAATATCTCCATGTGCAAGAGAATACAATACAGAGCAGTTCACTATAAGATTTTTCTATGGTGGAAGTTTTTTGACTAAGGATGGCAACACTGTATACGAATGGGGCAAGGTTGACTACATTGACAATTGTTATGCGAGTTATTTTTCAACGTTAGATCGTGTGCTGAATGTGATGAAATTTCCTTTACCAATGGGTTATGCATGCAGAAGGAGTAGACTGAATTTGACCCATGGGTTAATGCGACTATCCACAGACCAGCATGTCGCGGAGATGCTACAAGATATTGGACCCACGAGGAGAGTAGACATGTACCTTATACCACCATTGGTGCCTCATTATTTGTCATGGATTACTCCATTACAGTTGATCAGCATATACCTGAACCATATGTAGAGAAGAGAAAAGGAGTCGTGATAATAGATTTGGAGGTCGGGACAGTGCTCGAGCTATTACTCACTAGTCGGTTGGTCGATGCAACCGAGGTTCAAGACATATCTTTCAAAAAGAAATGTCATTGGAAAAATCAAACGACGATTGGAATTTCAATTGGATGGGGAAAGCTGAATGTCATGTTGTCATAACTGAATTGGATGACGAAACAGAAGTTCAAGATCAAACAACATACGATGTGACGACTGGAGTAGAACCACAAGTCGATCAACCAAATGTGACAACTGGAGTACACGATGAGCATTGCAATGAACATACATCTCCTGTCCAATATAATGAAAATATTGATTTCAATTGGGACGAACCAATAGTCAATAAATCAGACGAATGTGACAACAATTCCGACGAACCGATAGTTGATCAGTCAGACCATATTGACTTGAACTGGAAAGAACCTATTATTGCAACAGTGGAAGATGATCATGCAAGCGAGCGGGCGGGTTTTAGCAAGTAATCGAACACATTGAATGTAATTGGGATGAACTAGTAGTTGACAATGTCCATTCTGATTACGGTCTATCTGATGAACTGGAGAGTTTAACAGTGACGAAGATGCGGATGAACCCCGTAGAAGGGTAAAAGAACCAATCTTCAATCCAAAAACAGATATGAGTGATCCACGATTTGCTTTGGGTAAGTTTCTTTAATCATTTCAATTCACTTACAGCTTTATATACATTGGTCCAGCAACTAATGATAACTAATTCAATGTAGGGATGACATTCGAAACTGTGCAAGTTCTAAGGGCAGCATTGGTTGAATATTAAATCAAAAATGGAAGACCTATTCACTAAATAAAAAATGATACCACCAGGGTTCGGAATGAAGTGCAAACATCCCTGTCCGTGGGAAATATATGCACATGTTCAGGATGACATGCTTAGTTTTAAGGTGAACAAGTTGGTGGATAATCACACATGTGCTGTTGTTTCCAAAAATAGGTGGGCCAATTCAAGTTATTTGTCAAAGAAGTTTGAAGGATGTTTTAGATCTAACCCAGATTGGAGGTACGATAGCTTCAGTGAGGCTGTTAAGTTAGACTGCATGGTGGATATTTTAGTACACCAATACTATAGAGCCAGAAAAAGATGCTTCGAAGTCATAAAGAGAAATGCAGCAGATCAATACAAGATCTTGTGGGATTATTGCGAGGAGTTGAAGAGGACAAATGAAGGCTCTACGGTTGAGTTGTCTGCATCTGGAAATGTTTTCAAGAGGCTGTATATATGTCTAGGGGCATGTAAAAGAGGCTTCAAGGATGGATGTAGACCATTCATAGGGTTGGATGGATGTCATTTGAAGGGAGAGTTCAAGGGTCGATTACTTACTATAGTAGGTATTGTGAGGATAATTCCATGTTTCTAATTGCTTATGCCATTGTGGAGTCTGAAAATAGAGAGAGTTGAGAATGGTTTTGGATTTGTTGTGTTACGACATTGGGATGTTTAATACTGCTGCGTTGACATTCATGACTGATAAGCAAAAGGGACTCGTCCAAGCATTGCAGTCGAAGTGTGAAGAGTCCGAACATAGGTGTTGTGTTAGACATCTACACAGCAATTTTAAAGCAACACACCGAGGGATCAGATTGAAAAATCTGTTGTGGGAAAGAATGCGAGAGCAACAACAGTTAACGCGTTCAATTCGGAGATGGAGAAAATGAAGGCAATTGATGACAAAGTTTACAAATGGTTGGCGGACAAACCATCAAATTAATGGAGCAAATCACAATTTAAAGAGCATAGCAAATGTGAGTTTGTTGGTAAACAACATTTGTGAGTTCTTCAATGGTGTGATAATGGCAGCTAGGGATAAGCCGATTATTTCAATGCTCGAATAGATTAGGGTATACCTTATGAAAAGATTTGCTACAAGAAGAACAAGTGTGGAGAGCTGGGATCAGGAAATCGGACCGCGGATTGGTAAAATAATTCAACGGAATGTGCTTGCATCTCGTTATTATCGAGCAACGTGGGCAGGTGAAGGCAAGTACCAAGTACTTCATATGTCTGGAAACACTGTGGCTGTGGATTTAAATGCTAGGATGTGTGCATGCAGGAAGTGGCAGATCTCGGGGCTTCCTTGCGAACATGTTGTGGCTGGTATTTCTCAAAAGGGGGATGAGATAATCGATTACGTTGACGCATGTTATAAGAAGGAGCAGTTTGTGAATGCTTACTCCCCGGTGATAAGTCCAATGAATAGTCCAGATATGTGGGAGAGTCGTGGGCAACTTCCGTTGGAGCCTCCGTGTGTTACTAAAACAGCTGGTAGATCGAAGAAAGTAAGGCGAAGAGAGCCCGATGTGCCACAACGTCCCTCGACATCAAACAGACGACGATTTGACATGAAGATGACTTGTAAACAATGCGATCAGACATGTAATAACAAAAGATAGTGCAATCTGAGGCGAAGACCAGCTCGACACATAGGTCGAAAAGAAAGAAAATTGATGATGCAACAGCTCCAACAAGCAGCCATCAATGAACTTGATTACAGTCTATTTTTTTATTTTTTTTGGATGGGGTCCACATATCATCAGTAACCACTTTTTGCAGTTGGAAGTTGTATCTTGTCATCCAACTTTTCACTTTCATTTTTTGTAATTACATTACTTTGTTGTTGGCAATGGAATGATGATTTGGAGGTTGAATTGATCAGCTGTATTTTGGTTTTTGTTGTTACGGTATTTCTATTTACATTGTAAATAAATTTGTTTGTCTCCAGTTGCACTACTAAACTGATGACTGCTGAAAAATATAAACTTCAAATACATTAACTTCAACCAATTATCAAGTACAAAGCAGGATCCTTTATCCTTTACAAACTAATCACTTAAAAAACAACATTACAACAATCCCACATACAAATCCCCAAATCCACCGACTCCAACTTCCTTCTTTTGAGCTCAAATCCTTCATTTTCAGCTCCAATTTCTTCATCTGAATATCCAAATTCTGTTTCGGCGTCTCCCAATTCTGTTTTTGCATCTCAAGGTTCTGTAGTTGTATCTCCAAATTTTTTACTCGAGCCACATAATTTTTTATGTCTTGCTCCAAGCCACTGACATTTCTCAGCAAACCGGGAATGATTTGCTTCGATCTCTCACAAATTTGTGGATTGTACCAAATAAAATAATCATAGCCACCAACCTCCTGAAATAATCAAACATAAAACTACTTTCAAAAGTGAAAAATTGGAATGTCGTACAAGAAAAATTAATCAAACATGTAGACCATTCTTACTCGTTTCCTTCTACATGTAATAAATCTTTTTCCTGGGTTTATATTTGTCCATGAAGTCTTCATTTCAGCGGGTAATCCACAGTGGCAGAGGTTGGGCTCCATGGGAAGAGGAAAAGATAAAGATGGTGAGTAGATTTTTTGGGTGCACAAAAGGTCAAGATAAGGGATTTCTTGTAATAAATGGTTATCTCATTTGGTTTAGTGGTATTTGAGTAGTCTAAAGATGGATTTACCCTTCAAAGAGAGGGCGCAGCGTGATAACTTAATGAGTTTTGACGTTTTCCATCAAAAAGGACCCCAGTACGAACGTTTGAAAGGTTAGGGACTCCACCGCTAGTTTATAAAGGTTAGGACCCCATCGTTACAACGTTGAAAGGTTAGGGACCCCGGTGCTATTTACTAACCTATAATTATATTTTGGTGCACAATTGATCATTATTTGATGAAAAAGACAAAAATATCCTTACTTTTAATTAAAAAAATTTGCAATTGGATTCCTAACCTTAAAAAAAAAATGTGTCCGATACTTTATTTTTTTATTAAAAAAATTTAAAAAAAAACTAACAAATTGACAATATACTAAATTATTTTGTATATTTTACGAACTATTATAAAATAACTAAAATTTACGCTCATAATTATTAACGAATGTGCTAATTAAAATTATTTTATTATTATTAAGTAATCATATTATTTAAAATTCAAACTTTAATTTTAACGTTACAATATAAAAGAAAAATAAATTTGTCACAAATAAAAGTTTTTTTAATTATGCTCAACCCAACTCGATTTTATCTGGTCTCATATTCTTGAGTCAATCCAATCCACTTTTAAGTTACAATGCTACTGGACCAGTCTTATTTTAAATTTTAATTTAGTTTTGTATTTAAAAAAAATAAAGATTTCACCCTCTCCGCTCCCCACCCCACCCCAAAAATCTGACCAGAAGAGAGAGATTTCTTCCCTCCCCGATCGCCGTTTTCTCTCCTCCTTTTGGTCGCGAAACTAGAGAGAAGTAATCTCCCTTCGTTTCGCATCGAATGGCGGCAGGGAAATCCCCTCAATTCGCGGTGAAACGAGGGGAGATTTCTCCCCCCTGGTTTCGCGACCAGAAGGAAGGGAATTTCTCCCCAGGGTCGGATTTTTGGGGGTGGGGTGCGGTCGGATATGGTGGGGTGTGAAAATGGTGAAACTTTTTTTTAAAAAAAATACAAAACTAAATTAAAATTTAAAATAAGACTGGTCCAGTAGCCTTGTAGCTCAAAAGCGGGTTGGATTGACTCAGTAAATATGAGACTGTATAAAATCGAGGTGGGTTGAGCATAATTAAAAATTTTATTTGTGATAAATTTATTTTTTTTTTATATTGTAACGTTAAAATTAAAGTTTGAATTTTAAATAATATGATTACTTAATAATAATAAAATAATTTTAATTAGCACATTCGTTAATAATTATGAGCTTAAATTTTAGTTATTTTATAATAGTTCGTACAATATACAAAATAATTTAGTATATTGTCAATTTGTTAGTTTTTTTTAATTTTTTAATAAAAAAATTAAAGTATCGTACTCATTTTCACTTTTTTTAAAAGTTAGGAATCTAATTATAAATTTCTTTAATTAAAAGTAAGGATATTTTTCTCTTTTTTATCAAATAATGACTAATTGTGCACCAAAATATAATTATAGGTTATGGACTATTTACGTCAAAAAAGGGGTAAAGGTTGGGACCATTTGCGCCAATTGAAAGAAAAATATAACTTGAGAATTTTACCCCCACTAATAAAGACAAAAACAATGAGATTGACCATTTGCACGCCTAAATGAAAGGTTGTGTAATGGATTTTTAACGGAATCCGTCCACAAGGACCATTTCCGCACTTAAATGGATAAGTTATGGACCATTGCACCAAAAATGAAAAATTAGGGACTATTTGCGCCAATTTCCCAATTAGTTAACAAAATACAATTTGTCACTTTTTAGTTTTTACTGAAAAATTGATATAGTGTGCCACTTTTTGATAAACGAACTTAATTGACATTTTACGTAAAAAGTGATACACCATATCACTTTTTAAATACATAAACTTAATTTATATCCAATGTAAAAAGAGTATGGAGTAATATTGAAATATCGATTAAAATGTTTTTATAGGCTTATTATATCCTTAAGAAAAAGTGTTCTATTAAAAAAACTCAAATTAAATTTTGTGCGACCTTTTACTTAAAAAATACATACTCTTCAACACAAATAAAATTCATATTCAACACAAATAAAATGATACATTAATGTTTGATCATCTTCAATAAGACATGTCACTAAATAATGCACAACAAATATCAATTTAGAATCTAAAAAAAAAAAGGTGATCTATAGAAAAGTTTATGATCCAAAATTGTTCTGTCACTTTGTATCCATTGTTTTAAACTTTGAAGTGACAAAGTGACAGAACGTCAGAACGTGCCACTTTTCTCAGTAATCTAAAGTGCCACAGTGTGACATTTTCATTAATAAGTGACACACTATGTCAATGTCACTTTTTAAATGCACAAATTTAATGCATATCCAACATAAAACGAGTAGGGAGTAATATTGAAATATCAATTAAAAAGTTTTTATAATTTCATTATATCTTTAAAAAAAGTGTTCTATTAAAAAGAGTAGGGAGTAAGGGTGTGTTTGATTAGAAATGGTGAAAAGAAAAAAAATTCTATGTAAAAAGGAAAATAAAAACCACCAAAATGATGAGAAAATATTTTATACCAAAATGGTTAAATTCATGCTTCAAGTGATTGTACCCTATAAAATGTTTTACTTTTCTACATTGTATCAAACAGTCAAAGTATGAAAATATTTTCCTCTGATGTGACATTATTTTTCTCATATGTGACATTTTCTATGGAAAATGGTGCAATCAAACGGACTCTACTATTGAAATATCAATTAAAATATTTTTATAAGTTCATTATATCCTTAAAAAAAGCGTTCTATTAAAAAAACTCAAATTGGATTATGTGTAATCTTTTACTTCAAAAGTGACAGATCATGTTACTTTTTTATCCAGTATATTAATTCATATTTAAGACAAAGAAAATGATACATTAATGTTTGATCATCTTCAGTAAGACATGACACTCAATAATGCACAACAAATATCAATTAGAACACAAAAAAGTGATCCATACATAAATTTGTGAGCAAAAGTTGTTCTATCGCTTTCTCATTAAAAAATGACAAAACATGTCACTTTTCTTAACAATTCAAAGCATCGATTCATATTCATGTTCACATTTTCACAAACACATTGTATATATCTCTGTAATTGATATTCATATACTTTTTTCACAAGACCTTGTTCAATATCATTGATCCAAAGTTGAATTTTCATATATATTAACACAAACAAAAATCTAAAAAAAATTAGAAATCCTTAATAAAAGTGAATGAACAATAATGTATCAATATTGAAATCTATAACATAATGCACTTATTAAGTATGTTCCTGAATATTTCGAATTGAAACACATACACATATACATATTATCTAATCTGAAACATACATCCTACTTATATTAAAATTGTGGATATTGGTTTATTATTCAAAATAGTCAACCAAAGTTATTTCTTACATATTTGGTTTAAAAAATTTGTAAAATAATTATAAGAATTCAAAGATGAATTCATCCTAATTAAATATGATATTTGTTCACGTTTCTGAAATAATTGTATGTAAATTGTAATTTTAAAAATTAGGTTTATCTGAATAAATTTAGTATTTTAATGTTTTTTATTATTTTTATAGAGACTTAATGGAATGTGAAATACATATGTAATTCTTGAAAATATGGTATGTGAAGTGTAATTTACACTATTTATACGAAGATCCTACCTATATTAAAAGTGTGGATATTGGTTTACTATTCTAAATAGTAAACCAAAGTTATTTCCCACCTATTTGGTTTAAAAAAATTTACAAAATAATTATAAGAATCCAAAGATGAATTCATCCTAATTAAATGATATTTGTTATATATTTTAATTTTTTTATTAATTCTATAGAGACTTAATGGAATGAAATATATATGTAATTTTTGAAAATATAGCATGTGAAGTGTAATTTACACTCTTTATACAAAGAACTAGGGAGTTTCGTAAATTTGCACGAGTAATATTTTTCAAAGTAAAGTCAATGAATATAATTCAAAATACATTTTGAAATCCAAACCAACCTATGTAAAATGAAATCCCATTAGAACTTTATATGCATCGTTACGCCGGGTACAAGTTTATTAACATGTTTATTGACTTGTTTATTTTTATTTTTTCACTTTTTTAGTATATTTTTGTCACAATCTCTGACTTGCATCAAATACATACAACTTCACTAGCATGTTTAATTAACAATTGCAAAATGATTTATTTACTTTTAAAAATTATGTTGTTTTAAGAATTTTAATTCAACCATGAAACGACTTGATCAATTAAATTATTAATTATCTCATGAGCTTCATCTAAAGCAAGAAAGAAGATTTTTATGAACTTTTTATTCTGCTAATAAATATTGTGATGGTCGAATTGATACACTTACCGAAAAAACCTAATTTGTCTTTCTTGAAAGCTCAAATCTTTGATGATGTAAGCTCATTTCAACCATCTCTTTATCTTTTATTTAAGTGCATGTTTGGTAATATTGAAATTATTTTTAAGTGTTGAAATTATAAGTTGTTAGTAAATGTGTGGATAAAAAGTAGATTATAAGTTGTGAGTCTTATGAAATGTGTGGACAAGAAGTATGTTTAACCAATTTAACCAGCTGAAATTATAATTTAAGCAACCCCAAACATGTGCTAAGATAATTCAAAAAAAATTGAAATTAATGTGCGCATGTTGTTGTAGATACTTATTCCCAGAGTTTTATTCTAGAACAAATGTGAAATTTCTTAATGCAAAGACATTCAGCTTTCTTTACATGATTAAAATATTATAAATAAATGAACTCGGGCTTCAAGAAAGAATGCAAATTCGGAAAAAATTGTACTTAAGAATAGTGATTTTAATGAAGTAAATTAAATTAAATTTTATCATATGTTTGAGTCATCTACTGTAATAAATTTTAATAAATTAGGTTTTAAGTTATAAGCATGCTATTTAGGTTTCAATCGCCTAATTTGTTAATATTTATTTTTTTTTCATTTAGATTACCAATATCAAGCCAATTTGTAAAAAAAAAAATATAATAAACATTATTACGTTCTTAATTATCGATACATAACGTGCATCGCACGTGTTCACACTAGTAATTAAAAAAGTGATCATAATTAGTGTTCAATGTGTGTGCTATATCACCACTCGTCACTTGTATACATTATTTATTCACTTTTTAGCAAAAGTGACAGAGCATACAAAGAAGATTAAAAATCTGACTAAAGTACAAAATAAAGTGTGGAAATGAAAGAGAATAAGTAAGTTGATCTAGAATATGCAAAAAGTGACAAAACATGTCAATTTTTTTATCCAATATATTAATTCATATTCAAGACAAATAAAATGATATATTAATATTTTGATCATCCTCAATAATACACGTTACTAAATAATGTACAACAAATATCAAGTTAAATCTTGTAATTAAATCAACCACTAAGAAGTTTGTGATTTAAAATTGTTGTGTCACCTGTATATATTGTTGTGTCACATTTTTCAGCAAAAAATGACAGAATGTGTCACTTTTCTATCAAAACCCTCAATTCATATTTACATTTTTACAAACACCTTGTATGTATATCTGTAATTGATATTCACACACATTTTACATGATCTTACTCAATATTATTGATCCAAAGTTGAACTTTCATATATATTAACAGAATCAAAAATCTAAAAACTCACAAATATATAATAAAAGTGAATAAAGAAGGATGTGTCAAGATTGAAATCTATAACGTAATGCAGCAGCATTTTTCAAAGTAAATTGTGTTGATAATTTACCTTTGGAAAATGAAATTGGAATATGAGATGAAATTATTGTTGGAAATTTGAAAATTTCAGTGTGAATATGTATGAAACTTGTGAAATTTTGACAAAAATTGAAGAAGAACATGTTTGAATTGAATTATATTTATGCCGCTACCGAACAATTTTTGAATTTTGAAGTTAATTTGAAGAAACAATCCCGTTGTAATTCCGCTATGTTTTAATTTATAATTTATAATTTATAATTTATAATTTGAGCTTGTTTATTACTATTTTAATGTTTATTTGTGTCTTAAATCACTTTTAATATGATTTTTCATGAGGCTTTCTATTTTATGGGTATTTGTGTAATTTGCCCTATTACCATTTTAGCGTTATTTTGTTGCATTCTCAATTAGTAGCGCTCTTTTTGTTCCCAAGGGAATAAATTAACACAACTTGTTTATTATTCATTTATTCTCCACCCTCGTCTAACATTTATTACGTTACCAAACGAACTAGTTTTTGTAATTTTCTCCACAATACATTTCATAAATGATTAAACTAGAAAGACCTTGCATACCTAATTTATATATCCTTATAATTACTTGCATTTATTCATTTGAGCCCTCTTATAATTAGGTTCACCGTGTATGTCTAACATCACATATAGAAATAGTTATTAGAGAGATTTAGATTGTTCTATTTTGCTGGTCCAAAATGAACAAAAAAATCGATTACATTTTTTATGGGACTTGGACTCAAATTTCGAGTCAAATATGTATGAAACATTTATTAGTGTTTTGTTTTTTGCTTCATTTACTTAACGTATCAAATGTCTAAAGCCGAATTTATTTTAGTTAAATTTTTTTTTTTCACTATCGTAATGCCCCCCAAAAAAAAAACAAAAAAAGTTACTTTTAAGCATAGCTAAACCTAAACATGCTGATAAACTCCCTTCAAACTCTCCAAAGACAACATAAAATAAAATAAAATAATATTGAGCTTAAATGATGCTAATCCACGTGTATTTTATTTTTTACGAGATAACATTGAAATTAGAATTACAAAAATATTTGTAATTTTTTGGTCATCGTTAAATCATTAATTACTTTATAAAGTAGTTCCTAACCAATTGACTAAATACATCCAACATTAATGTGGACTGCTTCTATTTTCTTCATTTCTTAGTTCTTTGTTCGAACAAAAAGTATATAGCTTTGATTTGTAAAAGTAGTGTATACATAAAAGTCAAGTCCTACGTTTCCAATAGATAACGTTGTTCAACAATTTTTGAATACGAAAATCAAGGATGAGATGTTAGAAGAAAAAAAGGTATGAGTCACAGTAACAATTTTGTTAGGTTTATCTCATAATACTAGTTTAAAACCACGTGATTTAAATGCTCAAAAGGTAAGAGTCGTGTTTGTATGGTAAAATTAGCTGGAGATGGTTGAAAATGGAGATTAAGTTATGTACCTGACCATCAATCCATCCTCCAAATAGCAAAAATGACAAATACGTAATAATAAATAAGTAATATGATGAAACTAGATAAACATTAAAAATTCTTCTTTTCAATTCAAAATTAAGTGTGTGTTTGGGAAGACTTTTTTAGAGCTTAAAACCTTTTTCATTTGGAGAGTAAAATTACCTTTTTCATAAAACAATATTTGTTTGGCTGTAGTCAAGAGGTACTTGTTGACTAAAAATTAATAAATTCTAGGTTATTTTAGGCTTGGTTTGGTAGATTTGTCTTTTAAGAGAATCGGTTTATCTTTGTCTTTGCGTAAAAGAATCACCGTGGGAAGAATCGAGATAAGTGTTTGATAAACTCTTGTTTCAAAATTCTTTGTATGTTTTAAAAGCAAAGATTTGAACGTTTAGTAATCAAAAGTGATTTATTGTTGTAACGGTATTAAATTACAAAAAAGGACATTGATTATAATAATGTTATTTTGTATTATTATTATTATCACGAGTGATAAAATTCATTTTGTTTCCTAGTCAAATATTTTTTAACAAGACAATGCATTTATTATTATTCTTTTAAAATAAAAATAATAAAAACCGAATAAATTTCAAATTTTATAAAAATTACAAACTAAAAATATAGTCATATAGTTCAAAAATTAATTAAATTTATATTATTTTTTATTATCCAACCTGCATCAATTCGATTTCTCAAATGGTTATTAAAAGAATTAGTTTAATTAATTAGGGGTAAAAGAGGTATTTTAATAATATATAAATGAAAAAGCTAAAAGCATCATCTGAAAAGCTGCCATTTTGCTACTTCTCAAAATCTGCTGTCAGGTGATTCAGATTATTTTATAATCACTTTTAAAATTTTTGCCAAACGCCTAAATCAACTTTTGATTGTCTGAAAATCAGAAGTTGGACTCCAAAATCAATCACAAACGGAGCGGTCTTACAGCATCTCCAAAACTACATTCTATTTTGAATGTGTAGTTAATGTGACACTGAGGTGGAGGAGACAAAACTCATGTGGCTGTATTTATTGTAGAAGGTCGTCAATTAGACCGTCCAATTTTAAACATCTTGTTAGACAGCCTTCCACCAATTTTATCATTAAATTGTGTCTATCTCTCTCATATATTTTATCTTTCTACTTCCTCCTTTCACTATCTCTCTCTTCATTTTTTTTCTCTCTTCCCACATAGATTTTTTATAAGGTGTCTAGTAAGATGCTCTTAAAGAAGCTTAAATTGAGATTATACGGAAAGTTGAAATGCTCATTTAATACAACTTTGAATTGAGAATATTAGAGCATCTCCAATACAACAATGTCTACTATGTATGTGGCAAAAGACATTGACATTTATATCAAAAAACTTCTTCAATGCAACAATGTTCGTCGTGCAAATGTGGCAAATTATTATTAGCTTTTTAAAAAAAAAAAGAGAGAGAAATTTATTGATTGGATAGAAATTATTAAATTAATGATGGACATTATCAAGAACAATATCTAGAATTAGATATTGTGCTAGACACTTTCTAGCATTAATTGTGCTACATAAACACTTTTTGGCCATATCATAAAAAATAGTAGACATTGTGTCTTGACATTATAGCATTGGAGATGTTCTTATACTTCTTATTTTAATAAAATGTCATATAGATCCAAATTAAATCTCACACATCAATATTAAAAAAATTAGTGTATGTTTGATAGTATTAAAATTATTTTTTAAGTGCTTATATTATAAGTTATTGGTGAATGTGTGGATAAAAATTGAGTTGTGTGTCTTATAAAATGTGTGAAAAAAATTATATTAGATCAGCTGAAATTATAATTTAAACAATCCCAAACATATGCTTAATCTCACTTCAATTATAAATTGTATTTGCAAATTAATGAAATTTTTAGTACTAATTCTTTTGAAAAATTTATTTAATTACTATTGAACCAAAAAAAGAAGATAAATAATATAATTTTTACTAAAATAATTGTGTAATGAAATTTAATAATAATATTCATTTTAATAGATTTATGAGATATGAAATTTAGAAATTATAACATAACAATTAACGTTAAGTCAAATAAATGTATAATTCAAAAATTAAAAATACTTTTATAGTTCACAACACTTTTTAGATTGATAACCAAGCACTAACAACTTTTTAACAACAATTTTTCTTGAAAAATCTCTACTCACAAGAGTCGTATTAAAGAGACTCCAAGTTTTTAACTTTTTTCGATAGACTCGACAATACTAATATATATTTTTTTACCAGAAATAACTCAATTTAATTCATCAAACCCGGCATGAATAATGTTTACAATGTCACTAGGAGGTCTATCTATCCAAACATGAAAAAGCTAGGTGAGCCAAAGTATGTACAGCATCATTAGCTTCACGGCTAATATAAACACATAATTAATATTGCTGTAGATAAAGCAGCATCTCCTGTATTCACAGTTTACTATAGTCCCTTCCTGCGTGTGTAGCTTCTGGATTCTTTCACGACATTCATTGCATTTTGGCAGTCTTTTTCCACCAGAGATATGTCAAGTTTTTCTCAATTGCAAATTTAATTCCTTCAAGAATAATCATGCATTCTCAACGTGCGAGAAAACAAACTCGAGTCAGACTTCAAATAAACAACCACTATGTCCCTCCAATCGTTCTAACAAATTATCCCGACACCAATTAACACGTGTCCCTCTCTTATAACTACATTTAGGGGTGGGCAGTTAACTCGTAAAACTAACCAAACTCACTAGTCGAATCGAACTGAGTCGGGTTTGATTAGTTTGCTGTTTTATTGAAGAAACTCAGTCCAAACCGAGAGACAGCTGCATCTAAGGGTGGGCAAAAGCAATTGTTTGACTTATTTTATTTTGACTTTTTTAGGTGAGAAAAGTTTGGTAAGAAAACTAGCTATAATGAAATTAAATGGAATTCAAATTGAGGTTGGTTTCGTAAGGAATGACTTCATAATCTCTACATATATATTGTTCAACTCTATGGGCATTGGGCTATGGCTAGCCTATTGGCTAAGACTACCAATTGGGAATTTACTAAGCCAAGATTTTGAACATTCCACGCGTCATGCTACTTTTATGTTTTATGTTTATCCATTTAATATAACACTTCCAAGATGAGAACGGTGTACAATAAAATAACACAGCAATTGGGTCTATTAATTAACATGACAAAAACAAAAATCCCAAAATGTAGTAATGACAATTCAGGTCATTACAAGAGGTTAAAGGCCTTGACTCGACTAAGCATGAGATTTAGCGTAAAACTATATGAGTTCTGTAAAAGATGTTTGAAAGAGATTGAACACAAAATGACCTTAAAAACAAGTCAATAAAAAAGTTGTTCCCAACATAAAGAATACTAGAGAGAAATCGACTCCAGAAGATTGATTCCAATATCGAGCTCAAATAGTTTTGCAATTCGTTTCAAAATAAATAAAAATTCCACAATTTTTGTATATTATTAAACTTGTCCTAATTAAGCTTCCGATGTGACAAATTAATGGTAATGCTTAGTGATCAAATAAGGTTTTGCTATTGGCATTTATCTATAATTGTGTTGTGTAGTTTAATAAGTCCTCCACGAGATACCTCCACTTTTTCATTGAACTTTTCACTTGGAGGTCATTAGAAGTAATCATCATTAAATGGTCCATAATTTGCCAAATCCGTGTTTGACAAAACTTTATTACAACAAATTATTTATGTATTGACACGTGTCATTTAGGACAACGTAAGAACGATCAATTTGTCGAATCATATTCCCAATGTTGAGGTTTTGCTTGGTGTCCATATTCAAATTACTTTAAACTCTTCTACTTCACCCACTTGATGCCCAACTTTGTCATTACAAATAGTGGATTAAAAAGGGACCGTTCATCCTAATCGTAAATTTTAAATAATTATTTTTTCTCCACTTCAGCCGTCTAAGATAAAAGGTAATTTATCAGTCCTAACAAATATCATGCATGAACGAGACATCTTATCTATTTATAAAAATTGTGTACGTATAAGATATTTGATGAAAAAAAATTAATGAACATATTCTATTTACTAACTTAAAACATTAAAAAACTCATGAATTTATCATTCTTAATTGTATCATAGAATGTGATAAAACAGATATTTAACCGTGCACGCATATAATTATCATCATATTTGGCTCAGTTTAAATTATAATTTAAATTGATCAAACATACTTTTTAATCTCACATTTCGAAGGATTCACAAATTACCATCCATGTATTATCTGTACATTTCGTGGAGCTCATAATTTATAACTACTTAAAAAATATTTGACAGGACCCGTTGGTATTAGAGTTTAAGCATCGATTAGAATTAAGTAGATTACGACACTCAAGATCTTTGTATTTGTGCTATAGACATTTGTTTAATATATTATACTGAATAGATTAAATAACATTGAATAAATAAAAATAAAAATTTATTCATAATATCATCTTATCTTATCAAATACTGTTTATTAAACACGTTTCATACGTCTAGTTTTTTTTTTTTTTTTTCTTTTGAAGAACGGTCCATACTATTTCCATGACATCAGATTGATAAGGGAATGTGGTGGAATTTGATTAAGGCCTAATCTTTCCTTACCCATAAAGTCATGGAATTTTGCCACCTGGCAAGGCCGCTAAACCAGGAGGATATACTGTCCAGCTGTCCTCTTTCTAAATACACCTAATTAAGCAATTCATTTTTAGACGGTGAGCTTCTCACTCACTTACTTGTGCGCCAAACATTTGTAAAAGCGTACACGTGTCATGCCAGCATTTTCTTGAAGAATCACGAATTCACGTGTCGTGTTTATCAAATAGAACCGCGTTTTGCGTGCCGTGTGCTACAACCACACGATTTATTTGCCTGCCGGTGAAGTTAATATATTATTTTGTCCCAATTCTTTCTCCCACTCTCTACGCTACTCTAGAGCCGCGTTTGAAATTACTTTTTTAAATAATTAATTTCATATATATTACTTTTTTCTTTACTAATTATAAGCAAAAAATATGTTTATTCAAAAAGTAATTTGTGTTCTACGTAAAATTTCACCAGAGCTGAATGGCTTTTACCGAGGAAAAATTGGTACTCTATGTGTAAGAATAAATAATTTTCTTATTTTCGATTTTAACTTCAATAAAAATTTATTTATTTAAAGCTTAGCCAAAAATGGTGTTGGCCAATATTAATTACCAAGCAAGCATTGTTATTGTTGAGAAGAGTAATGAACCAAGGCCGCGTTGGTTAAAAAGTAGTGTCGAAAATGCAGAATTGGAAAAGTACATAATTTACATAATTTAAGTTGAAAAAGTATATTTTACATAAAAAAAAGATTTAAATACATTCATTAATAATATCTGTTAACAGACCATTAACAAACCACCATCAACCTGTTAAAGCGAATTTATACATTTTAAATTAATTTTTCAATTAACTCATTTCAAATGAATTTATACCATAAAATCTATAATTTCTACTGTGAATTCAAAAAAGAAGATAGAGACATGTGAATTTCTACTTTGATGATGAGATTTCTTACATAGATGAAATGAGTTAAATTCTAACTTAGAAATTTATTTTTCAACAGACAGCAACACAACAGATGAATTTAAAATTATTTAAAATGTAATAAAAAGACAAAATTATATTTAGTAATTTGCATGTCAAAATTAATTAATGTCCATTTAAAAAAATCTATCAGGTCAACTCATCATTTATCACTATTCTCACATGAATCAAGAACGGTTACTTAGATACAAGCAGCCGCCCAATAGGTGAGGGGTATTATGGTAATTTAGTCTGCCACTCTGCATACAGTGGTACAGTACCATTTGCTTTTCTCTTCTTCTTCTTTATTTTTTTTGGCGTTTGGGGGGGTTGAAAGTTGAAAGTTGAAAGTTGAAACGTGAAATTGAGGTAATGTTCTAGAAAACGAAAATAAGAATCGTGACCAATGATTAGCACACGTGGCTAGCTGAGACGTTTCTCATGAAACTTAGGTGTCTTTCTAGATAGCCAACCAAAAAGGAAATTCCAAGATAACTTATAATTCAAAAAGTTTTTAATGTAAAATAAATGTACACACCACAATCCATCATACACCTCACTTCAAACAGCCCACTCCCACTAGTCACTCCAACCTCCTTGGATAAAACATATGGTATTTGAAAATATCTGACCGACTAGATAAATCAGAAAAACTCAAATATCATTTAAAAATCGTTCAAAATCTTAAGTCATATTCGGTAGCTATTTTTTTTTAAGAAAAACCCATTTTTTTGTCTACAATTTTGACTTTTCAACCTTTTTACACTACAAAAAAATTTGAAAAGTCAATAAAATACTCAAAAAAAACTTATTTTTTTTCAAAAAAACTACACCGAAAATGTCCTTAATATTTAAAATTTGTTAGAATAATATAATAATCGGCTGGTTTAGGCCAAAAACCGGCTATTTGTTTATGAAAAATTCTACGTTTTTATTTTTTACTATCGAATCGGTTTTTGTTCGATCCCAATTAGATTGTTTGACTTTATTTTTTATTTTTAATGCTCAGACTTATTTTTCAAATATTAAATAAAAATTGAACAAAATTTAATTTACATAATATAATTTAATTCTATTTAATTCAGTATATCAAATATATGTTTTATAATTGATGGCTTGATATGCATGAGTTGTAGAGAACTCTAGGACTTCAAAAGAACAACCACCCCTCCCCCGGGATTTCCACCATAAGGCGTGGACATATCTTGTTTTGACTGGCCACTTACTTTGTGCAATGTATGTGATAAGGATGAATTTCTAGATAATTCTAGGGCCTAAAAAAAAAGGCAAAATTTTAAAACACGGAACCGGGTACAAAACATTCCATTTTGAATTTTTATAGGATAATAATATGAATTGTCTTTGAGGCAATTGAAACTTTTTTTACAGATTATTTAATTAGGCACCAAATGAAGAATCCTTTTGCAATTCATTGCATGTCATAATTCAATTAATTTAGTTATATGAACACTAGTAAATATATAATCATGTATGTCTATTTCCGTCATTTAAGACTTTAATTTTATATCTGTTTTGGATAATTATATTCACTATAATTTTAATAATAATTTTTTTTTTAAATTATAATAAAGACCTCCAACCTTTGATATTTAAATATATTTCTAACTTTTTTTATAAATTTTTATCATTAATTTTTTTCTTTGTATCTAATGAAGATTTTTGTCCAAATATTACGCTAATTCGCATTGAAATGAGGAAATAAATTTTTTAAATTTTGTATTTGTTATTTATATTGATTATTTAAAAATTAAAGGTAACAAAATATTTTATGTCCGCCTAATTAATTTTTAGAAAAATCATCAAAAAACACAAAATAAACCTCAAATTAATAGGTTGATAAAAAAATGTGATAAAAAGTTAAGAATATAAATACAAGAATGAGTAATAGTTAAAGACCTTCATTGCAATTAAAATATAGCATGGTTAACAAATAATGTTGTGTGAATATAATTACTCTTCTGTTTTATATCTTCACATTTAAGACTTTAATTTAATATAATCATATATTGACACTATAATTTTTTATTAAGTGCATCATATTTTAATATCACTTAAAGTATTTAATCTTTGTTCATTGGGGCACTTATGTTTTTAATTTTTTTCTTAATAATTATGTCACACTTTCATTAATTAATTTATCTTTAATGATAGTTTATGACAAGATATTAGAATGAGAAAAAAATAATATGTCACACTTTATAAATTTTGGTTTTTTGAACGAAAATCATTAAAATAACACAAGATGCCATTCTAAATGATTTTTAACGAAAATCATTAAAGATAAAATGATCTAATTAATAAAAAGATAAAGATAAAATACGGTAAAAAGTTGAAGATATAAGTGTTACATTAAAAAAAATTATAGGCGTTAAGTACAATTAAAATATAGTAAAAAAAAAAAGTGTGATGTAAATATAAATATCTTAATTTTATTTTTTTTTATACTATATTGTATAATTATTATGTTCTTATCTTCTTTAAAATTGTTGATTACAATTTACTACCACGTTCAAAACAAATCAAATATGTATTATTTTATATTAAATAAAATAATATATAAACCAAAATAATTTGCAATAAATGAAAATAAATTGTAGCAAGAGACTTGCCCTAGTCGTGTTTTTTTTTTTTTTTAATCATATCTCAAAAATATATATATATAATCTTAACATCTTGCATGATAATGTAATTATAACATAATAATTTCCCAATTTTTTTTTAAAAAAAGAAAATAAATCATATAAATCAGTAAATAAATACAAATTACCTCAAAAAAATATAAGGGTATATTCTCTTGGAGGTTGCTCAATTTTTTATAAGTGAAATAGTCGTGTTCAAAATATCTTATATAACTACACATTTTTAAGTCAAGTGGAGATATTGCGTGCACAACAGTAGAAAATTAAATTCATAATTATCATATTTTAAAAATTTGAGAACACAATATAAAATCACTTTCTTAGAAAAGTTAAATAAAAACAAGTAATATGTTTTTTTGTTTTGACTTGGAAAAAGTCATTGAAGAGCACACAACACAGTAGTTTCACCACCACAGACCCCCCATATCCCACACCCACCACACCAATTCAATCCCTTGTTCCACTCCACACTCTTATTGACCGACCACACTTCCTACACCCACCCACCCACCTCAACTCTAGACGTGTCAACTCCTCTCTATAAATTTTTTTTTTTTTCCCTATTATTTTATGGATAATCATTCATATAAGAGTGGTTAATTCTAATTATTAATTAAAATAATTATTGCATATTCTCTTACCTGTATTGTACAACTCCCCCACCGCCATTCCCCACGCAACTTCCAACTCCCCTCGCTTAAAACACTATATATATAACTCTTACTTTGCTTCACTCCCTCACTCTTATACAACTCATCAATCTTGAGCTCTCTCTCTCTCTCTATACCTATATCTCTCTCTACAGTTTCTTGATTTTCACACACGAAAACACCCAGTTTCTTGAATTTCCGCAAGAGAAACAGAGTGATTATGGCACTTGAAGCTCTGAATTCGCCGGCAGCAGCGCCTGCAGCGGGCCTCCGTTACGAAGACGTTGACCGGAATCTTGATTCATGGACGAAAAGAAAGCGATCAAAGCGTGGACGCAGTGAAACCCGCCAACTGATGAAGAATATTTAGCCCTCTGTCTCATCATGCTTGCTCGCAGCGGCGGAAACGGCGGGGGCGGCGCCTCCACCAATCCTTCGGTCAATACAACCAGTCCCAGTCCGACTACAACAAACGCTAATCTTACCACCGCTATAGAGGATAACAAGAAGCAAACAGAAACTTCTACTACGTCGCCGCCGACGCCGACCCAGAACCAGTCGTACAACTGCAGCGTGTGCAACAAGGCTTTTACCTCATACCAAGCACTCGGCGGACATAAAGCAAGCCACCGCAAGAACTCCATAATTACCGCCACCGCTTCAGAAGATGGCAATCCTTCCACGTCGACATCCACCACCGC
The DNA here is from genome assembly GCA_023638005.1 of Forsythia suspensa. Lineage (NCBI taxonomy): Eukaryota > Viridiplantae > Streptophyta > Magnoliopsida > Lamiales > Oleaceae > Forsythia > Forsythia suspensa. Next base: position 29,616,727 of record CM042670.1, on the reverse strand, counting down.
GGCAGCCGGTAGCACCGTTTCTAATGTATCTGCTCTGAACCCGAGAGGCAGACTTCACGAGTGCTCCGTCTGCCACAAGTCTTTCCCCACCGGCCAGGCTTTGGGTGGTCACAAGCGGCGCCACTACGAAGGTACCATAGGTGGAAACGGCGGAAGCTCCAAAAGTGGCGTCACCTCCTCCGATGGCGGCGTGGCAAGTCACAGCGCCAGCCACGCCCCAAGGGATTTCGATCTGAACCTGCCTGCTACGCCAGAATTTCAATTGGCGTTGACCGTTGACTGTGAGAAGACAAGTCAATCTCTTGGTGATCAAGAAGTGGAAAGCCCTATTGTGCCTTCGAAGAAACCTCGTTTACATTTATTTGATGAAGGATTTTAATGAATTGATTGGATTAATTAGCTTGATTATGGGATTTTTATGTAATTCGTTAGGAATTTATTTTGGGATACAATTTTTTAATTTATTAATTTAAATAAAATTGTTATCTTGATCAGTAATTTTCTTATATTGTAGTATTATTAATCTTAATTTCAATTTTAATTCTTCCGCCTCTTGCGACTTGGGTGTGAATTGTGATTTTTTATGTTAAGATACCACTCATGTCACCACGTTTTCGATTCACACGTTAAATCCATGTTTTCATTTTTAATACGAAGTTTTTATGATAATATAATATTTTATCTATTTTAATATTAGGTTGGAGACAAAAGTTACGTGGTCGACACAAAGTTTTCCATGGGGTGCGTGCCTAAAATTGCACATGAAATTACAAAATTACTAAACAAAACATCTTTGAATATGAACTTTACGGGTGACTATATGGTTTGAATTCCATTTTTGCCATGCATGTAAAATATATCAATTTTGGCATAATAATGGAAACAATTGTAATTTGAGGTATATTTGGTGCGGGTTGTCAACTAGACATGATTTACTTATAAAATTGTACCCTTTGTTATTCATCAGTAGAAGCTATAAGTAGGAAAGAAAAAATTTATTAATAAATATTAAATAATGTTCTTACATAGTTGATACACTGGTTGATCCGAGGAACTTTCATGTGGCAACAGTTGCCATAGTAGGTAACACATAGCATCTCCATTAGAGCAACTTGGATAGTGGGTAGGCGGCTAAGTAAAAATGTTTTGATATATTTAGTGTTGGTTTGGTGTAGATTATAAACTGATTTATTTGACTAAAATAGTTTATTTAATTAAGAATAGTCAAAAATATCATATTATGAAGACAAAATTTTTAATCAATTGAACCGTTTTTAGTCAAATAAATTATTTTTATCAAATAAATTAATTTATAATCTACATCAAACGCGCTCTTAATAAAAATGGATTTCAATCAACACCTCAGAGTTGTCTTTTGAGTTAGGGAATTCCATTGCCAGTTCATTGTTGGAAATTGGTTTAAATATGTCGAGAAATTAACTAAGTGTTAAAAATAACAAAAGTGACTCCGTGTCAACTTGGTCAAATATACAAGACCCGATCCAATCCGTTTAGGCAAATTTGTTTGTCATTTCGACGCCGGAGGCGGGATCGACTGTCCGGTCGGATCGCGGGGTCGAGGGGCGGCCTACCTAAAGAAAAAATCAGTTATCTGTATGTTTAAAGGGTATATTTGGCATCTAAAAACTAATATTGAATGAATGAGAAATTACGGAAAATGACATTTTGGGTCAAAATTTTGACCATGCGATCATACGAGGTTTGTACACTGCGATCGCAATCTGCCTAAATTTTAAGCAGAACGCTTTTGGATCCTTCCATGCGATCGCGGGAGGCAAAGTTATTTTGGATCAAGGTGCATTACGGATTTTTGTACCATGCGATCGCATAGGTTTGCGTGAATGAGATATGTCTTTTGAAGTGTTGCGATTTGGTTCAATATATTTTCGTTTCAAGCGATCTTCAACGTTAAAAGGGACTACGGGCGTCTATTTTCTGATTGATCTGAAAACATTTGCATAACATCATTTCATAATTCCTTACTTCTTGAATCAAAAATTCTTGCATTTGTTGCTTGAATTTCGGTTTTCATATTCATTTCATCTTTTGGAGTACAAAACCGATTTCAGGTTCGTTGTGCTTGTGGTTTGTAATCTTCAACCACAAGTAGGAAATCGTTATGTCTTGGGAGTCAATTGCCATATCTGGTAAGCAGCGCTCATGGGCGATATTGAGCTTAAAGACAAAAGTTCAACTCTACGCCGGTTTATTTTCCATCCAATTCATTCGGTTTGATTGATTGCTTAGAAGTCATTTCCACATAAATTCCGCCAACATTCATCAAATTTGATCGTAATTTTGAACCAATTTTTCAATTTGAACGGACTGAATTGTGGCGGATTCCAAAACAACTTTGTAGGGACTGCTACATCTACGCGTCGTGCCATCTATTGATGCATTGTTCTCTTAAGTGTTGTTTAATTTGGTGGACTTGAATTTGTCAAATCCTTACGCGGTCTTCAACTTTATACAAACCATTAATTTGCAATAATTAATGTTATGTGGTTATAACAATCCTTAAAAGCTTGAAAGTGTCCATTGCTGAGTTGTACGTCGGTCACACGTATAACAGGGGTTTTTTTAGTGCTTCTACACCAAATAATTTAATATATGCATAATTGCATATTTGATCCTCAATTTTTAAAAACATTAGAAATATACTTCTAATCTTTAAAAATAACATCTAACATCCTCAATGTTTGAAAAACTTGACATGATAGGTCTTTTATAACGAAATTACTATTCCCTTTAAATAAACAAAAATAATAAAAAATAATAAAAAACAAGAAAAAAAAATATAATTGAAAACTAATCAATTGTACTCCAAAAACTAAAAAGTAAGAAATGTACAAAAAAAAAAAAATTAATAATAACAAAGAAGTCATCTTCTTTATCAAACCTCAAAATTCAAAATACATAACCATCCCCAAAAACCCAAGTGATCGAATGACCATAGGCGATATCAATTGATGTGTTTTATCCATATAAAAACGCTTTAAGATATTTTCTGTATAAAAAGATTGATGAACAAATAATCCTTTTGAAAAATGTTCAATTTGCAATCCAAGATATGATTTGATTTTTCCCAAATCTTTCATTTCAAATTCATTTTTCAAATACTCTGCAATTTTGTTGAGCTCTTCAAAAGTTCCTATAATGTTTAAATCATCAACATAAACTGCCACAATTGCAAAACCAATATATATTTTCTTTATGAAAACACAATGGCACGTATCGTCATTTTTATAGCATTCTTTTAATAAATATTCGTTAAGGCGATTATACCAATTCGTCCGGATTGTTTTAATCCATAAAACGATCAATTTAATTGAAAACATAGTTCTAGACAATGAATAACTTGTTTCTGGAACTTTAAATTCTTCAGGTCTTTTTATGTGTATGCCACTATTAAGTGAATCACACAGATATACAGTTACTACATTCATAAGGCGCATATCGAGCATTTGTGACACAACCAAACTTCTTAAAAATCTAAACGCGATGGTGTCCATTACGGGAGAATATGTTTCTTCATAATCAATCCCAGATCTTTGTGAGAAGCCGTAGGCTACAAGTCAGGCTTTGTATCTTGTAATTTCATTGTTTTCATTCATTTTTCTTACAAAGACCCATTTATATAATACATGTATTACATTTTCAGGGGTTCGAACTACATGTCCAAATATTTTGCATTTTTCTAAGGAATTCAACTCTCCACTTCTTTCCATTTTGGCCAAACATTTCTATTTTGACAATCTTTAATAGATAGTGGTTCACGATCCTCAATTTGCATAATATCAAGTGCCACATTAAAGGAGAAAAATATTGTCCGCAACAATATTAATTCGTTCCTATAATTTATATAATAGATAATTTATTGAAATCTCATTATTTTCGGACACTTGTGGTTCTTCAAAAATCACATTATTAGTGTTTGATTGATCAATCGTTTCTACCATTGTTTCATTAAAAGTTTTTAGTTGGATTTTCTCTTGAACCTTTTTCTTTCGAGGTACAGTGTCTTTGGCACAACTGGTCGACAACGCTTCTGGCGTATTTGAGATTTATTTGCTATGACAGATTGTTCTACATGGACATTAATTTTTGCAGGAGTATATTCTGTTGCAACATATGACTTTATCAATTTCATTATATCAACAAATACATTAGGTAATTGGCTTACAACTATTTGCAAATGAATGATTATTTCAACTTCTTATTCACAGTGATTATTGCGGGGATTGAAATGAGATAGAGTTGTTTCATTCCAAGAAATTTACCTTTTTTTTCATGATGTAGTTCCCCCCTCCCCCAAAGGTAAGAAAGTCATTTAATCAAAATGACAATCTGCAAAATGTGCAGTAAATAAATCATTCGATAAAAGTTCAATATACTTAATAATAGATGGTGAGTCAAACCCAACATAACTTCCAAGTCTTCGTTGGAGACTCATTTTTGTACGTTGTGGTTTAAAGACATGGTCCATATGGTGAGTGTGTCGGCCCACACATATATCCATGAATTCTTTCTAATAAAGTTGGAAATTCCACACAAACCTTCGTAATAGAAGGTCTAATGACTAACTTGCTTTGTGAACTAGCGGCACATGGATAATCATTAGATAAAAGAATCTTCTGATTCTTTAGATGATCTCCATGTGAGTTATTAATTATTCGGCGTATCATTATTGTTCATGGATATCAAAGTCGATCATGCCAAAACATAAAGTTTTTTTGTTCAACGAACTTTAGGTTCGTGACATGGTTTGATTTGATTATTTTTATAAATGTATAATACATGTCAGATGGGATTGTCGTGAGTTTTTTTATTTGCTTCTGGTCAGATAAAAAAGAAGTTATGCAAATATATTCATTATTATTTTCTTGCATCGTTTCAATGTGTTATCCATTGCAGTGGATATATTTAAAACTAAGCAAATTTCTTCTGAATTTGCCAGAATAAAGTGCATCATTTATATGCAGTTTTGTATTATTTGGTAAGATAATACTAGCTCTTACGGAGTATTCAACGATATTCAATATACCAGATATCGTATTAACATTATTTTCTACTAATGTTAAGTCCAAAAATACTTTTTGTCTTGAAAAATAGTATTCATTGTTGCACTATCAGCTAAACAAATATCATGGCAATTCATTCTGAATTTATAAACATGATTAGGTAGACATTTTTTTAAAATGAGTTTATAATAAAAAAATGAGTTAAAATTAAAGTAATACTTCAATCAACCGTGAAAAGGTTTAACAATGCAAAATAAAGTCTCAAACTTGATGCATTTTCTCAATATGATTTTTTGTAATATTAAGATAACATGAGTAATTATGCTAGTCCATATAGAATTGCTCGTTAGACAACATATTCAAGTCAATATTATTTGTAAGAACAAATATTTAATTTAACACAATCACTTGTTATTGGGACTCCCTAAAAGTACACATAGATGATCACTGCCGCCATCTAATATATTTTTTTTTTGAAAAACATGAAATTGTACCAACAGAAAGCTGATAAAGATGTATTGATCAGTTTTATCGATAATTAGAACGATAAATCTCTAAAATTATACAATAATTTATAAAATAAAATTACATATAAAATGGATACATACGATATAAGTTCCAAAGCTCGTTTCAAATATGCATAAACTTGAGTCGTGTTTCTTCAGAAACACCAACACAATATTCTTTTGAAATATTGATATTCATAAAGTTGTGATTATTAAAAAAATAATGAAACCAATAATTTTTTAGAATATTATTATGTAGAAAGCAATAACTCAATATTCTTCTTCTAGAACACAATAAACTACTATTTGGACTATGCTCTTTAGAAACAATAGCTCAATATTCTTCTGAAATATTGTGCAAGTAATATTCTGTCATAATATTATAATGTCGTGCTTCTTCGGGAGCTACAACAAGTTATTTTAAAATATTAAATTTTATAGGAATTTGCTCTTCAGTAACAGTAGTTCAATAATAAAATCACTCTATTCAGGAGAATATTAATATAATATAAATTTGTGATTCTTCAGGAGCAATATCAAAATATTAATATATGTAATATTGTGCTTTTTTAGGAGTAATAATGCAATATTCTCCTAGAATATTGATTGAATATAAGACTGTTGTTCTTTAAGAGCAACAACACAATACAAAACAATTTAACGATTAAGTAAAAAAATTCACTAAAAAAATTGATCAATTATTATATAATTTGCATTAATCAATATTAACACAACATGATTTGTATGCTTTCCTTTAGGGATAATAATTAGTTCATTACTTGCTCATTTATATCACAATTTAATTATGTGATATGATATTCTTCTAAACATGTGCTACTTCGAGAGCACAATAATATTTTTTTTGAATTTTTTTTGATATATTTACATTACTGTTACTTCAAGAGACATGAGTAATAGTTTAATTGGATTTGATCTCATACCCACTTATAATGCCCACTTATAATTTATACGCTGAGGTGACATCACATGATTGGTAAAAATAATGAGTGTGAGACTATAAACTACCATTTATGTGATGTCACGCTCAGTGGGACTATAAGTGGGCATTATAAATAGGTAGGAGATCAACTCTCATAATTTAATATTTTTTTAAATATTTAAATTGTAATGTCATGCTCTTCAGGAGCAACTAATATTCTGCTAGAATATTATAACGTTGTACTTCTTCAGGAGCTACAACAAAATCATTATTCTGAAGTAAAAATTTGCTCTTCAGGAACAATATTATAAAATTAGACTATTCGAAGAAATATTAATATAATATAAAGTTTTACTTCCGAAGCAATAATAAAATAGTTTTCTATAATATTTATATGTTAGGTTATTACATACTGTACAATATTCTTATAGAATATTGGTAGAATTGTAAAATGTGTTTATTATAAATAAAGCACAATAAAATAAAACAAACAAATATTGCACAAGTGTATATTAGAAATTTATGGAGTATAGTGATGATACCACTTAGTATAAACTGAAACTATTATTTAAATAGATGAATGCTTACATATGTGAGGTAAAATTTAGTAAAATACCATTAATTTGCTGACAATTCACGGAATAACATTTTTTGGAATAATTATAATATCGAAAAAAGAATGGCGCCCACATAACTTTTGAGATGGCGAGAGAAACATACAAAAGAAGAATTGTAACTTGGATTAGTAATAGATGTCGTGATAACGTATTATAAACTTGATTTTCTTTTCCTTTGGAAACCCGTGAGAGCACCACTGCTCATCGTCTTTTCTTTTGAACCGAAAATAATAATTTATTCGCTGATTCAATTGACTAGAACTTCGTACTGATAACGTGTTAAGAAACTAGAAAGGAAGAGAGAAAAATGTAAGAAATGCGAAGTGAATTGTATATTTTATTATAGGATAATTTATAATTTTGGTCTCCAACCTTTTAAATCTATAACTAATCTACTCATAGCTAATTTTAGCACCAGGTATCTCCAACATTTCAATTTGTTGCAAATCACGTTCCAATTGACATATTTTGATGGTTTTGCCATCTTCTTTAAAAAAAAATAAAAAAGTTTAAAAACAATAAAAAAAAAAAAAATTGTAAATAAAATCCCATAACTTTTAAAAAGTACAAAATAACTTCATCTTCCCCAATAACCCACCACACCACACCACACCACACCACACCATCACAGCGTTACTCTCTAATGCCCCATGTTTTCATGTGGGCTTTCCAGTCTGACTGAACAGCGTATTTTTTGAACAGCATTCACATTTATATTTCTTTTTCTCGTGTTTCCGGCAGAAATCCGGTGAGATCGCCGAGAGCTCTTGAAGGGTCATGGTGAACGCAGGTGGGTTCATCACTCTCTTAGTCCCATTCATGGCTTTTCCTCGATTCACACTTCCTCTAAAACCCCAATATTCTTAATCACAATGGTTAAATTTAGGATTCATTCTTCTGTTGGGTTTTCCAAACTTCTTGATTCTTAATCCTCGGGAGATCATATCTTGATTTCCAGAGGATTTCATAAGAAACCCACTGCTGTTGTTGAAATTAGTGTTGGATTCTCCAAAATTTTGCCATAATTCTTTGCTTTAAACTTCAGAGGAACTAAAAATCCCCCATAGTCTTTTTAGAACGAAATTTAGTTCCGAAACAAGTATGATCCTCGTCTTGCTCTAGATCCTGTTCCTCTTTATTGTCTCCAATGTCCAACTATGAAGAATACTCAATTTTTAGCTTTAATCCCACTGTCCAAGCAAAATTCCGGCCTAGAATCGACATTATTCTTTGATTTGAGCTTCAATTTCAGTATGCTCTGATCGATAAATGTTTTCAATATGGTAGAATTATCTGTTTTGTCACCCAATCCAGTATTGGCCGATGGAGGTGAGGAGGTGAAAGAGATGTTAATGTTAATTGTGGAAGTGATTTGGCTGTGGTTTGGCTTGGCTTGGCGTGGTGTGGGCGTGGTAGATTTTGGAGAAGATAAAGTTATTTTGTGTATTTAAAAGTTATAGGACTTTATTTACAATTTTTTTTGTTTTTAACTTTTTTCTATTTTTATTTATTTAAAAATGAGGGCAAAATCGTCAAAATATGTCAATGAAGACGTGATTTGCAACAAATTGAAAGGTTGGGGATGCCTGGTGCTAAAAAAATTGGTTAGTGGTAGGTTTGTTACAGATTTAAAAGGTTGGCGACCAAAATTGTAAATTACCCTTTATTATAACTATAGACATATATTCATAGAATAATAAAGTAAGTTATAAAAGTGATTTAGATACAAACAAACAAGACTTATCTAAATATGCTGATAAAACTAAGTATCTAAACAAATCTAGGGGGAGTGTATTTAATCTAGACTTTTAAAGAGTTTGATTGACATTTTTCAATTGACTGACTTTGATGGATTTCATTAACTTTTATTGATTTTTATAGATTTTAATAAACTCCTACAAACTTTTATGGATTTGTATAGATTTCGTTTTGAAAGATTTTCCAGACTTTGTGACTTTTTATGAATTTTATAGACTTTTTTAATTAAAATTTTGAATATAAAATTTAATATCCCACAATTAAAAAATATCGCGGGAGAAAAATCTAGTAATAATTTATTTAATTGTATTAATATTATTAAATTCATAATAAAATTTTCTATTTAATTGTTGCAAGTAACTACGTCAACAGATTAATAATATAAATTATTAACTCACTCTATTTTTTCTTTTGGGTAAAACTATGAACTTTCAAGTGGCTTGTGGATAAATTCAAAAAATGATGTTATGCAATTCTTGTTAAAAATATTTTTCAATAAAAGATTTATCCAATTTATAATCTTCTTTTTTATATTTAATAATCTATATGTGATATATCATTATTAATCACGACAATTGCATAATAAATAACCAAAGTACCAATTTACGAAGAAAAAAATGCAACCATCATATAGAAAAAAACAAGAATGAAAATGAAAAGAAAAAAACATTAATAAAAAACTAATTTTTAACCCGATGAAATTCATTAATAAACTATAATCAACAATTATGTAAGAATTTAATTATAAATTTATCTTGTTTTTAATGAAAAATGAAAAAAAATAGTTATGGGAATATTGAAGAAAAAATCACATTGTCTCTAAAAGTTCATAGAAGGAAAAAGACGAAAGTGAATAAATGGTTAGGAGAATATTGAAAAGAAAAAAAAATCAAATCGACGATAGATAAAAATATTAATATTCTTTTTCATAAAAAATATTTGTAATTAATCATAGTTATAGGATTTGTAGAAGGAAAAAGAAAGAAGAGAAAAAAAAAATAGTTAGGAGAATATATTGAAGAGGGGGAAAAATCACATTGAAGAAATAGAAAAATATTAATCTTGACTCTACAATTTGTTGAAAGAAAAAAGAAAAGAAAAATGTTGCATACATAATTTTTTTTTTTTTTTTACAAAGTCTTTCAAAATCTTAGAGGTGAATGAGAGAGAAATTGTGATATCGTTTATTTATACATTGTGCTTTTAAGTTTGTACATATAAAATGATCTATAAAGTTATTAAAAGTCATCGACATTTTGAATACCCCTGAATTTCGTAGGATTTTAAAATATTTTAATTGAATATCGCATGATTTTATAAGACTTTTTAAAAGTCTTTACAAATCTATATTGAATATTGCAATAATTTTATAAAATTTAAAAGTCTAAATTGAATACACCTAAACTTTTAAACTCCATAAAAATCTTTAAAGGTCATAATTAAATACACCATCTTAAATAGTCATTTGTTATGAAATTATAGATAATGATGAATGACTATTTAGTTGTATCTAGATATACATGTAGTTATCTACTTACTCGGGAAGAGTGTATTACAATCAAGTTGTAACTCCTTTGGATACTATAAATAAGGGTCGTTGTTATATAATAAATTAACACACTTGAATTTTGACTATCTACGTTCTTTTATCTTTTCTCTCTATTTTCTAGTTTCACAACACGTTATCAAGACGAGATTCTAATATAGTGAGTTAGCAATTAGATATTATTTTCTTTTATTCAAAAAGAAAAGGAGAAGCAAAACTAAGCGTAAGACGGTGATATCAAAATACCATAAAGAACAAACAAAAGCTTAGTGGCCCAAAGTTCACTTTCTCAAAAGAAATTCAAAGCGGCACCAAGCTGGTTAGTCTTTATATCTCTATCCTTGCTTTGATTTATGAGTCCAACTCATATTAGACTTTTTGTTATGATATTTTATGAGAAGCAATTAAAAGAAATATTCATGCTTTAATTAGATATAACAATGCTTTAACTTTTATTCAACGGCAAAGGACAACAAATCGGTGTGTTTATTGTTCTAAAATATTCTTGAACAATATTTGTTTATTTTTATTTTCTGAAGAATTATAATTCTATCAATATTCCAAAAGAATATTATGTTATATTTCATAACCTAAACATATAAATATTCTAGAAGAATATTTTATTGTTCTAGAAGAATATGAACTATTGCTCTCTGAAGTAGTAATAGTTTACATATATCAATATCATATTGTTGCTCACGAAGAAGCACAATTTTTTATATATTAATATTCCAATAGAATATTAATTGCTCTTGAATAACAATTCAATAAGATATAATATTCTATAAGAATATTATAATATTGCTCTTGGAGAGCACATATTTACATGTTGTAACTCTGAATAAGCACAACTTTATAATATTCAGGAATAATGATTTATAATGATTTGTTTTAATTGTGCTTTTCTTGAAGAAACACAATTTTACAATAATATCAATATTCACGAAGAATATTGTATTATATGTCACAACCTAACATATAAATATTCTAGAAGAATATTTTATTGTTGCTTCAAATAAGCAATATTTTATATTATATTAATATTTCAATAGAATATTAATTGCTCCCGAAAAGTTTAATTTTATAAGATATAATATTCTTATAGAATATTATAATATTACTTATAAATAATAAATCTTTACTTGAGAATAATGATTTGTTGTTGTCCACGAAGATGCTAGCGTTATAATATTACGACAAAATATTAAATTTGCTCTTGAAGAGCATAACGTTACAATTTAAATATTCGGAAGAGTATTAATTTTTATGGCGTTATAATTTTTATATTCGAGAAAAATATTGAGCGTTATTAGAAATAATATTTTATTGTGCTCTAGAAGAAGCACATGTCTTGAAAAATATCATATCACAAAATTAAATTGTGATATAAATGAGTAATTAATCAACTAATGCTTATTCACGAAGAAAAGCATATAAATCATGTTATGTTGACATTGATTAGTGTGAATTATATGATTATACAATGTCTAATAGAAAATTAATTATATTTTCTTGTTCATTATGTAGTTACTCAAATAAACGAAAAATATATTTGCTAAATTGTATGGAACCAGAAGTTTAATACTTCGAAATTTTATTGATTGGCAATACTGGTTAGACCATCCCGGATCAATATGATGTGACTTATTAATGAGGATATCTATTGAAAACCAGAAGATTTTTCAATATAATGAATTCTCAAGTGATGTTTGTTCTCATGATATATAAACAAGTAGACCTTTACTAGATAAAATCAGGACTGAATTCCCTACATTTCTGAAAATTATTTAAGGTGATTTATGGGGCCCCATCACCCTCCATGTTGACCATCTATATATTATTTGTATCGATAGATACATCTATTAGATGATTGTATGGTGTTATTATTGGCAACTTGAAGTTTGCGAGATTACTTGCTCAAATATTAAATTATGAGCATAATTTTGAGATTATACAACCGAAAGCGATGATGTGTCTTGTCAATACTAGTGAGTCTAAATCTCAAACTTTTAATAAATATCGGTTGAGATGATTTTAAATGGTTTAGCAATATTGTTTTCAATGCCTCCAATTAAATTCTAAATTATTACTATTGAGAACAAAGCGCTTCCCATTTTGTCTAGGGAATGCTATGTTAAATCTGAGAAACACTTATCGCATCATATCAAAGTTACCCCTGCTATAGTTGGCTTATGGTGAGCCTAATATTATCCATCTAATGAATTTTTTATAGTGCAATATATATATAATCGGTCCACCATAGTGCCTTTGAGATGGACTTTGAAAAATGTTGAGAATACATGTTTAGTATGGAGCGTTATAAAATATATTAAGTCCTAACGGGTGATATTTTATAATGCGGTTTTCGAATGTCATTTTGATAAGATAGTTTTCTCAACATTAGGGAAGAGAAATTAAGTAGTTGGAAAGAATACATGAAAATCTTTGTATATTATATTTTCTAGGTCCTTGCACAAGACAATATGAACCGGAAGTTCGACAAATAACTCATTTGTAAGTTATACAATTGACAGATGCATTTACTGACTAAAGAGATTAAATCAAATCTCATATATCAGCTCTAAATGCTCCAATTTATATTAGCGTCCTTGAAGGACAATCCATTAACATTATATCAGGTAAATTAATGACACGCCTGAAGCGTGGTGACATTTGATTCCAAAAAATTCTCAAATAAAAAATGAAGCCAATTATAAAGATGGTCCTATTGAGGAGGTGTATACTCTTGGAGAGTATATAGACATAACTAATTATAAAACCCAGGAAGAGGATCATTAGTTGAAATAATAAAACGAAAAGATCTCGTTAAGTTATGTCGTTATGAGAAAGAAATGGATTCAAAATAAATGTTGTTGACAATATTATTGTACATAATGAAGCGCTTCATATTATGAAAGGTAGCGAGGATATTGAAAGAAATCATCAAAGAATAAATTGACCAAATAAAAGGATGCAATCCGAATAAATTGAGCCCGACTAGAAACACGAAGTTTACGGACCTATAGTCGAGAGAACCTAAAAGTGTATGTTTATGCGAAAAGAAATGGAAAAATGAAGTCGTAACATGTAATGCACGACTTTTAACATTATAATTTCGCAAAAGCTTATGTAAATCAATCATAAGTTGATATCTTGTTAGTACGTCAATGCATGACATATATGTATATAATGAATATTGTTATAACCAACTCATCGGCATGACTAATAAAACAATGTATATAAATTCACGGAGGATTTAATATGCAAGCATATAGTTCAACTTTTCGAGAACTCGATCGATCAAAGTACGAGATACGAACTAATATTATAATGAGGAGAGTAAATACACATTGTACTCTTTTCCTTGACCAATGTTTTGTCCCATTGGGTTTTTCTGGCAAGGTTTTTAATGAGGCAATTTGCATTGCGTATTAAAAGAATTATGTACTCTTTTTCTTTTACTATGATTTTTTCCCACGGGGTTTTTCCTAGTAAGGTTTTAATGAGGCATATTCTTTGTGTAAATGATATCCAATAAGAAGTGTTATAATTCTTATAGTTATGGATGTTTATAACCTACAAAATATTTACTTTCATCATAACCCTATGGTTATACTCTCATGTATTATAAATTGTATATGAGATCCACAGAGGAACAACAACAAGATCTAATATATAATAGCATCGAGACCATCATGCGATTCTGATCAACCAGAGATAGTGTATGAAGATGATATTGCTGGAGGTTATAACATGGAATACATTTCACCAGAATTGTTTTATACAAATTCTAAGAAGATAGCGACATTGAAGACTTTGCGTACAAGATATAGATAGCTCGATACAAACTTTTTTCATTGAGTGAAATTAGGAGGAGTAGCTGTACTCTTTTTCCTTCGCTCGGGTTTTTCCCAACTGGGTTTTCGACGAGAGTTTTAATGAGGCGACATTTGAGTACTCAATTTTGATAATTTTTTTCCCTATTGGCATTTTTGTCCCATTGGGTTTTACCAAACAACCAAGCGGTTATTGTGTAATAAGTCATTCAAGGGGAGTGTTATGAAATTATAGATAATGATGAATGACTATTTAGTTGTATCTAGATGTCATGTAGTTATCTACTTACTCAGGAAGAGTGTATTCTAATCGAGTTGTAACTCCCTTTGGACCACTATAAATAAGGGTCATTGTTATAATAAATTAACACACTTGAATTTTGACTATCTACATTTCTTTTATCTTTTTCTCTATTTTTCTAGTTTCACAACATCATCAATAATTATCCCATAATTTTACACATTATTCTCATTTTTGGGAACCTATATGTTGAACATTGATTTTTCTTTCATTTTAAATGTAAATCTGATCCATTCTAATAAAAAAAAGGATAAATTTTATCAATAAACGTAGGGTTAATCTCTATCTAGTCAATACCCAATTTTAACAAAGGGAAAATTGCCATATCGCTCCCTAATTTATTTTTTCGATAGTAAAATGGTCCCAAATCATAAAAAAAATAGTTAAATGATTCTTTAATTTTTATTATAATTGCACAATCAGTCTCCAATTATGAAATTGAAAAATGTTTTACTTTAATTTTTCGATATCGACTCGAATTGACAAAAAAAGCTAGATTCATTTAATTGAACAAGCGAGAGCTATATGTCACTTTAGCACATACGTAAATGTTTTCCGTAAAAAAAATTAATTGTGCAAGTATAATGAATATTGCATCTAATTATGATTATTGTCAATTGTAAAAATTGGCCCAATCCACTTGCATAACTACAATGCCTTGAATTGAGGCAATTAGTTGCAAGTAGGACAATAATTAGGTCAATGCTTATATAAACCACATAATTGAAGCTTAAACACATGCAAATTAGGCGAGAATATTAGGCATATAACTAGTTATATTTTAAAAAATGAAATATATTAGATTGCCTTAAAATTTCAAAAATATTCACCACCCTACAAATATATTTGATAAGTAATGAATATTTATAATTTAATTTTTGGCTATTTTTTCATTAATTATGAATTTAAAGATAGAACGGTAGAAATTCTTTTGCCAACCCGATTTAATGCTATTTATCACTAACCGTAGATAAGTTTTCTCCACTTTAGAGATAAAAAAAGTACTTAGTGTGTCACTACGTCTTCACTATTCATCTCTTCCAAGATTTGCTATTCAATTATCTTTTTCAACGGACCATCTTTAAAATCTTCTGTTCAATCATCTTCTTCAACGGAGTATCTCCAAAATCTGTTCATCTTCTCAATTCATCCCTCTCAATTATCATCTCCCTCCACCGATCATCTTCAAAATCTGTTTACCGCTTCAATCCATTATTATAATAGAGCCTACGGTCGGATTCCACATAAAAGAAACAGTATACTAATGTATATCTTACGAAAATTATCGAGGTGTATATGGGCCTACTATGAACTAATGAGCCTATACCATTCTATGCAGGGGCGGATCCAGAAAATCATATTGGGCCGAGCTGTAATTTAAAATAAGTTAAGTGAATTTTTTTTAATATATATAACAAAAAAGAACCTAATTATGACATTATGTACTGCACTTGTGTTCATCAAGCTTTAACAACATAAAACTTATTTATAATAGATGGTTGCAAGTCAAGTTTTGAAGATAAAGGATGTTCGATTTCAAGAGATGAATTTGGAAAAAGTTGGACGTCAGGGAATGAAGTATATTCATCAACTTCAATAGAATTTTTACTTGTAGTAAATTCATCTATTTTTTAAAGAAGGAAAACAACATTTTTCGCTTCTTTGCGCAATGTTGATGATGTTTCATTTTAACTCTATAAACACGAATTGAAATAATTCAATAATCCAACAATAAACAATTCAACCCAATTCAACTAACAATAAAATAATCAAAAAAATATAATAGATGAAAAGTCTATAACAACAAAAATAAGCCAAAATTTAAATAGTCTATAATAGATGGATTTAAATTAATTAATAGATAATGGGGGTTTAGAAATTGGTCTATGTAGGTGGGTTGGGTTGGGTCGAGATAGGATGAGTTTTAATGGGTAAAAGATTTAGGAAAAATTGTCAATAAGTCATCTCCACATGACTTGTTTCAAATTAAGTCAAAACTTTTGTTAAAATTGTGATTAAGTCATACTTCACATCAATATTTTATATTAATTCCAAAATCACCCCTTTTAATCATATTTTTCATTGACACAATCTTCCAACTCCACAAACCTCATCCACCTCCGGCAACAACCTCCTCAACCTCCGGCGACCTCCGGTAACAACCGCCTCCACCTCCGGCGACCTCCGGCGACAACTGCCTCCACCTCTGGCGACCTTCGCGACAACCGCTTCCACCTCCGGTGACCTCCGGAGACCTCCCGTGAGTGCTTTTATGCGTTTTTTGGTGAAGATTTTGGATCACTTTTTAGGCGGCTTTTTTGGTGAAGATTTTGTTAGCTGTGAAACTACAAAAATAAATGACAAGTTACTATAATAAGAGACTTTTTCAGACATGTGTATAGGGAGGTGGTACTAGTCAGCTTTCAGGTGGCCGAAAATCAATTTCTCGTACTTCACGTCACGGTAGAGCAGCCAGAACTTCCGGTGGCTTGAAATATCCGTAGTGGATAACGTTTTATGGACTTTGGTCACAGTGTTTGAATCCTTAGCTTTGGTTTGTATGCTTTTTTATTTCTTCATCTTCTGTGGTTGTACTCTATTCTTAAGCATTGATTTATCCGTGCTGCAAGAGAGGCTGGTCAATATGATTATCCTGGGTTGAGTATTTTAGCAGTTATGTAAACAATGAGCATTTTCCAGTTATATAAATAATGAGGTAACATCTGTTGTGATACTGTATTATAGAATAGCAACTTGATATTGTATTATACAAAACGATTATCACAATGTAAAATAAATATAGAATGATGTAAATATGAGCTTGAATACTCCACTATCTTATGTAAATAGGAGCTTGAATGCTCCACCATCTAATTCTTTGTAAATAGGAGCTTGAATGTTCCATCATCTCATGTTTAGTCATGGTATTTTACTTGATACTATATTATACAAAATCAGTGTATCGAAAAAACGATATCACAATATAAATGGACATATAATTATTGTAAATAGAAGCTTGAATATTCCATCATCTAATGTTTGAATGTCTTAGTTTTAATCTATGATACTGTTTTAATGTCTTAATTTTAATCTATGATATTGTTTAATGGCAATGTTTAATAGATTGAAACTTTGTCATAATATTTCACTATCATTTGAAACATGTTTTAATCCATGATACTGTTTTAATTCTGTGATACTGTTTGAATATATATATATATATATGATCTTTGATACTGTTTAATTATGACAATGTTTGAACCTGTAATATTGTTTGAATGTATTAGTTTTAATCTATGATACTATTTTAATCCATGATACTGTTTTGTTTAGGTAATTAGTATATTTTGAAACATGTTTTAATCCATGATACTATTTTAATCTTGTGATACTGTTTGAATATATGTGATCTTTGATACTGTTTAATTATGGCAATGTTTGAACATGTGATATTGTTTGAATGTCTTAGTTTTAATCCATGATATTGTTTTGTTTAGGTAATTAGTATATTTTGATATCGTTTTAATCCATGATATTGTTTGAATCTATGTGATCTTTGATATTGTTTAATTATGACAAGGTTTGAACATATGATATTGTTTGAATCTATGTGCATTAATATAAATTGATATTGTTTTAATCCATGTTTTAATCTATGATACTGTTTTGCATAATGCAGTATCAAACAAAATATAAGACTAATTAAACAGTATCAAAGATAAAAGTATGACATCATAGTCATGTGTGTTGTTTGATATTGTATTATGCAAAACAGTATCACAAAAAATAGTATCACAATAGAAATGATCATAGAATTTGCACACATGCTCAGAATTTTTATTATAATATATTTTCGGAATGGTCTCGACAAGGCGGTCAAGACCGATCGCTTTGCCATTGCTTATGATGGATTTTTACCGTTTGAAGTCGTCTCTTTAGCTTAAAATGACAATCTTTAATTTTTTTTTTTCAAAACAATTATCACAAATCTTCTAAAAAGTATCACGGATTAATGTACATTTTTTTCTTTGCAAATTAAAGCTCTTCCAAGGTATCGAGTTCCTTAAAAGCAAGCAAACACATACTTGAGCAATGCCTAGATGAAGAAAGAATAAGCGCTCACTATCATTAAAAAAAAAAAAAAAAATCGATAAATTTCACTATTATTAGAAACGATTATCATATATTGAAACACATCTATTGAAAGCGATTATCAAGCATTTTACATGTTCTAACATAAAACCCTAACTCACAACAACTACATTATCAAAAACTAGTTGAATCGGTTCATCCAAACTCCATTCATTAACTGCATTGCATATGTTTCAATTGGAACAATATCTCAATATTTTCATGATTATTTTTAACCGAAAATGGTTACTTTATACAAAAAAATAAAATAAAACAATATGTTCGCTATTGAAATATCAGCTTTCGAATTGTTTGTATGCTTGATTCTGAGTTATGGTGAGAAGAATCAAACACAAGAAGAAGATGAAAATTGTTAAAAGTAAATGAAGGAGTTTCTAAGCAGGCATTGAAATGATTTTGTTGGTTTTACGTGTTTAAATGATAGTTTTAATAATTGGAGGGTATATTGGTCTTTTAGTAATAAAGTATGACTTTAGTTGAGTTAAGATTATATCATATGACTTTTCAGCCCACCATGGCGTTAACAGTGACCGGCCCAAAATTTTCCCAAAGATTTAAGTTTAAATTTAGCCCATTTAAGAAAATAGGTTGGGAGTGGGCTATAATTAAATAGGGTGGGTAGTGGGCTATTTTCAAAATTTGGACCGAACTATAAATTTTTTAAAAAAAATTACAACCTAAATTTTCTTCTAGGCCATGGTGGCCTTTGTCTTTGTGATCTTGTCGAGTGCCAAATATATATAGGGTAAATTCGGGGCGGTCCTTTGTTTAGACACTTATGGGCTCTAAAGTCATATACTCAAAACTTAATTCAATTAAAGTCACATTTTAGAGCTAAAAGACCAACATATCCTTAATTGTAAAAAAAGCTAATTGTGATACTGTTTTGTGGTGATACTATTTTTTTGTGATACTGTTAAACTTATGATTTTGTACTACTAATGTAACATTTTAAGAGCAATATTATTCTCTTGTTTATTCTCTACTGATTAATTCGTCTACCTACCATTAAACACCTTATATATTTATACTTATCTATCCAATGAGAATCTATGTTCTAATTGAATCTCAAACATGTTCTAATTCAAGGGAAAAATTATAAACATTGTTCATAGTTTTAGATGAGAACCATTTGCATGACTTCTCATTAACTTGAGAATGATTGGCGTTCTTCTTTCTTCATCTTGACATTGCTCTCAAGTATGTGTTTGCTTTTAAGGGACCCGAGATACCTTGGAAGAGCTTTAATTTGCTGACAAAAGGATGTACATTTATACGTGATCTTTGTTTTAGAGGATTTGTGATCTTGTTTTGAGAAAAAAAATTAAAGATTGCCATTTTAAGCTAAAGAAACGACTTCAAGCGGGTAAAATCCATCATACTGTGATGCGACTAGTCTTACTTAGTCTCGTCGAGACCATTAGAAAACATATTATAATAAAAATTGCAGGGCACGTGTGCAAATTCTATATTCATTTCTATTGTGAAAGCTTTTTTTTGTGATCTTGTTTTGCATAATCTGATATCAAACAACACACATGACTATGATATCATGCTTTTATTTTTGATACTGTTTAATTAGTCACGTGTTTTGTTTGATACTGTATTATGCAAAACAATATCATAGATTAAAATATGGATTAAAACAGTATCAAATTATATTAATGCACATTACCTAAACAAAACATTATCATGGATTAAAACAGTATCATAGACAAAACTAAGACATTCAAATAGTATCATGGTAACTCTACAGAAATTCAAGCTACTATTTACAATAACAAATCATGGCAACTCTACAGAAATTCATCAAACAAATCTTCCTTAATATTTTCTATAATACAGTATTATGATACAAATGTGTTTATGATAATGTTTCTTATTCTTGATTACAAAACTACCCATTACAAACCAAACCTTCAACAAAGAAGTGAAAATGCATGCTAGCTGCAGACAACATAAACCAACGAAGCATTCCTATGTGGAAGCAGGAACCACAAAGGAAAAATAAGAGGTTTACTCAACCTCGAGCACCTTCTCCAAGAAAAAAACAAAGAAAAATAAGGGAAAACACGAATAGAAAACTAGGATCGGACCAATAATGAATTTTTTCATCCGGATGATTCGTAATTCAAGTGAGCAATGGTCTCCAACGAAATTTTGAAGGGCAAAACCATCCTTAAGGTTATTGAAAAGAACATAATCGGTGGATCCAGATCTCAACGAACACGATATAATGATTCTTTGAAATCTTGAAGATTATCTATAGAATCTGCCGCGTATTCTAACAGGAATGCAACTCTTCCTTCAGTATACTTTTGCAGAAAACAAGAGCTATAAAGGATTTGTGCTTATGAATTTTCAGATTTTGCGAGAAGGCACTTAATGGGAAAAAAAAGCATCGTTGCTTCAAGAGATTGTGAAGAAAAAAAGAACAATGAAAATATCACAACATAAAAGCAGAAAAAATTCGGCAGGTGGCTATGGGTTTCATGAAATCCGGCAGGTGGCTATGGGTTCAATGAAAAAGATCTCCAATGATTTCTGCAGCTTCCAAGTTCACTCCATCACCAAATAAGATTTTGGAATGTTCTCTTAACTCGGCGGCGGCGGTGGTGGTGGTGGTGGTGGTGGTGGTGGTGGTGGGAATAGTGGTGGCTGCGGCAGTGTGTGGAAAATATAGATCATAGGGATAATTTTGGAATTAATATGAAAATTTGATGAAAGTATGACTTATTAACAATTTTGAAATTTATTTTAACCTAATTTGAAACAAGTCACTTGTAGATGACTTTTAGACAATTTTCTCAATTATATATGAAGTCCACACCACCCCTCTTCTTTAGCTCTTGATTCGAACAAAATAGCACGCCATTGCCGAACTTAAGCATTATGACAAAAGCTAAAATGGTACCCCACCCCCCACTTTATATATATGCATGTATTTGTATCTATCATGTATATTGATTGACTTGTAGGTTCTAAAATCATAATTTTGTTGATTTTGAAGGTGAAGTATTAGGCCCAAAATATTTGAGGGGCCATATATCTTTAAAAAATTGTGTTATATTTGTTTTTGTTTATTTCAACGCATTGATCTAGAATAACACAAATCCACATTGAACAAAAAAATCTTACCCAATCAAAAAGTCAATTCCAAAAGTTGAAACTTATTCAAAGTTTGGACTACAAATCTCCCTCTCCAATCCAGCAAAAATCCACTCCCATAAGTCATGTCAAATCAACATAGTTATTAGAGTTGTAAGCGATATTTCTCTTTGGTTCATTTTATTTCATTTTAGATAATTTATAAAATTACATAGCTCTCTGTTTTTTAGAATGATTGATCATGCCCGTTTCTTCAAACTCTTTTCCTTTTTATACTTTCTTAAATGGTTTACAAAGCGATCGTCGCTCAATAACCAACCACTTTATCCATAATGGCTAATTTATCGAGAAAACACTTTGTTTTAGCTGTTGCCATTACTTCATGGTTCAATTGTTCATAACTTCTCGGATTCTGCCACGTGGACGTGTGATAAGATGACTAATAAGCGTACGATAAGCGCAACTTCATGCAGTAATGAGACGTTTCATTCGCCCAAACATTGGATGTTTACTAAGCCTGGGAGATTCTGCAGGTCTAGAAGTTCACCTGGGCCCCCTTCTTTGGGTTTCTTAATTGGGCTTAATTAGACTTTATTTCTGCATGTCAACAATTACCCCCAAGCTAGATGCCCCATCGCCATTACCTAAACTTGCCATTCCAATTCCCACTGAATTTGACGTTGATAGTACAAAAGGTGGTTCTATTCCCTGATTTGGATTTAGGACTGGGGAGTTATGCCCCACAATCGTTCTGGCTTGGAAGTGATTTCCATTACTTGGCAAATTTGGCTGACATATCTGGCCTACTAACTTATTCATAAGTTGATTCAAAGTGCCTAATTGTTTGGCCATGTTATCATAGTGTACATTTTTATTTTGGGTAAACTTTTCCATATTATGAACATTTTGCAAATTTACACGTCCAACAACGTCTGTGTGAGTTCACCAAGCGGTAGCAGATAGTTCAAGGACTCAATTCGGTCATTGGTTCATAACAACTTTGATTCTGTCTCTCTGTTCCCAGTACTTTGTTGTTCCTCATACCGCTCGATCACCGATTGGACTACTCGTTGGCTTGTTGGCTTCTTGTCTGCAATTTTAATGAGGCATATTGTTCACTTCTTGTATTCTCTAACACCAAAGGTGTCCCACTGGGGGTGCCAAATTGTTTCGCGCAGTAATGAACTCCCGCTAACAATTAAAAGGATTCAGACGATGTGTAAGGGACAACAACATTTTAAGACAAAGTCCCAACAATGATGTTTTATTTATGAAGATTACAATTATGAGAAAAGAAAGAAAACAAACAAAATGCCTCCAAGGGGTACAAGCACACAGGAACACGATGTGAATAAAACTTATAATTAAAAAGAAATGAAATTACATAGCTCTCTGTTTTTTATAATGATTGATCAGTCCGTTTCTTCAAACTCTTTTCATTTTTATACTTTCTTAAACGGTTTCAAAAGCGATCGTCGCTCAATAACCAACCACTTTCTCCATAATGGCTAATTTATCGAAAAACACCTTGTCTTAATCGGCCGCCATTACTTCATGGTTCAACAGTTTATAACTTCTCGAATTCTGCCACGTGGACGTGTGATAAGATAACTAATAAGCTGTTTGATAATCGCGACTTCATATAGTATTTCATTCGCCCGAACATTGGGCGTTTACTAAACCTGGGCGATTCTGTTGGCTTACAAGTTCACTGGGCCCCCTTCTTTGGGTTTCTTAATTGGGCTTCATTGGACTTTATTTCGCATGTCAACACAATCAAACAAGACTTATCTAAATATAGTGATAAAACTAAGTATCTAAACAAATCTAAATAGTCATCACTAAGGCTTGGTTTGGTATTGCTGTGCTTTTGAGAATATCAACCTGTTTGTCTTCTGAAAAGAATCATTTGTGGGAAGAATCGAGATAAGTGTTTGGTAAATTATTGTTTCAAAATTGATGTATGTTTCAAAAGCAAAGCAGTTGAGCGTTTGGTAAACAAAATTAATTTATTCAGAATAGCAGTATTAAATTACTAAAAAGACATTCATTATAATAATGTTATTTTGTATTATTATTATTATTATCACGAGTGGTAAACTCCATTTTTTTTTTTGCTTAGTCAAATATTTTTTAACAAGAAAATACATTCATTATTATTATTTTAAAATAAAAATTAAATACCTAATAAATTTTAAATTTTATAAAAATTTAAAAATAAAAGTATAGTCATATAGTACAAAAATTAATTAAATTTATATTATTTATTATGCATCCAACTTGCATCAATTCGATTTCTCAAATGAGTATTAAAAGAATTAATTTAATTAATTAGGGGTAAAATAGATATTTTAATAATATATAAATGAAAATTTAAAAGCGAGAATCGAAAAAGCGCTATTTTATCGCTTCTCAAAATCTATCGCTATGTGAGTCGGATTATTTTATAATCACTTCTAAAATTTTTGCCAAGCGCTTAAATCAACTTCTGATTATTTGAGAATCAGAAGTTGAACTCCAAAATCAATCCCAAACGAGGCCTAATTATCCCATAATTTTACAACATTATTCTCATTTTTAGGAACCTATATGTTGAACATTGATTTTTCTTTCATTCTAAAAGTAAATCTGATCCATTCTAATAAAAAAAAGATAAATGTTATCAATAAACGTAGGATTAATCTCTATCTAGTCAATACCCAATTTTAACAAACGGGAAAATTGCCATATCGCTCCCTAATTTATTTTTTCGATAGTAAAATGGTCCCAAATCATAAAAAAATAGTTAAATGATTCTTTAATTTTTATTATAATTGCACAATCAGTCTCCAATTATAAAAATTGAACTTTAATTTTTTCGATATTGTCTCAAATCGAAAAAAAAAAAAACCTAGATTCATATAGTTGAACAAGCGAGAGCCCCATGACGCTTTTGCACATACGCAGATGTTTTCGTTATTGAAGATTGATTGTGCAAGTATAATGAATATTGCATCTAATTATGATTATTGCTAATTGTAAAAATTGGCCCAACCACTTGCATAACAATTGAGGCAATTAGTGGTAAGTAGGACAATAATTTGGTCAATGCTTATATAAACCACATAATTGAAGCTTAAACACATGCAAATTAGGCGAGAATATTAGGCATATAACTAGTCATATTTAAAAAATGAAATATATTAGATTGCCTTAAAATTTCTAAAAATATTCACCACCCTACAAATATATGTGACAAGTAATGAATATTTATAGTTTAATTTTTGGCTAATTTTTCATTAATTACGAATTTAAAGACAGAATGGTAGAAACTCTTTTGCCAACCCGATTTAATGCGATTTATCACTCATCAGTAGGAGGTTTTCTGCTATAGGAATAAAAAAAGTACTACGTGTGTCACTAATTCTTCACTATTCATCTCCTCCAAAATTTGCTATTCAATTATTTTTTTCAACGGATATCTCCAAAATTTTCTGTTCAATCATCTCCTTCAACGGACTATCTCTAAAATCTGCTCATTTTGTCAATTCATCCCATTCAATCAATTATCTCATTCTACCGATTATCTTCAAAATCTATTCACTACTTCAATCAATTATCATAATAAAGTTCTACGTTGGATTCCACTGCAAAAGAAATTTTATACTAGTGTATATCTTACGAAAATTATCAGTGTATACGGGCCTACTATGAACTAACGAGCCTATACCATTCTATGCCAATTATATATGAAGTCCACACCACCCCTCTTCTTTAGCTCTTCGGTCAAACAAAATAGCACGCCATTGCCGAACTTCGCCGCTGCAGCAGAAGCTAAAATGGTACCCCACCCCCACTTATATATGTGCATGTATTTGTATCTATCATGTACATTGATTGAATTGCAGGTTCTAAAATCATAATTTTGTTGATTTTGCAGGTGAAGCATTCAAGAGAGCCGGATAACCCTACCAAATGTGTGTCCTTTTTCTTTCTTTAGGTAAGTTTAGGGTTTATGTAATCAGGCCCGGACTTTATAGGAGCTTAAGAGGTGGCTAGCTTAGCCCAAAATATTTGAGGGTATATATCTTAAAAAACTGTGTTATATTTGTTTAGGATAAGCCTAGTCCACATTTAACAAAAAAATCTTATCCAATCAAAAAGTCAACTTCAAAATTCATTTTCTCCAATTTAAAGTTGAAACCTTTCAAAGTTTAGATTACCGATTTCCCTCTCCAATCCAGCAAAAATCCACTCCCATATGCAATGTCAAATCAACATAGTTATTAGAGTTGTAAGCGATATTTCTCTTTGCTTCATTCTATTTTATTTTATATAATTTATATATTTCATAAGTTAATTTATTACATTTTTTAGTAATGATTGTACCAATTGAATTGATTAAGGTAGACTTGATTTTGTCATTTCTTGTTAATATCATATTTTGCATCAGTGAATTTTTTCTTCGAATATGTCTATATGCCGATAAAATTATTGCAAATTATTGCAAATTTGGTTATGATAAAAATAAAAATAAAAATTTCATAGTATTATTTATTGTTGGGTATTACGTTTTGTTTATCGTTTTATTGATGAATTTTAAATTTATAGATTTACTTCCAGAAAACTGAAGAAAAAAATATAAATACACACTATGATTTGAGGGTTCAATTTTTAAATTCCGACTTAGATCTGCAAAACCTAAAGTCCGGCCCTGTATGTAATATATATGGTACGAATTATTTTATTTTTTTAGGAAAATATGTCTCACGATTTTGTTATTGCTTTTTTGCTCTACTGTTGATTGCAGCGTGCAAGGCCAGGGGTTCCAATATGCATTTTAGAAAAAGTTACTTTCTCTTGGAAGTAAATGAAAGCCAATTTTGGGGATATTATCTTTAAATCACTTATGTTGTTGTTGCACAAACTGTCCACATATTTCTATGGAAGGCATAAATCCCACGTTTTCACAATCCGCGGTTAAGGTTAATGCCGACTGGACCTCGGCAGATACTTTGGCTGTTTATAGTTTCAGTTGAACTGCAGACCTTAAATTCATCATATTGATAAAAAATGACCTGAGCCCTTTAGTCATTGCACTCTGAAGAATAAAGCATCCTACTCATTATTATTATCTCGAGAGAGAATAATTGGGTAACAAGCTGACTTTTCCCATTCCAGCCTGCTGGTTTATACTAATGTCGTGTGGCTCGGCCTGATAATTGTGCTATATGTTAGTTATCATGTTACGTAAGTACATACATTATGGCCCAAGTTCCCAACCTAGGATTATGAGGAGTGTGTAATCTGATTCAAAACTGTGTTGTTTGCTTGTTTTATGAATATCAAGAACACTTACACAGATATGGTGGGATATATAGGATCTTTGGTTCCTTATTAGTGGCAGAATTTGAGTTCTTTTATTTTCATCAATTTTTGTTGTGGTCTTTTATCCCCATATTTGGTCTTCAACTTTGCATTTAGTTTGCTTTAGTCTGATTTACACTTGATTTGATGCTCTTGCAATGAATTTTTTCAAAGCATGCAGTTCTCAGCCATGATGCAGAGTGGCAATATAACCAGCAAAACCCATTATGAGATCCTCGATGTGGAAGAAGACTCCAGTTTCGAAGAAATCCGTACATGCTACCGATCTTCCATTATGAGTTTCCATCCAGATAAAATGCTAACGGTATCTGAAACATCAAATCCTGAACAAGAGTCAGGGAGTAAGTTTTTAGAGGTGCAGAGGGCATGGGAAATCCTCGGAGATCCAAAATCTCGTGCACTATATGATAACGAGTTGCTATCTTTGAGGCACGATTATGCAACTGCTGAAGATATCAGATTAGAGGATCTGTCAATCGAAGATGCTGGTGATGTTTTCGAGCTTTTGTATGACTGCAGATGTGGGGATTACTTCGTAATCGATTATTCTGAGTTGGCAGATATGGGATATCCATTGTTGAAAAATGGGAATAAAATTTATTTGCAAACTCCAAGATCTTTACCGGCATCAGTTGTTCTTCCTTGTGGGTCGTGCTCTCTTAAAGTCCGGTTATTGATTAATGCTGATAGTAAGCTGCAAACTGAATTGAGTAATTGATATTCTTTTTTCCCATTAGTCTGCAATTTTGGTCCGAGCAGCTGATATAGGATTAATCTGTTATCTATAATTTCTTGGAATATAACAGACAATTGAAAAAATGACTGGAGATTTTGATTAAAGCTTGTACTGTGTACTCATCTATTGTTGTGCCCTGTGCCTGTGGTGCCATTAGTTGAATAGGCTTTTTTTTTCAAATTTTATAAAATATTATAGCGCAATTTTTAAGTTGCACAGTTTTCTTCAGGCTGTTTTACCATAATGCAATATCAGAGATTATTACGAGCGATGCTCGTATCATTGACTGAATGAATAGCAGCCTAGCAGGTACGGCGTAAATGGACCGGACAGATTTACATATTTTAAGGAACTACTAAAATTGTTATTCCGGTTTTTTGGATATAAGACTCACAGCTTCCAGCAAGTTTTCAGCGTATGAAATATGTCATTGCTGACATTTTGTGATGTTACAAAGTACAACTGCAAGTACCCTTGGGACTAGTTTAGTAAAACATATTGCACAATATTAGAAAATATTAAGGAAGAAAAAAATAGTTAATTTTTTTTTCTTTGTATCGTGTAATCTTGTTTGATATTGTGTACTAAACATGTATTTGAATATCAACAAAGGAAGCTCCTTGTCGTCCCAAGAAATCAGAGTTCAAGCAATCGAATTGTTTGTGGAGTATCAAATGCTATTATGCAACAATATCAACTGCAGATCCGACATACTGTTCATAAATAAATAATTAAAGAGATACCTAAATTGTATCAAGTTCTGTACTCTTAAAAATAACATAAATATCAGTATTTCACATTTCCTGGATTCAGTATGATGCCAGTAAGAATTGAAAAAAAGAAAAAAGAAAAAACTATATGTAAGTTATATCTAGTTCGAAAGTAATGTGTTTGAAACTATAAACGGTAATTGAGATGATCAATACTTGGGAATACACTCGGAAAAAATGATGTGTTCGTCACTTTTTCTTTGCTTTCTATGAATCTCAGAATTACTCTGTAAACATTTTTTCCTTTCTCCCACCTAATTTTTTGCATTCTCAGTAACTACTTCTAAAGAACGTCGGTAACACTATTGTTACAAATCAAATCCTGATCATTGAATTGTTGATAAATTAATTGATATGTTTCAGTTTTTTTTGTTCGTCTATAACAAAGTGGTCGATAATTCTTACAGTTCTTACAAGGTCTGCTGAGAAGAAACCGATCGTCATTTGCTAGGAAACTTTATGAGGTAGCTAGCGTGCTGCAGCAGTTCCTCCTGAAGACTATAAAGAAGGGTAAGCAGGTGGCTGCATCCAACATGGCGACTTATTCTTGCCTCACGATCAATGTATTCGACGAAGATGATGTCTCCCCATCCCAACTTGGATCCAGCTGTTGGGATATTTTCTCAAAACTTGCCAAAATCAAAAGATGCACCAATTGTTGAAAGGGAAGACACAGGTTGACTAAAATTACAAGTTTCCTAATCTTTGACAATTTTGGTAGTCGAAACTTGGAAGACATCTAGGTCAACTAAAATTGAACAAGTTTCCAAATCTTGGACTCCTTGGCAGTTTAAACTTGTAAGAAAATTAGATCGTTAGTTAACTATAAATTGACATAGTTTATTCTCTTTTGTAGTAGTGACTTGAGGGTTTTCTGAGACAAAAATTGTAAGGCTAGCATCCTAGTTGTTTTTCTTGTTTCTTTGTAGGTTGTACAAAGAGTAGAAATTGGTGGATGCGGTAAAGCTTAGGATATTATTTTTCTTGAGATATTTGGAGATTTGGGTAGGTGAAATCTATATGATCGTAACAATTTTTCATATAGTGAAAGTTTTGATAGTCCGTAAATCTTTATCTATCTTTTTATATTTTTCTGGGCAATAAAAGAATTTGTCTCAATTTCCAACAGTGGTATCAGAGCTACAGGTTGTTCAGAGTGTTGGCGCACAGAGAAGATATGTCCATCAAATATGATGTGGAGAAATTTGACAGAAGAATCAATTTTGGCTTGTGGCAAGTATAAGTCAATGATGTTTTGATTCAATCTATACTGCACAAGGCTTTGAAAAGAAAACCAACACCTATTTTCGACAAAGATCTGAAAAACCTGGTCACGCGAAGAAAAATTGTCCAAAAGGTGGAGCAGACTCGACTAACTGTTCGACATCAGATACGGACAATATATCTCTCTTTATGGGAGATGATGATGTCGTTTGAGTAAATATTTACATTCTCGTGGCATGCGCTAGTTGCCATGATAGAGAATGTGTTACCACTAGCGGGTCCACATGTTTGCACACGGACATTGGCTTAATATTAATACAAGGTGTGTGGTGAAATTGATATCGATGGCTAATGAACTTCCAAGTAAGTCAAGCAAGGGAGTTGCACCATAATATTTTAGCAAATTTATTCGACATGAGCCGATGAAATTATTAGAATTCGTTTTTTCTAAGTGGTTATACTTATATGGTAGAGTATGTTAATTCTCTGTTTTGAGAATTGGGATTGTCAAAGTTTACCAGTTTTTTTAAGTATCGAGATGAAGAGTTGCAGAAGAGATTATTGAGTTTTGACTCGTTTTTCGTCAAGGTGGAGATTGTTGGGATATTTTCTCAAAACTTGCCAAAATCAAAAGATGCACCAATTGTTGAAAGAGAAGATTTCTAAGTCGACTAAAATTACAAATTTCTAATCTTGGACACTTTGGTAGTCGAAACTTGGACAACATCTAGGTCATCTAAAATTGAATAAGTTTTCAAATCTTGGACTCCTTGACAGTTTAAACTTGTAAAAAAATTAGGTCATTCGTTAACTATAAATTGACATAGTTTATTTTTTTTTGTAGTAGTGACTTGAGAGTTTTCTGAGAAAAAAATTGTAAGCCTAGCATCCTAGTGTTTTTCTTGTTATCTTTGTAGGTTGTACAAAGAGTAGAAATTGGTGGGTGCGGTAAAGCTTAGGATATTATTTTTCTTGAGATATTTTGGGATTTGAGTATGTGAAATCTATATAATCGTAATAATTTTTCATATAGTGAAAGTTTTGACAATCCGTAAATCTTTCTCTATATTTTTATATTTTTCTGTTTTGTTATCTTTTTCTGAACAAGGTTCTTGTGAACAATAAAAGAATTGGTCTCAATTCCCAACATTAGCTTCCATTCCTTTGGAACCTGCATAGCCAAATTTATAAAAACACTCAGAATCCATGTGAGAGTTTGGAAAGGTGATTATTGACAAAACGAACCTGGGCATTCACCTTTTGGGTCAAGGGTCAAATGGTTCAATCCCGTAGAATATTCATAACATAGCATGAGTTATGTCGTGGATCAGTCGCTCCTTAACAAACTGAGTTAGATTTGATTTTGTTCATGATATCCTTAACGTATATGTTTTAGCTATGAGTTTGAAATGTGTCATAACTTGAAGTGTCTGGTATAAAATATGTAAAAGCTCTTTGCAGTAGTGTTGTTGTATTGCCAAAACTACTGCAACTACCAACTCCAGCAAGCTAATTCTCTCTATACTTCTACAAGACCGTTCTTTTCTATGTATACCTAATGGAAACAACATTGATATCTCCTAATTTACACTTGTGTCTCTACATCCTTAACCCTGAAATCCTGTGACACTAGCAATTCTATTAAGAGAAGTCCCAAAGAAAAAGAAAATAAAAAAGTTATTTTGAACAAAAAAGATGTTATTAATGCAAATCCAATAAAATTGATTGCTTGACATCACACAATGCTAAAAAGTAAAAATCGACAAATGAGGGAAAGATGAAAAAATGGAATGTGTGGTTGAAAAGTTGATTAAATTTGTGGGTTCCATAAAATGTGTCGTTAAAATTAAAACACTATAAAGGCGGTAAGTATTACAATTTGGATAAACCATGTGGTTAATTGATGAATAAACTTAATTATTAACAAAGTCAAAACTCAAATCCTTTGTAGTACTTGGACAAGGAGAAAAGGCAAAAGACTTCTCCAAGTTTCCGCATATCCAATGACCTTGATATTCATGTTATTTATTAGAAATTTAAGGTTAATTAATACTTGATAGTCTAGAAATTTATATTTTTAAAGGAAATATAATTGTTTACTCCACGTGGATAAATCACGAAACTTTAATAAAGTTTATACATCATTGTGTATATAGGTATGGGTGAATCGAAGTTTAACATTATCGGAGAAACATTCTCATATTTAAATGTCTCACATACCGCAAAAAAATCAGCGATGATTATAGGTTCTTCAGTATCAAACCATGAAAGATGGAAGATGCTTAAACATCTAAGTTTTAGCTCAAAGTTCTAAAAATGCTACCTATGGGTATTGTAAGCATGAAGTGCTCAAATTAATTAAATGACTAAATAGTCTATAAAAATGTCTTTCCTCAACTTCATCAAAGATAGCGATTATTTATCTTTGATCAATCAATTGTATCTAGATTGGTGGCACGTTTTCGCTGATGAAAAGGGAATTCAATTTCACTATCTAGATGTTCTAGCAAGATTACTTAGATCTAAACCAAGGTTTCATCGCTCTAACCTAAAGAAAATTAGAAAACATAATTAAATTAAAAGACAAGAGTTGATAGAACTCGGCATGGATTGAATGAGAATAAATTTTCAAAAAGAACTCTTGATCTTCATGGAGTTGTCTTCTCTTGTTTCTTCCGTCTTCTTCCAAGTTCGGCTCCTCAAAAATCCTCCATTGGTTATGAGAATATAACTCATATTTATACTACCCTAGTTGTGCCCAAAAATTTCCCAAAAAGTTCCAAAATCCGCTAGCCAAAACTTTACCTAACTAGCTTAGAACTAAAAAAAAGAAAATAAAATAAAAACGCATGAGACAAAAAATAAGCTCAGGCGATCACCCGAGCTATTAAAGGCGTCAGTTGGTTTAGAGTGACGCTTCTTGCCCTCGATTCTTTGAGCTCGCCATTGTTACTTTTCAAATTGCACACTTTGGTCCTTCTAATTTCAACAACTTCCAATTTGGTCCTTCAACTTTAGGTCTTGATCATTTCAGTCCTTCATCTTTTCATACATCTCATTTGGTCCTTCAACTTTACATAATCTCCAATTTGGTCCTTCAACTTTGGGTTGAGTGCAATTGAGTCTCCGAACTTATGAGATATCTTCTAATTTATTGTTCTTTTCGTCCAATCTTCTTCAATTGTTCACAAACAATTCCAAAAGCTGAAATAGAACAATAATAAATTAAATTAAGTAGAAAATTAACTATGTATTGAATAAATAATTAATTCAAAGAGTCAAAATAAGTGCACAAAATGTACTTATCAAACACCTCCAAACTAAACATTTGTTGCGCCCTTGAACAAAAACAAAACAAAATATAAATTTAAACTACGTTAATAGAATCACTCAGAAATTAGTCAATGTTAAATTTCTTACCATATGTATTAAGTTAGAAAATAAAACAACACTTTTAGAAGGATATTAAACAACAACACGTTTTTTTCACTTATCCGATGCTAAACCATGTGTGAATGTGTGAATAGCAAAAATTAAACTTATATGTAATAGACCATGACCAATATTGTGTTGTTGATATTTTACAATCTCGAACCCTTTGTAGTCATTTATTCCTTACACCTCTAGTAAATTATCCACACTTCTAATGCTTTTCTCTCTAATCCCAGGGTGTTTCTAATGCAATTGGTTATTATTGATCATCACAATGCTTTTTCAACTAAAGTGGTAAAAATCAGAACTTGTATTCTTAGAATTAGGATGGTGAGTGATTTCTAAATTCTCATCTTCAATCTCCTAGGTTCAAACCTAGCAATCCTTACCGAGCACTTCTACTTTTTTTATTCATTCTACTCATATTAGCAGATATCCTACATCCTGTGCAATACTTTTATTACACTAACTTTCTATGTGACCTTGTAGCGAACTTTGGACCGATGACTCCCAAGTCGATGACTATAGGGCACTGTGTTTTTAAAATACCCTACGAGACTTAATTGCTCGAGTCCCCGAAAAAGCTAATAGAGAAAGAAGATGTAAATATATATGATTTTTTCAAATTTTTTCTCTTTTTATATATATATACTCATGTAGCGAGCTTGGACCGATAACTCCCAAGTCGGATGACCATAGGGCACTGTAGGTTTTAAAATACCCTAACGCTTTTAGGCTTAATTGCTTGGTATATTTTATTTTATTATATCAAGAATGAAGTAGTGCTCGGCCTAGATTCCTTTGACTATAACCTATTCATCCAAAGATGAGACCCGGAAAACCCAAACCATCAACATTCTCGAGAATAAAAGTAATAACTTTAACGCTAAACTGTTCAAAAAACAGTTTGGTCACTAGTTAAGGATATAGGAGCGGAGTTTTCATAATGATACTCTACCAACATTATCAACACAAACACTCAAGTCATGTTTCCAATAAACGATAAGTCAATAGTGGCTATGTGCTTCTTAATCGGGTCTACCATGAATAAGTATTCAAATAAAAAGCGAGTTTAAGTGTTGTCTAATAGTCTACTAAAATGTGCTTGATTTTGAAGCAGATATCATTATTGGCGGTAGGATATTCAACAATAACTGAACAAATAAACTATTTTTTTTTTTTAAATCAAATTATTTCGATTATCTGAGACCGAGTGATAAGCAAATTCAAAGAAAACAAATAAGTATCCTAACTTTTTATCCCACCCCAAACAAAGAAGCCGTACATTGTCTTCAATGTAGAACAAAATAAAGCAAATAAAAGGAGGGAAAATGTCGGGTTACTCCCTCAGATATAGATGGGTGAAGATGGACTGACTAGTCAAGGTCTGTGAAGTCTGTGTGAGCTTGTCGACCTTGGTCAAAAGATGATTGCCTAGATATTGTCCAAGCGGCTACTGACAAGTGGGACATCCCACGCATGACATGGCGAGGCTTAAAAAGTGCATTAAACAATAAATAAAATAGAAACTAATAAATTATTTAACCTATCTAAAACTACTACATATAAAGCAAGTAAATAAAGGGTTAGAAAATGGGTTGTCTCTCCTGTAAGCGCTTATTTATAGTCATTAGCTTGACTTGTTGTGCGGTTTCCTTACGACACTCACGAAAAGTGCTTTGAGAACTGCTTTGTTTGCACCTATTGACTTTGGCATTCGTTGGAAGTGGCTTAATTTTCTATTTCCATTTAGTTGTAGTAACATGATAATGAGGATGTTGTCGATGATTACATGATAGAAGCAGATGATGATTGTTTAACATGAGCATTAATTGTGATGATGAATTAAACATGTGCTTAACTCATTTAGCTAGTTTGCGTAGATTGTCTCACGTGTGCATGAGCTAGGACAAGATCTAATAGCAATTTGGGAGGCCATTCGAAAAAGAAAAATACATTATCGTGTATAAGGAATGATGCATGTATCAATGATATGTACATTTTGTTGACAATAAACTTGACAAAGAATTTATAGATGATGACTCATATTTGTTTCAATGTTTTTTTGTTTTTCCGAAGGTTTGAAGAGAGTTGTAATTACTATGATTTTTGCCTTCTGTCTCTTTTGAAACTGGGTAAAAATATTCGACTCATAAAGAATGAACTATAATTTTCCTCCCGATATCTTGTAAGCCCTTCTCTCAACTTTTCAAAACTTGTGCAATAATATTAAAAATTAGAATGGCTCTATGTAGGGTGTAAAACATCACTTGTCTCTATATTCCATGGAAGGGCAATCTTGAAGGGTTGCATGGAAACACAAGGCCAAAAGAATTGCACATGATCAACAACTCAACTTATTATTTGATTGGTCCTTAATTTCTACATATATATTTGGAGATCAAAATCCATTACAATATTTTATGTCAAGCAATTATTTTTTAAATCAAATTATTATCATTTTGGGTATTGGAAACTATATAAAACAAGTCTATTTGGATGGATTTGTGGTCCAAATTATCATATTAAGAAGCCATGAATTGGATTGAGATGCCACGTATGTTAAAGCCTTATACGTCATCGTTTTAGTGTTTTCACGAGTAAGTATCATACAACAAAAATTTGACAATTATTTCTTCCACGTCATCTCTCTATGAAGACCAAATTTATTTATTTTTATCGAATTTCTGACGTAAAGAATTTTCATTATTAATACTTTGACGTTAAACTTTAAATTCAAGATTTTTAGATTTTTGTATACTCTAGTATCGTGTTGAACAACTTTATCCAAAAATAAAAAGACTTATTAAAATATGTTACTATTTAGACCTACCAAAAAAAGGGTTGCACCGTGTTAAAAGAAATTAGTTCACGTGACGTGAGACATAACCAGTTATGCCAAGTCTATCTAATCCAATGTGCTTGGGCTTATTTAATTTGTTAAAGCAAAACATACTTAAATTCAAACTTATATTAATTAATTATTCTTAATCAATACTAAAGCAAAGGCTTTACACAAATGAAAAAGGCTGAGAATCTAATAGCTTTTGTTTTATTAATTAAGAGAGACAATGGATGTCATCAACAGTTCCAACAGTTATACTTAGGTCATATTTGTGCTAAATGATCTAACTCCCACGGTGGGAGACAATGGACACGTGTCAGGGGGTTGGGCAATGAAAAAGTCAATATTTCAGGTGGGAGTTGTAAAAACTCCCCACCGTGGGAGTTAGATCATTTTTGTGCTAAATTAATTTCTTTTCCTTTTTCATCAAATACACTTTTCTTTTATTTCTTTAATAAAAAATGTTAGTATATTGCATGTATCGAACAAAAATTTATGCACCATATATACAGGTCTCTGTCTATGTAGGTCGATAATAATATATTTATCGAATACTTGAATATATCAGTATATGTTAGCTATAAATGATGATATTCTTAAATTTTTTAAATTCAAACATATATCGTACGTAGATGTATGTGTGTGTATATACTATCCCAGTTACATTGCACTTGCACATGTATACATTGCATGCACAATTTTTTATACGTATCTACGAGTAAAAAGCAATTATTGCATAGTATTATTCACAAAGAAAAAATATTTAAAAAAAAAATGAATTAAGTAAAGGTATTTTTATAAATGATGAAGTGAAAGATGACTCATAAGAAAAAGGAATCTTACCTAATTTTCTAAAAGTGAAAAGGACTTAACATGTAATTGAAAGGGCAAATGATAAATTATAATTGAAATAATCATAACTTTTGGACTATTTTATTCAAGCTGCATAATCATAACTTTTGGATCTCCATAATATAGATTGTTCATTAAAGTCATCAAAATATGGACCGACCCACAAATTGCAAATTCATCATTTTGACAACCTAGCATGAAATAGTTTCCTTTCTAATGCAATCATGACTTTTAGTAAGGGTAAATATTTTTCTCGAAATCATTCTAATCGAATCAAAATAAAATCCAATTTGGTTTGATATCAATCGAAATTTAACCAATTTTGTTTTCTTAAATTCGAAAACCAAACAATTCAATTCTGATCAGAAGTGGATCTAAGAATTTTTTAACATCGGGCTGTTATTAAAATAATATATATACATTAAATTTTTTTTTATACTATAAAAAATGATTTTTTCTAGAGCATGACGGGAGTATAGTACAGTCCTACCTCCCTAAATCATCCCTGGTTACGATTCTTAGTTGTAATAAGTACATTTTTATTTGAGCTCCAAATATTTTGTAACAATCATTGAATCAAATCAATTATTAGGTCAATATATGTAAGAATTTATATGTATTAAAATATTAAATACTTTTGTTGTCTGAAATAGAAAGTATGAAAGTGGAACCAAATTAAAGATTTGCATGTCATAAGTTTTTTTGAAACAAAAATAGAAAAGAGACAAGATTGAAAGAAAAACTGTTTGGTTCCATCTGTAGAATTTCAACTGGTATTATGAAGAAATTAAAGATATTTATGTTGAGAATCACTCAACATGTGAATGATACCAAGAAAAAAATTGTCATGGGTTTTTGCGAACTTAAACACTACAATATTATTAGCTTATTAATTCTTTATTGAGTCGAGAATATGATTGAAACAAAGCAAGGGGTACCGGTACCCTTTCTCTAGTCTAGGGTGACAAGAATCAAAAGATCATCGATAAATTTTATTAAAATTTATCGATTTATTCTATTCTATTTTGAATTTTCTATGCACCAAATTAACACTCCTCAAAAATTAAGTGAATGTTGGAGGTCTACAACCAACCTCAATAAGTAGATTTAAATAATTCAAATAATATGATGTTAATTATTCATTTAAAATAGTCAATAACTTTTATATTCAGTTTGAAAATAGTTCATAACATTTGTTTTTTTTTGTACAAACGTTCATAACCCATATTACAGTGCTTGTGAATTGATCTTTTATTTGATAAAAAGATCAATAACACCTTAATTTTAAGAAAAATAACATATTTGGTCTCCCAATCTTTAAAAAACGTAAGGAATAAACCCATAACCTTTAAAAGTAGCACATAACATCCTCATCATTTGAAGATATAGGCATCCTAGATCTTTTATGACGAAATTGTCTTTCTTTTTAAATAAACAAAAAACCAAAAGACAAAAATAAAGAAAAAAATAAAAAATAATAAAAATGTGGCCATTTTCTTCCTTTACACAATATAATGGAACCCATCACCCTAATAACCCCCCATTCCCTCTTGTTGCTGTCATACTACCATTATTGATCTTTACTTTTCTCTTATACAACCTCAAAATCTAAAAAAAAAAAATTATTGATCTTTACTTTTCTCTCTTATAACCTCAAAAAAAGTCAATCATTGATTAAGATTCCTTAATAAACATGAAGTGTGGCAGACAAAAATTTGCATCTTTTTCATTTAATCAGTCTTTACTCGCTCGAGTATTTCTGTTTCTTGACTCTCAAGTTGAAGCAAAAGACTAAGGGGTTGTTTGATTCTCATTTTAATGGGTTTTTTGTTTCTCATTATTTGACTTTTAAGAAAAAATGACCAACGTGTCCATTTTTGGAATAAACTTTGTCTTAGACATTTATGTCTTTTTTTCCCCCAAAAGTCAAAAAATGGGAAAAGAAAACCCATTAAAATGGGAATCAAACAACCCCTAATTTAGCAGAGATGAAGCAGAATGGTGGAATAGACTTTATCTTAGAATTTGTCGTTGGATTCTACTTGGAGAGAAATTTATTGGAGATAATGATAAATAATGGAGACTTTCGTCCGGTATAGATAGAATTGAAGCTAGGAGGAGTACAATTTATTTAAAATCCAAAACCTCAAAAATCTAACTACTAGTTGGATTCAGATATCTATTTTTGTGTCTTCTAATTATTCTATTTTACATCAATTTGGTTGGAAAATGGCTCATGAAAAGAGGTTAAGTTTCTTCATCTCTTTGGAGTTCTTTTGTCCTTAACACATTATACAATCTCAATCTTTCTAAAAAGAAGAAAAATCCACAAGCAACTCATCAACTATTCACAAATTTCCAACTTTTTAAATATTAGTTGTAATCACAATCTTATATGTGACTTTGGACTTCACAATTTTGCCATTTCTTTTTTTATTGTCTTAATTTCATGCTCATCCTAGCTCAAAATATTCAATGCAATAGGTAAACTGGTGGTAGGAGACAAGGGTTCCATGTTATTGGGTGAAGAAAGAATATGACATTTTTGTTATCTTCATTTCTTTATTAAATTTGGTTTTTTCTTTTCTTTTTTCTTGTCTTTTTTTTTTTTTTATTTATTTAAAAGGATGGTAATTTCGTTGTGAAGAACTTACCATGCTTATTTTTTCAAACATTGGGTATGTTCGATGATATTTTTAAAAGTTATGAGTATATCCTTACGTTTTTAAAAAGTTTGAGGACCAAATATGCTTATTTTTTTTAATTTTAATAAGAAAAATTGCAGTTGTGTTGTTCAACTATGAAAAAAGTGCAAATGGGTCCAATACTTTTTTTTTTTTATAGAATATTAAATAATTAAAAAAAACTCTTTTTTTTAATTAAGACTTTATTGACCAAATTGATAATATACGAAATTGTTTTGTATAATTTACTAACTATTATAAATTAAGTAAAATTAAAGTTCACAATTATTAACAAAGATGTTTAATAAAATTATTAGTTTTATTATGGGTAATTAGCACATTTCGTCTATATCCTTTGAGTATATTGCACAAATCATCCATGTCGTTTGAATTTTGGTATTTGGATCTTTATATCCACTATTCTTTTCTTAAAAGTCCATCACCGTCCAAATTGTCAAATTTTTCTTGTTAAATTAACGTCAGACAATCACACACTCTCAATTTCTGAAGAACAATTTTGTCAAATCATAAATTCTATTTTCCTCAACACATACGTGTACATAGTTACAACATCTTCTTCTTCATCCAGATCACTCTCTTTCTTTAACTAATTCTCTCTCTAATAGCAGGAATTCATCATTCCTTAATTAATCGAAGGGCAATAAATAGTTCAATTTGCTTCAAAATTCAAATCAATCCAAAAGAAACAAACTCCCAAAGAGCAAAAGGGTTCCAAAATAATCGATGGATAAGTTCAAATTTAAGAAAAAAAATTGTTCAACTCGATACTCACTGCCCACAGTGGCAAAACCGGTGCTCGACCGGTGATAATAAGCCAAACCCAGCCATATCCAGCAAAATTCTAAATAGTACCAATAAGAAGAGCAGCCCATAAAGGCAAAATCTCAGATAAACTTCCAGCCAAGAATCCAACGCCCAAATCCTTAGCCACTCCCAATCTTGCAACCTACCTCTTATTATCTTATTATAGTTTAAATAACTTTTTATTGTGGGTGAAATGCTACCAAATAAATACCCAATTCCAGCACAAGATTGTATCCACATTGCAGCAACAAAAACCAGCCATCTGCTGTTGAAAAATGAAGAAAAACTCTCTTTCAAATTGGCCATCGTCAATCACCAACTCCCCAGTCGATCTAGTAATCAGGATATAAAGAATTACCATAAAAAGGCCTAGATTTTATTGGGTTTTTTGCAGGCACAAATAAAAATTTATGTGGGGTGTGGAATTTGGATATTTTTATAAGGAAATAGAGAAACTCAATGAAAGTTTGATTTGCGTTGAGTTTTTGTTGACCTTAAAGAGAGAGAGAGAGAGAGTGATGGGAAGAAGAAAAAGAGGAGGAGGAGGAAGAAGACTCTGTACACGTGCGTGATGAGGGAATAGTATAATTTATGATTTGATAAAATTGTTCTCGAAAAGAGAGTCTGTTTCTACGCGTTAATTTAACGACAAAAATTAATAAATTTGAACGAAGCAGACGTTTTGCGTAAAGAATGGTGGATTAAATGACCTAAATGTCAAAATTCAAATGATATGAATGATTTTTGCAAGAAAAAGAATATGGACGAAATGTGTTAATTACCTTTTATTATTAAGTAATTAAATTATTTAAGTTTAAAATTTTATTTTAGAGTTATAACAAAAAAAAAAGAAAAATAATTTTTTTACAAATTTGATGTACAAATATTTTTATTTAATTGAGTTATTCGTTTATTAATTACAAATATTACAGCTCCAACTTCTATTTTTCATATTTTATTTTATAGTTTTATTATCATTCAAAAAAAAAAACACATAATGTGTAAATTAACTTTTATTAGTATCTTTATGTTAAATAATAGGAAATTGGTCAAAAACGTTCCTAACGTATGGACCCGTGTGCAAATCATCCTTACCGCGCAAATTATCCTTACATTTCAAATTTTATAATTACATCTTTTACTACATCCATGTAATCAGAGACAAATCATCTTTTTGAGCGGAATCTATCCAATATTCTGTTAAACCTTTGGGATTTTGGCACAAATGGTCTCTAACCTTTGTTCTTAGAGTAGAATTGGTTCCTAACGTAACAAGTCACTAACCTATGTATTTTAGTGCGAAATTAGTCCTTATGGGATGAAAAAGATAAATATACCCTTAGTTTTAATTAAAAGAAATTGTATGTGGATTCTTAATTATTACAAAATGTGCAAATAAGTCCAATACTTTTTTTTTATAAAAAAATTAAAGAAAACTAATGAATTTTTTTAATTAACACTTTAGTAATAAAATGTCAAATAAAATTATTATTTTTATTATAAAGTAATAAATATATTATTTAAAATTAAAACTTTTATTTTATTGTTATATAAAAAAATAACTTTGTCACAAACTTGATATTCAAATACTTTTATTTAATTTAGTTATATGTTTATTAACTACAAATATTAGAAATCCAACTATATTCTTTATATTTTAATTTATCGTTTTATTTTCATTCAAAAATAAAACACATAATGTGTAAATTTATTTTTATTAGTATTTTTATGTTAAATAAAAATGTAATAAGATTAGTTCAATGTCATAAAATTATATACGTCATGAGGAAGAAAAATAATTTCTCACAATGATTTCTCTTTATTACTTAATAATAAAAATAATAAATTTATTTGACATGTTTATTACTAAAGTGTTAATTAAAAAAAATTTATTAGTTTTCTTTAATTTTTTTATAAAAAATAAAGGGAAAATTGCAAATAAGTCATCTCCACATGACTTGTTTCAAATTAGGTCAAAAATTTTTTTAAAATTGTGATTAAGTCATACTTCACATCAATATTTTATATTAATTCCAAAATCACCCCTTTTAACCATATATTTTCATTGACACAATCTTTTAACTCCACAAACCTCCTCCACCTCCCATGACAACCTCCGCCACCTCCAAGACGCCTCCACCTCCCATGACAACCTCCGGCCACCTCCAAGACGCCTCCACCTCCCATGACCTCCGCCTCGGCCTCCCGGCGACCTCCGGCGACCACCGCTTCCACCTCCCATGACCTCCCATGAGTGCTTCTAAGGCACAATGTCACTTTTTAGGCACTTTTCTTGGTGAAGATTTTGGATCACTTTTTAGGCGCTTTTTGGTGAAGATTTTGTTAGTTTGTGAAACTAAAAAATAACGCTTTTTATGGACTTTGGTCACAAAGTGTTTGAATCCTTATCTTTGGTTTGTATGCTTTTTATTTCTTCATCTTCCGTGGTTGTACTCTATTTTTAATGTCTTAACAATTAGCATTAATCTATCCCGTCGCAAGAGAGGTGACCAATATAGAATAGCAATTTGATATTGTATTAAACAAAACAAGATCACAATGAAATGAGCATACAATGTTGTATATATGAGCTTGAATGTCTTTGTAAATATGAGCTTGAATACTCTACTATCTTATGTAAATAGGAGCTTGAATGCTCCACCATCTAATCTGTCAGAATATGATATTGAATGTTCCATCATCTAATGTTTAGTCATGGTATTTTATTTGATACTATATTATACAAAGCGAAGATCACGTAAAAAACAAGATCACAATATGAATGGACATAGAATTGTTGTAAATAGGAGCTTGAATGTTCCATCATCTAATATTTGAATGTCTTAGTTTTAATCTATGATACTGTTTTAATGCCTTAGTTTTAATCTATGATACTGTTTAATTATGGCAAGGTTTAATAGATTGAAACTTTGTCATAATATTTCACTATCATTTGAAACATGTTTTAATCCATGATACTATTTTAATTCCGCGATAATCTTGTTTGAAATATATATATATATATATATATATATATATATATGTGATCTTTGATACTGTTTAATGATGGCAATGTTTGAACATGTGATATTGTTTGAATGTCTTAGTTTTAATCTATGATAATTGTTTTAATCCATGATAATTGCTTTTTGTTTGGTAATTAGTATATTTTGATATCGTTTTAATCCATGATA
Organism: Forsythia suspensa; assembly: GCA_023638005.1. NCBI lineage: Eukaryota > Viridiplantae > Streptophyta > Magnoliopsida > Lamiales > Oleaceae > Forsythia > Forsythia suspensa. The sequence goes on along the minus strand of CM042670.1, from coordinate 29,572,992 downwards.
GTGTTTTAATCTCGTGATCTTGTTTGATTATAGCAATGTTTGAACTCGTGATATTATTTGAATGTCTTAGTTTTAATCTATGATATTGTTTTAATCCATGATATTGTTTTGTTTAGGTAATTAGTATATTTTGATACCGCTTTTAATCCATGATCTTGTTTTTTATCCCGTGATACTTCTATGTGATCTTTGATATTGTTTAATTATGGAAAGGTTTGAATAAGTGATCTTGTTTGAATGTCTTAGTTTTAATCCATGATAATGTTTTGTTTAGGTAATATGCATTCATATAAATTGATATTTGTTTTAATCCTTGTTTTAATCTATGATATTGTTTTACATAATAAAGTATCAAACAAAACATATGACTAATTAAACAAGATCAAAGATAAAAGCATGATATCATAGTCATGTGTGTTGTTTGATCATCAGATTATATAAAACAAGATCACAAAAACAAGATCACAATAGAAATGATTATAGAATTTGCACACGTGCTCGTAATTTTTATTATAATATGTTTTCGGAATGGTCTCGACGAGAGACGGCCAAGACCAACCGCTTTGCCAACGCCTATGATGGATTTAACCCGTTTGAAATCGTCTCTTTAGCTTAAAATGTCAATCTTTAATTTTTTTTTCAAAACAGTATCACAAATTCTTTAAAACAGTATCACGGATAAATGTACATCCTTTTGCTGCAAATTAAAGCTCTTCCAAGGTATCTGAGTCCTTTAAAAGCAAACACATACTTGAGCAATGCTAAAATGAAGAAAGAAGAACTACCAATCATTCTCAAGTTAAAGGGAAGTCATCTAAAACTATGTAGGCATATGTATTAATCCTATGAATCTTGTTTGAATGTCTTAGTTTTAATCTATGATATCGTTTTATTTAGGTAATGTGCATTAGTATATTTTGATACTATTTTAATCCATGATAATCGCTTTTTATTCTATGTGGAATGAGTTTTATTTATGATACCGTGCTTTTATTCTTTGACATTGTCTAATTATGCCAAGGCTTGAACCTGTGATACTGTTTGAATGTCTTAGTTTTGTCTATGATACTATTTTAATCTATGATACTGTTTTGTTTAGGTAATGTGCATTAGTAATTTTTATACTGTTTTAATCCATGTTCTAATCCATTATATTGTTTTGCATAATACAATATCAAAGATAAAAGCATGATATCATAGTCATGTGTGTTGTTTGATACTGTATTATGCAAAACAGTATCACAAAAAATAGTATCACAATAGAAATGAACATAGAATTTGCACACGTGCTCAGAATTTTTATTATAATATATTTTCGGAATGGTCTCGACGAGACGGTCAAGACCGGCCGCTTTCGCCAACGCCTATGATGGATTTAACCCGTTTGAAATCGTCTCTTTAGCTTAAAATGTCAATCTTTAATTTTTTTTTTTTTCAAAACAAGATCACAAATCCTCTAAAACAAGATCACGGATAAATATATCTTTATTGAAGCCACCATTCATCTTTTCTTTTGAACATCCTTTGAACTTGATCCTTTTCATTAACACTCCCAGTTCTTGATTGATCGATCCTAGTTTTCATTATTACTACAAGAATCATAAAGGTTCACTACAAGAATCATAGGTTTAACAATCTTTAATTTTTTTTTTTTTCAAAACAAGATCACAAATCCTCTAAAACAGTATCACAGATTAATGTACATCATTTTGCTGCAAATTAAAGCTCTTCCAAGATATCTGAGTCCCTTAAAAGCAAGCAAACACATACTGAAAGAATAACTGCTCACTATCATTAAAAACAGAGAAAAAAATCAGCAAATTTCACTATCATTAGAAACAGTATCATATATTGAAACAGTATCAAGCATTTTACATGTTCTAACATAAAATCCTAACTCACAACAACTACATTATCAAAAACTAGTTGAATCAGTTTATCCAAACTCCATTTTATTAACTGCATTGCATATGTTTCAATTGGAACAATATCTCAATATTTTCATGATTATTTTTAACCGAAAATGGTTACTTTATACAAAAAATAAATAAAACAATATGTTCGCCATTGAAATATCACTTTCGAATTGTTTGTATGCGATTCACAGGTTATGGTAAGAAGAATCAAACACAAGAAGAAGATGAAAATTGTTAAAAGTAAATGAAGGAGTTTGTAAACAAGCATTGAAATGATTTTGTTGGTTTTTACGTGTTTAAATGACAGTTTTTACAATTGGAGGGTATATTGGTCTTTTAGTAATGAAGTATGACTTTAGTTGAATTAAGATTATAACATATGACTTTTCAACCCACTATGGCGTTAACAGTGACCGGCCCCAAATTTTCCCAAAAATAAAAGTATTAGACTTATTTGCATATTTTGTAATGATTAGGAATTCACATACAATTTCTTTTAATTAAAACTAAGGGTATATTTGTCTTTTTCATCCTATAAGGACCAATTTCGCACTAAAACACATAAGTTAGGGTCTTGTTTGCCAAAACATAAATGTTAGGAACAAACTTCATACTAAGAACAAAGGTTAAGGACCATTTGTGCCAAAATCTCAAAGGTTTAACGGAATATTGGATTAACTCCGCTCAAAATGATGATTTGGGCACTACATGGATAGGTAAGGAAATGTAATTGCCAAAATTTGAAAGGTAAAGATGATTTGCGCACCGGGTCCATATGTTAGGGACGTTTTTGGCTAATTTTCCTAAATAATAACATAATAAAATTGGTTCAATGTTATAAAATTATATATATTATTTTGTTATTTATTTATTTATTTATTTTAATTTTAATTCAAATTTTTCACATCACATAGCGATTACATATACTTCAAAGACAATAATTTTACATTTTTCTCTTATGAAAAATTTAATGTAACGACTATAATGATATATTTAATATGCTAAATTAAATATTATTTAATAAATGTATCGGACCTATTTTTACATTTTGCAAATGTTAGGAATACAATTGCAATTTTTTCTAATTAGAATTATGGGCATATTTTTCTTTTTATCAATTAAGGACTAATTGTACCCCAAAACACATAGGTTATGGGCATTCGTTCTAAAAAACAGACGTTATAGATCATTTCTACACTAAGAGCAAAAGTTATGGACCATTTGTGCCAAATTCCCAAATTGAAATACCAAAGCCAAAGTTTGAGCACCCATTTGTTCAAATTTAATAAGTTAAGAATCTCGGACGTAATTTTCTCAAAATTATATTTTGTATCTATGACTTATGATCAATAAGATCACCCTTCCCAAATGTAACGTCCACTCACCACCTACAAAAGTCACTCTGAAATCAAACCCAAAAAAATATAGAAAATAGTTAGTTTGATCCATAAAAACTTTTGCATCATTAATTAAAAGATTGAAATAATTTTTATTTATTTATAAGATAGATGAGTTTTATAAAATATAGTGATTTTTAAATATTTATAAGTTGTGGATTTTATAAAATATGTGATTCGTAGATTGTGGATCCTATCAAACGTGTGGATAAAAAATTTACTTAATGAATTTGACTCGTTTAAATTAATAATTATTTACTTTTCTCCACATCACATGCACCTTTTCTCTCTATATATTCCTCCTCTTTTACCAAATTCCTCTCATTGGTACAATTTCTTGTGTTTCAAGAAACTGCTACAAACTATATACTGTTTGGTATTCAGATTTTGATGCATGTGCTTTAAAAATGAGTTGCAATGGATGTAGAATACTTCGAAAAGGCTGCAATGAAAATTGCATGCTTAGACAAAGTTTGCAAGGCATTCAAAGTGCAGAAGCTCAAGCCAATGCTACTGTTTTCGTCGCCAAATTCTTCGGCCGTGCTGGTCTCATGTCATTCCTTTCTTCCGTCCCCGAGTCTCAAAGACCCGGTACTTTTTCTAACAGTTTAAACTCTCATAAAAATGTCACAATTATTTATTTAAAAAATTGACACGGTTTTCCATAAATTGAGTGGCGATTTTGAAATAAAGTCATTTCTCTACTCTAATTTCATATTCAACCATCACCTTTCTAATGAGATATTTTGTGAATTGCAGCGTTGTTTCAATCTTTATTGTTCGAAGCGTGTGGAAGGACAGTAAATCCGGTTAATGGAGCTGTTGGCTTATTGTGGACGGGAAACTGGCTCGTGTGCCAATCGGCGGTTGAGAAAGTTTTGAGCGGCGGCGTTTTACGGCCATCGCCGGAGTTTTCGGGGTTAGATCAGTTTGTTGAGAGATCAGAAGCTAATAACGTGGATTTATATGGATCGCAAGATTTGAACGAGAGGCTTAAAAAGAAAGGGCTTGACTATATGACGAGTGATTTGGATCTTGGATTACAAGCTGGATTTCCGGCAAGAATGACTGCCGGCGGTAGGGTTCAACGGAAGACAGAAAGAAGGAGACTGGCGTCGCCTCCGTCCGATGAGTCTGAAACGACGACGTTGGAGAGTGGTTTGATGCATCATCAAGAATTACACAACCATAATGGACAGGAATCAAAGCTTTTGAGATTGTTTTTCTAGGATTTTTACATGAACATTTGAATAGAGCTAGACCCTGATTGTAACTTCTTCTTCTTCTTTTTTTTTTTTGTTCTATATCACCAACCAGCCTACGTTGAACTTAAATAATTGATGGCTTCTTTAGTTTCAGGCACCTGTCATCTGGATTTTATTATGTGTGTAATTTTATTTTAATTGTAGTTGTTAGCTAGAATCCTAATAGATGAAACATTGACATGACTTATGAGCATTATCGGACTTTGAATATTTTAGACATCAGACAAACTATAAACTTGGACTTTCATATTATAGAGTGCATTCAATTTCTATTTTTCGTTCATTTCATACACATTAGAAGGTTGCACCACTTTTTCTCTCGTCATTCTCATTCACAGATTGATCATGTTCATTGTTATTTTAATTCTCTTGTTCTTATTCACCAAATTTTCCACGGATTATTTCCTCTATTTTTTTTTTGTTACTAATGTACTAATCAATATCTCCAGATTGATTTTGAATTAATACTTTTTTGAGCTCCGGATATGAATTTAAGAGGCATGTTATGTGAATATTTTTATTGATTAGTCGTAACAAAAAAAAAATCATTATTTCAATAATCCAACAAGTCAAGTTTTTAACTTAAATGATCACTCATTAACAATTCGTTAATAAATAAATAAAATCAACACAAATGTTAATATTCAACACCATCAATTCAAGCCAAATTAACAATATTTTAAGTATATAATCTAAAAAATAATATCAACAACAATATCCAATTACGTGCGCATGTGCAATTGATCAACATATATAATTGTATAAAAAACACTAAAATGTGAATTAAGAACCTTCACTACTCTAATTATACCACATATGCAAAAGTTACTAATTTTTCTATAATCAAATTGAGAATGGTGAAGTATCTAAATTAGAAAATACGTATTTCAAAGTAGGTCAAATTAGAAGAATCAAAACACCAAGTTATAAGCCAGCAAAGTCAAACTATAAACCTGAAAAAATTAACGATATTCATATTATAGTCAAAGAAAAACAAAATTACAGGAAAAAAAATTATAAATTGAACATTTAAAATCTAACACTAAAATAATAAAAAAAAAAAGTAAAAATTGCAAAAAAAAATCTAATATTGCTCACAATTTCCACCGTCCAGATTGTTGTAATCTCCATTATCTCTAGACTCTAAACTCATTGCCCACACCACCCTCTAAAAATTGCAAAGTGTTTTTTTCAACACCCATTCCCTCCACATCACACGTTCACTCCCTCAAACACATATTTCTTTTGTCTTATTAATATTGTATGCAAATAAATAAAATCAAATAAATAAAATCTAACCCTAACTTGCAAAAAAATAGAATAAATACAAATTACATATTTGCATTAATATTGTAGACAAATAGAATCAAGAATTCAAAAAAAAAAAAAAAAAAAAAAAAATTAAACATTATCTATCTAGTCGGTCGATTGCCGAATTGGATCCTTTTGCCTCGTTCTTTTGTTTTTTAATTATCAGGTATGGTAATGAATAATAATAGAGTATGACTCTTGAGTTTGTTAGTTTATAGAATTAAAATAATGGACCTGTTGGAATTTGAAAAAAAAAAAAAAAAGGCTCAATTTATAGATGAGTGCATGAAATTTCAATATTTAAAAAATTTAGAATTTTTGTCTCAGATTTTTGGGTCCCAGCCAGCCTCTTTTTTGTCTCATGAAAAGTACGAGCACGAACACGAGCACGAGCACGAGCACGGCACGAGCTATAGCTATAATAATGGCAAATATGAATTGCCAAAGCGATCCATCTTTTCCCAACGAAATGTGACCTGTTGAAATTATGTGACGCATGGCATTAGTAATGACTTGACTCTTAGAGTTGTGAGAGGGGCATGTATGTAATGGCACAATTGAGAAGGGACCTACATTTTTTGCAAGTTGCAATATCTTTTCATGCAAAATGGTAATTGATATGTTCTGGGTGGGGGTTCCGTAGTTTTAGGCCTTTCGGCTTTCCTTTTGGACCCAAAGTGGTGTAGTTGCCAAAACAAGAATAGATTCATTTCATCTTATTTCTTAAATGAGTGAGTGGGTGGGGTAGGGTGGTCCTCTGTGATGCCATTCAACTGCTTTGAGTAGCTGCATATGAAAATAAAGATTTTCCTTAGGCCATGATCCATTCTTGATGAACTTTTTGGTGATCTCTTTTCTTCCTTTATGTAAACACCTAGATTTTCAAAATCCTCCTGGATATTGATTTTAAAAAGAGAAAATGTCAAAGGTCAAACCTACAAAACCGGTGTTGGATTAGCCAATTTGCGGTCTTTTGGCCGGTTTTTTTCCCGGATTTTTATTAAAGGGGTTTTAAGCTATAACCGGACAGGTTTACATGCCATTTCCCATTTTTCCAGTCAAATAGGCCTGTCTGGTTGTGTTTTGAAAATATAGAATCTTGATAATTTCCATCCGTCACTATCCTTGCGAACTCAGCATTGAGTCGTAATGGGAAGTGTCAAAGGAAAGCAGGGAGAGTTCAACAAAGAGGACGGGGTAATCCTTATTATACAGCTACCCGGGTTGCTGGGAAAACGAGAGAGAAAAGGAAAGACAAGTAAAACTCGTATAGTTATCTTACAAGATCAATCCACGAGCCTATGAATCACTCACAATAGCCACGTATTCAGACACTACTAGGAAAACAGTGCAGCATTTCAAATATAACATATTTACATCAGTTTTCATTTCAATGAAACGATGGGAAGTATATAAAAGAAACAAGTGTTGTATACAGCTAATTAGTAATTAGTGAGAAGGAAATATCATTTCCTATAATATTCAATATCAGGGCCGAGACATCAGTGTGTTACAAAATGCCAAATGATAATCCAAGACTCGGTCATCTGGTCTAACTTTTATTACCTTCTCAATTCAGCCTTCACTACATCGAAAGCTTCGTATAACGTTAGCATCTAAAGTTGACAATCAAATAAGGTCAGCTGTTAAGGTCTCGTCAGGCTGTTGATACACGGATATTTTGTAATATATTTGTTCTCAGACTACTATCTTTGACCTGTTGGATTTATTTGTGAAAGGAAAAATAATCAATAATTGATACAAAAGATTATTGGGAAGACTTGAAGAAAAATGCATTTTACCTGCATTGCCGCTAACATGGATAGAAGATCTGTGCATCGATCGAGCAAAACCCGCTCTTTTACTGTAACTTTGGCAAGTTCCGCTGTCAAAGAACTCACTTCCTCAACCTGAAAAATGATTAATATGGTTTGGGAACGGGTCAGCTATGCAAATAGAACAGCTTTCAACTGAAGACCAAATTGACACCCACTGTTCTTTTTCTCCTCACATGATAAGCAGTGATTTCGAACATTGTATGAACAACTAATCCTGAGACTTAGTTGAAAGAACTGAAATGGAACTCTTTAGGGTGCAGCATAAGCTAATAAGTAATCAAAATTACATGGTTTCAGATACATACAGATATAGAACTGAACTGGACTTGGGTGCAATTTTGATGTTTTTTGAAATTGAAGCAATTAAGTAATTCCAACTTAACGTTGGAAATGTACGAACAGAAGTCCCACATCAGCTAGACATCGGTGACAAGCTTGGGTCTATAGCCTAATAGGTTGGAAACCCAAGTTGTCCCAACAATTGGTGTCAGAGTCATGCCCCAGACTAGCCATGAAGATGCACCAAATGAATCTCCAAACGTGCAGAGGATCCGAACGAAGGTGTGGACCCTAGTTAATCACAATGGCAAGAGATTCTGTGAAGGTGAACTCTTGAAGTGGTGGAGCCTCCATGGTAACGCGAGTCTGGTGCAGCGGAGACGATTTAGATCTCGTGGTTGAAATAGGTTGAAATAAAATAGAACGAAGAGTCATCACTTGAGGGTGAGGCGTGATGATCATTTGTTGACCATAAAGACGTGTGTGCAAACAAATATCCCACCTCGACTAGATGGGATAGTCTTGAGTTTATAAGGGGATAGGTTTTCTTCACCTATTAGGTTAACCTTTTGGGACGAAGCCAAAGTCCCCAACACCTAACCATTTAATAAGCATTTAACAAGAGAAGATATCAATCCTAAGTGATTCTATTTGTAGCAAAACGTGAGTTCATAAGATTACCGTTGGCAGAAGTGAACATATTGATGATGTCATAGCCTGCATAACATCAACTGCTGAACCAATAGCATCCTTCAAGCTCAGGATGTCGGCCTGTGAAAATTGGAAATATCGTTGACTTTGTCAAACAAGACAGGATTTGTTTTCACCTTGAGAAACTGCTCACAACATTAGAAACAAAGCAATAAGTATCTCGAGGCCATACAGTTGCTCCTCCAACGACTGGAAGACGAAGAGTGCTAGCCTTCAAAGCCTCAATAGCTCCAAGCAAAGAGATGGACTGATCTTTATCCAGAGAACCCCCATCTTCTAAAAATGTCATCTGCAAGAAGGAGGAAAATAAATACTTACTGTGGGATTAAATCACATAACAAGTGTGAATTCACAAACCAACCCCCAATTATATTTCAGCAAAAACACAGTTCGTATTATTTAAGAGGAAAACTTCTTGCAAATTTACATCTGATAAGAAAAGACTGTATATTGTGGACACATTAAGGCTTGATGCACAAACTTTTCTTATTACCTTCACGTTCTACATGTTCCATGACTTGTGTGAAAAGAAAAAAGATATACACAACTTTTTGTAGTTTTATGTACATGCGCAATGAAGTTCTTGGGAATCTTTCAAGACAAGTATACTGTTAATTTCCCCTACAACATTTTACAAGTATAGATCCTACTAGGTAGAACCATATCTTACCTTTTTCGTTTTTGTCTCTTGCAGAGGTAACAGGTACGTTGACAATACTATAAAATGTGACTACAGGATTTCATAGTTTTATTAGGAAAGATCGTTATATGACTCGTAATTAAAGATATGTAGAAACTTATTCCAAATATAGATCTGGAGGCATATATATCTTAAAATTTACCTCAACTTGTAGTTTTGACATTCCAGTAAAGATAACCCATAAAAAATTTCTTCACATAATTCAACATTTTATTTGGTAATTGACGGCATATAGTTCTATGACTATTATTGCAGTATAGATGAGTACTGCTTTCTTATTCAATTTTATCAATCCAGTTTCATATTAACATTTAATAGTGCTAAATCTCATTTGATTAATCAGATTCCATCAAGTCATGCCCTGGGTATTGGAATTCCATGTTATACAATCATTTTGCACAAATAGTCTGACAGGATCTTGTAATATGGAAACAGAAGCAAAGAATAGAGCTTACTTGTCCCTTGAGAATGGAGGCTAGCTTCAACTTTTGTCTAAGCAACTGCAATCGGTGTCTTTTTTTGGTGACGGTGTCACGTAGATCTGAGATTGTTATCCATGCATTCCATAGATTTTTCTGGTTTAGACAAAGATTTAATTTGTAAAATTGTAGAATATCAGGTATGACTCGTATAAGTAGTATGAACATGTTAAAAGAGTTCAGTTGAAGCCCAAATACCTAGAACTAGACGTACTAATATTTTCCACTTTCATGAAGAAGGAGAAATAAAAGAATATTCTTGCAAATAAAACACAAAAAACGGAAACTTAAAAGTTGAGAAGCATGCACAATAACTTGCTTTGAAACATAGAACTGACACAACGGAACATGCCCAGTACTTGTATCTACAATGATCATATGGACATTGTATGTGGAAGATAAGAGAAAAGCCAGGAATTTCAAGATCGTCTCACAAAATCAGTACTCCAAGGGAAATAAAAATAGAAATTCAAGCGGCTAAATCAATTGTCATAATTTATCACTTCCAACTGCAAGAATTTGTATCACACGCTCACACCATCATAGGTGCATAAAATATTGACTCTCATATCTAACTGGTATCATTTAGTAAGAAATTCCAACATTAAAGTTCATTATATGTTGTATATGAAGCTTTTAACTCATACCTCAGTAGAGTTTAAAGACGAAAAGATTACCATGTCAAATTCTCAGTGCATATGGAATTTTAGTATCACAAAAACCATAAGAAACAATAGTCAAACAACTTGGCACATTCCCTTCCTATGTTTCCTATTTCCAGATCTCATCCTCTTTCCCGTTTAGGGAACATTAAAAAAATATAACACATTTATACTAAAATCTCTCAGCAAGTACCATTGTCACATTCTAGGCTTTTTACTTGACTCTCATATTTAAAATATCTACCAAATTCAATGTAATAAATTCGGAAGCACTGATCTAACACATTTTTGATAGATTGCTTTAATGCTTTAAAAATCAGAATCTATAAATTAGGTTTTGTACAACATCGAGGTCTTTGGCTTATCAATTTTCTTTGACTCATTTCACCACCACCAATTTATGCTGAAATAACAAGATAATATTCCTTTCAAAATAATCAATATATTTAAAACAACCGTATCTTGAAAATAAATTTGATGGTTTTGGGAATCATTCCATTCTATCTAACACTAGCCCACTGAAGGTCCAATGAAATCAAATCTTTCACAACCAACTTGTGCCATGTTAATCTTGATGTACCACTCCCTCATCCAACTTCTTCAACTAGAATCACATCATTTTTTAGCGTTGGAGTTTACTTATGCATACACGAAACATGTCTCAACCATCTAGTCGTCCTTCCCTTAATTTATTACAACTGATGCCACATCCACATATTCTCCCCGTTTGTGTCACCTCCACTTGGTGAATATTTTATTTCACACCTTTGAAGCCAAAGGTGCCAGCATGTGAAGATGGACAATGTGCTCCATGGGATTTGATATTTTATCTATTCTAATATGGCCATAAATCTGCCGTCGTAACGTCCGCATTCTGCTACAATCATGTCTCTAATCAATTTATTCAACATCCACTTAATTTATTCTCAATTTGTGCCACCTCCACTTGGTGGTGTATATTGTATTTCATATTTTATGTAGAATCTATCGTAACATCATTATATTTGTTACAAGCATGTTATCTATTTTGTTATGGTGAAACTAACCGTGCACATAAACTAAATTTTTGAGCTCTGATTGTGTTGAATGAAACAATAGAACTTTTCTTGTATTATTATGTTCAAGCATTCATGGAAGAGAGCTCTGATCATGTTGAATGAAACAATAGAACTTTTCTTGTATTATTATGTTCAAGCATTCATGCACAAACTCTTCAAAAAATTTACATTACAATACTCTATCACTTGGGATAGTGACAAACAAAGTTACATGGAAGAAAATAATCCTTACATAGATAAAAGTTGACACTGCTCCCCTTGAGTCACCTTTTACTCTTCCACAGATAATATGCATTTAGTCCTCTAACTGAAAGCTAGACCCAAAAATCTTGTCTCCACTCTATCTTTAAGCTCACTTTCACTTGTCAAGGGATTAGGTACCTCAACTAACCAGTATGACAAGGCATCATCCTCTAGCCTACTAGAATTTCTTGTTCTCCTTTTTTCTTTTCAGTAAGTAACCTAACACAATAATTCATAAAAACAGGCATTTGTACGTGCTTTCAAATTTATCTGGGATTCATCTAATTAATTTCCAACTCTGTATAAGAACTCTCTCAGGTTTCCCTGCAATTGTTGCCATATCTGGGAAACTTTTATCAACTTTCCCTGTAATATTTGACATGCTCACTAAAAAAGTTGATTAATATATGTGTGGACATATTGTGTATATTCCAACAAAATGTTTGGAACACAGGTCCTATGACCTTCCCATTTGACCACGTAAAGACAATGACTAAAATCACAATCAGAAATATCATTATAAACACCTATGATACGTGTGCAAAATTTTAATCTGAAATTTTACAGGAAAAATCCACAGGATAGGAAAACTAAGCAACCAACTATAATCTCCACGCATATTATTTCGTTAGACAACATATTTCTTCATCTCGAAGAGTTTCCTTTTCCAAACATCTTATTAAACACTAATATAATTACTAAAATTTCCAGATGAATTGAATATTTTTAGTGTTTTAAATTGTCCCTTTGAAGGATCACGTGATGTCATAGAAACAGTAAGTATGGTTATGATCATATGCATCTTTAAAGATTCACTTCCTCTTAATAAGTTCAGCAATTTGTTCACATAGAGCATGTTAAGAGCAGCAACATAATTATATGGAGGGGAATAGGACCTTGTCAGAGGTGGTGTTCTAAGCTCATCTGCTTATACCACAATCGACAAAAGGATCAAATTAGCTCTAAGTTTTATTATAGGTCTGTTGCATTTAAAAAAGGAAAGGGTCCTAAATTCTTGTGGGAGCTTCTAACAATTCAAAGAAATAACCTTGCACGGTCCACCATGAATGCAAAGTGTTTTGAGAATAACATTGATCACAAACAAATATCTCGATCATCATTGTTAAACAGGGCATATGCAGATTATTGTTGAAGATGTTCAAGGTAAGAAGTTTAATAAGATATCTCACCTCTGCGCTGCGTTTCTGCACCAACAAGACCACTTCAGTCCTAGCATTGGCAAAACGCCACTGCAGGTGCCTATTATACAGAAGCCTCAACAAGTGTGCATCAACAATCCGGTTCTCACCTACTTTCCCTCTCCGAACATCAACAGCAAAACTAAGAACCGATGGTGTATCGTTAAAATTATTAGTTATGGTGCTAACAGCATTTCTGACACGAGATGGACTAATTCCCCGGGATGGAGATGATCCCACAGGTGTCATAAGCTTGCTTGGAGATGCAGGTCTAATACCTCCACGAATAGGGGATGACATTATTCGTGGGGATGACAATGGACCATCACTTGCATACTTTTTCAACTTTGCCGGCACAATTAGTTTCGAACTGGGATTTGTCGACAAAGGTGAGCCTGGATCCTGCAACCTCCTCAACCGACTACTGGTTTCTTGCCAAAACCTAGCGGACCCAACAATTCCACGAGGACCACTTCTTCCACAGAGATCCCCACCACTTTCTTGAACTCCAGAAGTACTACCAGAAGAGACACTGTCCGAATCAGATGCAGTGAGATCAGATGGTGCAGATGACTCGTTATTAACCAAATTCCTATCCCTAACTTGTCGAGCCGTCTTTAAAAGATCTGAATAGCCTAAATCAAGACTCAACCTACCATCAAGTGACGTCCTTCTGTCATCAACCATAGATTGTTGCAATGCTCGAACCACATTGCCAGATCCAGTGAGCTTACTCCTCTCTACACCATTGCCACTACAATCCAAACTCATCGACAATGGATTCACCAACCGGTTCTTTGCCGGCCACCTATGCTGATCAACATGCTTAGAATTCTCTACTTGATCTCCTCCCCTATCACCCTTCCCTCTCAATGGAGTACCACTCCTCCTCCTCTCCGGCGTACCCTTCCTCACACTACTCAAGTTAGGCGAAGGTGGGGCAACCTTAGTCTTACTAATCGGTAGCAAAAATGCTTCACCTTGAAAGGAAACCGATAAACTCCGAGTAGAAGTGACCAGCAGCTTAGCGGCTGCGGAAACTTCAGTCAAATTTCCATGCTTGGAATCAAGATCGGGTGCTAAAGGCCTGGCAGCCACGGGCCTCCTTCGGTCTGCAGACACAGACCTCTTGGGGCCTAAAGAAGGAACCTTGGACACCGGAGTCGAGGTTCTTGAAACCAAAGGAGACGGATACCTTCCAGAAGAAGAGGAAGATGAGGAAACTGAGGAAGAATTTGAAGTGGAAGTTGAAGTTGAAGGGGACATGTATCTTGAAGAAACAATTCTTGATTTGGGCCTCTTGGGATTGTTTGAAACCCCATTCCTGTCGTCTTTTTCGGAAGACAATAACGGAGGTCTTCTTGGAGCTATGATTTTGGGGTTTTCAGAAACAGCAGCCACCATCTTCACAACCAACAAAGTACATACACATACATAGAGAGTAAAAATATGGAAATTCACCTCTCACATTATGCTTTTAAAGCAAAATAAACTTGCCCAGAAGCCCTTTTATCATCACCATATGCAAACCTGCAAGAAAAATCAAGAAATCCCACTGTAACTCAAGAAACCATGATGGGTCTTTGCAAGATTCCACATTTTTCCAAGATTTCTTGGTATAAATGTAGTGTGTTACAGTTCAGCTAATTTACAGAAAGAAAGCTGAAAAAAAGGGTTGTGATTTCCCGGCCAGAACTAAAAGGGTGAGGAAGAAATGATGTTGGGGAAGTTGAGATTTGGAGGCACAGTTTTTTTCGTACATCACTAGTAGTGGCCAATGGGCTCTGGTATGGGGTGAGTGGCAGGGAGTGGGGTGGGTGGGGTGGGGTGGGGTGGGGTGGGTGGGGTGAGGGTGAACTTTGGAGAGTCCTTACGCTAATCAATGTCACAACTTTTCGTCTTTAATTATTTTCTAATGGTTTTAGTGATTTTTTTAATATTATATTTTTATATTTTAATGATGAGAAAATTACATAACTGCTCGCATTTTTTTGGTCTAAACTCATTGATAGGGGTTGATGGGCTGTCTCAACTCCTAACTCCTCATTAGCCCCCACAACATTTGTTAGTTAATATAACTTTGAAAATTTAATGATATAATAATAAAAAGTGATGTTTTTTTTTTATTATAAATTAAATTCGACTAGATTTTTTTTTTTATTATTATTATATAAGATATATAACTAATAAACTTTAATAAAATTATTGTTAAGACTTGAGATAACAATAAGAATGGAACTAAGTATAAAAATTAAATGAAGTCTCGAGTTCAGCTTGCAAAGTAAAAATTTTGTAGATTTGGTAAGATTTTTGTAGATTATAAGCACTGGGTCCTATAAAATGTTCAGATAAAAATTATAAATCTTACGAAATGTATTAATAAAAATAATATTTGATCAGCTAGTAAGCAATTACAAACATACAGATTACTGTGTACGATGGTCGTCAAGCATTGTACAATTCGAGAATATTATATCATGTCTTAGTTTTCTGTTAACATATCTTTCGGTCTTTAAGAGGGATAATTCGGTTATATCAATATCTAACGTTTGTATTTTGACATGAATGTCCTTAACCTATGTATTTTAGTACGAAATTGATCCTTATTTGATGAAAAATATTAATATGCTCTTAATTTTAATAAAGGTAATTTGCACTTTTGATTCATAATCTTTGCAGTTTGTTACAATTTACCTCAATTAATTTTTATGGCACCAGACGTCCATAACCTTTCGTTTAGTTGTAAATCACGTCTCCATTGACAACTTTTGATGGATTTACCCCCATCTTTAAATAAACCAAAATTAAAAATTAAAAGCAACAAAAAATAAAAGAAAATTACGAATGAAGTCTCATAACTTTTAAAAAGTATAAAATAAATTCCACCCCACCCCACCCCACCCCACCCCACCCCACCCCACCCCGATAAAGAAAGACTACGAGAGATTGTATGATTTTTTTACGAGAACTCAACTCCCGTTTTTTATGAAGTTGAAAAACTTGGTCTTTCACTAAAGTGGCTTGTCACAACCTCATCTTCGCCACCTGCTTCAATTCCTTCAGTGGGATGAACAATTTCTTCTCCAACATACTTAAATGGGTTGGTCGAGCTAGGTTCAAGCTCCACACATAGTTGGCACAAGAAATTTGGTATGCCATCCAATCAACCGGTGAAGAAGTCACCATGGCTGCCACGAGACGCATCTCGTTTGTAAAGGCAGTAGTATATGAATCCCTTCGAATCGAGCTGTCGGTGCTCGCCCAATACGCAAGAGCCAAACGTGACTTCGTAATCGAATCCCACGACACTATGTTTCAAATTAAGGAGGGAGAATTGCTATTCGAGTTCCAACTATTTGCGACTAAGGATTCTAAGATTTTCGATTTGCTTACGCGAGTTTTTGTGGTCTTTGGTTTCAAAGTCGATCTTTGGTGGAGCTGTTTCTCTATTAATATTGATATTGAGGTCGGTGCGTCGCCTTTAGGAGCTGAAGGTGGGATAAGGTGGGGTGGGTGAGGGAGATGACATTTTGTACTTTTTAAAAAGTTTGCAACTTTATTTACAATTTTTTTTTTATTTTTTGTTGTTTTTAGCTTATTCTTTTTTAGTTTATTTAAAGAGGATGGCAAATCCGTCAAAATCTGCCAATGTGGACATGATTTGCGAGATGTATGATACTATAAAAATTGGTTGATGATAGATTAGTAACAAATTGTAAAGATTGAAAACCAAAAGTACAAATTTCTTTTTTAATAAAGAAAAATCGAAATTGAGCTCTTAACATTACAAAAGTTGAAAGTATACCATAGTAAATGTTACAAACCTTTCTAGTCCAATGTCGTAATGTATATGAATATGACCATACAATAGCCTTTTTTTCAATAACAAAAAAATTTATAGCCTAGTTGAAATCCATAAACAAGCAAATGAACTATATATGATATATGAGTGTAACACTTAATCTCTCAAGTTTATTATCTAACCTTAAATAAATCATATTAACAAGTTAGTCTCTAATTTTAAAAAAAATTATAATTACCCAATCAATTTTTGCCGACGAAAATCGTCCAATTCAATTAAAATCATCAAATGACTTTCGCGTAATCAACCTTCATAAAACTAAGTTTTGCTTTTCAACTAAAGTTGGTGTCTAGAAATTTGAACCAAGACTTGTTTTCATTAAATTTGGTAACAATAAACGAAGATTTACTTATTATTGGATTATAAAAAAAAAAGTTCGAAGATCAAGCTATCAATGGACTAATGCATTCTATGAATTGATATTTAAGTGTCACGAATGTTGGATAACTTTCGATTTACGTGGAATTAATTTTTAATGAATAAATATTCAAGTTCAAATTTGATCTCCAATGTATTATAAGGGATTGCTATCTAAGTGTATTTTATTTTACTAAAATAAAAATAAAATTATATTTAAATATACATAGAAAATTTAAATTTTGTCGAAGTTAGCATGTCTAACAAAACTCTTAAATTTAGACGGAGTTTTAGAATTGTCTATTTTTTTCCATGTCATGTCAGCTTGTTATGTGGCAAAAAAATTTAGCAAATGCTCCAATCCAACAATGTAGATTGTCGTACATGTGGCAACTAAATTGAAGATGGAGAAAAGTGCATTGCCATTGGAATTGTGAATTGAAAAAATTATAGTCACTAATAGTACAGATAAATTATAAAAATAAATGAAATTTGTCTAGTACACCATTCAAAAATAGATAAAGTGTACTAAATATTCTTTATTTATTTTTTTGTCATATAAATATTTTTCAGTACAACCTACGATTGTATTATATTTTTGTTATTTTGCTATGGGATGCCACGTCCCGTTCAGTCTTTATCCCCCTTTGCTTTTGATGCAAATTTGTGCATTTCTCGTTTTTTCTGTGCGTGTAAAGTCACACTCCCTTCTGTTTGCAGTCTGAATTTCAGTGCACTTTTTGTTTTTTTTTTTTTTAAATTTTTGGGTTAATTTATATAGGTTGTTTTTAAGTGATTCTTCAACTTGGTGTTGTTAGTATTTAAATCATGGAGCAATCCATTCTATTCTAATTTTATATTTAATTTTTATATAAAATATAATTCAATTTACCAAACACAACCTAATTGTATTACAAAATATTGTACATTATGAATTCTGAATCAGATCCTGAACCTAATTTACTGGTACAAATGTTATTCAAATTCATAAACTTGAAAATCTCTGTAGAACTTTTGTCCTCACCGGCAATTTCTGAATCTTTTGTCGCTTCTATGTAAAGACATACATACATTGGTGCCATATTTCGATACCTACACAACTAGAACATGCAAGCATGGCAATACACCTGTGTGGTTATTAAATTTATTTCAGATTTTAGTTTTATTAAATTACAAATTGCAAGTACAATATCATATCGTGATTAGCGCATGTTTGACAGTGTTGAGATTATTTTTAAAGTGTTTATAAGTTATGGGTCTTTTAATATATTTGATAAAAAAAAATTTAGATTATAAGTAGTAAGTCTTATGAAATGTGTGAATAAAAATAATATTTAACTAACTTATAAGTCTTTATAAACACTTAAAAAAATGTTATTATTGAATCTGTAAATAATAAGTGGATAGTAAATTGTAAATCTTACAAAATATGTATATTTTTAACCATTTTAACCAAATTAAATTATAATTTAAACTTTGACAAACATAAATACAATGCCACAATTCAAGATCGCATACCTCATTTCTCAACTATGCTTAAAGGTGTCAAAATTAACTTGATGGTCACTACTAATGTTGTATCAATACTTGACATAAATCTTTGGTTGGATTTGTGTTACAGTGAAAGGAAAAACAGTAAAATCACAGGATACTTTGGCTCTGAATTCAATGACTAAAATAGAGTGCCAGAATTTGGAGTTTAGCAACAGTGCATCAATGAGTGATGAGTCACAAGGGGGACCTTAAGCAGACATACACAGTGACAAACTGATTGTGGGAATTTAAGATTAATGATCATTATTTCATTAACAAACAAACATATATATTGTTTAAGCACAATACTTACTCTAAGCTCACATATGTGTTACACTTCCTTTGTATACACTAGAAGTCATCCAAAAGACTATTTCGAGCATAGAATTCCACCAACTTGACACTGTGAGCTCGACTATGTGACTGACGTGAGGTCACTCTAAGAAGTTCGAAATTTACTATACACAATTCAGAATCTTAGTAAAACTCTACAGAAATGTTAATCTCTAATAGTAGATACAATTGATTTAATATATGTTTGATAAATATTTTTGTAGATTATAAACAATGGATCTTATGAAATATGTGGATAGAAATAATGTTTGACCGACTTATAAGTGCTTATAACACATACAAACATATTCTTAAATATCGAAATATCTCCAACCACTCATTTTTATCTATTTTTAGATAATCCAGCAGTCGCATCGTAATTTATCTCATAGATTTTAACAAAATTAACTTTTGCACAATCATAGACACAATATTACACATTAATCATATATCATGATGGTAAATTCCAACAAGCAGACCCATGTTGGATTTAAATTACAAAGATATACCAGTGGTTGAAATATTGGAAGGCATGTGACTTAAAGCACACACTGATGGATAATTAGTTCAAAAGTAATACATCCATCAAGATAGTGGTGTTTGTTAAATTAAGTAATTAGTTAACCCACTCTCTAAGTGATCACACACTCAAAAGATTGATTTGTCTCTCATCTCAAGTCTTCCAAGTCTTAACAACTTTGCTTGTCCATCAACCATCCTGGTTGGAACCGTCAACATGTAAAATACAACGATATAAAATATATTTAATACGTTAAATTGACAAGACAATTAACAAATATTGTCATATGTTTTCTTAATCTATTAGTCATGCTCTTCGACTATCCATATAATTGATTTTTTTATTTAATATATTGTTCAATACTATCTAATCTACATTATCAAATATGTCGTAAATGTACAAATCGCAAGCTGAAGGCTGAAGTATTTCCATTAAACTATGTGAAACGTTTCCTATAAACAATTGTGTGGGAAAATGTAACCATAATTTGGAATTTATCGACTTCTAACCAAATACATTATACTTCTCTAATTGATGTTGCAAAGCAGAAAATTGATTGAAAGTAATATAACATATGCCGTTTTAATATGTTGAAGGGGATCATTATTATTAAGGCAAAGAATAAGTGCGTGTTTGGAAGGGCTTTTTTGAAGCTCCAAAATACTTTTGAAAGAGTAAAAGTGCTTTTGATTAAATTTATAGTTGTTTGGCAAAAAACAATAAGTCTTTGTTGACTAAAAAACAAATTAAAATGCTTTTTTAGGTTCTCAAATTTTGAACTTCTCTAAAAAACTATATTTAAACTTTTATGGAAAGCTACAATTAATATTTAATGAAACATTAAAATTATCAAAATTATCATTAATTATCATTAATAAAAATAAATAAAAACTTTCTAACTTATATCTTCTTTAACATTTCAATTCTCCTCTTATTCTCTACTCCTCTTCGTTAAAAAAATATTTTTCATTTAATGAAGAGTTTTGTCGATGTATGAGTTCAACATAAGTTTATTAATTTATTTGCCACATTAATTCTTTATATAAAATTGTCACTTCATATATTTATATAAAGTAAAATTATATGTTGGCGTGTTCAATAATATAATATAAATTACATCTAATATGTTTAATTTAAATAAATTAATTTTAAGTAATATAATATATATTAAAATAATTGTGATATCATAACGTTATGAAATAGAATATGAAATAAATATTATTTATAAAAGAAACTAATATTAGATATGTAATAATTAATTATTATTTTGTCAAATAAATATAAAATTTATATAAAAGTACTTTTATAGTTATCCAACCAAACACTTTATTTAATATTCACAACACTTTTTGAATTCACATCCAAACAGTCAACTGTCTTTTAACAAAAGTTTCTCTCGCAAAAAAACTCTATCGCTAAAAAGTTTCACTCACCACAAATTGCTCCAAACGGACCCTAAGAAAGAGAGTGTAGCCAGAAATTTTCTGTGGGGCAGGCCTATTGCATTTGCATTGCAACTTCGTTGCTCAGACATCCTATTATTTGAATGCTAGAGTTAAAGTCGACGATGGTCTCTACTCCAATTTGAAAATAGACTAGTTGGGTTAACACCAATTGACAAATGATGTATGAATCTATCGAAGATTGTGCTCGTAAGAATGGCACAATTTTAACAACACATTAAGAGAAACACAGACCAAAACTAATATGGTCTATTGCATTGCTTAGCAATTAGCCAAATTGGGTGACAAGAGAATGTGTAGCTCACTTCAAATTTTCATCAGTAACAAAGTTTAGTTGGATTTTGTCTATGAACCCATCGAGCAAGTATGAAAGCATTTTAAAGGCTTTCATAAATCAGCAAATCAAAAGTAGCTGAAACAAAATAAAACCGACAGAAGATGAGATCAAACTATCGGAATGTATTCATCTTAAGAGAAAGCATGTTTCTCTGCCATATTACACCTATGCGAATATCACTTCACATGCCACATGCAGCACCTCTAACGAGTGAATTACTTGGCAATTTCAATAAAATAAAAAGTAAATTATAAACATGTTGGTTCAACTTGTGCAGAGTTTAGAGGCAAATTCACTCAATTACAGAAGTAAATTATAACCAACGGGCACAACAACTATAAAATAGGCAAATATAATTAGTCTGTTAACATATCAATTCATGCTCAATTATAAACTTGGAATAATCATTCTCAATACACCCATTTTCTGAAAGAAGACAGGATAAGATGATTTAAAAAGCTAACTCTGAAATCATTAAAAGCATCACATTAAGAAAAATCCTCCTCTAGTAGAAAACATGGCTTGACTGCTTAACGATACTGCAAAAACAAATTCACGTTAATTAGTCATCCTGTAAAAAAAATTGTGAATTCATAATAGAACAAAGAAATATTAATTAAATTAAAGCACGATCACTGATCATGCAAGTAAAATTTTACAATCAGTGCACTTGAATCCTTCTCTATATTGATGTTGAGCTTGCAACAAAATCTACTGAAAATTTAGCTCTATGTAAATACAGATGCAACTGCATATACAAAGGTTTAAACCAATTTTTAAAAGTGGAAATAAGTAGTGAGGAGTTTATGTTTTTGTTTGTGAGGCGAGACATAAGCCTCACCACAAACTAAAAAATTAGTCAAAAACTATAAATTAATATAAAAATAGTTTATTTCACTAATAAAAATTAGAACATTCTTACTTGAGTAGACTATCAAAAATATGATTTATTTGCCGACAATTTTTACTCCTTTTGCAATAAAAAAATGCTTAAACTAACAAAGTTTAGAAGGTTGTAGTTTGATTATCATCATTACTATTAGTAGCATCTTCCATGGAATCATCATCATATCTAATTCTTATATCATCTTCTTCATCTTCATTATTAATTTCTATATAAACTTCTTCCTCATCCACTAATTGCAAAGGGTGCCTAGTTAACGTGGATGAATTTGTGTATTTTTATTTGTAAAGAATGCCCAAATGTTTGTTTTTATATTTTATAATTTTGAGTCCAAACATTTTTTTTTTACTTTTGTTTAAGTTTAGAAAAAATCCAATTAAAAATTCATTTAAAAAAAAAATAACAAATTTTCATTGACATGAGAGGCGCATGCCTCACGCCCATGAAGCGTGAATCGTGAGGCGTACGCCGAGGCGCCTCAACCTAATAAAAAGCACCACAATTAACGCCTCAAGGCACTATGACTACGCCTCAGTTCTTTTTAAACCATGGTTTATACAGAAACCTGTCATCAAAATATTTCTAGAAAATTTAGGTGATTACCTTGATGAAGCCAATTTCCTTAGCATTGCTGCGAAAGCATTGTCTGCAGCACATGAGCCCATACTTTCGAATTATACCGTGGGGGTTCCCACACACACGGCTGCCAAATTAGAGTATTTAACATGTCAACAATTATGCTAAACTCCCATGAGGAAAAATTAGAACAAGATTATCACAAATGTGTAAGTCATAATACAGAGAGGTGTTATGTGGCTTATTTCTACAATCCAGTGGTTTAAAACTTTTTGAGATAGTACTAGTTACTCGAGAAAATTTCAAAGTTCATTTCCCATTATTTTAATGTTACACCGTACCATATACAAATTAGAATTAGTTAAAATAGAAATATTGGTACAAAGTTTGGAGGTATTTCCCATTGTTTCTCTTTCATGATTAGATCTAAACACTCTAAAGCAATGCTAGGACAGCGAGTTTATAAAACTTGGTCAAAAATTACAGTTACTTAAGCTTTAGTGTAGGGACAGCACGTACTAGAATTGAAGGCAAAAATAACCGTCTTTCTCAAAAGAAAGTTGCATGATGTACAAATGTTGCATGAGTTTATAATCTTCTGTTATTACAAAACAAGTTTTTTAGCCAAATTCCAGTGGGGGCCACCCCCCATGGAATTACATCTTTGATATATGGTTTCAGCTTACTGCAAGTATGCAAACACAAACACAATTGTTTACACCGTCCTCATCTGTATTTACAGGGCAGGAAACTGATCCAGCACCTCATGAAACACAATAGTTCCATCGAGAAATCAAAGCTTCTACACCCAAATATGACTGTATGAGACAAACTCCTAATAAAACAAAAGGACCCAAATACAAACACAAGAAGCCAAATATATCAAGATTTTCAGGGTCAAAACTGATATAGGGCGAAGCAGAAAACCACATCAAATCGACAAGAGGGTCTACAAAGAATTAATGAGATGGGACCTCAAAATATTTACATATGCTCCTTCATTTAAAGCAATCTCTTACACATTTATGATTGTCCATGAAATTTCGCCAAGACTTTGACCTCGGAATTAAAATAAACAACTATAAGAGTAATAAGTGTATGTTTGGTAGAGTTTAAAAATATTTTGTTAGAAGATTTAAAAAAAAAGGTTTGTGAGATGTGTGGTTGATAAGTTGATAAAAGTTGTGGATCCATGGGACGTGGTTGAAATTGAGTTTGGGAAAAAAGAGTTTAAAAAAAAAAAAAAACTCTCCCAAATTGTTGTACAGCTTGTGTAGTATTGGAGCTTCAAATTTAGTATCACGAATCAATTCATCAATTGACTAGAACCAAAGATAAGTGCTCCGTAACATCAATAATATACATGGAGAACATCAATAAAAATTGTTCAAATTATTAACAAACTTCCCCACTTCCTACCGAACAACAACTGGGTACTTTTCATCAACACCCAGATAGCGAAGAAGATAAACAAAATCACAAAATCATACATCCACAAATAAAAAAAGTAATTAAAGAAAAAACTAACAAAAATTCCCAAAAATAACGGTTATTAATGATTTGAGATGGTCATACCAAGTGCGGGAGCCAGGGCCGTATGTCTTGGGGTGAGAATTCCAAATGTTGGAGTGCCCCATCTTCCTCTTCTGCTGAGCGGAAGGCTGCTAGGGTTCGAAAATAACAAGGCCAAACTGCGGAGAAAAGTGGAGGTTTCAGCACAAATTGTAAAACGTGGGTATTTATATTGAGCAGCGTCGAAACCCTAGTTTTTTAATTGGTATTTTGTTATTTTGTTAGGGTATTATTTGAATTTACATATATAGGGCCATGTTAGTAATATTTTAAATGATAATTTAAATCGTATATCTACAAAATATAAAATAATTTAAAAATATTATTTAATTTTTTATTCTAAAAATACTATTTTTATATTTTTATATTTTTATTCTAAAATATAAAATAGTAGTATAAAAAAAAAAAAATAAAAGCAGATTTTTAGAATAAAAAAATATGACAATATTTTAAAATATATTTTATTTATTGTGGTTATTTATGAAAAAACTCCAATATTTTAATTTTGAAAAAATAGCATATTGAGACGTTATATTTCGCCTTCAACGTCTTAATAACGTAAAAAATATATTTCTAATCCTTAAAAATAGCATTGAATATGGGTAATTATATTCACACCACGATTTTTATTATCTACACCACATTTTAATTATATTGAAGGTTCTTCAACCTTTGACATTTAGACACTTGTGTCTCTAATATTTTTCGTCGTATTTTTATCATTAATTTTCAATTAATTTTTACATCTCGTCTTTGACGACAATTTTTGTCCAAATATTCTGCTAATGTGCATTGAAATGAGAAACAAATATTTTATTAAACTTTGTATTTGTTATTTGTTTTGAATCTTTTGATTATATGAAAATACGAAAGGCAGACAAATCTTTTTAAGTCATTCTAGTTAATTTTTTGGACATAAATTATCATCAAAGACAAATATAAGACATGCAAATTAATAGAATGATGATAAAAATATGATAAAAAAATTAATGACATAAATGCAAAAATGAGTATTAGTTGAAAATTTTTATTGCAATTAAAATGTAGTGTGATTAACGAGAGAGTGTGGTGTGAATATAATTACTCATTGAATATAGGTATGATAGAATCTTTATGATTTAAATTACCCACTCTTTTATAAAAAAAAACAAGATAAATAAAAAAATAACTAAATGTACAACCGGAAAATGAAGAACGACAAAGACGATCTCTTCTTCTTTCACTCCAACCACCACCAACTTCACCATCATCTTTTTTCATTCCACCACAATCCCCACATTTCCTAAACCCATCACCCCAAACCCCAACAATGGTAAAAAGTTCATTTCACCACTACATACACAAGTTCAATTGTTCCTCCATTTTCGACAAAGAAGCATAGTGAAAACGTGGAATAAAAGACCTACAAAAATAGAATTGTGATATCTTACCTTTGAAATATTATAAACTAACAAATCTGGATAGGCTGATAATAAAAATAAAACTTTACACTCCTATTCAATTTAATCTCACAATTGGAAAATATTGTATAATTAATGGCAAACAAAAAATGATAATCATTAAAAGATTAATTTAGACAAGACACAACAAACCTTCATTCTAGGCATCAGACCTAATCGACAGCAATACATATGGCCTTTGATAGGAACTCTGTCAAAGTCTCCTCCGCAATTGAGACGAATCTGCAGAAAGCATAGACATATATTAAAGAAATGTCAATGATACCCCAAAAATATGAGTGTTGATTAATGTTTGGGGATATGATGTCAATTTTTAGCATATAATGCTATTACTTTTGTTGTACTCTTCCACACAATATTTCCTCAAATCTTGTACTTCCTTGTTGGTTTTTCACGTTCTTGACCTTCGTTCTCTCACCCCCTCCCTCTCCAAACCATTCCCTTGATGGTGGCGGTGTGTGTTAAATAGTGCTAGTATAAAAATGATGAACAGAGGCAGGAGATAGAATGAAGTTTTCACCATTTGTTGGAGTTTGGGTAGTGGTGGGTTAGGAAAGGTAGAGGTTGGTGTGAAGGAAGAAGAGTGCCTCTTTGTTATTGTTTATTTTTTAAGTTACATTTGGTTATTTTTCTATTCTTTATTTTTTTTTTTTTATTTTTATTTTGTTTATTTAAAGGGGGTAATTTTGTCATAAAGGACGTACTATGCGTATTTTCCCAAATGTTGAGGATGTTCGATTCTATTTTTAAAAGTTAGAGTATATCTTTTACGTTTTTAAAATGTTGGAGACCAAATATGTTATTTTTCTTTAATTTTGTGAGTATTTACTATTTCCTTAAAATATGGGGACTTTTGATGATATTATACAATGATAATTGAATTGTTGGGCCTATTTAGGTTTGGTTTGGAATTTTAAAATATTCAGTTTTTGATGTGCTAGAAAAAATTAATTATGAATAGAATTAGTTAAATGTTCGGTAAACTTTTATTTCAGAATTACTATATATTTTAGAATCAGTATTTTAGTGTATGATAAATAAAAGTTATTTATTGTTATACGCGTATACAATTAGTAAAATGGACAATCAGTATAATGGTATACATTTGTATTATTAATATCATTGATAGTATTGTGAAAATTTTTTTTACTTTAATAACATTATGTAATATTATCAAATTTTTTTTTAAACGGTGTATTAACTATAGGTACTTTCAAATGAAAAAATAATAATATTTATTAAATCTTAAAATTTTAAAAATGATGAATAAAAACATGTCCATATAGTAAAAAAATGAATTAATTTAATTAATTCATATTAAAATTAGTAATTTGGTTATAGATAATTGGAGAAGCTATAAGCAGAATATAAGAAGTTTCTCAAAATTTATTGTCAGATTATAAAATTCTCATATAATTAATTTCTCATAATTTGCAATTTTTTCATAATTCAATTTTAATTGCACATATCATCTACAAAAATTTTGTAAATTCACGCAAATTGTTCCCTCCAACTTAAATAAATAAGTAAAACACCAAAAAATTAAAATAAAATAAAAATTGCAATCGAAATCCCTAATATTTTTAAAATTGTAAATAGATCTTCAACTTTTATTTTTTATAGTTCTTCACTTAAAAGTTAAAACAATTACAAAAATAAAAAAATAGAGAAAAATAATAAATAATAATAATAATAGGAAGATAACCACGGGGACCCCACCTAAAGTTAAAATAAATAAAAAAAAATAATCTGGTTAAAATTATTAAAAAAGAGGAAAAAGAAGAGAATTAAAAAAATAAAAAACATGAGCACCATCTTCCCTCACCCCATCCCCACTAGTTCCCCAAAACCCCAACCAACTCAAACTTGCCACCCCACCACCACCACCACCACCACATTCCCTGCACATTGCCACTATCACCATCACTATCACCTTTTCCAATCCAACAAAATAATCTTAGCAGCTAAAACCAATTGTTGCCTCCACCACTACTACCACGCATCCTTTTATCTTCTCCAACCCAAACCAAATAATTTTAGAATGCCATTTAAGAAATAGAAATCAATTCTTCCAAGAAAACATCCCTAGCTTTCTCAAATTGTTTCCTCGATGCAATCAAAGGGCCGAAACACAAACCCTTCTGATAAACACTACTTTATTACTATCGAGTATTGTCGTACAATATTCTTGAATTTGGGTGTTTGTTAGGTAAATTTTCATCAAATCCATTGTTTGAAAAAAGAAGAAAAATCAAAATTTTCTTCAAGAATGGAACAAGACCGCTTTCTTGGATTAATGGAAAATTTATAGACATCAATTTTTTTGCTTGGGGTTGGGATAAATAGACTCATAAACTTCTGCTAGTGTTGAATTTTTTGTTTGTTTTGAACTAACAAAATGAGAATGAAACTGATTTTCTTGATTTTGCCTATGTTCTTTATCTTTTAGTGTTAATTTCTTCAATTTTTTTATTTTTATTTTTATCTCCAAGTCCAATATACACACCTCCATTGGCTTTAGGGGTGACCACAGCGAAGATGGTGGCAGCTAATTTGTAGAGTTTGGGTTGAAGAAGATAAAAGTGATGCTGGTGATGGCGATTGATTTTAGGGGTGGTAGTTGAGATTGTTGGGTTTGGGTTGGAAAAGTTGTAGCGCCAGTCACCAAAGGATGGGGTGGTCGTGTGGTGGCAAGTTTAGGTTTGGGTGGCAAGAATGAAGAGAGGGAGAGAGCAAAATATGCTTTTTTCCCCCCCTTTTTGTTAATTGTTTTAAGTCATTTTATTTTTATCATTTTTTTTTCTTTTTTCTTTTTTTTTTCTTTTTTTCTTTTTAATTGTTTTAAGTGGAGAACTATTAAAATATTCAAGATCTATTTGTACTTTTGAAAATGTTAGAGACTTCAATGTCAAATTTTTTTTTTTTTGTTTTACTTTATTTGAGTTGTTTTGGGGTGGGGGTGGGGGTGGGGGTGGGGGTGGGGGTGGGGAGAAATTGTGATTAGAAAAGACCATTTGCGTGAATTTACTTAAAGATGATGCATGCGATTGAAATTAAATATAAACGAAATTACAACAAACTAAGAAGAATGAGACTCTAATTTTGTTTCTTGTTAATGTAATATGAAGTAACTTCAAAAGAGAAACTTCATATTACATGAACAAGAAACAAAATTAAAGAAATTGCGAAATTAAAATTGAAGAAGAAAGTGCAAAACCGAGGCAGACGTATACAGGTTTCTTTAAAAGCAGATTCGTCTCCTACCGTAGGTTATGAACGCGTCATCTCCTGGGATACAATGGTAGAACTGGTTGTACCAAGTGAAACCGACCCTCTTGTCTCGAACTTTATCACCTCTAAAAGAAAACTTGGAGGAACAAAAAGGAAGAGAGAAAATGCTTGAATTGTTGTGTGTTGAAATGAGAAAAATAGACTTGTTTATATAGGCACAAGAATGACCTTCCAATTCCAAACTCACCATTAACATGAGAGTTACAAGAGTTACAAAAATGAAAGGTTGAGAAGATGGAAAGTCTCAAATTGAAGCTTTAATTTTTTCATTCATTTTACAAATTTTCCAACAATCCCCCACATGAATGAAAAATTGAAAGAGACAAGGAAGACTAGGTGATAAAGTTCAACGTCCGAATCCTGCATAGGATAGGTAGGTGTTACCCTTTGAACCTTCCCTTATGAAAGCATATTTACTTTACTAGCTGATTAGTAGACGCGATCTCCTTGAACTGTTTTGTCTTTTGTATAAACGATGATATACTTCACACAGAATTCTTCCTGACATAGTTCAGTTCTCATTGTTATGTTCATTTATGGCCGTGAACATATGCCTGGTTCTGCGAGAGTTTTTAAGAATTACGCCTCACACAATTCTCTTAGAAGCGGCCTCACTTCTCTCTCACATAGGTGATTTCTTAATTAAGAATAGCCCGTTCTACTCCACTTGTAAGAATCATTAAAAGACTATTGCTTATCCTTTCCTCTACGGGTATCACTGTTTATCATAGGAATGGGTAGGAAAGAACCCCCCACAGTGATCTAATTAAGTATTTACAATTAGGTTGTCCCTTTGAACTTAGATTTTGGGATCTCCAGTCAACTAGGTTGGGTTTCCATTGTATTAACTTATTCTTTCAAAGGCTTAAGTCCCATTCCTTTCAACGACTTTTCAACTAACTCTCTATTCAAACCTTTAGTTAGTGGATCCGCAATATTATCCTTTGACTTCACATAGTCAATAGAGATAACTCCAGTTGAGAGTAGTTGTCTTATGGTATTATATCTACGACGTATGTGTCTAGACTTACCATTATACATGTTACTATGTGCCCTACCAATTGCAGATTGACTATCACAATGTATGCAAATTGCTGGAACAAGCTTTGACCATCTAGGAATATCCTCTAGGAAGTGACGTAACCACTCGACCTCTTCACCACACTTGTCTAAAGCTATAAACTCGATTCCATAGTGGATCTAGCTATAACCGTCTGCTTAGAAGATTTCCATGATATAGCTACACCTCCCAGTGTGAACACAAATCCACTTGTAGATTTTGAGTCTTTTATATCAGATATCCAAATAGCGTCACTCTATCCTTCAATAACTGCTGGATATCTGGTATAATGCAGCCCATAATCACGAGTATATCTCAAATACCTTAGTATTCTTATTATTCCTTTCTAGTAGTCAGCTCTTGGATTACTCGTGTATCTACTCAGTTTGCTAACTGTGTAGGCTATGTCTGGTCTTGTACAACTCATTAAGTATATCAGGCTTCCAATAATTCTAGAGTATTCTAATTGAGAGATACTTTCACATTTCTTCTTTGATAGATGCTGACTGGTATCTATCGGTGTTCTAGCTATGCCAGAATCATCCTTGTTAAATTTTTCAAGAATTTTGTCCACATAATGTGATTGACTTAGGACAATTCCCTCTGATGTTCTTGAAATTTTAATTCCAAGTATCACATCTGTTAAACCCATATCCTTCATGTCAAATCTTGAATTTAACATGTCTTTAGTAGATTTAATCATGTTATCGTTGCTTTCAACAATAAGCATGTCATCAACGTAAAGACATAAAATGACATAGCCATTTTCAGTGTCTTTGATATAAACGTATTTATCACACTCGTTGATTTTAAATCCACATTCCATCATGACATGATCAAACTTTTCATGCCATTGTTTTGGAGCTTGTTTCAAGCCATACAATGACTTCACTAATTTACAGACTTTGTTTTCTTGCCCTGGAGCAGAAAACCCTCAGGTTGTTCCATGTAGATTTCTTTATCTAAATCTCCATTTAGAAAGGCAGTTTTCACATCCATTTGATGTACTTCGAGATTCTACAAAGATGCAATTGCAAGTATCATCCTAATTGATGTTATTCTCGTTACTGGAGAATATGTATCAAAGTAATCAAAGTCTTCTCGTTGTCTGTATCCTTTTATAACAAGCCTTGCCTTATACTTTTCGATTGTTCCATCTGCTTTCATTTTCTTCTTGAAAATCCATTTGTAGCCTATTGGTTTGCTTCCTGGAGGAAGATCCACTAGCTCCCATGTATGGTTTTGTAGAATAGAATCTATCTCACTTTTAATTGCCTCTTTCTATTGAGATCTTTCAGAAGAGTTCACAATTTCTTTAAAGCTTTGAGGTTCAGTTTCTAGCATATAAATCAGAAAATCAGGACCATAAGATTTTTCTGTCCTTTCTCGTTTGCTACGTCTTGGTTCAATCTCAACTTCCTCTTCTACTTTTTGGTCCTAACTATTCTCAATCATAGTCTCATATGTCCGTTTAGAAGAGCTCGCTTCTTCTCTGAACTTGTATGGAAATACATGTTCAAAGAATAATGCATTTCTCGATTCCATTATTGTGTTTTTGTGTATATCAGAAATTTTTGAATCAAACACAAGAAATCGATAAGCATTACTATTATGTGCATATCCGATAAATATACAATTAACAGTTTTTAGTCCTATTTTCACCTTCTTTGGTGTAGGTACCGCCACTTTGGCAAGACACCCCCACACTCGTAAGTATTTGTATGAAGGTTTTCTTCCTTTCAATAACTCGTAGGAGCTCTTATCTTCTTTCTTCCGAGGCACCTTATTTAAAAGGTAATTAGCTGATAACACAACTTCTCCCCACATGTTCTGAGGTAATCCAGAACTTAACAACATTGCATTCATCATTTCTTTCAATATTCTATTTTTCCGTTCAGCAACACCATTTTGTTGAGGTGAATAAGGTGCTGTTGTTTCATGTTTAATTTTGTATTGTGCACAGAATTCAAGCAAATGGTGATTCATATTCACCACCTCTATCACTTCTCAACACTTTGATCTTCTTGTTGAGTTGATTTTCAATTTCATTCTTATAGAGAACAAATTTCTCTATAAGCCGTCTTTACTTTTAAGCAAATACACAAAACAATATTTTGTGCTATCGTCAATAAAAGTAATAAAATATTTGTTGTCTCCCTTGTTTGTACTGATTTTAAATCACATACATCGGTGTGAATTAAATCAAGTGGTTCAGTTTTCTTTTCAGATTGAAATGATGACCTTGTCAATTTTGCCTCAACACAAGTTTCACACTTATGTTTATTGTCAATTTGGAATGTAGGTATGCAATTCAAGTTAATTAGTCTACATAAAGTGTCGTAATTAACATGTCCTAGTCTACCATGCCACAAATTGGAAGACTCAAGCAAATAAGCGGAAGAGTTTTTCATTTTATTTATTTTTGGCTTAATAGCCATAACATTGAGCTTAAAGAGCCCATCACTTACATAACTCTTTCCTACAAACATTCCGGACTTAGACAAAATGACTTTTTTCGACTCAAACACCATCTGAAATCCATGCTTGTTCAACAATGAATGGGATACCAAATTCTTGCGAATCTCGGCACATATAGCACGTTGTTTAGAGTCACTCTTTCCCCAGACGTCATCTTTAGAACCACTTTTCCATGGCCCTTAATTTCGAGAGGTTCTTGAATTTCCCATATCTGACTTTTCTCCATCATCTGCTTCTTCAAAATCACTAAACATCTTCTTGTTGAGCAAACATGTCGGGTAGCACCAAAGTGTCAATCCACCATTCTCTTGGATTTGATCCCACTAGATTCACTTGAAATGACAACGGTGAGGTTCATTTCGCATACACATCATGTGTGATGTCATCAACCATATTGGTTTCTTTCTTGTTGTTCCTCTTAAGAACTTTGCACTCCAATGATCCGTGACCTACTGTCATTAATTGTAGTATTTTCCAAGAAATTTCTTCTTGGAAACTCCTCCTTTCGGTCCCATCTTTGGCCCTTTTCCAAACTTGTTTTTGTTCGTCTTAGAACTTTGACCATGCTCCACAATGTTAGCTTTGACCATTGGAAGATTGAACCCTTCTTTTTCTCGAACTTTTGTTGTCTTCCTCAATTCAAGTTGAACAATCGGTTCTTCAATGTTCATTTCCTTTCACTTGTGCTTGTGTAATTCTTGAAATCTTTCCAAGCCGAGGCGACTTTTCAATCATTGTCGCCACTTGGAAAGTTTCACTTAAACCATCCTCGGCATGAATCTCGTGCAAGATTACTTGAAGTTCTTGTACTTGACCGATTCTGATTTTGAGTCCACCATTTTATAATCCGAAGCGGCCGACAATAAATTTCTTAGCCCCCTGCATCATCGGTTTTATATTTGCGGCCTAGAGACTCTCACAATTCTTTCACCGTTTTCATTGTACTATCTGCGTTGTGTAGTGAATCGCCAAGCCATTCATGACATAATTCCGGCATAGGAAATCGAATGTTTCCAAGCTTCAACAATGTTGACAGTTTGTATGTCTCCCTCTCCTGTTTGAATTTTGGAGCATCTTGATCAAGAATCTCGCAAGATTCAAGGTGGTCGATAAAATAGCATTTTTTCGTTGCCACCTTTGAAATTCAATCTATTGAACTTTTCCGCTTTTTCTCCATGATTAAGCATACTTGATTAGTTACATGACCGATTGGAGCCATAGTTTGGGTTACAAGAAAACTTAGCACTTGTGCCCACGCCCAGTTCACGGATGGACTCGCACAAGAGCTTACATTTTGGTTTTCAAGAGCCACAACTTGAGTAATTGGATCGATTGTCATTTTTCAAACAAGAGAATAATTTTAGTTCCACTTTTAAAATAAGCAGAATAAACAAATCTCTTTTTCGGTTTAGTTACACTTGCATTTATGAAGTTATGGAAAATCTAATCCCAAAAAACAAATGTTAACCAATTTCTTTTTGTCTTGTTGATTTGAATAACACGCAACTAAAAGGCTTCCGGTGTGGAGGGGTCACAATTGGACCACTTAAATCCCAAGCTCTCCTTAGGCAGTTTAGGTCCTTTTGACAAAGCCTTCCGCTTTTGCGAATACAAAAATCAAGAAAACTCCAACCAAACTAGTTTCATACGTATGTAATTCACTCGACTTTATAAATCAACTAGTTTCATACGTATGTATCTCCTTCATTTTACATGTACTATAAGTTTATCAAGAATCTGTTTTAAGATTGTTATTCACCTTTTGAAATAAAAAAAGAAACTTAAAAAGAGAAACTTCATATTACATAAACAAGAAACAAAAATTAAAGAAATTGTAGAATTAAAATTGAAGAAGAAAGTGCAAACCGAGGCTCTGATGTGTACAGTTTCTTTAAAACAAATTGCCCCTCATCAGTAGGTTATGAACGTCTGTCTCCTGGGATACAACCAGAGAACTGGTTGTACCAAATGAATCGACCTCTTCGCCCGAACTTTATCACCTCTAAAAGAAAACTTGGAGGAACAAAAGGAAGAGAGAAAATGCTTGAATTGTTGTGTGTTGAAATGAGAAAAATAGACTTGTTTATATAGGCACAAGAATGACCTTCCAATTCCAAACTCACCATTAACATGAGAGTTACAAGAGTTACAAAAATGAAAGATTGAGAAGATGGAAAGTCTCAAATTGAAAGCTTTAATTTTTTCATTCATTTTACAAATTTTCCAACAAAAAGAACTATCATTTTTCTATTATTTGGTCTTGCTTTTATCACTGCTTCTACTTATTTATTCTGCATAGAGAAATCAAGTGGCATTCCTTATGCCTGCAAGTCCATCCTCAAGGAAAAGCTGATTTGCAAAGAGGACTATGATGATGTGTGGATTGTTCAGAAGGGGCATTACAGTGAAAAAGAGGCTGCAAAGTTGATCAAGACTATTGTTGGGGTGGTGGAGGCTTGCCACTCTTTAGGGATCATACATAGGGACCTTAAGCCTGAGAACTTCTTGTTTACTAATGCTGATGAGGATGTTGCTCTCAAAGCCGCTGATTTTGGCCTCTCTGTCTTCTACAAACCGGGTTTCTTCAATTTTCTGGGCTTCTTGGAATCCTATTTAGTATTTCTCTCTTTTTTTTTTCTCGCATTCATTATTAGAGTGTTTGGTGTGTGTGTGTGTGTGTGTGTGTGTGTGTGTGTATCAATTTTTCTTTTCTTTTTCTTTCATATATTAGGGTCCCCGATCAAACAATACCTAGTGAAGCTACGTCTTACAACCCTGCAATGTTTTTTTTGCACCATGCGGCAACATCGCAATATGGGTGGTGGTGAAAGAAAGAAGCCCGTAATCATGGAAACTTGAATGGAATGTTAATCTACTTTTCAGTATTCTATTGTGTATGTAACTTCATCCAATTTTGCATTCATATCGTTCATTTAAAAGTATATAAGTAAATCTTAAAATAAATAATTTTACGGATTAGAGTCAATAATTTTTGATGGATTGCATTGTTACACCCTTGTCTACCGTCTTTATTTTCTAATTTTTGCCAAATTTAATTTAGGTTTTGTTTTTTATAACTCGGAAATAAAATATTTCAAGATTCACCAACTTTAAAATTTATGTGTTATTTAATACTATATTAGCATTAAACTATTAAAATTTATTGAATAATCAAATTTTGTGAATAAGATATTTTACAAAATCATTTCTCAAAATTTCAAAGTAACGTTGCTTTTTTAATTTTTCTGTTTTAAGAAAGCAGTTTTCAAGAATGACAAAAGAATGTATTTTCAATATTCTCAAAACAGACACTCAAAACATAAAACTCAAAATAATTTCAAAACTCAAAACACAAAACTGAAACGCAAAGAGAACACCGCCTAAGCACTTGTTTGGTTAAAAAAATTTGAAATCTTTTTTCTTTCAAACTCATTTTCAACCACGTATTTCATAGACTCGCAAAATTGTTAGAAAGGACCATTTGCATGAATTTACCGAAAGGTTGAAGATGATGCATGCGATTAAAATTGAATAGAGACGAAATTACGACAAACTAAGAAGAATGGGACCCGAGTGTAATTTATCCAAAAAATAAAAAAGAAAATGAATTCCACACCCCACCTATACCTACCATCTAGCTAACAAAAACATCAATCCCGCCGCCGCCGCCAACAACTCATTTACCCCAATCTCACAATTGCAAATCAACGTTCTAATTCCGGACCATTTGTACAACGTGAGACAGTGTAATAGTCGTCTAATTGAAACCAAACTCATGAAGGTTGTAGAAGGTCTAGATATTGTCATTATTTTGGATTTACATTTTCATAGTAGCTAATACAACTCGGATCCACAAAAAAGCAGAGCTGGCACCAACGACCCAACACCACGAAAAAGTCCCAACCATGAAGAACACCTTCCCACCAACAACTCACTACCATTGATTGTCGACGAAATCGAATCCGTTGGGGAAAATGGAACATTGCTTATAGATGGAAATAATTGAAAATTTGAATTTCTTGTTTAGGCCATGAAAATGCCTAAGAGGAAACAAAAACTAAGCACTTGTTTGGTTAAGTTTTTTAATTTTTTTTCCAAACTTATTTTCAACCACATATTTCATGGATCCACAATTTTTATCAACTTTTCAACTACACATTTCATCAACTTTTATAAAAAAAACTCTTAAAAAAATCTTTTAAATTACACCAAACCAACACTAAATCTCTAAAAACATCCTGTCTTTTAGTCCTGGAGACACCCAACTGTAGACGTTGCATGAGTATTGGAGCAATAGGGATTTCTATAAACACAAACTAATTAGTTAACAAATGCTTGAGAAACTAAATTTGTATAAATATTATTAATGGGAAAAATTATTTGTTGCAGTTATTTTTGTGTTAATGATTTTTCAGATGTGGAGGTGTGAAGCTATTCGTTCGACCACGTAGAGGGAGGATCCAAAAATTTTGGAGACCCAACTGCTACTTAAAAAATATTATATTAAATTTTTTTTTTTAACATTATAAAAACGATTTTTTTAGGCGGGGACCGGGAGGGATCTGTCTCCGTCCCCTAAATTCACGTTGAGGAGGATTCATAAATTTTGGAGACCCAACTATTACTTTAAAAAATTATATTTTTTTTTTTTTAATACTATAAAAACGATTTTCTTAGGCTAGGGAGCGGACTATAGTCCTGTCCTCGCCGCCTAAATCCACCCCTAGTGAGCGGTTCAAAGAGAGGAGTGGTGGCGCTGTGTAGCGGCAGACCTATGATTAACTTTTAGGATGAGTTAAAATTTAGTATTTGGTTGGACACAGACTTTTAAGTTGGGCTAAATCTGCTAATTTTTATGAAATAAGAACATGCTTGACATAGTTTAATTTGAACTATTTTTTTTCAAATTCGTTTTCAACCACATATTTCATGAACACACAATTTTTATCAACTTTTCTACAATATATTTCACTAATATTTTTTCAAAATCTACTAAAAAACTACTTTTACACTCTACCAAAAACATACACTAAATATACAAAATTTAGATCAATTTTATAAATTATAATTGAAAATAATTTTAGCCCGTATTTTACACTGGTCTATAGCATAGTGTGAAACATACATAAATTCATCTTTGGTGCGGCTTGATTTGTGTTTATACTGGCAAGGCGTAGTAGGTGGGGTGAGTAGGGATGATGAATAATTTTTATTTTCTACTTTAATTTTTTTTCTTATTTTTTTCATTTTCTTTCTCCTTTTTTAAATTTTCAATTGTTTTAAGTGTAAAATGTGGGGAGATCATTTTGCATTTTTTTTTAAATGATCAAATGAAGGTTAATCATTGTGTTGACCTCCAGAAATGGTTGCCAACATGAACCCCACGCCTCCTTTTCATACGTGTATTTCTTCTTTTATTTAGACTGTCACGTGGTTTATTCAACTACGTAGATATGCTTAGGCCCCTAACTAACGATTTCTCAGGTGGTTATAACACTTGAAAAATAATGAGAATAAGGGACTTAATATTTCTTGTGAGAGTAATATTTCAACATTATTTTCTTGTAGAAATAAGCTTAGTATAAATAGGCAAATTCAACTAGAATGATCCCCTTCGATGTGCGACACGTGGTTCCATCTGAAGGGTTCTTCGAGTCACATCTTTAGTGTCTTGTCATTAGCATTATTGAGGATGTCTCTTTCAGCCGCAAACTAAGGGGTTATAACTGTGATAAGCAGCATTGACAGGCTGTCTCATCAGTCTTTTCAAGACTAAATCGCAGATTTGGCAGGGGAGACTTCCTTAGCACACAACTAGGGTCGGACTTTAATAGCATCGGTTATTCAAGCTCCTCGACATGAATAACCTCGGTTATACAAGCTCCTCGGCACAAACAGTCTCGGAGAAGGGTTGAACCAAAGCATGTTGCCTTTGACTGTGTCCACGTGGAGCCCTTAGTGGGATTGTCCTTAACACGTGAGATTGGGGCGTAACACATTGTATAATTGATAACTAGTGGATCTTTGGACGAGAGAACATTTTGCATTTTTTAAAAATGATCAAGTAAAGGTCAATCATTGTATAATTGATAACTAGCGGATCTTTGGACGGTAAGTGTCCAAAGGTCTTTATGTATATTTTGCAAATGTTTAGGATGACAGTAAGAAAAATAGAAAGTTTGAAATCTCGTTGTACTTTTCTGAAAGGTTTGATATCTCTACTACAATTTTCTCTTTTCTCTTATGTTAAGTATAAAATTATATTTGTTTTATTATTTATCTTTTTCTTAATTTTAATTTAGACAACAACAAACTTTTGTAGTTAAAAAAAAGTTTTTTTTTTTTTTTTTTTTTGTAGCTTTTTGTACAATGTTACCTTAATCATTTTTTTTTGAGAAGCATCTTAATTATATTTTTGTGAAAATTTGATTTTCTCATTTAAAAAAATGAACAAAATAAAATTGATCTAAAATATTTACTACCAAAATGAACTAAAAAGAAATCTAAGCTTTAAACCTTTGATGCCAACTTTATTATATTTTTTATGTTATGATAATATTATTTTAATTTTCTAAACCTAATATAGAATAAACGTCAAGAGTATAACAAAATAAAAAATAGAGAAAATGCTACTAAATCAAGTGATTTAAAATATATAATATATTTATAATTAGTTTTATTAAATTATTTTTAAATACATAGTTAAGTTATTTTGGTAATTATTTGTTAATCGTATTTGCAAAAATAAAAATATTTTATAAATTTTCAAATAATATAACAATATTTATAACATACTCGATACTTTTTGAAATAAAACTAACAATCTCGTCTAAATCAAAAATGTGAAAAAATATACCTAAATAAATAAAAAAAAAACATACTGTCTAAATATAATGTAATAAATGAAAAATCTATATTTGTTTATTACTCACTGAGAGAGTGGTAAGAAAAGCATACAGTTCCATTTCTATAATTTTCAAATAATTTTGGAGGTGCCTATCAACATAAAAAAAAGTTATGGGTTGAAGTGGATAAACATACAATCAAATCACTTTGGTTGGGATGTGACTAAAAGGGTAGGAGCGAGAAAATGAAGAGACAACAGGAGGAATATATGATTACACAATCTATGAGCACTTCAAAGATGAAAAAAAAAAAAAGAAGTCTGGTCATGACCTGCATTGTATGCGGGTTAACGGGGCATAACAAAAGATATCATGAGAGGGTAGATACACCATACGAGGTAATTTATGGACTTCTATGATATAATTTTGCTCCATAATTACATTTTGATGTTATTCAAATCTTCAATTCTTTTCCCCGAGATTGGTTTGGTCATCTAATGGAACAATCTATTCGTCATGATGAGAGTCAAAATATGAGCAGCCTACCACAATCAGGGTATTGAAATATACATGACTTATAGTTATTTTACCAGATATATCTTAATTTTAGGAAAGTGGCTGACGATTTTTCCATTGCAATTGATAAGTGTGTTAATTTAAATTGATAAGAATTTAAGGTTTCACTTCAACACTTTTCACTTTCTGATAATGATTTGAGCATTTAGGGTTAATGTATGTAGTTTATGGTTCTGATTTGGGAGAATTTCAGAAGGATGGTATGAATTCTCAGATATCGTTTTTGGGATCATGAAATCGTGGATGGTTTGTTTTGAAGAAACGTTTTGCTGAATTCGTATATTACTTGTAGAAGGTAAGGACGTGTTTGACAAGTGCAATTTTGGTGATGTGGAAGATTTAACAATGTTATAGTACCACATATACATTTCGTTTGTTACAGGATAAATTTAACAAATACTTACTGCACTTTTAACATGTTAATACTTATTCAGTGTACTTTGAAGTGTCAATAAAAACTCGGTCAACTTTAGATTTTGTCCACCATCCATCGCCCGTTAACTAATCGTTTGAAGATGATGACGGAAAACGCCTACGTGTCTAATAGCAAACATGTGGTACCAATAAGATTTTGTCATTTATCCAACTCACCGGGTAAATTTAACAAATACTCACCGAATTTTTATTTTGTTAATGCTTACTCACTGTACTTTGAAGCGTCAATAATAACTCACACAACTTTAGATTTTGTCCACCATCCATCACCCGTTAACTAACCGTTTGAAGACGATGACGGAAAACGCCTACGTGACTAACAAAAAACACGTGGCACCAATCAGATTTTGTTATTTATCCAACTCACAATTGCAGACAAAAGGCAAACACGTGGCACCAATAAGATTTTGTGACTACTTCAAATGGGTAGATCCTCTTGTCCACCCACGTTATAAGAGCGTGATCAATGGTCTGTTGTAGAATGCTATCTGGGAAGCTGTTTGCGGAATGTCCACCCACAAAAACATGAACTCAAAATATCAACATATCACTAAAGCTCCTAATTTAACTTGTAATTGCGTGGATTCTACGCTCTTCAATCTGGCTTCCTCTTTCGCGGAGCATGAAAACAAATCGAGTCTCTTGTAATACTTCTATTTTTTGCCTAAGCTTTTATCCTCGATTGTTCTTCATATTCTATGAGTTGCAAATCATCCACTATGTTGTCAAAATAGAAGTTTGTCTGCAAATCATTCCCAGGCACAGTTTCATCTGGTCCACTGTTGTGTTGTGTTGTTGAATGAGGTGGCATGCGCTTTTGTCTGTAATGGTGAGTTGGATAAATGACAAAATTTGATTAGTGTCATGTGTTTGTCATTAGACACGTAGACGTTTTCCGTCATCATCTTCAAACGGTTAGTTAACGGGTGATGGATGGTGAATAAAATCTAAAGTTGAATGATTTATTATTAACACTTCAAAGTACAGTGAGTAAATATTAACAAATTGAAAATTTAGTGAGTATTTATTAAATTTACCCGTGAGTTACGTGGCATTTTCTATTTGATTAACTTTTTTTTTTTTTTTACTAGTGGTGGATGGAAAATAATTTTATAAGTTGGTTAGGGATTTACTTTTTTAAAATTCGGCGAGTAACTAGAAACCGCAAATTAGTTGGGTGGCGTTCCATTAAATTAACCAGAGAAGT
Source organism: Forsythia suspensa (assembly GCA_023638005.1). Lineage (NCBI taxonomy): Eukaryota > Viridiplantae > Streptophyta > Magnoliopsida > Lamiales > Oleaceae > Forsythia > Forsythia suspensa. Next base: position 29,531,125 of record CM042670.1, on the reverse strand, counting down.
TGGAAAGACGTTACTGAAGAAGATCTACATTTTCTGGAGATAAAGGGTAAAATTCCTCAGATTTTAGGTAACTAACAGGCAAGTTGAGCAGATCAATGGCCAACAAAGCTTCTTCCTCGTCCCTTCCTTCCATTAACGAAGACGCAGCCTCCGCCGACGAAGTGCCGTTGTACGGGTCCGATTCGGGCTGTGTCGAGGCTCGAATCCACTGTGATCACCTTGCTTCTTTGTCGCAGGATCTTACCCATATTCCAACCCCGGATACTCCATGCAACAGGTCCCTCCCCTTCAAACCCTAGACTAGATAGATCCTATTTGTTTGTGTGTTTTTTGTTTTTGTTTTTGTTATTAATAACGAGTTATCTCCATGAAAATAGCATAAAGTAAACTGTGACACGTCTAATTAGTTAATTAATGGAGGAGTGTAGTGGATCCACGGAAATGATTCACGCACTCATCTCCAAATTTATTGGGAACGTCGTATTATTTGTTGTTTGCATTAACAAGCAATTTTTTTACCCAACAGCATGATATATCTCAAACGTTTTATTTTCCAGCAACAAAAAGTGAAAAATGAAAAGCTGCAGTGTAAAAAAAAAAAAAGAAAAAGAAAAGAATGAAGTGAAATTAATGAATTTTTGTAGTAGAATAATTAAAAGTTTGATGTTCAACAAATAGACTTGAAATTGTGTTATCTGGTTTAAATGCGTTAGAATGAATTGCAAATTTAAGTGAAGAAAGATATGTTTCATAAAGTTGAATCTTCTATCAGCCTCACTCTTAGGGCATGTTCGGATTAACTTTTTAAACTTTTTACACAATAAAAAAGTTTGAAAAGTAAAAAAAGTGGGGGGAAAAACCCATTTTTTGGAAAAAACAGAACAAGCCCTTAATTTCTTTCACATTTTCCATTGTTGACCTGTGATTACTCTGAATGATAATTCGTCAATGTGTCTTTGATTGCAGAAACTGAACTAAATTTCAAAATTGTCTGTGATGCTTTGCTTCTCTGATCAAGTTATATTGTAGTTTAAGCTTAGCCAAACATGGGCTTGGTCCCGTTGTTTTCTTATTTTTCACGAGTGTAGTGTTCCAAATTCAATTCATTTATGGGGTCTCCAATATTTGGACCTCCAGAATAGAATTGTTTTAAGTTCCACTAAGTATTCTAGATCGTGTTGTTGTGTTATTTTTGTGCTATTTTATGAACTTTTTGTTGTCAACCTCGAAGAAAAACGTGTTTTCTGACTGAACAATGTCTTGAAGGTGCGAACATCCCGATGAGAACTGGCTATGCTTATGCTGCAAAGATGTCCTTTGCAGCCGTTTTGTGAACAAGCACATGCTCGAGCATAATCAACAAAGTGATCATTGTCTGGCACTGAGCTATAGGTTCTTACGAGTTTCTTTTCTTTTTTTTTTGTGCGTAGAACTATGTTTTTTGTTTCTTGTTCCGTTTTCATTCCTTAACCTGATTGGTCTGCATCTTGTTCTTCCGTTTTCATTCCTTAACCTGATTGGTCTGCATCTTGTTCTTAACAGTGATTTATCTGTGTGGTGTTTCTCATGTGATGCTTATCTTGATGCTCAAGTGATATTGCCCCTGCGCCCTGCTTATGAAACTGCATACATACTGAAATTTGGTGAAGCTCCACCACTTCGATCAATTGAGTATTTACAGATAGGAGATGGTAAGCAGAGGTGACAAAAGCTCCGCTTCATCTGTTCCTTTTATTTTCCATTGCCCTTCGTTCTAGTATGAGGGTGAAGTGAAGGTGAAAGAAGGGTAAGGATTGAATTTTTGAATGCTTCCTGTTATGTGAGTTTCAACGGAACTAGTCATTGCTTAAACTTTAATGTTTACGAAAAAGAAAATGGTATTTCACACATTATTGTTCAAATTATTTACTTGCAGAATTATGCAAAATCAACTGCGACTACCTTGTTGAGTTTTTGAAAGTTATCTCACATATACAGATTTTCATTTCTGCATTTCTGGGATGGGGATGGTGTATGTCAGTTGATTTTTATGAATGAATTTACGAACAGTAAGCTTTGTTAATGATTTGTAGAATTGGCAACAAAAGTCTTCTGGACAGCCAGCAAAACCACAAGGGAAAAAGGCAAACAATAATCCAATTAGGAATACTTAGTGCTTCCAACAGTAAACAAAATCCATGTTTGGAGAATACTTTTTTCTAGTGCTTCCAACAGTAAACAACTAGGAATAACTTACAAAAAGAAAAACCAATGCTTACAAAAAACAGAAAACGAGAACAACAACGATTGGGATTTCATTCCCGTTGTTACTTGAGAAACTCACCCTATGCGTTAAGCAACTTTTTACGTATGGCTTTAATTTCATCTAATAATTTCTGTGTGGAACTAGTATAAATACAATGATACACAATATAAAAAATAACTCTACAGCCGTGTCCAGATTTCTGATCCTACCATAAATACTTTATAATCTCTACCTGCAGGCCCTCAATAAGGATATGCGTAACAGACCTATTTACAATTGCCCACTTGAAAGCATGCAGTGCCGACTTTCTCTAAGTTTGCCGTGTGTGTCATGTAAATGGTCCACAGATAAGAAAACGAGTTGCTCACTAATGGCTGCCACATTGAAAACACAAACTAACAACCATGAGTTTAATTTCCAATGACACAAACATGAAATTCATATCAAAAAGACAAGAACAACAAAGGAAAAAGATATCAGTGAATTGCAAAGCTATTAGCCTTTTCAAATATAGAGGATCTCACCTGTAAATGAACAGGGATGAATTTGAACGTAAAAAAATCACATACGGGCCAGTACATAACCCCACCAATCATTGTTGGGATCAAATCACGCTTCAACCGAGCAACAATCTCATAACCACTTTCACCTGAGTATTGCAACCAGGAAAATGAAAAACTTTAAGTTATATGATTGACATAGAACATGATTAGCTCTGGTGGAAAATGAAGCTGATATAATCATCAAACCGTTATAAACCGTGTTTCTATAATGTATCTATAATATATATTTAAAAATATGTAACAGCATAATACGTGCAACATGGCTTGCACACACTATAACTTGACATTTAGGTAGAAAGAATAATTTAATTGAGCAGCATTTTATAAGAAATTGTAATATTTCACACAATAACCTCAAATGTCAACATTTTATTCTCTTACAATAGAAGGTTTGTGTATTGTCATTTCCTCAAGGCACGACTAACAAATATCAACTCAAACTCTATTATGCCTGAACTCCGGTTAGCTCTTCGTAGCCATTCTAAAGGTTAATGTCGACATGATCACATTTGTGTTCACAATCATAAAATTGCACTAAGAGATGAAAACACATAGAAAACAGGATTGCATTAAAATGTAAAAACACACAGTACCTTGTAAAGCAGCATTAACGGAGAAGAAAATAACAGTCATTGCAGGTCCGTAGACTGTCTGCCCCAAAGCTATTTTCTTAAATATCGAAAGAAGATCACGCTTAGGAAAAACTCTCGATACAAAGTTGAACCAAAAATGTAATGAAGGCCCTAATATCAGCATTCCATAGCCAGCCATCCGCAACGTCCTCACTAAATCACATCCCTCTGTTGATTCCCCCACAATTGTCTGCACAAGATTATAATCAGACAGGTTGATGTAACTTCACGAAAAATAAGTGATAATATGTTCTGTCTCAAAAAGTAAGACACTAAGTGGTAAGGGAAAGTCCAATAATAAAATGTATTCTTAAATATATAATACCAATATTCAACTTAAGAAATGGATTTATAGCATGAATTGAATATAAGAAACGACATCCGTTTTGCGGTCTTAAAAAATTCTACTCACAGTACACAAACAAATGTTCGACAATTAAAAATAAATAACTTATTCCTTGTTTTCAAATTAATTTATCTCAGCTTCAGTCACACCAACATTATCATCTTCGTCACTATCAACATCATCAGTGAATAACATCATCTCTATATCTGGTTCATTAACAAAAGTTTGACCATTTCAAGCATCCTAATATCTTCATAAGAGCCAAATGGCCCAAATTCATCTCTTGCTACATTCACATTACAGTTAGTTCAACGTAGTATTGTTGATGCCTTAATAAATGACAGAGATTGTTATTACTACTATAGTCATTATACAATTGTTATTAAAATTGAATTAATTAGACTATAAAAATTGGTTCGTTTATAACCTAGTACAAATATAAAAACAAAAGCTATTAGCAAAATCCTATCCTTTCATATGTAAACTTCCATGTGGTGTGCAAAACTGGAAAAAACAATGCTGACCAAATCGTTGAGTTGTCTCTTCGCGGTGAAAGTTGTCTTTTTTAATCTCTTTGATTTATCTTCTTTTCACGGCATTCATTCATTTATTCTTTGCCACATAGTTCTTACTTTAATTTCTTTTACATTCATTCTGGAATTTGGTTGGTTTTGTTTCCGTTTAATCTGAAATTTGGTATTTGATATTTAGTCCAGTAATCTGGAATCTAGTATTTGATATTTGGTCCACTAACTTGGAATTTGGTCCAATTAATTTGGAATTTGATATTTGGTTAAGTTAATTTGGAATTTTGGTCTTCTAAGTCTGTATTCATTTGATTTGATTACTTTGATACGTTCGGGTTGATGTTATGGCTTTTCTAATGAAGTTGCCGACCCATTAGTGCATGAAGCATATTGAGATTGAATGTCATCTTATTTGTTGTCATCTTCAGCATAGCACTATTTCTTTACCATTTGTTTCTTCATTGTTGCAACTTGTTGACTTTTTCACGAAGTCACATCCGGTTTATCGTTTTCATTTCTTGCTCGACAAATTCTCGTTACTTCTTGATTGTCATAATATATTAGAATATATTAGAGAATTATTTTATTTAATATAGATTAGAGTTTGTCTTATTATATAAACTAGTTGTATCTAGTATTTTACTTATGTCGTTTGCTTAATAATATTGGTTCTTCTTTCTTTCTCTTTGTTCTCTATTTGTTCTTCTCTTCTTAGTTTAATTTATATTATTATTAGAAATTTCACTATTAAGGGATAAATTCCACATCGGTTATATATCGAAATATTAACCAATATATAAGGCTTGAACTACTTCTCTTAACTAGGTTGACTTTTTAAGATAGAACTCAAGTCTTAATATAGTATCAGAGCCCATTAAACTTAAATGAGTAATTTGATCTGTCTAAAACTCAAACGAACATTCGAATTTCAAGATTGGTATGCTCAAATGAGCCACCATCTTGCGAGAGCATGTTAAGGATAAATTCTATATTGGTTATTTACTGAAATATTAATCAATATATAAGGACATGGACTACTCTTCTTAACTAGGTTGACCTTTTAAAATGGAACTCAAGTCTTAATAGATCTGTCAAATGGACAATGTAAATTTGGTTTGTTTACGAGTTATAGTGTACTAACATTAAATATGTAATATGAAACATAAATAAGGCTCCCTTTGAATTTTCCTAGACTTTGAAATTTATTAATCACAAAAAAAATCAGAAATATTTTTTTCAAGCATGTGAAACATTTTCTAGGTTCCACAAAAGTTTCGTTATCAACGGCTAAGACATAGAAATCTTAGCCTTTTAAATCTGTCCGCGTTTAATAGTCCTACTTTTATTGCAGAAAACAACATTACATCAACGTCTATTCCAGAAAATAATTGCTGCTTAAAAGAAAATTAATGTAGAGAGTTTTCTCTACTACTGAAAAAAAAAAATATATACATTCGTATGTCTATATATCTTCATTCTCCTTCTTAAACAAAACTCTCATTCAAACAATCTTTTCATTGTTCTACTCATTGCCTCAATCCTAATACCATAACTACTACAACTCATATCCTCATTCTCGCCTATCAAGACTCCATCAAGAACAAAGGAGTTCAAATCTCAGTGATCCATTCTCATAGATCCTACGGTCGGATCCCACCTCTAGAAAGCGGTATACTAGTTTTAACCGTGTTTTAAGCTAAACCAAATAAGCTATGCGAGCAATGACAAGGACACAAACACATATTATCAAACACATTACAAGCAAACAATCCACATAACTTGGACACAACACCACCAGTCTCGTATTCTCAAATTTCGTACACTATATCAATACTTAAACTCCATTGCCTATTCCCAGAGCATGTTTGGCTAAGCTCAAGCTTAAAATCATAAGTAAATTAACCAGTAACACTTATTACCAACTTTGATGAGTTGATCAATAAGAAAATTATATACTCTATGATTTACTTATAAGTGAACTTTTGAAGCCCAAACCTGGGAGGATAAATCGGCAGCGGTGTAAATGAAAGCGGAGGTGACGCTTTTGGTGACAATGGGCCTGGATTTCACCATCCTCAAGTACCATCCAAATAGCGCGAATTTTGAAGAATACGATTTCCTCGATGAAGAAATTATGCTGGAAGCCGAAATCTCAAGCTTCTTTGCCCTTGGGAAAACAGATTGGGGAAAGCGGGAGCACGATTTCGATAATTGGAGTTGGTTCGGGAGTGGATTTCGGATATTATTCGGCGCTCCGATCGAATGCCGATGGCTCCGGCATAGATTGTGTATGGAGTCATTTCTCGTAAAGGCGGCTGCCATGGTTCCGTTATTTTGCAGTTCCTGTTTTTCGGCATGGGATTTTAGGAAAGAGAAAACGTAACGTAAAGAAAGAGAGATGTGGAATGAGGTTGACACGTTTACGGTTATAATAATATCCAGGTTGAAATGGTCCCGGAGACTTAACACGTCAGACTAAATTAATTAATTTTGTAGTTTTAATTGGCCCACAATATATCAATTTTAAGGAAGTCGTCCTACATATTTTGAGGACTTTCCACTTTGACCCAAAACATTTACAATTTATGTAAAGTCTTCTCACTTATTAAAGATAAGCACGATCATCATAAACAAGTGTGATTCTAATTAATTACAATGCATTTGTGTAGTCACAAATGATCTCTAATGAGAGACTTTTCTTTCAAACTGCTTATGAGCGATGATAAATTCAAATTTTAACAATGTAATTCGTAGTCACGTGTTTTAATCATATGAAAATAGTCTAAAAAGTTGATATTTCCTATCTCTAACCATTTCATCTCGAATGTTCAAGACTAGAGAATTGAAAGGATGACAAAATTGTCATTATTTACGAGTAAGATATTGAACTTTCTTGTATTCAATTTGAAACTTTTAACTTTATCGTTGGACTTTGGAGGTAAGGTGTACTAACAATAACTTTTTCGACCTTTTGTCAACATTGCCTTTTTATATCAAAACACGGTCCAATTGCCGTACTTCGTTTCTTGAACTAAAAGTGGTTTACAGTCAATGTTCTAAAAAGCGTAAAGTATGACTAGATGTGGATGTCGAATTTTAAACTTTTCGAGCTTAGCCTATGTAAGAGTGAGAAGGGTAAGACGATGACGAAGCGTTAGGCGTGGCTAGGCGTAAAGGTTACGCTTCAAGTATAGACAAAACCTAGACGAAGCTAATACGAATTTTTTAGGACAATGCTTACAATATATATCAAAATACATTTAAAATTATTTCCATGAAGATGTAGAATAGTACTATTTATGGTTAATTAAATTAATGGTCATCATTCTTTTAGGTTTGTAACAATATCATCCTCATTCAATTTTTTTAACAAATATCATCATCATCATTTCATTTATTTGTACAGATGGTCACCAAGTGATTTTTTTTTGACAATTTTGCCCCTGAATTAAGTAAATTAAAATAATAGAAAAAAAAATACAATAAAAAAATTACAATTGGGCCCCTAACATTTTCAAAAATACGAATAAATCTTAAAACTTTTTATTTTTATTTTTTGTTTTTACAGATTTTCACTCAAAATAATAAAAAATGTGTCATCAAGTCTCAAAACTTTTAATTATATTCACCGAAATGACATTTGGAGTCCCAACAAATTTCGTATAGTGGTCCGTTAGTTAACAAAAAAATTATATTTGTGATCTACATTTGACCAATTTAACAAGGACAAAATAGTTTATTATATTATATTATACAAAATAAAAAAATAAAAAAATAAAAAACCAAAAATGGATCATCTTCCTTCTCCCAAAAAAAAAAAAAAAAAAAAAATAATAATAATTCCGCCGTGCTTCATAAATCGGTTATAGAGCGAAAGAGCAGTATCCCAGGTTTCTACAACATTATTGGGATCAGAAAGTCTGGGTTCTCCTTAAATTCATCAAGAAAGACTAATCAAGAAACTTGAAATATGGGTTCTCCTTAAATTCATCAACAAAGACTAACCAAGAAAAGAGATGTTCACCCGACTCTCACGTTGAGACTGAACTCTTTTTTTGTTAAATATCACCTATAATTTTCATAAGAGGATGACAACAAGATGTTAAATCATAGCTTAAACCTTAGCAACTAGACTTGACATAATTATTGATCTAAATTTTTACCTTCAATTAACATGGAAGTTCAAAATTGTTGACATCAAATAAAACGGTTTTTACTCAACAACCAACTTAGAAGTTAGAAGGATGTAAGGATGGGAGATCCCACCCCCCATTCTTTTTTATGGAAGAGTTTAGAGGTGGCAACCACCCTAGTCATGTCAAAATACTAATTGCCATTTTTGATAACCGTGCCATTAATTTGTGCTTAAGTTTTTGATTGGTTGGTGAGGTCGGTCAGAGACTACCAATGATAGCATTAGGGTATAGGTTTGCTGTCTAGACCTTCTCGTCAAATTCTGATTAGGCAATAATGAAGACGGGCCATGTTAGTATTTTGACATTTCCCTGTCACGTGATGATTATGTCCCCTTTTAGACGGCTTCTTTTGACCGAGCCCAATCTCATAGCATGATGATGATGTCTTTGTTTTTAATATAGTAGAGGTAAGACTTTCAAGTGACACATTAGCTTCACCACAACAAAAATCATTGAATCAATACAAATGCATATTCATCATTTTCTTTGGACGTTTTTTCATTCTAGTTCAAGTGTAATTAAAAAGACGATTATATCTTTGTTTTCAATTATTACTTGGCCGTTGCGCATAGCAAAATTTCATCTACATATTTAAGGTTAAGCTGTAAAAAATTCTATGAAGTGATATTTAGGCAAATAGACTGAAAAGGAAGCACTTGGACTTAAATGCCCTGAGCCATAAAAGTAAAAAGAAGAATGGAATGATACAGCTTCATCCAAGATGTGACTGAGAAAAAAGAAAAAAAAAATCGGAAATCTTGAGCCCAATAATATCATCTTTAGCAATGTAAGATTGTTGTGCATAAACACTACGTCAAACAAGAAAGCTTGTTTCTGCAATGAACATATTATCAACAATTGATCTTGTTATAAAGAACTGTCACAACTCTCAGTGACTTGTTTCTGAAAACACAACAAAATGGTTCCGAACCTCACATTTCTTCCTTCATGGCCCTCCTCCTTTCCTCTTCTTCGGCTTTAATCCACGCAGCCTAAAAGTAAGAATATAAACATGACGGGAAAAAGAAAAGGAAACGTAAGTCAAGTCTGACAATGCCAAAAAGCAAGAACATAGACAAATGATATATTATGACATATAGAATCGAGCAAAATGAGAAGACTTCCCTTGTCCCATTCAAGTCTAGAGACATGAGGCTGTATCAGGTTTCCCGAAGGAAATTTTAGTAAAGTTTGACAGTGCCAAAGCAAAAACATGAACAACGATGCATTATGACATATAGAATTGAGCAAAACAAGAGAACTTGCCTTGTCTCTTTCAAGCCTAGAGACGTGGGGCCGTATAGAGTTTCCCAAGCTCAAGCCTCCCCATGCTTCCCGCATCTCCCTTTCCCTAGCCTCTCGACGAGAAACTGGATGTTTAATATCATCGTCTTGTACCTCAGCAATGGTCATTTTCTCCCTTTCGAGTCTGGACTTGTGCTTAACTAAAACTTGATCCAAACTGCTTAAGTTGCTCTCCGATTCTCTATTTGAGTCCTTCCTCTTCAATTTCATCCTCGTATCTTCTTCTGTATGAAGTCTCGTCTTCTCTCTTTCCAGCCTCGATACATGCTTCACTAAAACTTTATCTAAACTTTCACAATTTGTGGAACCATATCCTCCATATTCTCTTTGGTGCCTTTCAACTCCAACATTACTTCTCAATGACGGGTTTTCCTTCTTCTCCCTTTGCATCAAATGATCTGGTACGACAACAATCTTTTCAAGGTTATTTTCTGCCTCTTTACTTTCATCCTTTTCATCTTGAAATGATGATACACTTGCCTTCAATAATTTTGCTTCAACTAACAAATCTGCATCTACATTTCTATCCCCAATTTTGTTCAGGTCCATGTTTTCTTTGTCTATTAAACCTCCAATGTCTTTTCTGCTCCTTGCCTCCTGGACCTCCCTTTCAAGTCTTGACAAGTGTTTCACAAGACACTTATCTAGACTAGGAACCTCTGAAAACTCTTGTTTTCCACAGTTAACTGGTACTCTACGCACTCTTTTCAATTTCTCGTCATTCATTTCGGTTAGTTCGCCATTGCTCACTGTTGCATCTTCAATCTCTTTCTCAATCAGTGAAGAAAGCTTCTTATCATCAGATTTATCTAGCTTCGGCTCACTTCCTTTGGTTGCTCCATTTCTTCGGGCATTTTTGGCTTCCAATACCTCTCTTTCGAGTCTCGTCAAGCGCTTCACCAGAAACTTGTCTAGGCTAGGCAGTTCAACTTCAGTGTTCCTTCTCATCCGCCCATAGACATTGGAGTTTCTTGTGGTCCTCCCTCCATTGGAGGGCGGTTTGCTTTGTGCATCAAGACGTAACTTGCAAATATCCTCAAAAGTATCCTGGTTGTTGTTTTCAGCTTCAGCTAAAGCAGCATTTAGTCCACAAGTTGCAACTATAGTGGCAAGAGAAGCAAGTTCATTTTCTTCCAAACATCTAAGCCTGTCCAACATCATCTCTACAAGATTAGCCCTATTAAATTTGTCAAACACTTGTCTCTTCTTGTACTTCCTGTGTTCAGAACCACAATTCTCCTCGCACATTCCTTCCAGCTCTAACCTGGGTTTGGATTTAAATTCCGAATTGAACTCTGCCAACTCCCGACATTTTTCATCTGCATCGGGGTTCTGACTGATTTTGCGGAGCAACTCATTAAATTCATCTTTGTTTATCGAACGGAAATTTGCTAGCTTAATGAATGCTGCTCTAACTGCGGCAGCTACTTGTTTATCCACCTCGAATGCAGTTTCAAAAGTTGCTGTAACAGTAAGTGTGGTAGATCCTCTTCCTTTAGAAGATCTTGTTTCTATCCCATAATGCTTTGCACAATCTGGTATATCATTCATGATTACCCCAATGTTTGTCGCAGCTTCAAATGCTTCGGCTGCACATTTTTCGGCTTTTGACAGCTGAGCTTCTGCTTCTTTACTTTCAATGCTGTAAAAGGGAAAATAAGTTTGCAGTAAACAAAAGAAGATATATCTCAATTGAGATGTTAAGCCACTTCATCTGAAAGCTAAAGCCATTAGAGAGGGGACACATTTATTTATTTAAATTTTGTCTTCAACACGCCCCTCCACATGCAAGTCAGGTTCATTTTCCATCAAATGGCGTGTGTACAATTTTCAATAACGGACGGTGGTGAGACTCAAACTCATGACCTTTGCATGCTCTAGTGTCATATTTAATCACCTCATCTAAAAGCTTAAGCTGTCAGAGAGGGGACACATTCATTTATTTAAATTGAGGGACACATTCATTTATTTAAATTTAGTCTTCATCATGAAAAGACGTTGCTTACCTGGCAGCATGAAGTATGCGACACCAAGATGCTTCCACCATTGCAGCTTTTCGAGCTTCCATAGCCTTCTCTGCAGCCTCTCTTATTGCAATTTTTTCTCTTAGAACTCTCGAGTAATGCGGATTTGAATCACCTAGAGTCTCATCAAGAGTCAAATTCATGCCACCTACTTCCTGTGTTAAGCACAAGTGTGAAACCTTTAGCTGAAGACTTCAACTACGTGCAATAAAAAACCAGCATACATGGTAATACCTGTAGCAATTTTATTTTCCTCTCCAAATAGGAGTCCCCCTTTTTGCGTGGGAACCAGTTAAGAGGTGAAGTTTTGCGATGTGAAGGCTTTCTAATTTGTGATGTACATTTGTTCAAAACATCTTTTGCTCCCTTGTTCTACACCATAGGAAAATAACACAGAATGAGAAGAAGTTAGCATACAAAATCAATCCCCTTTAAATACTTCGTGAAATCTAAATCCTTATCACTATATAATCTTAAACGATGTCTAAATTTCTACTTTCAGCTTTTTAATATTTGTGGCAATTTCACTAGATCTCAGTTTCTGCACAACGTGCAAACCACTCAAAAAATGTTGCAAGACGTGCTTCTGCAGAATTAACTAAAACTTTGAAGGATAACATGTGTAATCATCAAATAACATGTGTAAAACTTTGAAGGATAACCATCAAAATTCGCTCGATGAGTTCATTTTCTAAGTAGATATGCCACATAACATAAACATTAGAATTTTTAGACAAATACTTTTTGCATGTTCAAAATTCATTTTAGCCGATCTTCACAATGACAATTATGAATAGTCGAATACTGCATTAAAAATTTATCCTTAAAAGCAAGTGTAAAGTCTCCACTTGAATGTGCACCACCGATGCAAATATATATTTGAATAACTACTCATTTAAAGATATACCAATTCAAATTGATATTGAATTAACACGGAATCAAATAAAACTTCAAGTAAATGAAGTTAAAATCGGTCAAGTTTACTTATTGGAAACAACTACTTTTTAAACTTTAAACAAATTGTTGAATCTCTGTCATCACACCAATAAACATCTAAAGTACGCAGCAACTTCATTAATGAGCATATTTAAACTTTAAATCCAGTCTAACTTACTTCTATAAGCAACAATTTTGCACCATTATTAATGAAACCACATAAGTACATCATGTGGGTTCTGTTCTAGAAAACACTACCTTCTAATTTCACTTTAGTAAGTATATCAAATTGCAAGATATCAATAGAACTGTAACATTATTTAATGAAACTACATTCCAATTTCTTGCATATTATTAATCGCAATAACTTTCTGGTCTGAATGGGAAGGGGTTCATAATACATGGCTACGTCTATAAAGGAATTCACTAAGACTAACCAACAACAACAAAACAAGACTTGTTCTCAATAAATTTGGGGTCGGCTAAATGGATTATTTCTCACCACTACTTTCGTTTCATTGTTAGATCTATCGAATTCTCTCTTCTGACTCGTTCAAATTCACCGAGACTGGCCAACGTTGCGGAAAATCTTGGAACAGAAACAAAATACAGGAATGAAACTCTTAATTCAAACATCTATTTAAAGTTTTAAACCCATTGCTATAATAAAAAACCTAAGACAACATCACTGATTCCTATCTTGAGAAAAAATTTCAAAGTAACTATTAATAAAACCCTTCAAAAATTTAAAAAGTAAACGAAATTTGATTTCAAAAAACCAAAAGAGAGTACCTTTCCAAGCTTAGAAGCAGACATCACACACTCCTTTGGACTGTTCTTGATATCAAAAGAAGTCTCATTCCGTTGCTTTTCAATAAAACCAAGATCCATTTCCCAATAATAATTAATGGATCAAAAATTATTTTTGTCTTGATTGGTTCTTTGTGAGAGACAACAAATTGCAGCCCAAAATACAAGAATCCCAGGAAATATAACTCGAATTTATGTCTCCAGGCCTCGAAAAAGGAACAGAATTATCAAAAGAAGGATTAGAGAACGAATGTGAGCATTTCTTGATTTTTTTTTTTTTTTTTTTTTGAAATGAAATTCTTGGAGTCGAATGTATTGTTTTTTGAAAAAGGAAAAACTATCCGTTACACGACGAATCTTCGGTTTATAAATTATAACGGTAAATTTTTTCTCCAATAGAGATATATCTGGTGGTTCAAGTGTACTGAAAATTCCGTGAAACCGTCTGAATTGAGCGCCACGTCAGCGCGATTGTCTGAATTGAGCGCCACGTCAGTGCGATTTATTTTCTCACCCCCACCCCCACCCCCAACCCCAACCCCAACCCCAACCCCAAATGGATTTCAAGGGTTTTTCCATTTTGACTATCTTCCAAGTTATACACTTTTGTTTTAATGTCTACGGTGGACATTGTTATAATGTTCATCAGGACATTTGTTCTATACTTTTTGGATAGGTATAAAGGCTCTTTTACACTCATCCAATGAGTGTAAGATAAATATTTTGGTGGGCATTATAACAATATCTACCGTGGACATTAGAATGATCTTGATAAGTTATAACTCTATTTATTAGGACGCTTTTATTTGTACTTTTTTTCAAATGATGACAAAAGGCATATTTTGATTTTGTCCAATGGACACAAACCATAATTTAACAACAAATTACCTTGTCACAATTACCAAAAATCATATTAGTTTTAATTTATTAATCTTATTATCATGTTTTATCAAGATCATGTTGGCTCGTTGGGATATAATTCCTCCTTAATACACTTGATGTCCAAATTGAATTTTACGCCCAATAATTTAGGATCATATGAAGTATCATCAAATTCGATACGTGCAGGTCATAAATTTCAATAGTTTATATTATGGACATATATTTGTAATATTCGTGAAAATGGAATGACATCAGTTATTTTAAAGTACGTTCAACCATTATTTTTATTCACACATTTCATAAGATATACAACTATTATTTAATTTTTATTCACATATTTTATAAGACTTATTGTTTACAATCTAAAAAAAAAAAAAAAAATTTATCAAACAAGCACGGAACTTGACATTTCTTTGCGTGATCTATAATTTCTTTATTCATTTTTTTGCCAAGATATCCTCAATTTCAGTTAATGTAAATTTTTGCCCAATTGTTTCAACAAAAGGTAAGTTTCGAAAAACTTTCATTTTACATTTTATACAAAATTGAAGAAGTGATTCAATTCTAATATAAAGTAGCTATATATGCTCTGATTCATTATTTGAGAGTATGATCCAGGAGGTAGGAATAATAGGATTTAGACGAACTAAAACCCGATGTTCATAGCAAAGCCACTTTGCCATTCATTTAGAAGAAAATAGGGAGTAATAGGTTTGACAAAGGAATTGAATGTATGTGAGATAACTCAATGAAATTTTGATAACAAAAATCAACTATGTCACAATGTTTGCACATTAAATCTTGATGGTGAAACCATCAATAGCCCATCGCAACACGATAAACACATTACTATTATGACATATATAGTATGGAGAATTCCGTGGTAATATCTAAAACATGCAATGAAATATCTCCAGAAAAAGAGAACGAGATTGTTTTTTATAGTAGTATGTATATTACTATTACATCTCTTGATCGTCAATCCATTTTGTGGCTACCCATTTCTCCCCTTTGATGACAGGGCAGCTTCCGTGAAGTGATGTCTACAAGACATCAAGATTGTTGTTTAACAATTAACGTAAGACTTATTGGGCATCATAAAAAATTCTATAAATAAGTTTGTTAAGTCTATACAACTTAAACATTTACATAAGATGATTTCACATGGTATTGGGTCAACCAAATGTCTTAGGTCCAAGTCTGGGCACCACTCCTTTAGGCTTTATGTATATAGTGCACATGTACATATTTGATCGTGCCATATCAATAAATCCCTAAAGGTGGCATGCAATCTACATGTAAAAGCAAAGCATTCCAGTTGGAGGAAATTTCCACCATCTAAAGAACCATTTCGCCTTCCCTATAGGTGGAAAGGTATAAAATCTTATGTTACAGATTACTTTAAGTAGTACTTCATGAGCAAGCTCCATTTCCTAATGGGTCGTCTATCTAGTCAGGTCAAGGTATCCTCGGGAGTTGAGACCAGGTGATCCAATGTCGACGAACTTGAGAGTTATAGGGCTGCCGAGGAGAGAGTGAGGCATGCCTACCCCCATCCCCACCCCCACACCCACACCCATACCCACAAATTTCGTCATTATATTGAGCAACTCTGAAGTCAATTCTAAGGGGCGATTACCAAGGAAACGAAGCATCACCCCAAAGTAACCTAGGAAAATACAAGCTCCATAGTTGTTTCTCTCTAATCCAGAGCCGGCTCAAGACATTCGGGAGCCTTAGGCGAAAATCTTTTAGGGGGCCTTTTCAAGAATTTTTTTTTTATTATAAGAAAATTGAAAAATCCTACTGCCCATAAAAAAATAACGTTTCATTGATAAAGAGAAACCAATAAAAGTTTCAAACAAAAAAATATTACATATTAAAAGTAATTTTAAAAAGTCGGAGACCTTCTTTAAGTCGGGCGCCTAAGCCGCCTAATACCTACCAGAACAAAAGCGTTGGAACTTCAGTTCACTTTGCATAACAGGTCTCTGTGGATGCTAATTTCCCTAACTCTACAATTAAATAGAAACATGTGTGAACACCAAGACAGACAAAATAGAGTTCAATAAATACCATTACCTTATCGATTGTTCCATTTGGAAACAATGAATAGAACAAAAGTCCATCTCCTTGGCGTGGCTTCACCTTCAATCCTATGCAGCGTTTGTAATCATATCCAACACCCATGTTTGCGCCATTCTGAAGATCATAATATTAGATGGCAGTCCATATCATCAAAAGTTTGAAATAAATCATACGCTTGTTCTTCCTATTCTACTTTCAGGCTGTCGATAGACACAGATCAAATGATCTTACCTCGTATGGAAACATGGTTTCTCCACCTTCCTCCACATCAGACAAGTACACCAGGAATGAAGCAATCTGCAAGAGCAAGTACACCTCGGTTTAGTACAGTACAGATTAATATGATCATGATCAGGTCTAGTACGCAGAAAACTGAAGGAAGCCTGTCCAGAAAGCTTTTCTTCTTCTTTGCCCTCTCCTGTTGTCATTTACTATAACACCGAGTTCTCGCGTTAAGGAGTAGATTAGCGCACTCACACACACACCAAAAAAGATGAGTGCACAAGACAAGCATATGACACCAACCAAATGTACTTCTCCTGAATCATGTGAATTGAAAGTACTATAGAATTTTGGGATTTGTATTTTTTTCCAGTTGTACTGAACTGCTATTCTCATATTTTTATACAACAGAAGATTTTACCCAAAATATCAAAGAAAAGAAGGCTGACACGATTCAAGAGCTCCTCCTTATTCCCATATACTAATTCCACATGAATTATAATCACGAAACCAGAAACAATTATATAAATAATCGTCAACCAATAACGATGTCTTGTTGTTATATACCCTTTGGCTTCTTTGCTGACCATACTCCGCTGGGTTGAATGCGTCATAGTGAGCAACATATCTCTGTCCAATCTCATAGCGCAAAACATTGAAAGCCTGCAACATGGCGATAGGCCGCATTACTCAAGACAATCTCAGAAATTACCTGTAATAAAAAATTAAATCTTTCAACTTTTCATGTGAAGCGAATCACACATAAAATGTGCTATACCCACAATGCATTAACTAAATCAACTACTGAAAGAAACCATGAAAATTACTCTCAAGGATGCTGAATATACTTTTTCTATTGCAGAAGTTTTATTTACTTTACAACCAGAGATAGACTTCTGCGAGTTGAAAATAAGCATAGATCCAGTCCTTTTATTCCCATTTTGTGGGATTTCTTTTCATTTCACACTCCGTTGATTGCTTTCTCGCTTGTTTTAACTTGTCTAGTAACGTAAAAAGCATGTTGAAAATATATTCCAAGATGTGCAATCCTTGTTGATATTCAAATTTCACCTACTATAGTACGACCACTAAGAGCTCGACCTGCATTTCTCTCCATTTATCTTGGAAAAAAGAATCTTCATAACCATCGAGTGCTGTTGATGGCTCGAAGTGCTAATAAGATTATGAATAAGAATAACAAGAAACAGCTTAGAATACAAAAGAAAAAACTTGAAAAATAATTTACCTCCCCATGGCTCCTTGGAATCATTGTAGCTCGAGCAATTTTCCTTTCAACAATATCCAAGACTCCTGTACTGTCATCTGATGCACTGATAAATGTGCCTGAACTGTTAGATATTGAAGATGAAAAATAAGTGATAGCCAACAAAAATCACTAAATTTAATATTAATAGTCATCGTGACTTTGTCATGCAAAGAAAAATACAATAACGGTCTCTTAAATATGACAACTAATACATCTGTGCTCTACTACAAATCAAAATTAGGTCCAATCTTTTTCAAATTTTTTGTTAATACCAAAGGTGGGATATTAGTTCTCATAGAATTTCTGAACCAGCAAAGAGGAAAAACGTATCAATGGTGGACCATAAGCCTTTCCCCGTTTAAACCTCATCTTTTTAAGGTCGTGCCATCCTAAGTGCTGCTAAATGGATGATAAATCATATATCGAATCATAGGACTGGAAAAATTGGGTTGAGTGCTATTATATAGCTTTCTATTGGCGATGTTCATGAGTTGGAGATAAGCGCACTCGATCTGCTGACATCTGCCACAGGTCAAACCACTGTTTCTCAAACCTCCGATGATTCGACCACAGAGCCCAACTATAGACAATAACTGCTCCCAAATAAAGGTAATTTTCTCTAGACAAATATGGCTCGAATGGTATGATTCCTCCTTTGCCCCAATATGAAAGGGCTTAGTTCTGCTTCTGTGTTGGTTTATTTTTTATTCTGTTTACCTTTATTCATGTCTGATCATACATAAGGGATGAGTGAAATCAGATTGAACAGTGGACTAATATTGGAATAGGTTTAAATTGAACAAGTGTTCATGATAACTGAATAATCTGGATTGTAAAAGGTGAAAATCCATTGCCAGGCTGCAGTCCTCACAATTCATTTGTTTCTCAATCTCGACAATACCATCACCCATCACTTGATGCTGGACTCACTTGATATCACTGTTGGGTTGTATTTGTGTATAGAGACGCCAAAGAACAAAATAACAGCAAGGAAACAAGAATAACGGCAAAGTCAAAGCAAGTGTTGAACACTTTGTCCTTAAGTCGAATTTGCCCTGCAACGGTGCCCACGGTTTATGGCAATCAACTCCCAAGATACAACGACCTCCACTTGTGTTTGCAGTGTTAGACTAGAATACGATTTAACATGCTTCAATACATTTAAACAACACTTAGATCAATGTGCAATGAGATCGAAGATTACCTCCCGCCACTGCTGTCTTTCTCGTTGAGTTCTTGATATAGAGTTTTGATAGGATCTGTGATTGCCGCAGGTGACTTTGCTGTTTGGATATGGTTGCTCAGCTGATTTATGGAGTTCCAGTGCTGGATTGCTCTTCCAGGAACCTTGTAAATCTGATTTGTAGTGTTGGTGATTGTATGAACTGAATATGGAAGGAAATTGTTCTTTGCATTTATTTTGTATAATTTGGAATAATGGACAGAATTTCGAGAGTCTGCCTCTCTCCACAAATTGTCTTTACAACCGAATGAATTATTTTCCCCAAACTCCCTTATTTATACTCCCCGCCCTCCTTTTACAATTCAGTAACTAATACTAAGATCAATACTACACTTTAAAAAGTATTTATTACATTGCAAATGCTAATAAACTAAAATGACAGCAAACTTGACAACAATTAAACAATCTTGAAGTCTCCGCTTCAGCTCTTGTTGCGTTTGGCATACACGCGCTTGATCTCCGGTCTTGAGCTCCTATCAAGTTTCTTTTGATTTTTGTGTTTCTAAGCCCTCAGAACACCCAATATGATGGTGTATGATTAAGAAGAAAAGGGTGCTTGAGCTTAGGGACCAAACCATGTATTTATGCACGTCCTCCCATCAAGAATGTTCATTCGTTACCAATTTTTTTCAGCCCAATCAATGAGGAAGTAATTGAAGACACATTAAGAGGTTTGTAAATGAAGGGATTAAGAGATTTGTAATTGAAGGCACATTAAGAAAGGATTGAAATTTAAGGTACATTAAAAAGTTTGAAAATTAAGGCACATTAAGGGGTTTGAAACGTTTGGACTATAATAAAGGAAAAACGGGAAAAGTTTTACATTCTCCCACTTAGTCCAGACATTTAACCTATGTCTCAACTTTAATCTCATTGATTGTCTTTTCTTAAGAAATAAATACATAAATCATGGCGGTAAGTCCTCTAACAACAAGTATTACCTTCCATGTATTACAATGTATTCAGTTTCTCAAGTATTATTCTTTATATGACAACATTACTTAATGAATAAACTTTATGTTTATTCTTGGTCCTATACAAATATATTTTCTCAAATAAACTAAGGTGCACATGAATATGAGAAAACATCACAATAAATAAGAGTTTCATTCAAATATATACAATCATATAGTTGGACCAAGTCCCATTTTATCTATATGATCCATGAATTTCAATGGTAGCATGCCTTTAGTCAACGGATCAACAATCATCAACTCAGTACTGACGTGCTCAATGACCACTTTCTTTTCTTTAACACGTTCCCTTATGGCTAAGTATTTAATAACGATGTGTTTACTTCGACTTCGACTTTTGTTGTTCTTAGCCATAAAGACAGCAGCTGAATTGTCGCAATAAATTTTCAGTGGCCTAGAAATGGAATCCATAACTTTAAGCCCAAATACGAAACTCTTGATCCATACACCATGTGAAGTAGCCTCAAAACAAGAGACGAACTCAGCTTCCATTGTGGAAGTAGCAGTCAAGGTCTGCTTAGCACTCCTCCATGATATATCTCTACCGACCATCATGAAAATGTACCCTGATGTTGATTTGCATGAATCAACGCAGCCAGCAAAGTCAGAGTCTGAATAGCCAATCACTTCCAGACTATCCGTCCGTCTATACATGTAGTCTTTGGTCCCTTAAAGGTACCTCATCACTTTCTTTGTAGCTCTCCAGTGGTTCATACCTGGATTACTCTGATATCGTCCTAACATTCCTACAACAAATGCAATGTCAGGCCTTGTGCAGACCTGAGCATACGTCAGACTTCCGACAGTAGAAGCATATAGAATGTTCTTTATTTGTTCTCCTTTAAAATCATTCTTCGGGCATTGGTTTAGATTGAACTTATCACCTTTCACAATAGGAGCTACACTTGGTGAACAATCCTTCATCCGAAATCTCTCTAAAACTTTATTGACTTAGGTTTCATAAGATAAACCCAAGATGCCTCGAAATCTATCTCTATGAATTTTAATGCCATTGACATAAGATACCTCACCCATATTCTTCATATCAAAATTTTTAGAGAAAATTTGTTTTACCTCGTGTAGCAAACCCTTATCGTTGGTTGCAAGCAAAATGTCATCCATGTATAAAACAAGAAAACAAATCTTACTCCCACTGACCTTTTGGTATATACATTGATCCATAGGATTCTCAACAAATTCGAATGAAAAAATTACTCCATGGAATTTAAAATACCATTGACGGGACGCTTGTTTTAGACCGTATATGAATTTCTTGAGCTTACAAACCAAATGCTCACCATCACTAGAAGGATATCCTTCAGGTTGTTTTATATAAACCTCTTCATCTAAATCTCCATTGAAAATGCTGTTTTCACATTTATTTGTTGCAACTCAAGGTCAAAATGGGCTACTAATGATAAAATAATGCGTAAGGAATCTTTCTTAAAAGGTCAAAATGGGCTACTAATGCCAAAATAATGCGTAAGGAATCTTTCTTAAATACAGGAGAAAAAGTTTGATGTAATCGTTTCTTTCCTTTTGAGTGAATCCCTTTAGCACGTAGCCTTGCCCTTGTATTTCTCAATGTTGCCTAATGAGTCCTTTTTAGTCTTGAAGACCCATTTCTGACCAATGGCTTTTGCACCGTCAAGCAACTCAATAAGATCCCAGACATCGTTACTCTTCATAGAACGCATTTCTTCCTTCATGGCATTTATACCATAATTCGACTCTTTGCAACTCATGGGGCATGAAAAGGACTGGGATCATTTTCGGCTCCAATATTGTAGTCAGATTCTTGTAAGTACACTACATAATCACTAAGAATTGCTGACCTCTTAGTTTTAGTGGATCTCCTTAATGTTGTATCAACATCTTCCTAAGAAGCTTGTGGTTCAACTGGTCGTTTGCTGTTTAGGAGGTTCTGGTAATTCTTGAACAGCTTGATCTATTGGAATGTCGTCAGCGGCTTATGGAACTTCATTGATTCGTTATTCAACACCTGTTGGTACTTGAGGAGTGCTATGAACTATAACCAATCGATTACTTGAGTTAGAATGTTGAGATTTTGAATGATCATGCTCAAGAATTTTCTTCCTGATTTGATCGCTCCCACTGATAAACTCATTCTCAAGAAACTTGGCGTTTCTTGATTCCACAATCCTAGTGCTGTGAGATGGACAATAAAATCTGTACTCTTTAGACCTTTCGGCATATCCAATGAAAAATCCACTAATGGTCATTGGGTCCAACTTATTCTCTTGTGGATTATAGATCCTCACTTTAGACGGGCATTCCCAAACGCGCATATGTCGCAAACTCGGTTTCCAACCTTTTCATAATTCAAATGGCGTCCTTGGAACAGCTTTGGTTGGAACTCGGTTAAATATATACACTGTTGTCTTTAGTGTTGGAGTCCACAAGGATTTAGGAAGATTGAAGCTGCTAAGCATACTCCACACCATGTCTAATAATGTTCAATTTCTTTTTTCTGCCACACCATTCTGGTCTGGTGAACCAGGCATAGTGTATTGAGCAACTATTCCATGCTCTTGAAGAAACTTAGCAAACGGACCAGTGCTTGTCCATCCTTAGTGTACCTACCGTAATATCCTCCACCTCTATCTGATCTCACGATTTTTATTTGCTTTCCACATTGTTACTCTACTTCAGACTTAAAGATCTTAAAGGCATCTAATGCTTCGCTCTTATTATGAAGCAAATAGAGGTACATATATTAAAATTAATCATCAATAAAGGTGATGAAATATTTTTGACCATGTGAGTCCATGTCTGGACTACAAATATCAGTATGTATGATTTCTAATATGTCTTAACTCCTTTTGGCATATTTCTTAGACTTGTTGGTCTGCTTTCCCTTAATGCAGTCCACACACGTCTCAAAATCAGTAAAATCTAGAGTAGTAAGTATCCCATCATTCACTAATCTCTTAATTCTATCTATAGAGATATGTCCTAATTTTCGGTGCCATAACATAGAAGACCCCTTGTTAATAATACACCTTTTAGTGCTAGTATGAACATGCAATGAACTATAAGTGGTATTGTCTTGTAAATTAATACGATAAAGACCATCAGACAAAATACCATTCCCAACACAATCAGACTTATAAAACAAGCTAAATAATGTGTTTGCAAAATTTAAGGAATATTCCAAAGCTACAAGTCTGAAACTGAAATCAAGTTTCGTGAAAAACTTGGAACATAGAAGGTCTTATCTAATTTTAAAACAAAACAACTACTTAAAATTAAAACATATGTCCCTATAGCCTCCACTTGTAAGCCCATCTTGTTTCCGGATAAGATGCTTTGTTCACTTTCCACTAGCTTCCTTAGGTTTTGTATACCCTTTATCCTCAAGCCATTTCTTGAATTTTGCGCACTCCTTCTTCATGTGTCCCTTCTTCTTACAGAAAAAACACGTGGGCTCTTTCTTGATATCAACTTGGGTTGGTATTTTACCTTTTCCTTTCTGATTGGCTTGAGTTTTGCCTTTCCCACGCGTTGTAGTCAGCATTGCACTTTCACCATGCTCCATCACAAGCCTCTCTTTCTCTTGTAAACACATGGTCTTTAATTCATTGATTGACCATTTATCCTTATGCATGTTGTACGAGATTTTGAATGGCCTGTACTAATGTGGGAGGGTGTTCAGGATATAGTGCACTAGGAAAGAGTCGGACATCTCAACCTCGAGTTTCTTAAGTTGAGCCACAATGTCCCTCATCTGCATGATGTGCTCACGCACACCTTTCACGTTGGTGAGTTTTGTGGATGATAACTTCATGATTAGGGTGCTTGTCAGTGCCTTATCTGAAGTGATGAATTGATCATCAATTGGTTTTAGCAAGTCCCGAACCTTTTTATGCTGATCGACGGAACCACATATACCAATAGAAATTTTAGTCTTAATGAACATCACGCTGAGGTGATTAGATTCTCCCATTGTTTATAAAGCGCAATGTTCGTTGGAGTACTGGTATCAATGATTGCTGCTGGTTCATCTTTTCTAATAGCATAGTTGATGTCCATCCATCCTAGATGGAAAAGAATTCTCTCCTTCCATATCTTATAGTTATCACCCTTTAGTTCAGGAATATCGCAACGAATATTAGATAAATTAGCAGGTTGTGAAGCTGCACATATTTTATAAATACTTATGTCAAAATTTGAGGTGTAATTGAATAAATTTCATGTTTTACCAATGTAAATCATGCAAAATGAATCTAATGACATAAAATTTGCCTGTGGGCTAAAATTTTAATTCAAGTAGATTCATGTGTTTCTTATGATAGAATTATCAAATTATGTACTTAATTCATTAATTATGGGTACAATATGAGAATACTTTGATATTCTATCCTACAATATGATAAAACTATCAAATTATGTACTTATTCATAATTCTTGTGGGTATATTATGAAAATAACTTGATTTTTTATCCTAACTAATTATATAAATATAATAAAAGTTCATGTGGGATAAAATTTATTATATTAAATTTAATTAATTACAATCAATGTCTATAAATCCTTATATGATCCTAAAATAACATAATATATAATTTATTTAATTAATTAAAGATGTTGTGGCTAATCCTTAATTAATTAAATTATATAGATCACTAGACATTTAAATTTTATGCATAAAATTAAGTGTTATGAGAATAATTCCTATGGAAAATATTTTATATTATGTACCAAAATATTCTCATATATCAAGTATTAAACATAAACAAATATTGCATAATTAATCATAATATTATGCATATATTAAATGATTGCACGAAAGTCAAACCAGATGAAAAAGTATCAATTTTATAAATGTTAGAAATCTAATTACCCAATGATTTGTAAACTCGCTTTGATCAAAAGTTCGAAAAATCAACTTTGGAATCAAAAGGAAAAAATAAAAATAAAAAAATAAAATTTCAAGGTATTTTACGAATGTTTCTCTTAGAACTCAAAACAACAAGGCAGAGGTTCAACCTGGCTCTAATACCAACTGTTAGACTAGAATATAATTTAACATGCTTCAATATATTTAAACAGCACTTAGATCAATGTGCAATGAGATCGAAGATTACCTCCCGCCATTGCTGTCTTTCTCGTTGAGTTCTTGATATAGAATTTCTTTTGATTTTGGTGTTTCTAAGTCCTTAGAACACCTAATATGATGGTGTATGATTAAGAAGAAAATGGTGCTTGAGCTTGGGGACCAAACCATGTATTTATGCACGTCCTCCCATCAAGAACGTTCATTCGTTACCAATTTTTTTCAGCACAATCAATGAGAAAGTAATTGAAGACACATTAAGATTAAGAGGTTTGTAAATGAAGGAATTAAGAGGTTTGTAATTGAAGGTACATTAAGAGAGGATTGAAATTTAAGGTACATTAAGAAGTTCGAAAATTAAGGCACATTAGGGGGTTTGAAACGTTTGGACCACAATAAAGGAAAACGGGAAAAGTTTTACATGTATCATTTCAAAACACAAGCACAACGAACCAGAAAATGGCTTTGTACTAAAAAAAAAGAATATGAAAAAATAAAACCAGAATTTTACAACAAGAATGCAAGAATTTTAGTTCAAGAGAATGAGATATGATGATATTTATGTTTGCATATCATTGGTGTAAGGAATAAGACGTCCATAGTGTCCTATTTATAGATGATGAAGAGTTGGGAACGAAGTGGTGTGGAGCCAAATCGTGCATCATTTCAAAAGGACGCGTCTGTATGTTTGACCATGCGATCGCATGGTAAAAATTTTGACCCGATTTTTTCCTTCTCCGTAATTTCTCATTTATCCGATATTGGTTTCGTGACGCCAAATATACCTTTTCACAAATGCAGAGAAATCTGAATTCTCTTTCGAGGTGAAATGTTGAATTACCAAAATACCTTCCAAAAACCAGTTCAAAACTGAGGTAAACAGCAAAAAATGGTCCATGCGACTACATGGCTTTGTTCCCTACGATCACATGGTAAGACAAAAAATCATTCTACTGAAAAAATCAGCAGGTGGCAATCGCATGCTAATTTGCCCATGCGATCGCATAGACCACTTGCTATGAAAGATAAACTATTTGCCTAAACGGATTGAGTCGGGTTTGAATATTTGGTCGAAGTTGACACGAAATCACTTTTAGTTAGTTTTCAACACTTAACCAATTTCTCGAATTCTTAAACCAATTTCCAACAATTCCCCACATGAATGAAAATTCTTTGATATGTACAACACGATGTAAATGAAATGCAGACTTTAACAAATAGAGTACATGCGACACGTCATGGCATCAAAATAGGTAGCTTGTAGCTTTGAACCTTCTTTATTTGAGTACAATCGGATTTACTAGGCTAGTTGGTGAACGCGGTGTTTATGAACCATCCAGCCGTTTGTGTAAACTCAATCAACTGTACCAACACCATAACTCATCTAACTTTTTGGTTCTCATGGTTGTGTCCATTTTGGCCCTGAACAACTCTTGGTTTTATAAGTGCTCTATGAGAATTGAGCCTTAAATTCTCGTAGAAATAGCCCCACTTCACACTTATATAGGTGATCTCTTACCTTTCTATTTCAAAGTTTTGAATCATTAAAAGTATATATGTATACTTATCCTTATAAAAATTTTCCGAATAATTTATGACTTAGTTGTCCTATTGAACCAAGATTTTGAGATCTCCAATCTACAAGGTTGGGTTTCCGTCATAATAATTCTATTCAATAGACTTTAGGCCCATTCCCTCGAGAGATGGTATACTGGATTTCTTGCAAGTCATTTCGTCAAAGGATCAACCAAGTTTTCTTTTGACTTTACATAATTAATAGAGATTATACCATTCGATATTAACTGTTTAGTGGTATTATGTCTTCGACGGATATGTCGAGACTTATCATTATACATAATGTTTTGTGCCCTTGTTATTGCCGACTGATTATCGCAAAGTATGTTAATCGCAGAAATCGGCTCTTCCCAACATAGGATTTTCTCAAGGAAATTACGAAGCCATTCTGCTTTTTCTCCAGCTTTGTCTAAGGCAATAAACTCAGATTCTATTGTGGATCGAGCTATACATGTTTACTTAGACGATTTCCAGGACACAACTCCACCTCTAATGGTAAATACATAACCACTTGTGGATTTTGAATCCTTAGTGTCAGATATCTAATTTGCATCGGTATATCCTTCTAATACCGCGGGATATCTTAAGTAGTGTAATCCATATTCAACCGTGTGTCTTAAGTATCTAAGAACTCGGCTTAACGCCTTCCAATGTTCAACACTTGGATTACTAGTGAATCTACTCAATTTGTTGATTATGTATGCTATATTCGATCTTGTGCAGTTGATAATATACATCAAACTGCCTATGACACGTGAATATTCCAATTGAGATACGGGCTCACCAGTATGCTTAGCTAAGTATATACCTAAGTCAACTAGTGACTTAACTAGTTTGTCGTCATACACTTTAAACTTCTTAAGTATGGTCTCAACATAGTGTGATTGAGATAATGACAAACCATCGGATGTCTTAGAGATTTTAATTCCTAATATTACATCCGTCACTCCCATATCCTTCATGTCAAAATATTTTGTTAACATTTTCTTAGTCGAACAAATGACTTTTGAGTTATTTCCCATAATTAGCATATTGTTAATGTCTAGGCATACGATTACATATTCGTTAAGTGTGTTTTTAATGTAGACACACTTGTCACATTCATTGATTTTGAAGCCATTTGACAACATAGTTTTATCAAACTTTTCATGCCATTGCTTCGGTACTTGTTTTAATCCATACAATGATTTTACAAGTTTACACACCTTTTTATTTTCCGATGCAACAAACCCTTCGAGTTGTTCTATGTAGATTTTTTCTTTTAATTCACCGTTTAGAAACGCAGATTTAACATCCATTTGATGTATTTCAAGATTATGCAATACCGCAATTGTCAAGACATGTATAGACGTGATTCTTGTCACTGGTGAATAAGTATCAAAGAAATTGAATCCTTCTTTTTGTTTATACCCTTTGGCTACTAATCTAGCCTTGTATTTATCTATTAATCTATTCAACTTTAATTTCTTTTTGAAGATCCATTTGCAGCCTAAAGCTTTGTTTCCGAGAGGGAGTTCAACCAATTCTCAAGTATGATTACTCATGATGGATTCAATTTCGTTACGTACAGCTTCTTTCCAAAAAGGAGCTTTGGGAGAGGTCGTTTGCTTCATCAAATGTCCTTAGATCATTTTTAAGTAAATTGGTTACGAATTCTGGACCGAGTGTCTTATCAATTTATTACCTTTTACTACGTCTCGGTTCTTCATTTATTTGAAGATTGTCGTCATTTCCATGTATGTTATCATAATTTCATTTATTTGAACTTACTTCTTTTTCTTTACAAGGAAAATTGTCTTCAAAGAAGACCGCATTTCTTGATTCAATAATCGTACCTTCATGTACATCAAGTACTTCTGATTTATGAATCAAGAATCGATATGCACTACTATTGATTGCATATCCAATAAAGACAGAATCAATTGTCTTTGGTCCAATTCTAACTTGTTTAGGTTTGGGTATGTGTACTTTTGCTAAGCACCCCTACACTTTGAGATATTTGTATAAAGGTTTCCAACCTTTCCATGATTCGTAAGGTGATTCAAACTTATTCTTGTGTGGTATTTTATTTAGGATATGATTTACAGAAAGTATGGCTTCTCCCCACAAGTTTTGAAGTAAGCCCGAACTAATCAGCATTGCATTCATCATTCCTTTAGTGTTCGATTCTTGCGTTCAACAATCCCATTAGATTGAGGTAAATATGGTACAGTGAATCCAGATTCTACACAAAATTCTTCAAATGGTGCAACGTATTCTCCACCTCTATTACTATGAATCATTTTTATTCGTTCTCCAAGTTGATTTTGAACTTCGATTTTGTAGTGTTTAAATACTTCCAAAGCTTCATGTTTGCTTTTCAACAAGTATACGTAGCAGTACCTTGTACAATTATCTATGAATAAAATACTTTTTACCACTTCTTGTTTGTACGAACTTTAAATCACATACATCCGTGTGAATTAGTTCTGAAGGTGTTGTGGTTCGTTTAACCGAATAAAAAGGTGTTTTGGCCGCTTTTGCCTCTACACATATTTCGTATTTTCCATTATTAAAATACATATTCGGAAGTAAACTTAAATTCATTAACTTGCGTATTGAATTAAAGTTTGCATGTCCTAATCTATGATGCCATAAATTAGATGACTCAAGAATATAAACGGAAGATGACGTTTTATTCCTCATATTTTTCTGTACAACAGTTAGGACATTCATTTTGAATAGTCCATGTTTTACATAGCCTTTGCCTACATATACGTTATTCTTGGTAAGTACAAACTTATCCGAAACAAAGACTAACTTAAAGCCATTCTTGCTTAACAAAGAACCTGACACAAAGTTCTTGCGAATATTCGGCACGTGAAGAACATTGTTGAGGCTAAGTTACGTTCCCGATGTCATCTTCAATATCACTTTGCCTTGTCCTTCCACTTTGGATGCTAAGGAGTTCTCCATAAACAGTTTTTCTCTATCGGTTGGAGTGTAGAATGTGAACATTTCTTTAACAGCACATATGTGACGGGTTGCACTCGTATCAACCCACCATTCCATGGGATTTCCAACGTTGTTGCATTCTGAAACAACTGTCGATAAGTTCATATCAGATATGCCATTTGATATGGCATCAGATTCAGCTATGTTCACTTGGGCTTGCTTCTTTGGTTTGCGACAATCGATAGGGCGATGTCCAGCCTTTCCACAATTATAGCAGTTGCCCTTGAGCTTCTTTGCATTCTTCTTTGTAGATTCAAAGGAATGCTTTTTCTTCTTTTCTTTGTTGTTGTTGGATTCCACCACATTTGCCTTTGATTGTGGTATGCTATTTTCAACACGCTTGTCCAAACTTCGGTTGTCTTCTTCAATCCTTAGGCGGACCACAAGTTCTTCAATGTTCACCTCCTTGCACTTATGGTTGAGATAGTTCTTGAAGTCCCTCCACATGGGTGGAAATTTCTTGATGATTGCAGCCACTTGAAATGATTCACTTAGAGACATATTCTCCGCGTAAATGTCATTTAGTATGATTTGCAACTCTTGCACTTGACTGATGACTGTCTTTGAATCTACCATCTTGTAGTCCAAGAACTTTCCCACAATAAAATTCTTTCTTCCAGCATCTTCAATCTTGTATTTCCTTTCCAAGGATTCCCATAAATCCTTTGCAGATTGCTTGGAACAAGACACGTTGTATAAGGTGTTGTCCAAACCATTCAGAATGTAATTCTTACATAGAAAATCTGAATGTTTCTAGACATCCAAAACAATCAATGATGCCCTATTGTTTTCTCCTTCTTGTACGGCAGGAGGATCTTCATTCAAGAATTTTGCCAAGTTGATGGTTGGCCAAGTTGATAGTTGTGAAATAGAATAGCATTTTCTGTTGCCATCTTTTGAATTCAACCCCAATAAATTTCTCCCATTTTTCCCCATGTGGAACGGAGTTTGAATGTAAAGTAGTAGAGGAAGCCACAACCGGAAAAATCACACTGGTAGGAATACTTCCTTCAGAAGTTCCCATATTCGAAGTATCATTCGGAATAGTATCAGTAATAACTGTTGTATTCATTTCTGTTTACGTAAAATAGAAGATCAACAAATCCAAGTAGAAGAATAGGAGAAGTTAAACTAACAGGTTTAACCGAACAAAGATGTCTCTTATAATGAAATATCGAAATTCAACTTAAGATTGTTATGTTGTATTTGTGTATAGAGACGCCAAAGAACAAAATAACGGTAAGGAAACAAGAATAACAGCAAAGTCGAGGCAAGTGTTGAACACTTTGTTCTTAAGTTGAATTTGTCCCGCAACGGTGCCCACGGTTTATGGCAATCTACTCCCAAGACACAACGACCTCCACTTGTATTTGTAGCACTTCAAAACACAATGACAACGAACTAGAAAATGGCTTTGTACTTCTAAAAAAAAAATATGAAAAAATTAAACCAGAATTTTACAACAAGAATGCAAGAATTTTGGTTCAACATAAGGAGATATGATGATATTTATGTTTGCATATCATTGGTCTAAGGAATAGGACTTCTCTAGTGTCCTATTTATAGATGATGAATAGTTGGGAACGAAGTGGTGTGGAGCCAAATTGTGCATCACTTTAAAAAGACGCGTTTGTACGTTTGACCATGCGACGCATAGTTATTAGACCTTGCGATCGCGTGGTCAAAATTTTGACCAGATTTTTTCCTTCTCAGTAATTTCTCATTCATCTGATATTGGCTTCGAGGCCAAATATACAAATGCAGAGAAATCTGAATTCTCTTTCGGGGTGAAAGGTTGAATTACCAAAATGCCTTCCAAAAACCAGTTCAAAACCGAGGTAAACAGCAAAAATGGTCCAAGCGACCGCATGGTAGGACAAAAAAATATTCTGCTAAAAAAATCAGCAGATGGCGATCGCATGCTAATTTGCCCATGTGATCGCATAGGCTACTTGCTGTGAAAGACACCTAAACGGATTGAGTTGAGTTTGAATATTTGGCCGAAGTTGACACGAAGTTACTTTTAGTTGGTTTTCAACACTTAATCAATTTCTCGAATTCTTAAACCAATTTCCAACAATCACATCTTCTACATCAATGAACGTGCATAACTAGAACCAGAAGGAATCGAAATTGCAGAGCATCGTTTTCCCCAAAGGATAGCAGTTAGAGATATTGAAACTCGGAAAGCAAACAAAATAAAAAATAAATAACAGATTTCAAAATCAATCGTGTCAAACAGATTTCTTCTTTTTAAGTTTTAACATGCAGAGTCGTAAGGAAACAGGGATGCTTTAATTTGTGTGTGTTGCACGGGCCATTAGTGCAGTTCATTTGTTTTTTTTCTAGTAGCAATACCACATGACCATAATCTGTTTGTAATTGAGAGAAGAATATCAGAACCTTGTTCTAATTCCCTTTGTGCTCTCAGCAGTTTCTCCCTTCCGTAAAGCTAGGCCTGATGGTTTAAGGTTAGACTTAGCTATTTCAATTATACTTTGGCATTGTTTAGCTGTCACAAAATTAGGAAAATACAGTGCCCGTGGTCTCCAACTCAAGACCTGCATCAATAACAAAGGTTTACATTTAAGAATAGCAGACAGAACATTTTATATCTTACAAAATTATGAAAAATAATCTTCTATCCAAATCTATAATGTATTCCGACTTCCTTACTACTGTTTAGTCCAATCCTGATCCCTTAATTCTTGGGAAGATAGTCACTGCCAATTGAAGACATAATTGAAATAAATAAGTTTGTCATGTGTCTAATTTATACTTTTAGATAAAGTGGTTTAACATGATATAAGAGCACACAGAGGTCCTTTGTTCGAGAAAAAATGAATATGGCTTGCGCGTGAAGAGACGTGTTGAAGACATAATCTAAATAAATAAGTTTGTGCCCCTTAAAAAGCTTAAATTTTTAGACAGTGTGAATCAACCAAAATATAGATCTAGGCGTTATTGATCTTGTAATTATCACTTATATCTAGATCATTGGCAATGCATTTCAGACTAAATCCTACAAGAATCAAATCAAATTAAACTTACCCAATACTCATCTTGTTCTACACTAAGCTTTTCCTATATTGAACATTATATTAGGGAGAAATTGGCGCAAATCTCATTATGGAAATGGTCCATAACCTTAATTTTTGGTACGGAAGTTTCTAACTTATGAGTTTTGGTGCACAATTGATCCTTATTTGATGAAAAAAACAAATATGCACTTATTTTGAATTAGAAAAATTTTTAATTGGACTCCCAACTTTTGTAAAAAGTGCAAATAGGTACGATATTTTTATTTTTTATAAAAAATTAAAAGAGACCAACAAATTGATAATATACTAAATTATTTTGTATATTTTACAAACTATTATAAAATAACTTAAATTTAAGCTCAAATTATTAACAAACGTGTTAATTAAATATTTTATTATTATTATTAAGTAATCATATAAATTTAAACTTTAATTTTATCGTTATAACATAAAAAAAAAATGCTAAAATATTTTTATTTAATTGAGCAATTGTTTATTAACTACAAATATTAAAGTTCAAATTGTATTCTTCATATTTTAATGAGAAATTGGCGCAAATGG
The DNA here is from genome assembly GCA_023638005.1 of Forsythia suspensa. Lineage (NCBI taxonomy): Eukaryota > Viridiplantae > Streptophyta > Magnoliopsida > Lamiales > Oleaceae > Forsythia > Forsythia suspensa. The sequence goes on along the minus strand of CM042670.1, from coordinate 29,497,617 downwards.
TCTATAACCTTTATTTTTTGGTGCAACAGTCCATAACTTATGTATTTTGGTGCGTGATTAGTCCTTATTTGATAAAAAAGACAAAAATATCCTTAATTTTAGTTTAAAAAAATTGCAATTGAATTTCTAACCTTTGCAAAATGTGCAAATAAGTCCGATACATTTATTAAACAATATTTAATTTAGCATATTAAATATATCGTTATAGTTGTGTCGATTGAATTTTTCATAAGAGAAAAATATAAAATTATTGCGCTTTAGGTATATGTAATTGTTATGTGATGTGAAAAACTTGAATAAAAATTAAGTTAAAGAAATAACAAAATGACATATATAATTTTATGACATTGAATCAATCTTATTATTTTTTTAATATAAAAATACTAACAATATTAATTTACACATTTTATATTCTTTATTTTTGAACGATAATAAAACGATAAATTAAAATATGAAGAATACAAGTTGTGCTATAATATTTGTAGTTAATAAACTAATAGCTCAATTAAATAATAATATTTGAGCATCAAGTTTGTGACAAATTTATTTTTCTTTTTATGTTGTAACTTTAAATTAAAGTTTAAATTTTAATGATTACTTAATAATAAAAAAATAATTTTAATTAATACGTTTGTTAATAATTATGAGCTTAAATTTTAGTTATTTTATAATAGTTCGTAAAATATACAAAATAATTTAGTATATTATCAATTTGTTAGTTTCTTTTAATTTTTTTATAAAAAATAAAAGTATCGGACCCATTTGTATTTTTTGCAAAGGTTAGGAATCCAATTGATTTTTTTTTAAAAAAAAAATAAGGGCATATTTGTCTTTTTATTAAATAGGGACCAATTGTGCACCAAAACACATAGGTTGGGGACTTATGTGCCAAAAAATAAAAGTTAGGGACCATTTCTATAATGAGAGCAAAGGTTAGGGGTTGTTGCACCAAAAAACAAAGTTAGGGACCATTTGCATAATAAAGGAAAATGTTAGGGACCATTTGTGCCAATTTCCCTATTTTAATTTATCATTTATTTATCGTTCAAAAAAAAGGTTAGAATTAATTTTGTTAGTATTTTTATGTTAAAAATAATAATAATAAGCCATTTATTTTAATTTTGATTTTCTTTAAAAAGTTTCAAAGTCAACAATTAATTTTAACCACACATTAATGGTCCCACAACTTTTCAACCACAATTTTTTTATCAACTTTTACAAAAAATCTTATTTTAAAAAATCAAATAATAAGATTGATTGAATGTCATAAAATTATATACGCTATTTATTTATTTATTTATTTAACTTAATTTTTATTCAAGTTTTTTCACATCACATCACATCACATCACATAACAATTACATATACCTTAAAGCGCATAATAATTTTATATGTTTCTTTTATGAAAAATTTAATTGATACGACTATAGTGATTTATTTAATATCCTAAATTAAATATTATTTAATAAATGTATCGGACACATTAAAATATTTTGTAAAGATTAGAAATTCAGTTGCAATTTTTTTATATTAAAACTAAATGTATTTTTGTCTTTTTTTTATTAGATAAGGACCAATCACAGGCACCATAATATACGTAGATTAGGGACTACTATGCCAAAAAATAAAAATTAGAGACAATTTCTGTACTAAAGACAAAGGTTAGGAGCCATTTGCGCTAATTTTCCTTATTCGGTTAAAACATTTCATGATTATGGGATTGTACAAAAATTTCTAATTGAAGACTTAATTTAAATAAATAAACTTTGTTCCCTACAGCATATTAAACTTTTAAGATGAGGTAAGGAGTTTCAACGCATTTTGGATGGTTTGGCTTCAAGTTTCGTGATCATATATATAAAAAAATTGTGTGCCTTTAACCAAAAAAATAAAGAAAAAGTGAATTTAGATGATACGTTGAAGAGATAATTTCAATAAATAAATTTGTGAACAAGAGTTATTAAGGAACCTGAAATGAGATAGAATTGACTGAAGACTCTCCACTTTCACCATGCCACAACGAGTCTCCCTCTTCTTCTCGAAACTTCTCGAGAAATTTATGTCGAGATCCATTCCTATTCAAACCCTGCAAACAAAATCCATGCATATAAATGAACCATAAACAAAACCCAGATGGATTTGAAGAGAAAAAACAGACCTGAGAGAAGATTCTGCATCCAAACCAAAAAAGGAGAAAGAAACAGATGCATAAGAAAAAGACAATCTGTAATCTTCTCTTGGGTTTGATGCCCAGAACTCTATTAGCTTTATATTTCATGATTGGTATCAAAGGCAAATTTTTTTGGATCTACACAAGAGGTTGAAAGTATTTTGATTTTGAGAAAATAGTAATACGAGATTGTGGGTTTGGAGGGTGACAAAACCCGATAATGGCGGGAGTATTTTCTTCTGTTTGACGTCAAATATTTGACAAAGATTATGTTCTTGAGTTCTTGTCTTATTAAATTACGTGTACACTGATAAAAAAAAAAAAAAAAAGTGTTCTTCCAAGTTTTTAACAATATTTTGGTGATTAGAAATAGATAGTGCATGTCTAGAAGTAAGAACATGTTTGGTTAAGATTAAAAGGTTTATAAAGTTTTATAAAAAAATAAATTTGTTTTATTGTTATAAGTTGAAAATAAATAAGTTATTTATTTTTATATTAATATAAGAATAATTTTTAAATAAATAATTTTTTACTTAAAACTAATTATAAAATTAACTTATTAAAATATGTTTGAAAATTAAAAAAAATACTTCAAAAATTAAAAGTAACTTTTACTTATTTGTTAGTTTAGCCAAACATGATGTCACAAAATATAAAGATTGTCTGAGTTATATTTTGAAAATAAATAAACAAATAAACAAACAAAAAAAAACCCTTATAAACCTTCAACAAAATTTGTGAGTTGAAATGAAAACTTTTAATTCACTCTAGTCCACTGCGTACAAAATTTGTAGGTTAAAATAAGTTAAATAAGCAAGTTAAACTTCACTTATTTGACTTATTTATCTCGGACATATTCTCATGCATGATTTAACCACATAATTTCGTGAGGTTCATGACTTATAATCTATGAACTTATTAGCCAAACATACTAAAGAACTTGGTTAGTCAATCTCTCCACATTGATGAAGCCATCTTTTGATCCATTAAGCCAAACAAAGGTGACTCACATTTTTACATCATATTCAATCCTAGAACATTTTCACATTGTGGATTGCACTAAAAATGTACCATAATTTCATGGGGTTCAAGACTTATAATCTATGAACTTATCAGCCAAACATATATACTAGAGAACTTGGTTAGTCAATCTCTCCACATTGATCAAGCCATCTTCAAATCCATTAAGCCAAACAAAGGTGACTCATGATTTTACATCATATTCAATCCTAGTGCATCTAATAAAAAAATATTGTGGATTGTACCAAACAAAACAAAAAAGTGTAAAATTGAATAATTTCGTGGGGTTCATGACTTATAATCTTTGAACTTATTAGCCAAACATACTAGAGAACTTGGTTAGTCAATCTCTCCACATTGATCAAGCTACCAGATCCATTAAGCCAGCCAACAAGGTGACTCACGTTTTTACACCATATTCAATCCTAGAGCATCTCCACATTGTGGATTGCACTAAAAAGTTTACCATATTGCCCAAAATGCTTATATGGCAAAAAAAAAAAAAAAAATGGAAGATATATAGCATGCACACATATTCCATTTTTTTTTAAATAATATATCTTTATTGAAATGTGTACTTTTATTTAATTTTTTATAATTTATCTACATCTTGTTATCTTATAAATGTGGCCACAATTTTCTTAATCCACAACTCCATTGAAAATATATTCTCTCTATTCTCCATCTTATTTGTCACATGTACAACAAATCATTCCACTCTGTTGTACTGGAGATATTTTTATATATATTAATATTAACTATTTAAATAGAGATCGATGCTGATTTTGGTTTTTATTTTTATTTTTATGTAATCATAGTATCTCCACGTGACCAAATTAAATTGCAAGACCAAATTCGTTGATGATTCACCCATCCTTAAGTAATGGACACACAATTGAACAACGCCACACAGCGGACATCAAAGTCACACGAATGAACATATATTCTTTATCTGTTTATAGAGAAGATTACTCGGTGACTAGGTATGCTAATTATAGTACAAAGTTACAGCATCCTCTTTTATTTAGAATATTACTTATAATCAGTTCATCACCTCATATTATAAGAACCTGTAGATTACTCATATATTAATGATGGGATTTTCCTTTTACTTTACCGCATTGGTCAAGATTAACAAAAGAATTTATTCTTCATTAATTGGAATAATGACTTGTAATTAATTAATGGCATATATAAAAGGTCTTGCACTTGTTTGAAACTACTCTCACTTGCCATGGCCAGAGCTGGGATTATGAAGACCAAGTTATTGTTGCTTGATAGGTTAATTATCCTTTTTAATTGAATTATATTCTGCTTATAATTTAGTTTTAAGTTACTGTTCTTAACTAGTAGAGTCTAACTGTTAATTATAACTAGTATACCGCTTTTCTTTGTGGTGGAATCCGATCGTAGATGATTTTAATAGATTGAGGAGTTGAGAAGAATGATAGAGAGAGAGAGAAAGAGAGAGAGAGTTTTGTTTGAGGGGAGTTTGCTTTTGATGAATATGGAGAAATTGAGGAATTGAGAGAGAGATAAATGAATTTTAGTTTGAGAGGATAAAGACTTAGTGACGAACAAATAAGTACTTTTTTTGTGCTTGTAGCAGAGTAAACCTTCTTATGGTCGGTGATTAGAGATGAAAACAAAAGATGATGAAATGATGCATATAGATAACCATAATTGCGGCCCACGTAATCAGTAGTGTCAATCGAGTTGAACATCTCGAGTCGAGTGATCGGGACAAGGACTATTATGTGTTAATGTTTTGAATTTTATTTATATTTTGCCCTACGGACTATAGTACCAATTCCTAAACATCTCGATTTCAAAGGTGGTCAACTTAAATCTAGGCGAGTCGATCACTTTGACACCACTAATCATACACGTAATTAATATTCGTGTGCAGGCAGGTTGAAGTTAAACCAGTTGGACGTTGCATCAGCAAGCTTGCGAGGTTAAATCATAAAAGGAAGACGAAAGAATCAGTAAAGGGCGGGGATAAGGTGCAGCAGGAGCACGATGGACCACTTTGCTGGTTGCCTCATCCACGCACAGGGATATACTTTCCCAAAGGCCATGAATCGGTGATGGATGATGTCCCAACCGATGCAGCATCCTTTGATCGAACTTACTGGATGAGGAATATTGAGGGAGTTGATAGACCAGATCTACCTGATAATTTGCAACACTGAATAATTAACGTTTTCGAGAAATGATATGTTTCTCCAATCGGGCAAATCATATGTTGCCCAATTCGGGCAACGTATCATTTCTCTAATGTTTTTATGTTTGATTTGTATAATAAGCAAGTTTCAAATTAGTTAAATAATATTTGAGACATTTGCAATTTTCGTTCTTGACTTTTACAGTTTGTTATAATCTTTTTTTTAACATGAGATATCCTTAACATTTCATTTAATTACAAATCACATCTCCGTTGACACATTTTGACAAATTTACCATTTTCTTAAATAAACAAAAATAAATTACAAAAAAAGTCTCATAACTTTTTAAAAAGTACAAAGTACCTTTTTCCTCACCTACCTTACCCCCACTCACCCACCTATCCCAACTCATTCCTGGAGAAAGCATGATTTAGTTTACTTTTTAGACGAAAAGATGCAAAATGAAATAGCCATTTTTATTGGGTGGGAAAGAAGCATTAGTGATCAATGTAGGTTATGGTGTACGCATTAGGTCGTTTTTATGGCTTCTGATGGTGGTGGTTGGATGATGAGAATAGAAAAACATATTGGAGTTGGGCAGGGGTAGCAGCCCTGGCGGGGCTGGGTTGGGGAAAATTGATGGCAAATTATTTCAACATCTTTATCTTTTTTAGACAACTGATTTGCTCTTTACCCAATTTCATCCATTCTCTCCATCATTGAGGATCCGGCGAAACCCGCATATAATAATGACCCGACGCAGACCCATTTTGTGGGTTGAGCTTGGCTGCTATTACCAAATGCTCCACTGCTCTCCCTACTTTCTTGCAGTTTCTCTCCAATTTTCCCATAAAAAAACTCTATGCATAACAAAATCAGTAATTGAGATGAAGAGAAGAAACACAACCACAAACAATTAAGATAGTATTTTTACCAAATTAAAATGGATAGATGGGTCATCGGGGTCAGAATCTATTGATTCTTGCAATCGCTTTACAATAGCATTGTCATTTTCTTCCTAGGCCTGCTGTAAAAATGAGATTGAAAATGGTAAAATCAGGACCATTTTAGTACAAACAATTGAAATTGCGGCTTAGTTCGGAGGTAAGGTGGCTATGGTGGGATGAGTTGGGGTGAGTGAAAGAAGAAGTTGCTTTGTACTTTTTGAAAAAAATTTGCAATTTTTTCTTATTTTTTGTTGTTTTATTATTTTCTTTTATTTTTGTTTATTTAAAATAAAAGAAAATTCATCATATGTCAATGAAGACGTGATTTGCAATTAAATGGAGGATTAATTACACTAATGGTCTCTGTTGACCTCCAAAAATGGTTGCCAACAGGATCCCCACGCTACCTCTGCCCCCGTGTACTTTCCTCTTACTAGGCCTGCCACGTGGTTTATTCAACCACGTAGATAATCCACCGTCCGGATGGAAGGGAGATAAAAGGTCAAGGACACTTTTGAAGCAAAGGTGATAGCCTAAGGGCCTCTCACTAACAAATTCCCAGGCGGTTATGGCACTCAAGGATAGTTAGAATTGAGGACTTGATATATGTGTGGTGAGAGTAATATTTTCTACATCATTTTCTTGTGGTTATGAATTGGGTATTTATAGGCTGGTTCTCTTGGTTTGTCTCCCCATCGATTAACGACACGTGGTTCAATTCAAAAGACTTTGTAGTCTTGTCTTGTCTTGTCCTTGGTGTCACATCATCATTTAATGGGAGGGTATTTTCCGGTAGTAATCTAAAAAGGCTATGATGGCGATTGGCGCGTTTTGCGACCGTCCCTTTGTCCTTTCGCGTCTATTCCACGGTGTGTCGGGGAGGAGGCGGTACCCCATCTGGGTGGGGTGTGATCCACGAGTACAGCGTCAGACACGGGTTCCTCAGCCCAAACCGCCTCGGAAAGGAGTGACTCGAGGCGGGTTGACTTGGTCGACGCCAGCGTGGAATTCGGGAGGCTTGCCTTGCCAGCGGGGACCGAGGCGTAATGATAGTCCCCAGTCCAGGCCCCAATCATTTATGTGGGCGTGGGCTTGGTGAGAAATGGGAGGAAAAAGTTATGGGGTATACGCCGGTATTTAAGATCATTTGGGGCAATAGTCCCAAAAGCATGGGAACCTCATTGATGTGGGGTGCTTGCTTTTGCAGATGGGAGAGCCCTTCCAAGAGGCGGTGAGGCGATTCCATTTGGGAGGCCATGACGCGTCTTTGGAGCACTTAAGGAAGAGGCGGCACGGGGCGATCCCATTTGGGAGGCCATGACGCGTCTTTGGAGCCTTAAGAAGAGGCAAGCGGCGTGAGGCGGTCCCATTTGGGAGGCCATGACGCGTCTTTGAGCATAAGGAAGAGGCAAGCGGAGGCGGTCCCATTTGGGAGGCCGGGGACGCGTCTTTGGAGCCTTAGGAGGAGGCGGCGGCGGAGGCGTCCCATTTGGGGAGGCCGCGACGCGTCTTTGGAGCACGAAGGAGGAGGCGATAGCGAGGCGATCCCATTTGGGAGGCCATGACGCGTCTTTGGAGCCTTAAGGAAGAGGAAGAGCGAGGTCGTCCCATTTGGGGAGCCCTGCGGCGGTTGTAATCATTAGAGGATATGGGGAGCATAGAACGTCTTGTTGGGCGTCTTTGAAAAGGCAGGCTGCGGTATTTAATGTGCACAACTTGCTAGGGGATGGAGCGTCTTTCTGGACCCTCACGTACGCGCGAGTGGATGATACCGCATTTTTTAGGACGTTGATCCAGGGTTTTATTTGCACGGCCATTTGAATTCAAAGGTTGGGATGAACTTCTCGTTTGGGTGGCCAGGATGGATCTTGGTTTTGATCCGACGGTCATGCGTCGATCCGCTTTTTCTTATAAAGGAGAAGTTTCCCATATTTACATCGATGATGCGTGCGTGTTAAGGCGAGAGAGAGATATCCGTGACCGTGTTTCCGGTGTGTTGAAGATACTAAACGACCTTTCGGTGGGAGAGAACTTCTAGTTTTAGGTACCCACTAAACCCTCTCATTTTATTTTTTGTTGTGTTTGTGGAGGGATGTATGGTTCGAGAGGGAGAGGCTGCGATCGCGGTGACCCGGTGAGTGTTGGGCAGGATATCTCGAAAGTATCTCCGTCTGCGCGACGGTGATACCCATTCGAAGCGCGTTATTTATTCATTGGGGAGGAGTTTGCTATAATCCGTCGTGCCAGAGGACGACACGGGCCCTGGTCCCTCGGATAGTGGAGCCGTGGGGCGGGGGCCCATCTGCCGGTGGCAGTGGGTTGCCATGGATATCCTCGTCATGAACGAGGGCGATATGATGAATATCGGGAGGATGTTCCAAGTCCCTAGCGATATAGAGCTCGCGTTACAGGCCCTAATGAGAGGGCGTGCTTGCGAGGAGGGCTGTGACTGCTGTGCACTTCCAATCCTTCAATGCCGGGATGAGGCGCCATTGGATCCATTTTATAGGAGGATTCTTAGGGCTTATGGCTTGGCACCCACCGGGTAGCTCCTAACAATTTGGAGCCAAATGGCGGGAGTCTATACCGTGGTTCGACCCACTCCATTGGGTTCGAGATGCCCCTCCCGTCTTCCAAACAGTGTACCTCCAAGAAGAAGCCAAGAAAAAGGACGAGGGGGAGGAAGTGGGGTGGTATTATTTTGGTCCGTGGGGGTCGCACAAGCCCTTTGTGCTGGACTGCCCGTCCTCCATAAAGCACTGGAAGGAGGGTTGGTGTTGGGTGTCTGGGAATTGGCAGAGGGTGTTGGATGATCCGGAACCAGATCTGGAAGTGTCCGGCTTGTATGGAGTCGCGAGTGAGTGATTCGGAAGGGTGGGGTCGCTCTGTAATTGCCGTATGTTGACTACTTTTTGTTTGTATTGCAGACGCCCTCCACTAAGGTGTGAGTTAAAGGAGGAGGAGCTAGACATCATCCGAAAGCGATTCGCCCACCCGTGCAGGCGGAGAGAAGGTTTGACGCTCTTTTGAAGGCGCCAGCACTGATCGAACTTAGGCGGATGACTAGGAGAGGTTTGTATTTTATCTGCTACATACTTCATCTGAGAATTCACCCTAACCCTAAGCTGGCTATTTCGCAGATGATTTCGAGCAAGGCAAGAGGCCGAAGCCACCTCTTGCTAGGGTGATGGCGGCGAAGGTGAGGGAGCTCCGCCCTGGCTCCTCCGAGGACAGTCGCCAAAAGAGGGCGATTGAGGAAGTAAGCAAGGAGGCCGTCCGAGGAGAGGCACAGAAAGATGATGTGGAAACTATGTCACCCGAAGAGGGTGAACCGTTGGTAAAAAGAAAGAAGACCGCTCCGGCACGCGCCAGGCCAACCCTGAGAGGAATAATGAGCGGTGCTCGGTCGACTGGAGAGCCGGTCAGCAAAAGAAAATCGGTCGAGGTGGTCGAACAGCCGGTTGTCCATCCTCCCGATCCCAAGCAACGCCGTTTGGCCGTTCACGCCTCGGCATCGCTCGGACGATGCCCGCCGGTCTCCAAACAAGGAGAGAATGTACTGGTGAACCCCCCTCCTCCGCTTCGAAATCGAGGGAGCTTTTCGGCGGGTTAATTGGAGAGTTGGAGAGGAAGCTTCTCGGCCCCGATTAAGAACTGGAGTTTTACCCAGCCACAGGAGCGGAGGATTCAGAAATATGTTAGCGGTGTGGAGGCGTTCTCGGGAGAAGGGAGGCCGAGGATTGGATGGAGGCGTCTTTGGCGTGTTCTATTCGCTCGGCGGCCGTCCGGATGAAGTCCTCGTGGCGATGAGGGAGATGAAGAAGAAAATGTCGATGCCTCGGACGCCATTTCCCGGTCCGACCAGATCCGAGAGTGCCTTAATAACACTGTGGCGCTGGCCGAGAGTGCCAAATTGGCGTATGAGAAGGCCAAGCTTGACGGTAGAGGCCGAAAGCGGTGGCTATATTGACAAAGAAGCTCGATGACGCCGCCGTAAATGCTCGGACTATAGCCCGGAGGCATTGGAGGAGGCCAGCGGAAGAATCATCGATTGGTTGCAGAGAGGTGCTGCGAGGGAGGAAGAACTTGCAAGCTTAAGGTGAGTTGGAGGCTGTCGAGGGAGAAAGCGATGGTGAGTCCGTGTACTTTCCTCTTACTACCTCTGCCCCCGTGTACTTGCCAACAGGATCCCCACGCTACCTCTGCCCCCGTGTACTTTCCTCTTACTAGGCCTGCCACGTGGTTTATTCAACCACGTAGATAATCCACCGTCCGGATAAAAGGGAGATAAAAGGTCAAGGACACTTTTGAAGCAAAGGTAATAGCCTAAGGGTCTCTCACTAACAAATTCCCAGGCGGTTATGACACTCAAGGATAGTTAGAATTGAGGACTTGATATATGTGTGGTGAGAGTAATATTTTCAACATCCTTTTCTTGTGGTTATGAATTGGGTATTTATAGGCCGGTTCTCTTGGTTTGTCTCCCCATCGATTAACGACACGTGGTTCAATCCAAGAGACTTTGTAGTCTTGTCTTGTCTTGTCCTTTCCTTGGTGTCACATCATCATTTAATGGGAGGGTCTTTTCGGCCGTAATCTAAAAAAGGCTACGATGGCGATTGGCGCGTTTTGCGGTGTCACTTTGTCCTTTCGCGTCTATTCGCGGTGTGTCGAGGAGAGCGGTACCCCATCCGGGTGGGGTGTGATCCACAGTACACAGCGTCGGACACGGGTTCCTTGGCCCAAACCGCCTCGGAAGGAGTGACTCAAGGCGGGTTGACTTGGTCGACGCCACGTGGAATTCGGGAGGCTTGCCTTGCTTGGCGTGGGGCCGAGGCGTATCAGTCTCCATTCTTTCAAGCATAACGATTTCATCCACATTCAATTTTTTTTAGCAGATATCATCACCATTCTTTTATTTATTCGCACATATGGTCCCCAAATTATTATTTTTCACTATTTTGACAATTCTTTGACAATTTTACCCTTTGACTTAAATAAATTAAAATGATAGAAAAAGAAAATACAATAAAAACATTGCAATTGAACCCTTAACTTTTTCAAAAATACAAATAAATCTTAAACTATTTTATTTTATTCAAATAAGTGTTCTTCCCCAATTAAAAAAGAATTATTTCACCCACCACCCACCCACCCCACCCCATCCCCATCCCCATCCCCATCCCCATCACCCATCCCCATATTAGTCATTATCAAAACCATCATCTCACCATTACTCATAATGCCGCGGACCGCGTACCGCAACCTCGATCTCGTGCACCAATTCCGGCTCACGGGAAAGGCGATCCAGTAACACCATAGCCTTGTTCAAAGATTAGAACCAATAACATTTTAGGGAAGCCCTTTGAGGATATAAGGTCAAAATACAAACTTGGCAAAGAATTGGAAAAGGATCGGTTTGGGGTAACTTACCTTTGACCGAGATTGCAATCGGACCCACCTATGCTCGCAAGTCAATAATCAAGAGGAAGCTTGTGAGTAAGAATGATAAGGAGGATATGAAGAGGAAAGTTCATATCATGCAACGCTTGAGTGGGCGATTGAATATCGTCGAATTGAAGGGGTGCTTATGATGAGGATGAGGCGATGCTGTGCACGCGTTTTGATAGAGCTTTGTCTTGGGTGGGGAGCTCTTTGATATGATTATTGCTCGGGGCATTATTACGAAAGAGCTTTGTTGACCTCTGTAGACATATTGTTAATGTTGTTCACCATTGCCATTTTATGGGGGTGATGCATAGGGATCTCAATGGGAGAATTTCTTGCTTGCAAGTAGGGATGAGAAAGCAATGTTGAAGACAAGCGATTTTGGGCTCGTCTTTATTGAAGAAGGTATGTTTACGGCTTCTAGTGTTCCCATTTATTCAGTTAAATTTTATAGTTCAAGAATCTAATGTTATGTCATCTAAGTATTACATATATTGTTGGAAAAGCTGATTCTTTTTTACTTGGGGAACAACACTTATCTGAATAAAATATAATATTTTAAGATTTAATTGTACTTTTGAAAAGGTCAAGAACTCAATTGCAATATTTTTATTGTAATTTATTTTTCTATCATTTTAATTTATTTAAGTCAAAGGGCAAAATTGTCAAAGAATTGTCAAAATAGTGAAAAATAGTGATTTGGAGACCATCTGTGCAAATAAATGAAAGGATGTGAATGATATCTGCTAAAAAAATTGAATGAGAATGAAATCGTTATAAACCTGAAAGAATGAGGACCATTAGTGTAATTAACCCTTAAATGAAAGGTTTTAGATGTCTAGTGCTATAAAATTTGGTTGAAGGTAGATTGGTAACAAGCTACAAAAGTTGGAAACCAAAAGTGCAAATTGCCTATAATATTTCTTAAATCTGTTAACCAAAAAAATCCGATGATTATTGGGGTAACACTAACTATTTTTGTGTTTCAATGATAAAACTGTTCTATAATTCTAGTACACTAAATGAAAAATATGATATGTTAATTTACTAAACGAAAACATCCATAAGTTGAAATCTATGAGAATTCATGGCAATCGACGTGAGAATTCAAAAAAAAAAAAATAATCATAAAAATCTATTGAAATTTATAATATATAATTATGTTGAAATCTTATAAATTCTTTAAAATTCTATTTAAATTTCTAAATATTAAAAATTCTTTTAAAATTTGAGTTGAGAACACTCCTCTAAAATATGAATGTTAGCATATTTGTTTGTCCTTATAAGTATTTATAAGATAATCAAATATTATTTTATCTATACATTTCGTAAGATCCATAATTTTTATCCATTTTTAGAAAAAATAGCATATTTGGTCCTCAACCTTTTAAAAACGTAATGATATACCCCTAACATTTAAAAATAATCACTGAACATCTCAAATGTTTGAAAAAAATGGCATGTTAGTCCTTTATGATGAAATTGCCTTCTATTTAAAAAAAAAAAAAAAAAGATAAAAGAAAAAGAAGAAAAGAAAAATAAACAAATGTACTCTCTAAAATAAAGAATAACAAATAGGTCATCTTCTCTATTAAACCTAAAAATTCAAAATTCATCATCACCCCAAATCCCAAATATCCAAAAATCCACCACTCTAAACCTTTATGACAATTTATTGAGTTCATGGCAACCCATCGCCATGGTTACAAACTTACATGTAAGTTTTGCAAAGAGGTTTTAAGGAGACACACACTCAAAAAAACTCTTTAACTTCAAGAATGCTAATTTAAGAATATAACAAATGATTATGATTAACGGCTCTCTTCTTGAAACATTTCAGGTTTGATGGTCCCGGTGCCAAAAACATCTCCAGAAGCGTGGCGATTCAAGAGGGTGGAGAAAGTTCGGGAAAAAACCTCACAAGTTGGACGATTGAGCAAGTAGTCAGAAAATTTCTCCAACAACTCTATTGGCAGAGAAAATTGACGTCTCGGAAATACTAGCACTGGTGTGGTGGATTTTGGATCTTGGGGTGGTGGATTTTGGAATTTCTGAGATTTGGTGAGGTGGTGGATTTTGAATTTTGGGGTTTGATAAGGAAGATGGTCTATTAGTTATTTTTAGAGGTTACATTTGGTTATTTTTCTATTCTTATTTTTTGCTTTTTTGGTTTATTTAAAGAAAGATGATGAAATTTCGTCATAAAGAACCTATCATGCTTTTTTTTTAAATATTGAAAATGTTCGATGTTATTTTTAAAAGTTAGGAATATATCTTATATGTTTTTATTAGATTATATAGAAACCAAATATGATATTTTTTTCTATTTTTTATTTACATATTCCGTAAGATTCATTACTAATAATAATCTTTGTTTCAAAACAAAACAAAAATAGATACAAGCTATCAATCTATACTAGTTGCATCATCATTTATTTATTTATTTTCCTTTTTTTGGGTTTAAGAAACTAACAAATTTAGTGGGGACTAGAGGCGGCTCGCATTGAAATCAAAGTACAAATATAATAATTAAATCTTAACCCCTTCCAACAAAGTAACAAATAAATAAATTGGTACTAGAGTATCAAACACCCACTGACCCAAGTCAAGTAGTCATGTTATATGCCTTTCTTTTGTCCTTACCATGGGACAAATGTTGGCATCACTATATCATTTAAAGCTCCATCACAAAGCTCCATCACATGCTGTCTATATATTATAAGTATTATCTATATATTAAATTAATAAATTAATAACTTACAAGAAAGATAAGTACTTATCTATATATTCCGTCTTTGTTAAACAATACAATATGTTTCTACAATTTTATTATTATATTTCTCTCATCGAAGTTAACACAATATTCTAGTGGTATTTTTATAAGTAGATTGAACAATATTGTAAAGTATTAAAAAAATAAAATAAAATCTTATTAATTGTAGGATTCAATTTTATTTATCACCACACATACCAAAATATATTGAATATATGGAGACAAGTTGTTATCCTGGTCAAGGTGTTTGAAGTAGGGATATTAGGAATCAATTGACTATAGGGCAGTCATATTTGAACTTCTAAGTGCAGATGACAAGATGTAGTTTGTGCACATGAATCCCCAGTGGAACTCTAGTTTTGAAGTTGGGGTCCCAAATAGGGATGAGCTGGGGAAGGAGAACCCTCTCACGGAGGTTAAATTTTTTTTTTTCTCAAACCATAATTCTTGAACTAATTGCATAAGAATCTAATATTTTTATAAGTTATAGTCTTTAAAAAATTTTACAAGAAGTCATCAGACAAAAATAGAATCTATATCTATTTTATCTAAAACTAAGTTATGTAATAGATGAACACAAATTTAAACCATTTTAATAGTTAATTATTATTTGAACACGATATGTATAGCAAAGTGCCTTTATTAATTTTGTATTATCATTTGAGGAATATGTCAATCATTTGTAATTTTGTATTATTAATTTTATTAGGCCAATAGATCCAATTGCCTTATAATAAGAGTCAGTTTGTTCTAATTTATAAACTAGTTTATTTGACCAAAATGACTTATTTGATATAAAATAATTTATTTGACTAAAAAATTTACGACATTTTTTACTATTCTTTGTCAAATAAACTATTTCGGTCAAGTAAACTAATTTATAAACTATATCAAATAAAGCTCTAATTGATATTGGGTCAATAGATTCAATTGTCATCCATTAAATTGATATTAGGTAAAAGTTAAAGTATATACCAAAAAAAAAACTGAAAAAGTTGGGGACGCTGATTCTACGTATATAAATTGGTTTTTATTGGCCAAACATAATATAAATTTTAATATAAATAAATTTTTTTGTTTATTAAATTAAAAATAAATAAATTGAAATAAGATTTTTATAATGATCTATTTTCAACATTCCAAATACACATTGGGGTGGGTCGTCTGACCTAGTCAACAACGGAAAATTTGACCAAAAATTCTCAGGAGAATTGTGTATATTAGGTGCAAGTAAGTTCAAGTGTCATTTTCACATTAATTTTTAGTCAAATTTTCTTGGACATGAAGGTGGCACGAAATCAGACATAAAGACTATTCTGCATTAGTGTTCAATAATTGTCTCAAGCATACAATGAAGTCCTCCTCAAGTCAACCAAGGTAAGAAAATAGACATAGTAAATTATTCATACTTACAGTAATTAATCTTCTATTCCAGTGGACAAGTGTTATCTTGTCCACATCAAATGTAGCACTTGTTCGTATGAAATCCATTGTATCTATTATTAACCACTCGATTTTAATTTTCTAATATTATTGTCAACATGGTAATCAAGTTTATGCGAGCTACTCGTGCCAATTGTTTTAACACAATGAATCTTTTAGATTTGAATCAATCCATATATAGGTAGTTAATTATGTAATGAAACTAATTGCACTTTTTTAGACTTAGCCAAATACGATCTTAGTCTCTCGCGCAACAAACACAATCATTCTCTTATGTGGAATGAATGACTTGACATTTTATGGAGTTCCTAGCGTATAAATTACAAGAATCGTCTAAAAAATTTTACCACTAAAAATGAACATTCAATCACAAGTACTTTAGAAGGAAAACGTTGGCATGTTATATGATGTTGAATACGCTAATTGTGCTTAAATGTCAAACATTTACTACATACCAACTAGATTGTAATTGGTTGTAGACTTGTAGTCTTGAATTTATAAGCTATAAAACAAAATGTGACTCATCCTTGTGGAAAATATATGCAATTTAATTAAATGACAAGTATCCAAGTCACATCATATTTTTATAAAAAAGTATACCCCTTCAAACTCTATTGCATGTCACACATTCACACACCTACTATTTTTAACTTTTTTTTTTCCTTCTACCAAACAATACCTAACAAAAGAACTTTTGCATTGCCTTTTGGTGCAAGTCACAAATAGAATATTGCGAGATGCATTAATTAATTAATTTTCCATGACGTGTTTAGAAGGTTAGAAAAATAAAAATAAATAAATAAAATATATATATAAACCCATGGTGGACTCATCTTTCTAAGGAACTTTAAAATAGGGTCCAATCTAACTTTTGAATAATCTCGCTCTCATTTATTTATTTATGGGTTAATTTTATTAGCAATTATTAAAGTTTCAGTAAAATCATAAAACAGATCATTGAAGTTCTGAAATTTTCGGTCTTGCATTTAAAAATATCTTAATGTGTTTACCAACGATTATTTTTTTAAATTTTTAGTGTAAATTGATGATGTGTCGCCGTTAAGAGTCCATGTGGCACACAATCGATCAACATTTGACAAAAATGAAATCACGTGGACTTAAAGTACTAATAACAATAAATTCGGAACACAAATGATGCACCTAAAATATAAGGACCTAACTACAATTTTTGAACAATATCTAAATCAAATCACCAAACTATTTGCATAACCCGATTTAACCAACTTGAGGAAAAATTAGGGTTTGTGATCGTTTTTGAGAAAAAGTCGGGTTGTGTAAATGGTTTGAGATCTGATTTAGATATTATTCAAAAATTGCAGCTAGGTCTTCATATTTTATATACATCATTTGTGGTCCAAATTTATTGTTATTAATATATTAAGACCATGTGGTATCAATTTTTGCCAAATATCGATCGATTGTGTGCCACGTGAACACTTAATGTTGACATGCCATCAATTTACTTGGAGAATTTAACAAAACGATTGTTGGTAAACTCATTAGTATATTTTAGCTGTTAGTACTGAAATTTTGTAACTTTAGCGGCCACCAATGAAATTACCCCATTTATATATTGGTAACACTATGTTTTATATTATTATGTAAAACAAATTGCAATAGGGATATATTGTATAATTATATTTTCATGTCATGTTTAGTTTTATAATATGTTATAAATTTATACAAAATTTTATTATATTCATTATTTAGATTACTAGGTTGTTGTGGTGTCAGCAATTGCAATTGGTACGTGGACCGACTACCGGTGTCCAAGGAGAGTTGTGGTGCCTATATTGACAGTTGTGGTTGTTGATAATGACATCATTTATGGAAAATATTCAATATGGTAGACTTCTTATTTTTTTTTATACTCAGGTTTCTCACGCTAAATCCTGGACCCCTAAAACCCTTGTCCCCTAGAACTTTGAAGGAAGTAAATTATGGGTTATCTTCAACCCCATTCTCGTGTTCTTCTTATCGATTGTACATTTCACTACTGTGAGCCGCCCCCAAAATGATTGCTAATAAAATCTAAATGGCATGTGTTCTCCACCAGGAATTGAACTCCCACTCTGCATTTGGAAGTAAGTCTTATCTTGATTGTTTCTACTCATTGAGATATGCCCCGGGGGACATGGTATACTTATTTTTAGTACTATAAAACAGACTTTTACCATATTAATTTCATTTGTCGTATTTATATATTACAAAATTCATTCCAATCATTATATTGTTATTAAGACAATACAATAAAATGTCTTAATACAATATAACAAGGAGGACTATAAACTCTTTGCTAGACCGCACTTTCAAATATATTTATCTTTTGGAAAATAGAACTAAAATAGAGAGATTTAACGAGTAACATTTGTGAAGATATTTTGTGACCTTTAAGATTTTTATAATTTTCTTGTTCGAAGATCCAAAAATAAAATGGACAAATGACAAATGGAGTTTCGAATTATTTTTGACTTTCAATTTCTAGCAACTCTATCTTCAACCTATCGAGTTTATATAGCATATAGATTTTCCACAGCCGATGATACTTACCTAATTATTTTTTTAATATTAAAATAGATCAAATAAAAGAAAATCGAAAGTCTCACCATGATCCCAACTCCCCCAAACCTCCACCCAAGTCCATTACCGTCCAAAGATGAGAGAAACTACATGTCTTCTCCATCTTTCTCTTTCACATACAAGCGCGTATATTTATATGTGTTACTAACTTTGCGTGTTTGTACATGTATTTTATCTTAGAATTAAATATAAACATTAATTTTCTATACATATATATACACATATGTTACACACACATAAAGATACATGTATGTACACGCGTTATAAACATAACTTAATCGACATATAATTATATAATAACATCTAAATTTTAATTCAACGATTCAAACTATAATTTATGATAAGTTTTATGAGAAATTTTTTTCCAACAAATCAATGTAAAAATTGAATGGATATTGTGAATAAGTATGAATGCACACAAAAGAAAATGAAACATTAAATAGTTAAATATCAAAAATAAAAGTTGAGGATCAATCTAAAACCAATTGTTTGGTTATAGAATGTACATACGTTCTACGAAAATATAAGTAATTCGACATAAGCCTACAAATAGTGTAAAGTTAAATGTTAAGAATAAAAATCGAGGATTAGAACATACATTTTACAAAAATATTGTTAAATTTGACAAAGTATTTAAAAAAAGTAAAGTTAAATATGTCGAGAATACAATTAGACGACTAATCTAAAATCAATTTTTTAGATTAATAGTAAAAATTACTTTTTAAAAAGGTCAGTAATAACCTACTTTTTTATTTTAACAAGAAATTAATTAGAAGTAACTATTTAGTAACATTTTTTTTTTTGAGTAAAATTAATAAATAATTACTAAACTTTACCCAATATTATCAATTGTTCACCTCAATTCTAAAATAGTACTTATTGATCACCCATCTACTTCAAACTATTTTTCATCCATAACTCATTGTTCACTCATTACAGGTGTTTCTAAAAAGCTGGCGTGCAGAGTGCGAAGCGTGACTCCACACGCCTCGCTTAGACTTTAGGCACGCACTTTTTTGATTAACTATTTTTTTAACTAAAAAAACTTGCGCCTAGGCTCGCATATGCACGCCTAGACGCGCTTAATTACGTTTAGGCTCGTGTTTTTTAATTAAAAAAATTTATTTTTATCTTTTTTTAAAAAAAATATTTAAAAAAATATTAAAAATAAGAAAAAACTTTTTCATATTTCGCTCTCGTCTCATCCTCGCCTAAGTTTCGCCTAGGCCCAAAAAACTTGAAGCTTGACATCCACGCCTAATCACACTTTACGCTTTTTAGATCCTTGCTCATTACTCGTAGATGGATGAGCAATGAATAATATTTCAAAATTAAGTAATCAAGTGATAATGATAGATAATATTGAATCAGCATTTTTAAAATTTAGTCACACTTTTTCTAACATATTTGCTCAAAAGATCAAAAACCTAAAACACGTAGTGTCAGTGGTGTCACAATGTCACATTACTTTTTAAAAAGGTAATTAATAACCTACTTTTTATTCTAACCGAAGCAACTTTTTTATTTTAATTATAAGAAATGAATTAGAAATAAATTCTTTACTATTTTATGGGACTTTTACAATAAATTTTATAAATAACAATCACTTATAATATAAAGACTTAAATTATAATCAATTGCTCAAACATATTATAACACTTTTTGAGTACATTTAATAAATAATTATCAAATATTACCTAACATTATCAATTGCTCACTCATTTAACTCAAACTATTTCTTATCCATCGCTTATTGTTAACTCATTACTCATAGATGGGTGTCAATGAATAATATTTCAAAATTGAGTGATCAAGTGGTAATGACAGATAAAGTTGAATTAACATTTGTTACTCACACTTTCTAACATATTTGCTCAAAAGTTCAAAAACCTAAAACACGTAGTGTTAGTGGTATCACATTACTTTTATAAAAGGTAAGTAATAACTTACTTTTTTTTGTTTTAATAAGAAATTAATTACAAGTAAATCTATAATAATATTTATTCGAGTAAATTTAATAAATAATTACTCAATTTTATTCTATATTATCAATTGCTCACCTAATTTTAATTCTGAAATTGTACTCATTACTCATTCATCTATTTTAAACTATTTCGCATATATCACTCATTGCCACTCATTACTCATAGATGATAAGCAATGAATAATATTTCAAAATTGACTAATCAAGTGGTAATAGTCGGTAAGATTAGACCAGCATTTGTTAAATTTAAGCACAATTTTACTAACATATTTGCTAAGTTCAAAAACCTAAAACGCGTAGTGTCAGTGGCGAGTTTTCTTCTTCTTCCACTTTCTATCTCACGCGGTATTCCACTTTCTCTCCCCCATATTCTTCCATAAACCCCCTCAGAATTCACCCCACACCACGATTCTCACAGAACTGTATAATCATCGTACACCCGAACAAAAATTTTCCATAAAAATTACTTAAAACTCTGAAATCGTGGAGATAAAGTAAGAAGAAGAATCACGATATAGAATATGTTGCGATCGTGCTTTAGACCATTGGAGAGATGTTTAGGGATTCGGAATGGTGATGGGTTGTTATGGCACATGGATTTGAAGCCACACACATCCGGAGACTTTTCTATAGCTGTTGTGCAGGCTAATTCTACCCTCGAGGATCAGAGCCAAGTCTACACTTCGCCATCAGCAACTTACATAGGCGTCTACGACGGACATGGAGGCCCTGAAGCCTCCCGTTTTGTTAATCGCCACCTCTTCCCTTATTTACACAGTAATATGCCAATACACAATTCTCTTTTGCTCTGTTTTTCTGGGTTTTCTTTATGTCTATGTGTGTGGATGATTAATTTCTTATTTGTGAATGATTATCTGGAGATGTGTGTGATTTTATTTTATTTTTTACATTTTGGTATTACGTGACTCGTGGGTTTGAAGATTATGGATCGTTGTATACATTTGACTCATTTTTATTTTATTTTTAATTTAAGTGTTTGTGTGCTTCTCTCGGTGTGAATTGTGGAACTTTATAAGGAAATTTTGAATAGGGGGTTTTAGTTTTCATTATTAAAATTTTGATATTTTTGTGTCTTCTTCTCATTTCTAGCTTGGACCCTTTGTAGCTTTATTATTCTTTTTTGATTCTATGACACGTTTTTATTGATTGCAGAAAACAGATTATTAAGTGACAGTTCTATGTATTGTATAGCTCCGATGTATAAATTGGAAGTGATTGATTGAGTTTTGACTTGTTCTTTAACAAATGAGGCAAATCCTTCAATATTATTTTATCTACCTGAAATGAGTTCGAATATTTTCAGAATTTACCAAAGAGCATGGAGGGTTATCTGAGGATGTAATAAAGAAGGCATTTAATGCTACAGAAGAGGATTTTACTCGTTTAGTGAAGCGATCATTGCCTATCAGACCGCAGATTGTTTCAGTTGGATCATGTTGTCTTGTTGGTGCAATTTCAGATGGTGAACTGTATGTCGCGAATCTAGGAGACTCAAGAGCAGTTCTTGGCAGCAGAGGTTCTGATGGGAAGAGGAATTCGGTGGTGGCAGAACGGTTGTCAACGGATCATAATGTGTCATGCGAAAAGGTAAGGAGGGAGGTCGAAGCTCAACATCCCGATGATTCACCTATAGTTATGAATTGTCGCGGAGTTTGGAGAATCAAGGGCATAATTCAGGTGATTATTTTCATTGTTCTGCTTTGGCTACTACTAACTAATTTGTCCATATATACACTAGCGCAATAAGCATTTAGATTCGGATTTCTCTTGGAATCTAGATCAGTGACTTTGAACAGTTGAGGCTTCTAATTGATTTCTGACTTCCCTCAGTATACTGTTCAAGCCCAATCTTTGTAGAGAAGCTACAAAGAGAGCTCCTCCTCAACCATGAGATCAAATTCAGATCTTTGTTATATGCTGAATGAAGGTTAAGAAAGGGTGACCCATAGCTCTTAACATGGGAGGCGACCTCATTGTAGCTTTAATCTTCTTTATTACAGTTTTAGTTTTCATTATTCCAAAGTATAACTGCCGTGCCTGTCTTACTAAAGATGCTAGCACCAGTGTGTATCTGGTACTGATACGTGCAATGTCACACGTTGCAAACTTTCTCCTTAAGAATGATTAGTTAGTTGTGTTGTGCCTTTTTATGTGGAGATTACTGTATATGTTACCTTGATTATTTGCCTGCTCGGTAAATTGTAAAATTATTTGTTTCTTTCTTTACGCTTTTCACTTTGTTTTTCTCAGAAAGATGATTATCTGTTATTATTTACACGATTCGAATCAGTTAGTATACCTCATTTTGTTGTGTGCAGCATATACATTTTCTAAAGGGCTATATCTTCTCTACTCATCCAGGAATTACATGCTTTGCCTTTCTTCCCATTGTCTCATGCAGCTGAAGTTATGGGCCTTCTGCGCATGAGATGTCCTTGAAAATCTTATAAGGCAAAGTGTTGTGATTCTGGTGAAATTTTAGTCCTCTGCCTCTGTTTTTGCTCATATTGAAGGTCCAGATGGCTATAAATTTGCATGATGCTCATATAACATTTAGGATATAGTATGTTTCTTTCCATATTATTTAGAGGTACAAATGATGTCGGTAGAAATGGAGTGCGTATCTGTTTTTATCTACATCCTGTCAATGCCATGTAAGATGCTAATTTGTACGGTGTGATAATTTCCAGGTGTCAAGATCTATTGGTGACGTCTATCTGAAAAAACCCGAGTTTAACAGAGACCCACTTTTCTTACAATTTGGAAATCCTATTCCTTTGAAGAGACCACTATTAACAGCTGAACCCTCAATTGTAACTCGGAAGCTTAGGCCACAAGATTTGTTCTTAATCTTTGCTTCAGATGGTCTCTGGGAACATCTCAGTGATAAAGCAGCAGTGGATATCGTATTTAAATACCCAAGAGATGTAAGTTTCTGTTCCCCACCACTTCTATAGATATAATTTCGGTATAGATAATGACACCTGGATGCTTTTCCTCCTATGTTTAACATTCATTTCAATCAAGACATTTGCTTTATTAGCTGGTCCTATATGAAGACCCCTGGATTAGGATTGCAAGGGTCTCATGTTATTCTCAATTACATCTAAATGCTATTTTACTCCACGAATAGCTTTCTTTCATTTTTATGATGCATTCCTCCTTAAAAACACGATACAAGAATGAAAATTCATTTGCTCGATCAGCTAAAACAATGGCAAAGCATCAACTTTTACGTCATGAGATAGGACATTGTTAATCTTGTTTAGCATATCGCATGTCATTTCTCGAAAGCTTTTGGTCGGATAATACAGAGAGCTTAACTTGCTTGTTCTTTGTGGTGAAATTTTTTCAGGGTATAGCCAAGAGATTAGTCGCAGCTGCCCTTCACGAAGCAGCAAAGAAGAGGGAGGTGAGATACAAGGACATTAGAAAGATCGAAAAGGGAGTTAGGCGTCATTTCCATGATGATATTACTGTGATTGTGATATATCTTGATCATGATCATCGTAAAAGCTCTAAACAAAAGCAAAGTTCTGTTGGTAGCATCAGTCCCCCTGTTGACATCTTCTCCTATAATTCAGATGAAGTGGAGGAGAATCCAGTTGATAAGATTTTCCCCAACGAGGAGTCTCGGCATATATTGGCGGTATCATAAATAGAATTATCACAATGTGGAGACTAGAAAATGGGTAATTTTTGTATACAAGTTTGCTGTAAATGAAATTATAGTTACTGTTTGATGCTGAGATGAAAAGGCAAGGTTTTGCATTAGATTCTAGCAGAGATTACAAAATTTTTTTGTTCTTTGAATGCTAATTTTACTTGGATTGAACTAGCAGGTTGCATTTGCAACCCGACAACCCGGTGTTGAATCTTTTTATTTTCTTTTTTTACTGGCAAGTTTTGCGCTGTTTATGGCTTCAGATCATGAGCCATACCATTTGGAGAGCATGCTCTTTTCTTCTGTATTTGACGACGTCCGTACTTGACACAGGCCGTGGACTGTATTGTACTTGCCTAAATCAAATTACAATGCTTTTGATTGCGGAATTTAGAACATTATAAATAGGAATTTAATTAGTGTCAGTTTGGTGGACTATAAAAATAGTTTTTAAGAGATTTTAGAAAAATTGGTGAAATGTGTGATTGAAAAATTGTGAGTTTCATGAAATGTGTATTTCATTAAATGTACATTATTTAATTTAAAATTAATTAAATTAGTCCTTACACATTACTATTTCCATATTACTGCACTAGCTTACAAAGAGAAAATGAATTAAAATCTACATTTTCCATCCTCGACTACCATTTTTATCTTCATTCATTATGTTCTTTCTCTTCATTCATATTTATATCCTAATGTTGAACTCAACATAACAAATAGAAGTCATCGTGTATCAAGTTCTATAAAACACGTGACTGGACCAACTTGCTTGGCTAGGTTCCGAAGCATACACTGATATGAACAGTGAACGCAAATCTATTTTTTGATTTATTTGAAGTATTCCATTACTTCATTTTCTTTGAGGATGAATTGCTGTCTTTCAAACTTTACTAATGGTCCGAATTCTTCAAAGCAACGATTTTTAGCATTTATAAGTTGGTCAAATATTATTTTTATCCATATATTCTTTAGGATCTATAATTTTTATTCACGCATTCTGTTGGAGCCATTGCTCATAATCTTTAAAAAGGAAAATTTGCATATTTGGTCTCTAACTTTTCAATTAAGAATATATCCATAACTTTTAAAAATAGTACCAAACATTTTCAACATTTGAAAAAATAGGCATAATATGTTCTTTATGACGAAATTGTCATTCCCTTTAAAAAACAAAAAATAAGAAAAAAGAAAAAAATAATTGAAAAATAATCAAATGTACCCCCAAAAATAAAAATTAACGAAGTGGCCCTCTTCTTGAGCATTGAACATCCATTTTCCATCAGGAAAAATAAAACTTTTTATTTCAGAGAATCCATCCACGGTGTATGAGAGTCCTCTTTTGTTTCCAGAAACAATGGGCTTCTGCGACAATGAGCAGATTCCATCATTGAAAGGAAGCAACGGAAACAACTATTTCTCACCAAGCTTGCCTGAAGTCAGCAGGTTAAAGTTTGAATCTCGTTATGGGGATTGGGATATATGAAGACCAAGCCTCGATTCTGTGGCATTCAAATTCAAACTGTTCTTGTTTTCCTCGGATACATTTGAGATTGCTGAGCTGCCGACTGAGGAACAATCAGACACCAAATAATTGCATTCTTTCAATTCGAGCCGCCTCGAGAAAAACACACTCCACGAGATCTTGAAGATGACATCAATGGAGCATTACCACGACCACCCCCCTCAACACCCAGGAGGGGTGCTCCGTCGGACATGGCTCCAAAGAGGGGGAAATTGGTGTTATTGCTCTGCTAGACATGGAGATGAGATGGAGCCCAGTGCTCACCATCGGGTTTGGTTATGATGTATATATATGAGTGACAAGGTGAGGTGGGATAAAGTTTTTGGGGTGGTCGTAAATTTTAGATGTTGAGGTTTGATAAAAGAGATGACATCTTTGTTATTTTTTAATTTTTGGACTATATTTGGTTATTTTTCAATCATTTTTTTTCTTTTTTCTTGTTTTTTTTTTATTTAAAGAGAATGACAATTTCATTATAAATGACCTATCATACCTATTTTTTCAAACGTTGGAGATGTCTGGTGATATTTTTGAAAGTTAGGAATATATTTCCAATTTTTTTGAAAGGTTGAAACTAAATATGCATTTTTTCCTTAAAATTTTTTACCAAACAAACACTTAAATGTGTAAAAGATTATAACAGAACTTAAAAGCGATTACTCTATTATTGAGTTATAAATTTTGGATAACAATGTTAAAAAATTATTGTTTATAATCACTGACCGTAGGAGAGATTTTCACCTCCACTCACACAAAAAGTGATATACGTTTGTTTGTGTTTCATTTAAAAAAAAATTCTCTCCTAATATCTCTCTCTATCATTTTTCTTCACCATTCTTCAAATCTCTCATCTCAACTTTGTTCCTCCTCATTATTCTTCGACGCGAATAAGTTTCTACGGCCAGATTCCACCAGCTAAGCGGTATACTAATTAGTAAATGATTGTATTATTTATTACATAAAAAAAATGTCAACATAGAGTAGACAAAAAAATACCCCTGACCGTAAAAAATTTTTTCGGGATGAAAAAAGTACTTAAATATTCGTGTGTTTCTACATCTTCAATCTCTCCCCTCACTAAATCATCTCTTCCAAAATTTACTGATCGATTTAATTCATCTCTATGATTCGATCATTTTTCACAACCAATCATTTATAAGATTTGTTCACCTCTTCAATCCATCTCCCTCATCGATCATCTCCTTTTATCGATTATCTCCAAAATCTATTCAACGTCTCAATCCATCATCATAATAGAACGTACGATTAAACCCCACCGCAAACAAGCCGTATACTAGTAAATAAGTGAATATACTTATAATTAAAATTTTCCCTTATACCGTATAGGCTATACGATTGGATTTTCATAGTTTTTCCGCGATAAATTTCCAGCAAACTCGACAGTGATTTGTTTTTTCGATTTTGAGTATGAGCATATGTAGTTGGGTAGCAGAATCAGTATGGAAGGATATTGAATCTACTAATTCAGGTCCATTAATTTTAATTAATTTCCACTTTGCTCCTTTCTATTTTCATATCCACAGTCATTTTCAATTTTCATTTTTTTTCACCACGTTTCTGTTTCTTTTATCGAACTTTTAATACAATCCCGCGGTGTTGATGGAAAATTATGAAATGGACTCCCGCAGTGACCGATGATCAGCTCTCAGTGTTAGTATCTATATATTTTTTGTGTTGTATATTTGTATGCAAAAGAATTATTGTTGATTTATGCTACAGATTACATTTTTTATTTGGGAAGAATTTCGAGAGAGCAACGAGGATAGTTGATCAAAGGTGTGTCAAGAGGATTTCCGGGGAGCCCAGTGGTCGTTCCATTTTCCAGGTAGTTTTCTTCTTTTTTCCTCATTATGAATATGGATATGGTGTTTAATATTCTAAGGCTTGTCAAATTTTGGGCATTTGTTTATGAATTTATTTGAGGTGATTTTTCGAGCTTTAAAATTGCGCCATTGTTTTAATTTAGAGTGGAGATTATTAAGTAGAAGATTATATATCCCAAATAAATTTGGAATCGACTATTTGAATTCTCTTTTGGCAATTAGAATTTGTCATATGATTTCACAAAATTTTACATTGGCTGTCAGTATACCAAAACCATACGCATTCTTGTGAATGTCTGAAAAATAGATAGAGTTAAAGCGAAGATTAAAGTACTTGTCATTAATGCTGGATCATAATTAAGTACTTGTCATTAATTAATGCTGGATCATATTTCCCCTTCTTTCTTTAAATGCAAAAATGGTGATATTCCAGGTTGTGGGAGAGTCCCGGAGGAAGGAGGAATATTTATGCTTCCCTGAACACTATTGTTCTTGTTATTCATTCTTCTATGACATTGTGAACAGAGGGGAACAGCTTTGTGTAAGATTTGCTTGCTGCTTTCCTTATTTTCCATAATTTTGAGTTACTTGTTTTGACCCTTACTTTGCAGCTTGAATGTTTATGTGTCGCTTTTTAGTGTAAGCATCAACTAGCTGCAAGACTGTCGGCCTCGACCGGGGTATGCATTGATGTAAAGGTTTCTGATGAGGAACTTGCATTCTTACTTTCCAAGCTTTGAAGGAACAACAAGAGTTTGCCTGAGTAATTGAGGTCATTTGAGAAAATTTGCTGAAGTTTTAATTAGTTAGTGTATGATGTCTTCAAGAATTACTGCTACTTTTCATTTCAGTGTTGCCGTTCATGCTTGAATTTTGTCGTTGGCACTTGATCAGTCCAATTGATTAACTTTTGGATCCTTCTCCATGCATATACTTCATGTTATAGCGACATTGAGTAGGACTCACTCTTAAAATCGGCTTGGAAGGGATAGTTCCCGAGTGATTATAAACCCCTGAGCTAAGACTTAACATAGCAATGCAAGACTCAATTAGCGTTGTTACAATCCGCCTCTCCTTTCAGAATTAATGTCCACAGCAGTCCATTTTCCCAAAAATGTGAGTTCACCAAACCAATGTTCTACTATAAGTAGTCCTCTCCACAGCTCACTCCATCCGCAACGAAAGTCATCCCCAGAAGCTTGTCTATTTCGATACATATTGTTACCACCACATTGGGTAAAACTCACTTTTAAAAGAGTCTTTTAAGAGGAGTATTCCCAAGTGGTTACAGGTCCACGAGTTAAAACTTAATTTTGTCCACATTGGGTAAAATTCACTTTTAAAACTAGGCTTCTAAGAGGAGTATTCCCAAGTGGTTACAGGTCCACTAGTTAAACCTTAATTTCGTGATGTGGGACGCAGTTAGTGTCATTACACTTCACTTAGATATGTAGATATAGCTTTGTGTTGTTATTCTCTGTTATCAACTGCAGATCTATGTAATGTCCAAGGACTATGTGTAAATGTTTTAGATAGAAGCTTTATTCTACTGTAACTTTGGGTTGACCTTTGATATCGTAGTTTTGATGGCATTTGAGTTGCCCTTGAGCTCCGGACTAACAGCTGAATTAGCATAACAGTTTTGTGGTAGAAGGCTGGTCTAGTTTATCGTTGCAGGAGTTGGAATAGCCTCCCGTGTAGAAAGCATCAATTCCTGCTTTATTTCAACAAACCTAGATGAAGTAATACTGGGGTAGGGGACAGACAAATCCCCAATATAGGCAAAAAAGAAAAATGGAAAACAAGCAATAGCTATTTGAGATGATCTACGTTCCTCACTTCCTTCCTGCTAAAAGAGAAGCAGCTTTAAGGTTATATACCTTGGTGTTTAAAACAAACATAAGTTTCAGAGGTCTGGATTCATGAGATATATGAATGGATGTATAAATTCATCCACAAGAGGGCATTCCAACTCTATTGTCATTTTCCGGTTTCTGCATGTTCTGCTTCCTGCGTAGGTAAAGAACTTGCTGCTTCTCTATAGGTTGTTCAATTTGCCAAATCTTTGTCAACCTGATTTGTCCGAATTTGTACTTTGTGATATGTTACTACTTACTACACGTTTGTGTTGGACTTGTGTGCACATATCTAAGGTCAAATGAATACATTTGGCTCTTAATGTTCATGCATTCTTGTTCTTTAGAACATGAAGATGTATTTGGATTTTGCAATAGGATTGTGGTAAGTTGACAGCTAGGATTAAACTTTGTTAAATCTCAAGTTTTAGGATAAAATTTGGGAAATAAATGTTTTTCCCCTCTTTTCTTGGAAACGCCTGAGGACAATGCCTTTAGTAAGTATTTCAATCTCAAAACATCTGGATTGCAAATGAAATGGTTATGACAAAATCAGAAAGCATATTGCATCTGTTTGATTAAGAACAAAGAGTTCCAACTCTAAATAGTAAATACTGTTGCATCTCCTCTTTTACAACAACAACAAACTAAGCTTTGTTCTAACATACTATGTTACTTTTGGTCTACTGTCCCTTTTCTCACATATTCTTCCGAGATTTCAAAAGCCGCTTTCACGAACACAAACCAGTTTTAAGTCTATGCAAACAAGCTTTAATCACTATAAATCGTCCTTCCCACTTTGATAATTGTACTAAATATTATTCAAGCTAGCAAGACATCAAACAATTTGCAGTACTAGTAATAAAAATTACCATTATACAAAAGCTTCCGCCCATCACAAGTTACCTTAGCATTCTTAACAAAAATCATAATTAATAACCTCATTGCGGAATGATCCAGAAAGAATAAGTTTCCCTTCCATAATTATTCATTTTCTTGCCCCAACATTCTTCAAAACAGAAGATATATTAAACACACTGTCGTACACGAAGAAAACACAAATATCATACTAAGGAAGCATACGAATACACCAAGAACACATAGACAAAGATCAAATTAAGGTACGATCTTGTAAGCTTTCACCTTGTCGATCCATGAAACGAACGAATTCTTTGAATTCCGGAATCCCACAAACCCGTGCTCCTTGCTCTTGTTCATGGTATCCAAAAAACATTCGCTGCCAAGAATAACATCAGCAAACCACCAAATCCCGACATCCTCCAATTTAGTACTTGTTAATCCATTCTCCTGCACAATTTCATCCCAAACAGTCCCTTTATCCTTCATCATCTCCTGCAAGGTTAGATTCTGCCCCTCCTCGAACTCACCACATTCCACTCCGAACTGCTCAGCCAACAACCCCCAGAAATGTTTCCACTTGAATACGTCCCCATTGCTGATGTTGAATGCCTCATTCTTAGCGTACGGATCCACTGCTGCCCATATCTGATGCTCGGCGATCAAATCTGCATCAGAACAATCGGAATATCCATCCCACGCAACCTTACACCCTGGAAACTTCAATGGCACACCCTCGTGCTTACATATAGCCGCATAAACGCATAGAGTCCCAACTAAGTTCATCATACTATATGGAGAACATCCAAATATATTCCCTGGCCTGTGAACCGACCACGTCACACCCTCCTTCTTTTCCACCTCCTCGAACAAGATATCCTCAAGAGTATAGTAATAATTCGGGTAATCCAAACGGGATAAGTCCTCGTGGTAAGGAGGATCATGAGTTTTTATCTTTCCATAGGATTCAAATGGACCAATGTAATGCTTCCTTCCTGTTTGCAAACAAATGTGCTTCAAGTTAGGAGAATTGGGGATAACTGCATCAAGCACATTCTTAAACATTTTGCCATTGGCTTCGCAATTTTCAGCCTCGGTTGTTCTGTTGGTCCATGTGACATAGAAGACGTGTGTGACATCCGTTAGAACTGAGAGCTTAGCTTGGGCGTCCTCGGGATTGGAGATGTCGCATCGGATGTATTGAATTGGATTGTCATCGTTCCACGATGGTTGGGGGCGGCGTGCGACGCCGTAGACCTTCCAGGGGCCGCCGGGGGTGTCGGCTAGAGGGAGGATCTCGGCCAGACTGTTGCCCACGATGCCGGTGACCCCGATTATTAGGGCCACGCTTTGGTATTTGGTTGGTACCTCATCTTCTTCGAATTTTCTCTGTTTCAAGATCAAATCAGATAAGGGTTTTAACCGCTAGAAACTAATCTGAACCCCCCCCAACCACAAAAAAAAAAAACCACCCCACACAGAGATAGATAGATAGATACACGCAATCCGTATACAGATGCTGTATATAACTGAAATAAATAAACTTGCCTTTGCAGCGCCAATAGCTCCTGCCCACCACCAGCTCATTTTCTGCAAGAGGAGGTTCGAAATCTGTGTGTGTGAGAGAGAGAGAGAGAAGGGAAGGGGTGGGGGTGGCCTTCGAGTGGTTTCTGTTACTATCAAGTGTCAAGTGTCAAGTGTCAAATGAATTGATAAAGGGGTATATTTTTTTGTTTTGTTGTTTGTAGTGTAGAGGTGATCGGGCGTGATTAACATGTTTGGCTTTTCTTATATAATTAAATAAGTAAATTTTAAGATAAATAATTTTTTGTTGGAAGTAATTTTTTTGAAAGTAAGAAAATTATAATATATGAAAATAAAATAAAAAATCAAGTTTTTTAGTTTTTATTTTATTAAAAGTTTTGGCAATATAGTTATTAAATTTCCAAATAAGCTTTTTGAATTTATCAAATTGACAAATATAAATAGAATAGCAAGATTAATAAATATTTAATTTCAACGACTACCTATCAAGGAGTTCCCAAGATGTTGAACATTTATGTAAAGAAGAGTATTTGTATTTGATCCAATTGTGCTACTAAAACTCTTTAAATAAATATTTTAAGTGAGTTATTTAAAAAAAAAAAAAAAATTTTACAATTATCTTTTGGATTTGTCTATTTATTTTCTAATATGAAATAAACAAAATTCATTACTTGTTATTACTTAGAAACAACTTTATTTGAATTTGGCAGAGATGAACGTGCAAAGCCAGCACTTGTTAATAGGGTCTTGATCTGCTATCTATTTATCTTACCCATTTATAATGTTAACTATGAAGTGGCATTACATAGTTGATAGTTTATGACTCCACACTCATAATTGCTACTAATCATATTAAGTCACTTAATCAATAAGTATTATATTTTCTACCTACCATAGATAAGAGATCAGACTCCTTACTAATAATGCCAAACAACAAGTTACATTATGAAAAGTTTCCTTACCAAATATAAAAATCACAGATATTTTCAGTTTGGAGCTATTTGACCCACATAATTGTGTCAAGTCATGTACCACTTGTGAGTTGTGAATAATGTTGTCTTGTTTACATAGGTCTCAAAGATACTAATATGATAGACTAGATAAAATAATAAATAAATATTTTACTTTTTTTTTTTTAAATCTTGTTCACTATCAACATACAATAAATGTTACGATCGCATTGGTCGAGGTAATTTAATCATTAAAAAACAAATTTACAATAAAACCGTTATAAATTATATGATCTTTATAATTGTGTCCGATGGAATTAATTTTACTAATGCTACTAAAGTTTGTGTCAATTTTAAGTTGGTCATTAAAGTGTTTTTTAACTTATTTAGTCAATAAAATTTACGAAAATTTCACCATTAATCACTCAGTTACAAAAAAAATTAACTTCTAATATAGCAGGCGTTAATTCACTTGAGCAAACTTAATTAGTAGGAGTCAAATCACTATTGTTTGAAAAAAAATTCTCTTACTCGTATTTTTTAATATATTTAAGAAATTCAAACAGCACATGGAAGTGGATCGACTTGGAATTTAATGAATTCTACATTAGATTATACGTAAATCTTTTAAGAGTGTTTGGAAAGACCTTTTTAAAGCTTAAAAGTACTTTTTAAAGAGTAAAAATGTTTTTTTTATTAAATTTATGGGTGTTTGACTAAAGTCAATAAGCAATCTTTGACTGAAAAATAGCTTAACAAAGCTGCTTTAGAGAAGTCCAAATTTTGAACTTTTCTAAAAATCTCAAATTTAACTTTTGAGAAAATTGCAATTAATATTTAATGAAACTTCAAAATTAACAAAATTACAATTAATATATAAAAAAAATTATATCTAATCCAATTCATTAATTATTATTTAGTTAAAATAAATATAAAATTTATACAAAAATATTTTTATAATTATATAGTCAAACATTCAATTTATTATTTACAGTACTTTTTTGATTTACAATCAAATATTTAATAATTTTTGGATAAAATTCTATTATTAAAATTCTACTTACAACAATTGTAACAAACCAGAATTGTCTGAGAAAAACACTGTCAACTTGATTGGTGAATTAGATTGGTGAATTCAATGATATTGTGAATTAACTTACAAGGAAAATTCTTTTCCCTTGTAAATTAACTCTGCCCAATGATATTGTAAATACTTTTTATCACCACTGTATTTAAAGATAAATTAAAAAAACTAATAAAAGATAAATAATTCACGTTTGGCGTGAATTATAAACTAGTTTATTTAATTAAAATAATATATTTAATCAAAAATAGTAAAAAATATTATACTACAAAAGTAAATATTTTGGTCAAATAAATTATTTTTAATCATATAAACTAATTTATAATTTATACCAAACGAACTCTAAGTAGGATACATCATTAATAGTCAAAACTTTAACTATTCCACCTAATTTTTTTGACTTTTTTTATTACCCAATAAAACCTGGCAAAGATATGAAGGATGGCACCTAGGACTGGACTTTTCATTTGCAAAAGTGTGGCATAGAATTGGTCAAATTGGCTAAATTTAATTTTTATCTACATATTTTGTAAGAACTATAATTTACTGTATATTTATTTTTTACATATTTAATACGATCTATAATTTATAAGTACTTAAAAATAATTTTAATACCATCAAACATGCTTTTTATTCAATGAGAATGTGAGTTACGATATTTGAGTTTAACCAAATTATGAGCCAAGTAAGACTTGAGAATCGTGACTTGACAATATTTTATTAAAAAACAATACCAAACAAAACGTTATTTGCAAAAAGTAAAAAGCTTTTAACTTCTCTTTTCACTCATCCGATGAGTTATCCTCTCTTCTCAATTAAATATGTCGTTATAGATTTAAAGTGCATATAAATTGTGTTTAAGATAAAATTTAAATAAATATATATATTTTTATATTTTTAATAGCCCTAGCAATGAGTGCAAGTCCATTCAAGCCCCACCATTTAATATTTATGCACATACCAAACTTTTAATAAAAAATAAATTCAATTTACACGTGAACCATTTCTATTCTTGTTTCCAATTCTTCAGCACTAGAGTTAGGGGGACGCTTAGCCTACGAGCATATTGGAGGTAAAATTTTATAAATATATTTTATTTTTTAAATAACTTTTCAATTCTACTAGAATTGTATAAATTCCCCATATAAACAAACTTACACAAATAATACCTATATATTATGAAATTGACAAATACGAAATGCATAAGAATCCAAATTGTTACAAATTCAAAAACTTTATTCCACACTTATTTTTACATCCTTTTACACAAAACATACATAATTATACACCATATATTATTCAAGAAACATTCTGCATATTATCAAACACCTAGGAAAACACAAACAAAAGACCAAACTAAGGAACAATCTTATGAGCTTTCACCTTGTTAATCCAAGAAATGAATGCCTTCTTTGAATCCCTAAACCCCACAAATCCATGTTTCTTGCTCTTGTTCATAATATCCAACATACATTCCCTCCCAAGAACAAAATCAGCAAACCACCAAATCCCAACTTCTTCCAATTTAGTAGCCATCAATTCATTCTCTTTCACAATTTCATCCCAAACTGGCCCTTTATCCTTCATCATCTCCGTCAGGCTTAGCTTGCTGCTCTCGTCGAACTCCCCAGGCTCGACCCCGAACTGCTCGGCTAACACCCTCCAGAAATGCTTCCACTTGAAAACGTCCCCATTGTTCACATTGAAGGCCTCGTTCTTCGCGTTCGGATCCACCGCCGACCATATCTCGTGCTCCGCGATTAAATCCGCGTCTGAGCAATCTGAGTAACCGTCCCACGCAGCCTTACTCCCTGGAAACTTCAGTGGCACACCCTCGTGCTTGCATATAGCCGCGTAAACACATAAAGTGCACACAATGTTCATCATACTATATGGTGAAAACCCAAATATAATCCCGGGGCGATGAATTGACCATGTTAATCCTTGCTTCTTCTTCACCTCTTCGAACAATATATCTTCCAGAGTATAGTAAAAGTTTGGGACGTTTAACCGGGGTAAATCCTCGTGGAAAGGTGGATCATGGGCGACTACTTTCCCCATCAATTCAAATGGACCAAGGTAATGCTTCCGGCCAGTTTGTAAACAAATGTGCTTCAAATTCGGGCAATTGGGGATAATTGTATTGAGCGCATTCTTGAACATTTTTCCATTGACTTGGGAATTTTCAATTTCAGTTGATTTGCTAGCCCATGTGACATAAAAAAGATGTGTAACATCAGAGAGAGTCGAAAGCTTCGATCGAGTATCTTCAATGTCCAAGATGTCACATTGGATGTATTGAACAGGGTGGTCAGCATTCCACGAAGGCCGAGGGCGGCGTGCGACACCGTAGACCTTCCACGGGCCGCCAGGGGTGTTGGGAATCGGGAGGATTTCTGCTAGGCTGTTCCCCACAATGCCAGTCACTCCGATTATTAGGCCCACATTTTGATACTTAGGTTGTACCTCATTTTCTTCGAATTTTTCCTGTTCCAAAAATAATGGAGTCAAATAATCCAAGCTTTCGTCCACAAAGTTGAATTAATCCATTCTTCGAATTTATACGTGCTTTAAATTTTTTAACAATTGCCCACAATGGTATAATTTTATATTGAGGACAAACAATTTGTAGCCATAAAAAATAAAACCTAATTTCAATTATGCAGCCATATAAAAGTGATTTATATAGTTTTATTGTAGGTAATAACTACTAAGTGCAACTATAATAAAGGGCGTTGAGGATCAACTTAATCTTTTTTAAGAATTGGGGACCAAACCAACTTCCGACAATAGGTTTCAGTCGTTTCGGATCATTGGCATGATTTTTCCTAGAAATTTTCATGGACTGTGTAATACTACACCTTTTTCTATCTAATTTCTTTCACGTTCACACATATAATATATTTATATTAATTAATTATCTACAAAGAAATTAAACTGCTTAGAAGAAAACTAATAATCATACAAGTTTGTGAAAGAAATATTAAAAAATTGTTTCGGGCATGGGATTAAGTAATTTCGTTCATTCTACTATCGTAATTCATATAGCCATGTGTATCAAACATGTATAAAAATTGAGTTACCTTGGCTTCGCCAATTGATCTAGACCACCACCAGCTCATTGTATGCTCAATTAGATAAATGGATCAAGATTGTGTTTGTGTGTGTGTGTGTGTGTGTGTGTGTGTGAGAGAGAGAGAGAGAGAGAGAGAGAGAGAGAGATTTGAAGGGTTTTGAGTTATGCTTTTCGTATTAAATAGGAGCTAGCGAGAGGATGACTTAAGATGGGTGATAAGTCACGCATGACGCAACTATGTTTTTTAATTATATCTAGAATTTTCATGAATTCTACAAATTTTTAAAAGTTAAAGCTAGAAAAAGAGAATAAATAGATCAGATAATACTAAATAAATTATCGAAAACAATAAATTATAATTTTATTTTATTTTAATATTTTTTATGTATATTTTGTTCAATATTGTGAACAATACTAAAGTTGAAAAGTAAAAATTTAGGAGATGTATTCAATTTGGATTTTTAAAAACTTTTTTAAATTTCTATAATTGAGTGACTTTTGTAAAATTCGTGAACTTTTAAGTGATTTTTATAAATTTGTTGATAATTAATAAAAGTCCTCCTTAAAACACAGACACTTTTATTTAAAAACACAGAAACACAGACTATAATTAAAGACTTTCATTTTTTTTTTTTTTTAAATATTAAGCTAAATTTTTATATCATATAATATTTTTTTGATATTTTGGCACAAATGATCTCTAACGTATGCCCTTAACGTGTTTTTGGTCCATAACCTTTCATTTTTTGCTAGGAGGTCCATAACCTATGTCATTGGGTGCAAAAGTTGTCCTTATGGATAGATTCTATCTAAATTTGCCATTAGTTGGATGCATGGAATGGACTCTCTTTTAATTTATACGTTAAAGACCATTTGCGCCAAAATCTCTATTTTTTTTGGATAACTTTTTGCATGTCCAAATCATCCACAACATATATAATTAATAACTCATAGTAATAAATTATAATTCTCACGTCAAACAAAATATTTATTAAAAAATATAAAAATAATTAAATCACTTCAATTAAATTAACAAATAACATAAATCCCAAAATGAATTAATAAGATTTTGGTAATGTTCAATAAAAAAATATCAAATATTCCCAATATCACATGGTAGACGGAAGGGATACGAGAAAATCATAAAAGCGAAAGAAAATGGACGTTTTTTTTTTTTTTATTTTGGAGCTTTGGAGTCTTTACAAATCTCAAGATAGGCGGATTTTTTTTTTTTTTTTTTTTTTTTTTTTTTGCTATTTATACTTTCCACTAAAAAGTCTCCAAATATCTCCAAAAGTCTGCTAAGTAGATAATCCATATAAAGCATTCTCAATTTGAATACCTCATTCATGACTTATAGAAACTCCTAAAAAGTTTTAATTGAATATTTCGTGACTTAAAAAAAAAAAAAAAGTTTATATTGATTATTCCAATTCTTTTAGAGTCTTAAAAATCTACATTGAATACCTCTAAACTTTTAAATCTTTAAAAGTTTTTAATAGTTTCAATTTGAATACACCCTCTTTAGTAAATTATATTATCTCGTGATATTTAGAACATGTTTAAAAATTCATTATTTTTATTAACTTTTTAATCACATATTTTATCAATTTATTTTAAAAATTTATTTTTAAATTCCACCAAACAAATATATCAAACACCAAAGCTTCGCTCTTGAAAACTAAACAAGATATTTGAATAGAAAATGGAAGAAATTGTTAGACAATGGAGAAACATTGTGAGTTGGCGAAAATGTCCCTCAAAAAGTTATGACGTGCAAGGTAGGTGCCTGTTTGTAAATTAATGATTTTATTCAGTGAAAACTTAGGTGTGCTTGAATTAAAAGTTTAGAGAATTAAATGCTAAAAAGTTTTAATTAAAGATCCCTATGCTATATTTGACAAATATTAGAAATACGCACGAGGCGTTTAACGATTTCTGTTTTATAAACAAGGGATAAGTTGACGACTATCATACTTTTTTAGTTTTTACAAGTAAAGAGAATGCCTAGCCTAATTATCACTACCAATATTATAGTAAAATTAAATCTAATTAATTTCACTAGTCAAATCCAATTTAATTAGGAGGCAAATCACTCAGTCAACCTCTGTTTCCGCACATTAAATTGGATACATTTTTTTTATAAAAAAATGTATGTGTGCTCGATTTTTTTTTTTACTAGTTTTGATCGATTGTGGTATCATTTGAGAAGTTGAAAAAAATGGTATTTATTAGTTTTTTGGGCACAAAATTTGAATAGTTTAAAAACAGACACAACTATAGGTGGCAAAAATGGGTGCCCAAATAACCAAGAACTACGGGATGGGTTGGCACAATAAAAAGTTGGTCAGGTAAAAATTGGACCTATTTGGTCCAATACAACTAATCCACCGGGTCAATCGGGCTGAAGCCGGACTGACCCGGTAAAATTTCTTGGCCCATCACCCACCCACCTTGTGCAATAATCTAGCAAAGAAAAAA
This sequence comes from Forsythia suspensa, assembly GCA_023638005.1. Taxonomy (NCBI): domain Eukaryota; kingdom Viridiplantae; phylum Streptophyta; class Magnoliopsida; order Lamiales; family Oleaceae; genus Forsythia; species Forsythia suspensa. Next base: position 29,458,159 of record CM042670.1, on the reverse strand, counting down.
TTAGGAGATAGTTTCTTAATAAAATTTACTGTAAGTAATTAATTAGAAAAAAAATAATAAAATTAGTTCAAAAGTTAGTCCATACACTCTAGAAAATGGATTTTGGCGCAAATGGTCCGTAACTTTTGCTTTCAATGTAGAAATAGTCTATAACGTTTATTTTTTTGCATAAAAATTTTTAACTTATGTGATGAAAAATACTAATATATCCTTAATTTTAATAAGTAAAAATTACAATTGGGTTGATAACCTTTACAAAAATGGCAAATGAATCCGATACTTATATTTTTTCTATGAAAAATAAAAAAAAATTAAAATAAACTAACAAGTTTTTTTTTTTTTTTTTTTTTTTTGGGGGGAATTAACACTTTATTGACCAAATTGATAATATACTAATTTTTTTTTTGTATATTTTTCGAACTATTATAAAATAACTAAAATTTAGGCTCATAATTATTAATAAACATGTCAAACAAAATTATTATTTTTATTATTAAGTAATTACATTATTTAAAATTTAAAATTTTATTTTATCATTATAACAAAAAAAACTTTGTCACAAACTTGTTGATCAAATAATATTATTTAATTGAACTATTCGTTTATTAACTATAATTATTAGAGATCCAATTGTATTCTTCATATTTTAATTTATCGTTTTATTATCGTTTAAAAATAAATAACATATAATGTGTAATTTAATTTTTATTAGTATTTTTATATTAAATAAAAATATAATAAGATTGATTCAATATTATAAAATCATATACGTCATTTTGTTATTTATTTAACTTAAATTTTTATTTAAGTTTTTCATATTACATAGCAGTTACATATACTTAAAACACAATAATTTTATATTTCTCTTATAAAAAAATTTAATTGACACGACTATAATGATATATTTAGTATGCAAAATTAAATATTATTTAATAAATATACGAGACCCATTTGTACATTTTACAAATGTTAGAAATCTAAATACAATTTTCTCTAATTAAAACTAAGAGTATTTTTTTAATCAAATAAAGACGGGTAATTAGCACATTTCGTCCCTATCCTTTTAGTCTATTGCGCAAAACGTTCATATCGTTTGGATTTTAGCATTTTGGTCCTTAATTCAACGTTTCTTAGCGTAAAAGGTCATATCATCAATTTCTGTGAACTTTTGCCATTAAATGAACGCGTCCAGTGCACTCTCTCATTTTATAAAGGACAATTTCGTCAAGTCACAAATTATATTGTTCTCACCAAACACAATTCATTCTCCTACAATGGTAATATTATATATATGTATAATTATATGCATATTCCATACAAAATATGTTATTGCACAGCAGAACAATAATGTATTGTTCTTTGTGTAGGTGTGGAACGCGAATAGAGATGAAGACATCTAGGACACAAGTCGATCTTGGTAGACGTTTTCTTACGTGCCAACGCCGTTTGGTAATTCTCTCGCGCATTTATAATTTTCTAATTTGTAGCTTTTTTTGTATGGCCTCGGAAATTGTATTTTTTGTTCAGCAAAATAGAGGTTGTGCTACTTTTCCTAGTGTGACCGCCTATGTGTTCTAGATCTATGGAGATAATACCTGGTTTGCTCAGATCCAAGAATGCGTATGAAGAACAAGTGTTGATTCTGCAGAAAAAGAAGAATATGTTTAAATTTAGAATATGATGTTTAGGATATTTTTGTGGGTTTGTTGTAATGTGGGTTATGAAATCCTCCATTACCAATTATAGGGATGAATGTGGAGAAACAACGTATATCTGCACAATCCTTTGGCCATTTTTATCTATCAACATCTCCCTCACATCTAGTTCAGTTCTCAATCTAACCCTTACCCAAACTCAGTCCTCGCTTCCTATAATAGAACTCCATATTCCTCCATGACCCACATGTATCACAAAATTTGGCCAACATGCTTTTGGTAAAGTGCTTTGCTAGCACGAAGTCGACGAACATGACATACTCGTGTTCAGACATTACGTTGTTCGGATTATCGAATAAATAAAATACGTATTGGAAAACGAAAAGTAAGGATATTATTGAAATAATATAAGCTTGGTAGGGATAGAATCGTCCAAAAAATAATTCTCACTTCATGTGATATTTAATAAATTATAGATAAGCTAAAAAAATCAAACTATTTTCAAAATACCATCCAATTTTTTTCTTTACCTAAATACTGTGTTTTTTAAAATATTTTGTATCAATATTGCACACATTCTTTCGCTTGTTTCCACAACCATATGCCATCGATGTCACCACTAATTGTAACAAAATGTGTTACACTTGTAACATGCAATCCTAGGCTCCACCATAAACAACCACCTCCAAAACCCTAGCCCCTGTTGAACCACTTTTATCTAAAAGCTTAATTTGTTAGATATGGTCACATGTATATCATTTTGAATATTATCTTCAACACATCCCTCACATGTAGGCGGGATTTATTATTTATTTTACCATCAAAGCCTAACACGTGCACAATTCATTTAATGAGTGATGGTGAGACTTGAACCTAGTACCTTTGTCTACTCCGATACTATCTTTAATTTGATGAATCATATATTTCCATTCATATCACATTTGTATAATTACCGGGTATATATAGATTATTCATTACATATATACCCTAGAATCAAGCTAAGCAAATCTCTTCAATTATAGCCTTACAATCTCCTATAGTTAAGTGAAATCTTCCTAAAATAGAAAAGAAGAAATAACATCAATCTACACAACTAATGACAACATATTTCAACACTCCCCATCAAGTTGGTGCATAGATGTCACACATGCTCAACTTGTCTAAAAACTTTAAGAACACTCGATTTGAGACTGCTTTAATGAGAATGTTAGCCAATTGGTCATTTGATCAAATCTTAAGTAATTTCGCAATCTTTCTATCCAATTTTTCCTTAATGAAAAATTTATCTACCTCGATGTGCTTTGTACGGTCATGTTGGACTAGATTATGCGTGCACATTGTTTTATTGTCACAAAACAATCAGATAAGTAGTTCAGATAGATAACCTAAATCGTACAAGAGGAGTCTTAGTCATAATACCTCACAAGTACATTTGCCAAACCTTTGAATTCAACTTCTGCACTTGAGTGAGCTACAACATTTTGTTTCTTACTTCTCCATATCACAAAATTACCTCATAAAAATGTAAAGTAACCAGAAGTAGATTGCATGTCACTCACATCACCAGCCCAATTCAGCATCAGTATATGCTTCTATGCTTTGATAGTCTGTGTTTTTAGTGAATAATACTCATTTTCTTGGAGCAGAATTAAAATACCACAAAATGTGAATAACTGCATTCATATGTTGTTATTCAGGATTAGCTGACAATACTAAAAGCATAATCATTTGTGTGGTATGAGATAAGTACATCAATCTCCCTACAAGTCTTTGGTATCTTCATTTGTTAATGGTACTTGGTTGGACTCAACACATAGCTTTAGACCTCCTTTTACTGGTGTATCAATTTGTTGACATACTGATATATTAGTCTCTTGTAATAGATCTAAAACATATTTTATTTAAGACAAAATTATTCCTTTATTAGATCGGGATACTTTAGTCCCAAGAAAATATTTCAGAGGGCCTAAATCTTTCATTTCAAACTCTTTGGACAAGTAATTCTGTAAATCCTTCATTTCTTTAGGATCATTCTTTGTAACCACCATATCATCCACATATACAATGCGTGATTTTATCTTGCTGTTTTTTGAGAAAAAAAAGTATGGTCTGAGTTGCTTTGATGGTAGCCAAAGGCTATCATAGATTTTGTGATCATTCCAAACCACGCTCTCGAAGATTGTTTTAGCCGATCAAATGATTTTTTTAGCCTACATACTTTCCGGCTTGGGTAACATACACCCTGATGAAAGATCCATGTAGACTTCTTCAAATAATTTACCACGTAGAAAAGTGTTCTTCACATCAAACTGTTGTAATGGTCAATCTAAATTTGCAGCTAAAGACAGCAAGACGCGGACTGTGTTGATTTTTGCTATAGGTGTATCTGTGTAATCAATCCCATAGGTTTAAGTGTATCCATTTGCTACCAGTCTCACCTCAAAGCGTTCAAATGTGTAGTCAGCTTTGTACTTCACAGTATAATTCCACCGACATCCAACTAGTTTCTTTCTTGGTGGAGAATCAACTAGTTTCTATATTACATTTTTTTTAGAGATTTATCTCCTCGTTCATAGCTGCTTTCCACCTAGGATCAGTTAAAGCTTTATGTACACTGTTAAGAATAGAAACCACATACAATTGATTCACAAATGACATTTTTTATTCTGACAAATAATGGTTAGACACATAAAGGCTCATGGGATATTTTACTTTACTAGAAAGCTCAAGTTCATATGTGGGTTTAGGAATACATCTGGTGTGACGCTATAGTAAATGACTTCTGTGTGGTTTGAGAACATCTTCAGTAAGCGATTAGTATGATATGTCAGTCGGAGATTGGGCTATATTTTCAAGTAACTCGATTTAAGGCTAAGTTAGAGATAGACCCACTTCTTAAGTTATTGGGTGCTCATCATTTACTTCCTTGGTTATTGGGTGCTCATCACCACTTTGATCTAATATCATACCTCCAATTCACCCATTTCTTGATTTTTTTTTTCATCATCCGTGAGTTATCATCACGAGAATCCAATGTTATACCACTTATATCCGAGTTGCCCACATCTTGACTATCACCTCCATCATAATCTGGAGTTTGAATTTTATCCCACCGTTCACCACCACTACCAGATCCAACAACGCGATCAGATCTTCATGCCACCACCATAAAACAAGAGAAGTCACCTAGGAAAGAACATAGCTCATAGTTCAAATGCAAATAGAACTAAAGAATGAATTGGGCAAAGAAGTATCAGAATGCTAGTATTTCAGAAGAAAAAAATTAAATAAATATGAAATATAACCAAAGAAAGAAGTGCTATTTGTTGGGTGGTGGTCGGAGTTAGTCAGCATCACCAATGGATGGTGGCGGCAAATGTGGTGAATAATGATTAAAAGTCTGAGTTTGAATTTTGATTTAAGTAGTAATTAAAAAATGAAATCAATACTTTAGAAATAAAAATCAAGCTAAAATAAAATGGGAATTTCAAGAGTATAATAAGTAAATGCTGTAATTTTCTTGTGAATATTTGCCAAATTCGAGGTTTTAAGTGGGCACGACCTACATTCTAGTATAATCCATATTTTTAACGTGTTGAGTCTATCTCGGCACGTTGAAAATGACTTCTTCCAAAACGTCTCCATGAGCTAATATTAAATTAATGGAGAAATTGCATATAAGTCACCTGTAAATGACTTGTTTCAAATTAGATCAACATATTTTTTAAATTGTCATTAAATTATACTACTTCAGCCAAATTTCAATTAATTCCATAATTAATCTTATGACCCAAATTAATTAGAATTAAACCCGATTTAAACTTCAGGAGCAAGGCCACCGTCTTCTCCTGCGCCTCTTGCTAGCGTTTTACGACTCGTCGTCGGACATCCAAACATTTCTCACTGTTTTTGTGAGTGATAATAGTGAATTCATAGTTTTTTACTATTATTCTTCTTCATAATCATATAAAAGATAAAGTTTTAAACTTTAACAGCCTACTATTATTATCATATAATGATGATGATTCTGAGAAGTATTGGGTTGTCCATAAATTGTAAAATTTTGAAAACAATTATTTGTTGAATGTTATTTTGTATATGAATTCAGTTTTTATGAATGTTTTATCTTATTTTTCTTGAATTAAGTTGTTTTTGTTAGAGATATTATTTTTTTGATATATATGAAAACAATTATTTTGTAATCATTTTTTGGTCGAATAAAAAAAATATTTGTTTTACATACATCAACATTTTTATGTGTTTCGAGATGTTTTTGTCACACATTCATTGTTTGATTCTGTATCATAAAAAACAATATCTTAATAAAATAGTATCACAAACAGTATCTTATTAACAACAGTATTTCAACATCTTAATATAACAGTATCACAGTTAAAAGTATGTTGATATTTTAGTATTAGAAGCACATTATTATATTAATATAACAAGCACATTAGTATCAGTATTTTTGTAAACAATGACATTATTACACACACTCAAAATAGAAAATTCTAACGTAACAGGACAACAGTATCATAATAAAATTATCTTAATAAAATAAAATCATAGAAAATAGTATCAGAAGCACATTTGTATCAATGTCATAATAACAATATCGTATGATTAAAGATAGCAAACAAAGCAAATAAAACAACATTAGAAGCACATTATTATCAAGCACGTGCTTAGGTAATCACAAATATTATATTTTAACCAGTGTTTAGAAAACTGGATCGAACCGGCCATCAGAACAGAAACTAGTCGCAAAACTAGTCCGGTCTACCAATTTAACGAGCCATCAGAAAATCGAAGTGAAAATAGGAGTTTTTAGTGGTTGAACCAGAAAAACTAGTAGAACCGGTCCGATTTTAATAGTTTTCCGGTATGAAATTTTTTTAAGGCAAAATCACTCATTTTTTATTTCTTTCTAATTCATCTCATTGTTCTTTGTTTTCTTCAGTTGTTCCTATTTTTTTGAGAGATTTTTGGATTGATTTTTAATTTTTTAATTGAAACTTATGAAAAATCTATTTAAAACCAAGTTTTGTGAGTAATTTTGCTTATAAATATTGGTTTATTTACAAATAACTTATTTTTAAAAATTTTGTGAGATTTTTGGATTAATTTTTAATTTTTTAATTGAAACCGGTTCGACCTTTTGACCATTGACCCGTTGTCTTTTTCGGGTCGATGACTAGTCCGATTTTCTCAACATTGGTTTTAATAGAAAATCATAGTAAATTATCTAAATAAAATAGTATATTAATAAAGCAGTATAATAATAAAACAGTAACATAGATAAAAATATTTTAATATATACAGATCTTAATAAAACAATAAATATCAAATAAATAATGAAGAATAATATCATAAATTGAAACAGCATCAAGCATTTTGAATGATCATTTACCGGACCTGAATTTTCTCTAAATTAATTTATAATCAATTTTAAACATACCATAAATATTTTAAAAACCCTTTATATAATATCTTAAAAAGAAGGGAAAATACAGAACTAAGCAAAAAAAAAAAAAAAAAAAAAAAAAAAAAAAATCGTTCCCAGGATGGCCAGCCCATGTGGATCATGAACTTCAGTACCTCGCTCTGATCTGCTGGACAGTATGCTTGTATTGGTTCTAGGCTGGCCCTCTATTGTCCAACCCACTTTATATATTGGGCCAAAATTAATCAGTAAAGAATGGCAAAGAGGCCCATTTTAAGTGGCACTACAATTCAAAGATTTTTAATCTATATGATATCAATATCTAATGAATTAGTATTTAATTTTAAATTTGATCTAGAATATATTCTATAGATTGCTATATAGGTGTATTTTTTATTTTTATGTTATGCATAAAAAATAAAATCAAATTTAAAATATGATGTGATGGCAAAATAGAAAATTTAAATCTACATTAAAAAATTTAAATTTTGTTGATATCCTTGATCCGCCACGATCTCGGGCGGGCGGGTGAGGGGCAAGGGGCGATCGTGGCCTGATCCGCCCGCCCCACCCCTAAAATTAAAAAAAAAAAAAAGATTCAATTTAAAAATCAAAAATTGGGACTAGGACCTAAAATGCAATTTTAAAATTCCTACACCTAATGAAAATGAAATGAAATGAGTGAAATCTGAATCTCTAAGTCTCTTCAGGTGAGTCCGGATTTGCATGTTTTTTATCTCTGTATAACGTCTATTTTTTTCTATACTACATCAACTTGACAGAATGCATAACCACTTGAATTGGAGAAAAATTCTTTTAATCACCTTCTGTTTCGTTTGTGACACAAAAAAATTCTGCGGTTGTTTTAGAGATGTGCTTAGACCTACATGCATACCCTAGCATTTATCTGACTTTAATTTTTCCTTAAATTTTTACATTTAAGAAAATTTTGATTTAGAAATATTTGGACACAACCAGAAAAACGGTTAAGTAAATAGAAACTCATTGATTTTGTTATGGCCCCCAGGCAACATAGGTGGTACCGTGGTACTTCTTCTGTTTACGGTTAAATGGGGCCCAGATGTTAAAACGGGCGGTCCAGCTCATCTTTAGGAAGATGAGGCCCGGAAATAAATGGGCCAAAGGGCCCAAATATATTTTCTATTTTTTCGATTTCTTGGTTAGTTTAGAAATCATAAAAGCAAAAATTAGGTGTGTCTTGTGAGTTAGATTCTTCTAATAAGGAGAGGAATCCCTCAAGGCGAAGTCCTCCACCTATGTCAAACGCTTCTTTGACTGTGTGGGAGTTATCATCGAGAGATGTCTGAGTGAGTGTGAGGACGAAGAGAGAGCCAACAGACCAACCTCGGGATGCACCCCGCGATATTTCAAAAAAAATCGCCCACACGAGAATCGAACATGCGTTGCCGGAGGATTTCTCTTCACGTTACCTCAGACCTTACCAACTCGCCTATACCCCTAGAGGCTTGTAAGTTAAATTCTTTATCATGTTACTACTCAATTTTGATCATTGTTCAAAAAAATTTGTCTAAGCATGAGGCACAGTTTTCACGCCTTGTCATTGCCTAAGCCCGAAACATTTGAAATCGACTTCTACGTTTCGCCACATTTTATACTTTTTTAGAATACTGCTTTCCAGACTAATGCGTGGGAGTATAGGCCTTCATGAACCAATGTCCATAACCCCCCAAGTTTAGAATGACCCTTGTGCAAAGCAGTCTGAACCATGGCACGACACCTATAATTTGTTGTAAGTCCAAGAAATATTAAATAGCACTAAATAATATAGTAAATAAATGTTTTAATTTGTTGCTTTATTTATATATTCCAAATTCTCTCTTGTTGCCCCCCAACTTGAAAACCTTAATGATCATGGTGAAACTTGAACCTTAATGATCATGGTGAAACTTGAACCTTAATGATCATGGTGAAACTTGAACATATACAAGTCTTTGCTAGAATAACTTAGTCCAAGCCTCCCATAAATATTTGTAACCCCAATGTAGAGATGCACGTGTAGGGACACGTGGGGCTGTTGTTGCAACCATGGATGTAGTAAATGCCCTTACATGGAATTGTGGTACAGTCTTGAGTGTAGCGAGGAGGGTTACTCTCATAAATATACCAACTATCCTAAGAGGGAAACTTCTTCTGCCGACACTTTTTACACTTAACATTTACTCAACAAAATGCACGTTTCCTTGCGACTTTATACTAAAAGCTAATCAGTTTGTTCAATCTAACGTACTAAATATCTGTTGAACATAGATTAAGTAAGACTAAACGAGAAAAGAAACATGTCTTGGTCACTTGCTCACTTGTTATGTTCAATGTGGTCCAATCTTACGTACTCTTAAAAAAACATGTTTAATACTCCTCCGTCCCACAAAGATAGACTTGTTTTCCTTATTTATATGTCCCAAATTATAGACAATTTACTTTATAGATGGTGTATTAAATTTTTCATTTTCCTAATATACCCTTATTTAATTTACATTGTTATCAACCCAAAACAAACATTTAAATTTATTAGATTCATAAATGACTAATATTAAATAGGAGTATAATAGAAAAAATGTGTGAAAAATTTATAATTTCAATTACATTAAATGAGATTTTTTAATCTGTGTGAAAAAAAAATAGGTCTATCTTTGTGGGACGGAGAGAGTATATTAAAATAATAAAATTAAACAATAAGAGAGACGCGCAAGAAATTTATAAGTTGTTGTATATGTTGAACTTTGTTAAATCTAGACTGAACGAGATTAAACAATAACGTGTAATCTCAAATGCTAACCATTTCGCACAAATTTACAACACTTTCTAAACCTTTTAAATTGTTCTATTACATATACTAAAAAAAATGAATTAACTTTGAAAAAAGTCAACCAAGATTCCCAATAATTTGAATTTGTGCTCGCCTGCATATGGGATATTCCATCTCTTGATGTATTATATATCATTCACTCAATTCCTTTGGCTAAATTGCCAATGATACATTTGATTATTATCACAAAGAGGGTTGAGGACTTGATGGCAATTCATTTATATGATATTTAGTTTTGCTTATTATATTTTTTTTTGGGTTTCTAGTTTTTCATATATATCGGTTCAACTACTTTAATTAAAGGTTTAAGTGGTTAAAAGGTAAAAAATATATTTATTTATATTTTATTTTAAACATGTCTATTCACGTAAAGATCGTATACATTTTTTATAATTATATTTAGATGTTTTATAAATAGATATGAGTAAAACTTGAAGTATAATATCATTTTTAACACTTTATTTAAAAATTTAAACTAAAACAATACATTTGTAAATGGGTGCATGGCTTGGCCTTAAAAATTAATCCTTTTGTTTAGATTTGCTAAGCTGGGATTTAAATATTTAATTGTTGACAATTGCTTAAAAATAATAGTGTGAGTACATGTTTGTTGAGAAATATAGTTTATCTATGAGAGTTGATATTTAAGTCAACATTAGAATCCAAAATTGCCATCCTAATTCCTAGGGAAGTAGAGAGAACATGGGCCTAAGGCTAAACTAAATAATATTAATTGTCTTGTTCTCAAAATTATGTTACTTGTCAATAATGAAATGTAATACAGCGTACCAAGATCAAGGCAAGAATCTTGATGATTTACAGTAAGTAATTACGTAGATATACAATTTTGTAAACTTTAATCATGCTTGAATATTTTGTCAATGTAGAATGCGACATTAATAATTTCTTTTTGAAAAAAAAAAAAAAACCGAAAACAAAGAATTTCTTTAAGTCTAAGAAGATTTGTTTGTTATTTTTTTCTTTGATGGGACGGCTCTTCTTACCAATAAATTTGTTAAATAATTAAGATTTTTAATTTAAATTAATCTAACGGTCTAGATATATTAGAACCTTTAAAATCTTTATACACACATCCAAACACATTCGAATAAAGATTTTAATACATTTAGATTGTTAGATTAGTTAAAATTAAAGATTGTGATTATTTGTCAAATATATTAGTAGGTGGAATTGTCTCTTTTTTTAATATATAGTTAGAATTAGTTGACAAATAATAAAACTTTTTTTATTCCTTCTACGTGATTGGAAAATAAAGAAATAATTAATATATTCAAGATAATTACGTATTTATAAAACAAAGAATGTCGACTGTCACGTGTTGACAATCGGGCAAATACACACAACCTTTCCCTTTTTTTGTTCAACTGGTCTCTCCCTGTGTATTTGCCCGATTGTCGACACATGATATGTTGATATGTTGCCCGATTCGAACAATATTTCATTTCTCTTATAAAACATTTCTTCTAGGAATGAGTCAAGTGACCAATAGCATTAGGATGGTCATAAATTCAAATGAAAAATTACTCGCATCATTCTATAAAGATTAACATACTTCTACTTTCACATCGATCATAAAAATTTAATTGCGATCATAAAAATTTAATTGAGTATTATAATTAAAATAATAATGCTTTTTTTACTTATGTTTTTGTTAAAAAAAAACCCTACATTACATTATAATATTAGAAACTTCATATTTATTAATAACAATGCACATTAAATAAAAAGATACTAAAAAATTAAGAAATTAACTTTAACTATAATACCAAGAACAAAAGTATACTAGACAGATAAACAAAAAAGTAAATATATTTTTATGGGTCGAAATGAGTATATAATTTTGTGGTTCAACAACAAAAATGAAAATGTAATTGGTTGGTAGACAGACAAGGCCATCAAATTTGATATTGACTCCTAGTCCAACCTTTAATTTAGAGGGTCTACATAATAAATATGGTGAGTCATTCAAAAACTATTGATTGACCAATGAACATTAATAGGTTGACCAAGATTCCACCAAATTGTCTAATGCAAGCATAAAATTAATCATTTAGTTCCTTATTTGATGCTTGTTTTAAAATACATAAATTGCAACAAATTTGAAAAAGTCGAGAATATGATTGAATGTGAATCATTCATCATCTACCTTATAAAAATGAAAAATGTGATCATCGAACGACTTGGTATCTTGCTATTGAAGGTTAGATTTTCACATTTACTACCTCTAAACTTAGAAATTTCAAAGGGAACATTTCTAGAAATAAATTCTATTTGTCTCATTAAATAATTGATAATAATTGATGAATGTAGTATACCCCTCATCAATGGGGAATTTTGACGTTTCAAGGACAATAATAATGATGAAAGTTCCTCCTACAATATTATATATTATATTATATTATATATAAGAAGTAATGTTTAGGCAAATGAAAGTGGATAATAGAGATTGTACGGTTAAAATTATTAGGTCCCTTGACTTGTGGCCCAACTTTAAGTGAGTCAATTACAAACTTTATTTTATCCCAATCAATCACTTAAAGTTATACTTTCATTTCAATTATACACTTTGTTTGACAATTGACATAACATAAATAAACTTACTTAAATATCAAGAAAAAATAGTATATTTAATCTTCAGTCTTTAAAAAATGTAAGAGATGCATCTTCTCAAGTCTTTAAAAATAGTACTGAACATTCTCAATATTTAAGAAAATAAGCATTATAAGACCCTGATGACATAATCCGTCTATTTTCTCCGTTACCTGATTCAAATAGACTTCACGTGTTATTCGACTCAAAATTAAGTACTTAAAATCACAGGGTAAAATAACTAATTATAAATAGCAACTCACATCACCACAATCCTCTAGGCACTACCACCGCAGCCATCGCCAACCACCACCAAGCCTGCAGTACACACAAGCAACCAACCTCGCAAAAACAATCCTTGCCTCCAAGCTATTGGAGGGTCCGATGCAATTGGGTTTTTGAGGATTTTATACATGAAATTGAAATTGTTTGAAAGAAACACGCCAACGCTAATTGAAATTTTATGCCGGTTCTGCAAGCTTGCTCGCTCTCTCGCTCTCTCTCTCTCTCTCCCATTCATTAGGTTTGTGCAATATTTATTCATCAATTCATTTCAAGTGTTTTCGATTAATCACTTTCTTTCTTGTTGAACTAATAGGCATTCCATAGCTATTTGTTTTATACTGATTAGTTCAATTTTTGGAATTTAGCAACTCAAAATTCGAGTTCTTCTACTCTATAGTTTTATTTCCAGTGTTTCTAGTGTTGTTTCGACTTCTAAACTTCTTGATAGTTTTGAAGTGTTTAAAGGGGCTGATTGCTAGAGGTATTTGGGGGAAAAGAGAGTTGACGTCACTGCTTGCCGATGGATTGGTTGACCATAGAGGGGTGGCCGTCCGCAATGGTACGTGGAGAGGCTTCCATCTCTTCTAACAATTTTATCCACGTAATTTTAAGAGCCTAATTTAGTTAGGCATTAGTATTTTAACTTATAGCCAATAATGGGAAAGTGGGGTGGCAAATAGGGGGCAAAAGGAGGTAAGTGGGAAGGGAACAAAGGCACATGAAGAAGGAGAAAAGAAATAAAGATTGAAATGATTAGAGGAAATCACATGGACTTTGGAAAACTTTTACCCCGTGCCCCTTTCTTGTAATCATATTTTCTCCAACACGCTTTTGACCCAAACGATGCAAACTCAAACCCCACACCACATTATTCTATTTTTATTGGCTTTTGGTTCAACGATCAGTAAAAGAAGCTGCACCCACATTTCTAAAGGCATTTCCAACTTGCCCTAGATGCTTTTCTACAGTATTAAGATGACATCATAGATAAGGGGATCATCATCTTTGCACATGTCAGCATATATTCTGAGTCTCGTCTGCCTCATGTTTATATCTACTAATACCTCTAAAACAAATAGATTCTTAACTTCTTTAACCATGCAGATAAATTCATGTCATAAAATGCAACAAATTTTTATACATTCCAATCAAGTAAAAATGTTGTATTCATTCATCATTAATACTTACAAACACTAAACTATGTAGCAGTGAAATTGTCTAATAAATAAAATTGCACCCCAACTTCTTTGGATAACGTGACTCCTACATAGTCTCGTGTCATAGGTATTATACAATTATTCAACAGTAATACTGCAAGACATTAGCTCTGTATTTCAGAAATAACCTAAATAAAGAGATAATTTCTGTATTTAAAAATTCATAAGCAATTCAATATCTGATTGGACAGACTGTTCTGTTCATATATTTTCTTGACATTGCTGACAAGAAACCAATTACAACCATTAGACCATTCAAACATGAATTTGGTTGCAAAACTAAACTTAACAAGATTTTCTCTTCTACATTGCCTTTTTTCCTAAGCTCCAGAAAATCTCATGATAAAAACTTAAAACAATCAAACAACCTTGAGGGAAAAAAAATGGCACACAAGAAAAGGGTAAATTAAATCTAAAGAACTGAAACACCACCATCAAACCCATGATGCAGTGTTTCCCCTTCTAACTGCCGCGGCCGTATACATTTAGGCAGGAAAGAAGTTAGTAGAATCACGTAAACAAGAAAAAACAGGTCAATGGTTTGGCTAATACTAATACTTAAGCTTCACCACCTTCCTCCACCCACGGGAAGTAACTAAAAGTTAATCTCCGTTCCTTGATATGTTGCTAGGAAAAACGAGCTCCAACCCTTAGTTGGATTCTGCCATAGAGTATAATCATCGAGACTCGGCATGAATCTTTGAATGATTAAACTCTAATATAGTACTAATAGAATTCCTCAATCAATTTGAGATCCTAATTTGTAATTTCTACTTTGTTAGTTGATAAGAGACTGCCTACCGCGTATGAACAATTGCCATAGGTTGATCCTACTTGGTTAGACTTCCACCTTCCAGATGACACTATCAATGCTCCCATCTTTAGTTCCTTCCAGTGCTGCAACCTTGGCTCGGGAAGCTGCAAGGGCAATTGCTGACTTTCCCCTTTCGTCCTGAGGGAGTTCACATGCTTCACTGAATGAACAAGATCTCAAGTCGGCTGGTGGAATAAAACAGTCTATTGATAGGCCAGGAATGTTGAATGCAACCTCTTCGATTGTCCAAGCTTCTTCCATCCTTGTTTTTGTATGGCTCATTGCCATCTCTCCAAACCGGAAAAGTGTAACAACAGAGCGACCAGAGTGGGCAATCATGATTCCTTCCACAGGACGGTAATCATCTAAGTAAGAATTGATGGTTGTCTCCCAGTATACTGCATCGCCTCCATTAGATTGTATGCGGGTGAGATGTGAATCCTCCATGTGAACAAGAAGTCCTGTCTTCTGGCTGAAGTAGCCAAACAAGACATGTCTTATGATCTCAGCTGGTCCCTCACTCCTGGCTCCCAATGTTTGTGGGTCAGCAGACAGCTTCAGAATGAAGCAGTCATCTCCATTGATCTTCTTCTCTCCAATGCAAATGGCGTTGGCAAACATGCTGGCGGTGGTTCTTGGATCAAGACCCTGCAAAGTACATTACCCACGTCTACACGTGATCAGAAGGCCAGCAAAGAAAAATTTCACAAAGGTGGGGCATCATAAATGATACAAACGCATCTTCACCTGAAGAGCACGGCGCAAAGGCCTAACCGGCCCCTTTGCAGTGTGAGCGCCAAGCCAGGGTGTGTGCCTCCACACGAGTTTGCCGTTGCAGCCAGCGTGAACTTTGCTTCCCCCAACTGCAAGCTCCACATACCACATGTCAGGATTCATCTGCCAGAGAACAAACCCACCGGACTCTGCAGCTCTAGCCACATTCCTGTTCTTCACTACCTTCGTCGCAGTTTCAAACTCCGAAGCTACCATCTTCAACTTTCCCATGGCATAAGCATTCTTAATTGAATTCTGGAGTTTTTGCCCTCCTGATGCAGCTGTATATTGTTGCAAAATGTACTGGGCCGACGAAGTTTCCTACAAAATCATAAACCCATATCAGACAATAAAATTGAGCATTTTTCCTGAGTGAAAAAGAGCTCAGTACTGTCTAATAAACAGAATCAGATACAACAACCGCATCCAATTTTCTATAACCATTACAATTAAGAAAATACCTGAACCTAACACTATATCTTGAATTTATTTGCTTAAAATTTGACGTCCTTGCTTCAGTTTTTCAGCAGTTATTACATATTCATGTATACTAAAGAATTTCAATCAATTCCAATCAACTCCCTCCAAATCGTAACAAGTATAGCAAACTATAATCTCCCAAGAATTATTCAGAATTTACTTAAACATTAAACTACTCCAACATGCTTCCCAAAAAATATATCAAAATATAATTTATGTGCAGATGAGTGTGAGTGTGAGTGTAGAGAGAGAGAGAGAGAGAGACGTACAATCGGAGTGTCTTTGATACTCAGATGAGGCAACGGGTCAGTGGTGCTAACGTGCACCGGGGCGAGGGGGGCACCCATGACCCCAAGCAATAACCTCAGATCAGACCTCTTGTTGTATCCATTCCCAATGGAACCCGCCGCTCCTACTGGAACCGAGGGGTTCCGGGTTAGCTGCCCGCGAACCCACTGCCCGAGCCCCGAGCCGAGCCGCTTCGAATCACCGATTTCTCCGCCGTCCGGATCCGGACCCTCCATCAACGGCGTCAGCGTCTCCCCCACTGGCCTCAGGCTCCCTGATCTCGCTATCACTGTCTCCGCATAATTACTGTTACCAACACTTTTCTTCCTCCGGAGAAGACCCGTTATCGGAGACCCGCTCCGACTGGAACTCTTCGCCCGTGACCTCCCCGGCGATAATCCTCTCACTACCTCCTCCTTTAACGCCGAGAAAAACCCTTGCTTTTTCTCCATTTTTTTCCCAACAATACCCCCAAAACAGACCCTTATATACTATATATGTAACAGACCAAAACCACGTTGTTTCCTTTGTATCAATATACTCTTCTAAACTTCAGAGAGAGAAACACGAGCAATAAGAGAGAGTTTTCAGCATTTTATAAAAACCCACAAAACAAAAATGTTAACAATCACAAATGTGAGTTGATATGTACGAGGGAATGTTGTGGTGGTGGTGGTGGTGGTGGTGGTGGTTAGTTAGAGAAAGTTTTGGGCTATAGAAAGAAAATGTGAATAGAGAGGTGTTGGAGTCTGCTAACGAGGTTTGCAGTTAGAGAAAATGTAGAGGGCATGAGGAGCACTGGAGCAGTGAGAAAAAACGTTGAGAAGAAAGTGGCGTTTTTAGAGAGAGAAAATGCTGAGAGAGTGACAGTGTGAAAATGACCGGTGGAGAGAGAAAAGAGTGTGTGCTGCTTTCTTGATAGTGAGGGCTAAATATTAGGTGCAGTCCTCAAAGTCTAGGTAAATTGTATATTCAGTCCTCAATGTTTGGATTAATTTCACGTTCGGTCCGAAATGTTTGGGTAAACTTTAGCTGCAGTCCTCACTGTTTGGGGGGTTTGATCATACTTTAATTTCTAATATTTTTTCTTAACACTAAACACCTCAACCTTTTTATTTTTATTTTGGAAAATAGCATATTTGGTCCTCCAATTTTTTTAAAATGTAAGAGATATACCCTAATTTTTAAAAATAATACTAAACACCCCCAACATTTGAATAAATATGCATGGTAAGTCTTTTATGACGAAATAGCACTCCCTTTTAAATAAACAAAAAAAAAGCCAAATGTATCTTCAAAAATTAAAGAATAACAAAGAGATCATCTTTTTTATCAAACCTTAAAATTCAAAATCTATCACCACTCCAAACCTCAAAAATCCCAAAATTCACCAAGTTTTCCTCTTATGCCACTTTATGTAGCAATTTCTTAGCATCATTCAACTCTAAAGTGTAATGGTCCTCGCATACTCAAGGGCTGAAGCCCTTGCTTTTCCATCTCTTTTTTGTAAAACCTCAATTTCTGACATGGTTCTCGCGAGTCTTCAAATTCTTGTTATCCTTGTGAGCAGTCAATATAGATCTTTGCTTCCGACTTAGCAGTTTTCCTCTTCTGCCACTTTATGTAGCGATTTCTTAGCTTCATTCAACTCTAAAGTAATGGTCCTCGCATACTCAAGATCTGAAGCCCTTGCCTTTTTCATCTCTTTTTTGCAAAACCTCAATTTTTGACGTGGTTCATGCGAGTCTTCAGATTCTTGTTATCATTGTCAACAATCAACATAGATCTTTGCTTCCTCTTTCTGAACTTGTGTACTAACAAGCTTTGCCTGCTCAACCGACTCCTGTAAAATCGTAATTTCTTTAGTTAACTCACTAGATCTTTCCATATTTGCTTTAACAAATTTTCAGCTTGTGCTGCTTGCTCAATGGCAAGAATTTTTTCTTCCACAAATGCATTATATTGCTCATGGATTTTCCCGATTTCTTACTTTGTAACTTTGTAGCATCACGTCCAGTTACTGTAGTCACATGTTGAACTCTTGCAATTTCAAGGTCTACATTTGCATATCTATCATTTCATTTATATTTGCTATTTCTTGTTTCTTCAAATTGATTTGCCTGGTGCTTAGTCGCTTATGTTGGCTTTCGTAGTTTTTTCAATTGTTCCTTCAACTTATTCAACTCTTTTTGGGATTTGATGTGATGGTAAAATTTGGATTTTAGAGTTTGACAAAGAAGACGATCTCTTTGTTATTTTTTAACTTTTGGGAGTACATTTGATTATTTTTCTATTTTTGTTTTATTTAAAGCGGAGGACAATTTCATAATTAAAGTACGTATCATGTTTATTTCTTCAAACGTTGGAGATGTCTGGTATTATTTTTAAAGATTATATGTATATCCCTTACGTTTTTAAAAAGTTAAGAACAAAATATAATATTTTCTCTTTTATTTTTATTTTTTTGTATTTTCATCATGATTTAGGGTTTTCGTTTAAAACTAATTAACAAGTATTTAACGTGCACTTAGAATTACGATTTGATTGCCAATTTCTAATTCACGTGTAATTATTATTGTCTTTATTCATTTTTGAAAGATTAGCGTTTTATTTGCTTTTGTTTTTTTTTAAGATTCTGGTAGAGAAAAGTGCAATAATATATTTTTGCATAGTTTGTTTTAATTTTAAATACATCTCAAGGTAAATTCATTGTTGTTGGAATACGTCATGGAACCAGCAATGTTTTCTAGTATGGCGAGGTCACACTTATTACAATTTTGTTTTATATAAACTATTTATTATTGTCTCTTCCTACATTCATATAACCTACCAACTAATTTTATAAACATAAAGAAGAGATGAATCGAAATGAAGGAGATAAGTCGACCTCAAACTTTCAAAAGAAATAAAATGTTACGGTAGTTATATTGGAGGCAACAACATTGTTAGTTCGTAAATGTCCCTTCGTAAATGTCCCTTTGTTGAACCTTTATGTAGAAACATAAAATATATATTTATTGAGAACTAACTTTTGTGAGAAACTTTAATAAAATATCACTGAGAGGTTGAAATGTAGATTGAACGCGAGCGAGAACCTAGCTGCTCAACCAACAAAAAGGAGATTTAAATTATAATTAAATTAATTTAAACAAAATATATTTTTTATTTATATATTTTGTAAAATTTATTTATTTATTAATTATATATATTTTATAAAATTCACAATTTATAAATATTTAAAAAATAATTTGGACAATTAGGGAGTCCCATTCCACTTGTCTTTCTTATGGGTCCATCTGCTTATAAAATAAGTGACTTTAGTGCAAATTGTCGCTAAAGCATATCTGTACTACGTCTTGGTCCATAATTGTTTATTTTTAGTTAAAAAAATCCTTAATATATTTCCTTAAGTGCAAAATTGGTCCTTTGTACGATTCCATCCAAAATTTTCGTTCCACCCCCACCCACCTACCCCAACGTCAACACACTCAGCCACCACTCACGCATCACCGGGGGACTTCTTCCCTCCCTTAAAACTGCAATTAATGTGGTCCAACATATATACTAATGGTTACCCAACAGTTCAGAACAATGGCTACCAAACGCCTGCAATTTGCCAAAATGGGGTCTCAAATATGGCTCCCGCAAACTGATCATCGGCCTCGAGGTAGAGGAGTAGTAAAAAATGACGGTGACTCTTAACGGCGGTTTCAAAATGCCGGTGTTAGGGCTTATCATTTTTCTCCTAATTTTATCACATTGAAAAACGTAATTTTTTTTTTTCTGCCATTAATGACCCTTTTAAAGGGGAGGAAAAGTCCCCATAAATCTGCCGGGGAATTCCACCCCCCTCCCCCAGGTTTTGGGAGGGGGAGGGGGCAGAAGTCCCCCGGTGGTGCGTAAGTGGTGGCATGGCAATAGCGGTGTTTGTTGATAGTTGTGCTGGGTGGGGTGGGGTTTGGGGTAAGGGGTGGCATGGCAAAAGAAGTTGATGGTTTTTCTTTTCTTTTTTTTTTGTTTTTTGTTTTTTCCTTATTTATTTTAAAATTAATAAAATACCAAGAGGTGAAAGACCTTTTTAACCCTATAGCCAATTTCCCATTTAATTGGATGTGTTTCGATTTAATCGCCCTACATTCACTTCTTACGGTGCGTGGAGTTTTCCATTTTGGGTGTGTTTGATACAAGTAATAAATTTGGGTGTAAAGAAACTGAATTCTATAGAATTGAATTTTCAAGAAATTGTTAATTGAAAAATAAGACAAATTTTCTATACAAAATAAAACCTCTCCCCCTCCTAAAAAAATATTTTCATTGTTTTCAAAGAAAATATTGTCTTTTTAAGGTAAATGAGAAAACATTTTACTTGAAAAAAAAAATACAAATCAAACAAACGCGTAGTTGGAAAATAGGTGAAAAAAAAAATTCCATGGAAAAATGTGACTATCAAACACAGTTAATTGGAAAATAGGTGAAAAAAAAAGTTTTTTTCATGAAAAAAGTATTGCAATTAAATGCGCCATTAGTATATGGGATAAGACTGAATATAAATGCAATAAGAAGTTCTCCCTGTATTTTCCGTGAAATTACAATGGATTATGTAATCTAAATACAGATTTTAGTGTGATAAACCCTTTAGATTAAAAGGCAGTTAGCAATTTTGAAATACATTTAATATATTTAATAGTGATAATGAACAAAGTCACAAACAAAATCACGACGTGACCACCGACCTTGAAAAACTTTCCTTGAGTTTAACTATTATGAGTTTTAAGTAAATTGCATATATATTATTTTATTTTAAGAATACTCTACTCTAATTACACTATGACTCTTGGGGCCTGCTTGTGATTTTTGGGAACCAATTATGAGGTTTTTTTAAAGAACTAGTTTTGAGTGATTATAAGACGTTAGATTTTGGATGATTTTAATAATGATTTTTAAAACAGTCAAACTCATATTTATTATCCAACGATTTTGAAAGATTTTTGAAATAATAAAATTACATAAAGAAGGTAGGTATGTGTAAACAATATGTAGTATATAAAAATTTAAATGTAAATATATATTCGACTGCAAAAAATTTCAAAAATAATTCAATGGTACATACAAAAATTATTGTTTGAAAAAAACTAAAAAGAGACAAAATATGCATTTGGAAGTAAGAGGAAGAATGAAGTATATATTTTAGATTTAGGGTAGATTTAGAGTGAGTAAAATTGGAAGATAATTTGAAAAACGACAAAAAACTGCTGATTCGGGGAGTTGATAAATACACTACAAATTACACTACTCGATTTTGAGTGAGTTATAAACACTCCAAAAATTAATAAGCACCGATTTTTTCAACCTCTCACAAACAGTACTACTCAAAATCGATGGAAAAAACTCCAAAACAGACCCTTAAAGTTCGTTTGACACGGCTATGGCGAGTAAAGTTTTTGCTAATGGAGCTTTTTCAAAAATAATTTTTAATGAAAATATGTTGATTGTTTGATTGTAAATTCATAAAGTACTATAAAATATTAAATTGGTTGTTTTATGGCATAACTATATAATTACTTTTATTTTATTATTACTTGTAGAAAAACTACATATTTATTTGACTAATCTTTAATAATTTATTCATAAATAAAATTTATTTCCATTCTATTAAATTTAATTAATTTAGCATAACACTGCTATTTTAGTACATACCATATTATTTATTTTATAATATATTTTAGCACGTCAACATATGACATATACATGCCAGTTAATACTTAAAAATAATAACAAATAAAGATAAAAATATGCTATAAACATTTCAAAAAGGATCTTTAAATTATATTAATTAATGCAATATTTCATGATATATTAATGTGTAGGAAATTTGAATATATTCAATATTTTGATGAGTTAATGGGAATAATTTCGTTAAAAAAAGTTTCGTTAAATATATATCTCAAAATTTTGTATAAATTGAATGTATTTTGATAAATTAATAAGAAAATTTTGAAGTTGTCTAAAAAAACCTCACGAAGAGATGTTTTCTTAGTTAACAAGTACTTTCGGACTTCAACTAAATTTCCATTATTTTAACAAAAACGTCTTTTGCCCTCTAAGAAGTGCTTTTGACTTTGCAAAAATCTTTTGGTTAAAAAATTGAGTGTGTTTTAATAATAGAAATGCTTTTGAAATTTTTAAATTCAAAAGTACTTAAATGGCGAAATAATATACTTTTCAAGAGTTTATTTCATTTAAGAATAGAAATGCTTTTGAAATAATATCACGATAAAAAATATTTTAATTTATTGAGATATTTACACATCTAATAAAAACAAGATATCCATTAAAATATAGCTTTTCCTGTTTCTTTTTTAATCCTTTTTTTAAAGAAAATTCTGAAATTAAAGGCATATTTTGCTAACTGAAATTAAAGGCATATTTTGCTAAAAAAAAAATGGGAAATTTAATCCAAGATGCTGAAGATAGAATTAAGACTAGATTTTTTGAAAAGGATCATACTCAAAAATAGAAAATAAAATAGCAATCAATAATAATGAACATCAAGAACTAAGGAGAAAAAAATAACTAATTCTTGACAAAATTGAAAATCTGAGATCTCTCAAAGATCACAGCAATTTCCCATATAAAAACCCGACAAGAAATGAATCAAGAAATCATTATTTCCTTAAGGAAGGGGTAAAAAGAGGAAAAATAGCTTTTGAGGGTAAATAAGAAATAGACCTACAAATTAGAGGTGGAGATGAAAAATTAGAGAATTGGTGAAATATGCCATTCTCATAATGTCCCAAGAAGAATGTGAGGAAATAATATATCCTAAGTCGAGTGAGCAGTTAGTGGCTAAAGAATTAAACAAAATACAAAGAAGACCCTTTATATTTATTGAAGGGAGTGGAGAAGGCTAAAATGGAGAAACGGAGGCAGGGAAGGCGTAGCAATAGCCAGTGGGTGATGGTACACGCCCAACGGAGATGGAGCCAAAGAGGCAAGCAAAGAGCTAAAGAAAGAGAGATTATGGTTCGGTGGAAAATTGCCCAAAACTCCAATTCAAAAATTGATAAAAAAATACATAAAAAATAGAAGATATACCAAAGAAATTAAAAAAATAAAAATAAAATTGTAGGGTTAGTTGACCCCTTACGACACCATGTGAATCCACCTCCAACATAACCATATAACTATAACTTTCAAATTTCAAGTGAAACTTTTTAAGAGAGTTGCATATAATATCTAATATTAATCTCTCTTGTATAATTCATTATAAGAATAAAACGTGGTCCATGGAGGAGAAAAATAATGCGAGTTCTTCTCTTCGAGTAACTCGCCTGCTCAAGTCGACCTTCGAAAATTGTACAACTATTTAATATAATGATAAAAAAAAAACTTTATTCTTAATAAATTTAAAATAGTATAAAATACTTTAATTATTTACGAATTTCACGAAAGACTAGGATATGTTCGCCATTCACGACACAAAGTGCATGCTTATGTCTTATTTTCGGTTTAATTAAATATTATTGTCGTCTCATATGCCCAAAGCTCCCGTGTTTAGGGGGGGCACTGATGAACATATTTTGCCTACCAATTATGTATATTTACTTTCTGTCCATTTTATTATATTTGGCCGAAATAATGCCCTTAAACTTCATTCTAATGCTAATTTTTTATATTATTTATCAAATTCAATATGTTAGCGTGTTCAATACCTAGTAGGATTAAAGAATAAATAAATATGTTCACTCTTGTTTAATTTAATATATCAAACATACTATAAGTTATTATAATTTGGTAAACAATATTAAAAAAATAGACAATATATAAAGGCGGATTTTTAACTTCTTTTCTTATTAATTTATGCCATCCCATATAATCCATCTGTGTTGGCGGATTTATGTGTAAATGACTCCAAAGGAATCAAACCGAATGAAATGGATGAAAATTAAGATGAGGCAAGTGTTGAACACTTTGTCCTTAAGTCGAATTTGCCCTGCAACAATACTTACGGTTATGACAATCAACTCCCAAGATACAACGACTTCTTACTTGTGGTTGAAGCACTTCAAACCACAAGCACAACGAACCAGAAACGGTTTTGTACTCCAAATAATGAAATGGAATAAAAACCAGAAATATTATGCAACAAATGTAATAAACTTTTGGTTTAAATGATGAAATATATGAGAGAATTGTTTTGCATATCAGTTCTATATTAATTCTCTGTCAAAATGGACGTCCAGAGGCCCTTTTTAATGTTGAAGATCAGTTGAAAACGAAAAGGTAAGAAACCAAATCGTGCAACACTTCAAAAGGACATGTCCATTCACGCAAACCTATGCGATCGCATGGTTTTACCAAGTATCGATCGCAATGTACAAAAATCGAAGCGAACTTGATCCATTTAACCATGCGATCGCGCAAAGGCTTTGCCTCTTGCGATCGCGTAGACAGAAGGACTCAAAAACGTTTTGCTTAAAATTTAGGCAGATTGCGATCGCATGTGGAAATACCTATGCGATCGCATGGTCAAAATTTTGACCCAAAATTGTCATTTTTCGTAATATCTCATTCATTCGATATTGATTTTGAGATGCCAAATATACTATTTAAACATGCGAGATAATTACGAATTTTCTTTACTGAGGCGTAAGGTGCCCCTCGACCTCAACGACGACCGCGGTCGATCCCATTCTCCGAAGCGGCAAAGTGGCAAACTATTTTGCCTAAACGGATTGGGTCGGGTTTGTATATTTTGGCTAAATTGACACAAAGTCACTTAGTCAATTTCTCGAATTCTTTTAACCAATTTCCAACAATCCTCCACATAAATAGAATTTCCTTGATACGCAAAACACGATGCAAATGAAATGCAATGATGATGCGCAGACTCTAACAAATAGAGTACATGCGACAAGTCATAGCATCAAGATAGGTAGCTTGTGGCTTTGAACCTTCTTTAGTTGAATACAATCGGATTTACTAAGCTAGTTGGTGAACACGATGTTTTTGAACAATCCAGCCGTTTGTGTAAACCCAAACAATTGTACCAACACCATAACTTATTTAACCAATTCGATTATCATGGTTGTGTCCATTTTGGCCCTGGACAACTCTTGGTTTCATAAGTGCTCTAAGAGAATTAAGCCTCGAATTCTCGTAGAAGCGGCCCCACTTCACACTTATATAGGTGATCTGCTACCTTTCCACTTCAAGTTTTTGAATCATTAAAAGTATGTATACTTATCCTTATACATATTTGACATAGCACTTTAAAAGTTAGGAATGAGAATAAGTGCTTTATTCCGAATCCTTTATAACTTAGTTGTCCCATTGAACCAAGATTTTGGGATCTCCAATCTACAAGGTTAGGTTTCCGTTATAGTACTTCTATTCAATAGGCTTTAGGCCCATTCTCCTCGAAAGATGGTATACTTGATCTCTTACAAGTCCTTTCGTCAAAGGATCAACCAAGTTCTCTTTTGACTTCATATAGTTAATAGAGATTATACCATTCGATATTAACTGTTTAATGGTATTATGTCTCCAACGGATATGTCGAGACTTACCATTATACATACTATTTTGTGCCATTGCTATTGCCGACTTATTATCGCAATGTATATTAATTGCAGAAATCGGCTTTTCCCAACATGGAATTTCTTCAAGGAAATTACGGGCTATTCTCGCTTCTTCTCCAGGTTTGTCTAAAGCAATAAACTCAGATTCTATTGTGGATCGAGCTATACATGTTTTCTTAGAAGACTTCCAGGACACGGCTCCACATCCAATGGTAAATACAAAACCACGTGTGGATTTTGAATCCTTAGTGTCAGATTTTCTAATTTGCATTGGTATATCCTTCTAACACCGCGGGATATCTTGAGTAGTGTAATCCATATTCAACCGTATATCTTAAGTATCTATGAATTCGGTTTAATGCCTTCCAATGTTCAACAATTGGATTCCTAGTGAATCTACTCAACTTGTTGACTATATATGCTATATCCGGTCTTGTGCAGTTGGTAATGTACATCAAACGGCCTATGACCTGTGAATATTCCAATTGAGATACGGGTTCACCAGTATTCTTGGCTAAGTACATACTTAAGTCAACTGGTGACTTAAATTGTTTATCGTCATACGCCTTAAACTTCTTAAGTATAGTCTCAACATAATGTGATTGAGATAAGGACAAACCACTTAAATTCATTAACTTGCGTATTGAATTAAAGTTTGCATGTCCTAATCTATGGTGCCATAAATTAGATGACTCAAGAATATAAAGCGGAAGATGACGTTTTATTCATAACTTTCGGTACAATAGTTAGGACATTCATTTTGAATAGTCTATCTTTTACATAGCCTTTGCCAATATACATGTTATTCTTGGTAAGTACAAACTTATCCAAAACAAAGACTAACTTAAAGCCATTCTTGCTTAATAAAGAACCCGACTGAGGTTCTTGCGAATATCCGATACGTGAAGAACATTGTTGAGGCTAAGTTCCTTTCCCGATGTCATCTTCATTATAACTTTGCCTTATCCTTCCACTTTGGATGTTGATGAGTTCTCCATTAACAGTTTTTCTTTCTCGGTTGGAATGTAGGATGTGAACATATCCTTATCAGCATATATGTGACGGGTTACACCTGTATCAACCTACCATT
The DNA here is from genome assembly GCA_023638005.1 of Forsythia suspensa. NCBI lineage: Eukaryota > Viridiplantae > Streptophyta > Magnoliopsida > Lamiales > Oleaceae > Forsythia > Forsythia suspensa. The sequence continues at coordinate 29,431,074 of CM042670.1, read as the reverse complement.
CCATAGGATTTCCAACGTTGTTGCATTCTGAAACAATCGCCGATAAGTTGATATCAGATATGCCATTTGATATAGAATCAGATTCGGCTATGTTCGCTTGGGCTTGCTTCTTTGGTTTGCGACAATCAACGGAGCGATGTCCAGCCTTTCCACAATTGTAGTATTTGCCCTTGAACTTCTTTGCATTCTTCTTAGAAGGTTCAACAGAATGCTTCCTCTTCTTTCCTTTGTTGTTGTTGGATTCCACCACATTAACCCTTGATTGTAGTATGCTATTTCCAACACGCCTGTCCGAACTTCGATTGTCTTCTTCAATCCTTAGTCGGACCACAAGCTCTTCAATATTCATCTTCTTGCGTTTATGCTTGAGATAGTTCTTGAAGTCCCTCCACATGGGTGGAAGTTTTTCGATGATTGCAGCCACTTGAAATGATTCACTTAGAGACATATTCTCCGCGTGAATATCATGAAGTATAATCTGCAATTCTTGCACTTGACTGATAACCGTATTTGAATCTACCATCTTGTAGTCCAAAAACCTTTCCACGATGAACTTCTTTGTTCCCGCATATTCAGTCTTGTATTTCCTTTCCAAAGAATCCCATAAGTCCTTTGCCGATTGCTTGGAACAATACACATTGTACAAAGTGTTGTCCAAGCCATTCAGAATGTAATTCTTACACAAGAAATCTGAATGTTTTCAAGCATCCAAAGCAATCAACAATGCCCGATTGTTTTCTCCTTCTTGTATGGCGGGAGGATCCTCATTCAAGAATTTTGTCAAGTTGAGGGTCGTGAGATAGAAAAGCATTTTACGATGCCATCTCTTGAACTTAACCCCAATGAACTTTTCCGATTTTTCCCCATGTGGAACGGAGTTTGAATGTGCGATAGTAGGGAGAGCCATAATTGGAACCATAACCAGAGGAATCACACCGGTAGGAATACTTCCTTCAGAAGTTCCCTCATTCGAAGTATCATTCGAATTCATTTCTGTTTACGAAAAACAGAAGATCAACCAATCAAGTAAAAACGGATGTTTCTTACCACAAAAAATACTGCAGAAAATTCAACTTAAGATTGTGTTGGCGGATTTCTGTGTAAATGACTCCAAAGTAAACAAACTGAATGAAATGGATGAAAATTAAGTCGAGGCAAGTGTTGAACACTTTGTCCTTAAGTCGAATTTGCTCCGCAACGGTGCTTACGGTTATGACAATCAACTCCCAAGATACAACGACTTCTTACTTGTGGTTGAAGCACTTCAAACCACAAGCATAACGAACCAGAAACGGTTTTGTACTCCAAACAATGAAATGGAATGAAAACCAAAAATATTATGCAACAAATGCAATAAACTTTTGGTTCAAATGATGAAATATATGAGAGGATTGTTTGCATATCAGTTCTCTATTAATTCTCAGTCAAAATAGACGTCCAGATGTCCTTTTTAACGTTGAAGATCCGTTGAAAACGAAAAGGTAAGGAACCAAATCGTGCAACACTTCAAAGGACATGTCATTTACGCAAACCTATGCGATCGCATGGTATAAAAATCAGAACAGAACTTGATCCAATTTAATCATGCGATCGCAAGGCGTTGTCTCTTGCGATCGCATGGAAGGACCCAAAAACATTCTGCTTAAAATTTAGGCAGATTGCGATCGCAGGTGGAAATACCTATGTGATCGCATGGCCAAAACTTTGACCCAAAATTGTCATTTTCTGTAATTTCTCATTCATTCGATATTGGTTTCGAGATGTCAAATATACCTTTTAAACATGTAGATAATTCTGAATTTTTTTCCCGGGGGCGTTGCCTCCGAGCCCCCACGACCTGATCGGGCAGGTCGATCCCCGTATCCCCGAAGTGGCGAAGTAGCAAACTATTTTGCCTAAACGGATTGGGTCGGGTTTGTATATTTTAGCCAAGTTGACACGAAGTCACTTGGTCAATTTCTCAATTCTTTAAACCAATTTCCAACACCATCATCTCTACAAAACATGTTACAAGAGTTCTCTGAAGTAAACATTTCACATGAGCAAATATGAGAGTTGAATATAAACAAGTTCCAATCGAGCGATATGAATGACCTAAAACAAGGATCACGAGCTCTAATTTAATTTTTTTTTTTTGTATTATTGGGGGTCTGTTTGGTATATGGTCAATTGTTAAAGATAATAGATAAAATTTGTCTTATCTTGTTTGGACAGAATTGATGTCCGGATAACAATTTAAGCTAAAAATAAAGATAAGTTTTATTATCGAAAATAGGAGTACAAAAGACGAATGCACCATTTATAATATGGAACAAACTTGTTATCTAGATAATTTTTATTCAGGTTAACAATTTTATTTACAAAACAAATAGATCTTGAATTAAAAAATAAAACGTGTCCATTTTGAAACTTGATTAAAATTTTAGGATTGGTAAGGAATTAAATCTTGATAATATTTACATATTCTTATCTAGAGGTATAAAGATAACTCAGATAAGTTCTGAGCCATGGTTTACAGAGTTTGACACGAAACTAATTAAATGAATTAAACTAAAAAAATAAATAAATGTTGAGCTCGGTAGTCCACCCATTCTGACGCGACTGCAAAACGAGCCGCGCGTGTTTTTATATTACAAAAAATGGGATATTTTAAAAGACGATGTAAAGAACAAAGGACAGTTTACACAAAATTATGTTTTGTGCATACTTGTGAATACGGGTTGGATATCATTTGAACACTCAACATGTTCCATTGTTTGTATTTTGTTGTAGTCTAAAGTGTTAGGAGGTGCGAATAAATTTTCATATTAGGTAATCGATTTACAAGTGGTATTAGAAATATGCTCTAAATTAAGTTGGATCGTGATGGACAGAAAAAACTATAGGTGGCTCGTAAGACAGTTGTGCCATGTAATGCAATAGCTTGAATTTGGACTTTAATAGAGCATGTGATGGAAGAGAAGGGAAACCTTTAATAGAGCATGATCGATCTTTTCTAGTTTAGGAGGCCTCGAGGAGAGAAATGTATAGATTATCCTTTGAAAGGAGGCCAAGATGACGTGATACTTCGTTTGAAGGGAGATTATTGATAAAATGTGAACAAAGTCTTACATTAGTTAAATATGGAATAGAAATCAGACTACTCTACCTAATAGATTAACTTTTTGAGACGAAACTTCAGTTTCATACACAAAGTTCTATGCACGTCCAATTGCAATTTGCATGATAAATGTTCTTTTGATTTATCGAAAGTTGATATTCTTTTATCGATATGATCAAATGCTTCTACGAGCATGTTTGTTAGTGTTTATAAGCACTTATAAGATGATCAAACATTATTTTTATTCACATATTTCATATGATTTATAATTTTTTTCACTTTTTATCCACACATTCCATAAGACCAACGGCACTTATAATCTACAAAAAAAAAACTTTACCAAACATACACAATCAATTTCTTTAATTAAAATCTTTATCTAGAAGTATGGGGAGTTAAGATTTTGAATAAAAAGTTTGCATTTTTTAAAAAAATAATTTTGCAAAGTTGATTGGTCAGTTGTTCAATAATTTAATAATAATTCAATGCATAACAAAGTTTTAGGGTGATCCTATGTCTCTTTTATCAGAATCTTAGACATATTATGAGAAAAAAAGTAATTTTCACTGCATTTTTACATGTTCAAAAATGTCTAGTTTACACACTACTTACTTTTCACTAATAATGCGTTAAAAGGTGCATGAACCATTGCTAAAACATGCAATTTTACCCTAATTAATTAACCAACTTTATCAAGAAAGACTCAACTCAAAAAACGTACTCTTGATACATTAGTTTCGCTTATTTATCTTCGCATATTTAATAGGCCCGCTTTACAAATTATATATCAACAACTTGGGGACAAATTATGTTTTCACGTGTGGCATCAATTATGAACTAGGATGTTTGATGTATTATGTATTATTTTTCTTCCAAAATAATTATTGTAATTTGAAAATTTTGTCCTATAAAAATTCCATTATTCAAACAAAAATATCTCCACCAATTTGTATATATTCAATCAATCATTCTTGTTCTTTTAAATATATGATATGATATGATCAATATATCAAAGTGGGACCATGTTTCTTTTTTAAGATAGAAAAGATAGACAAAAGTGGGCAAACTTATTATTCCTTAGGAACTAAGGATCCTTCTAGGTTTGTTATGTAAAAGGTAGAGAAAATACTCAATTGTCGATTATAAGTGATTGTGCCCTAAAATATTTATCACATGCATAGTTCTAATATTTTTCAAGATCTGTAACCCGTGATGCAATGATAAGTTTAAGTATTTAAGTTTTCTAGTAGGATTTAGTATCAAGTATTTAATGTAACCATACAATACGATACACATTATTTTAATTTTTCTATTACTGTTTTATAATGTTCAATTCTATTTAACTTATGCTTTCTAAATGAACATCAATATATTATCGTAAGAATTAGACCGGACTTACCAACAATCAGAAAAAATTGAAACTGATTTGAAGTGTAGTTCGATTTTACGTAAAAAAAAAAAAAAAATAAAACCCATTAAAATAAAATCAAAATCAAAATGTTTACCTCCAAAATCGACCGGTTCATTTTTTAAAACAAAATAATTTTTTAAAATTCATTTATTTGATTTTTTGGACCACGAGTTCAACTTCAATTCGACCCTTTAAATTTTAATTATCTATAAACAATGCCTACATTGCTTGTCAATGGAAAGTTTTATTTAAACTTGATTTAATTAAGAATTTAAGATACGCATAATATAGGACTTGTGGAGGTAAAGTTGGTCACGTGACTAATTAAGATCGTATAAAAATTAAAAAGAGATTATTCAATAAAATTTATAAATTGTCTTGTACAATCAATTTATCGTACCAGATATATCAATAATGTGTTACACGTATCTGCGTGCTAAGCACAATCTAACTATTAGAATGAGTTTAGGTAGAAATTTTCCTAACTTTTTAAACTAGCATGTATTGAAGCTATTTTATTTGTTTTAACCACCAAAATATAAAAAGGATTCTCATAGACTTGATTTATTTTCCCTTTATTGGTGCGTAGTTACCATTAGTTGCCTAGAATCTTATAATGCTACATGCAAAAGTATTTAACAAGAAAATTAATTTTTTTGAGTAGGGCAATAAAAGAAAGTAATAATACTATACATATAAATGAGAGATTTATTATCCATTTGAGCGAGTAACCACAACATATAATATGTACACACACGAATAGAAAAAATCTATAATAATTAAACTTATCAATTTTAAAAGTAACCGTAAAAGATCACAAAAATCAAATAGATCACAAAGATCCCGATACAAAAATCTCCTACAATTCAACAAGTATAATCATCATAGAATATTCCGTTTGTGTTTTAAAAATATGAAAAAGCTTATAGCTATTCTAAATTGCAAAATATAAAAAAAAAAAAAAAAAATCAACGATATATATACACACACGTGTCAGAAGAAAAAATTGCAATGTTTCTTAAAGTTTAACATCATGTGGCCACAATTAGTTAACATGTCTTAGGTTTTGATGATAGATGATTTTCAAACTAATTCCAATTAATGACCCCCATGATTGAATTAGTGACCCGCATCACCGATGCACCTAGCATCGCCCAACACTAGTCGAGTTAGATGAACAAGCAAGCTTGGTTGATCAATGCACGAAGAAGCCTGCCAGCACTGACCGAGCTCGATAAGGTTGCCAAGCCCGACCATTTTTTCCTCACCCTCTCTCTTTGGTGCCATTTTCCATCCATTGACGGTTAGCCTAATCGCTAACTGACAGTCATGAGCAGGTCGTTTGAATCCAACAAGACGTTAGACCCAATAAATTCACCGTCTATCCATGAAAAACTTAGATGTCCCCTTGGACGAAACCCCCAAAAGTGAATCGGGCCCGCCTTGATGAAATCTGGTGTGATCTCTTCCTAAAGACAACATTGGTTGGTCCTCTCATTTGGCAATGGATTCTATCACACATTGCCACAAGTCCCTCTAAGGGATCCAGTTTTTGCGACACGTGTCCCTCCACCATTTCTGGATCTTCTGCCACTTTTCCTTAGCAAGGGCCTATATAAATGCCTCATTGCATTCAAGGTAAGAGCATTTTCAATGCACTCTATGAATTGATATCTAAATTGGATGCAAGTTGAAAGACTTCTGGTCTACGTAACAATGATGTCAAATGAATAATCACTTTAGTATAAAATTGGTCTCAAATAGGTTCTATCTATAAACTAATAGTTGTGTCTACATAACTTTTATTTTCTTAAAATAAAAACAAAATGACATCTAATTTTGGAAATGAAATATGAATTTTGCTTAGTTAGCATGTCTAATGGTCAATAGAACTTTTGAATCTAAATTGAGCTTTAGACAATGCCTATTTTTTTCGTTAATATATCAACTTCGCATAGTCCCGTTAACTTGTATTGGAGATGGATTTTTTAAACATCGCCTATTTTTGCTTATATAGTAAATTTATTTCCGCGTTCCACATAAGCATTGAAGATGCTCTAAATTCCAATGACATCTTTCTAGTATTTTTATACTTTGTTCATTTTTTTATAAAAATTACTTTTTTTGGGTATTCTAATTCTTGTGCTAGAGGGTCATTGAGGAAAAATGCTCCGCCCATCTTTGTAGGTTTTAGGATTGCTCAGCATCATTGCCAAGAATAAATCTTAGTTGCTACAAAGAAAAGACTTCATCGTATCAGAAAAGAGTCGAAGAAAAAGTGATTAAATCATATAGCATCATATTCATTTTCACATAGATTAAAATGATGTAAATTATAATTTTTTAAAAATATATTTAATACACAATATTAGAAAATATTGTACACATCGTGGTAGCAATGCTCGATTAAATTTTAACTTTTTATTTTTTTGTTTGCAAAAAAATCTAAAAGAATATGTAGGTATTGTATCAACAAATCTAATCCAATAAAAGAAAACATCGGACTGTACTAAAAGCATACAGATCGCTTAATTGATTTACATTGATGCCTTGTTGACTCACCAACAACCTTCCTACTTTTACAACTGGAGTGTCAGGATTAGATACCAAATTGCTTTTCATTTTTACTAATGAGATTTAATAAAATATTATTATTCTGATTTATGGTCACGATGAAAGATGTAAATTGAGCTAGGCCATCAATTAGTTACTTCGAACCGGAATGGTAAAATATTTTGAAATAAATAATTTACTTATTTTGATAATAAGTTAGGAAAAAGTAACTTATAAACATATCTGCAAATAAAAAGTTACTTAAAATTAATTTTTACTTAGTACATATTTAGTAGTGTTAAAATTAAAATTATTTTTTAAATGTTTATAAGTTGTGAGTTTTATAAAATATGTGAGTAATAAATAGATAATAAATTATGAATTTTAAAAAATATATTTAACTAACTTGATCAATTTAAAATATAATTTAAATTTGATGAAACGAGCTATTATTTTAATTTATCTAAACATTAAGATAAGAGTTGTAAGCTTGAAGAGGACTCATCTTTGCATCATGCACTTTAGTTTAGAATAGTGACTTTTTTGCTTTTCAAGTTGAGGCTGTCTATTGAATCGAATGACAGGAGACCATCAGACCAAAGAGGGAGGAGCACTATTATCAGGTCATAAAGTTGTGCAACATTATACTGTAAAGCCTGAATTCTATCTTTTGTGTCTATGCTCAATCTTTTTCTTTTTTACCTTATCGACAGTGACTCGTTATTTATTTATCTTAAATTATAATCTATTTTTTTTTATTGATAGTATAATTAATTTTTAGTTTTCTAATATGGGTATATTAGAAAAAACGTAAGTAAAATTTATTATTCTAATTATAATAATTAAATTTTTTAATAATTCTATTTTTATCAGACAGAAGGAATATTATTTTTTGAGTTCTTGAACTTTAGAATAATTTCAGCGAATTTTTGTAACATGCAGTGATCACCTCATGGAACAAACTTCTTGAGTCTGTTCAATTATGTCTATCGAGTAGGTAGAAGAACATGTCTAGTTGTGGATTAAGCTGTGCACTTATAATTGTGAATTAATTAATTTTATTTAAAAAAAATGAAAAATTCAATTGAGTCAAGATGTGACTGTAAAAAATAATAAATAAAATTTCTACTTATTATTATTATTTTTAAAATCTCTATTAAATATACCATCTTCGTATTATTACCTTATATCATAGTCGGTAAAAAATGAATATTCATGGTATATCATGCTAAGGTTTAGACTTATAGATTTTTTAGTATGAGAAGTGAAATTTCATTTCGAATAGTTTAAAAAAATTATAGGAACACTATGTTAAAAAAGAAAAGAAAAGAACAAAAGGAATTTGTACAGAAACACCTTTGAAGTTGGCAATTGTTGTTTTGGGCCTAAATTATCGATCACCTTTCTTTGTATTGGGCAGGCCTGGTTGTGCTAAATGAGCGCACCTACGAAGATTAAGGCCAGCCCAAGCTCATCCTTCGAATCTCAAACTCAGTTGTGCATAATAAATGCATTCATTGTCATTGATTTTGAGTTGGAATAAAACAAGTTTTAATTTTTAATTATATCGATTTTTTTTTTTGAAGCCATAAACATTAGCAAAAATATTTAGTCACATTTGTTACGTGTAAAACATTTTGACATTATGTGTGTTGTCATTATCACGTGAACATGTAATCATATTGTAGTATATTAATTAGGGTGTGTTTGATTTTGATTAAAATCAGAAATTTTTTGAAAAAGTTGATAAAATGTGTGGTTGATAAGTTATAAAAAGTTGCGAGTCCATGAAACGTGTGGTTAAAATTAATTGTTGATTTTGATTTCAACTTTTTAACAAAATTTTAATTGAAAACAAACGAACTCTTAATATCGTTTAGTTACATTGTTAAGTGATTCTCTTAGTTATAATGTTGTCCTCGATTGTTTACGTCTTAATGTTAATCTCTTAAATTCGCTTAGTTGCATTGTTACGAAAATCCATTTCTCTGCACTCAATTTGATTTTTTTTTTTAATTTTTTTAAATGGATGTTGATTTTGAAATTTGAATTCTCCACCTTCTTCGTTGATAAGGTATAACGGATGATCATTATTTTCACTTGTAACATAGCGTTGATTGTTGGCTCTTGTCTCTATCGTTTAATATGGGAAATTGGCGCAAATGGTCCTAACGTTTACCATTAGTGCGCAAATAGTCCCTAACGTTTCATTTTTGGCGGAAGGTCCTAACTATCTATTTAGGTCTTGCGATTAGTCTTTTTAGGTGCCAAGAATGGTCCCTAGCGGTGTTTTTGTCTTTATTAGTGAGGGTAAAATTGTCAAGTCACATTTTTTTCAACCTTTCAATTGGCGCAAATGGTCCCTAATCTTAAGAAATTTGCAATTGGATTCCTAACTTTTAAAAAGTGAAAATGAGTCCGATACTTTTTTTTTTTTATTAAAATTAAAAAAAAAACTAACAAATTGATAATATACTAAATTATTTTGAATATTTGATGAACTATTATAAAATAACCAAAATTGAAATTCATAATTATTAACAAATGTGCTAATTAAAATTATTTTATTATTATTATTAAGTAATCATATTATTTAAAATTCAAACTTTAATTTTATCGTTACAACAAAGAAGAAAAATAAATTTGTCACAAATAAAATTTTACTTATACTCAACCCAACTCGATTTTACTCTGATCTCATATTCTTGGGCCAATCCAATCAGATTTTGAGCTACTGAGGTTATTGGACCCAGTCTTATTTTAAATTTTAATTAATTTTTACATTAAAAAAATTAAAGCAAAAAAAAAAAAAATGGTTCCACCACCCACCCACCCACCCACCCTCAAAAAGCAGCGAGAAAGGAGGATTTCTCCCTCCCGGCCGGCGGCGACGGCGACCGGGAGGGAGAAATCCCTCCATTCTCGCTCGCTTTTTGGTGTGTGGTGTGAAGGGGGTGGAACCATTTTTTTTTTTTGCTTTATTTTTTAATGTAAAAATTAATTAAAATTTAAAATAAGATCGGTCCAATAACCTTGTAGCTCAAAATCGGATGGATTGGCCCAAGAATATGAGGCTGGATAAAATCGAGTTTGGGTGAGCATAAGTAAAATTTTTATTTGTGACAAATTTATTTTCTTCTTTTGTTGTAACGATAAAATTAAAGTTTGAATTTTAAATAATATGATTACTTAATAATAATAAAATAATTTTAATTAGCACATTTGTTAATAATTATGAATTTCAATTTTGGTTATTTTATAATAGTTCATCAAATATTCAAAATAATTTAGTATATTATCAATTTGTTTTTTTTTTTTTAATTTTTAATAAAAAATTAAAGTATCGGACTCATTTTCACTTTTTAAAAGTTAGGAATCAATTGCAAATTTCTTAAGATTAGGGACCATTTGCGCCAATTGAAAGGTTGAAAAAAATGTGACTTGACAATTTTACCCTCGCTAATAAAGACAAAAAAACTGAGGACCATTTGCTGCACCTAAAAGACAATGCAAGACCTAAATAGATAGGTTAGGACCTTTCCGCCAAAATGAAACGTTAGGGACCATTCTTGCTAATGGTAAACGTTAGGGACCATTTATAATTTCCTTTTAATATCAATCCTATTGAAATGGATCTCATTAAAAGTTCAGTAATATTATAAATTTTGATTTGTAATTTAGTAACATTATAATTATAAATTTACTCTAGTATATTTGAAATTTTTGTTTACAAGTAATATATATATGCAAAAAACCTGATAGACAAATACACTTAAAAAAATTAGGAAATTTGTAATTACAAATTTATTGAAATTTACTCTTTCTAATCAAACTTTTGTGACTAAAAATAAAATTATCACACAAGATCAACAATCAGACATTTGAAAACAAAAAAAAAAAAAAAACCCTTCCCAAAATCAACCTACCCACAAATTAAACCCTAAAATCCATATTACAAAAATAAGCTATTTTCAAAATAATGTTCAACATTTTTTATTACAAAACTTATGTGTTACATTTGTAACATATAGTGTCACACTTATGTACATTAAGCATTTGGTAACGAATGTATAGTCATTTGATTAAAACAATTTTTTTCACCTCTTGTTCTCTACCTTATCCAATTATTATTTATTTATTCAATAAAATTATCCATTCGGTAATGTGTTTCGTTTAGACCCATACCACTTTATTATAGAAAATCCCAACCTTTTTATTCTTAATTTTCCTAGACAAAATATACTCAACTAATCCTATATTAATCAAACTCCATGCAGTCAAAATAATTATTAAGATCTTGAATTTGACCTACCGAATTCTAAAAAAATGGTACGACTTATATGGAAATAAGATCAGTCACGAGTTTAGTAGAGTCGAGCAAAAGTACACATATACACTAATCTAACTCAAGAAATTAAAATATACTCATCAATATAACTAAATCGAAATGTACCATTAAATGATAATATAAATTGTAAGTTAGTATATATTTAAAGACTCTTATAATTTTTAATATATTACCTTAATTAAAATCAATTCAACTTAGTAAAAATTTTATCCCATACAATCCTCCTAGTTTAAAATATTCTAATCCAATCTCCAATTTTCTCCGTGTTAGTTGTAACCATTTGATTCCACTTTTTGATTACATGAAACATATGGGTTACATATATAGTTTTATATTTAAGTTTTTAAATTTGAATCAGTTATGTGTACTAGAATTTATTAGCAATTCAATTTATTCTTTTATTAACATTTCAATTTCAATTTCAATTTTTTTTTAATTGTTGAATGTTGGCACATTGTGACTTCTATTTTATATCTTTATTATTATCGCAATTCGTTACTGTATATTTTCACTAAACATCATGTCCATTTTTGAACATTGTTCGCTTCTAAGTATTACTTGTAGATTTGTTACTAATGATTAGTGTTCTTATTTTGGAACAATACTTTCCTTGACAATTTTTTTGTTGCCACAAATTATTATTGCATATTGTCATGGTTAAACAACTGAACATGATATCAACTTAGTTGACAAGTGTTAAAACTATATTCATACCTATTACAATTTCTACACATAAAGAATCAAGAATATACCAATCACAATTTTTAGACAACTGAATACATCAAGAATATCCAAAGACCACAACATATAAAATAAGGCTCAGTTATACAAAACACCAAAAAGTATCAAAGGCAATCGCTTTCAAAGGGTATGCACAAAATTTTACCGAATCACAAGAACAATACACAATACCTCCTAATCTAAGGCAAAAACACTATCTCAGATCAGATTATCGATCATAGTTACTGTTCATCATCATGGGTGAACACCAGACCTCTCAAAACGCTCATTTACTGTTCACACAACCCTCAGGCTATAAAGTCAACAACCTTCTAACCCAAAATCACCAAAAGATAGAAGGGAGAAAGAGAGGCAGAAAGTGAAGAGAGCTATTTTCAGAGAAGAAAGCGAGAGAGATGAAGATTGAGAGACTTAGCTGATAAAAGAGAAAACCACTCACCTAACAGAAATCAAAACCGTATTCTGTTTGAACCACTTCAAGTAAGGGTAATGAATTGGTGGATTTGTCTCAGCCATTGGATGAAATTCAATGGTCCGTAATTAGAAACAGAAAGCACAATCCGTCCATCACCAACTTAGCCAATCATAGGTCCACGTGGCAAAGTGCATTTACTCCTTAAATCGTATTTCAGCCCAAGATATTTTATGGTTTGAGAACCACTCTTCTTTACATTCTTCACCTTGGTTCACTAACCCATGCTATACCCTTAGTTGCAGAATGCCCACTCTTTACTTTGTTTTTATGAAAACAGTGGTATTGTTTGTTTTTCATCATTTCCCTGTGGTTAACTGCTTCAATCACCTACAAAATATACAATTTAACCCGTATCAATTAGCAATTTGGATAAGCATGTATTAAACTTACGAATTGAGAGTATCTTAGTACCCATGTCAGTTGGGTTATCAGAAGTTCCAATCTTTAATAGATTAATCTCACCAGTTGAAAGTTGTTTTCTCAATATTTAACTTCTATTTCATCGTAAACATGGTTTTTACAAAGCATTAAGGAACTCTGACTATTATTATAAATGTTTACAACATTATTCATGATATTCAATGCAATTAACAGTCTTTTAAGCCATAAACCTTATTTTACAGCTTAAGTTATTGCCACATACTTAGCTTCAATACTTGATAATGCTACCAAAGACTTGCGCTGAGATTTCCAAGATATACAGTTCTTACCAAAAGTAAAGCAGAAAGCAATAGTAGATTTTCTCGATCTCTGCCACTAGCAAAGTCAGAATTCACATATCCAATCAAAGATAACATATCATTTGTTTTTTCATATATCATACCAGTGTTTAAAGTACCAAAAATATATCTTAAAAGCCACTTTAAACCAGACCAATAGGACTTACCAGGATTAGCCATAAACCTACTCAAAAGACTTACAGTAAAAGCAAGATCAGGACTTATTGTTATCATGGAGTACATAACAGATCATATAGCATTAGCATAGGAGATATGCTCCATATCCTTTCTCTCTTCTTCGTTTTTAGGAAAATTTACTTATGAGAGGATCATGTGACCACCAAGGGGCACATTCACATGTTTTGCATCTTTCATGCCAAATCTTGTTACAACCTTTTTCAGATAAGTTTCTTGAGTGATGGTTAATCCGTCATTATTTCTATCTCTTTTTATAACCATGCCTAGAATTTCCAAGGTCTTTCATTTCAAATTCAGATTTTAAAATTGATTTTAACTTCTCTATTTCATTTTTACTATTGCTAATAAGAAGTATGACATCAACATATAATAAGAAATACACAACAGAATCAATTTTACTATTATTAAAATAGAGACAAGCATCATAATCACTTCTTTTAAAACCAATTTTTATTACAAATGAATCAAACCTTTTGTACTATTGTCGAGGAGATTGTTTTAGGTCATAAAGAGATTTCTTTAGAAGACACACATGATCAGGCTTAACTTTTGTTTCAAATCCTAAGGGTTGGGTCATATAAATGACTTCTTCTAATTCACCATAGAGGAAAGCAGTTTTAACATCTAACTACTCCAACTCCCAATTGAATTGAACAACTAAAGCAAGGACAAGTTTGATGATCTTATATTTGACAACGGAAAGAAGATTTCTTTATAGTCAATTCCTTCTCTTTGGGAGAAGCATTTAGCAACAAGCCTAGCTTTGTATCTAGGAGAGTCATTTGAATTAGAACCATCCTTTAATTTGTACAACCACATACTTTGGATTAACCCTTGGTTTTGAGGGCAGAGAACAAGTTTCGAGGTTTCATTCTTAAGCAAAGAGTGCATTTCTTCTTTCATGGCTTCAAGCCATTCTTTAGACTTAGGACAACTTACAACTTCATCATAAGTCCAAGGTTCAGTACACTCAATGGCTTCACCTAAAACTAAGGAATACTCAGTCAGATTCAAGAACTAATATTTGGGATTTGGTTTGACTTGCCTTCTTTCTTTGTCCCTAACCAGTTGGTAGTCATGGCTATCAGTTTGCTCTATGGCACCTATCTAGAGTTGATCAACCTGATTTTGGTGGGGTTCAGTAATTTCTGTGGCTTCTTGAGGGTTACTATGGTTTTGTTCTAAATGAACTTGATTACTTTTCTCAAGGCTTATATCAGTAATCAACTTCCCAGGTTGACTCTCATCTAATTTAACTTCAGATTTGCCTTTGTCTTTCAAACTTGGCGTTTCAAGTTCATTGAACACCATATCCCTACTATTAATAATCTTTATTCCTTTCTCACCATAAACCCACAATCTATAGCCCTTTACACCAGTTGGATACCCCAACATAACACACTTAGATGATCTAGCATCTAATTTCCCTTTAACTTGATGTGCAAAAGCAGCACACCCAAAAAACCCTTAAGTGAGAAAGGTTTGGAGACTTTCCACACAATACTTCTTTAGGGGTTTTAAAATCTATAGCACTGGAGGGAGATCTGTTGATTAGATAAACAACAGTGCAAACAGCCTCATCCCAAAAACCTTTGGAGAGGCCTGAACTTATTACCATACGTCTCACTTTATCCATTATTGTTCTATTCAACCTCTCAGCAACTCCAAGGGTGTGTCTAACAATCTTGTGTCTCTGTATTCATTTTTCTCTACAGTAAGAGTCAAACTCTAAGTTGCAGAATTCTAAACCATTGTCAGGTTCTTAGGACTTTAACTTTAGACTATTTTTTATTTTCAACCAAAGCTACCCAGCTCCTAAAGTTTCTGAAAGCTTCATCATTTGTTTTCAAAAGGAATATCCAAGCTTTCCTACTATGGTCATCTACAAGAGATAAGAAGTATCTATTCACGCCATGCGTGGGGTGCTTTCCAGGCCCTACAGATCAGCATGAATGTAAGCTAAGGCAGTAGCAGAATTATGGACACCTTTTTCAAAACTTAGTTTATGGGATTTACCTATGACACATGTTTCACAAAATGACAGAGGGGTTATTTTATCCTTACCAAGCAATTGTTGATTACTTAGAAATTCTAACCTTTTATTGCTTATATGCCCTAATCTTTTGTGCTATAATTCTATCCTATCTTCTTTAATTGAAAAAAAACCATGAACATTGCCTTATTGGGCTTCACCCTGAAGGTAATATAGGCCATTTTTCTTTGGCCCTTTCAATATGACTATAGAGCACTTAACAACCTTTAACACACTACCCTCAGCCTTGAACCAGTACCCTTATCTTCTAGGACTCCTAAAGCTACAATGTTTTTTTTTTTTTTCCAGATTTGGGACATGCCTGACATTATGTATAGTCCTTACCATGCCATCATGCATCCTTATGTCTATATTTCCAATTTCCACAGCCACCTGGGTGTTATTATCCCCATATACACATTTCTTGGTTCAATTTCTTTGTAGTCTTTGAACCAGGCTCTAATGGGACTCATATGGAAGGTACAACCAGAATGAAGAATCCATTATTGGTTCTGGTTACCTTCAAATACAGCTCATAACATATAGGCTATCCATTTCATTTTCAAGAGCAACATTATTTTGGTATTCTATGGGTTGCTCATTCTGTTTTATTTTGAAATCATAGCAATCCTTTTTAAAATGACCTAATTTGCCACAATGGTAACCTTTTTTGTTACTTTTATCCCTTGATTTGGACCTACCTTTAGACTTACCCTTGTCTCTCCTATTTTGGTTATTCCTTTTCCTTTTCTCTGGTCTACTTCTCATGAATTGGCTCTTTTCCTTTATTCTTCCTCTAAACTCTTTCTTAACTTCAAGGTTGATAGTCCAAGAATAACTAACTAAGAGGGGGGTCAATTGGTTTTCTCAAATTTTTTCGAAAAATATTCTCAAAAGTGATATTTAAGAAATTAAAATTAATCCACAAAAATATAAGCACAATATAAGTAAATGAAAGAGAAGAAAGAGTGCAAACGATATTTTTATGGAGGTTCGATCCAACCAATGATCTACGTCCCCCATTACCAAGCTCTCCAACACGAGCACGGTCTTTTCACTATTTTTATTGACTTATGGTGCAATCCAAACCCTTACAATGTATCCGGTGACTTACAAATAAAGAGTACCAATCCTTATACAATATTGAATTTTTTAAGGGACCTCAATATGACCCAAAAATGTAAAGAGATTGATTTGAGTATTTCTCTCTAGATGAATGATAGATACAAGTTTAGTTTTAAGAGAGACTAACACTTTAATAAATAGCAATAGATGAGGAAAACTCAAGTGTTAGAAGAAAACATTATTGAGAAAGATGAATCAAAAGTTTGATTTAATCAAACAAAGTTTTTCAATAAGAGCTATTGAAAAGATAAATGCAATGAAGCTTTGAATGAAGTTTTTCAATATGATTCTCTCTATAAATGCTCTTGTAAGTGTTGTTGAATGATAATAAATGAAGTAGTATTTATAGAGATAAATTTTCGTCACTTTTTGTTGAAACGGATGACTAAACGGTCGACCGATCAGATTGGTTAGAACTAGCCGTTGTACTGCAAAAAATCAAAACGGACACTTTTTGGAAAATGACATTCAAACGGTCGACCGGTTCAAACGGATGGTCAAACGGATGACCAAACGGATGACCGTTTCTACAGTTTTGAAAAATAATTTTTGGCTTTGATAAAAATATTTTATGCAAGTAATAATGACATATGTTTTGTGCATAAAAATATTTTGAGCTTTCATTCATTTAATTACTAAGGATTAAAGAGTTAATACCTTTACAATTTCATCTAGAAATCTATTCTTCATTCTTGATCTTCGAATCTTGAATTTCAGATCTTGAGATACTTGAACTCTTGTATTGATTTTGACTTGATATTGACATTGCATGAGAGTTCGATTTGTAGTGCTTTGAATATTGCTTGAAAGTAGATTGTTAGAAAACATATTATTTTGTTTGTTATAATCAAAACATTAATGTTTAAAGTTAACCATAGGTCAACAATTTCTTCCTTTTTGATTATGACAAACAATGTGAGAATATAGAATAATGAGATAAAATAAAGCATATATATTCCCCCTTTCTTTTTCAAGTGAACATGGTTTGATGAATTTGTATTACATGATACCATTTTCATTTGATTTGCCAATGTGATCATATATTATTCGATTGTCAAATAATAACAAATTTTTATCACATTCATCAAATTCATCACATCACATTTATTTCAAAATCATCTCACATTATTTCAAATTCATCTCACATCATATATTTTCCCCCTTTTGGCATAAACAAAAAAAATATAATCGAAACATTAAGGTGTAAACAATTTCTCCCTAAATGAAACAAAATATGCCATGCATTGATAAAATTGAAATCTAAAAACAAGCATAGTTCTAAGATACATAAATGAAAGCTAGAACATAGGATTGTTGTCAAAAACATGGAGACAAAAACAACAAAAACAAAAGAAATAAGCTAGAGGAAGCACGGCATCAAGGCGGAATGAAGAGCTTGGAGCAATGTAGTCATGCCGTCAATCGAATGTTGGAGAGTCTCCACGGTATGGTGTAGACTCGGATCAAGAGGAAAGCGAGTCGATCCGTCCATGTAGTAAAGTAAATTGGTCTTCGTTGAAGTCGGAGGTGGAGGACGACAGCCGTTGTGTTGTCGCGGTGGGGACGGAGGAAGAGCATCTTCATCATCGTGAATATCTTCACCTTCGAAGGGTAGAGTGGAGGGTCCCGACTCATCGTCAAACCCTTTTGACTTTGCCACCCATTGAACGTTTTCTTTAAAGATCTTAATCCGTTTGAGAGTAAGGACATTGATGGTATCGGTGGCTTTTGGAATAAGGGCGACCGAATCACAGAATGAGATGTCGAAGTGTTGAAATGTTTTAGTGAGAATCATTCCGTAGGGAAGCGCCTTAGATCTAGTGCCACTAAGAACACAGTGCATGTGTTGGATCATAATGTATGAAAAATCGAGCTTACGCCCACGGAGGATAGAGTCAAGCACGAAGACATCAAAATGATTAACCTCGTCCAAATGACCCTTCGAGGGACAATAATGTGGGCGATAATGTTATGGAGGACACGACACGAAAGGGTGAGTTGATTTGTGCTAAGACGTGTGGTGGCCTCAAAATGCTTGCCGGTGACGTGACAACACACCGCGACCGGATCATATTCGAAAGTGTGAGGAATTGTTTTGGTGGTATAGAGACGCATACCACCATCCTCAAGATGAAGAATGGAACGAATAAGGTCTTGAGTGATCTTAATTCGTTTGCTCCTAAGAAAGCACGAAATACCCGACCCTGGAGAGAAAACCATATTTTGTAAAATTCTTTAACAATTGGGGAATGTGGGTAGACATTATCATTTAGGGTAAGAAGAGGAACCCAACCCATACCCATAAAAAGGTTTTCCAAGTTGAATGAGGGTGCATCGTGTGTGAAGGAGGCAAGATCGACTTTCTTACCTATGAGGACGGGACACCGATCGATTTGTTTTGTGTGAGGATCTTCTTCAGAGGAGGATGAAGGAGAAGGTTGCCTTTCCTCCTAGGACGCTTGGCAGCCATTTAAACCCGAGACATTGTGTTGGAAACGGATGATTTGAATCTAGGGTTTGAGTTCGTCCGTTTGGGTGGATTTTCACGAATCCGTGGATAAAATTGGAGATTTTACAGTTTTGAGCGTGGATTTGATATGGGTTTTGATTTTAATCACAAATTTGAAGAATTTCGAGAGATTTGATAAATGGGAAGAGATTGGGAGTGAAAACGTGGGTTCGCGCGAAGTTGGAATGAAGAAATTTGAAAAAATTCCAACTTAAAACCCTGATTTCTGCTTAGACGGACGACCGGTAAACTCAGACGGTTGACCGTTTGGACTGAAATTTTGATGTTCAACTCTCTGTTCAGACGGATGATCAAACAGATTAAACAATAGTTCATCCGTTTGACGTGAAACGGATGTCCGTTTTATTTAACGGTCGTCCGTTTGGACAAATTTGCAAAATTTTATCAAAATCATTGAGTTGATCCTTTTTCAAATAATTTTAAAGCATGTTTATCACATAAAATGCAATCAATTATAGAAAACATAAGGAGTTAGCCACATATTTCACATTCATCAATTATACCTAAATTTCGTCGAATGTAAGAAAATCTTTCAAGTGCTAATGGTTTTGTGAGAATATCGGCCAATTGTTTTTCGGTGTTTACAAACTCCAAAGTGATATCTCCCTTTTGTGCATGGTCTCGTAAAAAGTGATGTCTAATCTCGATGTGTTTGGTACGAGAATGCAAAATGGGATTTTTAGATAAGTTGATGGCACTAGTGTTATCACACATAATAGGAATTTTTTCAAAGAAAATGTGATAATCATTTAGAGTTTGTTTCATCCATAGGATTTGAGCACAACAACTAGCGGCGGAAATATACTCGACTTCGGTGGTTGACAAGGCAACGAAATTTTGTTTCTTACTAAACCATGAAACTAAAGCAAAGCCTAGAAAATGGCACGTTCCACTAGTACTTTTTACGATCAATTGTGCAACCGCCCAATCGGCATCAGAATAGCTAAGTAAATCAAAATGAGTTTCTTTGGGATACCAAAGACTTAAAGATCTAGTTCCACTAAGATAGCGAAAAATGCATTTTACGGCACTAAGATGGGAATTCTTAGGATTAGATTGATATCTAGCACATAAGCATACACTAAACATAATATCGGGCCTACTAGCGAGTTAAATAAAGAAGGATCCAATCATACCTCGATATTTTGTTATATCAGCGGAAGTACCTTGCTCATCTTTATCTAGTTTGATTGAAGAGCTCATTGGAGTGTTCATTGGCTTCAATTCTTCCATTTCAAATTTTTTGAGCATATCCAAGATATACTTGGTTTGGCTAATGAATATTCCATCATTAGTTTGTTAGATTTGAAGTCCAAGAAAGAACTTGAGTTCACCCATCATGCTCATCTCAAATTCCCTACTCATGCATTTAGAAAATTCTTCACAAAGGGAAATGTTAGTAGCACCAAAAATAATATCGTCAACATAAATTTGGACAACTATCATATCATTCTTTTTGGTTTTTATGAATAATGTTGTATCCGCTTTACCCATTAAAAAACTATTTGATAAGAGAAATTTACTTAATCTTTCATACTATGCTTTAGGAGCTTATTTTAAACCGTAAAGGGCTTTTCTAAGTTTGAAAACTTTGTCCAGATACTTATGATTTTTAAAATCGGGTGGTTGCTCAACAAAAACTTCTTCTTGAATGACTCCATTCAAGAATGCACTTTTGACATCCATTTGAAATAAAGTAAAATTCTTATGACAAGCAAAAGCAAGAAGCATGCGAATTGACTCTAATCTAGCAACCGGGGCAAAAGTTTCTTCGAAATCAATGCCTTCTTCTTGATTGTAACCTTGAGCCACTATTCTAGTTTTGTTACGCACAATTATATCATTTTCATCTCGTTTGTTTCGAAAAACTCATTTTGTGCCAATTACGGTTTGTGAATTTGGTCTAGCAACTAAATCTCAAACATGATTTCTTTCAAATTGATTTAGTTCATCTTGCATAGCTAGAATCCAAAATTTATCAAACTCGGCTTCTTTAAAGTTCTTTGGCTCAATTTGTTAAAGAAATGCACAATTGTTATGAAAATTTCTAGAAGAATTTCTTGTGCTTACCCCTTTTGATGGATTACCAATGATGAAGTCTTTTGGGTGAGAGGGGACAAACCTCCATTCTTTTGGTAATGATGAAGTGTTGAGATCTTCATGAGGTTCTTCTTCATTTTGTTGCATACTTGTTTCCTCCTCATGTTGACTTTCAATGTTATTTGGATTCCCTTTGTCTTGATTTTGAACACTTAGTTGTTCAAATGAGATTTTCAAATCTTCATCATCAATAACTTTTTTTTTGTATAGAGGAGTTAGTTTCATCAAAAACAACATGCATGGATTCTTCAACTACTAAAGTTCTTTTGTTGAAAACTCTAAAAACTTTGCTAGTAGATGAATATCTAAGAAAAATTTCAATATCGGATTTTGGATCAAATTTTTTCCAATTTTCTTTTGTGTTTAAAATAAAGCATTTGCAACCAAAAACTTTAAAATATCCGATATTTGGAATTCTATTTTTCCAAAGCTCATATGGAGTTTTGGTTTTCTTTCGACTCACCAAAACTCTATTTAAAATATAACATGAAGTGTTTACGGCTTCGACCCAAAAGTATTTTGGTAAATTGTTTTCATTCAACATGGTTCGAGCCATTTCTTGCAATGTTCGATTTTTCCTTTCTACTACACCATTTTGTTGAGGAGTTCTAGGAGTTGAGAAATTATGTCCATATTAATTTAATTTACAAAACTCATCAAAAGCTATGTTTTCAAATTCTCTACCATGATCACTCCTAATTGTGGTAAAGGTGTATCCTTTTTCATTTTGGACTCTTTTGCAAAAATGTTTAAAGGCATTTAAAGCTTCATCTTTTAAGTTCAAGAAAATGACCCAAGTAAATCTTGAAAAATCATCAACAATAACAAATGCATAATGTTTTTCACTTAAACTAGCAGTTCTAGAGGGTCCAAATAAGTCCATGTGGAGAAGTTGTAAAGATCTTGAAGTAGAAGAGTATTGTTTAAGTTTGAAAGAATTCTTTACTTGTTTTCCAAATTGACAAGTATCACAAATTTTATCTTTTTCAAACTTTATATTTAGTAAACCTTTTACAAAGTTATTTTTAGAGATTTTTGAAAGTAAGTCCATGCTAACATGACCTAATCTCCTATGCCATAACCAAGAATCATCATTTACACTTGAAAGACATTTTATTTCTTTTTCAAGTTCAAATTCAATAGATATGATGTAAACATCCTTGCTTCGGCTCCCCATGAACAATACCTCTTTAGATATAGCATCCTCAATGAGGCATTTAGAAGAATCAAATTTAATGAGATAACCTTTATCACATAATTGACTTATACTAAGCAAGTTATGTTTAAGATTATCAACTAATAAAACATTTTCAATAGAGTGAGAAGAACGATTACCAATATTTCCAATGCCTATGATTTTTCTTTTTGCATTGTCTCCAAAAGTTACATGATCTCCATATTTTCTCAAACTTTTGAGATTTGATAGCAATGATTGATCTCCCGTCATGTGTTTTGAACAACCACTATCCAAGAACCAGTTGCTCTTGACCTTTCGTGGTACCTACAAAAATAATTTTAATTTTTGATTTTTGATACCCACATAAGTTTGGGTCCTTGATAGTTAGAGATTGTGGATTCTTTTATCCACTTGTGTTTCTTTTCAAAGTAAAGTTTCTTTTTAGATAAACAATTATAAGCAATATGACCAACTTTTTTGAAAAAACTACATGTGATGTTTTGTTGAGAAAAATTGGATGATTTTACAAATATGGTTTTAAGGGATTTTTGTTTCAAGAAAGGTTTGTATCCAATTCTTACTTTATTGAATACACATTTTTACTCACCAAGCATTAATTCAAAATTTTTCTTTCCTTGGGTAAACTTGTGAATAATGTTTGTTAAATCAACAACTTTTTCTTTCAAAGAAAGATTTTCTTTGATTAAAGATTTATGATCATTTTTTTCTTTTTCAAAATCTTTTGTACTATGAAAAGTTTCTTGACTACATTTTTCAATAAGAAATGTTTATTGTTAAGAATAGAGTATTTTGAAACAAATTTCTCAAATTCTCAAGAATTTCATGATAAGAAGTAGATAAGTCATTATATGAGTCATTATTGTTTGTACTTACCTCATCTTCAATAGCCATGAAGCACATATTGGCGATTTCATCCTCTTCTTGATCATCTTCATCACTATCATCCCATATAGCTTGAAGTGCTTTCTTTTGATGAACTTCTTCTTGTTTGGGCATTCGGTCCTCTTGTGACCGGGTTTGTCACAATCATAGCATATGATCTTTTGTTCTTCTCTTCACTTTTGTCTTCTTTCTTTTGAAATCGTCGATTATTTCGAAACCCTCTCCATTTATTGACAAGAAGAACTAGATCATCAAGTTCTTCATCACTTATATTTGTGTTGGAGGATCCTTCATCGTTTGTCGATTTCAATGCAATTTGCCTCTTGGGAGGCTCCTTCATCTCTTCTTTGCTTTTTCTTGTTTTCTCCTTCGTTTTGGTATTGTTGAGCTCATATGTCATCAACGTTCCATATAGCTCCTCCAATGGATAAGTGTTGACATCTTTTGTATTCTTTATCAACATCCTCAAGGAGTTTCAATCCTTCGAAAGGAACCTAAGCATTTTACTCACAAGTTCACCGTTAGTGAATTTTTGATCAAAGCCCTTAAGGCCATTGATAATATCGGTAAAGCGATTAATCATAATAACAATAGGTTCATCTTGCTTCATAAAGAAATTTTCAAAATCTTTTGTCAATAAATTTATTTTAGTTTCTTTTAACCTTGTTGGTGCCTAAGTGAATTATCTCTAAAGCATGCCAAATATCATATGCGGAATCACATGTGCTAATACAATTAAACTCATTTTTATCTAAAGCACAATAAAGTAAATTTTTGGCTCTAGCATTCAAAGACAATTTTCTTTTATCCTCTTCATCATATTCTTCTCTAGGCTTAGAAATAGTATGGTTAGGTTTATCATCAACCTTAATAATTTTTGTAGGCACAAATGGACCAAACTCGATGACTTCCCAAATGTTATAATCAATTAATTGAATGTAAATCATCATTCTAGTTTTTCAATAATTGTAATAGGTGCCATTAAAGAAGGGATGACGATTTGTAGAATGACTCTCAAGGTTTTGAAAGCTTTGGTTAGCCATTACTCAAGATTGTGTAATAAAAAAAAATGAGCACCTTGCTCTGATACCAATTGATAGCCAAAGAATAACTAACCAAGAGGGGAGTGAATTGGTTTTTTCAAACTTTTTCAAAAAATATTCTCAAAAGTGATATTTAAGAAATCAAAATTAATCCACAAAAATATAAGCACAATATAAGTAAATAAAAGGGAAGAAAGAGTGCAAACGATATTTTTTTGGAGGTTTGATCCAACCAATGATCTACATCCCCCGTTACAAAGCTCTCCAACACTAGCACGACCTTTCCACTATTTTGATTGACTTATGGTGCAATCCAAACCCTTACAATGTATCTGGTGACTTACAAACAAGGAGCACCGATCCTTATACAATATTGAGCTTTTCAAGGGACCTCAATATGACCTAAAAATATAAAGAGATTGATTTGAGTATTTTTCTCTAGATGAATGATAGATACAAGTTTAGTTCTAAGAGAAACTAACACTTTAATGAATAGCAATAGATGAGGAAAGCTCAAGTGTTAGAAGAAAACTTTGTTGAGAAAGATGAATCAAAAGTTTGATTTAATCAAACAAAGTTTTTCAATAAGAGCTATTGAAAAGATAAATGCAATGAAGCTTTGAATGAAGTTTTTTAATATGATTCTCTCTATAAATGCTCTTTTAAGTGTTTTTGAATGATAATAAATGAAGTAGTATTTATAGAGATAAATTTTCTCACTTTCTGTTGAAATGGATGACCAAACGGATGACCAAACGGTCGACCGGTCAGATTGGTCAGAACTAGCTATTGTACTACAAAAAATCAGAACGGACACTTTTTGAAAAATGACATTCAGACGGTCGATCGGTTTATTTCAAACGGTCGACCGATTCAAACGGATGGTCAAACGGATGACCAAACGGATGACCGTTTCCACAGTTTTGAAAAATGATTTTTGGCTTTGATAAAAATATTTTATGCAAGTAATAATGACATATGTTTTGTGCATAAAAATATTTTGAGCTTTCATTCATTTAATTGCTAAGGATTAAAGAGTTAATACCTTTACAATTTCATCTAGAAATCTATTCTTCATTCTTGATCTTCGAATCTTGAATTTTGGATTTTGAGATACTTGAACTCTTGTAATGATTTTGACTTGATCTTGACATTGAATGAGAGTTCGATTTGTAGTGCTTTGAATATTACTTGAAAGTAGATGGTTAGAAAACATATTATTTTGTTTGTTATAATCAAAACATTAAGGTTTAAAGTTAACCATAAGTCAACAAAGGTCTCTAAACCTAAGAGCATATATTACTATGGCTTGAGTCAATGTGTCTCTAGCATATTTAATATCATTTTTGACATCTTTATTAGAATCAGAGAGAGAAAGAGAGAGTTTATCAAGATTACAACAAGATCTTCATCAACAAAAATTTTCCCGTTATGAGACAAACTTTTTACAATTATGCTAAAATCACTCAAATTTGATTCGTGATCTTTGCTTGTATAAATCTTGTTAGGGAAAGTTTTGGTTAAAAACAGGGCATTGCAGATCACATTTTTCTTACAGTTTTTGAATCATCAACTTGTCTAACTATATTATGAGACAGGTGCAAAATTATAGAACTATATACAATTTCATTCATATCATCAATTTCAGAGGGTTTTTCTTTTAAATCATCAGTATATGTTTTTAGGTAATCAAGAGCCTTTGAGACTCTTTGTTGAACCAAAATTGCTCACATTTTTTGTTTCCATATCGAGTAATTACCATTTCCATCGAATATTGATAATTCGACCCTCGAACCCATACTGGATTCTATAAAAGGAATGATTTCTCTGGACATCATTAGCTGATCTTTTCATGATCAGTTAATACTTAACAAAAAAGGTTTTTACAGAAAACACACACGCTCAATCAGATAATAGTATATAAGTTTTACCCACAGATGATAGAAAAATTAACACATTCAAAATTTGTAGTTTTTAAACAAAGGAACAATTACTTCAATCTTAGGCATAACTATAAAATTCTGATCCCAGTTATATAAAGTAATATCAAAAGGGAGGGACCTTACCACAATACTGTTGTCAAACATTATATTATGTCTTTCGAACTTGAAATCACCAGAATACCAGATTTACGAGTCAACAGAGACTATGAAACAATTTCACCGAAGATTCGTTAACGATTCTTTTTTTTTCAGGGTTAAGTACGAATTAACAGATCTATCATTACATGGATTGATCTGTCTTCGTATACCCTCTATTAGCCCAAACGATTTCACAAGTGGCTCGGATACCAATTGTTAAAACTATATTCATACCTATTACAGTTTTTGCACATAAAGAATCAAGAAAATACCAATTACAATCTTTAGACAACTGAATAGATCAAGAATATCCAAGGACCACAACTTATGAAATAGGACTCAGTTATACAAACCACCAAAAAAAGATCACTGCAACTGCCTTCAAAGGGTAGGCACAAGGTTTTACCGGATCACAAGAACAATACACAATACCTCTTAATCCAAGACCAAAACACTATCCCATATCAGATTATCGGTCAGAGTTACTGTTAATCATCATGGGTGAACACCAGACCTCTCAACGCTCATTTACTGTTCACACAAGCCTTAGGCTATAAAGCCAATAACCCTTTAACCCAAAATCACCAAAAGATAGAAGGGAGAAAGAGAGGCAGAAAGTGAAGATAGCTATTTTCGGAGAAAAAGGCGAGAGAGTTGAAGATTGAGAGACTTGGATGATAAATGGGAAAACCACTCGCCTAACAGAAACCTAAACTGTATTCTGTTTGAACCACTTCAGGTAAGGGTAATGAATGTGTGAATTTGTCTCGACCATTGGGTCCGTAATTAGAAACAGAAAGCACAATCTGTCCATCACCAACTTAGCCAATCATAGAGGTCCACGTGGCAAAGTGCATTTACTCCTTAAATCGTGTTTCAGCCCAAGACATTTTATGGTTTAAGAACCACACTTCTTTACAACAAGTTATACTAATCTTTTCGTCCAAAAATCACGTTTTGCCATCCTATTGTTACTTATGATTGTGTCATATATTTTTAAAAAGCGTGCCAACACGTGACAAACCAAGCCTATTATAGACACCGACAGACCTAACACATCTATGCTCACGCTCATTCTGGAGGTTAGTTCTTCCATAGCGTGATAGATCATTTGAGGGGACAAGGTGGAGACTCATTGAACAATGGTCCCCATTATAGGAGCGTGAGTGGCTCGCTATTAGCTCATGACTATTTCTCTCAAATTCCATAGGTGGAGCTCCATCATGGTTTTACCACTCGCTTTGCATATTCACCACAAGAGTTCTTATGACAATATTTTCTTCAAAGAGTCTATCACATTGACAACATATCTGACACAGTCTGTGTCAGTGAGACTACTTTCTTCGTGTTTCTATGGTGGTTCACCCTCTCCTGATTGATCACTTACTCTAAGTGTTCTTCACCTTAATGTTTTTATGGTTTTGACCTTTTATTTTGTGGTTTAGCGTTTGATTTTTATATACGGCGCTAATATGTTGACTGCAAAATCTAATAGGCCAAGCTCCTAACAAATTCTGGCCACCTCCTTGTTCACTTGTGTATTACGTGTACACTAAGACACCATTAGTTTACAAAGACAACCATTCCAAGGGGTGGTCTGACAGTCAAGTCAGTTGTCAGAAAATAAGAAAAAGTATATAGTTGAGAGTGAGAGAAATAAAACATTATTTGGATAAGAGTTTGATTTTCATACATTTTTCTTCATGTTGCATGAATTATTTATATGAAAATTAAGGTCGAATGTATTTTGGATTTTTAACTTGCGTTGCTCTATTATTGGTGAGATTCTTGTTAATATTTGATTCTTGTTTGTTTCTAATTTACCTTTTAGCAATTTTAACCCACTTGGCAATGAACTTTTGCTACGTGACAGAAACAATATTATGTTGTTCTCCTATTCGAAGCAAGAAATAAGAGAGCACATGATTTATGTTTTGTAGGTTTTCTCTTAGGCCTGCTCGAAGTTAAATGATTTCTTCAAGGAAAATATGTTCATTGAAGGCGTTACCTTTGAGTGTGATGAGGTTAAGATTCATCTTCCTATACCTACGTAGGATGTTCAGTGGTCGGCGAACTCCCTTGATGAATCCTTCCTTGTCGACGATGGGTATTTTCCTCGAACTCTTTGTAGATATTTGCGGAGGCAGACATTTTCCAATGTGGGGTCAAAAATATAGATACAATTTTTTTTTATCCCGACTATCTGATTCTTATCGAACATCTATTTTATCTTGAACACTCGTTTCACCAATATTTTGCTCTTCACTTGAAAATACAGATTTTTGTTTAAAATATTTCTTCACGACTATTACAAAATAAATACTTATATTTCAACAACAATTTGAATAATCTATCCAATTAACAACTATAATTGTAAAAACACGAACTTGAAACAATCTTTTCGAAGTTACATTGCCATGTTGCCAAATTAACAAATCACCTGTTTAGCTGTATCCAATGTTGCTCAAACTAATTTTATCCAAAATTCTAAACTAATTTTCAAATATGCAAAAAGATACAAAGTTTTGGATAAATTCTTATTATTTTAACCTAATAATAAAATACGTACAAAGCAAAACAATATTCCGAACATTAAAAATAATAGAACCTGCCAATAAAATCCCACAAAAAGTCAAGGAACATTTTCAAAAAATAAAAATAAAATCGATTCAGATGATTCAACAAATTTAAAAGAGAAAGAAAGAAGTTGGGATTCGGCCTAGGCATATGGCAGAGAATATCATCTCTACGTGAAGAGATAAGAGGGAAAGAATGAAAAGGTGAGATAGATATAGTGGACTTTGGAGCCTAGACATATGTTTTAGTTTGGGACTTTTGGCCCATTTTGACTCGGGAATTTTTAGTGGGATCGAATTCATTTTCATTGGGTTTAGGTTAATGGAACTTTGGAGAAAATGTAATTTTATAAAATTAAAAAAATTGTGAAAACTCTATAGGATCAGTTGACCCCACATGAGACCATGTGCATCTGCCAATGTCCGTAATGATGTTGGCGAGGCACACTTGAGGCTTTTCAAAGTGCAAGGTTGCCTTAATGAAGTGGCTCGTGTGTGACATGTGATTTCTGAGTCTGATGTAGCTCGTACGGAGCATCACGTGGGACAAGGTAGTAACACTCTTTTAAGTGAAGTCAAAGAATTCAAGAGAGGAAGTGAATGGGGCACAACCAAACTTGAAGGCAATGCTACTAGTAGGCTGCTGTAGTGCAGGGAATTCTTAGCTCCCCCCATATTCTGAAGACCATGACAAAATTTTCTGGACTTTAACTAGCAATGGGGATTTCTCCAATGCATGTTGTTGGAACAAAATTAGAGAAATAAAGACAAGACATTCCTCCTATATATTCCTATGGCATAAGGCTAGACCTGTTAAAATCTCATTCTTTCTATGGAAGCTTTGGCATAGCTGGACTCCTGCAAATGAAGTGCTGAAGAACCGAATGCAAATCAACATGGCCTCGTTCTGTTACTGCTGTAAAGATGAGAAAACCGTAGCCTACGGCTGATTGGTTAGCAAAAATAGGATTCAAAGAAGAAAGTTCCAGATTGTGCAGCCCCATGAGCTAATAGGTGAAATTACAGGTATGTTAAATCTAGATAAATATATCCTTCCAAGTTTAAGAACTAAGTAGGCAAATGCTGTGTTGTAAATACGTTTCTTTATTCATCGTTGTTACTTTGTTAAGTGTGTTGCAGTTCGTATGGAGGTAAGGGGTATGTCCCCTCGGTGTAATGCCAAATCCCCACTTTTCTTAAACGAGATGGCCTAAAAACGTACCCCTCCTATGCTTGAGTGGAATTTTTCCCCAAAAAGAACAAGAATGAGAAGTATTAGACCAATTTCTGAACTGAACTAGAATTCAATAATCAACAAAATTATTGCAAAGTTCAATGATAAATTACCCAACAAAAAACAAGGCAATAAATCCAACAGTGCCTACAAGCAACAACAGCAAGCTCCCAGAGAAGAAAATCTCGGGCCATCCTTTATTTTACATTCACTTCGCAACAAATAACCAAGTATCCTTAGTTAATTCCTAAACAAAACTACAAACAATTAACTAACTTATTACACCAACACATATAGTTATTAGACACACACAGACAACAAAATAAATTTGGGTATGCAAGCGTGGGGTTCTAGATATTACATATCATACACGCTGCTTTCTTCCTCGAATTCGTGCTAGTACCCGTTTTCCATGAGGATGGCTGTGCAGCAACTCGTAGTGAATATGAATGAGGTGAATCATAGCGTGGCGAATAGCTCCCTGCACAGTAAAGTAAAGAAATAACCATATGATTCTGTTTACCGTAAGAAATTTGATAGTTCCAATTCAATAAATTAGGACGAAAATCGGTATCCTATGTAAGGGTGTAATCCTAGGCCAGTTCACTAGGTCGGGGGGCATATTGGACCCGACGTGCCCGGATAATAAATACGAAAAGTCCATGCTATGGTTGTTATACCTTAGAGATTGCCATTGCAGACTGAGCAACATAGTTCCCATAAGGATCCTGAAGAACCATCAAGAAATTTGGGCTCCTAATAATCTCATTGACTATCTCTAAAGCTAGATGTTCTTCAGACTCCTTGAGACATTTTTCCACCACATTGCTTCCATACTTATTCATGGAGAGAGAAGCATAAGCTCCAGCAAGTTGCTCCAATGTCTTTGCTGTTACCTGTGGTATCTTCAGTCCCAGTATATACTGCACAACATAATTCCTGAAATTGGAGATTTTAATTAGATAAAAATCACTTTCCTGGCAATTAAATTAAGAGACGTAGATAAACAATAATAAAGAAAGCCTTATTCTCAATAAATTTAGAGGTGACTACGTGAATTCATACCCATAAGGATGTTCTGATAAAACCAAAGCGTTTGCTGTTATCTCTCCCACGAGGCGCTCCCAAGGTTTTCCATTAGCATGTGCTACACATTGTTGAAGAACACAACATCCACTTTTGTCGGTTGCAATCCCAAGACAGTTATCAGCTACAACATCCAGTATATGCTGCGAAATAAGGAATAATTTTGTAAGACATTGTATGTTGAATCACTTCATCTCCTAAAGTACATTTCAAAGAAGATTTTATCGCATGTTTATTGAGGAGGATCGGATTACTAAAGTACATTGTATGTCTTGATATTGCATAAACATGCACTTGCTGTAAAGGAATAATAAGTAAATGACAACAGAACTGTGGTATTGTGTATAGTCACATCTTGAGGCAGTGTTAAGATGAATATTGGGAACAGAAACCACAAGTACAGTCATTATTATGTATGCCTTCAACTATCCATCCATGGCAGGGAGGAACGGAAACTGGAATTTTAATGCCAAAAACGTAGCATACGATTAAAAATTAAAATTCCAATAGTAGTTTATTTAGCAGTTACATGGTTGAATCACAACAATCTAGCTGACTTACATGAAGCAATACGCAACAAGGATTAAGCTACGTTCATAAGAGTGACACTATTTCGGTATAACTTGTCAAAAAAGAGGGGTAGACGAAAAGTAACACAGTCTATGGTAGTTGCTAAGGACCTAGTTGTTTAATATCTGCCTCTAGATTTGGTACTAACCAAATGGAATAACCAAAAAGAATTTATTGCAACCCACTCCAATAATTTTTGCTTGCCTTTCTTGAGGAAAACCTTAATCTTACCACAGATAATGTATTCTATGATGCTATGGCAATGCAGGTCTAGTTTCGTTATAAAATTAAACGAGATTTCATATAATAATTAAATCCTCAAACAAATTATACACAGATGTTATAGGGTTCTTACTCAAGCAGGGACCTCCATATAATTGACAAAAAAATGTTGCCTGTGAGCAAGCATAATTGAGGAATACCTTGTTCTCCTGAGTGGAGAAAAATTTCAAGCAATGCTGAATGACATGATGACCGTTGATGCTTTTTGTCAATGTAACAGTGAAGCGCCCGAAAACAGATATGATAAGGGACCTTTGATCTGAGGTTGTGAGATGCTCAAGCAATTTCTGCATAGCCCTTGTTCTGCAAGTGTAATAAAACAAGAATTATTAGTCTATTAATTTGTATGTAAGAAAAGAATTAGAATTGTAATCGTACCCGTGCATATCAAGACATATTGCAAGGAGACTACGTTCATCACTAATCAACAGTACAAGTATCTGATTCATCTGTTGTTCATTGCAGATCTCAAAAAACTTCTGCATAAGATAATTCCCAAACTGATCCACCATTAATTCACGCACATAATCCTTCACCTCAGAGAAAATAAACTGTATTTCTTCCGGGTTACCGCCCTCAAACTTCTTCTGCAAGAAACGGCAACCATATTGATCCTTGGCTACCAAGAAAAGTTTGCCCCTCAAATTTTCCAAAGATGAGAAATTTTGACGGAATTGAGACGTGAAAATTGATGAATTATTAGCTCCTTTATTCTCGAACTTACTGGTATCAAGCTTGAAACCATTTCTATTCAAATAACTCTGATTTCCATATCCCATTTCATAAGGCAAATGTGAAGGGTACCTAATTGTTGCTCCACTCAAATTTAACCCACCATTGTACAAATCATTCAAATCATAATCAAAAGTTGCCCTCGAATTCAGATAAGAAATTGCATCCAAGCCCTCATCTCCCAATGAGTAATTTTGGGGATGCACATACAAGCCCATCTGTCCCCTCACAGCGGATTGAACTCTCATTCTCTGTAGTTCGCCATTATGCAACTGGTGCGCTTGCCCATAGGGATCCGGTGTAAACCCCATGCCAATCGGTAAATCAACTACTGAATTGTTTTCCAAGTTAGAGCCGCCGGAAGGAAATGGGTGACAAGGCGTTGACAGATTCAGCCGACTGAACTCAGATTCCAGTGGAAAATCATCGAGAAAACTAGGGTTTACATGGGGAAGATTCGAATAAATATCAATATTAGGGTAAAAAGGATTAATTTCCGCCTGCGGAAGCTGAAGAGTCTGGTTTTCCTGCCTTGAAGGGAGCAGGTGGACATGGTTTCTGGCAGCCGATTGGGCAGACGGTGAAAAGCCATTGTGCTTATGGTGATTTTCCTGCATCTTGATTTTCTTGCTAATTGTTAGGTAAGCTAGGTTTTGAGTACAAAAATGGGGTTTTAGAGTTTGTATCTATCTCAATCTCTCTCTCAAATGAGATATTTAGTGAGAGAAAGTAGTTAAATTTGAAGAGAGAGAGGAGCCAGAATCAAAGCGAACCGTTTCATCCTCTATCTTCATGCATGCACTCAATAAGGGATCAAATTCAAGTTTTCAATTTGCAACGAAAATTTGAGTTATAAGTACCAGACTTGATTGGACTATCAATCTGATTATAGCACCAAAGTCATCCGGTCAATTGTTTAACAATGGGATCATAAGTCCATAAATACTGTCTCTGTGTCTCATTGACTGTCCCACCACTAAAATTTTGACACCTCACTACAATTTTGAAGTATCATAATTTTAATGGACACAAACATAAATTAAAATTTTAGTGGTGGACAATCAAGGTCGAGACCGTAGATATGATTAATCGTGAATCATTACTTAAACTAGTCGAATTAGCCAATTTGGTGATTTGAGTTTTAAAACTACGGTTCTAACCCTGGCTCTAGCTTGGATAAATATTTGTTTGATGAGAGATACAAAGACACTTTTGATTTGCTTAATATTTTACCTTTTTTTCCCTTTAATAAAACCTAACTTTTCCTTAATTTTATATAACTATATAATTTTATGATTTACTCAAACATATATTTAAGGAAATTTTGCAGATTTATTGAAGGAAGATTTCGGTCATTGATTGGCCAACGTGCCCTCAATTATAATGAAGTAAATACATTAGAAAACGTAGAGGAAGTTTACATTTGAGTAAGTCTTGTCTTAAAATAAATAATATTTTGTTGCCTAAAATTATTAAGTAATTAAGTTAAAAGAACGTAATTTTTTTTTATTTTATAATTATTAGTTTATTTAAAGATAAACTTTTCGATAAATATAATATATACTGTGAAATAACAATATTAAGTATAGTAATTGTGAAATGACACTATGATATTAGTTTTGCTTTATTTTAATAATATTTCTCAAAATTTTATTTAAATCATTTTAGTGTGTGGAAGCTCCACATATATATAGCTTTGAAGTCAAGTCTTTTCAAGAGACGACTACAACACTTTGACTCTTAAAAAACTTCTTTGTAATAAGCTTTGTTCAAGGTATAACTATTTCTGTTTATTACGAAACTACCGAGTCTAATTATTGTACATCATGTTTTGTATCTAATATTTGAAAGTATCGGATAACATTAAAGAAATAATATAATCTAGTACTACAATGAATGTTATTATCAACTTATTTAAATATTCTAGATTTTCTCTTTGTTTTTTCTTTTAAAATAATTTTTTAGAATTTTCTCTTGTGCCATATAGATCAAGAACGATCTAGAGACTAGAATAATGAGAGTGCTTTCATTATTTTAATTAGAACTAGAACTTTATAGTTTTTTGTTAACCTCTATTAATAGATCTCTCTAGAAATGTTGTAACCTAAGTAGTATAAATAGGGTATGGATGTATTGTATTTGAGTATAGTGTGAAAAAGTGTAGTGTTGTGTTCCATACCTAAAATATAATACAAGTATTTATATGATAAAATAAATTTATTTTTTGTTCCAAATTCAACATACAATTAATTATTTTCATTGTCATCACTATCATTGTACAAATAAGAATATGTTTGGTAAAGATTTTTGTAGATTATAAATAGTAGGTCCTACGAAATGTGTGGATTAAAAGTGAGTAAAAATTGTAGATCCTACGAAATGTGTATATAAAAATTATGTTTGGCAAATTTACTTTAACTAACTTACGAGTAAAAAAAAAAGACAATATGAGGAAAAAATGTTATGTATCCATTAGCGCGACCTTTTTGATAAATACTGCAAATTTATTTAGGATATTTGGAAAATCATGTTGTTGGAAAATAGAAAAAAAATTTCGATTTTCACGAATTCATTAAGAATAATGCTATTCATAGTCGCCCACTACCTATAGTCATCTTACATAGCATTACTCAATTGGATAAATTATTTACTGCAATTGAGTAATGTATTTATAGCCATTAATTATGAATAATTCATCCAATTGAGTAATGTCACGTAGTATGACTACCGATTGTAAGCGACTATAAATAACATTACTCATTTATTAAGGGTGGCCTGTCAGCATTGGTAACATATTTTTGTGTTAAGATGTAACTAAGAGCATCTCCAATGCACTTCATCTATAATTTTTTGGACGTGCCACATAAGCATATATGACGGAGTTATATAAAAAACTATCTCTAATGCATGCTGACAAGGACTCCGTCTATCTAATGTGGCACATTAAATTATAGATTCCGTCTAGAAGTCCGTCTATATTTAGACGAACTTCTAGACAGAGTGAGTCATCAAATTTAATTTTAGATGAAGTGCATTGGAGATGAATTTTAATTTGACCGTTTATTCTATAGACGTAGTGCCACATATATTGAAAGTCTGTCTATTTTACTTGCCACGTAGACTGTAAGTCTGTAACAAATGAAGTGCATTGGAGATGCTATAAAGTAACCTATTTATCTATGATTTGATTATAACTTTCACTTTCCCGTATTACATCCTTAAATTATGCTCAATTTGTTATTTCCCTAAATTGATGAGGATATTTTCCATATTTTCCAAAAATATGTTCTCCCTACCGGCCAAAAAAAGGCCATTTCCATTTCTGTAGATTTGAGTTTGAGGCTAACCCACAATTTCTTGTAACATTTTGTTTTTCTGAATTAGGATTCACCTTTATGTAAATAGCAATGATTTATTGTTCATGTATCTATTTGTCACTTTTATTTCATTCTTCTTATGGATAAATAGCATTAGGAGTTTCGAATATTTGTGACGATGGAATTTCGAACTTCAATTTCTAGAACTCTGAGTCTTTAATCTTTAAAAAATCGTGCTAGTATTGTCGTTCTGTTATGAAAATTGTGGTTTGGCTATTAAATGATCAATTTTTCTTAAAATAACCAATCTATTGTAAAATTATGAAATACAATATTGATGATCATATTTAAATATGTCTTTATTACCTAATCTTTGGAATCCTATATATATGTGTCCATCATTATAACTAAATATATAATTTCTTTTTATTCTTTTCTATTATTCTCTTTAATTTATAACATGTTAGAGCATCTCCAATGCACTCCGTCTATTATTTTTTAGACGTGCCACATAAGTATATATGACGGAGTTATAAAAAACTCTCTCCAATACATGCTGACAAGGACTCCGTTTAGCTGATTTGGCACACCAAAAATAGACCCCGTCTAGAACTTCGTCTAAACTCAATAAACTTCTAGACTGAGTGACTCAGCAAATTTAAATCAATCTAAAAATTTTATTAAAAAAAAAAAGCCAGAAAAGAAAAATATAAATTGAAGACCGCCAATTTTAAAAAAATTTAATGCCACATAAACAGTAATATTAATTTTAGACGGAACCCATTGGAAACGAATTTATAATTTGATCGTCTATGCAATAGATGTTGTGCCACATAGACTCGGAGTCCATCTATTTTACTTGCCACATAGATTGCAATAGATGTTGTGCCACATAGACTCGGAGTCCATCTATTTTACTTGCCACATAGATTACAATAGACAGAGTACATTGGAGATGCTCTTATCAGCACGAATGAGCTCACCCAAAATAGAGAGAAAATTCGAGAGCAATAGTTTAGAAAATTCTCAGAATCTGGGGCATCTTGTACAACTGTGATCAAACATTAAAATCTCATCGCTCTGTGGTCCAATATTTGCAAAATTTAGACGACGAGTTCAAAACTCATTATTGTTCAAATCATACGGTTAAGATCAAAATCAAACGGTTCATTCGTGATAAATGACTACGTGAACAATAATGGTTTTTGAATTGATTAGTATTCTCTTTGTTATGGTATTTGATTGTACATTTTTCCATATTGAAAAATGGTAGACAAATATTGATTGAATATTATTAATTATTACATAATAATAGTTTAAAATAATATTGTGTTATTATTCACGAATAAATATCAATTTATACAAATCAATATTTTAGAAGAATATTTAGTCGGTCTTCCTAAAAGGTATATATTATACATATCAATATTTTATAAGAATATTGTGTTAATTCTCCAGAAGAACCATAATGTTTATATCTATATTCTAGAATATTATTTTATTGTTGCTTTTATAGTAGCACATAACTTTATATTATATCAAAATGTTGACAAATATTGCTTTGTTATTCTTGAAAAATATAGTACTTTATATGGATATTATGTTATTGTAACAGGAGAAAGCACAACTTCAAATTCATCAATAATTTAGAGAAATTTTGTGATATTCTTGAAAAACTACAGTTTTATATTTATTAAAATTGATTACAACATTTTGTCTTTGTTCTTAAAGAAGTAAATATTTATAAAGTTGAATATTTTAAAATAATTAGTTTTGCTCCTAAAGAAGCATAATATTATATTAATATCTTAACAGAATATTACTTGCTCCTAAAGAGTGTAATTTATAAGATTTAATATTAAACTATTGTTCATAAAATAATATATTGTTGCTCCGAAAAAAACACAACGTTATATTAATATTATGAAAGAATATTACTTGTTCTAGAAGAGCATAATTTATAATATTTAATATTAAGCTATTGTTATAAAGAGCAAATATTTATAAAGTTTTATATATTAAAATAATTTGTTGTTGTTCATGAAAAAGTACAATGTTATATTAATATTACTTGCTCCCGAAAAGTATAATTGTACAAGATCTAATATTTATTAAATTTTTGCTCTTAATAAGTAAATTCTTACATAATGATATTTCTAAATAATAATATGTTGTTACTCCCAAAGTAGTACAACATTATATTAATATTCTAGAAGAATATCTCATGAAGAACATGACATTATAATTTTAATATTCTAGAAGAATATTAAATAGTAGTCTAAATAATTTTTTATTGTGCTCTCAAAGAAGCACATGTCTCGAAGAATTCCCTATCACTTAATTAAAAGAAGGAAAAAAATGTGATATACATACGTAATTTATAAACTAATTATTATCCCTCAAGGAAGGTATACAAATTATGTCTTGTTGACATTGATTTTTATGACTCATTCATCCGTTGTTATATGATTATACAATATTTAATCATATTTTCACAAATTAATTATATTTCTTTTTTATTCGGAAGTTTAGCTTGACATAAGTTTTTATTTTCCTTAAATTTTGA
This sequence comes from Forsythia suspensa, assembly GCA_023638005.1. Taxonomy (NCBI): domain Eukaryota; kingdom Viridiplantae; phylum Streptophyta; class Magnoliopsida; order Lamiales; family Oleaceae; genus Forsythia; species Forsythia suspensa. The sequence continues at coordinate 29,392,175 of CM042670.1, read as the reverse complement.
GACTTTAATTTGCATTGTTATACTATTTTATAGATGATTGAAGTATTGCTTTAGGTTTAACTACTTTTGGTTATAAACTCAAATTTTAAAAATATCTATTTAGTCATGTTTATAGATTCAGGCTAAATTGTCAAGATATTTGTTTAGCTGATACTACAGTTAGACATACTATTTTTCAAGATAAAAAATATTTTTTGGACTTAACATTAGTTGAAAATAATGTTAATACGATATCAGGTGTATCGAATATCGTAAAAGGCTCTAAAAGAGCTAGTATTATCTTATCAAATAATACAAAACTGTATATAAAATGATGCACTTTATTTTAGCAAATTCAGAAGAAATTTACCTAGTTTTAAAAATATCTGCTGCAATGGATATCATTCGATGCAAGAAAATAATAAAAAATGTCTATGCATAACTTTTTTTGTATCTGCCCAAAAGTAAATAAAAGAAAAATTCACGGCACTCCCAAACATATATTATACATTCATAAAAATAATTGAATTAAACAATGTTACTGAATTTTAAGTTTGTTGAACCAAAATGCTTTATGTTTTGTCATGATCGACTTGGACACTCAAGAACAATAATGATGCATCGAATAAATAATAACTCACATGGACATTCACTAAAGAATCGTAAGATTCTTTTAGCTAATGATTATCCAAATAATCCATGTGTTGCTTGTTCACAAGGCAAGTTAGTCATAAGATCTTCCAAGCATAAAGGTTAATGTTGAATCTCCAACCTGCTTAGAAAAGATTCATGGAGATATATGTGGGCCATTACACACACCGTGTGAACCATTTTGTTATTTTATTATTTTAATTGATTATTCTATTAGATAGTCACATGCCTATTTACTTTCTATTAGAAATGTAATTTTTGATAGACTATTTGCTTAAATCATAAAATTACAAGATTAATTCTCCGATTACTCAATTAAAAGAATCAGTCTTGATATTATTGGTGAATTTAGATCACAAGCATTTGATGTTTATTGTATGTCAATCGGAATTGTCATTGAATATTCGGTTGCCCATGTTCATACACAAAATGGTTTAGCAGAGTTGTTTATCAAACGTCTTCAATTGAATGCGAGACCATTACTTATGAAAACAAAACTCTCATCTTCTGTTTTGGGTCATACTATATTACACGTTGCATCATTGGTTAGTATAAGACCAACTGCTTATCATCAATACTCACCCTTACACCTTATATTTGATAAGGAACCTAATATTTCTCATCTACGAGGTTTTGGTTGTACTGTCCAAGTCATAATTTCATCCCCACAACGTACCAAAATAGGTCACCAACAAAGATTTGAATTTTGTTGGTTTTGATTCATTATCCATTATTAGGTACCTTGAATTTTTAATGGGTGATTATTTTTCATTTTGATGAACTAACTTTTTCAACTTTTGGAGGGACAAAACTACATTATGAAAAACAAAAAAATTTCTTAGAATGAAACAACTTTATCTCATTTTGATCACCGAAGTAATCAATGTGAACAAGATGTTGAAAAAATCATTCATTTGCAAAAAGTTACAAATCAATTAACTAGTATGTTTGTTGATACAAGGAAAGTGACAAAGTTATATATGTCAGCAAAAAATACTACTGCAAAAATTGATGTCCCTGCAAGACAATATGTCATAGCAAATAAATCTCAAATACGCCAGAAGCGTAGTCGACCAGTTGGTGCCAAAGACTTTGTACCTCGAAAGAAAAAGGTACAAGAGAAATACAACTAAACACACTTAATAAAACAATGGTAGAAAGTATTGATTAGTCAAACACTAATAATATGATTCCTGAAGAACTGCAAGTGTCCAAAAATAATGAAATTTCAATAAAATTATTTGTTATCTCATAAATTATGGGAACAAAATAATATTGTCATGGACAATATCTTCGCCTTTAATGTGGTACTTGATATATGCAAAATGAGGATCATGAACCACAATCTACTAAATATTGTCAAAATAGAAATGATTGACCAAATTAAAAAGAATCCATACATGCGAAGCTGAATTTCTTAGAAAAACACAAAGTGTTTGGACCTGTAGTTCAAACCTCTGAAAATTTGTTCCCTATAGGATACAAATGAGTCTTTGTAAGAAAAATGAATGAAGATAATGAAATTACAAAATACAAAGCCCGATTTGTAGTCTAAGACTTCTCACAAAGATATGTGATTGATTATGAGGAAACATATTCTCCCATAATTGACATTATCACATTTAGATTTTTAATAAGTTTGACAGTGTCAAAAATGCTCGATATGCACCTTATGGATGTAGTAATTGTGTATCTGTATTGTTCACTTGATAATGACATATACATGAAAATTGCTTGAGTACTTAAAGTGCCAAAAAATAATAATTCATTTCTCATAACTATGTTCTCAATTAAATTGCAAAGATCATTATATTGATTAAAACAATCTGGATGAATATGGTATAACCGCCTAGCGAATATTTGTTGCAAGAAGGTTATAAAAATTATGATTTATGCCCTTGTGTTTTCGTAAAGAACAAATATTAGATTTACAATTGTGGCAATTTATATTGGTGATTTAAATCTTATAGAAATTCTGAAGAGCTCAATAAAACTACATATTATTTAAAAATGAATATGAGATGAAATATTTGGGAAAACCTAAATTCTATCTTGCATTGCAAATCGAACATTTTCAATAAGGATTATTTGTTCATCAATCTTCATATACAGAAAAGTATTAAAACATTTTTATATGGATAAAACATATCCATTGATGTCACATACGGTCGTTCGATCACTTGGTGTAAAAAAAAAAAAAAAATCTATTTCGCCCACTTGAAGATGAGAAAAAAAACTATTGGACCTGAAATACCATACTTAAGTGCAATTAGTGGATTAACATATCTTGTAAATTGTACTCGACTAACTTTTTCTGTAAATCTTCTTGCAAGATATAGTTGTGCATCTACTCAAAGACATTGGAATAGTGTTAAACACATTATTTGTTATCTAAAATGTACTATTGACATTGAATTATGTTATTCACAAAAATTAGGATATTCTTTAGTAGGATATGTAGATGGATATTATCTCTCTAATCCACATAAAGCTAAATCATAAATTGGATATGTGTTTACACGTAGAGAAATAGTTATATCATGGAGATTTGTGAGGCAGACTTTAACAACAATATTTTTAAATCATTCTAAAATTATTGCAATCCATGAAGTAAGTCAATAATGTGCATGGTTGAGGAACATGACCCATCATATCCAAGAATTATGCGGATTAACTTTAACAAATAATAGTCCAACAATATTGTATGAAGACAATGTAGTTTGTATAGCACAACTCAAATGAAACTATATCAAATGGACATGAAAACACACATTTCTTCAAAAAAATTCTATACACATGAACTTCAAAAGAATGATGACATCGATATTCAACAAATTCGCGCAAATGACAGTGTGGCTAACTTATTCATGAAAGCATTGCCGACATCCACATTAAAAAATTTGGTGCATGATATTGGGATGGTCGACTCAAAGATCTTCAGTGATAAACATAAGAGAGAGTAGTTGTACTCTTTTTTCTTTGTCCAGGTTTTGCCCCATTGAATTTTTTTGACAAGGTTTTAATGGGGCAGTATTTTCTTTATACTCCAAATTTTAATAATTAATTTTACTCCTTTTTCTTTCGTTTGATATTTTGTCCCATTGAATTTTTGTCAAATAAAATTTTTAACGAGGCGCTTATTGTACTAATGGTCATCAAATGGATAGTGTTGTAAAATTATGGAAAATAATATTGATGACAACAATTAGATATTTTTATTTACCTTACAAATCGTTGGAATCCTATATATATAGATGTATCATTATAATGAAAGAAATAGTTTATCTCTATTATCTTATATTATTATTCCTAGTTCATGACACAATCTACCGTTTTTTAAAATTAAAACAAGAAAAAATGGCACAAGAAAAATAAATTAAAAATTGCAACCGACCCAACCAACCCCCACTTCTTCTTCTCATACTAACCCACAATCAACAAAAGCCGAACCCAACCCAACCCAACCCAGCACCCCACCGCGGCAGCCCTTCCAACACCATAAAAATTTGGTGAGCATATTTTTCATTTTCTCTCCAATTTCTTCAAGAGAAATTATTTTCAGATTGAAATACAACAAATTGACTGAAACTTTTCATGGAAATTCAAACACTGAAAGCAACCATGCCAAAATCCCAAAACTTCCATTACCACGATAATAATTCTATGTAATTTTTATTCAAAGATCCATCAATGCATGGTGAAACCAATTTCCACCACCGCCATTGTTAAAATTGGTGAGCATATATTTTATTTTCTCTGCAATTTTTTCAAGAGAAATTATTCTCAAATTGGAATATACAATAAATTGACTAAAACTTTTGTGGAAATTCAAAGACTTCCTCTTGGTTGGATGTTGGTTTGAAAAGAAGAAATGGAGAGGACGGGGATTGGTTGTAATTTTTTTTTTTTTTGTTTAATTTGAAAATGAAAAATTCATATTTTAAGAAAATTTTGACAGCACTATTATCAAGAATTTTGAAAACAACAGTATTTTTGAATTCAGGAGATTAAAGTAAGGGTTGGGCCTAATTTTCAACCAAAAAAAAAAAAAAATCTAACCCCAAAGATGAGATGCTGCATGCTTGAGCCAAATCTTTGAACCATCTCTTTTATATTTGAAAATTTGACGCAATTAGCACTAAAATAAGGTATAATTAAACATTTTCTTAAACACCTCCAATTTATCACTAAAATAGGGTACATAATTATTTAAACAATTTTTCAAACACCTCCAAATTTGCACCATATTTGTTGGTTTATATATGCTCAACACAAATTTTGTTATCCTTTTTTATCCGATCAAATATGAAATCTCATTCTAATATCAAGATAATTTTTTTTCCGATACTTTCAAATGAAAAGGGAATTGATCCACGGCCGGTTTCATAACAAATAAATAGAAGTTTCTATTTGTGATTCCAACGGTAAAAGATTTTATTTATTTATTTTAAATTTGAAAATCATATGATTGAACGAAAAATGAAAAGGACGATTTCAACTGACATTGAAGAATCTTTTGGTTAAATATATAATATTATTTTTGTTAATCATTAAAAGAGAAGGAGTTGACTCAAAAAATTGTCAAAGTGCTTCGGATGAGCAATTAATGGGCCAATAAAACAATAATATTATTCATAATTGCTCACTGTCGGTAGTCATCTTACGTGACATTACTCAATTAGATGAATTACTTACTCCAATTGAATAATGTATTTATAGCCATTAATTATGAATAATTCTATCCAATTAAGTAATGTCATGTAAGATGACTATCAATAGTGAGCGATTGTGAATAGCATTACGCCCCCATAAAATTATGCTAATCTCAAATTCCTCAATCTTATCCATAGCCATAATTATCCACCTAACACCTATGAACAAGACAAAAGGATTTGATGGAAGGATAATATCAATAATAATAAGGATTAATTCACTCCTTTAATTTGTAAGGATGGAACAACTTTCTTACTCCTTTCCAAATTGATAACGAGGATAGTGTCAACATTATTTTAATTTACATGTGTTTTAAGATATCTTTTAACAAATCTACCTAAACGAAAGATGGAAAATAGGTGAGAAAATGCATTTTCCATGGAAAATTTTGCAAATCAAACAGACCAAAGCTGGAAAATGGATGAAAAATTTTCATTTTCCATGGAAAATGAAAGGAATCAAACACACCCTTAGTTACAATATTTCTAGAAACATCTATAATGGAGGTTAACAACAAACTAGAAAGTTCTAGTCCTAATCATGAAAGCACCCCCATTGTTCTATATCCTTCTTGATTTATATGGAACATTCTAGAAAAAATCATTTTAAATGAAATAATGAGAAATGTCTAAAACCTTCAATTAAGTTGGTAATAATATTCAATTCTTCCCTTTAGCACAAATTATTTGATTTAACTCTTTTCCTTCTCATCATTCCCACCCGTGTCTTTGTACTTTTCTATTGACGCATCTGGTCGCCTCCTTACCTTGTATACCCATTTGCAGGATATAGGCTTTACTCCGTCAGGTATTGGCATCAAGTCCCAAGTTTCATTTTGCTTTAGAGCCACGATCTCTTCTTCCATTGCCTTTCTCCACTCTTTGTGTTGGACTGCCTCTTCAAAGGTTACTGGCTCTTTGGTACTTTCATCTTCTTCTACCATTGCATTAGCATACTTGGGATTTGGCTTTCGTTGTCTAGTTGATTTTCTTAGTTGTGGTTGAGGACTCGTTGGTACCTCGACCTCTTCATGAATTGGCCTATTCTCTTCTTGTGTTGGTTGATGCACACCCGGTTTGCCATGGGCTTGCGTTGTCCTTATAGGCTCTTCTCCATCGCTTGACTCCTATGAATTTTCAATTTCCTCAGGGCTCTTTTGTACTTCTACGATTTCTTCTTGCAACTTATCTCCAATTTCTTTTGAATCTGACAGTTCCACCATTTGCGGTGTCCACCAAGAAGATGCTTCGTCAAACACCACATTGCGCGATGTGTAGCAACCAAAGACACGAAAGTGACTAACTGTGGGCTTAATTTTCCACAGTTTCTCAAATGGTGACACGAACCCTAGCCCGGTTGCGGAAGCTTATTTATCATGTCTTTCTGTTGTCACATACACTCTGCCCAAAACCTTCCTGGTACATTCTTTGCGTGTAGCATACTTCGACATGTTTCAGCAAGATGTCGATTCTTTCTTTCCGCTACACCTTTCTACTGTGGAGTGTTTGGACATGTCAACTGATTTATGTTCTTGTAGATATTGGGAGAATTCTCCAGATGTATACTCTCCTCCATTATCCGTACGTAAACACTTAATCTTATCTTGGACTTCTCTTTCTACTTTTTCTTTAAACTCTTTAAATTTTGTAAACGTCTTAGATTTTTCTTTCAAGAAGAAAACCCAAACGTACCTTGAGAAGTCGTCGATGAATGTCACCATGTAGCGCATGCCTCGAATTGATGGTTGCTTGACAGGTCCAAACAAATCAGAGTGTATCAACTCCAATGGTTGCTTTGCTCTATAGTTTGACTCCTGATATGGTAGCTGATGTGCTTTACCCTATTGACAGCCAGCACACACCATGTCTTCTCTGATCTCAAGCCGAGGAAGGCCTTTGAGCATTGTCTTCTTCATCATCACCTTTAGCTTGTGATAGCTTACGTGTCCTAGTCTCGCATGCCATAAATCTGTCGTCTCATTTTTTCGAGTCTTATCTACGTATGCAGATTCTGTTGACATTACATAGATGGACTCTAGTCTTCGTCCTTCCATTACTAGTGTACCTGAAATTTTAACATTTTGATATACCTTAACATCTTTCGGTCCAAACAAAACAAAATTACTTGAAGATGTCAGCTGTGCCACTGATAGGAGATTTTTCTTCATTCCTGGCACATGGTAGACGTCTTGTAGATGTACCTGACTAGGACTAAAACGAGGCGTGATAATTGTCTTACCAATATGTGTTATTGGCAATCTCGAGTTGTTGGCAGTTACCACCATTCGGCCTCCCTTATACTCTGTTGTGTTTTGCAGCTTCTCCTTGTCGCCTGTCATGTGATTGGAACATCCCGAGTCGACAATCCAATCATTTTCATAATCTATCCGTCCAGGGACGACCGCCATCAGTGCCGATTCTTCTTGAAGTCTTGAACTGCTCACCACCTCATAAGTTTGTTCAGTTAATGCGAGCAACGCTTCAACATCCCACTCTTCTTCACTATTATATTTTTCTTGCTCGTTGGAGGTTGCCATATTTCCTTATGCTGGCTTTTTCCTAAATCGGCAATCTCTTGCGTAATGACCTCGTTTGCCACATACAAAGCAAGAGCCATTAGGTCGCCTATATCTCTTGGACAACTAACCTCTCTTGTCACGATTTTCTTGAGCTCCCCTTGTTTGAGAACCCTCTATACGTTTTTCTTCTTTATTATTTTGTCGAGGGGATTGACCTTTTCTCTTATAACTAAACAAAGCATCATCTTCTTTCTTCAGTGAGACCCCTAGCATTTGCTTAGTCAACGTCTCTTGGTCGGCTAGCAAATTTTCTAGGTTGACTAGTGAAGGTTGCTCGCTTGACCAGATATTGCGGCAATAAAACCTCTCAATTTAGGTCTCAATCCATGTATGATTATTCTTCTCATCCTAGACTCGAAATTTTACTTAAAGAATCTAATTCAGAGATTTTGCGACAGAGAGATTTTACCTTGTTGAAATATTGGTTTATCGTCATCTCCTCCTGAGTGATGGATAGTAGTTCGTTCTCCAGAAGCTGCAACCTTAGATCATTTTTCTTTGAAAACAGAGCTACAAATGTGTCCCATGCTTCATTTAGCGTAGACTTGTCCCTTATGTACTCCAATAATTCCTCATCAATTGTTGTCTTTATCACAAACATGGCCTTATCTGCTTTAATCTTCCATTTCTTTAGAGCCCCGGCATCCTTCGATGGTGTCACTTCACTGCCGCCAACTACGTCCCACAAGTCTTGGCCTTGGAGATAAGACTCCATGCATGTCTGCCATGTGGTGTAGTTTTGGTTGTTGAGCTTCTTCACTCTGCCTATCACTTGTAGGTCGTCCATCGTGACTTGAATAACCTCCTCATTACCAAGCAAGCTTTATTCAAGCTTCACAATCTCAATTTGTGCACGATCTATAGAAGCTCAAAAATAATCTCTAATCGACTGCCTTGCTTTGGAAACACGTGGCCCTTAATCGACTCTCTCTGATACCACTTGTTGGATTTGAAACACAAAAGGGAACTTGTTTTATTATATAAACACTTGTACAATACTTTGGTTATGGAACACAACACACTCTTTTGTGATCTCACTCATCACTCATTACCACTCACCACTATACTAACATCATATTTATACTTGGTTACAATATTTCTAGAAACATCTATAATGGAAGTTAACAACAAACTAGAAAGTTCTAGTCCTAATCATGAAAGCACCCCCATTGGTCTATATCCTTCTTGATTTATATGGAACATTCTAGAAAAAATCATTTTAAATGAAATAATGAGAAATATCTAAAACCTTCAAATAAGTTGGTGATAATCTTCATCATATTCCTTCTATATATTAAACACCCGACAGACTAGCTCGCTAACCCGAATTTTGGGTCAGATTTGTATAAAGCTGGCCTAAAAAATTGGGGCATACTTGGCCCAATACGATTTACCCGTCGTGCCAATCGGGCTCGGGCAAAGCTAGTATGTTTTTTCTTTCTTTCACTCCAGTCACTCAATATTCTTTGAGTTCTCTCTTGGCGTCTTAACTCTCATTCTCTCCCAATTTCTCTTAGGCTGTGTTTGATTGCAAGTGGAAAATTTGGGTGGAAAGAAAATATTTTCCATGGAAATGAATTACCAAGAAAATTTGGATTGGAAAATGTTCCATGGAAAATAAATAGGTTGAAAAAGGTTAACAAATTTTCCATGGAAAATAAATTCTCCTATCCCACAAATAAAATATTTTCCTTGAAAACAAGGAAAATGTGGCCAAAAGTGGAAAATTTTGAATTTTCCATGGAAAAACAAAAGTTGCAATCAAACAAAAGATGGAAAATAGGTGAGAAAATGTAATTTCATGCGAAAATTTTCTTCAATCAAAAATGAATATAAAATTTGAAAAATTGGTGAAAAATTTTCATTTTCTATGAAAAATGAAAGGGATCAAACACAGGCTTATTCTCAAATCAGTGAATTACTGAAATTCCATTCCTTTACAAATCAGTGAATTACTGAAATTCCATTCCTTTACGCACTCACTAGTCACTAGTCACTAGTCACTAGTCACTAGTCATCCCCTCCCAACGGCCACCTCAGCTGCCCAAACACAGCAAGCACTCTCCCGGCCTCTCTCTTTCTTTGTTTATCGCTAGCGGCAAATCCCTCTCTCTTTGGCGCAAGAGCATATATAATTTTTGCTTGCTTATCAATAAAGATTGTTTTATTGTGTTTGTGAATCTTCAATTTTAATTAATTTACAATAGTTAATTTTAAATATTTAAATGATTAAACTGGGTTAGGCCAATTTCACACGTAGCCCAACCTATTGCTACCTCTATTAAACATAAATCTAACATACTATTTGAAATTTCAAAACATGATAAGTAATGTGCTTTGTTTTTAACTATTTAAGGTAATGTGAAAAAAAAATTAGAATTGTAATGTTTTTCTGTTATAATATGCAATGATTTTGAAAGATAGTAGAATCATTTTGAGAGGTTTAACAAAGAGCTAATTATTTTTAAATTATAAAATTATTGAAAATAAATAAAGTGAAGATGAGGGCGCTCGTTTTTTTTTTAATGAATATGATCAGGCTATAGAAAGACAATAGGAAGACAGTTCTCAATTATCTAATTTGATAGTTCTCCAACAAACGATTTAGCTATTTTGAAACTATGAGATATTGAAATTTTGTATTGTTGGGCTACATTTATGTTAACACTTTTTTATTTTGTGTGTAAATTTCAGATATGGTCGAAACTATGAGATTTATTGCAACACAAGAAACTAGGTCAATCGGTTATTATTTCAATCGACGAATCATTTGCCAACTAGTCAGTCAATGATCGATCAAAAGTTTAAATAAAATAATACAACAATATATTTTAAAGCACAAACCCGATACCTATAAAGTCCTAAACAATGCAATATCCAGCATATTTAATATTTCAAACAAGATAACATAAAAATTCAAAACATTCATATATATTCATAAATGATTAGGTCTTAACGGGTTGGTGATTACAATATTCCAACAAAATTGAGCTTTAGGTCGAACATCGAATGTCTTCATTATGGTCTCGATAAATCCCAATGAACTTATTTGAGCATTTCGACTTTTAGAGCTTTTGTTCTTGAGTATTAAATAGGAGAAATTCATATGCAACAACAGGAAAAAAAAACACATTAATAAAAGATAAAAATGAAGGAGAAAATATTTTGTATATGGTTTTTAATAAATTACAAATTATGGACTACTTTTTCACCTTTAGTTTGTTGGGTATTTGTTGCCAAACAATCTCAAATGGCAATGATGATTTAAGATTAATTTTATAGGCGTTAGCCGATGATTAAAATTAAGGAAAAAAAGACACCACTTAGTGAATCTAATTAAAGCTCGACCCAAAATTTAGCGGGCTATTTTGGAGTGACTTATCTTATAGTTGCTCAATAGTCCACTCTATTTATTTTGCCCAAATAGAGTTGTCTTGGTGGTTTTAGTATTATTGGGCTTGTGGCCCAATATTGTTTGATAACATGATTGCTGCCCTATCATTAACCTTATTCCAGCATCTTCATTTGGAGCGTGTCTTGTGGAGAGAGAGTGATACGAGGCGGCTGCTTCTTCTTCTTCATTGTGTGGCTGCCATTGTTGTTGTTTGGTTTCTCTCTTTTGTGAGATTAAATTAGTTTTTGTGAGCTTAACTATTTAAAGTAATAGATGTGTTCATGGGTCAAACTTTATTTGTGGCTTCTAGTGGTGTTTAAGCTTAAATCTAAGCCTAAACGAGTTTGGTGATTTATATTCCGACAAATTGGTATCAGAGTTTGGATTTAGCGTCCTTAGGTGTGAAAAGGCCATCAAAATAGTTGAAACCGAAGAGCCTAAAAAACTGAGCAAGAAACTGTATTTTTTTCAAACAATCGAAACTTCCGACCCATTTTTTGGCAAAACCAGGAGTCCATTTCGTGAACGGAGACCATATTTGAACTCCTGACGACGAGGCGATCCTACCATTTAGCGAGTGCGAAACACGCGCGGCCACTCCGACAACTGCGTGTGACATCTACTGGTTTTTAACCAAAAAGACAGTTTACTCATTGTTGTTTTTGGGACGTTTTGGTGGTGTTGGTTTTGTCACCGGTGTAGTGTGCAAATATCTAGACAGTTTTTCCCTTAGGGTGTGTTTGGCGATCTTCGGTGGCTGTTGCTATGTTGCTGTTACTGCAGTGTGGATTATAAAAATTTCTCATCTCTCTTAGAATACGAACAACAGATTTGTTCGCTCTGGTATTGTATTCTAACTGTTTAATTTTCACAATCAAGACTATCGTGTGGGGCAGCCATTTATTTTTCTGCAATAGAGATCATCGTGTGGGGTAATCATTAGGATTGGAGTTACCGTGTGGAGATAACCATTGCCTGTTGCTAGACCTATGATATTATTTGCTGATTGTTTACTGATTATTCTTGTTCGGTTGATCTAAGTTTTGCATAACTTATTATGTGAAAATTACTTTAGTGTGAAAATTGCTTTAGTGAGAAATTTTTGTTGAATTATCTCTATTGTTGCAATATTTGGAGACCATTTTAGTTGTCTTATGAAAATGGTGTGTTTTTGTATTTTTGGTTGATTTGAGTCCTAAAAATGACAACTCACAATTTTGAAGTGATAGTTTTTAATGGAAAAGGAGATTTCTCAATTTGGCAACAAAAGATTAAAGGGATTTTGATACAACAAAAGTTCAAAAGCTATAGATGGTAATTTTTCTATAGATTTCACTAAATAACAAAAAGAAGATTTAGATGAGCTTGCTTACTCTGCCATAATATTACACTTGTCAGATGTTTTTTGAGAAAAGTTAGTAAACATAACACTACAAAAGAACTTTGAAAAATGTTAGAAGACATTTATTTGCTTAAATCTATTCCTAATAAACTTTTCTTACTAGAAGATTTTTCAGTTTTAAAATGGATCAATCAAATGATCTAGATGACAATGTGAATGTATTTAACAAACTTGTACAAGATATTGTTAGTTGTGGTGAAAAGATGTCCGAAGAGTATAAGGTCATAATATTACTTAATTCTATTCCTGAGATTTATAAAGAAGTAAAAAATACAATTAAGGATGGTATGGACACTTTAACACCTGAGATTGTCATTGATTCCCTTAGAAGTAAGGAGGTGGAGATGAAAGTTGAAAAACATGATAAGAAAAGTGGTGAAATTCACATGATGAGGGGTAGAGCATAGTTTAGGCAAACTGGTAGCCAAGAATATCAAAGCAGTTGTGAGTCAAGTAATAATGGGGGTGAAAAGAAGAGCAAGAGTGGTCTAGATCTAAATCTAGAGTGAAAAGTAAAAAATGTTATGGTTGTTGTAACACTAGACATTTTATATAAGATTGCCACAAAGCAATGAACAAACAAACCTGTAAGGAGAGAGATGAAGTGAATGTTATGCCCTCTTCTAATTTTGATCAGGGTGAAGTCTATGTGTTGTTATGTCATCTTCTAATTTTTTATCAGGGTGAAGTCTATCTGTTGTTGATACTGCTAAATTGAATCTAACTGCCAAATCTCGTTTGCATGAGTGGGTACTTGATTCTGGTGCATCTTTTCATGACATCTCATAAAGATTGGTTTGAAAATTTGCATGAATCTGATGAAGGGCATGTTGTTTTGTGTGTGCAATTACCGCTTATCTTATTCTTTGGGATTGGTGATGTTACTTTTAAAGTTTGACACAGGGTTTTGTATACTTTAAATGATGTTAGATTTATTCACGAATTGAGTAGAAATTTAATTTCGTGAGGGCAACTAGAGAAAATTGACTTTACTTGGTAAAATTAGAAATAGAATGCTAAAATTGATGAAAGGTGCTCTCGTTATTTGTAAAGGGCGAGAATGAATGATATATATATATATATATATATATATATATATATATATATATATATATATATATATAGAAGTGATAAGAAGTTTAGACTCCTCAATTTCTTCTACCAATGCCGATCACACACATAAATGGTACAATAGACTTGCACATGTGAGTATTAAAGGGCTTAAGCTCCTTAATGATAAAAATGTCTTTGGTAAAAATTGTGTGTCTGATTTGTCTTTATGTGATCATTGTGTGCTTGGTAAACATCATAAATTGACTTTCTCTATGGGTGTTCGTAAAATAAATGGAATACTTGACTATGTGCATTCTGATTTGTGGGGTCCTGCCAGTAATCCTACTTTGGGTGGGAAAATATATTTTCTATATATTATTGATGACTATTCTAGGAGAGTATATATTTTCTTTTAAAAGATAAATCGGGTACGTTTGATAGCTTTAAAAATTGGAGAAAAAAGATTAAAAATATAACTGATAAAAAGATAAAGTTTCTTCAGACTAATAATTAACTAAATTTTGCAACTGAATTTGATAAGATGTGTGTTGAAAATAGTATAACAAGACATAAAATTGTTCCTTACACTCCTCAACAGAATGTGGTAGCTGAAAGGATGAATAGAACACTACTTGATAAAGTTAGATGCATGATGATTAGCTATAATTCCCTAAATCGTTTTGGGGTAAAGTTGTGATAACTGCTTGTTATTTAATTAATATTACTCCGTCTACTGCTTTGAATGGTAATACACCTCATGAAATATGGTATGGTAAATGTACTGACTATTCTATGCTTCGTACTTTTGGTTGTGCTGCTTTTTCTCATCAAAGTAAGAGAAAGCTTGAACCTAGAGCTAGAAAATGTGTTTTCTTAGGTTATCCCGAAGGAGTGAAGGGATGTAGGTTGTGGGATAGAAGCCAGAAGGGAGAGAAAGTCATAGTGAGCAGAGATGTTACATCCAATGAATCTGAAATGCCTTGTTCAGGACCTGATTTAGAGAAATTAGGTGGAGATCAACAAGAGGGTGATAGTAGATAGTTGGAGACTATTAAAGTTAGTACACATATCCCTAGTGCCTCTAGCGAGGTGGAGACTCAAATTCAACAACCTGAGGAGGAGGAGGATGAAGTGGTGATATAAGAGTATCATGTTGGAGAAGATCCTTTAGTGGATTATCAATTAGCTAGAGACAGAGAAAGAAGGCAAGCGAGAGAACATAGAAGGTTTGGATATGAGTCCGAGGTAGCCTTTGACTATGCTAACTATGAAGAGTTAGTTGATTGAGAGCCAACTACTTTAAGGAGACGATGATAAGTGAACAATCGGAAGAGTGGTTAAAAGAAATGGGAGAGGAAATGAGTTCCTTAGCAAAGAATCAAACTTGGGAGTTAGTACCTAAACCTAAAAATAAGTCAACAGTTGATTGTAAGTAGACTTTTAAGGTTAAGAAGTGTACTAGTACAGCTGAACCTTTAAGGTTTAAGGCTAGATTAGTTGCTAAGGGTTACACACAGAAAGAGAGAGTTGATTATAATGAGATTTTTTCACCAGTTGTTAAGTACACTATTATTAGGGTCATGCTTGCATTAGTTTCATACTTTGACTAAAAACTTGAACAACTTGATGTTAAAGCTACTTTTTTGCATGGTGAACTTGATGAACAAATCTTCATGAAACAACCTAAAGATTTTAAAGATAAATAAAAACTAAATTATGTGTGTTTTCTTAAAAGATCTTTGTATGGTTTGAAACAATCACCTAGACAATGGTATAAAAGATTTGATTCTTTTGTACTATCTATAGGATTTTAAATAAGTAAGTTTGATTATTGCTTATATCACCAACATAATGAAACTAGTAATGACTGTGTTTTTATTGTTATATGTTGATGATATACTCTTAATTGGTTCATCTTCTAAATGGATATGCAAGATAAAAATAACTTTGAATGATGAATTTGACATGAAAGATCTAAGAAAAGCTAAAAGAATCCTAGGTATGGAAATTGAAAGAGATATATCAAATTCTACGTTGTTCCTTATATTTTGAAAGTGTTAAAAAGATTTGGCGTGCATGAATGTAAACCGGTTACATTGCATTTAGCTAATCACATTGTGTTAACTAAATATCAAGCTCATTGTAATGAGAAAAAAATTGAATACATGAGTAGGATTTCTTATTCTAGTGTGTACTAGACCGTATTTAGCTTTTGCTATAAGTGTCCTTAGTAGGTTCATGTCTAATCCGGGTCTTAGTCATTGGGAGGCCTTGAAGTTGCTCCTTAGATATTTGAGAGGGACAAGTAATGTAGGTTAAATGTTTGGTCGTAGTAAGGAAGGTGTGAAATTGAAGGGTTTTGTAGATGCGGACTATGCGAGGGATATGGATAATAGGAAGTCTACTTCCTCTTATGTGTTTACCTTTGTCTAATTCTTGCATTAGTTGGAAGTCTCAATTACAACTCATAGTTGCTTAATCCACTACCGAATCCGAATATATTGCTACCACCGAAGCAATTACATAAGCTTTGTGGCTTAGAAGATTGCTAAGTGAACTTTATGTTTTGAATGATGATGTGGTAGTATATTCGAATAGTCAATCTTCAATACATTTGTGTAAAAATCCTATTTTTCATGAACGTACCAAACATATTGATATTAGACTACATTTTATTAGAGATATTGTGTCACAAGAAGTAATAAAACTTGAGAAAGTGCCTACACAATATAATCCCTCGGATATGGGCACTAATGTTTGCCCTTGGTGAAGTTTAGAAGTTGCTTGGATCTTCTAAACATCGGTGGAGGTAAATAATTTCCAATTTTATTGGTTCTCCTTTTAAAGTTTTCACTAATGAGTGATATTTTTCTTTTTGTAGGTGAGGGTGCTAAGGAAGAGAGATAAGGAAGTGCTACTTCATTGTTCAAGAGTTCTTTGGCACCAAGGTGGAGGTTTGTTGGGTATTTTTTGCCAAACAACCTCAAACGATAATGATGATTTAAGATTAATTTCATAGGCGTTTGTCGAGGATTGAAATTAAGAGAAAAAATGACACCACTTAGCGAATCCAATTAAAGCTCGACACAAAACCTAGCGGGCCATTTTGGAGTGACTTATCTTATAGTTGCTCAATGGTCCACTCTATTTATTTGGCCCAAATAGAGTTGTCTTGGTGGTTTTAGTATTATTGGGCTTGTGGCCCAATATTGTTTGATAACATGATTGCTGCCCTATCATTTACCCTATTCTAGCATCTTCATTTGGAGCGTGTCTTGTGGAAAGAGAGTGATACCATGCGGCTTCTTCTTCTTCTTTTTCATTGTATGGCTGCCATTGTTATTGTTTGGTTTCTCTCTTTTGTGAGATTAAATTAGTTCTTTGTAAGCTTAACTATTTGGAGAAATAAAAGTGTTCTTGGGTCGAGCTTTATTTGTGGTTTCTAGTGGTGTTTAAGCTTAAATCTGAGCCTAAACGGATTTGGTGATTTATATTTCCGACAGTTGTGTATGTAATACTTTTGCCATTCTCAAAATCAGTCAACTATCAAATGATGAACAGATATACAAACATGTAATGAATTTGAAAGTTTATAATTGATTATACATTCGCTAGAATGAATTGATAGAGCATTTTAATAGTATTTGTATTAACTAATGTCAACGAACTAATTTGAATGATTTAACCTTTAAACTTTTAATTAATTGAATAATTGTTGTACACTTGAACTGTCTAGAATCGACTATTTAGAATTTAACATTTAGACTACCAAATTTTAGACAGGTTTAAGCCAGTTTAGAACTATCAAGAATTCAATTCTAGACTGTCGAATTCTAGACATTTCAAACCCATTCATAACAACTAGTCAACATCCATTATCAAAATGTGTAAATTCCGTTCTAATGTCAACACAACATCCATTATTCACGCCAAATAAATGAAATTTCACATGAATTCAAAAATATATACAATCACCATCACCAATTAAAAACAAAATAAAACAAAAAACACTAACAACAACTAAAATTGCTTTAATTGAAGTCTTCAAAATTATATACCTAAACAACTAACAAAGAAATTCGTAATTAACCATTGTATAGACAAAAAAAAAAAAAAAACATTAGTTAAAGAAAGATAATGGAGTTCGGTCTAAGTTGATTTTGAGATATTGATGACTCTTGCTTCTAGAGTTTTATAGAGATCACATATTAGAGAAAGTAGTGTAGTCGACATCTACTGGAGATGCAAAATATTGACTAGAGTATGGTGGATTTTAAGGAGATTTTAAATGATGAAAGATGAGTGATAGAAGAGAAATGTGTTTGACAGGGAGAGAAATTTTGGGGGTTTTAGATGATAGAGAGAGAGAAATTTAAAGGGTAAATAGCGCTGGGGTCCCGAACCTTTGAACTTTGTAACGATGGGGTCCCGAACCTTTGAACTTTGTAACGATGAGGTCCCAAACCTTCAATAACTAGCACCTCAGGTCCTTAACCTTTAAAAAACTCGCGATCAAGGTCCTTTTGTTAAAAAAACTATTAGTTTGACATTTAAATTGTCAATTTTTTTAAATAACCAAATTACCCTTTTTGGAATTAAAAAAAAAAATAGGAAAACAAACAAACCAATAAAAACAAAAACAAAAAAAAAATTACAACAAACCCCCTCCCTCACTTCTTCTTCTCCAACCAACTCCCAACCAACTAAAAAAATTACAATCAACCACCCATCTTAAAACTACTTCTACTCCAAAACCGTCGTCGCCCACTTTCCACCATCCACCGAAAAAAAGCCATCCGCACCATATTTGGAGATAAAGCAGAAACAAACACCAGCTAGCACCAAATCTGGAGAGAAAATGTGTCCTTCCTCTCTCTCTGATAGTTATGGAAAATAGAAAGGTGCCCTTCAGATTAGTTGTATGAAAATTTCATATTTAAGCATCTAACAGTGGGATTTGGACTCCATGGATTCGCTTTCATTTTACACTATGGTACTCCATTTGGGGCCTTAAAAAATTTCCAACTGTTTCTTGAAAATTGGTTGGTAGAGGAGTGAATTCTAAGAAAAGCTTGATTTTTCACCAGAAAATTCCCCTCTCTATTCTCTTTAATTGATAAATGATCTTGTTGAGAAAAAAATCAAAATATTTGGACCCTTTTTCTTAAGAGGTTGAATTGAATTTGGGTGTCCTTGGACCATTTTACTTAAAATTGCCCCCGTTTTCGCCACTGATACTTTCCGGGCTACCATTTTTGCTACACTTCACTGTTAGTGCTCGTATAATTGGAGATAATAATATCTCAGGGCGTTGTTTGCGGGCAAGTTTGGTAATATATTGTCTCTGTATGAAGAGAGTTTTGGGGTTTGTAGATGTGAATAATGAAGGGTTGAATGTGGAGGTTGCTATTGTATCTTTCATGGTGACTTTCGTCTGAGAAAAGTCCCAATGGTGAAACAGAAAGCTCGGGATCAATATCATCACATTCAAAAAGGTTTTCTAATGATAAGGTTTGTTTGTTCCAGATCTCGTGCTGGCTAGTTTTTTTCGATGGGTGGTGGGCGGTGGGCGACGACAGTTTTGGAGTAAAGAAGTTTTAAGATGGGTGGTTGATTGCAATTTTTTTAGTTGATTGGAGGTTGGTTGGAGAATAAGAAGTGAGGAAGGGGGTTTGTTGTAATTTTTGTTTTTTTTTGTTTTTTTTTTTTTCTATTTTGTTTGTTTTAATTATAAAAGGGTAATTTGGTCATTTAAGAAAATTTTGACCATTTAATGGCTAAATTAACAATTTTTTTAACAAAAGGACATTGATCACGAGTTTTTTAAAGGTTAAGGACCCGGGGTGCTAGTCATTGAAGGTTCGGGACCCCATGGTTACAAGATTCGAAGGTTCAGGACCCCAGTGCTATTTACCCAAATTTAAATGAATAGTTGGAGAAGATACAATTGGAATTTACACTATTTTATAAGGGTGGTTTTGTCAAGTTTTGGGGGTTTTAGATGATAGAGAAATTTTTGGGGTTTTAGATGATTGAGAGAGAAATTTAAATGAATAGTTAGAGAAGATGCAATTGGAATTTACACAGTTTATAAGGGTGATTTTGTCAAGTTTTTTTATAAATCCATCACATTTTAATTGCATTAAAAGATAATAACTTCGACTCATTGTCACACTTGTCTCTAATTTTTTTCGTTGTATTTTTTTGTCCTCAACCTTTCATTCATTAATTAGAACATTTTGTCTATGATAATTGTTTTCGTCCAAAAATTCAATTAAGATGGAGTAAAAAGATTTATTTCCCTCATATTTTTAAGTATAAGAAAAAAAAAACAAAAAAAATTACAACTAAATATTTGTCCCTTATTTAAAAGTACATTAACAAAATTTTTAGACGAAAATCGTCATTAAAGAACAAAATGTGCTTATTAATAAAAAGTTGATAATTAGAATGCGATAAAAAATTAAGAACAATAATATAAGTATAAATAAAAGTTAGGGACATACTAAAGAGATTTTGGCGCAAATAGTCCCTCACATTTGTTCTTAGTGTGGAAATGGTTTCTAACGTTTATTTTTTGGGTACAGAAACCTCTAACCTATGTGTTTTGGTACGTAATTAGTCATTGATTGATTAAAAAAAACTAATATACCCTTTATTTTAATAAGAAAAAATTATAGTTGGATTGCTAACCTTTGCAAAAAATGCAAATACGTACGATACTTTTATTTTTTAATTAATAAAAATTAAAAAAACTAATTTTTTTTAAAATTAACATTTTATTGACCAAATTGATAATCTACCAAATTGTTTTTTATATTTTACGAATTATTATAAAATAACTAAAATCTAACTTCATAATTATTAATTAACATGTCAAATAAAATTATTATTTTTATTATTAAGTAATTAGATTATTTGAATTTTAAAATTTTATTTTATGGTTATAACAAAAAAAAAAAAACTGTGTTACAAATTTGATGCTCAAATACTTTTATTTAATTGAGATATATGTTTATTAACTACAAATATTAGATATCCAACTGTATTCTTCATATTTTAATTTATTGTTTTATTATCGTTAAAAAATAAACAACAAACAATGTGTAAATTAATTTTTATTAATATTTTTAGGAAAATTGGCGCAAATGGTCCCTTACCTTTTCCCTCGATGTAGAAATGATCTCTAATGTTTATTTTTTAGCATAGAAGTCTCTAACATATGTGTTTTGGTGCACAATTAGTCTTTATTTGATGAAAAAGACAAATATGTCATTTGTTTTAATTATAGAAAATTATAATTGGATTCTTAACCTTTGCAAAAAGTACAAATAGGTCATGTACATTTATTAAATAATATTTAATTTAGTATATTAAATATATCACTATAGTCGTATTAATTTTTCATAAGAGAGAAATATAAAAGTGTTGTACTTTAAATATATGTAATTGCTATGTATTGTGAAAAACTTGAATAAAAATTAAGTTAAATAAGTAACAAAATGTCATATATAATTTTATAACATTGAACCAATCCTATTTTGTTTTTTTTAAATAAAAATACTAATAAAAATTAATTTACGCATTATGTATTTTTTAGTTTTGAATGATATTAAAATGATAAATTAAAATATGAAGAATACATTTGGAGCTCTAATATTTATAATTAATAAACAAATAACTTAATTAAATAAAAGTATTTGTGACAAAATTATTTTTCTTTTTATGTTGTAACAATAAAATAAAAGTTTAAATTTTGAATAATATAATTACTTAATAATATAAAAAATAATTTTATCTAACATGTTTGTTAAGAATTATAAACTTAAATTTTAGTTATTTTATAATAATTCGTAAAATATACAACACAATTTAGTATATTATCGATTTGGTCGATAAAGTGTTAATTAAAAAAATCGTTAGTTTCCTTTATTTTTTTATAAAAAATAAAAGTATAAGACCTATTTGCACTTTTTGCAAAGGTTTGCAACCCAATTACAATTTTTTCTTATTAAAATTAACGGTATATTTGTCTTTTTCATCAAACAATGACCAATTGTGCATCAAAACACATTAAATTAGAAATTTTTGTGCAAAAAATAAACGTTAGAACCATTTTAGCACCGAGAGAATAAGTTAGGGACCACATGCTCCAATATTTCATATTTTCATGTTAAATAAAAGAGAAAATTGCATATTTGGTCCACAACTTTTCAAAAACGTAAATGATATACTCTTGACCTTTAAAAATAGTACCAAACATCTCCAATATTTGAAGAAATAGGCATGGTATGTCATTTATGACGAAATTGTCATTTCCTTTAAATAAACAAAAACAAAAAAATGAAAAAAGAAAAAAAATGATTGAAAAATAACCAAATGTACCCTAAAAAATAAAAAGTAACAAATATGTCATCCTCTTTATCATACCTTAAAATCTAAAATCCACCACCATTCCCAAAAACCCAAAATCTACCACCACAAAAATAAATGCATCCCATTATTCATATATATAAATTCACATAAAAATGCAACCCATATACTCACATACATAAATTCACACAAAAAAAATTGGAACCCATGTATATAAAACAAAAAATAAAAATAAAAAGAAAAAAAACGGTGAACCGGAGGACATTAGACTTAAAGAAAATGTGATCTCCTTTATCAACTCGAATGCATCCCAGCATTTCGGGAATCGTGACACCTCCGAGTCTCGGAATAATGACTTTCTTCTTATTTCTCTAATCTAAACTAATCAATCGACCATCGTCATGGCACCTTTTAACGAACTTGAGTCGAAAATCGCTGGCCAGGTCAAAACCAAAGCCTAAGGCTTCCACTGCCCGTATGGCTTCATCTCACAGTCTTTTCCCTCTAAGGATTCATACATGGCAAAACGAAAAAGCGTCGGTTTGAGAGTTGAAAAGTTGGTGATTGTTTTGTTCGACAACAGAAAAAGTCCAGCGAGAATGCTTCTGATGTATATGTGGGTGACGAGGAGAGGTGGGACGGAGTTTTTGGGTAGCGATGGTGGATTTTGGGTTTTTGGGGGTGATGGTAGATTTTGAATTTTGAAATTTGATAAAGAAAATGATTTCTTTGTTACTTTTTTTTTTTTTTTGATACTGGTTATTTTTCTATCATTTTTTTTTTTTTTTTGTTTACTTATAGGAAATTGTCAATTTCGTCATAAAGGACCCACCATGCCTATTTCTTCAATCGTTGGGGATGTCTAGTGCTATTTTTAAAGGTTGGGAGTATATCTTTACGTTTTTGAAAGGTTGACCAAATATGCAATTTTTCCTAAATATAATAATATTATATAAAATTGGTTCAATGTTATAAAATTATATAAGTCATATTATTATTTATTTAACTTAATTTTTAGGGTAAATAACAAAACGTCCCTACCTATTGATGGTATTGTGGAAAACGTCTCTACCTTCAAAATTTTGGCATTTTCACCCTTACCTCTTTGGATTTCAAAAGCGTCCTTGGTCAAAAAATAGGGGTAAATTAGTCCAACCACTTTTTCACATATATATTACTTCTTTTTAAAATTGGAGGCTTCCCATGCAATTTCCAAAATTGCCTGGCAGCCCCGTTCCCAAATCCTCATTCCTAAGCTGCAGCGGTGTGGCGCCTTTCCTTCTCAAATCTGTATACAAATTTGTTGAAGGGCGATGGTTTATGTATCTGTTAAGAGTAAAATCATGAAACCGACCAACGACATCGATTAACTTAAATTTATTAATTTTGTTTCATCCAAATGATTGCTTATTGACCTTAATTTTTAATTGGATTTCTTTTGAAGAACTATAGATTCTTGATGATATTTTCTACATCGGATCTTGGCGGTTCTATGTGTTACAAGTGGCATATAAGCAATATACTCGATTTTTATACAATATCTTGCTTTTTTCTTTTCACTTGACACTACAATGAATGCCACCATTTACACGCCACCTTCCTTTCAAATGGGAAACTTGTATCCTAAGGTCTATGGAAAATTCGGGACTAATTGTACTTTGAAAAGAACCATATTTTTCTTCCTTGAGAAGTTAATTTTGTAAAGTCTATTTCATTGAGGCATATCTATTTCTTGGGAATTTTTCAATTTCGGCCCCTTCATCGAACTAACTACTCCTTTGCCCTCTTCTCTCACATTTAAAACACGAAGATTTAGTCAATCAGTCTCGCACTTGGAAACAGGTTAATGAATATGCTACAACAAATCGAGAAAATAATCTTGTATGTTTTAAGCGTGTCAAAAATCTGGTGCATATTAGATTTGTGGCTTGCTTTCCGTCACCGCCAGCGAGAGAGAGCTGTTGAATCGATTTAGATTTGTCGAGATACTTTGTCTTTGAAGATTGAGGATGGCGGTGGGAAGCACTCGTTTATAGGGTTAGGGTTCAATGAGCGAGAATGAGGATTTGGAGGCGGGGCTTGCCAGTGCAATTTGGAAATTGCATGGGAAGCCCCCAATTTTAAAAGAAGTAATATATATGTGAAAAAAGTGGTTGGACTAATTTACCCTATATTTTTGGGTGAAGGACGTTTTATAGAAACCGAAGAGGTAAGGGTGAAAATGCCAAAATTTTGAAAGTAGGGACGTTTTCCACAATACCCTCAATAGGTAGGGACGTTTTGTGCTAACAATAATAATTTTATATTTTTCTCTTATGAAAAATTTGTTCTCACTCAGATTTTAATAGATTTGTTAATATTTTAAAAATTTTATATATTTCATGGAATTTAATAGAATTTGACAGATTTCACAATATTTCAATAGATTTCTATATTATAGATTTTAATAGATTATCATGAATTTTATTGATTTTAATAGGTTTGTGGTCTTTTTATTAAAAATTTTATTTTTATCTCATCAATTGTTAAAAACGACTTGTCAACCGTAATTTGTGAAAAAACTTTAAAATTCTACAATACCATTTCAAGTCTAAATTTTTTCTTTTCAAACCAAATTATGTCTTAACGAAAATATTTCTCTAAAATTAATATTGACAAGTCAACTCTCCATAAAAGTAAACAATTTTATTTTTAAAAAAACTAGACTAATAGTCAAAAAATAAAAATAAAAATAGACAAATAATTCATGATATATTGATACATATAATTTACATTTTAAATATTACAAATGAGTAATGAGACGATTTTACTGTAAAAAAATTATAAATTATAGAAGTTAATGAAGTTTGTAAAATGCATTTTTTGTTTTATTGTTTTATGTTTTTTTTACTTTAACCACTCATTGTAAACAAACGAAATATGATTTTTTAAGAAAATGCTAATAAAATAGTACAACGTCTGACTAGATCACTAAAAAAAGAAATATTCTATTATTGTGAGTAGAAAATAAAATTCATAACATCATCGTATATTAAAAGAAACTCCTAACTTTGTCATTTTAAACAAAAAATTCATAAAGTTAGAAATATAAGCAGTTGGAGAAAAATGGAATAAGGACGTGAAGCATTACAAATTAGTACAAAAGAGTTTCTAACAAAATCTTATGTGGGGAGAGAGAGAGAGAGAGAGAGAGAGAAGTCAATTGATACAAAAAAATTTCAGCAAAATTGTATGTGAAATGTGAGATTTTTTAGAGTGAAAAAAGAGAATCCAGCTGAAATTTTGAGTTTTGAGACTAGAATTGTTAAATATTTTAATAGTTATAATTATAGTTCCAAATCTATTGAAATCTATTAAAATCCATCAACTAATAAAATTTTTAGAAATCCACCAGTTATTGAGGACACCTAGATTTCTAAAGAATCTATTTAAATTCGAGTTGATGACACCTAAATTTCAATAAAATCTACTAAAATTTGAGTCAGGGATGGATGCCTAAATTTATATGAATTTTTAAAATCAATCCAAATCTGAGTTGATGACACCCCATTAATTCATACAACTATAATGATATATTTAGTATGTAAAAATAAATATTAATTAATAAATAAATCGTACCCATTTGTACATTTTGCAAAGGTTCAAAATTCAAATGCAATTTTTTTTAATTGAAACTAATGACATATTTATCTTTTTCGTCAAATAAGGACTAACTGTTCACCAAAATACATAAGTTAAAGATTTATGTGTTAAAAAATAAACATTAGGAAGTATCCATACTAAAGATAAATATTAAAGACTATTTGTACCAAATTCCCTTATTTAAATATAGTGCATCGGTAATGGTGTGTTTTCAATTTAACTTTCTATGTTTAAAAAGTGAATATTTCAAAAGAGCAGGTGATGGATATATTTTTTCTAATTTTCTCTTCCAAATGGTACAAAAACCATGGCACTTATTTTCATTATGTTTGACAAAGTAAGATTGCTTGTTGACCATTATGAATTGCGTGAAAATATAATACTCTAAATTTGGGAGGTCAAGTAATTTTCAATTTTTTATTTTGATTTATATGATAGAGTCTATATAAGATATTCAATATAAATTTTTAAAAACTTTTAAAAAGTCTATAAAAGTCATGCGATATTCAACTCAAATTTTTTAAAATTCTACGAAATTCCAGAGTATTTAAAATATCAATAACTTTTAATGACTTTTTAAGCACAATGTATAAATAAAAAATCTGATAATTTCTTTCATTCATCCCAAGACTTTGAAAGACTTTCGAAAAAAATAAGATTTTCATTCTCTGGATTTTTTTTATACAATATTTCTTTTTTCTTTTTCCTTCTACGAATATTATAGCCATGATTAACTATCAAAATTTTTGCTGAAAAAGAATATTAATATTTTTCTTTCAGTTCATTTTGTTAGAAAATATTTTTAAAAAGAGGAGTTTGCAATATTTTTTTTTAAATTTATTCATAAACCATTTGAAAGTTCATAGTTTTACTTAAAAGAAAAAAAAAAGCGAACTAATAATTTATGTTATTGACTTTTGACGTATATTTACTTGCAGCAAATAAATAGAATATATAAATTTTAAGTTTTTTTAATTTAATAATATTAATGCATTTAAATAATTATTGCTAGACTTTTTTCCTACGACAATTTTTTTAAACTAGGGACAATATCTTTTTTTATATTCAAGGTTTAAATGGAAAAAAAAAATTCTATAAAAGTCTATACAAATCTGTGAAAGTTTAAAAAAGTCTTCCAAAATCAAAATTTATAAAAATTTATAGAAGTCTATTAAATTCTATAAAAGACAATAAAAGTTAACAAAATTATAAAAGTCAGCCACTTAAAAAGTTTCAATCAAAGTTTCAAAAAATTTAGATTAAATACACCCTTTTAGTATGTTTTATACTCTTCGACAATCAAATAAATTAAGATTTTACCATATCAACAATAAAAAAAGCGCGAAAATGTGTTGCCTTTGTAACCCTTCGGATAATCTACAAAAATAATTTTATTCCATCATAATACTCTCGTGGTTAAAATCAACTTTTTTTTTTTTTGCATTGTGCATACAATTTGAATTGGAAATATAAATTTGAAACCCTAAAATCAAAGACCTATCTTAATTAGTGGTTTATTAGACAGCATCCTTATCAACTCTTTTTTTTGCATTGTGCATACAATTTGAATTGGACATATAAATTTGAAACCCTAAAATCAAAGACCTATCTTAATTAGTGGTTTATTAGACAGCATCCTTATCAACTCCTAGTGGATACTTTTGGTCTTTTGGATTAATCAATTTATTCACTACATTCATTGCATGAAGTCTTCTTGTGCATGGCATATGCAAATTAAGATCAAGAAAAGGATTATGATTTTAAAAGTGGAGACAAGTGACACCCCATATATATTGTATGGGCAACACTAAAGACTATTGCCATAAAGATATTGTCAATATCATGCCCTTTTTATGGATAATTTTTGTTTCTTTTGTTCAGTTCAACGAGTGAAACGAAGTTTAAATTATTCTTTTCGTAATATATAGAACGAGCTGTTTAATAAATTAAAGTCTTAAAGTGAATCATGAAAATTTGAATTAATACGTCGTAGGCTATTGACATATTTAATTATATCACGCAATAATTAGATTGAGAAAACATAAGAAACTCTAGTCAACTATCTCATAATTTGTTTACTTTTAATCATTTAATTGGATGGATATAAGAAAAAGAAAATATTTATTGAACAAGACTCAAAATATCACATTATTTTCACATCTTATAAACTTGGACCAAACTCAACCTCACTTTCAGACGATGCTCCTGTAATTCATTTATCGACGTCGTTCGGGGGTCCAACGAGGCAATGACGGGCTAAAGTGTACCGAGACAATTCGTGAGTCAAGGAGTTCCATAATCGGTGTAAAGCTAACACACCTTGGCACCTTGTACTGATTTATAGAAGCACCTCTTGATATTGCATAATCCATTAACTCTTCAAATGTCCCACTTTTTACCACTCGTATTTCTAGTGGGCCGATTGAGTTGTCCGCGACTCGGCATTGCCTGTACACCGAGTTGAGTGACTCTTCCATAGCTAGACAACACTGATTTAGCACCTTCTCACTAGGGGAGTTGGTGGGGTCCTTCACTAGTAACTCCCAATATATCACGTAGTGACCAGGAATTGTATTAGTATCTGCATAACTCGTGTACTCGACCACACTGGTATTAAATTCGTGTAAAAGTTGTATTGCATTTTCAACCGCTTTTTGTAGTTCACCTTCATCGGTCTTGTCCGAATCAATACTTAACAAAACATTCTTCCTCCTCACGAAGTGAAATTGTGGTGCTGAATTATGAAATCCAGTGACTCGGAGAATGTCACCAACTCGATATCGATACAATCCAGCATAAGTTGTAATCACGAGTTCATATTCTTTGTCAATTTCCACGTCAACAAGGTCAACGAGTTTAGGAGGTGAGTCTCGAGCATGTCCTGACGAGTTAGGGTCGTGGGGCAAGAACTCGAAATAGGCCATGTTAGGCATGATGGTATATGAAACTTGTGAAGGCTTGGACATGGGTTTAAGATTGAGCCCAAAGTAACATTCTGAAGAAGCATACATGGTACATGCCAATGGCAGTCCACCACTATAGTAATCAAGAGTTGGAATATATTGAGCCATTGCACCTGTAACAATGACATCGAGGTATTTTGTGTTAGGCCAAATTCTAGTGATAATCCCCTCCCAATTTTCATTCACACACTCCTTGGCAACGAAATCCGCCAACTCTGGGTCGGGTCTAAGAACACGGGTCATGCATTCCTGAATCGACGGGTCGATCACTTTTGGGTTGAGTGACCCGGTCCGTATGTCGTGAGTGAGTTGTGGCCAATTGAGCTGGAGGAACCTGATTGCCCGGAGGAGGCCGGAGGCGAACACGGCTCCGACTCGAAGGACTTCTTCGCGTTCATAGAGCCCGCATAGCATTTGAGTATACATGCTCTGGAATGAGTCGGCACATAGGATTGCTTCATTGGGACTTGTGTAAACATTGTACGGGTCGTAGGGACGGGTCTTGAAATGTTCACTCTTGTAGTAGCTTGTTAAAACCGGTCGAGCCAAAAGTCCACCTGGAGTTTTTGTCTCGGTCTTTACAAACAAGAAGTATAGTCCTTTCCCTTTATCCAATCCCTTCACGTAACTGTTGCATACATAAAACATGCACTATGAGAAAAGAACTTTAATGACAATCTTGTATAAGGAACAAAATTTTAACTTTTTTTTTTTGTGGTATTTAATGCTGTCCAATACTTACTGTCGACCCAATTACAAATAGATACTTACAGGTTCATGACAGGCATTAGAAGACTGTAAAGAAGCTGACGGCGATCCAATTCTTCTTTGATTGTGGGCATGAGTTTTCTTTCTCCAGCTGAAGTTCCAGAGCTATAATCAAATGAACAAAAACCCATTTTACAAATCACCATAAAATAAAATACATAATATCAGTTGGATTTTTCAGCTCTGAATTACCTGGTTAGAAACTCAGAAATGGGGTGAGCCGATAAAATTGGAGAACGATCACCATTAGCAATTCTTTGAATCAACGGCTGAAGATCTTCATATGTAATCATTGGGATTACAGATTTGAAGGTTTCGCGGTCTGTGATTCCGTCAAGATTGAAACGCTTAAGATATTCAGTCTGAGCATTTCGGCTGAGAATTTCAGCCAAAACATTCTGCTGAACTCCATCGGCATTTTGCGTCATCTCTTCAATGAACTGAAGTGCTTTTGCATCTTTGTCGCAAGCCGGAGGATCACCCAACCGGCTTGAAATTTTTGAATCAGAAGACATTTTAGAGAGAATTTGGGAAATGTTTGAGAAGAAGGTGGTGAGAAGTGCACTTGGAGGAAAGGAACAGATTGACCATTTATATAGAGCAAGTGACGACTTTATTGAAGCGCCTTAATATATTTGTTTATTTATTTAATCTATTTTAACACGTCTCTTTAAATACATCACGAGTTTATTTTCTCACAGAGGTCTTAATGCATGTCGTGTACGACTTCGAAGTTTTTAACATATAATAATCATTAAATTCTCTTACTAGCTAATGTATTGAACTATTTTGTTGAAAAGATTAAACTATTAAATATATAGATAAAACGTGAATAAAAATTATAAATTTTATTTAATGTATATAATAAAAATAATATTTAACTAATTTATAAGTAATTATAAACACTAACAAATATATTTTAAACATAATAGTGCAGTCATATAAAGGTTCACGTCAATAGTATGCAATGGTGGGGTCCACATGTGGCAGAGACAAAAAAGAATTGGAATAAACTAAAGGAGTGCGTGGGACAAAACTGGTTTTTGGTCAAACGGGGGACAAGGGGTGCCCAAACACGTGTAGACGGTTGTGTTATAGGGGACATGTGGCCCACAAAACCACGTCAGCAAATACGGATGGGGTTATGACGTTATGTAGTATAGACTTTAGTTGTGCGTCATCCAACCACGCGGCCAATTTCCGGTCAAACTGTCGGTCTACGACTACGACGGCCCGTCGGCCGGCACGGCAAGTACATGACAATGGAGCTAGTAGCATTACGTAATACATACACTTTATATGTATGTTTATGTGCACATCCAACGAAACATTTATTAGAAAAAATAACTAATAAATATGTTTAAAAATAAAAAAGTTAATTAAAAATAAATTTTACTCATACGAAACTTAGACAAACAAACATAGCTCTAAGTCTAATTTAAATGTGGCATATATTGAAGATAGCCTCCAAAAATTGCTAAATCTTTGAAAGAGCCTTTGACCAAATAAAACCTAAAATACCCTTAACATATAAAGAAGTTCATAAAATACCCTTAACATACAAAAAATTTTAATATTTGCTATATTGTTCCCTTATAATTACGATTTTAAGTTTCCGCACCCAAAACTGGTATCAAAGCCTATTAAAAATATAATTATGTCAAATAATTATAACAAAATATCAAAAATTAATATAATTGAACAAATTAATTGGATAAAAACATTTTTGATACATAAATTCGAATTAATTGGAGAAAAACATATTAGAAAAGAAGATCAAGAAATTACGCAAATTGAAATATTAAATAATACAAATAAACAAAAATTACGAGAATCTTAGAAATAAACTTTCGAAGAATATATAACGTTAAACGATCAAATAAAATTAATAAAAACTAAAGCAAGAGTTGGAAGAGTTAAAAGAAAAATAAAAATATTAAGAAAACCTTTAACTCTAGAAGAAAGAATAATAAATATAGAAAAGCGAAATAATAGATTATAAAGAAATAATTATTGAAATTGGGAAAAGATTAGGATTTCAATTTGAAGAAAAAGACAAATTATTAATAAAAGAAAATATTGTTATGATGAATGAAGTAAAACAAAATTTTCCAATGAACAAGAAACTATAATAGAAGAATTTCTTGAACAAAATAATAAATACTACCAACAACTTGAATCTTATAACCTAAATCCAAATATGAATACTCAATTAAAAGATATTTCAGAAAATCTTTTAAAAATTAATGAAAATATTAAAATATCAACAGCAATAACAGGAAAACATATAAAAATCTATACTAAAGAAGAACCTCAAACTCTAGAATCTGTATATAATTTAATGAATGAAACCAAACAAGATCTTGAAGAAAAATTCTTTGAAACTTCGGGAGAAGATGCAGAGAGATATAGAAAAATGTTAGAAGATTTAGAAATACAAATGGCAAACATAAGTTTAGGAAATACTATGATGAATACTAGTACCACGGGAGTTAGTAGTTCTACTACCCTCCTACTGAAGACAACCTCCATTTACACCTACTACACTACCAAAAACTGAAGGAATATACCCTACAGTATGCTCAAGTCCTGTACCACCCATTGCACCAAGATACGAAGGACCAGGACAAACTAGTGGTGTAAATAAAGAAAAGGATAATGAAGAATATAATAGTTATAGATATCCAACAGATGAAGGAGAATTATATACCTGGTATAAATTCATTTGAAGTAGAAGGCCCAAACAAAAGAATAAGTCCTAGCAAAATAAAAGACAACTTCAAAATAACTACCAAAGAAGAAAGTCCTATAGAAAATCTAATGAACCAATACCAACAACAAGAATATGGTTAGATCTAGATTCGAGGAGATAAAGATAAAAGATATCTCGCTTGGGTTAAAGCCTCTAGCCTTGCTATACAATTTAGCAAAGGATGGGATACATATCTGACTTTCAATTTTCTTGAACACACCTTTAGGGGAAATTTGAACAATTGTGGAAGAAAACTTACGATCGGATAAAAAGTAATATAAAATATGGAGAAGAATTGATAGGCGATTCAAGAGAACATTTAAATAACCAAACAATTATGGATATATTAAAAGATTAGAAAAATACTTAAGAGCACAATTCCTTGGAGAAATGCGAGAAGAAACTAGTATAGAGAAAGAAATAAGAGAGAAATTAGAAGCACAAATAGAATTAGAAAATCTAAAAATTTGTGATATGTGTGAGCTAAAAGGATACTTAAGAGATTTTGAAAAAATCTACATAAAATTATAAATAAAGATATGAGTTATAATGAAAAACTAAATTATCTCAAAATAATGTTCCTAAAACTTTCTTACCCTTGGAGCATAAAAATACACCAAGAATATGAAAAGATTAGGTCTGACATGACTCATCTAGAAATAAATGATACTTTTTGCAATAGAGAACAATTTATTATCAATACAAATAATAAATGATGTAGAGAAATAGCTGATAATAAAGCAATAAAAAAGATGACAAAGAAAAAACCCTTTGTTACAATCAAGATATATTTCATACTCATCAATGGGGATGTTATCCAAAAGAGTATAAAAGAAAAAGAAATTCAAAAATTTCTTAAACCTTATAAAAAGAAAGATTTTAGGAAAAGAAGAGATAATTGGAAACCTAATAAAAAACCTTTTAAAAAGAGAACGAAACCAAAGGGTTGGATACTTAAGAAAGAATATATTAAAAAATGTAAATGCTTTATATGTCAAAAACCAGGACATATAGCACCAAACTGTCCAGATAAACATAAAAATAAAACCAACTCAAAATTTTTAGAAGTATATGAAGAAGCTATATATGACTCAGAATATGAACCTTATGAAATAAGTGAAACCGAATCAGAAATTTC
Organism: Forsythia suspensa; assembly: GCA_023638005.1. NCBI lineage: Eukaryota > Viridiplantae > Streptophyta > Magnoliopsida > Lamiales > Oleaceae > Forsythia > Forsythia suspensa. The sequence goes on along the minus strand of CM042670.1, from coordinate 29,358,769 downwards.
TACTATATATATATATATATATATATATCTGATAGTGAAATAGAAAGTGAAGAAGAAAATGAATTCATAAATTATAACTTTATGAATGAAGTAAGAGTTAAAGAAAGTATGGAAATACAAGAGACTAACATAGATAATATAGAAGGAATAAGCCAAACTATTACCTTCGAAGAAGAAAAATATGATGAAATTATGAAAAAAGTTTTATCCTTGAATCAAAAAGATGTTTTCAAAAATAAAACATTTTGAAACATATTACCAAAACTAAACAAAACTATTTATGTTATAAAAGCGAGGGTCAAGCCATGTTCAAGGAAATACGAGTTAGTATGCTACGAGCAGGACTTACCTCGAGGATATAAATATAAAGATTATCATGGAATAGAGTATGAAATCAGAAAATTAAGTAGAAATGAATCTTATACTTACCAATATAAGAGGAGAACAATTCCTATAACTATAGTTATACATAAAGATCCCAATAGGATAGAAACCAATGCACCAATCCTATTAGGAATGGACTTTTTAGATATGTTCAAACCATACAACATTCAAAATGATAGATTACAAGTAACAATTAACCTTGAAGAACAACATATCCCAAGGATTACTAGTGAAAAGAAAAGATTTACTAACTATATGATGATTAGTTATAAATCTATAACCAAGAACATAACAAATCCATTAAGTCCCTATGTTGAAATAAAACTCAACCTACCTGAATATTGTAGAATTACATTTCATGCTTATCTAGATACAGGATCAACATTATGTACAGCACAATATAATGTTTTACCAGCTTCTTACTAGAAAACAGACCCTAAAAAGAAATACCATGCTCAAACAGCTAGTGGCCTATTTGAACCATACTCTTTATATGCCGAAAATATACTATTTTTACTAGGAAATAGAGAAGTCATAGTTAGAGAACTTTACTATGCCCCAAAATAGAATGTGACATTCTTTTAGGATGACCTTCCTCCCCAAGCTTATATCACCCTTTACACAATATAAAAATCCTACAAGATTTGAATTTACAACACCCTGTAACCATAAAATAATTGTACTACAAATACAAAAAGATGTATCTATAGCTCAAAAACCAATAAATCATCAGAGATCTTCAACCCAGCGTGGTGGATGTTATACAGAAATAGAAAAAGAAAATTTCAAATCACTATTATACAACAGTATAAACTTCCAAATAAGTGAATCAGAAAATGAAAAGCTAGAAAGAATAAAAAATAATCTCAGAAATAACTTTTCAGAAAATCCATTAGAAAAATGGTCCGTAAATAAAACAACGGCAAAAATAGAATTAATAGAACCAAATGTCATAATTAGAGTTAAGCCTATGACTTATAGTCAAGAAGACATAAAATAATTTGATATACAAATAAAAGAATTATTAAAAGCAAAAATTATTAGACCAAGTAAAAGTCCACATAGTAGCCGGTCTTTATAGTTAGGAACCATGCCGAAATAAAGAGAAATAAAGTCGAGAATCGTTATAAATTATAAGAAACTAAATGAGAAAACCAAATTTGATGGATATTACCTACCAAATAAGGATATTCTCATAAAAGCCATCATGTAATAGCAAAATATATTCTAAGTTTGATTGCGAAAGCGGATTTTTGCAAATATGTCTAGATGAAGAAAGTAAACCACTAACAGCATTTAGTACTCCTAATCCTTTAGGACAATTCGAATGGAATGTAATGCCATTTGGATTAAAAAATGCCCCCCAAATATATCAAAGAAGAATGGACGAGGTATTTAAACCAATTAAAAAATTTTGTGTAATATATATTGATGATATACTTATACATTCTACTACTTACAAAGAGCATCTAGAACACCTAGAAAAATTTGTATATATTATCAACAAACATGGAATAATACTCTCAGAAAAGAAAATTTGAAATAGCTAAGACAAATATAGAATTTTAGGACTCATCATCAAAGAAGAAGAAATTCAATTACAATCTCATATTGGAGAAAAATTACTCGAATTCACGGCGAAATAATAAACAAAAACAGCTACAAAGCTTTTTAGGATTATTGAATTATTACGAACAATTTATTGAAGGATGTGCTTTACTTAAAAAGCCATTTCTAAATAAACTAAAAAAGGATCAGGTTTGGAATTGGACCAATGAAGATACTAAAAGAATCCAACACATTAAAAAATATTGTTCTAATCTCCCAAAACTATCTATAGCGAGAAGATGATGACTATTTTATTCTTGAAAGCAGATGCTTCCGACTATTGTTGGGGAGCGATCTTAAAAGCGATATCAAAACATGGAGAAAATTACCCATGTCATAAAGATTGTTCAAAAACATGTCACGAAAAATTAGTTGCATATACTTGGGAACCTTTAAAGATGTTGAAACTAGATATGACTCCAATAGAAAAGAGTTACTTCTTTGTCAAAAAAAGGAGTTGCTAAATATGAATATTATTTGATTAAAAATCATTTACTATTAGAGCAGATAATACTCAAGTTAAGTATTTTCTTAAAAATAATTTAGAACCAAATGTTGCTAACAAGCCATTAATTAGAATACAATCCTAGATAGCCAACTTCAAAATTGATATTCAATATATTCGTGGTAAAGATAATTTTCTTCACGATTTCCTTTCCGGAGATGGAGCAAATCAAGCAAGAGTTGCAATCAATGAAACTCAAAATAAAGGAGATGGAAGAGAAAATATACAAAATAGAGAATGAAAACCTCCAGAAATAAGATATTCCACGAAATATTCTAAAAATCACACAAGATATCAAAGAAAATAAAGAGGCTTCCTCTTCTCACCCCAACCATCCATTATACAAGATATATCGAAATTAACAAATCAAATGTTATCTGATTTTGTGATCTCTTATCCTTTGGGATAAAAGATGAAGTAGGATATAAATACAAAATATGTCTTTTCAATCTTGTGGCTTGTTGGTTTATTGAAATTGGTAATAAGCTATGGATGAAGACTTTGAACTATGGAAAATATAACAAGGTGAATTTCTATCCTGGAGCACCACCAAATTGGATTCGCCATATGTATGATATTGGAAATATACTCTGTATTTATCCTAGCCAAAATCTCAGAGAAATTTTCATCTTTGCCAAAGCAAGAATCAAAATAACAATCGAAGAGTTTGTCCGAATTACTAAGCCTACCAACATTTATATCAGATTATTCTCTGCAGTTCGAATGGGATATTTATGATCATTACCTCATTCCGGTCAAAATGTTATCAAAATTGGATTAATAAGAAAATTGTTCGATTCAAACAGTCAAAATACTCATGAAATCACTCCTCAAGAAATCTTGAAGATTAAACATTTTCGGAAGAGCCAAAGGATTCAAAGACCAATTTGATTTCTTAGTTGACACCATGAGCAAAAATGAAAATATCTGGATATACCCATGTGAAGATCACATAATCTTGAAAGCTGTGCACGGAAAGACTCGTGATCGAGATTGGGCCCTACTTGACCCCGGTGCGACAAAATAATGAATAATGAAAATGATGGATCACCAAACTTTCTTGAAATGTGTAAGATTATGGTGAGTCATCTTTGAACATATTGTCCAAATTGCATTATTGAAGATATGGACCACGTCTCCCTCAATGAAGGCGACATGCCACCGGACTACTTTGAAAAGAAAATAATCGGATAGGACCCTTCACTCACTACCAGCGGTGATAATCTTATCACTTTGGAAAAGTCGTAGTCCCTATTTACCGACAAGATAAAAGGAGATTCCTTCTTGATAAGGATCAATTATTGAAAATAAGTTGTATCACGAGTCTTTATATACCATTTACATATCGAGTTGTAAGGTATCGAAAGTTAAAGACAATCACTGAGTTTTCTCATATCTCTCTACTATCATACCATAGTCTTGCAGTCTTTTCTTTAGACGTCAATAAGGTAATCCCTATGGAGTTCTAAGCTTCAAACATAGGGAGTACCAAGAGTGTTTCTTACTAGAGTCTTTGTATATCAAGTGTGTACTTGTAATATGCTCATAATGATTTCTATAAAAGTATTTGAAATGTTTTCTTATAATCCCTTTTCTAAAGAAAACTTCCTTTGATAGCCAGTCCCGGTGGTAGTAAAATAACCTTGTGTTATTTCCTTTAAATCTCCTTGTTTTCCCGTTTTGGCTTGTGTTGCCTTGTTTGGGAGTGTTTGGAGTGTCATTGGAAAAATCAAGTAGGTTCTAAACTGAAAGATTTGTTACAATAGGGGTGAAAAGCAACTAGTCACGAATTTCAGTGGCGAGGATTGAATCCTTTTGGATTTATATCCGTTAGCTTGAACTATCAATGCAAAAGGAAGAAGTAGAAAAGAAAATGAGCGGAAGACATGTTTGACCCTTACATTAAAAACCTTATGAGCTATAGACAAAAGCGAGATCTTGCTTTGCTAACGCACATTATATACACAAAGACTTGAATAAGATCACTCGAGGAAACCTAGCTTTCTTTGTTGAAGAATTATTCCACGTTTGACGTTCTTATTTTCATGAACACTGCACAAGCATCCACATCCACTGATTGTGATCTTAAATTGTATTTAGATGATAAATATATCTCGTTTTTATTAACTTTGGTTGATAAATTAGAACAAATTTATTTTACTGGTCAATCTAAGCTCAAAGATATTTACACTAGCATAGATTTTGCTTGCAAAAATAATATAAGAATTAATTATGTAGAAACATCTAAAAATATAAAGAAAATTGAAGATATTATTTCTGAATACAAAGATTTAGAAGAAGAGGTATCTGAAGGAATTGTTTTAGGATATATAACTCAACAGAAACATCCTAACGCATTTAAGAAATTATCTGCATATATAGATTATTTAAATGCCAGGATATAATTTAAAAGGTTATGATAACCTTGAATATCATATATTAGATTTATTAAAAGAAGAATTCGCAAAATTAAATAATATCCAAAATAAAGTATCTTTAAAATATTTAGAACAAACTAGAATAGTAAATAGATTATTATCCAGATACAAGAATATTCTAGATATTAAATTAGAATTGTTGGGAAGATTAAGTGATGAGGAAATAAATAGACATAGGAGAAGTTAAAAGGGCATTTTAGACACTTCATTCAAAAAAGAGGCCTTTACAACTTATTTGTAAAACACTAGGCTATTTCTTTGTAAAGCTTGTTTGACAAGACTATTTAGAAAAATTCCTCAATTTAAATGGACTCACAATGAACTTTGACTATCAATGAATCAATAATTTTACAATAATTTAGGCACCAAGAAATATCTCACTTGTGTTATGAAATTAGAAAAATAGAAAGAAAAAGAGAAGAAAATAAAAAGAGTCAAAACTCAAATCTGTAAATTTATTATAATAATGACCCTTATTTGTAAGATTCCAAAGAGAATTACAACCTTATTAGAATACACTCTTCTAGAGTAAGTAGATAACTCTAAGACATCTAGATACAACTAAATAGTAGTTCATCATTATCTATAATTTTACAACACTCTCCTTTAAATAACTTATTACACAATAACTGCTTCGTTGTTTGGCAAAAATCCAATGGGACAAAAATACCATACCTAATAAGTTTCCTTGTGTTGAGTCAAATTATGCCACAGGCTCCACTCCTAGTGGTGCCCTTCCGTCAATTCCTTTAAGTTTCAGCCTTGTGACCATACTCCTCCCGGAACTTAAAAACTTTGATTTCTCAAAAGGTGACGGCGGAGTCCTATAAGCAACATCTGTTGATCCCTGGTCGGCACCGTTTATGGTTGAGACTAGGACGGTATCTTATCGTCTTCGAGCCCTCAACTTTTGTTCTTGATTAATGAAAACATCTTGGCAAATGCTTTCGCAGTTGTTGTTCGTCTTTCATAAATCCAAGAATTTCACATCTGACTATGAAATCTGAATGCCCCTGATCGTCCTCTGTTAATTATTACTCCGATCCCAAAGGCTAACGTAATAGGACCGAAATCCTATAATATTATCTCATGCTAATGTATTCAGAACGTATGCTTGCTTTCAGCACTCTAATTTCTTCAAAGTAATTGCACTGGAGGCATGATCCGGTCAGTTAAGGCCAGGAGCGCATTGCTTGAGCAAAAAGGAACGAGACGACCGATATTTTAAAATATTTAACTTTATAAAAATTTCTCTTGAAACAAATAGTTTGATATTTTATGCTCTTGAGAGTAAGTCATATTCTGACGAGAATATGAATATAATGTTATTGCTTCTTGAGGAGCAACAACAAATTATTTTAAAATATTAAACGTTATCCTAAAGTAAATATTTGATATTCAAGAACAATATTATAATATTTTTATAGAATATTATATCTTATAAAATTAGGCTTTTTGAGAGCAATTAATATTCTAATGGAATATTAATATAATATAAAATTGTACTACTTCTGGAGTAACAAAATATTCTTATATAATATTTATATATCAGGTCATGAAACATAACACAATATTCTTCTAGAATATTGATAGATTTATCATTCTTCAGGAAAATAAAAAATAAACAAATCTTGTTCAAGAATGTTCAAGAATATCTTAGAACGATAAACACACTGATTTGTTATCGTTTGCCGTTAAATAAAAGTTAAAGCATTGTTATCTCTAATTAAAGCATCAATATTTCTTCTAATTGCTTCTCATAAAAATATCATAACAAAAAGTATAATATGAGTTGGACTCATAAATCAAAGCAATGATAGAGATATGAACACTAACCAGTTGGTACCGTTTGAATTTCTTTTGGGATATTGACGCTTGAGAAAGTGGATTTTGGGCCACTAAGCTTTTGTTTGTTCTTTATGGTGTTTTGATATCACAGTTTGGCTGCTTAGTTTTGCTTCTTCTTTTTTCTTTTGAATCAAAAAATAATATCTAATTACTAACTCAGTTGGCTAGAATCTCATGCTGATAACGTGTTATGAAACTAGAAAAGTAGAGAGAAAAAAAGAAGAAAATAGAGAGAGTCAAAACTCAAGTTTGTAAATTTTTTTATAACAATGACCCTTATTTGAATGGTTCCAAAGAGGGATGCAACCTCATTAGAATACACTCTTTTGGAGTAAGTAGATAACTATATAGACGATCAGATACAACTAAATAGTCATTCAAAATTATCTATAATTTTACAACAACTTGTTCAATTTGTACTAATTATATGTTATATTGATTAAAAATCGGAAGGTCCCAAAGAAAAAAAAAAAGTTTGATTACCATTGGTAAACTTCATACCGTCGATATAGGTCATGTTCGATAGAGTTTTTTTTCAAAAAAACCTATTTTTTTTGCTTACAATTTTTGACTTTTCAACTATTTTTACACTACAAAAAAATTTGAAAAATCAAAAAGTAACAAAAAAAATCTATTTTTTCCCAAAAAAAACTTTACCGAACAAACCCTTATGTTAAACCACTGGCATATGTCATGCACAAGATTTATACACGCGACATCACAGAATTGTTGGGTTTTTACAAAGAAAGCTATGACTTCCTAATAAAGAAGCATAAATGGCAGCTAAAATTGACATTATGCGGGTGGATAGGTCAATTCTGAACTCGATTTTCAAAGTAAACCCAAGGAATGATTCCTAATTCATATAAAAAAGTATTTAATTTAGAAAGAAAAAAAAAATCACTTAAATTCAAAGTAAATATTGTAACAATGTGTCCCGTCATGCACGCCAAAATTTCTTGCTCCTCTCAAACACTCCATCTTCTTGAACAACTTCGGATTTATCCTCAATTTTTCCATCCCTAAATTTCTGCAGTCAAATGTTAGTTGAGACAAAATTGTTTCTCTCTACCAATCCTTTCCTATCATGTTAGGTTTTTGTGGAAAATTACATGAGACCTTGACTTTATGTACAACAATTAAATGTTTTTTATATGAATTTAGTTCTTATTTGGTAGATTTCAAGGACAGAAGTAGGTGGTCCCGCCCCGCTCCAGACAAAAATAATTTGTGAAGTGCAAAAAAAAATTCATACAAAGTAATCTCTCCAAAAAATCTCAGCTTTGTCATTGGAAGAGTTTAAAAGTAATTTTCTAAAAATTTTGAAAAAAAAAAATGAAATGTGTAATTGAAAATGAATTTGAAGAATTTTTATATAAGAATCTATACCAAACATGAATTTAGAGTTGGCTCTATGAAATTTTTCATAGTAATTAATCACTATGTCCTGCACTCGACTCATTAACAACTTTTTTTTTTTTTTTTTTTTTTGTGAATTTAAAATTTGGCTGCATGAACAATTTTCCGTCAATTCTCTTAAACGACTTATCAACAACAACAATTAAGTTTTAATTTTTTTAATATATGAATTTAGAATTGGCTCCATAAATAATTTTCCGTTAATTTTTTCATCCATCTCTATATCTAGACCTAGACTTATCAACAACAACTAAGTCTTCCTATTTATGAATTTAGATTTGATTTTACGAATTTATTTTTTATTTTTTACATCTTTTGATTTATCACTAGATCTAGACCTCGATAAATCGACAACCACACATTACGGAAAAAAAAAAAAAAAATGGAACAGGCAAAGCGTTTAATCTTTTATAGATGTTTAAGCATATTTGGTTAAGATTGTGTCACTGTCATAGTATTTTGAATTGTTCAAACAAAAGACTAATCTAAAATATGTGTCCATCATATGTACATATACAACCAAATGGTTTCACTTAATTATGATTAACAAAATAAAGAGTGCCGTCTTAGATTTTGCAAGGTCTAATTATGGGTTACTTTTTTAGATATAAATCTCTTACTATATACTTTCTCGACTTACTTTATTTTCACACAGATAAAAAAAATTTAATTATTATAATTAGAACAATAACATTTACTTACGTTTTTATTAATATTTCCTTATGTGAATATAATGATAGTGTATATTTGTGGATAAAAAGACACATTAAAAATAAGAACATATTAGAAAACTAAGAAATTAATTATACTATCAACAAGAAAAGTGAACTATAATTCGATACAAATGAATAAAGAAAGTAAGTGTAAATATGATTTGCTTATAATTCATTTGAAATAGACAACTCAAATTTTTTTACGTAAAGTAATATCGAATAGTTCATAAAGTAAAAGATATATATATCGGATTGTGAAAATTAAAAAAAATTAAAAAGTATAATTATATTGAGGTTTTATGGTTAGGGTGGACATGATAATGTTTGTTGTACACCTACATTTACACTCTCACATGTGTCAAATAATGATTTGTTCACTTTATTTATTTGGCCAATTAAATAATGATTTCAAAGAAATTATTATTTGTGGCGTGTGAGAGTGTAAGTGTGAGAGATAAGTGTGGGTGCACAACAAGCATTATCTAGATGGACAACTAAGGATGAGGCATTCGAAAACAAATTAAAAAAAGGAAAATTATATATTCAAGAGGGAAAAAAAAAGATATTAGGTTATTAAGAGAATATGAACACGTAATAAAATTTATCAATTTATTATTTATTATTTTTAGTTTAATATACTAAACACGTCGTTAACGTGTTCACAAATTTCCATTATTTCTTTATTACTTATCCTTATTTGAACAGGCAAAATACACAAGCTATTCCTTGTTGTTGGCTCATAATTAGAAAAGAAAAATCTCAAGAAAATTTCTTGTATATATCAAATCATTTTTTAAACTATTAATACTATTAACCGACAATTATTTTAGCTTTTATTTGACACACGTTGCTTTTTCAGAATAAGAAGTTGTCGAGAAAATACTTAGGATCTTGTATTGATTTAAAAAGAAAAACACTTTTTCTTTCTTTAATTGCAGTCAAATGGGGGCACGGAAGAGTGATGTTTGGGGATATTTGTGCACCTAACTGTCGTAGAAAGTGGAATAAACGTGGAAATTGGGAAGTTTCATGGAAATTTCAATTTTGGGTTGCTTTAATTCCTAGTCAAGGACTTTGTGCACGTGAAGATGGTGATTTTGAGTACTCTTGAGGGACGAGTTAATATTTAAATAAAAATAAAAAGGGTAAATAGCATCAGAGGTCCTGAACTTTTAAACATTGTCACGATGAAGTTCTGAACTTTTATTTACTAGCAGCTGGAGTCCCCAACCTTTCAAACGTACGTACCTAAAGTCCTTTTTGGACGTAAAATGTCAAAATCACTGTTAAATCATCACGCGCGGGCTACACATGATGATTTTTTGAAGTGCAAAATTGTCAAGCATAACCCAAATATCTCTAAACTAAATGAGAAAATAAAAAATAGAGTATCTTCTCTAAAGGAGTATAAAATATAGACATCAATAGAGTATCACTAAATTAAAAATTGAGTATTACTAAACTAAATGAGAAAGCTTTCATTATTGGGTATCAATGGAGTTTCTTTCTCGAAACCTATTTTCTGTAAAAATGGTGAATTGAAATCGAGAAAATGAATTTTTTATTTAATTTAATTTGTAATTTGTTGAAGATCAAATTGATTTGGATGATTTTGCGCCCTGCTATTACTGTTATTTATGTATTTGGTTGAATTTGAGAAATGGAGAGAGGAAGATGATTGATATGACGGCTGTTAAGGATAATGAATAAGGAAAATTAAAGAAAGAAAAGTCGAAGATAAAGAATAAATATGATTGTTGTTCGGTTTAAGTAGCGCATATTCTTCATCTTCATCTGCAGATTCTTCATCTTGAGCTTCAAATTCTTCATTTGAATCTCCAAATTTTTTTGGTGCACATGAGATAAAGAAAAATAGTTGTTCACTGTAATTTTTGGTTTTCTCTTTTAGTTTAGTGATATTTGAGTTATGCTGAACAGTTTTGCCCTTCAAAAAGTCATCATGTGTGGCTAGCGTGATGATTTAACAGTAATTTTGACATTTTTCGTCCAAAAAGCACCACATGTGCGTACGTTTGAAAGGTTACGAACTCCGATTTCTAGTAAACAAAGGTTTAGGACATTATCATTACAACGTTCAAAGATTTGGGACCTCTTTTGCTATTTACCCAAATAAAAATTGATACATGCATTATAATGACATGCATTATAATGATACATGGTTATGATGTGTTGTGAGCGATATGTTGATTACTTATATCAAAGTGTGTGAGGGTCCCTTTTTTCAATACAATGCACTTGTGATTATTAGAATTTAATTGAATAGACAAGACACGGCATATTTATTTAGCGATCTCCTATCTGCCATTATCTAATTTTTTACAATATTAGTGATATGATTGGTACGCTGTATTGAATAGCACAACTACAATATTTTGTTCTTTTCGTATTTTTTTTTAATTTAATTTTATTTATTCTACAAAATATTACGCGAGTTATGTCTATATGTCTAAAAGACGAGATAATTCAGGGTAGTCAAAAAGTAATAATTTCTCCCAAGCTGAAGCTGGTCCAAAAATAATGGTTGGTAGTGAAGATAATTAGGGAACAATTGCCTCCCCCCAAGCCCTAAAGTGTTAGGATATTGTAAATCAAAAATAAAATAACCTCAGTTGCGAATAAAAATAATAATTAAAGTGATCATAAGTTGGTTTTTCAAATAACCGTGCCTTTTATTTTGAGAAGAAAAGATGCCATGAGATATTCTTTGATTATATTGGCATGAAAAATTGCAATTTTCCAACTCATTCTCCTTATGCAGCAGTCCAAATTTATAGCAATGTTTTAGGTCTATTTTTCATCACGTTGGTTATAAATAGTCCTTCTTTTATTCTTATTTTTTGTATGTGACTTGAGGATTTACAAGAAAAAAAAAGTATAAATCAATCATCCTAATTTTACTTGTTCTCATTATAGATTGTATAAAAGGTAGATATTAGTGTATGTGGTAAAGTTTAAGACATTATTTTTCCTACTATACTTGAAGGGTTTTGGTGAACGGAAAATTCTATACGATTGTAACAATATTTTATATAGTGAAAAGTCTTGAGTGTTAACCGTTTTTTAATTTTTCTTCATCTTTCTATATTTTTTGTCTCGTTATAGTTTTAAGAACAAAAGTCTTGTGGACAAATTGAAGAATTTATCTTCATTCTTAACAGTCGTATCAGAGCGTCAGGTTGTGCTAAATATTTAAAGCACATAGAAGAATGTAAGGTTTCAAATAAGGCGTGGAGAAGTTTAACGGAATAATCAATTTTGGCTTGTGGCAAGTATAAGTAAAAATGTTATGATTGATGCGGATCGCACAAGGTTTTGAAAGCAAACCAACTCCTAGTTTTAACAAAGATGTTAAAAAATATAGTATTAGCAATGAGGATTGAGAAGATATGGATGTGAAAGCTGCAAGTACGATGTAAATAATAAAAAAACATTTCTGTTGTAAAGGAACTTTGAAAAAAAATTGAAAATCAGTATTAAACAAATAACTTTTTAAACTGACTGTATTTTAAAAAACGATTTTATTATTTACTCACAATAACTATGTCAAACGAATCCTTAATGTGCATGGGATGAATGCATCTTCCCACCTTCACTAGGATTGACCTTAATTTTATAGTCCATGCTTAAGCAATATTGTTAAGAGTATGAAACCCCTTAGTATTACTTTGATTAGGGCAGGATACACAAACTATTACTTTGATTTTACGCACCTCATGCTCCAATGCATTCTGTCCTATTTTGTCGTGTTACTATAGTGCCCGTGCTGCTCAAAATTCCAACAAGTTTATAATTGATAGTGAGACCTTATAATTCCAATTGTCCCAATACCATGTTTAAGGATTTTTTTTTTTATAAAAATTTTAGCAAGTAATATTGTAGCTGAATTAAGTTGAAATTGGCTGTTTGGCACGTCCATTATTTGGTAAAAAAAAAAAAAGGAAGATCAAATGGATCTATACGCTTTAATTACTAATTAGGAACAATTAACGTATAGGAACAACAAAAAGGTTAGAAAATAAATAATTTTAATAAATTTAATTTATTGAGAAAATTCCTATGGTAAATAAAATAATAAAAATTAAAAATTAGTTATTCACAATGGAAACTTTTGTTGGTAATAAAATACTTAAAAGCTAGTTATAATTGGATAATCTCAAAAATAATGACAAATAAAATAAAATATATTTTAACTAATCAACGTAATATTTCGTTGGTAACTTGTAAAAGAGTAAACATAAATTAGTGACATATTGATACATTAGATTAGATAATACAACTTATAAAATATTTTTTCACTTTTATATTTTCTAATGTTCAAAAAATTGGATCGACCATCGACCCGGAAAAATCAACGAATCAATGGTCAAAATGTCAAACCGATTTCAATTAAAAATTAAAATTAATTCAAAAATCTCACAAAATTACTAAAAATAAGTTTTTTGTAAATAAATCAACATTTATAGACAATTACTCACAAAACTTGGTTTTAAATATACTTTTCATAAGTTTCAATTAAAAAATTAAAAAATTAAAAATTAATCCAAAAATCTCACAAAAAATGAAGAACAACTAAATAAAAAAGATGATCAATGGAAGAATCGAACCGAAAAACCATAAAATCGAACTGATTTTCTCGATTCAACTGCTAAAAACCCTAGTTTCCGGTCCGATTTTCTAATGACCGGTTAAATTTGGAAGACCGGACCGGTTTTGTGACCGGTTCCTAGTTTTTCCAATTGAACCGGCCTGGTCCGGTCCGATTTTCTAAACACTGATATTTCTTTAATTTAATGTACTAAAAATGACAAAAATTGTTTAACTACAAGGGCCCGTTTGGTTTGTGGATACATTTTTTTATCCGGATAATAGTTATTCAGATAATATGTTTGTCATTATCCTATTTGGTTCAGTTGGGTATAATAATGAAAAAAAAAATTACTGTTAAAAAGTTAGTTGTTCGTTTTTTTTAAAAAAAAAGCAATTCTACCTTATTCTTAATTAAACAAAAATAAATAAATAAACTAAAAGAGGAAAAAAAAGAAAAGAAAAAGTGCAACAAAGACGAGGTCGAGGCGATGGCGACAAGCGGTGACGATTATCCTAATGTATGGATGTTTAAAAATAGATTTGTTCAAATATAATATATTCGTCTTTTTAAAAAAAATGAGTGAATCATTATCCGGATAAAAAAAATAGTTCTCCTTTTTTCGAGAACAAAACTTATCTTCATTTTTTGATTAAATTGTTTTTTGGATAAAAGTGTATTCAATAGACATTAATTATGTCCAAACAGAATAAAACAAATTTTATATTTTATCTTTAATTATTAATTATATGCCATTCAGACCCTAGAAGAAATATTAGCTAGCAAGTTGCATTTTAAGGTCAAGACACAATGGTCAATGCATTGAACTGAGAATAGGAAACAAGAATTGTCTAAGGGAAATATTTTGATAGACTTGGCTTTCTAGTCAAAAGTAAATCCCAAGCTGGTTCAAAAATAATGGCTGCTACTGAATGATAAATTGATAATTAGGAAATATTAGCCACCCAAAAGGCTTGTTTTTTCTTCTGTGTCTTGCAATGAAACTTCTCGCAAATATGAATCATCTCTCTCTCTCTCTCCAAAACTTTTTCAATGCAACCCATAATTCGGTCTTTTGTTCGACTCTTTTGATTATTCTTCACATGACTCGTAATTATGAAGCTATGTTTATAAAATCTAACTACGTTTAATTTTTTTATGTCTGGCGTTGACTTGACTTGTCAGTTTTATCCATTATATCATAGCACTTGATTAGTGGCGGAGGAAAGTGGGGCCAGTGGCTCTTACTAAAATCTGAAATATATATATATATATATATATATATATATATATATATATATATATATATCTTAGTTTTGGCTACGTGCGATGCTGGCGTATGTAAAAAATCTTGAGGAAAAAGTTTTAGAATTATTCATACAATTATTTTTAAAATAAAAAAAATATGAAAATGGTTAATATAACATGTATAAAAAAATATTTGAAATTAAATTATTCATACAATTATTCACCTTTTTTTTCTTATGTCAAAGAAAATGGGCTTAAAAAAAAAATTGGTGAGCGAGTAAAATAAAGAAGATCATTGGGAGTTGCTCGGCAATGAACAATTCATTGTCGAGAATTTTATTTGTTGACGCTTTTTTTTTTTTTAATGTGGCAACATTATAAAAAATAAAAACATTCAATTTGTGCAAAACGAAATAAAAAAGAATAATAAAAAAATTGAATGAAAATGTGTAAAAAAAATAAAAACATTCAATTTGCCACCAAGATTTCACAGGGATTTTGAAATTCTTGAATGGCATTTTTTAGCATTTATTTAGAATAATTTGTAAAAGGTCAAATAAAAAAATAAGATTAGTCAAAAATTGAATGAAAATTAAGTGTAAAAGAAAAAAAAATAAGAAAAATAAATTAAAGATTTTTTTTTAAAGTTGTGGGCATATCCCAACGATTTTAAAACAATAAGGACCTTTTGTACAATTATTCCTTAAAAAAAAAAAAAAAAAAAACCTTTCACTGTTTATGGCAATCAAAATTGATTGCCGAGCAATCTCGACAATCATTGTTCACAATAAATTTTTTTTTTTTAAAAATTGTGTCAAAAAATTTATTCTTTGACACAATTTTAAAAAAATTTATTATTGAATGATGATGCCGAGATTGCTAAACAATCAAAATTGATGCCGAGCAATCTCGATTTTGATTGCCGAGCAATCTCGGCAATCACTTTGTTCACATAATTTTTTTTTTTAAATAATTGTGCCAAAGAAAATTGGCTAAAAAAAAAAAAAAATTTTTTAATGTGAATATTGATTGCCGAGATTGCTCGGCAATCAATTTTGCTAAACAATCACCGTTCACATAATTTTTTTTTTTTTTTTTTAATTGTGTCAAAGAAAATTGGCTAAAAAAAATTTGTTTTAATGTGAATAGTGATTGCGAGATTGCTCGGCAATCACTTTGTTCACATAATTTTTTTTTTTTTTTTTAATTGTGTCAAAGAAAATTGGCTCAAAAAATTTTTTTTTTTTTTTTTTTGAGCAGTTGATTGCCGAGATTTTGATTGCCGAGCAATCTCGGCAATCCTTCGTTCACATAAATTTTTTTTTTTAATTGTGTCAAAGAAAATTGGCTAAAAAAAAAAATTTTTTAATGTGAACGATGATTGCTCACATAATTTTTTTTTTTTTTTTTTATAATTGTTTCAAAGAAAATTGGCTAAAAAAAAAAAAAAATTGATGTGAATAATGATTGCCGAGATTGCTCGGCAATCACCGTGTTCATATATTTTTTTTAAATTGTGTCAAAGAAAATTGGCTAAAAAATTTTTTTCTTTAAATGTGAGCGATGATTGCCGAGCAATCTCGGCAATCACTCGCTCACATTAATTTTTTTTTTTTTTAAATTGTGTCAAATAAAATTGCTTAAAAAAAAAAAAAAAATAACTCAATTTGCCACTAAGATTTTACATGGATTTATACCTCAAATTCTTGAATGGCATTTTTTAACAATAAACATCTCAACTTTCTTATAATTTTAATATTTAGCTTTTGACGTGGATTTTGAAATTCTTGAATGGCATTTTTTAGCATTTATTTAGAATAATTTGTAAAAGGTAAAATAAAAAAACAAGATTAGTAAAAAATTGAATGAAAATTAAGTGTAAAAGAAAAAAAAATAAGAAAAATAAATTAAAGATTTTTTTTTAAAGTTGTTAGCATATTCCAACAATTTTAAAACAATAGGGACCTTTTGTGCAATTATTCCTTTAAAAAAAATAAAAATTAAGCATTGTTCATGATTGCCGAGACACCTCGGCAATCAATTTGATTGCCGAGCCATCTCGGCAATCAGTTTAAAGTATTATTATTAATTTTTTTTTTAAATTTCTTTCTCAGTGACTTAGCATCTTTGGTCTTTCTCGAGCCTCTTCCTCCTCTTTCCTTTTCCTCTCGACTTTAGCGACTTCACGCTCCAACCGTTCTTGTTCTTCTTTTCTCGACGCTCCCTAGCCTAATGTAGGAACATTGTTTAAGTTACTACTACCAAAAAAAAAAAACAAAAGAAAAGAAAAGAAAAGAAAAAAGAGAGTACGAGGACATATAGTTGATGGCTATGGGGATTGAAGAACTACATACTTGATCGGCTTCTAGTCTTTGCTAGGTAGGCGCATCCTGTTCCTCCCTCAAAAGCAAATTGTTTCTTCTTTCTTCTTCGCTTCAAGCTGGATGAAACAAGAACAGAGCACTTTCTTCAAGCACTATCTGCAGTATAGTGAGCATTCTTCAGGAGATTTTGGCCCCTCAACCTGCACAGTTAAAGTCGACCAGGTAAACAAGTCGATATTTAATTAGCATACCATAACAGTGCGTCAAAACTCAGAAGAGGTTAAACTTTTAAGGTTTCAAATGATGTGAGATATCTCCCCTTTCTTTTATTTTCATTTTAATTTCTCACACAAGATATACTTACAAATATATGAGACAAATACATATAATAAAATTAGACAACACAGAATACCAAAACAGTGACAAATTTTCATTTCATTCTCTTAATTTGCTTACTGCAAGGTTTCAGTGAATAATAAATTGAGAAAAGATCCACCAGACAACTTCCATTTAAGGATTCAAAGGTATCTAGAACAAATAAATTCAGGATAAAGAATAAAGGGTCAACTTAGTTGATTAGCCAACTTTTTCCACCATGCATAGTGACATTTGAGTCCCACTAACTCTTTTAGAAGTTTGATTTTATTTAACATACTCATCAAGAATAGAGTCTTGGTTTAACACACACCAAAACCGCAAGAGAAATATCCCTGTACTACACCTTACAAATGGTTAGTGCAAAATATATAATCAGTTAACAAAATTACAAACAACGGGAATATAATGATGACAAATGAATAAGATGAATCTTGTGAGTTGAAGAAACCTCAAGCCTCAAAATTCATTCTTTGTTATTTCCCTAGTTTTGATAAACCTCAAGCCTCAAAATTCATTGCTGTTATTTCCCTAGTAAACAAAACTGTATGAGAAAAGATCATACCTTCAAACCTCCCGAAGACAACAATAAATTCAGCAGTAATTAATGTAATGAAGGAATGAAAGAATCCCGTTAGTACCACTGAAAATAGTAAGTCTGATTGCAAATATTCAAAATTAAAAATGTTATAGAAACAAATTTTTTTCTTCACCATTTGAGAAATTGCATGAGAATAGATGAGGATCACTTTCAGCATCTCTTGCAATTTTCTGGCTTGGGTATTCAGATTTTCCTCCTAACAATATATATATACATATTACGTATATATATATAGATATATTACTCAGCAACCAAGTTGGTTGCCGAGCGATTTAGTGGTTGAGAGCAACCTCGGCAACCAACTTGGTTGCCGAGAATTGGTTTTATTTTTTAATTTTTTTTTTCGTTTTTTCTCTTATTAAAAGCAACAATAATATAAACTAAATTGATGTAGATAAATTGTAGTCAAATGAAGTATTCCCTACGTGAATGCGCACTCATTTTTTATACTGGTGTTGGCAAATGAATCTCAACTGTTGTAATAATACTTAGAGTGTCTAAAAATCTTAACTGTAGGATCCAATCTTTCAAAAATCAGCTCAATTCTAGAATTCTAATTCTCTGCTCCAAAGCTTGAAAAGTAATAGAGAATAAAACAAATTAAAATTAAAGTTGTAAAAGGACGGAACTCTAAATCTGAATTTGAATTCTAATTCCAATAGTCAATAAAATCTGCTAAGCCTCAAAAGTAGCCTAAAAAATATTAGAAAATAAAACAAATTAAAGTTGTAAAACGACGGCGTGTAGGACGAAAAAATGAACAGTAAAAAATTTAAGGCTCTTATATTATTGTAAGGATATATTATTTTTTAATATTATTATATTTTGTGTTTGAAATTTTTTCTCATAATTAAGTTCTACCCTCACTCATTCCTCCTTCTGGCTCCACCATTGCATTTGATATGCCTAAAGTACTATCTTATTTTTAAGGTGTAATAATTTGTTACACTTCAAGCAAGTTATAAACTAAAAAAAGTGCAATATAAATAATAAATTAAATTAAGAATACAAAATAGATTATTGGTTCTGTAAATAATTTCTATAAGTTCATAAATTTTGGAACATACATTTGTCTTGTCTTCTCAAAACTTTTTGTTTCTATTTCTAATTTAAATATGTAATTAGATAATGTGTCTAGCATTTCCTTGCTAGTGACATCGAAATACATTATCTTTTCCTTGCTAGTGACATCGAAATACATTATCTTACATTGATATATGAACGTGCTCTTAAATGAGTTAAAAGAAATAAAAGTTCTAAAATCTAGATTAATTAAATTAAAAATAATTTCAATTTTAATTAAACAAGTTATGGATGTGATTGTAGTTAGAACTGACGAGTGACAATGATAATGAGCCGACTCGCACATCGATGTTCGTTTATCTAATCTTGTTAAATGTAGAATTTAAATAATTAAATACGAACACAAGATGTAACGTGGTAAATCTCGAAGGGAAACATCTACGGGCCCCCATGCCATAGATAAAAACAATCCACTAATAATCTTGTTCAAAAATACAATAGTATCGATTTTTGTAATTTTGCAAAATTAACAAAATAACAATCAAAAGAAAACAGATCAACTCCTTTTGATACTTCTTCTTCTGACTTGTTGATGAAGTGGAATCAAACCCACTGGTCTTGACTTTATCGCCACTTCCCTATTGTACTTGACCGCAACCACCACTTGGATTAAGAACTCTCGTTTTTAACTTCACTCTAAGTAGATTAAATAAGATATGGAATTGTCCGTCAAACACCAATTTATTTTTTATTCTTCAATGAGTTTGAAGAAAACCTTTTTGCTTTGAAAATAAAATCAATGAAGCATCGAGTCTTGTTTTCCACAAAGAATCCGATCGGTTCGTGCTTGGAGAAACAAGAACCAAAATTATGTTTTCAAAGCCCTTAATTCCTTATTGATTTGTACTCTTACTTATAGTTAAAGTAGTAATCAAATTATGAATTATTTCTTGCAAAAAATCTGCAACAATAATGGTAAGACAATTGGTAGGAAAGAATATATAGAAAGATATTCTAGATTTGTAGAATGGAGGAATTTAGGAAACTCAAGATTTTCTTTAAATATTTCTTTCCTAAACAAATCTAAGAGAATAAGAAAAGATTCTTTAACCTACAAAATAAGGTGTTAATAATATTTACGAGATCATAATATATGGTGTATGGAAACATAATAACATTGCAGCTTTACAGATCTGGAAAATTAATCTGCTTATCAACGCAGTCAGTCAGAACTGGCATTATCCAGACCAATCATAACGAAAACGTTAACATGCTCTTTTAACATTAAAAATCAGTTATATTAATTAAGAGAGCCAATATATAAAAAATGAAAAATATGACATATATTTTTCCAACAATCTCTCCATTTGGCGTTGCTTAATTACAAACACATAACTAACATATTTTTAATGTAAGTATAATGTGTGTTATAGCATATGAATAATTAAAGAAACCAAGAGCATCAATATATAAGGGTTATTGCTTCCCCTAAGTGTGTAAACCAAAAAATCCTGCAAAGAAGTTAACAATATATGCAAATACCACACATTAGCCACAACTTTATATTGCTCTCCTTAGCAAGATACAATCAAAGACAAATCATCAAACCATCATAAACTTAAAAATACTACTAGCAAAGTATCATCACCAAAGTTTATCCAACAACCACAAAATTTTAAATTACCTACTACAACTCCCCATTTTGTAATAAGAACGCTAAAGAAAATTCCAAGAATGGAAGAGAAAACAAAAGTAAAGCAGTTTTGAAGTGAAGTAAATCAGAATGTAGGTGGTAATACCGTTATCCATAACCAGCCATAACCAAATAGTTAGAAAGTTAGAAGTCAAAACCAGAAATAGTCAGTTCCGGGGAGGTCTTGACTTCTTTGCACCAGATACAAATGCTTTTGCATCTCTATCACAAATAGGGATATCTGTGGAAATCAACAATTTCAACCAAACCAAACGAACTAAATTCAGGAATTGCTACCTTGCACTCAACTATGAACTTACGATAGGTGGTAAATGAAAGAAACAGACTCTCAGCACTCTCTGACAGAAAACAGTAATTGATGGGGTTAATAGAGTGTCTACATCTAGTTAATGTATCAAGTCTGAGCATTAGGGAGTCTGAACTAGGAGTAGGCAATATTATGTGGACATCTCCTGAGACAGTGGGAGTCCTATTCTGACTAGCAGGTATGGGCTCTTCAGCAACATCACCAATTTTACTTTTCCTCTATTCAGCCCTCGTGGCTTTTTTAGGTAGAGAAGGTGTTGGAGTAGATTCCAAGGATTCATCAAAAATAACATCGAAATCAAAATATGATTTTTGAGAAGAGGGCTTACTTAACCTTCTACGATTGGGGAAGGACGTTCAGACTCCTCATTACCGGTCCTTTTATTCTCACGAACTTCCTCTCCAATTCCAGCATTGTCAGACCCACTGTCACCCGTTCCAGACCCATCATCTTCATCTCCTTCTTCATCTGGTTCTTGAGTACTTAGGATAACTTTCTTGCTCAAAAAAATAATTGGGTCTTTAGATGTTTGACGGGGCTATGATTTAGGATGGCTGATCGGCGGCTGATAGGCAATAATGTTAGTTGATTGTTCTGCCTGAGATGCAACAGCCGCTGGAGAAGTATTCGGGTATGAACTGGAGGGTTCTAGTCTTCGTGCACTTCGCTGGAGAGTTCTTACCAGCGACATTTGAGTCCCCATCGTAGTTTCAGCAGCAACCGACTGAGTAACAGTGTTCTAGGATGAACCACCAACATTTTTCCTTTGATTTTGACATCTTCGTTTTCACCATTGTTTGAATATGAAATAAAGAACTTAACACAACCCCAGAATCAAATGCAAGCGAGGATTTGATGTTAAGAAATTTGGAAATCAAGTGTGAGAGATGAATTAGAAAAACTCTAAGTCACAGTTTAATAGGGAGAATTTTTCAAAATTGCACAATGAGAGAACAATTAATTTGGGACGTGAGTAAAACAGTTGCCAAAATTAAACTGATGATTGGCAGTTATGGACATATAAAAAAAACTTCCCTTAACCAAATATTTGAAATTCGAATTTATTCCCTAAAAAGCTATTTTATGGAAAATAGAATTTTTAAATTTGGAAGATCAATTTAAATGAAATCAAAACAAAATACGATAGGATACCGTGAAAGATTCATCCAGATTTTTCGCAGTTAAAGATGATTGTGCTATCAAAATTAGATTGTTGATTGAAAATTCTACGAAAAGGTCCACACAAGATAATCACATAAAATTAATGAGAATATTTTATGAGATAAAATTGAATTTTTTTATTTATGAGCAAATTTCATAGTCTACAAATTATACAATCACCTAAAAAAATCAAAATCAACCGGAATCTTTCAATCAGATATATGTGCATAATTAGATTCAATTAATTGGTCAGATTTATAATGTGAGTGTGTTATAGGATATACTAGACTAGTCAGTCATAACCTGTCCCACTAAGCCAAATTGAACCTTGTTAAGAAGATAAGTACTGAGATGTATTTCAAACCAGTCATCATCTGAACATATCTCTTTAAATAGAAAAAATATGTGCGTGCCAAACAAAAGTACCATAGCAATTTTCTTTTGAGTACTTAGAGTGTTGATTTTATTTATATATTTTTTGTTTTGTCAAAGTACTGAATTTGTAAGATCATGAAGTTGACTTTTTCACAGTCATAGATGTAGTCATTTTCTACATGATTTATGTTCATTATCAAGGACGGCTACACACATCTATGGTTGTAGCCTTCTCCTCCATGAAATTGTCTATTTAACACAACAATATACTATAGTGCCGAAAAATATAGATACTGACCATAGGTCCACAACAAAGTACGAAACTACTTTAAATATAACAATCTAGTCAGTAGAAAGACACAATCAAACAAGTTAATATGTCCTCAAAATGTGCTTATCTGAGCATATTTTACCATAAGTATAATGAGCATACCACAATGATTGGTTAATCCAAGTAAATCTCAAAATACATACACCAATCATACATTTATATCATATGCTATTTGCAAGAATACCCATCCTCTTTTTTTTTTAAATAAAATAAATAAAGAAAATAAGTAAATGCAAACAAACACACATGATAAAATCAAACAAAAAAAAGAAAAAACACTACTTCTACTAATTAAAGAAAACTAATGCATCAAGCAAATGTCTACGACCTTTCATAGAATCTCAAGTCTAGTAGAATCTAAGGCATTGGCGAACAAATCCCAACTAATACTCGGTTTGAATATGTTCCAAAGTAATTACTTTTTTTCTCGACCAAATTTCTAATAAAATGATGTCTAATATCAATATGTTTGATCATAGAGTGTTGAACATATATTTTAGAAATATTTATAGCACTAGTGTTATCAAAGAATATAGTAATGTGAGT
Organism: Forsythia suspensa; assembly: GCA_023638005.1. Lineage (NCBI taxonomy): Eukaryota > Viridiplantae > Streptophyta > Magnoliopsida > Lamiales > Oleaceae > Forsythia > Forsythia suspensa. The sequence goes on along the minus strand of CM042670.1, from coordinate 29,335,243 downwards.
TCGATCAATACCATAATCAAATAGTATTTGTTTCATCCAGAGTAGCCGAGTGCAACAACTACCCGCAGCAATGTACTCAATTTCTGTAGTAGATAAGAAAATAGAGTTTTGTTTCTTACTTAACTATGCAATGAGATTGTTACCAATGTAGAAACATCCTCCACTTGTACTTTTCCTATCATCCATGTTTCCAGCCTAGTTAGCATCAGTGTATCCTGCAAGATGAGTAGTTAGTATCATTAGTATACCATAAACCAAAATCAGAAGTACAGTTAATATAACGAATAGTTCACTTCACTGCTGCAAGATGTGATTCTTTTGGTTTGGCCTGATAACGTGCACAAACTCCAACACTGGATGTTATATCAGGACGGCTTGTAGTCGCACAAAGAAAGCGCCTATTATGCTTACAGACAAGCTAGAGTTAACCTCCTTGCCCTCGGTCATCTCGGAGATTTTCAAGGACGTGGCCATGGGAGTTTCGACCGACTTGGTTTGTTCAAGGCCAAACTTCTTCACCGATTTTTAGTATACTTGGCACGTGGGATAAAAATCCCTTATCCAACCTGTTTGATCTGCAAACCTAAAAAGAAATTTAGTTCACCAACCATACTTATATCGAATTCATTTTGCATAAGTATAACAAACTATTTGGATTTTGTTTCTAGTGGAGAACCAAACACAATATCATCGACGTATATTTGTGCAACTATTAATTCAGTTTTGAAATGTTTGATGAATAAAGTTTTGTCAACTCCTCATCTCTTGTATCCATGTTCCAACAAGAACATGGTCAATCATTCATACCAAACACGTGGAGCTTGCTTTAGTCCAGTATAGGACCTTTTTAGTCCGAACACATAGTCGGAGAATAAGGATCAACAAATTCCTTAAATTGCTCAACATAGACTTCTTCATTAAGAATTCTATTTAAAAAGCACTTTTGACATCCATTTGGTATAACTTGAACCTCATTTGACATGCCACAGATAGTAAAAGTCTAATTGATTCAAGTCGAGCCACATGTGCAAACGTTTTATCAAAATCCACTCTTTCTAGTTGAGTATATCCCCGTGCAACCAAGCGTGCCTTGTTTCTAACTATGTTGCCATGTTCATCTGATTTATTTTTGAATATCCACTTTGTCCCGATCACATTTGTGTCCTTTGGCCGAGGCACAAGTTCCCACACTTCATTTCTGTCAAATTGAGCTAGTTTTTCATGCATGGCTAGAACCCAATTTTTATCAATAATTGCTTCATTTATATTTGAGATAATTGTATCAAAAGTCTCCAACGTTTCGAAATCGTTGGGAATATATCCATAACCTAAAAAAATAGTACCACACATTGTCAACGTATAAAAAACTTGGCATGGTAGGTCCCTTATGACCAAATTACCCTTCCTTTAAATAAACAAAAAAACAAAAAAACAAGAAAAAAGAAAAACATAATTGAAAACTAACCATATGTATCCCAAAAAATAAAAAGTAAAAAATGTACCCCAAAAAATAAAAAGTAACAAATATGTCATCTTCTCCAAAAAGTCCTAAAATTTTATTTGTACCAAATTATTTGGAAAACACCACAAACTCACCAAAAAAAAAACACTCATCATCATACCAATGACTTAGTTTCCATCGGCATTGAGCTGGGCGACGACGCAAAGTACTACTCGGACTCAACGACGGCGCCATTGCCCTTGGCGGTCGGGTTGCTCGAAACCAACTTACATTTCTCCAACGAAACCCCTCATAGAACAGAGTTATTTCAAACACCGATGGAGGAAACCCCGATAGCAAATTGGGTATCTCACCGACTAGTGCATTACCCGAAACAAAATCCTGCAAACTTGGCAAGCTTAAACCCGAAATAGAACCCGAAAACTTGTTTTCCTCCAACCTCAAAGTAAGCAAATGCGTCAAGTGGTTCAGGCTCAAAGGAATAATACCCGGGAGATTATTATACGACAGATCAAGCTGGTAAAGCTTCCAAAGAGAAGCCACTGACACCGAAAAATCACCAAAAAACTCATTGTAAGACAAGAACAGGAGTTTCAAACTGGTCAAATTCGTAAGCACCAGAATGGAACTAGGGAAAATGTTCTGTTTTAAACTAAAGACCCGTAGTTGGGTTAAGGAAGTAAGTGGGTTTAACATGCCCTGTCCTTGGAGGTTCAGATTTTTGAGGACTAAACGGGAAACCCTGTTGTGAATGTAGGAAACTCCGAACCATGAGGCAATGCATAGGTCAGAAGTGGAGTTCCATGTGGGTTTTTTTTTTTTTTTTTGTAAGTTTGTGGTGTTTTCGGTGAATTTGGTACAAATAAAATTTTAGGACTTTTTGGAGAAGATGACTTATTTGTTACTTTTTATTTTTTTTTTATACATTTTTTTTAGGGTACATATGGTTAGTTTTCAATTATGTTTTTCTTTTTCTTGTTTTTTTTTTTATTTACTTAAAGGAAATGACAATTTGGTCATAAAGGACCTACCACGTTAAGTTTTTCATACGTTGGAGATGTGTAGTGCTATTTTTTTAGGTTATGAACATATCTCCATCAATTTTCAAATGTTAGGGACGTTTGATGCAATTATTCCTTTATATTTTTGGGTTCAATTTGTGAAGTGTAGCAAACATTTCCAAGTTCATTAGTACGCCTCATCCTAGTCATCATATCGTCTCCGTAATCGATACAACATTATCCAATTGGTGAGCTTTTTGTATCCAAGAATGAGGATGCCTTATCATGTTTTGTTCATTATTTGTATTTGGTACGTCGAACTTCTAGGAGCAGAGGCAGAAACACCAAAACTTGATCTTCGGGTTGTTCCATCGGTTTATCATTTCATCTGGTGCAAGCACATGATTGTCTTGAGTAAGTTGACGTCCGAAGAACTGTTCTTCCGTGGTCCGAATATTAGGCTCATGTGAATAAGATAAAAATCATCATTGTCATCAATTTTACATTGATTGATTCAATGATAGTCTGAGTACGCATGTCATAAATTTTGTAAGCTCGACTATTCTTAGAATTACCAATAAACATTCCATCATCACTTTTTGAATCGAATTTACCCAAGTATTCTCGATCATTTAAAACATAGCATTTGCTACTGAAGGTATGGAAATATTTGAGATTCGCTTTTCTTCCTTTCCAGATTTCATAAGAAGTTTGAGTAACGCGATTCAAAATATAACAAACATTATTAATAGATTCAGCCCATAATTTAACATGAAGTTTTTTTGTTTAGCATTACTCTAGCCATCTCTTGTAAAACCTATTTTTCCTTTCCACAATTCTATTTTGTTCAAGGGTTTTCTGAAAGGAAAATTCATGAAAAATATCATTTTGATCACATAATGTAGAGAAATTAGCATTTTCAAACTCTCTCCCATGATCACTTCTAATCCTCAATATTTTTATTCCCTCAAAATATTTTTCTGTTGTTAATTTTATGTGCAAAATTTTAAATCTTTCAAAAACATCATATATTTCTCTCAAGAAATATACCCAAGTATATCTAGAAAAATCATCCACGTAGACATAAATATATTTCTTGCCACCAATACTTTCAGTTTGAATATGTCCTATCAAATCCATGTGAAGTAATTCTAATATATGAGATGTAGTAATAAACTTACCTTGCTTGTGAGTACTTTTGGTTTGCTTACCTTTTAAGCACGAACTACACAATCCTTCAAATTTTTCAGTAAGCTTAGGAATGCCTTGTATTGCATTTAATTTTGTTAGTCTCAACATATCACTATAGAATAAATGTCCCAACTTTTTGTGCCATAATTCAAGAGAGTCGGGTCTTTGAAATATGACAAGTAATTTTGGTATCAAGAATATATAATATTTATCACTAGACCTAGTACCATGTAGAATGCAACTACCATCATATTTTAAGACCTTACAAGAATTTTTGAGAACATAACTAAGTGTTTATCGCTATAGAGTTGGCATATATTGATCAAGTTAGCTTTCCAATTTACAACAAAAGAACTTCTTTTATGAGAGAGAATCAATCAATTAGAATAGTACTTACACTTTCAATTTTATCGTGTGCTCCATCACCAAAAGTGACCAGACCATTTGCATGACTCTTGTAGTTAGTTAGATAAGATCGATTATCAGTCATATGTCTAGAGAAACCACTATCAAAATATCAAGAGTTATGAATAAAAGTTCTATAGGAACATCAACCATATAAAAATTTAAATCACCATTTTTAATCCAAATTTTTCTTACTTTAGTGTTGCTATGGTGTCTCATTTGTCTATTAACCAAGTTTTTACTATATAAACAATGAAAGGAGTCGTGTCCTAGATTACCACAGATGCAACATTTTACAAAGTAATTTGATTTATCTCTCTGTATTGAGAATTGATACGTTGGTTGTATAACTGATGGTTGTGATTGTTTTTTAGTCTTGGCATTGGTCAAAACCTGCATAGGCAAGTTAGCCTCAGTCTTGACTGCAATGGAAACAGTTTTGTTCAAAAATACAGTAGACTGAGTTTCTTTGATAAAGTTGATATGATTCCCAACTTTTTCTTTACCCTTTCTAACATATCCCAAACTTTCTTTGACGTTTGGAGTTCATCCATAGCTTAGGGTTTCACTTAAGCGATAGGCTCCAATTGTTAGTTGTTTGACCATTTCTTTTGATTTTTCTAATTCATCCAGAAGATTCATAATTTGATCGTTCTTTTCTTTTAAGAAATTGGTTAGAGTGTCATTTTTAGAATCAACTGATGCCTTATCATCTTCCAAAAATTCCATCATGACATGAATATAAAAAGTCTTCTCCTGTTCGTCTTTTAATTGTTTGTTCACACTGATGCAGTTAAAGCACACACGATTTGGTTCTTCAGATGTTGTAGTCAATGTATCAAAACCTGCAGTCAATTTTTGCATGGAGTCAGTACCAGAATGTAAGTTTACAATGAGGGATGTTACCTGATCATCAGTAGTTCTGTCGTCCTCCTCCTCGTCTGAATCATTTTCATCATCTTCACTCCAAGTAATATTCATAGCCTTCTTAGTACTAGATTTTTTTAGAGCATTTGCACATTCAAAAGCAATGTGTCCAAAGCCTTCACACTCATGGCATTGAATTCAATTGTCAGATCTATTCATAGATGTAGTAGGGTTTTGTTTTGTGTTGTTCGAAAATCACTTCTTTTGTTGAAGTGGGGTATTCAAGTTTTTGCCTTACTAATTTCCTTTTAAAAAATTTTTAAATTGTTTGATGAGCATGGCCGTATTTTCATCAGTTTCACTTTCTTCACCATCAATCTCTTCTTCATTTTTTTCATTTTTGAAGGCAATACCAAATCATTTTTCTTTCTTTCTCTTTTGTAGATGTATTTCATATGTCATCAATTATCCCACCAATTCTTCAAGCTTTATTTTCTCAATCTCATTGCTTTCTTCAATTGCAGTTACTTTGGAGTGAAAACGATCAGACAAGGATCTGAGAAATTTCTTTACAGTTTTACTCTTTGAGTATTTCTTTCCCAAGGTATAAGCTGAATTGGTGATGTCACTGAGTTTTGCATAAAAGTCTTTGAACTGTTCATCATCTCTCATGGCCATTGTTCAAATTCAAGTATCGAATTTGAAGCTTGGATTACTTGACAATAGAGTTTCCTTCTTAAACAATCAGTAAGATGTCCTAAGCTTCTTTAGCAACCCGACAAGAACGAAATTGATTAGAATCTACGAAGGAGAATATGGCATTTAAAGCAATTAGTATAATTAAAATCGGTTTTAGCCGACTCGTCCGCTTTTTCTCTCTTTCTACACCATTTTCAATAATGGTAGGAGTGTGCCAAGCTTTTTCATCAAGGGATTGGATATACACTTGAATCTTAATTTTCCAATAGGCATAATTAGTACCGTCTCAAATCGGTGGTCTAAAAGGAGCTCTGTCCATATCTAGGTTTCTTTGGATCGCACTTATAAAGTGTACGTGCTCGATACCAATTGAAAGTTCTAAAATATAGATTAATTAAATTAAAAATAATCTTAATCTTAATTAAACAAGTTGTGGACAAATCGTAGTCGAACTAGCGAGTGACAATGATAATTGATTCGACTCGCACAATGATGTTCGTTTACTTGATCTTGTTAAATGCAGAATTTAAAGAATTAAATACGAACACAAGATGTAACGTGATAAACCCCGAAAAGAAACATCCATGGGCCCCCATGCCATGGGTAAAAATAATCCACTAATAATCTTGTTCAAAAATACAATAGTATCGATTTTTGTAATTTCGCAAAATTAACAAAATAAGAATCAAAAGAAAACAGATTAACTCCATTTGATACTTCTTCTTCTGACTTGTTGATGAAGTTGAATCATACCCACCAGTCTTGACTTTATTGCCACTTCTCTATTGTACTTGACCGCAACCACCACTTGGATTAAGAACCCCGTTCTTAACTTCACGCCAAGTAGATTAAACAAGATATGTAATTATTCGTCGAGCACCAATTATCTTTTATTCTTCAATGAGACTCGATGCTTCATTGATTTTAATTTCAAAGCAAAAGGTTTTCTTCAATCTCATTGAAGAAAACCTTTTGCTTTGAAATTAAAATCAATGAAGCATCAAGTCTTGTTTTCTACAAAGAATCCAGTTGGTTTGTGCTCGAGAAACAAGAACCAAAATTTTATTTTCAAAGCCCTTAATTCCTTATTGATTTGTTAAAGTAGTAATCAAATTAGAAATTATTACTTACCTAAAAATCTGCAATAAGAATGGTAAGACAATTAGTAGGAAAGAATATATAGAAATATATTCTAGATTTGTAGAAGGAAAGAATTTAAGAAACTCAAGATTTTTTGAAATATTTATTTCTTAAACAAATCTAAGAAAATAAGAAAAATTATTTAACCAACAAAATAAGTTGTTAATAATATTCACAAGATCAGAATATATCATGTATGGAAGCAGAATAAAATTGCAGACTTTACTAACTGGAAAATTAACTTGCTTATCAACGCAATACCATAACTAGCGTTATCCAGACCAGTCATAACGAAAATATTAAACCGCTCTTTTAACATTAAAAATCAGTTATATTAATTAAAAGATCCAATATATAAAAAATGAAAAATATAACACATATTTTTCCAACAAGAACATATCAATATCTTCTTTGCAGAAGATAAGAATTTTTTTTTGAACAATATCTTTATTTTTTTGATTTACTTGTCTTCAATTTATTCTGATATTTTATTAATTAGAATATTAGATCGCGTCATTATTTTATTAGAAAAACTTATTTGAAGAAGTATTAAGATTAAAAAAAAAAAAGAAAAACAAACAAATATTTGTACACACCTTTCATCGTCACCGATTATTTGAGTATTAATTACAAAGCTCGATTTTTTAGGTCTCTTTTGGTTTGTAGATAAAATTGTTCATCTAAATAAAAGTTATCTAGATAATAGTTATTCGGATAGCATGTTTATCATTATCCTATTTGGTTCAATTAGACATAAGAATAGAAAAAATCAATTTTTTGTAAAAAAAAAAAATACAACTCTAAAACTAAAATATTTATATATAAAAAAAAGTTGAGCGGCTTAGGATGGTGACGATTATCCTAAGATATAAATGTTCAAAAATATATTTGTTTTATATTATAAATGGTACATTTGTTTTTGACAAAAATTGTGTGTCCATATTCCGACAAAAAATTGTCCTCTTTCCAAAGATAAAATTTCTCCTTATTTGTGGCTTAAATTTTTATTCCAATAAAAATGTGTTCAGACATCAATTCCGCCTAAATATGATAAGATAAATTTTATGTCTTATCTTTAACTATTAACCATATACCAAACGAATTTATAAGAAAATAATTGCGTAAAGAAATTCAAAGAACGCCATTTTGGAAAAAAGAATTTAATATCTTCATCTATTTATGTAGAATTTTGTAATTTTAGAAATATCTATTTAAATATTTTTCCCAATCTTTAAACTTAAGGAAAAAAAAAAGAGAGAGAGAGAGAGAAAATTGTGGTCTCTCACTAATTATGCGCTCATGAATTCCAAAGTCATATGGCCCAAACTTAATTTAATTAAAGTCATATTTCAACGCTGAAAAACTAACATGTCTTTGCAATTGTAAAAATCGCTAATTCAAACACGATACTATTTTATTATAATACTATTTTATATGATATTGTTTTATGAAAAATGATTAATATTGTTTTACTTTTACTATTGTACACTAGTTTTTGTTATATTATAGCATGTTCGGCTAGATTTATTAACTTTTTTTTTCTAAATTTATTTTCAACCACATATTTCATGGGACCTACAAATTTTATCAACTTTCCAACTACATATTTTACCAACTTTTTTCAAAATCTAAAAAAAAAAAAAAAAGATACTACTTTTAAACTCCACCAAAAAAATACTTATTAAATGTTTTATGGTTGAAGTAATGATAGTGTTTCAAAATGCTCAATTTATATGTTTTCATTCAAAATGGTTGATACTTTTTCAGTATATTATACTATTCTTCTATTAAGTTGTAGTTTGCGTATGTGATACTGTGTTATTAAGATACTGTCATGTATAATACTGATTTATTAAGATATTTTTTATACATGATCTTGTTTTATTAATATACTATTTTATTCAAATATTGTGCTATGGTTTTCTGTTAAAATATAAAATTTTGTGCTCACTTAAGCATGTGTTTGATAATAATGTCCTTATGATACTGTTATATTTGTTATATTTAACAATACGATACTGTTATCTATGATACTTTTTTTATTATATTGATACAAATGTGCTTCCGATAATTGTTTTATTAAGATAATTTATTATGATCATCGTTTCTTCCGTTGAGTTGGAATTTTTATTTTGAGTGTGTGTAATATTGTCATTGTTTAAAAAGATATTGATACTAATGTGTTTGTTATATTAATATAATAATATGCTTCTGATACAAAAATATTAAGATACTTTTATCTGCGATAATGTTATATTAAGATCTTTGAAATAATGTTCTTAATAAGATAATGTTTGTGATATATTTTATGATGCTATTTTATTAAGTTATTATTTTCTATTATATCAGATCAAAAAACACACATGAATGTGTGACAAGAATATCTCGAAACACATAAAAATGTTTATGTATGTGAAACAAATGTTGTTTTCTTTTATTCGACTAAAAATGATTACAAAATAATTGAGTTCATATATATATATATATATATATATATATATATATATATATATATATAAAGCAATATCTCCAAACAACAACAACTTAATTAAAAAAAATAAGAGACACCATTCATAAATATTGAATCCACCTACAAATTAACATTCAAGAGGCAATTGTTTCCAAAATTTTGCAATCACTTCTCATAATCACCGCCATTATCTGATAACAATAGCATGCTATTAAAGTTTAAAATTTTATCTTTTACATAAGAAAAATAGAAAATAACTGTGAATCAACTATTATCACTCACGAAAACAGTGGGAAAGATTTGGATGGTCAGCGGCAAGTCGTGAAACGTCGGTGACAAGGTGCAATAGCTAGCGGGAGACGCTGGAGAAGATGATGGCCACGTGCATTGCTGCGTTGAAATTTAAATCGAATTTAATTCTAATTAATATGAGTCACATGGGAAATTACATAATCAATTGAAATATAGCTGAAATAGTATGACTTAATGACAATTTTGAAAAGTATTTTGACTTAATTTGAAACAAGTCACCTACGGCTAGAGGTGACAAATGGGTCAGACGAGTCGCCCCACGAAATTGGGCGAGCACACAAAAATCAATTTGGACTAACCTCGGCCCGATTTTACTGAAAGCTCGTGTTGTTGGGTCAACCCAATCCGATTTTGAGCTACAGGACTACTGGGACAGTGTAACTTACATTTTTAATTTATTTTTAAAAATAATAATAAATTCACTATCTTCCTCCAACAAAACCACATCCACAAAAACCATCCTCCTTCTCTAGTCGAGAAACCAGGGAATAATAGACAGACATACACATGTACATTCAAGAAAAATGTTATTTGTACAGAAAGTTACGCTAGTAATTTTTACTGAGATCTTCGACTTGGCATATTTTTTAAATGACTATTATACCCTTGTCTTACAATTCCCAAATTTGGAGAGAAATTCATTTGGCAATTTGGAGAAAGAAAATTCATTTCTCATTTGCAACTCAAATTCGGCGAACTCCAAAGATAGATTTTACCCATCAATCAAGCCAAACGGGGCCACCAACCCAGCAGCAACCAAAACCCAGATTTATAACCCCATGCACCACCCCTGCCGTCCAAACCCCATGTACCAGCTGCCGCTTGCAACCTCTCCCGTGGCAGCTTCAATGCCTTGGCCACCGCTTCTACATCACATGCTTCTGGTCCATTATCCTTCTCATTGCTATTATCCTCCTTGCCGCCATTGCCACCACAACCTTCTACGTGCTCTACCACCGTCCCCGCCACCACCACGGCCCCGCCACGCCCCGACCCCACCCCAGGCCCGCATTCTCTGTCACCTCTCTGAAAATCTCTCAATTCAACTTCACTACTATCACCTCCGACAGCACAACCCACTTGACAACTCAAGTAAACATCACTCTCTCTGCCAATAACTCCAATAAAAAGTGATATTCTACTACGACTCCATGTCCAAAAATCTCACTCTCGCCGGCGATGATAGATGCGGTAGACAAGAAATGTCACCGGTGGTGGATTCAATTTCACTGTTACGTACTCCTAATTTTTGGTGGACAAAAACTGAGGCTGAAATGAGCCTGTCATTTTTAATTTTTGATTCAAAATATTGATATTATCATTTTCTCGCAATGTAATGGTCGTATGTAAAAACATTCGGTAGGAACTTTATCTACAAATAGCATTTCTCTACATTCAGTCATACACTGCCATACACACACACATTACACACACTGAATTCACAAAGCAGATTCATCAGATCCCTCACGGAGTCCACCACCGTCTTCTTCCTTTTAGTTTCTCTCTACAGAAAAGGAAAAAAGAAAAAAGCTCAGCACTTTCATTTTATTTGTTCTCTCTCTAGACCTACCTAGGCACCTACTATTGGTTCTTTGATTCCACAAGGCAACAAGAACAAAACCCTTTTCTTTCTTTTTTTTCTGTTGTTTCAATCTGTAACAGAGCCTTTATCGCTTCAGCTTCCATGAACCCTCTAGATAATACTCCCTGGTCGCAGCAATTAGGGGGGGTGGATTACTTGGGTCAAGAAATTTTACTAGGACAATCCAAAATAATTAGTTGAGCCCGGCTTAAATTCGATTGTCTAGTTAATTGTACCGAGTCAAATTGGTTCAATTTTTACTCGATCAACTTTTTATTGAGTCGGGCCGAGCCAGAGTCCGAGTTATGTGAGTTAGTTCTTTTTGCCACCTCTACATACGGTTGTAAAGATAATTTCCAAAAAAAACAACAACATATGAATGGATTTTCCTTTTTCTAATTCCTGTTCCTTTCTAGTAATGGGCTTAGAATTTGGAGTGGACTGCGGTTTGGTGCAATCTCAGTCCACATAAAACGGTCTAATAGCCGTTTGAGCAAAAGAATCTAGAAAGGAAATTGACATCAATAGCTATAAAGAGGTCGGAAATCGATTAGCACACTATTCTTCTTTTGTATATTTGAAGTTTTACACCAATTTTAGTGGTTCCGATCGTAAAAATGTGCAAACGATCATTTCAGGAGAAATAAAGGTTCAAAATAAAATAAAATAAAATAAGAAAAATTTATTTCTCAACCAGGATTTAAGTTCTCAAATGATTTATGAAAGTGATGAATCTGGCCGTCAATCAACCTATGAATGAAATATACATGTTATTGCTCAAATTATGCAGGCAAAAGCGCTCAGCTTGTTATGAATACAAGGCAGTGAATTCAAATTGCCCGTGCGTTGTGATTGGAGGATTTGAGTTTTCTTCAAGATCGGGAAAGATAAAATCTAAGATATCAATTCATGTTTCACTATGAGTAAGAAGCAAATACATTTCATTGCTTGACAGATTTGTTAGAATTAATGTAAAATGGATGCCGTAGTAGAAAGAGTATTACAAACCAAGAATCCATACAGAGGTCAAATATGAAATCACTATCCTAAAGTTGCAGCAACCTATGAAAATGTCCAACCTTAAAACATGGTACCATCCAAACTATCTTATCTTATCTACAAAAAACAAGATAATATGCGTCTACTCTTATCGATACTTTCCTTCCAAAAGGAAGTTCCCACAAAATGAACCAACTCCTCAAATCTTCTAGCTCCCTGCTGAGCTAATACAACAATATGTTCAAGTACCTGAAACACGTAAAAAGTGCACCATTTGTATTAATGAAGATAAATGTCAAAACACTGGAAACGACATATGTATCTTCTTTAGATTGAAGTTCCTCTGGTAAATTGAGCACAGTAAGTCACTATAAATTATCAGGATTGCATAGAACCACACTCCTTGAGCACTAGACTAGTGAGTCAGGACGTGAAACTCCCCATACTATGCGTCCAGAGTGACGCTATGTTCTTACGCTTTTTTTTTCGTCTTGAGTGAACATGTGAGACAGATAAAAAAAAAAAAGTTGCAATAACCACCTGCACTAATATGCAGCTCTACTAATTACCGTTCATTTTATGAGTGAGCTATATAGCAATTTGTGTCATTTCTCATTTCTTTGACCAATTTTCTCTATGGTATATGAAAATTAGCAAAAATATATGCTGCACTGAATCAGAATGAAGTGAAATGCCAAAAGGTTATGATGTTTCCACAAGTCATAATTTAATCACAACCTGTGATGAGTATGGTACAAAGAAGGTTACAAGTGTAAGAGGAAACTGCTTTCTATGATTGAAGTTTCCACGTATTGGATGTGGGCGGTGACTATAGCAGTGATACCACAGCATAAGGGTGCTCTATAAGTAAATTAAAACTATCCAAGTCAATACTTTGTCACAGCAAGTGAGAACACTCAAAATAGTTATTATCCTAAGTTGGCAAATAAAATACCAAGGCAACAAGCTGAGCAAAGCGTAGCTCAGCATGAAAGTGTTTGGAACAACAGAGGTGTATTTCAAACTTATGATTGGACAATGGCATGTCAAACACTACAGACTAGTGGAAAAGACTATGGCGTGCTATAATCAGAAAACCTGCTGGTTTTGGGTTGCAAGGTAATTTGACAAGTCCTTCAACAGAGGGCACAAGTCTTCCCTACCTCTCTATATACAAACTCTACTGCACTAAGGATACAAACTCTACTGCACTAGAGTTAGGGGAATTAGCTTAATCATGAGGGAAGAAAATATAAAACTTGACTGTCGGAGTTGAATTGGCCGCCCAACCTGTCTCCGGTGGCCAAAGAGACTAACCTGAATTTGTTATGCAGACCTCTCAAACAATTGGCAGGAAGTTCAAATAAACTCCAATGTCAACAAGAAGATAACCAAAATAAAGTAAAAGCAGCGAAAACAGGGTAAACATAATCAACCCAGGGGCAGAACCTGAGCACGTGTGATAAAACTCAACTAGCAGTCACTAAAGCTCTGTTTTGATCTTAAATCAAATGAGAGCAGAAAATATGCAGAAAAAGACTGAAAACAATGCACAAGGCCATTCAGTAGCATTATTCAATGCACATCAAATAGGAGAACAATTCTTGCTCAGATACATAGACCAAAACAACAGGCAATGTGCCTAGTATCAAAAAAAAGGATACATTTTAGAAACGGAGAAACAATATTGTGGAGTACACTATTAGCTACTCATATAGGTCTCAGACAAATTTACTTTTTATTTATGCAACAGCAATAGCTTCGACAAATAATCAGATCAAGTTTAAAAAAGGAACAAAAATATAACCTACATTGAAACATCAGGTTCCTGCCTTTAGATGTTTGAAAGCACAGTTGACATCACCCATCTTATCCCTTCCACCCTATCAATCCCAAATTCCCAATAAACTCAATTCTGTCTTATCAACCAATTTTGACAAGCCAACAAATAGTTTAACTACTTACCCTCAACTCATCACAAATATCTCACAATAACCACATTTGCAGAACTCAGCAGGTGGATATAAGAAAAAATAGTCTTTTTTTTTTTTACTATTTTTTACGAGCATTTGAAGGGTGGACTGTCCCAGCTACAACAGAATAAGACTCACAAAGAAACTATTAGCGATCTTGACAAGTACGGCAGAAGATACCTTGGGACAGCTCGCAGCACCCCCGCGTGTTGACTGCCAAGTGAGACGTTAGCCGTGCTCCTACTACCGCACTGTGCAGCGGCATCAGTGACTGCACACACCCAAGTTCCCCCAATGTCCTACATTCAGAAACCCCACAAACATAAATCAATATTCAACACCCTTAGTAAGAAGCGATCGCTTTAGATCCTCCGATAATTTTAGCAATGATGTGCAGAACAAGGCTTAGTTCGTTATTATTGTCTGTGAGAGACATCAGACTCCACTCAATTAGAATATAAACAGGTATTAAACATGCAGTAACATGTAACTTCTTCTTCTTTTTTGTTCTGAAATGAAAAATTAGATTACATAATAGGTAAGTTTATGAGGAAATGACGAATATAAAAAAAAAACCCATGTGAATATTAGGTTAGATAATTGTCGAGTTAATGAGAAAACGAATGAAAAACAAAAGAAAGCGAGATTACGGATATGGGCGGACCTGGGATTAGTGAAGGAGAGGCGGCGGGGGGAGGAAAGGGAAGGAGGACGGAGGCGGAGAAGAGGCGGCGGGGACGAGCGGAAGGTGGAAGCCCTTGCGGTGGAGATGAGCGATCTGGAGAGGGATCCACGCCAAGCATTCTTTTGCTTCTTCTTGTGGAGTCTGCAAGCAGAGCATCAAGAAAGTGGATTTGTGTGAAGAGAAATGCTAGATGTACAGAATGGGACTTACAGAATGGATTACAGAAATACGTGTCATTGGCAAATTGATTTGAAAAGTATGTGGGTTCCATAAGTTGTTCATTTATGCTTTTTTTTCAAACTTATTTAACTGTTGTTTGTTTAAGTTTTTTTTTATTTTATTTTTAAAACTTATTTTTAACAATATATTTATAAGGACCCACAAATTTTAACTATATATTTTATCAACTTTTATCAAAACTCCTAAAAATTAATTTTAATTAATCTGAAATTTATTTTAATTGCACGTATGCTTTTTATCACCTTAATTAGATCGACAAAATTACTTTAACAAACTTGAACATATCTTTGCGACAAAATCATCGAGCATATATAAAAATTTATTTATTTTGTCGCAGTATATGCTCAAGTTTGTTAAAGTGATTTTGTCGATCTAATTAAGGTGATGAAGAACATACGTGTAATTTTAATAAAGTATGTTTCTTTTGATTTTTTTTTCTACTCAGTGATTTTGGGCACGATCAAATACTTCTCCATCCGTTTAAATAATTTATTTAAATTATCAGTGATGAAAAACGTACGTACAATCAGGAGTGAATCCAGGAAATTAGTTCATGGGAACTTAATTTTTTTTTAACCTGGCTTTTTAAAGAATAAAAACAAATGTTTATTATCTTGGCCGAAACTCGATTTTCTATTTATAAATTTTAAAAACAAAACACACACACACACACAAAATAATCTATCAACAATTCAACAATAGACCGTCAAAACACAACAATTTAATAAAAATTTATAAGGCATCAAAATTGGCTAACAAGACTACAAAATGTTCTGATAAAGTACAATAATACAATAATAAGCTTAAGCCAATATTGTAGCACAAATAAATTTAAAATTTGTGAATCCTACAAAATATGTGGATTCAACATTAGGATGGTAAGACGCAACAATTAAATAAATTATAGATTAATTAAAAGTAGTTTTTAGAAGTTTTTGATAAAAGTTGATAAAATATATGGTTAAAATTTGTGGGGTCTTATAAAATATATTGTTAAAAATAAGTTTTAAAAAAATAAAATAAAAAAATTTAAACAAACAACAGTTAAATGAGTTTGAAAAAAAAAAAAAAAGCATAAATGAACAACTTATGGAACCCACATGCTTTCCAAATCAATTTGCCAATGACACGTATTTCTATAATCCATTCTGTAAGTCCCGTTCTGTACATCTAGCATTTCTCTTGTGTGAATGTGTGACGACAGATGACAGGGTTTTGTAAAGGTTTTGGAAGTGATATGGTGCAGCGCAGGGCAATCAAGTTTCATGCGAGCTGTCCTTTTCTAAATTCAACCAATCGCCACTGAACTTTAATTGAATTTCTACTTAACCACTAAACTTTAAAAAATATCTCAATGGCCACTCAACTTTCAATTGATTTCTATTTAGCCACCAAACTTTAAAAAGTATCCCAATGGTCACCCAACTTTCAACTGAGTTTCTCATATATCACATTACTCATTCGCTTGTAGTACCTAACAAAATATCCTACATGACAAAAGCTCTCTCAATATAGCATAGTAATATTATTAAATCTCCTTCAATCAAGAAAAGTCTTATTCTTTCAAATACGCCATATTTCTTCAATATAGCATAATAATATTATTAAATCTCTCTCAATTAGTAAAAGTGCAATACTCAAATACGCCATATTTCAAAGAAATTGAAAGCGTTTTAATTTTTTTTTTCAACCAAATTCATATGAATTAGGCGTGCTTGAATAGTACATTTTTGTTGATAGTATTATTACAATATTACTACACTTTGTCGGAAGATTATTTGCCACATAGGATATTTCGTCGGTGTATTGCAAGCGAATGAGTAATTGGTGATATATGAGAAACTTAGTTGAAAGTTAGTGGGCCATTGATATACCTTTTGAAGTTCGGTGGGTAAATAGAAACCAATTGAAAGTTGAGTGGCCATTGAGATACCTTTTAAAGTTCAGTGGTTAAATAGGAACTTAATTAAAGTTCGGTGCCATTGGTTAAATTTACCCCCTAAGAAAACCATAATTATTAGGGAATTTGGCACAAATGATCCCTAACTTTTGTCTTCAGTACATAAATGGTCCCAATGTTTATTTTTTGATACAAAAGTCCCTAACATGTGTGTTTTAGTACGCAATTAGTCTTTATTTGATGAAAAAGATAAATATACCCTTAGTTATAATTAGAGAAAATTACATTTAAATTTCTAATTTTTACAAAATATACAAATAGGTCAAATACATTTATTAAATAATATTTAATTTTAATTAATATATCATTATAGTCATGTGAATTAAATTTTTCATAAGAGAAAAATATTAAATTATTATGTTTTAAATATATGTAATTGATATGTGATGTAAAAACTTATAAAAATTAAGTTAAATAATTAACAAAATGACGTATAATTTTATGATATTTGTTGATATCCGAAGCCCGACCTCTCACATCAATCACATAATTTTTCGATTAGCCAACTAATGGGAAATGCCGACACGATCCTAGTTATGAGGACAATCCGGTCGGACCTCTTCCCTAGCCTTGACCGAAGTTTCGGTTTTGAAAATGTATTTAGGTGGGACCTCAACCATGGTCCATGAATATTGAGTCGGAATTCATCCGCTGTCAAGCTGGTCAAGCTAACGTCCTTTCAAGTTAGTGCTAGTTGCCACAATTAATGCAAAATGTCACTTGAATAAATGTGTCAAAAAGAGAATGTTTTGTAAATAATTAATCTTGAACTTGACATTAATTAAATGTCATGATTGCATATTTTTCTATAAATACTAAAAAGAGATGTCCTTGTAAGTAATTAATCTTTGAAATGAAAGCACAATTAGAAAGTTTATATAATCAGGTCTTCCATCATATATTTACATATCTACTATTCATTATGTCCATACCCGACATAAATACTCAATATTAAGTTGGCTTGGAAACGGTACAAACCATTTTTCAACGTCAACAATATTGAACAAATCTTATTATATTTTTATTTAACATAAAAATACTAATAAAAATTAATATACACATTATGTGTTGTTTATTTTTGAACGATAATAAAATAATAAATTAAAATATGAATAATACAATTGAATCTCTAATATTTGTAGTTGATAAACATTGTTCAATTAAATAAAAGTATTTGAGCATCAAATTTGTGAAAAAGTTTTTTTGTTATAACGATAAAATAAATTTAACTTTTAAATAATGTAATTAATTAATAATAAAAATAATAATTTTATTTGACATATTTATTAATAATTGTGAGCTTAAATTTTAGTTATTTTATAATAGTTCGTAAAATATACAAAAATAATTTAGTATATTATTAATTTGATCAATAAAGTGTTAATTAAAAAAATGAATTTTTTAGTTTTTCTTTAAATTTTTACAAAATAATAATAATAATATAATACACATTTGTATTTTTTTCCAAATGTTAACAACCCAACTACAATTTTTCTTTATTAAAATTAAGGATATATTAGTCTTTTTTATCAATTAAGGATTAATTAAGTACTAAAATACATAGGTTAATGACTTATATGTCAAAAAGTAAACGTTATGGACCATTTCCACACTGGTAGTAGTTCAGGATCATTTGTGCCAAAATCCCTAATTATTATCGTTATTATTATGGAAATTGGCACAAATAGTCCCTAACATTTGCCTAGAAATGATCCTTAACATTTTTTTCCACAGAATTTCTTAACATTTGTGTTTTGGTACACAATTGATTTTTATTTGATGTAAAAGACAAATATGCATTTAGTTTTAATTAAAGAAAATTATAATTAGATTTTTAACATTTACAAAATGTGCAAATAGATCGATACATTTATTAAATAATATTTAATTTAACATATTAAATATAACACTATAGTCATGTCAATTAAATTTGTCATAAGAAAAAAATATAAAATTATTGTGCTTTAAGTATATGTAATTCCTATACGATGTGAAAAACTTGAATAAAAATTAAGTTAAATAGATAACAAAATGACGTATATAATGTTCTAACATTGAACCAATATTATTATGTTTTTTCTTTAACATAAAAATACTAATAAAAATTAATTTACACATTATGTATTCTTTTTTTTTGAACGATAATAAAATAATAAATTAAAATATGAAGAATAGAGTTGGAACTCTAACATTTGTAGTTAATAAATGAATAGTACAATTAAATAAAATATTTGAACATCAAGTTTGAGATAAAGTTATTTTTCTTTTTATATTATAACGATAAAATAAAAGTTTAAATTTTAAATAATATAATTATTTAATAAAAAAATTATTTAACATGTTTGTTAATAATTATGAGCTTAAATTTTAGTTGTTTTATAATAATCCGTAAAATATACAAAATAATTTAGTATATTATCAATTTGGTCAATAAAGTGTTAATTTTTTTTTTTAAAAAAAAGAACTCTCTAGTTTTCTTTAATTTTTGGGATTTTGGTGCAAATGGTCCCTAACGTATATCCTTAGTGCATTTTTTGTCCATAATCTTTCATTTTTTGCTAGGAGATCCCTAATTATGATATTGAGTGCAAAAGTGGTCCCTATGGACGATTACATCCAAATGTGCCGTTAATTAGGTGAGTGTAGTGCAATCTCTTTTATTTTGTCTTTACTTGCATGGGCAAAATCGTCAAATTATATTTTTTTCTTTTTCTTTTTTCCTTTTACTCTTCATATTGCCCACTTCTATTACATGTTTTGAAAAGAAAAAAAAACCATCAACGCATGAAGGCTTCTACTTCCACTTCCACTTCCACTTCCACTTCCACTTCTATTTTATAATTTTTGAAGTTTGTTTTGCCAAAGAAGATGGGTGATTCTTGGAAGATTTGATTTTTAGGTTTTATGTGCGGAGTTGGAAGATTTGATTTTTGAGTTTTATGTGCGGAGTTGGAATATTTGATTTTTGGGTTCTTGCAAGATTAGGTTTTGGGGTTTTATGTGGAGGAGTTGTAAGATTTGGTTTATGGGGTTTTTTGGTTTATCTGGTAACATTTTTAATGTGTATTATAATTGTTGGATGAATAAATGAAAATTGTTGGAGATGAAAGTTGTTGGAGATGAAAATTATTAGAGATGAAAGTTGTTAAGGATGAAAATTGTTGGAGATAAAATTGTTGGAGATGGTGCAAAGATAGTCCATAACCTTTTCAGTGAAGGTGTGTGAATGGTCCCTAACGTTTCAGATGTATATGTGATCCTTAACGTTTTCAGTAAAGATATTCAAGTGGTCCATAACCTTTTCAGTAAATGTGCACAAATGGTCCCTAACATATGTAAAATGGTGCAATATTAGTCCTAAATCTATTGAAAAAGTTGCACGAACATTCCCTCAAACAAAATTTGCAGAGAATTTTTCAATTAATTGGTGTCATTTACATATTTGCAAAACCAGAGAAATTTTCTAAAAAAAAAAAAAACATAGAAACCACATTTGAGACCTACAAATTATGAGTGTCATTTACACATTTGCAAAACCAGAAACATTCTATCGCACATCAGTCATCATCCAACGCAATTTGTTTTTTTCTCCTTTGGTTCAATTTAATGTTTTACAATGATTGAATGAAGATTTTTCGCGTTTCATGTGTGTTAAGAGTTTTTTTTTTCCTTTAAAATTCTCAAACCATTGTTGGGCAATATGAAGGATAAAAGGAGAAAAAAAAAGTGATTTGACAATTTTGCCCCTGCAAGTAAAGACAAAATAAAGGAGATTGCACTACACTCACCCAACTAACGGCACAATTGGATGGAATCCGTCACTAGTTTTGCAACCAAAGGCATAGGTGAGGGACCTCCTAGCCAAAAATGAAAGGTTTGGACAAAAAACGCTCTAAGGACATACATTATAGATCATTTTGCTTAAAATCTCTTAATTTTTTCTAAAAAAAAATAGAACTATTGGACCTATTTGCACTTTTTATAAAAGTTAGAAATCCAATTACAATTTTTTCTAATTAAAATTAATAGTATATTTGTCTTTTTTTTATCAAATAAGAACCAATTACGCATCAAAACACATAGATTAAAAATTTTTGTGCAAAAAAATAAACGTTATGGACCATTTCTGTATTGAGGGAAAATATTAGTAAACATTTGCACCAATTTTCCTTATTATTATTAGAAAAATTTGTACTTTTGGTCCCCAATCTATACAGTTTGTTACTAATCTACCATCAACTAATTTTTATAGTATCAAACATATCAACATTTGCAATTTGTTGCAAATCATGTCCCCACTAACATATTTTGACCGATTTGCCATTTAAATAAAAAAAATAGAAAAAAAGCTAAAAACAACAAAAAATTTTAAAAAAAAATACAAATGAAGTCCCATAACTTTGAAAAAATACAAAGTAACTAATTCCTCCACCCCAACCCCCCAACCTAATCATAGCCACAACCTCTACACCACCTCCACACCACCTTCACAAACCCCGCATTCATCGGAAATCATTTTAATTACAATAATAGATCAATTTTTTGAGCCCGAAAAGGGACATAGCATTGACAATTCAAATTTGTGGATTATAGAATAGCAGCGACGATCAACCACCGCCCATGAGAAATGCAACTACTCTTGGTGGCCTTGCCAGCTGTGCACAAAGGGGTAAATTTGTGGCTATTTTTACAGCTGTGGCTTTTCCAGTTTGCGCCTGTGGGGTAGTTGCTTTCATGGCCGAAGATATTTCGACAATTTCATTTTCTAGGGTTTAGATTTGAGCAAGTCCGATAGCTATTTTTGCTTCTTCGGAGGGGGCTCTTCTTCTTTCTCCTCCATATCTGAGTACGAAATCGGAGAGTGTCGGGATCCATTTTGGTCACAACACCGAACGCCAAATATGAGCCCATGAACGGCATCAAAGAAGAGCTAAAAACTCTCGCCACCGATGAAATTTTCAACCACAGAAGTCCACTTGCTTTGGAATCCGACCAAAATGGATTGGGTGGGGTGGGGTGGGTGGGGTGGGGTGGTTTTGTACTTTTAAAAAGTTATGAGACTTCATTTTTAATTTTTTTTTAATTTTTGTTTATTTAAAGAGGATGGCAAATCTTCTAAAATCTGTCAATAGGGACATAATTTGTAACAAACGGTAAAGGTTGGAGATGTTTGATACTATAAAAATTAGTTGATGGTAGATTAGAAGGGAAAAACCACCAAATTGTTGAGGACCATTTTCAAAAGTATAAAATGCTTTAGTGATTTCCTTAGAATTTTTATTATTTTTTCAATCCTAAGTTGGAAAATATTTTCCTACGAACATTAAGAATATTTTCCATGGAAAATTGGCCAATCAAACACTAGCCTAAAAGAATATTTTCGAGCTAGCCTAAAAGAACATATGTTTTTGTTATATTGCAATTTTGACTTAAACCATAACAAAGTACTTATCTTAAGCCCTTGAGCAAAATATAAATTTTATAATAGATTGAACCATTAACAATGTATTACTTTCTTTATTGACAAATTTGTTTGGGTCACAAATAATCACAATCAAGTCTTATGACTCTTATTGCCAATGCAAATTTTTTTCCTCAAAAATCACATATAATTTCTGGTTTTATCATGGTGTAGCAGCTCAAATAAATTTTAAAACCTTGTCAATTTGATTGTAGTGCCATTTCGGACTCTAAAAAAGTGGCACTCAATCAAACGAAGATGATTGCTATGGCATGTATATGTGTGAGCCATAAGCAATAAGAGAGAATTACATGTACAAGATGTAAATTTTTCAAGATTCCTGTATAGCACTATTTTTCAAAATTCCTGTACCAATGTCAATGTACTTTAAAATGTTCCAGAAATTTCATTGAACTTTCAAAAGTGAATTCCACATGTCACTCCATTACATTTCGTTAAAAAAGTTAATAGATGTGGTGATGTGGCATACTAATATGTACACATGGCACATTAAATTTACCACATCAACAAAAAGACACTGACATGGCATATAGTCTATTTAAAAACTAGTTAGAATGAATAAAAAACCAAAAAAATTAAACATCAGAACATAATGGGTTGAGCCATCGGACCCACGGGCAGCTCTGTCCAATTGTCATCCATATATTAGTATGTTGGAATAAGTTTACCGTGTCAACTTGAGTTGTGAGTAAGTTGTGAGTAAAGTAGGCAACATACTTTTCATACAATATGTGTACCCTATAAGTATGTTGTACCTTAAGTAAAATATAGTCGCTTGAGCTACTTTGAGATATGAAAAATATTGCCCATTTTTACACGAAAAGGAAATTATCCTATGAACAAATATGATGGCTCAACCTTATTTGATAGTCATATGTGATTGATGAGTGCTTCCAAGTCGGTAATTGAGACTATGTGCCAATGCATGATGGTTTGGAACTTTATGTGGATCGAGAGCCTTGTATATGCCCATTTGTGCTCTATGAGATCTTGAAGTCTACTATATCATATACTCTGTTAAAATGAACCATAGCGTATGTGATAATATAACATTCATTTAAGTAAATTTGTACCCCGAGGCTTATGAAGCCATATGAATAAGGGGTTTATGGAACCTATAGGGCTTTACGGAGTCATTGTATCCAAGCTTATGGAGTCATATGAATAAGGGTTTACGGAACCCATGACTTACAAAGTCCTTGTACCTATGGAATACTATATTTGAACAAGTACTTGTAGCACAGGTGTACAAATGTAACTTAAGAATTGGACCAATCAAGATAAAAGATACTCTTATGTGCAATATCACACATGCACCACGTGTTTGCTAATTTGAATGTCCTTATTCAATGAAGTTTCATGTCAAGTTGTATATGAATCAAGACTATTTGGATGTTGTTGGATAAAATGGATGTTATCGACAAATGGAGAATAATATATGCGAGTCACAGGAAAAGTGGATCTTTGGTCGTATTACTCGAGGCATCCCGACTTGTATAAGCACGGGGCCACTATTGTTGTGCATGTGGACCAATATGATGTCATAATCATGGACTTCTTGGGGTCTGACTTTAAAATCTCTTAGAAAGTGCTATCTAGCTAGTCTATACTATATTTATGTTTAAGTCTTCTTAATATGTTGTAAAAGAGGAAATTGTAAACTACACACTTTTGTTATAATAGTAGTTGTATCCGAAATTTATGAAAACTTACTTCAAGATGTTATGATGTGCCATGGGCAATTTTTTGTTGACTTGTAAAAAAAGCATCTTATTCTTTTGTTTAATAAAAGTAACTTATGTTTCTTATCTTTAAATCGAGACATTATGATTTGTCATGTTAACATTGAAAAAAGTTGATTACTAGTCCCTTCAATCCCCTTCTCTATTCAAACCATATATTCATTCTATCTACAAATCAAAGGTGGGGGTCGGCATCAAATTTTCTTCCTTATAATTAATCGCCTCACTCATTATTTCATATTACACACACCCATTAAGATATCATTTTAGATATCTAGTTACTATAAACCAAATAATATGACATGCACGATTTCTTAAATGACTTTTAAAGAAAACGAGAGTAAGAAATGAATTTAACCAAGTCAAATTTAGGAAAAATTTCACTATCTAATGGGTATCAATGCCCTTATATCAGGGTATCAATAGCCGACCAAGTAGAAAAAACAACAACGAGGTTGATGATTGCCTTCACTACACATTTTAATTCGGAACTCGAACAGATAGATGTATGTACTGCATTCTTACATGTGACTTGGATAAAGTTATATACATGGCACAGTTTCAAGGCTTTGCAGTTAAAAAAAAACATGATCAGTTAGTGTATTTGTTAAAGAAGTTCATCTATGAGGCTTAAACAAGTCCTTAGACAGTGGTACATTAGATTTGATACTTTTGTCTTAAGTGCATATTTGACCAAGCTTAAATTATTTAAACTTGTCAAAAAAATTTTTTATCCATACATTTTGTCGAATCTACAATTTACTACTCACTACTCACTTATTATTCACATATTCTATAGGACCTACAACTTATAAATACTTAAAAAATAATTTCAATACTACCGAACATGTACTTAAAAATAGGAATTAAAAAGAGTAGTTATGATAGTTGTTTATACCATAAACTTTTTTTTAAAGAGTAAGAAGTCTATTTGATCCTTTATGTAGATGATATATTGGACCTGAGTATGATTGGAATTGAGAAGATAAAAGAAGTACTCAAATTTGAATTTGACACAAAAGATTTGGGTCTAAAAAAAAAATTGCTAGGTATGAACATTGCAATAAATATACCTAAATCTAAGTTGACTTTCACACAAACTCATTACTTAAAAAATTTGGTGAACAAATTTGGCATGAAAGACTCAAAGCAAGTGATCGACTTGCATAATACTTCTTAATGTCTAGTTCACAATCACATGAAAATGAAACTAAAAAGAGTCAAATGAACAAAGTCTCATATGCAAACGTCATTAGCCCAGCGATGTACTTCATGGTGAGTGCCAGACCTGATCTTTCATATGTTATAAGTATTCTTAACAGATTTATGTTCAATTAAAAAAAAAAAAAAAAAAAAAACTATATTAGTTTGTACTAAAGTGGTTACTATGATACATTAAAATGAACTCTTATATTAGGTTAACATATGAAAAGGAGTGTGATGAATTGAAATTAATAGGCTTTGTTGATTCTGATTTTGCTGCAAATATGGATAATAGAAAATCAATCCATGCCTATTACTTTACTCTAGAAGGTAGATGCATTAGTTGAAAATCCAAGCTATATAGTCTATTGTTGCTTTGTCAAACAATAAAGCACAATACAATGTCACTATAAAAGTAGAAAAGGAAGGGGTTTGGTTACAAAACTTCTTATTTGAGTAACAGTTGTTAAATTATAAATTATGCATATATACAGATAGTCAAAATGCTTTATACTATTTCAAAAATCTCATTTATCATGAAAGAATTAAACATATACATATAAAATTCTATTTTGCTAGAGAAAGGTTAATGTAGGGTGAAATAATTATAAAAAAGATATCCATCAATCATAATCCAACAAATATAGGAAAATTTCAAAGTTGTTCAAATTTTTTGCACATTGATGACAACTGATTTTTGTTATAGGTACAAGGCGACGAAGAGTAGAGTGGTCTTGCACATTACACTATATCCTATTAGTGAAACCCCAAAAGTGAACCAAGGTGAAATTAATGAAGTTGTGCTCCACTTATGCGATTTGAGTGGAACATAATGCTAAGAATTGAAAACACGACTTTGTAACAGTTCCACCCTCTGAGATGATGCCACATTTATTCCACTAACCTACGTATAAACAGATCTCAGGAGGAGAGAGAGAGAGAGAGAGAGAGAGCTAGCTAGCTACACAATTAATTTGTTGTTTCCTCTCACTTGGCTTGTATGAGAATTGTCTATTTGCACTATTCGAGTTCTACTTATGGGGTTTTCTGGGATATTTGATTCTAGAACTTCTTTTGTAATATTGGAAGA
Organism: Forsythia suspensa; assembly: GCA_023638005.1. Lineage (NCBI taxonomy): Eukaryota > Viridiplantae > Streptophyta > Magnoliopsida > Lamiales > Oleaceae > Forsythia > Forsythia suspensa. Next base: position 29,308,740 of record CM042670.1, on the reverse strand, counting down.
AATAAAGGGTCTAATCAATACATCTTTGTATTTTGTCATTTGGACATTCTTTTGTAATATTGGGAGCATGGGCAAATCTAGGAATTTTTGGAGATCGGACTACTATTGATTTTTTTTTTTTTTTGTATTTGAAGACCGAGCTGCTATTAAAAAAAATCACACTAATTTTTTTTATACTATAAAAATGATTTTTTCCAGGGAGTTTGGTCACGCCCCCCAAATCTGCCACTAATTGGGAGAAATAAAGGATTTAATTAATAGATCCTTGTATTTCTTCCTTTGGAGAGTAGTTTGTGAGTGTTTGGAGTTTGGTTTGTTTAAGGGTTCTTGAGGAATATTGTTTATGAGACTTGGCTGATTTAACTTCAATCTGTTTTCAGTTGTGTTTTGGTTAGATTTTTAGTGGATATAGTGAATTCAGTGCATGTGTTGTCTAAGAACTGACTAAATCTCTAAGATTGAACGAGGTAAATATATTATGTGTTCATTTTTAAATTTATACAAGCTTACTACGTTGATTTACAAATTCTGCGTCAAAACAACATAACATAAATATTGGAAATGGAAAGAGTTAGATGGTGTTCTCTTTGCGTTCCAGTTTTGTGTTTTGAATTTTGAATTTATTTTGAGTTTTGTGTTTTGAGTGTCCGTTTTGAGATTTATGAAAAGACATATTTTTTGTCATTCTTGAAAAGTATTTCTCAAAACAGAAAATTTGAAAACATGTTTACTTTTAAATTTAGAGAAATTATTTTGTATAATATTTTATTCAAAAAATTTGATTATTCAATAAATTCTAATAGTTTAATGCTAATACATTTGAATACTTTGTCAAAATAGTTTAATGCTAATACATTTGAATATTTTGTCAAAATAGTTTAATGTTAAAACAATTGAATAGTTTAATGTCGATACACTATATAAAGAAACAAAATATACAACATTTTCATGGAATCATGTACGACTCATTGATAGTCATTCTACATTTGTGTAGCAATTTGATTCATGACTTGTCCCATTTGAGCTGTTTGACTAGCATCAAAATATATAGGCTTCTTGATCTTGACTTGACTTCGATATATCTTGAAATACCATATTCTCCCCAAAATACTCAACGAACAATGTATCTAAAGCATGCTCATGTCGAATAAAATTGTGTATTGCACAACATGTGGTAGAGATTTGTCTTTGTCTCGTCAGTGAATAATTGATAATCAATTTCAAAATAGGAAATTTTGCTTTTAAAACTCCAATGCACCGTTCAATAATATTACGACACGATAAATGTCTATAGTTGAAAAGTTATTTCTTCCCATGCAGTCTTCTCCCGTCCAACATAATCACGTAGATGATATCTTTGACCTCTATAAAGGACAAGAAAACCAAGCATGTTTGAAAATCCAGAATCAACAAGGTAAAATTGATCTGCACAAAAACAATTTGCTTACATACTATAACATTGATCAAACAATGTAAAATTGATCTCAAATCTCTCAAATAAATCAAAGTTATCAATTGTTTACAATGAAAAGTACATAAATAGTAAAATTATTGTAAACCTAGTATAATTTGAAAATATAACTACAAACTAATCACAATAGAGTTCTAAACGAAAAAGAAAATAAAAATCTGAAGCTGCATTCGTATTTTCAACATGTACATGCACGCCCCCGTTCAAAAAATTATTTTCTAGCTGCATTTCTTCATCTGAGTTGGCCGGAAGCCGAGTGGATGCATTGCTCAATCCTCCAGTAGCTGTAGTGCCGCTAAATATCTCCCCTGGAATGTGGTAGTGATTATACCATTCCCTCTTGAAAATTTTGTAATCCGACTTGTTAATCTAATATTGAAAAATGAAGCATCGTTATAAGTATGTGCAGCAACAAAAGATAAACAGTTAATGATGAAAAAAATTATTAATAAACATATATACCGTATAAAAGTGTTGCCAAACATTTGATTTCACTTTCTCGTAAAGAATTTCGATAAAAACATGTTTGTTCTCATCAAACCATGACATTGAATTCTTATTCTTAACTCTGTGACCACCCATATTCTATATTGAAGATTACAACAAGGAAGCGTGTTTAAATAATGACATAGTTAGAACTATCAAGAAAAGTAAAAACATGGACAATAATGTATACAATTTATTTTTACCTATTTCTATGAAGAAGTATATTTAAGATGCCAAAAGGTACAACCTATATACACGTGGATATACAGAACAAGACAACAAGAGCTCGAAACCACCAAATATTGAAACAAAGAAATAACCAAGGGAAAATTCATTTGGAAATAGGGTATAGGCATGGAGCTTTTAACAATGATGTATGCACAGCATGTACATTGAATCTGTGAATTAATATGATTTATGTCATGCCAGAATGTCCAAATATGCCTTTTTCTTTTAAAACAACTAACCCACATATGTTTAAAAATGAAAATCCTCTACATTTTGATAAGAGGGCAAATTCGAATTTCCAAAAATAAGATATTACTTATCTAATCGTTGGCTTAGGCACACGATTAGAGTGCTAACTCAGTATTTTGGTCAGGCTAGTTACCATGACCTTGGTAACAGAGTTAAGGCTGGAGCTGGAAGGATCGTTGGATGGCAAATGGTCCATGAGAGAATCGGGTTCCGGCAAGGTCGATAGGCAAAACTACAAACTTGGCTTCAACAATACCTTTTGCTTTGTCCATTCAAGAAAATTGTCCAGCCAAACACTTGAGCATGAGGCAAACACTTGCATAATAGTAACTCTCTCTCTCTCTCTCTCTCTCTCTCTCAAACATGAGCATAGGCAAATATATATATAATAGTAACTCTCTCTCTATCTCTATATATATATATATATATATATATATAGCTGTGAGTAGTATCTACAATAGCCAAAAGGGATTATTCTCCACTACAAGAGCACTCTAACATTGAATTTTTTTTATATGCATAAATGTGATTACATGAAGGAGTTTCAAAATCTTTTTTTATGGTGTCTTGAATTATTTTTGATTTATGTCGAATTATAAATGAAAAACGAGAAAGCTGAATTTTGTAAAAAAAAAAATAAAATTACTACAGCAGGAAAAAATGAACCCATTTTGAAGCTTGAGCTTCTTGCTGAATTTGAAAGCTCATTCAACTTCAAAGCTACAAAAATTAATACTACAACACGACAAAACTGATTTTTCAGTTGAATTTGAAGATCAAATTGAACCCATTTCAAAAATACTACAAAAAAAATATATATATATCAATTATACCCTAATTACAAACCCCCCAAATTATACCATTTCCATTGAATCCATTTCTACAAATGAAACCCTATTTATAAATCCCAAACCTAAAAACCCTAAGTCAAGTCACCACAAAACCATATTCAACCCTCAATTTATAAATAAAAAAATATAGTACTGACCTAATTCGAATCAACAACGAAGAAATTGATGGATGGATTACAATAGAAAATAAGAGGAGAGAGGAAGAGAAATAGGAAAATAGAAAGAGAAAAGGGAAAATTATACCTCGGCGGGAGAGATTTCGGTGGTTTTCGTTGAAGAGGGAAGTGAAGGTTAGTGCTGGAGAGTTGAGGAAGAGAACATGTATAATTGTTGGAGATAAAATAAAAAAAAAATAAAATTGATGGGAGGGTGATTTGAAACCAAGACCAGCAAAATGAAAATGGATTGTTTTCCGCATTTTTACCATTTTGGAAGTTGGGTGCGTTTTGTACAGAAAATGACCAAAACGGTTAAAATTTTATTTTCCATTTTCTTTGTAAATTTTTGAGATGTTTTTCAAAATACATTTTTCAAAATGGGTAACTAAACACGTTTTCACAATTTTGAAAAATGAAAATAGAAAATGGGTTGAAAAATGGTAAAGAAAACATAGCCATTTTTGCAAGCATGAATCTCGTTTTATTTCCAATGCTTCCGCTCTCCCCTGCGCCACTAGTTGTTTGGGCTTGATGGTTGGAACCCATTTTTTGTTTTTGAAAGCCCTCATTCGTTAGCGTATATTTTTCATTAATTATAAATTTATTATGGAAAAATTACCTAAAAGTCACCTCCAAGTGACTTGTTTCAAATTAGGTCAAAATAATTTTTAAAATTGTCAATAAGTCATATTCTTCAACATTTTTTCATATTAATTTTAAAATTATCCATGTAATTCATATTTGCCCTCGGCACTACTGTTCCCGCCACCACCACCACCACCGCCACCGCCACCACCACCACCACCACCACCACCACCACCACCACCACCACCACCTACTTTCGATAATGGAATTCAAAAAGACTAACGATAGGGAAAAGTAGGAGCAGCGTCATAATTACATTGTGGAGTATATAAAAAATTCAAGTGGAAATATTGAAGGATTTTGCTAGATTGGGAAGTGCAATTTTGACTCAAATATATGCTGTGATGCATTCTCCGGACCATGCGTTACTCATATTTATGGTTGCAGTCAGCCCAACAATGGTGGTCATTGCTCTAATGTTTATTATAAGACTAGTAGGAGGTCACAAACAAGTCAGATTATCTAATGGATTTTTTATAGCATATGCCTCCTTTTGGCTGCTTATTTGATGGGTGTCATGCTCGTTGAAGATCTTGTCGATTTGAGCCACATGTAATTAGAATATTCACAGTAATTTTGTTTATTCTACTGTTTATTATCATGTTGTGTTTTTCTCAGGAGACAAGAGTACCAGCAGAAGAGACACTTCTATCAGAGTCACATAAATAAAACCTACGAAATATGAAGATGATACTCAAGAGATCATTTTTAGTGAAGTTGAAGATGAAAAACCAAAAGAAGTAGAAAGTTAGTATCTCCAACATTCATCACTTAGTAGGAGAAATTCTGAATGAAAACCTGATTGTGGGCAGAGGTGGAAAAAATATTGATAAAGAGATTGAGGATATTGAAGAACAATTACACGTATGAGAATGTGAAATTGCAGATGAAGTGGATGATGAAATTTCTCAACAAAAATGTATTATACAAAATAGTATCACAAAATATTTTTTTGTGTTGTTAGTCATGTGTGTTGTTTGATGCTGTATTATACAAAACAGTATCACAAAATATTATCATAATAGAAATGACATAGAATTCATATATGTGCTCAGAATTTCTATTATAATATGTTTTCGGAATGGTCTCGACAAGTCGGTCAAGATCAGTTACTTTGCCACTGCATACGATAAATTTTAGCCGCTTGAAGTCTTCTCTGTAACTTAAAATAGAAATCTTTAATTTTTCTTGTCAAAAGAGTATCATACATACTAAAAGAGTATCACAGATAAATGTATCTTAATATATTAGTATTATACATGAAAATATCTTAATAAAACAGTATCACATACACAAATTACAATCCAATAAAATAACAATATCATAGATTAAATAATAATAATATCATAGGTTGAAATATTATCATAATAAAACGAGTTAATTACACTAATGGTCCCCATTCTTTCAGGTTTGTAAAGATTTCATCTCCATTCTTTTTTTAGCAAATATCATCCTCATCCTCATTCTTCTATTTATACTCACAGATGGTCTCCATATCACTATTTTTTTACTATTCTAACAATTCTTAGACAATTTTACCCCTTGACTTAAATAAATTAAAATTATGGGAGAAAAAATACAATGAAAATATTGTGATTGGATCCTAAACCTTTTCAAAAGTACAAATAAATCTTAAACTATTTTATTTTATTCAAATAAGTGTTCTTCCTCCAACTAAAAAAGAATCACTATTTTCTAACTTCCATCAGCTTGGGTGCATTTTTACTCTTACTAGAATCTAGGACGCCAATAATAGACCCATCGCTAGATTGACCTTTCGAGAGAATTCCATTGGACAATGGGGGATTGAATTGGAGAAAATCCCAACTTCTTGTTGTGTGCAAATTGAAAATTCAATTAGGAACTACACGAACTACTCTGGGCAAATTGAAAATTCAATTTGTGTGTTGTATTTCTACTGAAACTAACCTTGTGGGGTGGGGTGGGGTGGGAAAATTCTTTTTTAGTTGGGGAAGAACACTTATTTGAATAAAATAAAATAGTTTAAGATTTATTTGTACTTTTGAAAAGATTAAGGATCCAATTGCAACATTTTCATTGTATTTTTTCCCCATAATTTTCATTTATTTAAGTCAATGGGCAAAATTGTCCAAAAATTGTTAGAATAGTGAAAAATAGTGATTTGTGGACCATCTGTGAGTATAAATAGAAGAATGTGGATGATATCTGCTAAAAAAAGAATGAGTATGAAATTGTTATAAACTTGAAAGAATGAGGACCATTAGTGTAATTAACCCAAATAAAACTAGTATCAAAGATAAAAACATGGTATAAGTATACCTATATCACTTTATCTAAATAAAATAGTATCATAAATCTGTTTTACTAGTTGAAGTAATTATATTGTTCTTAAAATGCTCCATTAGTAGTACAAGTCCATTGATACTGTTTGTATTCAATAACATTATCATATATTAGATTTCATAGGTATTTTACTAGTTGAAGTAATTATATTATTCTTAAAATACTCCATTAGTATTATAAGACTATTGATACTGTTTGCATTCAATAACATTATCATAAATTAAAATAGTATCATTTATTTAACAGTATCAAATATAAATGCATGGTGTAAGTGTACCATAGCACATTATGTATACAAAACAGTATCATAGACAAAACAATATCATATATAAAATTAAGTACAAGATGTTTTAATGGTTGAACTAATGATATTGTTCTTCAAATGCTCCATTAGTAGTACAAGTTAATAAGTTTAAACATTGTCATAAATAACATTATCATAGGTTAAATAATAGAATTATAGGTTGAAACATTGTCATAATAAAACAGTATCAAATATAAAAGCGTGGTATAAGTATATCAATGCAAATTATATAAATAAAACAGTATCATAGATAAAACAAAAAGATTGAAACAATATCATATGTTGAAACATTATCATAATAAATAGTATAAAAAATAAAAGCATGGTATAAGTATACCAATTCACATTATCTAAATAAAACAGTATCATAGATAAAACAAAGAAATTGATACAGTATCATATGTTGAAACATTATCATAATAAAACAGTATCAAAGATAAAAGCATGATATAAGTATATCAATTCACATTAATTCAAATAAAACAGTATCATAAAACTATGCACAAGATATTTTAATGGTTAAAGTAATGATGCTGTTTTAATAGATTGAAACAGTATCATTGGATGAAACATTATCATAATAAAATAGTATCACAGATAAAAGCATGATATAAGTATACCAATTCACATTATCTAAATAAAACAGTATCATAGATAAAACAATATCATAAAACTAAGCACAAGATATTTTAATGGTTGAAGTAATGATACTGTTTTAATACAGTATCATAGATTGAAACATTATCATAATAAAACGATATCAAAGATAAAAATATGGTATAAGTATACAACTGTACATTATCTAAATAAAACAGTATCATAGATACTAGTGGTTTAATATATCAACATATTAAATGTATCTTAATATTTTACTATCATTAAAAACAAAGAAAAAAATCAGCAAATTTCACTATCATTAGAAACAATATCAAGCATTTTGCATGTTCTAACATAAAACTCTAACTCATAGCAACTACATTAACAAAAACTAGTTGAATCAGTTCACCAAACTCCATTCATTAATGACATTGCATATGTTTCAATTGGAACAATATCTCAACATTTCCATAGTTATTTTTAATCGAAAATGGTTTCTTTATACAAAAAAAATAAAAAATGTTTGCCATTGAAATAGCAGCCTTCGAATTGTTTGTATACGGTTACAGGTTACTGTGAGAAAAATCAAACATAAGAAGAAGATGAAAATTGCTAAAAGTAAATGGATGAGTTTCTAAATAGGTAGTGGGATGATTTCATAGGTTTTTATGTGTTTAAATGACAGTTTTTGTAATTGGAGGGCATATTGGTCTTTTAATAATAAAGTATGACTATAGTTGAATTAAGATTAGATCATATGACTTTTTAGTCCACTATGACATTAACAGTGACCGGCCCAAAATTTTCCCATTTATTATTGTTTCTTTGATTATAAGAAGTAAAATGTTACTAACCTTTTAAAGGTAGGCAAAGTAACTAATTAAATAGTAACAAGTAATCTAGTTGTGGACTACGTCTAGAAAGATTCGAGCAACATGAAATTAGCATTTGCATGGTAAATCGCAAAGATGATCTGTTTTATGGACCGCGCTACTTGTACAATCTCTTTTACCACCACACTTACAACATGATGATGTGGCACAATAAATTAAGGGAAATTAGTCCAAGGTCCAAAAGCGGGAACTAAAGAAGACCAGCACAAAAGCGGGAAAAAAAGTGAATTAGTCCAAAAAGGTGGAAATTGCTGGAACCAAGCCCAAAAAGGAGGAAATAGCTGGAACAAAAGCAGAAACGGCAACCATATTCTCCGACCTGCGAAATTTTTCTTTCCAACACTAATCTACCATTTTCGTCGCGCTTCTTCCACCTTGACCACATAAATCGAACAATGGATAAAGGTAAATGTGTTATTTGAAGGGAAATTAAAAAAATTGAAATTTTTATTCTGTAATTTATTGAAGAAAAATGTCCGAATTGTAGTTTTTATAATTTTGGTGTGTTTATTTTCTTGAAATGTAGCTTCTTTAATATTCAGTATGTAATTTATATAAATTTGGTATGTTTATTGAATTTTGGTTTTTATATCCAGGAAACAACAATTTCTATTTTGATGATGAGATGGTTGATATGAATGTTGGAGTTGTGGATGACAATAATGTTGAAGAATCTGATATTGACAAAGTAAGAGAGAATGTGAACATATTGGATGATGATATCTTAGGGGAAAATAGTGCGATTGTGCCTAAAGTTGGGATAAAATTTAAGGATGACGATGAAGTTTTCGAATTTTACAAAAGATATGCTTATGTTATAGGTTTTCCAATTAGAAAAAGAAATTCAAAGAAGGGGGATGACGAGGATTCTAAGATATGTGACATTAACATGTAGTCGAGAAGGTCGAAGAAGTAGTACTACGAGCACTTCTTTGAAACCTCAACCAACTATTCAAACAGGGTGTAAAGCTAGATTGTCAGCGAGTTCAGAGATTAGTGGATTATGGCGAATTAACACAGTTCATCTAGAACATAATCATGAAACAAGTCCTTCCAAATCAAGATTGTATAGATTCAACCGACAAGTTCCTACACATGTGAAACTGAAGCTCGAATGTAATGATGTAGCTGGAATTCCATTATACAAAAGTTTTAACTCAGTCATTGTTGAAGTAGGTGGTTATGACAAGATGACATGTGTGGAAAAGATTGTAGGAATTATATTGAGAAAGTTAGGCGGTTAAGACTTGGGGAAAGAGATGCTGCGACAATATAGGCATATTTTTCAAAGATGCAAACAAATTGTCCTGGTTTTTACTTTAATATGGACTTAGACGAGGAATGTCGATTGAAAAATGTATTTTGGGCAGATAATAGGTGTAGACAAGCATATAAAGAATTCGGCGATGTAGTGACATTTGATACCACATATCTGACTAATAAATATGATATGTCTTTCGCCTCTTTTGTTAGAGTGAATCATCACGGACAATCAACATTACTTGGATGTGGATTAGTATCCAACGAGGATACAGAGACATTTGTTTGGTTATTCAAGACATGGCTAGAATGTATGAATGGTCAGGCTCCCAATGGAATTATTACCGATCAAGATAGGGCTATGCAAAATGCAATTCAAATCGTTTTTCCAACAACAAGGCATAGGTGGTGCTTGTGGCATATAATGAAAAAATTACCAGAAAAATTTGGGAACAACAATCGTAAGAGTTTCATATTTTCTGCTATACATAGTTTGGTATATGACTCACAGAGTCCTGCAGATTTTGAGGATGGTTGGAGTGAGATGCTTCAAATATTTGATTTACATAAGAACGATTGGTTGTCTGGTCTTTACAAAGATAGATGTCGATGGGTTCCACGTTACTTGAAAACTAGTTTCTGGGCAGGGATGTCCACTACTCAACGTAGTGAGAGCATTAATGCATTCTTTGATGGGTATGTCCATTCGAAAACCTCTTTAAAGCTATTTGTAGAACAATATGAGCGTGCAATGAAGAGTAAAGTAGAAAAGGAGTTTCACGCAGATTTTAAATCATTTTCCCAAATGGTCCCATGTGCAACTAAGTACGAGATGGAGAAGAAATTTCAAGAAATTTACACAATCGCGAAATTTAGAGAGTTCCAAGAGGAATTTACTGGAAAAGTTTATTGTGAGGTTATATCTACTCAAGAAGGTTGTATGAGTACGGAATACGAGGTAAGCGAGGATATCATATTCAATGAAGCAGTGAAAAAAAAATGTTTCATGTTTCGTTTCAAAGGGATATATGCCATATTGTTTGCAGTTGTCACTTATTTGAATTTAGAGGAATCTTATGCAAACATGCAATAACAGTATTGATCCGTAATGATCTTTCAAAACTGCCTGATGTGTATATCTTGAGGAGATGGAGGAGAGACGTAAGCCGAGCATATACAAGGGTTAAAATCAATTACGATGGTTGGATTACTAATCCTGGTCAATTGCGTTATGATCGATTGTGCCTTGGTTTTGCAAAGCTAGCAAACTTGGTAGCAGATGATGAACAACGAACCCGAGAGATTATGGAATGGATCGAATGTCAATCCAATGAAATATCGATACCGAGAGCAAGACCTAGCTGCGGTAGTAATCTGGTCTCCCAACAAAGTGTGCAAATAGGCTCGCTTAGTACCGAAGTGGAAAAAAATGCAACGGAGAACATATTAGATCCGAAATTTTCGCGAACTAAAGGAGCGTCGAAGAAGCTTCGTAGGAAAGGTCCGTTGGAAGCAAGTATGAAAAAACCAAAGGTAGGTCTACTTGCATTTAATTTTCCTTCAATGTACATCAAATGACATTTGATTTAACTTGTTATTCTGTTATTACAGGTTCCTTCAAAAGGAAAAAAATCAAAGAAGCTTGTGCATCCATCCATCCAGCCATCAATGCAACCTTACCTTCCTGTCTTATTACCGAACCTGGTAAGAACTACTTTATTGTAATGCTTAATCTGATTTTATAGTCTTATTATGAAGTAGAACATTTCAAATTGATATGTATAACATTAGTATTATTATTTATATGTGTGGTATAGGGCGATCAATTTCAACCTTTGAGCCGTTGCTATGGAGTTAACTTGATGCCTACATTTCAGATGGATCGTAATTTGAGTGTTCATCGACATTTCGTAGAGGACGCAGTTCATGACGTAGAAGATGAGTGTAGTAGTGAACCAAGGCATAGGCTTAATATGTAATTGTAATGTAGGAGTGATAGTTTAGTATATGATATCCAAACTGAAGCTAAATTTATTTCATCTATTAATTAGATACTCATATGTAATTTTTTGTTTTCAGCATTTTGAGTATTTGATTAGTGAACATTTCATTTTCAATTTTCATGTACTATGGTTGTAAGATCATCTAGAAACATTTTGAGTAAATGATTCGGAAACATGAGTTATATGAGTTATAAGAACATCCAGAAACCTGAGTTGCATTGCTGGGTTATATGAGTTATATGATTCAGCAGATGAAAATGTATTGCTACCTGTGGAGTGTTGATTGGAACAGGTTTTGTTGTTCTTGGTATTCATAAGAGTAACAACACCAATTGATAAACTGCGTGAACACATCGATGATGATGATAAGTTGGTCCGTGAAGCACTGTATCAACTTTTTAAGTCAGTAATCTTCCCTGGCTATAAAGAGGTAATTTTAGAAAATATGATAATGCTTGCATAGATTATTTATCTTTGATAGTTTGAATTAGGATAGTATCGCTTGCATTTTATATTATTTTTAATATCTCGATTTTAATTATTTATTTTCTTTACAAATTTAAAATACGACAATAAAATTTCTCGCTAATTTTATCAATATGCATTATGTAGCAAATCAATATTACCTTATCTCGTATGATAGATGTGGTTCGAGTTTCTGCACTCAAAGAAATCATATACCGATTCATCTTACGATTGAGCAAGTGACGTTCTTTGCTGTATCTAAGGATGCTTATCGAATGGATCCTTTTTCGGTTTTTCCTTAATAACGTCGATAGAATGCCCAACGATAATTCAAGACCTGACTGCTGAAATGTCTTAGTCGATCATTCTCTTTTCTAATATGTGCATCTTGGTTTTAGATGTATGGTTCTTTTCGCATTCAAATAAACCTGACTGCTGAAATTCTATTATGTTGTGGCTAGCTCATATTAATGGGGAAATGTTATGACATGGTAAGTTGGGTTTCTTTCCTTTCCTTTCATTTTTCTCTCCGGGGTGGGGGAGGTGTTTGTTACCTTTCAACATTAGCCTCAAGCATTGATATGAATGCAGGGACAAAGAAAGTGGAAGTGCAAACTAAAATTAAACCAAATTCAAGTGATGTATTCAACCTGTTATCTACCCATTTTATTTATGAATCAAATGACGTAAATATTGACAAGTCTGTTACCATCATGCAAATTCAAGTGATGAATTGAACCAACAAATAAGGAAACCACAACACTTTCTTATATTGATAAGAATCAAATACAATAACTTCATTAATTTCAAGCAATTGAAAGGAAGGTACCTAATACAACTACATAGAACCAATACATTAACGAAAATTTCTAATTCATTTATGTATTGTCCTTCCCTTTGTTGTTCTCTTCCATACATGAGTTGCCCTTGCGAATGGTGACGTTAATTGATATCTCTACATCTTGTCGTTCGGTAATCTGAGCAAATATTTTGAATATACGTGATAATTCTTCGATTTCATCTTTTTCCGTAGGACTACCTGAAGCAACGCTACTTGATTCACCTATATCATAAGCACCATTGAGGTTGTCATCGCTCTATTTGAAATATCCACAATTATTACTACAACAAAAGAATAACCTCCCTATGTTTGCAGACTTCTTCTCAACCTCCATCCATTTCACAAAGCCATTAGCTTGCATTTGGACATCGTTGTTTTTGGACATTCGACAAATAGTGTGACCTGGTAGTCTACAACTATGACAAATTCCTTTGTTCTTTCCTATCATTGTAAAATTCTGTTGCAATCATATGAGAAGAAATTTACAGTCATATATCATCTTATTTAATTCTAAAATAATGCGTACTGTTGACATAAAATTTATAGTCATTTCATTGCTTGTCAATAAATTCTTACAATCAAAGTCCCAAAATCAAAATAATGCATACTATTGAGATAAAATGCCTAATTCTGAATTCTGAATTCGCAAAAGCCCTAATTATGAACCTAATTCGCAAAAGCCCTATTTTTGAATTTTCTATCTCGACTATTTCTTGAGATAAAATGACAACAAATATCTGAAAATCATAAAAATGCATACTTTATCTACATATACGAACCCAATAATCACCGATGACGACGAATCTTGTCCTAATTCGAAAATGGCGATCGATTCCATTATTTAGCAAGAAATCATAACTTACTTGTAAGTTGGAATTTGGCCCAGCTTTTCTCCGTGCGATGCTCAACCTTTGGTCCGGCGACCACTGATGACGACGGGCTCAGATTTCTCTTTCCACGATTTTGGAAAATGACGACCACGGTTTCTCTTTCCACGGTCCTTTCTCTTTCCCACGATTTTTCTCTTTCCACGGAATGAATTTTCATATTTGACAGACAATGCTTGGATATAATTATTGAAAGGGCAATTTGGTCCTTTAACTGTTGTGCCACATCATCATGTTGTAAGTGTGGTGGTAAAGTAGTGTGTACAAGGAGCTTTTTCCCTGTTTTATAACTCATGTGAGTGAGGATGACCAATACACTGGACCACTTTATTTCAATTGTACGAAGCCATGTAGGAGGATGCATTGTACAAAGAAAGATTGATGAAATGTGATATTTAGAGCATCTCCAATACGAATGTCTATTGTACTATACGTGGTAGGTAAAATAGACGGACTTTGAGTTTATGTAGCACTACGTCTATTGAATAGACGGTAATAAATTCTGTCTAAAATTAATATTATCGATTATGTGGCATTATTATTGTTTTTAAATTGACAGGTCTTCAATTTTTATTTCTCTCGTCTGACTTTTTTTTTTTTTTTATAATAAAATGTTGACTTTGAGTTCATGTGGCACTACGTCTAGAAGTCCGTCTAAATTTAGACGGACTTCTATACGGAATCTATTTTTGTGTGTGTCACATCAGTTAGACGGAGTCCTCGTCAACGTACATTGGAGAGTTTTTTTATAATTTCGTCTATCTGTACTTATGTTGTCCGTCTAAGAAACAATAGACGAGGTGTATTGGAGATGCTTTTATAAAACTAGTTTTGAAACTATATTAGCTTACTAGACAAAAGTTATGATGAGCTAACATAATATATGATGTGCCGTATAGTGACGCGAATGATTACAAAATTTCACAATATTTAATATTCATCTTTTTATGAAGTAGATGCGTAGGGATGGCAATTTGACCTGCGACCTGCGATATGACGACACCCGCCCGCCCCCCTCTCCCCGCCCTGTCCCGTCGCCAGTTAGATAAATGGGGCGGTATAAAGCGAACAAATTGCCCGGTGGTGTTGACCCGCCCCTTAAATTTTTTTCTTTTTTAAATTTCAAAAATCATAAATAGAATCAGTAAGCTGTGACTTGAACTCGAGTTAGAGGATGAATACTTTGAATCTTTAACCATTATACCACAATTATAACTTGCAAAGTTTTCCTTTTGTTAAATAAAAATATTAGAAAAAATTGTTACTTTTTAAATCAAAACCCTAACCTAATTTTTTTCTTCATTTCCTTATTCGATGATAGAAAACACACACTTGTTGTGGATGACTCTCCTTTGGCGATCGGCTCTAGACGTAGATATGATAAAAAACGCAAATAAGATCAAAACCCTTGTTTTATGACTTTTGTTTTTGTTTTTGTTTTTGTGTCTTATTTTTATTTTCATATAAATCCAATTTTTATCTTCATTTTTTGTTTTCTGGCTAAAGTTGAACTAGGAAAAATGATGAAAATGGATGAAAAAATTGAACTGCTGAAGGCTTTGATCTTTGTACTAGAAACACGCACGGAGACTTGTTGTGTGGTGGATTTGATGAATCATAAGAGTCCAAATTCATTCCCCCAGCTCAGAACTATCAATAGCGTCCAATAATAGAAACATTCAAGATGAAAGCAAGAGAACCTCTCTGCAAACCAAATTTAAGTACATCTTTTATCTACCTTAAGATTTTAGCAAACAAACTCACCAAGTCCAAGATAGATAGTTGAACAAGGTATTCATAGTTTTTTCTTTTTTTTGATGAAGCTATATCAAAGTTCTTTAGGGTGTGTTTGATTCAAACATTTTCATGGAAAATGAGGAAACGAAAGCTATATCAAAGTTCTTTAGATGTAAAACAGCTTTCTTTCTTGGAAAAACCAGATAGTGGAATTTATTTTCCCACTTTCATGGAAAATATTTTCATTTTCACCCTTTTCACGCTACCAATCAAACACACCCTTAGATGTAAAAACAACCAAGAAAAATTAGCTGTGCATCACATTCATATAATTAAAAAAAAAGCAATCGGGTCATTGGCGTGGCGGGTCATTGGCTTGGCGGGGCGGGGCATCCCTATAGATGCGAGAGTGTATTCTTTGTTGTAAGTTGTTTTCTAATTTCAACAATAATAAATACTTTACAATTGTACTATTTAGAATTACAAAAATAAAAGGAGTAATAATTTTTTATGATAATTAATAATTCTTTCAAGTATTCGTTCTCTCATTTGCAACAAACCTACCACCGTCTCTCAATTTTCTCTTGACTAATATTCACGCTTCCCACACACCGGGGGCCCATTCACCATTTCCCAATTAAAAGACGAAAGTCGTGTAGCATATACCATTCAAGACGCTATATAAAGTATAAACGTGTTATTACTTTGACACTATCTCACTAATTCCCCAGTTGACCGTGGAAAAATCGCTTATTAGTAACAGCTGTATAACGCAAGGAAGAAGAAGAGGAATTGAAGTGGAAAATCGGAGGAATAATTGGAGAATATGGAATTGGATGGCGACGACAGGGAGCTGAAGGCCGCCGGAGCAGAGCCTCTCGACGGCGGCCGGCTTGGGCTTCGCATTCGTGGTTGGGAAATTGAATCTCGCAAGCTTCCCATTCTCAACTCTTCCCTTCTCCAACAGTATATTCTCTAGCCCCTTCTTTCTCTTTGTGTGTGTGTGTGTGTGAGATAGAGATAATAGTTAGAGAGTCTGAATATTATCTGTGAGATAATAAGTGATTTCATGTTGCCGATGAAGAATTTAAGTTCTAAATCATAGGTAGTCAATTCGTCATTTATGCCGAGTATTTGGAACAATATTTCATGTTTTATTTGGAGGCTTTTGAGAATTGCTAAACTATAAGGAATTAATTTGGGATGTATAGAATGCAAGGGTTTAGTTTAGTAATTAAAAGATTAGGACTTAGGCCCTCTTTGGCAATTGAGGCAATTGAGGCTATGCTCAAGTCATATTAAGTTCCAACATTTGGGTCTTAGTACTTGTCCCAATATATTGGGCTCATCATTCCTTATCATTGTTATTGGCTTATTGCCATTTTGATATACTGTTCTTTGTCAGAAATCTAAAAAAGTCAAAATCTTGGGAAAAAACAAAAACATAATAATCATAAGGGAGCATATCCACGGCACTGTTAAGGGATTTGAGTTGATTTGGTTGTATTGCCTAATCTTCCATATTCAATTTATGTATCAAAGAGGAAAAGAAAGGACTTGTTTTGAGTTTGTGGTTTGGAATTGCCTTGGTAACTTTAATTGAGCTAGGTTGGTCACCCCCTTTTCTACTTTCTGTTGGAGGATCTTATAATGAAAAGATAAAGGTTACAAATTTTAAGTTCTTCTTTTCCATTGAGTTGGCAAAACGTTTATTTATGTTCATCTAACTTGGTCAGAGAAGAGTAGTTATTAGGTGTCATTTTTAATTGTTTCGTCAAGTTAGAAGTCATTGTACCTACAGAAGTTGAACCGAAAGCAAAGTCATATGCACCTAGTTCTTACTGGATATGCTTAAGAAAAATGCTTTAACCTTTTCAATTGGTCTGTAGTTTAGGACCATCCAAAGCTGGTATGTCAATGTTGACTGTGTGCCATGTATGTTTAAGTAGTAAAGGTGTACTTGTTTGTTTCATTAAGTATGTAGTATGGTTTTTCAAGTGTCGTGGAAGGATTTAAGTGCTTATACGGATTTTCATTGAATACTAATGCTTATACTGGAGTGGATGCTGGATAGAAACTGTTGTATTGTTTTATGTTTTGTACTGCTGGGGTCTTGTTAATTAAGTATATTGTTCTATATCTTGGATAAACTTAGTCATTAATTGTCTACATCCTCTGTCTATAGGTGGGAACAGAAGCTTCAGACATCCCACTTGCCAGAGATGATTTTTGGGGAAAGTTCTCTGATTCTTAAGCATGTGAACAGTGGCATTAAGATTCATTTTGATGCATTTGATGCTCTCCTTGGCTGGAAGCAGGAGTCACTACCCCCAGTGGAAGTCCCTGCAGCCGCACAATGGAAATTCAGAAGGTAAATATAAATCATATCTTTATTATTGGCACCGTAAACAAACTTCTACTCATCCCCGCACTATATTAAACTGTAAGATACTTTTCCATGGAAGTCCTAGACAAATGAATATAGTTAATACAAATCCCACAATTACGAGCTTTGGGCTATTATTTGGTGCAAATTTAGGCAAGCCTTTTGTCATAACAATTATGTTTGCCTTATCATTTATTTGATGATGCACATTGTGAAGATTTAGGCAGATTGATTGACAGACAACTTTGGGTTGAAACAAAGATTTCATAGTGTTGCTTTGGATTTGTTCGTGGCGGATTGATTGATGGAGCAATATAGGGAAAACAGGGGTTCTTTGACTGTTTAAATCGATTTAGGAAAAGAGTAATGTAGTATTGCTAGAAACATGCTATGGTATTTTTTTCGAAAAGAATGGCAAAACTGGTTAATTGATATTACTAAGGATATCTATGAGGGGGTTATATCCATAGAGAAAACAAGTGCAGGAAAATCTAGCGAATTTTTTTCTTATCGTACAATTGCATTTGTGTTTAGCTTTAAGTCCATATTTCTTTGGCTTAAAAAAAAGTCCAAATTTCTTTATTTTAAACTTTTAATCATGGATGATGAATAAGAACATCCAAGATGAGGTTCTATGGTATATAATTTTTGCATATGATATTATTTTGGTAGTTAAGAAGCATTAGTTCTAAATTAGAGTTGTGGATTTAATATCTAGAAATAAAATAGTTAAAATTAGTTGAAGTAACCCAAGAACATGGAGTACAAATTTACGGGTTTTCTCAGTTTAGATTTTAATAGATTTCTTAATATTTATAATTTCTTATAGATTTCATGCATTTTAATAGAATTTCACAAATTTCATGATTTCAATAGATTCTCATGGATTTGTGGTCTTTTTATAAACATTGTATTTTTATCCCCTTAATTGCTCAAAGCAAAATATCAACCAGAACGTTGGAGAAAATTTTAAAATTCCACCATATCATTTCTGAGTCTGTTTTTTCCTTTCAAAACCATGTATATCTGGACGAGCAATTTACTCTAAAATTAATGTTGACAATCCTACTCTACACAAAATCATCATTTTCTTTGCTAAAAAACTAGACTAATAGCCAAAAAAATAAAAGTAAAGTATTGATACATATGATTTACGTTTTATATATTGCAAATGAGTAACGGGACATTTATTACTTTTAATACAATTCTAAATTATAGATTTTAATAGAGTTTGTACAATGTATTTGTGATTTTTTTTTTTTTTTTTACTTTGAACACTCATTGTGCACAATTGAATATGAATTTTTAACAAAAAAGTAAAACAAGAAATGATATAAAATCCATCAAACTAATGAAATCCATTTAAATTTTGAGGTTTGAGGCTAGAATTGCTAGAGATTAAATCTATTTAAATCTATTAAAATCCATCAAATTAATGAGATCTTTCGAAATCCACTAGTTATTAAAGACATCTAAATCCAAGTTAAGGACACTTACATTTTGATGGATTCTATTAAAATTTGAGTCGGGTCACCTCAATTTATATGGACTTTTAAAATCCATAAAATTTAAGTTGGGAACAACCCTCTTGGTCAATGAAGAATTACATGCAAAGGGACAATATATATCGCAGGTAGGAGGTACCTAAGATTGAACAATTTTGTCACTTAGACTCGTTGTTCAACGAATGAGAAAACATGACAACAATGTTTTTAGTAATTCTAATGTTGGACTTGGACATCTCAAAGGAATGGGAGGAGTGCTCTGGGCATGTAGGGGACATATCTAAGCACTCGTATTATCAAATTTTGTTTTGAAAAAACCTGGATTATGTTATGAAAATCACTTTTGTTCACGCGACACGAAATGGGATGTTAGATTTTTTTTCTTGTACCATTCCACACTTCCCTGGCATGAGTTGTATGAATTTGCTTAGTCCTTACAATGTGTGAATTCACCTCATGTTTTTGTATATGCAATTTAAGGGTATGGCTTATTGTTCTAAAACCTCTTGAAATCGTAGAAATTTATTAAGTTTCTTCCTTTTTTCATATTGGGAGAGAGTCGTGAATATCAAAATAATGCTAAGTTGTCTCATCTTGTCTCTCTGTGCATTCCTAGTTCTCTCTCTCATTCTTTTCATCTCCTAAATTCTGCAGCAAACCTGACCATCAGGTGATACTTGACTATGACTATACCTTCACAACACCCTACTGTGGAAGTGAAAGTATTGAGACGAATACTAAGGTGTGCACTCTTTCTCTGATGTATTGAGCTTTACTCAAAAGCAGAGAGGCTTCTCCATTTCAATATTCCTTGAGTATTATTATAAATTTGAGATTGTGATGCCAATTAGTCATGTCTGGTTACACTGTTTTCTTGAGATATCTTTTTCCCGGTGTTCTGCAATCGGCGACCCTTTGCATTTAGTGATAAGTTTCTTGTACACTTTTATTATGGCTAGTTAGTAGCACATGCGTTGCTTTTGTTTTGAAACAGTATTATTGTGATATTTATTATTTTTGGAATTTCCACCGGTTCACAATGAATTATACACTTTTCCACCATTTGAATTACCGTAACTTTTATGATCAACTCTTTTGATATAGCTCAAGATCTTTTATAGGGATATGGTAACTTTCTTCTAGAGACATGATAACTACAAAAAAGATAAACGCAAATTATTCATCTTCCTGAGTCATTTGCATTCTAATTAAAAAGATTTGGAATTTCGTTTTAAATTATTTTTACAAAGCAAGTTTTTGACCCACAGTTATTACAACTTTAGGAAAAAAAAACAAAAAATTTACATTGCTTTTTTATCAATTTTTGCTAGATGTTTCCTACAGTTCCAAATTATAAATGTTATTGTCATGTAGCAAACAAAATTCTTAAGGTAATTAAATGTACTTATAAAATAAAATAAAGATAAAAGATCTAGGAAAATGCCACTGAAAATACTATGCCAAATGGCAAATGATATGACATTTGAGATTAATATTTTCACAACTATAATGCTAAATGTGTGGACATTATTGTCTTAAAATGTTTTTCCAAATTTGGCACTTTTTGTATATTTTATAACTTTAAAAATATAGATTTGTCGAACTTTGGCCTTTTGTCCATTTATTTTTAAATTTAATTTAAGATTGGCATCAAATTACTCTTTAATATAATCCTATAAACTGAACTCTAAAGAGATTAGTCAAATGCATGCACAAACATGTATTCAATGGGTTCAAATTGATAGTAAATTTACACTCATTAACTATAAATAAATCAAATGTACCCGTAAAAACCATAATCCTTAGATATTTTATGAGTGAGATTAAGATTTTTTTTTTTTTTGCATTTGTGTAATTTATTTATTTATTAGGAATTAGTTACTGTTTGTATTTGGACATAATTCAAGTTCATTTCTTGACACTTCAAGGATTAAGTGTATTCTAGGTGTTGGAAATATATAGACATATTTAACATTTTATTCTTCATTTAATTTTTAAATTTTAAGCGCGAATTAGAAAATTTAAAACATTAAAGAGTACGTTATTTTTTCTATATAATTTTATCATAACTTTGGTCTTTTTCCATTTATTTTTATAAATTTATTTAAGATTGGCATCTTATTCCTCTTTTCTAACATATTATAATGTACTCTTAAGAAATCATCAAATGAATGAACAAACGTGTATTGAACGGGTTCACATTGATACTAGATTTACACTCATCAACCATGAACAAAATCGAATGTAACTGTAAAAACCATACTCGTTAGATATTTTATGAGATTAAAAATTTTTGAATTTGTGTTATTTATTTATTTGTTATAGAGTTAATTACACTTTGTATTTGGACTTAATTCAGATTCATTTATTGATACATTTTATTTTAAAGATTGAATATATACATATTTAACATTTCATTCATCATTTGATTTCTAAATTTAATTCAAGGGCTAATCGGGAAATTTAAAATATTAAAGAGGACATTATCGTCCAAAAAGTTTCTCTAACATTGGCCCTTTGATGTATGTTATAGGTTATAGGTTATAGGCTATAGATTATAGATTTATGATAAAATTTGGTTTCCCATTTTGCTCTGAATATAGAGGGAATTTTAATTTGCTTTGGGTGCTGTTTATTATTAAACTCCTGAGGTTATTCTTGATGTTACTCTTCGTTAGCCTGGAAGAGGAGCTCGTTGGGAAGACTGCAAGGAGCAAATTGATATGGTTTCCCTGGCATCAAAAGAGCCTATTCTTTTCTATGATGAGGTTTGTGATCAAATAATAGGTGACATCTGACTTTTAGGACAAAATCTTTTAATCTTTTTTTCTCCTGCTCTATTTCTTTACAATGGCCCAAATGTAAAACTTAACACCTTGACAGGTCATCTTGTATGAAGATGAATTAGCTGACAATGGTGTCTCACTTTTGACAGTTAAAGTGGTAAACATTGATCTTTTCTTTAATTATTGCCCTTTTTTCTGGATGCTCTAGATCTAATTATGTTTGTTGTGATTTTGTAGAGAGTCATGCCCAGTGGTTGGTTTCTTCTCTTGCGTTATTGGGTGAGTCTCTTCTAAAGAATAACTCTTGTCATGATAAGTTCTTTTAGTGAGTCAACATTCACATATTTAGTTTACTAAAAGGTTTAACACTCAAAATGGAAAGCTCACATTTCTTCTTTCGGTTTCTTTCTGTTTTCACTCTTGAATGTATGATTGGTTGGAGGGTTTATACTCTTAGAAAAGACTCAGAATTTGTGGGTTGTTCCTTGTTTACAACCATTGTTGTCACTGGGTATTTATTGTTGGATGTCTTCTTATAGCTGAGAGTTGATGGAGTGCTTATGAGATTAAGGGACACTCGTATGCATTGCGTTTTCGGGGAGAGTACATTGCCCATTATTCTTCGAGAAAGCTGCTGGAGAGAAGCCACATTTCAATCCTTGTCATTGGTATGTGTTCTCGCTCTCTTCCTCCCCACCCAACCTAGGAGAAACAAAGAAAACACCCCAATACATGAGTAAATTTATATACCTTCCGGTGATAACTATATTTTTCCTACTTCACTTCTTAAACCTTTTTAGTTGTTTATTAAATCCTGGGGAGTTAAATGATATTTCATAATTACGCGTCTACATGTGGTAACACTTATATTTTGGTCATATCCTGCATGGTGCTGCTACCACCTTCCTCAAAAAATTTGGAAGTTTTGGGTTACAGAAACAAACCAGTTACAAACTGGTAACCTGACGTTCCTGACCGGTTTTCGGGAAAACTGGTGACTCTGATTGATTAAATTGGATTAGATCAGTTCACAAAATTTAACATGGCGATGCTGCTCCCAAGACTTGATCCAGAGACCCTCAGTTCATGTTATCTTAATTATTCTGTTACACCACTATGCCTTGCAGTT
This sequence comes from Forsythia suspensa, assembly GCA_023638005.1. Taxonomy (NCBI): domain Eukaryota; kingdom Viridiplantae; phylum Streptophyta; class Magnoliopsida; order Lamiales; family Oleaceae; genus Forsythia; species Forsythia suspensa. The sequence goes on along the minus strand of CM042670.1, from coordinate 29,285,534 downwards.
ATTTATGCACTACTATTATTTATAAAACGATGACTTCAGCTATAATCTAGGAAAATTACAATGATGAAACTATTTTTTATTATCTTTTCATTAATTTCTAATATTTTTCAAATTACACATATAAAAAGTTTCAAAAAAAAAAAATCCTACACTGCTCTTAATTTTTATAAATTTAATATTTTTAGTGAACAAGTACAAGAAATAGGAAAAAATTTAGCTTGTTTTCTTAATAATAAATAGTTATCTTATTAATTTGTTGATATGTATAAAAGAAATAAAACTTTTACCTTAGATTAATTACTGAACTGAACAAAAGTTTGTGAAAGATTTTTAAAAATATAATTAAATGATTCAAAGAGTTCAAGCAGTACATTTTGAAAATTCTTTTATAATTCAATGAGTTAACCTCTAGTTCGACCACTCGACTTAGTGGATGTTTGGTAAAACTTTTTGTAGATTATAAGTAGTGGGTCATACGGAATATGTGAATAAAAATGAATAAAAATATTAGGTATTACAAAATATGAGGATAAAAATGATGTTTGACCAGCTTATAAGTGCTTATAAGCACTAACAAACATATTTTAATTTGTGAGCTAGTACCTTGGCCAGGTTTGAGTATGATAATTATGGTCTGAATAGTCAATCATCTTCACAAGTTGATGTATCAGGGCGGGTTTGGATGATGTTGCATTCAATTCATATTCTCTACTTCCATGGACGGCAATATATCTGGGTATCTTCCCCCACCTAGGCGCAGGTGGCTTTTATTACAAATAAAATATGTATATATAAATGGGACCGTTCCTCTTCTTTCTCTTTGTATTCTCCTTGCTTCAATCGACCTTCACTGAGATATGTTTGGATGTGGGTATAAAATTTTTAAAGTTCTAATACTTCTAGGCTGTTAGATTAGTTGAAATTAAAGGCCGTGATTATTTGTCAAATATACATGAAACGTTATATATCTGGGTATCTTGGAAAAATTTGTGAATGTATGTATTCCTAATGATTCCTAATGTTTGCTTATATGTTCGATTTAATTCTTGAAAGGATCTTTCTTTGTATTACTTCTCTTATAATGACTCATATCTCATTAATCTGGTGCAGAAAGGATATCCTACTGATTCTGCTTCGTACAACGACCCGAGCATCATCAGCAAAATGCTCCCAATCATCCTGCACAAGACTCAAAAGCTTTCAATCACATAGACACTGTAAAGTTTAATAAATTCTTGATATTGTTTTATATTTGAAGAAACCTATAACCATCTTGTTGGAAAATGCAAGTGTTATTTATAATTGTGAGTATTATCTTTATAATTGCAGAAATCTTAACTTATCTTCATGGAGAAAGAAATAGAAGAAAATATGAAGAAATAGAAGAAAATATGAGTTCTTTATATTGTGAACCCTACACCCCTAGCTTGAAATTTCACGTTCTTTCCTCTTATGTTTGATTTCTTACCATGTTTGAGACTTTGAGTAATCTCAGTTTAAATGAAAGCAAATTCGCAGTGTACTTTAATGCATATGAGTAAATATGTTGAGACTAAATTTACATGAAGAATGTTTATCATATTTAATGGCTTAAACTTTTAGATAGGATTGTTCAACATGGTATCAAAGTATGGTGTCAAAGTAGGTGCTGATTTCTAAGCACACCAGGCCTTTGATGAAAAAGTAAGTTAGGTCTGCACGTGAAGGGTGTATCTCTGTATATTCTTTTGATGATTACTAGATCAAGAACACAAAATGCCAACGACATTCTTGATGATGGATATCGCCTAGTAAGGGCTGTCACTACCAAAAACCAGCACCACCATTTTCTATTGCCATTCACTGCCACCAAACACCATTATTCACCGTCTACCATCACCACTCTCGTTATGTTACCACACAACACTACTAATTAATGTTCTACTCCAATCAGCTTCCATAGCGGCTTATTCCCTTGTCGGCATCACCCTACTACCTTACTACCGGTATCCACTGTCGACCTTCTCTCCCTGTCTAAATTGAACTCAGCTTTTGGTGGTGGTTCAACTATGGCAATAAGAACAAATTGGTTTGTTAGTTGACAATCATCCCAACTCAGCTACTTGTAAGATTATAGTTTGGAAGTCAGAAGGTTCAAGCCACGTTCGGTTCTATGATAGACTAGTCATAAGTAGCGTTTAAAGAGATGGGAAGTGTGAGGAAAAAGTCTTGCATATGTGGAAGGTGTGAAAAAATGTGGTCAATTCTATTTTGACCGCTTAATACAGCCTAAGCGCCAAAAGATGTGAACTTTTTTGTTTGTTTGTTTTTTTTTCTTGGATCCAATTTTTTATTATCATGCAATCTACAAATAACAAAGTCAGTCAATATATATATATATATATATATATATATTGGAAGAAGCATTACCAAATGTTATGAAAACCTTGACTTTATTATTAAAGGTATAACGTCGCTACATTAATTTACATTATGTTAGGTATCAAGGGCAAATCAACCTCATTACACCACTCAATACACCTTGTCTCATAATATGAGCTATTTACATCATTAGGCAAGTAGGTCAACCATACTTGTGCTCCGATTCTCCATTTCAACACACTTCCCTCCATCTCTTTGCTCAACCTCCACTTCACCCCATCCTTATATTCCTCGCCGGAGAAAATCAAACCACCAGATTTAGTAAAGGCCCGATTGCCTCCAGTGTATCGTTTTCGAAATTGAACGCCATCACCATTCAAAGGCTTCCACATGGCAATTTCGACTCCCGTGGTGTTGTCACATAAAATTGCATCAAATGTAGCTGCATTTCCTTCCGCATCTTGGTCCCACCTCCAATTTTTCATTTTTGTCCTTGATGCCATTCTTGCCATTGTCTTCATCTTTGGAACTTTCGATTTTCCATAAGTACCCTTCAAACTCTTTTGCATTTCCATCTCTCTTTCCATATTGTCAGTTGACCGGCCCAAGCTCAGCCCGCCCACATAACTTGCACCCACTTCCGGCCCGACCCAAACCCGGACTCTTGATGGAAAATACTTTTCGTCCATCCAATCACCATCCATATCATTTTTCTTAAACCCTAATTTCACCACGTGTAAGCGCAGGTTGTCGACACGTGCGTTCACTTGGATAAATCCGTCGTTGAATCCCACTGTATATTCTAATTGCATCACAGCCTCAATCTGCTGGTGTGCTAATGCGTACTTTAGCACAGATTCTTTGGCTTCAATGATAGAAGGAAACTGATAATTTTTACGAGCATTATTACTGCACTGCTGCATGGATTTCACCGGAGAGTAGCCTTTCAGAATCCATAACCCATGAGACTCCATGGCATATGAAAAACCAAGATTATGAGATGGCAATGGTGCCAAAGACTGTAATCCAACCTCAACTTCACTCGAAACCAACCATTTTGCTGCTATGTACCCAAAAGTACGCATGAAGCAAATTTCCACGTCCGTTCCTACAGCGATGAAGAAATTACGAAGAACTGGACCGGCTTTACGTGAGAAAGTTTCGAGGTTTGGAGCAAGCAAAGAATGGAAATACAGGGAGCCTACTTCTGACGGTGCGTCGCATGCACATAGCCAGAAAAGGTGGGCGAGGAAGATGAAGTTGAAGAAATTCGAGAAAGATTCCGGTGAGTGCGAGTCCAGAATCCATGAAACCGGCTCGGGTTTCAGCTTTTGTGGCTGCGAACGAGGGCAAGTGCTATCATGCGCAGTGGGGGAACGGAATACGATCTCTTGAAGGAGTTGGAGTATTAGAGGCAAGAATGGCTTGTCTGAAGCCAAGGGACAAGTATCAGAAGTCCATATGATTATCTCTGCTGCACTAGAAGTGTTAGACTCTAGAAAGCGTATAGAGAAAGTGAGGAACGATTCTGAGTCGGACCCAAACGTTCGCTCTGCTCTGAGCTCAATAGTTTGCACTGAGGTTTTGTTGAGTAGGGTTGGTTTGGAAGCTGCAAGTAGGAAAGTTTGAGGTGAGTTTGACTCGCTCCACTCGTTTGAGTCGGGGAGTTCACATATCCATGACCATATATCCATATTTTCTGTGTAATGTCTCTTTCTGTTGGGGATTCTTGAATATGGAGAAGATGGTTGGGATTTATAGAGAGAATGAGTGATGGAAAGGTTGCCAACTTGAAGTAAGTTTTTTGTGGGTTCAAAGGAATCCAACTTTGTGGTTATGGATGAGACTTGTATGTTTTATTTGATAAATACTACATAGGCATTTGAGAAAAATCACAAATTGAGGGCCATAGCCAAGTATTTTCTTTGTATAGACTATTAGGGGACGTGGGATTTTTGGGAATTGTGGACCAAATCGTTCAGAAGGTCCCTCTTCGATGTCGTTCGGAAGTATTGACTAATAAAGACCTGGGATTTATGGGAATTTTTCGTAGTTATGGATTAAACACATCTCATCTTTTATATATGAATAATGTTATTTATATATGTTCACTACCGGTAATCATCTTTCGTGGCATTATCCAATTGGATGAATTATTTATTTTAATTTAGTAATGTATTTATAGTTATTAATTATGAATAATTCATCCAATTGAATAATATCACGTAGAATGATTATTGGTAGTGAGCGACAATGAATATCATTACTCTTTATATATTTCTCGAGATTAAGTTTTTGCTTGGCTCTTTTAATATAATTATTATTTGATTAATAAATTGATTAGAGTCTAAGTAAATCGAGCTTTCACCTAGGTACATTTGAATTATAAGTAAATGTTGGCATGTTTTGTGCAAAAACAAAAAAAGATCGTTTTTTCCTTTAATTTTTATAATTGATGTATGGAATTTTTTACACGAAATGAGAGTCAATATATAAATTGCAAATTTTGAAGTATTAATAGTTAAAACAAATAGAATTGCCAACAACTTTACAGAATTTCTCTTTTAAAGTTTTTATTTATTTCTAAGCGTTTGAAATGAAAGGAACTCCCTTCCATGAAATTATAATAGCCGTTGATCAGTGCTGTTTAGGTTGGGTGATCGGTTCTACTGTGGTATTGTGCATGCCGCTTACGATGTTACACGTTCTACAAGACATTAATTGATTGATGAACTCGTGAACCATTCACTTACGTATGATGCATTTTGGCCTCTAATTTTTTGTTCTAATACTTTTAAAAATGAGGAGATTGCTTTTCAACGAATTATTATAATTTTCCAATTAGTCAAAACTATTTAAATCTTTATTAACTCACCCACGTATGGGCGAATCTAACCTTGGGCATGAAGCCCCAAAAATTACTACAACTCATACACAATATCGTTAGAATTGTTGAATTATGAAAAAATATTATTTAGCTCAATGGAAGACGAAAAACAGTAGGAAAACAAACCCGAATTGCTCGACTTCAATTAATTCTTTGCATTCTTGGTCTTCTTGTTCAAGAAATTGTCACGCCTTATTGTCAGTTGGCGGGCCACGGAATAGTGGTTGAAGGTGGTAGAGGGAGTGTAGGAATGGAGGAAAGGTAGTGAGCCTAGTGGCGGTGATTAAGAGGTTTATATCTACAAACCCTAGTAAATCTATTTTGTTATGATATTGATTTTTGGAGACCATTCTACTTACCAATGTATTTGACAAATAATCACGGTCCTTAATTTCAACTAATCTAACGGTCTAAATGTATTAAAATCTTTATTGGAACGTGTTTGAATGTGGGTATAAGGATTCTAAATATTTTAATAGATTTAGATCGTTAGATTAGCTTAAATTAAGAACTGTGATTATTTGTCAAATACATTAGTATGAAGAAGGTCGCTTTAATTTTTATATTAATGAATTTGATAATCTGTTTATAATTAATCGCTTAATTGTTATATATTTAGTTTGGGTTGACATTAATTTATTAAAACTTGTAGTGACAAATATAAAACAAATGTTGGTCAATGCCCAATCATTTATGTCATATTGTCTAATAATTCATTAAGATTTTGTTTGACGTACAAGTAAAAAAAACTTGAGTCGTCGCTCTTTTTAAAATATTGTAAAGGGAAGTTTTTTTACATTAGACTAAGGTTAGGAGAATCAGTGTTTTGGTCGAAGTGGCGGTTGCTTGATGTGGCCTCTTTCAATAGAGCTTAGTCTTACGTGATCGAGCTAGAAGCAAATCGACTTAAGTTGGTTGGGGTTAAGCCTCTGGTCAAAGAGGTCTACATCCTTTTGGATGAGGAGGTGTTAGAATAAGCAATGTTGGATATACCTTAGGGTAGGGTCCTCTATCATTTAGCTTGGGTTTTCTTTTTGACGTTTTACCAGAGAAATGATTTAAGCTTGGCTGTTTTTATTTTTAGGGATGACGTTCGATCCAGCCCCCTGAGGAAGGTCACGAGCGCGGGGCTTTGGAAGAGGCTATGAAGAAAGGGGAGAAGGTCGGGAGGAAGAAATGAAAGAAAATATAAAGGACCAGCTCTATCCAAGACCTCCCAGAGGCCAAGTGGTAGACCAGGGGTCGGGATATAGACCCGACCGAAGTACAACACCCTAAATGACTATGGCTTTCCAACCCCAATCTTCTAGTGTGCGCGCTTCTCTTGATGTAAGTGACATAGAAGAAGATATGCCCAAGATAATTGTGGCTAGGTACAGGGCCGTGGCCAACGTCTTTCTCCTTAATCTGGTCGAGAAATACCACACTGAGGTCAGCCTCGAGGAATGAATGGAGGCTCTTCTGTTTAGTTCTCTCCGCGTATGTTTGCGTTCTTAATTTCTTGAAATTGAAGTATATAGCTAAACTTTTTTAACTTGAACATTTTTTGTTCCTTAGACTTTGAGTATCCCTAAAGGAGTCGTCTTACAAGGGACTAACCTGAGTCAATAGATCAACGACCTGAAATGTTCACGCTATACCCTATGCCAAGCAAAGCCTCTGACTTAAGAAGTATTTCTCAAATTGATGTTAAGAATACATTCTTGAATGGAAATCTTCAAGAGTACGTTTATATGGTACCTCCTCCAGGTGTTTCTCATAACCCTCGAGACTTTTGCAAACTTAAGAATGCACTTTATAGTCTTAAAACAAGTACATTGTGCCTAGTTTGAGAAGTTTTCTATTGTTGTTGCCCCTCTTGGTTTCTCTTCCAGTCATCATGATCTCGCTCTGTTTTGTTTGGTGCATCTCAACGGGTTGTATTATTCTTTCCTTGTATGTTGATGACATAATTATTATTACTCATAATGTTGATGGAATTGTTGTACTAAAATCAGAATTAGCTCATCAATTTAAAATGGAAGACTAGGCCTCTTACGTAACTTCTTGGGCATAGAGATAGCTTCTTCTCCTAAGAGTTATCTTCTATCTCAGTCCAAGTACACTACAAATGTCATTGGACATACTCATCTTACTAATACTCGGATTGTTGATACTCCTATTGAGACCAAGGTTCAATATTCGCCTTCTGATGGTACACCTTTGACATATCCTACTTCATATTGTATTATTGTTGATTGTTTAGTATATCTAAACAATTTGTACTATTAGTCAATTTGTTACGTTTCCTATTACAATTCATTGGGCTAATGTTGTTCGTATTTTGCTATCTTCATCATACTTGCTTTCAGAGGCTTTTATTTTCATCGACATCATCTTTAGAGCTCTAGGCGTAATATGATGATGAATGCACTAGTGATCCCACTAACTGTAAATTCACCACTGGTTTTTTGTGTATTTTTTAGTGATTTTCTTATCTTTTGGCAAAGTAAGAGGCATATTGGCATTTCTAGATCTTGTATTGAGGCTGAGTATCGTGGTTATAGCATCTACTGCCATTAAAATAATATGGTTATGTTGGTTACTTGTAAATATCAGCGAAAGAAGCACATGAAATTGCCTAGCATCTCATTTGTCGTCATGTCATTATTAATTTACCTTTTTCCTTTCTTCGATGTAGCTTGCTAACCTTTTCACGAATCGCATCCTTATTCAACATTTTTGTTTTTTAATTGGCATACTGTTTCTTATCATCATATAGTGAGTTTGAGGGGAATGTTAAAGAGTATTTAGTTATAGTATTTATGCTTATTTTAAGTTTATACTGCTAGGATAGTATTGTTATTTTGCTAATTTGATTAGAGTAGTTTAGATGTTTTGCTTTTAGACTATTTAAGGCTTTGTATTTTCATTTGCAAGACTAATTGATTTATTGAAACTCTATCATTGTTTTCCATTTTTCTTTGTTTCTCTCCTACTTTCGTTCGTCAAGATTAACAACTTTAGTAAGAAAATATGCAACAAAAGATAGAGGAAATGAATGTTGTGTATAAAATATAAAAAGCTTTTAAAAAGTTAAAACAAAATATATAAAAGACGTTAATCAGCTATATATAAAACAATATTTTAAATTGATATGTTTTATTAATAATAAAGTTTACGTTTATAACATATGTCTTTAACGCATTTTTTTGTCATAATTTTTTATTTTTTGCTAAAAAGTCTATAATATAAGTCCTTAGATACGAAATTGGTCATTGTGGACGGATTCCATCCAAATTTTTTGTAGTTAAGTGCGTAGTATACAATCTCTTTAAATAACGTGAACAAATATGTCAATTTCTTAAATAAATAATAATAATAATCACATTCTTCGACCCACTCACCCCACCTTGAATATGAAATGTCTAGTACTTGTGGATGGAATCCGTTCATATTTTTTGTTAGTTAAATGCGTAGTATACAATCTCTTTAAATAACGTGAACAAATATGTCAATTTCTTAAATAAATAATAATAATAATCATATTCTTTGACCCACTCACCCCACCATGAATATGAAATGTCTAGTACTTGTGGACGGAATCCGTCCAAATTTTTTGTTAGTTAAATGCGTAGTATACAATCTCTTTAAATAACGTGAACAAATATATCAATTTCTTAAATAAATAATAAAAAAATAATACATTCTTCGACCCACTCACCCCACCATGATTATGAAATGTCTAGGACTTAAATAAAGATATATATAAATATTTTGATACATTTTATTAATAATAAACTTTACTCTTAAAAAATAATAACAATGAGGTAATGGAACATTTGCACTTTCCATTCTCAACTTTTGTAAAATATAACAAATATATCTTCAATATTTTTTTTACCACAATCCGTCATCAACCTTTCAATTATGTACCAATATTCGTCATTCTCCCTATTTACTCATATAACAAATATATCTTCAATATTTTTTTTACCACAATCCGTCATCAACCTTTCAATTATGTACCAATATTCGTCATTCTCCCTATTTACTCATTAAATGACGAATTTGTACTCCTTTTTAAATAAATAAAAACAAAAGCAATAAAACAACAAAAAATAAGAAAAAATTACAAAAAAAGTCTCATAACTTTTTAAAAAGACAAATAAATCTCGTTTAAAACAATTAAATACATATTAATTCAAAAAAAATGAATTTTAAAAAAGTAAACATTTTATCTTTCCCAACCAAACTCACCCAACCACCCCAGGCCAGACCCACCCGTTGACAAATACCACATCTACAAATGCAATCATGGCAGCTAGAGATGGTCAAAAAAAAAAAAAAACGGTCCCCGTCCCGTTAGTAATCGGGGTGGGGATGGGATCATGGTCCTTATTCTGAATCTTTTTATTTTAATTTATTTTTATGTTTTAAAATTTAAATCGTATTTAAAAAATAAAAGATAATATTAATAATTAATTAATTAATTAAATATGATGATAAATGATGATTTTTCAATCTTCACTCAGTCCCACCACGATTCCCACCTCGCCCTCCAAAAATCTCTCATAGGACGGAGATGGTAATAGTTGCACCGCCCCTTTGTCATCCCTAACGGTGTCGGTGGCGAAAGCACTACCTCTACATTAGAAAAATTAATTGGATAAAAAATTGATAGTACAACCATTCGCATAATTTTCGTCGATAGTGAACATCTCACCCGCCCTCAATCATCTGTTTGTAAGAATTAAATTGCAGCATAGATCGTAGAACTCAAATCGCGACTGTCAATTTTTTATCCGATCAATTTTAATCATTATTTTTGTTTTTTCTGAATTAATTTTTCTAAGTTGGTAGTGACATCGTTGACGTTGTTGTATTTGTGAGAGTGGTGTTGGTCGTGGGTTGGGTTGGGGGGGTGAGCATGGATGGAAAATATTAAATGTTATTTTTTCTATTTTTTGTGTTAATATGTATTAAATTATTTTAATTGGATTTATTTATACTTTTTAAAAAGTTATGAAACTTATTTTGTAATTTTCTTATTTTTTTGTTGTTTTATTGCTTTCTTTTATTTTTTGTTTATTTAAAGAATATGACAAATTCGTCATTTAATAGTCAAAATAGAGGGAATGATGAATTTTGTTACGTAATTGAAAAGTTGTGGATGAATTGTGCTAAAAAAATATTGAGGATAGATTTGTTATATGATGAGTTTTGTTATATAATTAAAAGGTTGTGATGAATTATGCTAAAAAAAAAAAAGATTGATGATAGATTAATTATATTTTACAAAGGTTAAGGAGGAAAAGTGCAAAATTCCCTAAGGTAAAACAAAAGAAACATGCATGTATAACGTGTGGGTAGTATGCACTGGTGATGTGTTTTAGGCTGTGCCACGCAACGCATTACACTTGCTTTGGAAATGGTGAATAGTAACGTCATTTCATAACCATATGTACGTTACCACTCCTTAATTTTCATCATTCAATTTTTAAGGTCGTGTAGATTTTGTTAAAATTGCATTTCAATAGCATGTCTATGTAAAAGCGCGAGTTCGTATTATCGTCCAACTAACTTAACAAATTGAGAACTAGAATAAAAGAGTTCTTGTAAGAAAATTTAATTAGTACGTTATATTTTGTGACAAAATCATTATCGATGATCAACTCAAATTTTAGTGATTTAAATTTTTGACAAAAAAAAAAAAAAAATTGCACTGCTAAAATGAAATAAGAAATTTTTATTTCTATTAACAATTTGTCAATAATTTTTATCGATACAACCTACTAGAGTTTAGCCCTGACTTATAGTTTAGGGGTCCGAACCGTCTCTTACGTTGGACGGATAAAGCACGGTTTTCTCGGGGACGGTGGGGAGTTTTGAAGTCTTGACTGTGATGTCAAAACCAAAAAGCCTCTCTCTCAGTAACTCCATTCCACAAGATATAGAAAGAGAAAAATATATAGTACATGTAGGTAGAGAAAATGTATTTACGTTTTTGTGTTTATAAATAGGTAAAATATTATTTTTATTTATATATTTCATAGAATTCATAATTTTTATTTACTTTTTATCTACATATTTTATGTTTGTTATTACTTATAAGTTAGTTAAACATCGTTTTTATCTACACATTTCGTATGACTCACAATTTTTATTCACTTTTTATATACAAATTCTGTAGGACTCACTACTTATAATCTATAAAAAACTGTACTAAACATAAGTAATACTCATTGCTTATAATATATATAAAAGCTATATGAACAAAACAAACTATCTATCAAATTCTATACTACATCTAAAAGTCTCTTAAAATAAGAAATATTTTTGGACTATTCTACCCTTTATAATTTTTTAAAATTTCATAGTCACCCTTAGTATTCAATAATGTATAATTATTTTTTTAATATTTTTTTTATTTTTTATTGTTCATTATTATTGTACATTAAATTTTCAACAATTGCTAAATGTACAATTAATTTTTTAAACATTTAATCTATTAAATTAAATTTTTTGCATTACATAGATGAAAAGAATGAGAAATGAATTTCAACCAAAAAAAAAAATTTGAATGGAAAAAATTGTAACTTTGTTTATTACCGCATTAAAATTCAAATCATAGTTGCCAAAATTGAAATGGAGATAAAAATATTATTTTTAATACATTTGATTACAGTGATTACGAGCATGTTTTGTTCAATTTTTTTTTTTTTTTTTTTCAAATTTATTTTCAACCACATATTTTGTGAAATCCAAAATTTTTATCAACTTTTCAACCACGTATTTTACCAAATTTTTCCAAAATCTTTAAACCTCATCAAACATATACTATATTTTAGAACTAACATGTGAAAGTTTTTTCATTTTTAATTTAATTTAGTTTTATTAATATTTATAACGTTCTTCTCATCTTACTTCTGTCCGTCAACAATATTCATAAAACATAAATAAGCATTGATACTTCTTCTTCCTTTTTTTTGGATATCCAGTTTCGCCAGACTAAATCCTGGACCCCCAAGACCTTTGCCCCTAAAAAATTGGATGAGGTAAATCGCAGGTTATGCCTCAACTGGCTCTCGTGTTCCCCTTATCCGATCAGACAATTCTGCGCACAAGAAGCCGCCCCAAAGTGATTGCTCCATCTTGAATAAAATCCAATAGCAGGTTTTTAATTTTGTTTCTTACTCACATTTATGACGTTCATTTACGTCGTTAAATCAAACACGTCTAATAAAAAGAGAACATACAAAAAAAAAAAATTATTCACAAGGAACTACTACTCCAACAAATATACAATATTACGTAGTCAATCATTACATTCTCTCACAATAAAATTAGTATTTATTAATTTTATTTTTTTGTAAAATGCAGTAATGAAGATCATTAATTCAATAAAATTTAATATCAAGAGTTCCTCAATCATCAAAAAGTCTTTACTGGGTTCAAGTTATTATTGATATTATCACCATATCTCTTATTGTAATTGTATTTACAAGAATGCAATTATCTTGTAATAGTTATTTATTTCTCTTTTATTTTCATTATTATCTTCCATTAAATTTTAACAAATTATTAAATGTAGAATTATACTTTGTAAATATTTAATATATTAAATTAAGTATAAAGGTGAAATTATGATTTCAATTTTTTTTTTTAATTTTTTGCATTACATAAAAGAAAGAAATGAGAAATGGATTTTTTTAAAAAAAATGAGAAAATTGTAATTTTTTTTTTTATTACCGTATTAAAATTAATATCATGGCTGTCAAAAATGAAATGGAGATGAAAAGATTGTTTTTAGTATATTGGATTACAGTGATTATAATTCACAACTAACATTTGAAATTTTTTATTATTTTAATTTAATTAATAATATATATATATAGAGAGAGAGAGAGAGAGAGAGAGAGAGAGAGAGAGAATTGACAATTCTTTAATTTTTTTTCTTTACTTACATTTATGTTGTTTTATTTACATCGTCTAATTAGACGTGTTTAATAAAAAGAGAAAATATATAAATAATATTGTTTACAAAGAATCACTACTCCAATATTATATAGTCAATCATTACTACTTATATTATATATCAATTATTCATTCTTATTACTATTCAGACATTACTATATAAAATTCATATTTGATCACAATTGTCTTTATAAATATAAATAAAATATCAGTATCGAACAATACAATACAACACGTTATCAACAATCATATTTTGTCATCTTTATCGCAATTGCTACTTTAACATTTTAATTAGGACTTGTTCGATAACTATTTTTTAAAAAAAACTTATTTTTTTTTCTATTATTTTTGACTTTTCAAACTTTTTACACTACAAAAAAAGTTTGAAAAGTCAATAAAGTAGCCAAAAATATCTATTTTTGAAAAAAAAAAAAAAAAACTACACCGAACAAGCTCTTATTAACAATTAAAAAATAAAAAATTTAAAAATATTAAAAATTAACAATATAATTACAAAAGTACGTGCAATACACGCGTGTCTAACTAGTATGAATAAGAGTGGTGATATAATACCCACAATAAACACTAATTATAATATTTATTGTCCACGTGGTATCACTATATTGATCATTTTTTAAAAAGTTGTTAACAATTATTTTGAATTTTTAAAAAAATGACAAATGTGCTGCTATTTCACCACTCGTGAACAAAACAAACAAACTATATGAACAAAACAAACACAACACAACACGTAGGTTAAACTGTCTTATTCTCTTTTTACTCAAAACAAGAAGCTTCCGTTTTTTACTCCCATAAAACCCCATTCTTCTTCTACCCTATACCCCACCCCTACACACACAATCTTCTGTCTGTAACAATGGCTGGTAGTGATGGGTTCGAGGATGAATGTTTCAATTTCAATTCATTTTTTTCATATGATAATCCTCCGAAAATCCTGTGTTTTGGAGATTATGGCAAAATATGTGATTTGAAGGTGGTGGAGAGTTCCGTTAAAACGGCTGAAAAATCTGGAGTTACAAGCAGTGGTTCATCATCGACTTCTTCAACAAATTACAATACACTGCCAAAATCCAAGAAGAGAAATGGGTCAGGGTGTGCAGAATCTATTCTGAACCCCGGCGTTAATGCCGAAGCTCCGGCAGGAACCCAGAAATACTGTAAGAAAACAAAGTCGGAAAACTCAACCGTCACCGGCCATGCAAAGGTCAGTGAAGACTATGAATTGCATGTCCGCGTGTGTGTCTGTGAAATCTATGCATATTGATTTGCCAAATTCTTAATATTTCACAAGTTTTGGTTAAATATAGGTAAAGAAAGAGAAGCTTGGCGAAAGAATCACAGCATTGCAGCAACTTGTGTCACCCTTTGGCAAGGTTTATTTACAATTTTCTCTCAATCTCTGTATACTCTTTCCCTGTGTCTTGGTTGAGATTTTATACAAATTAAATCCAATTTATATATGGAAATATATGTGTATTTATAGTAAAATTAATGTAATTAATGATGCAGACAGATACAGCATCAGTGCTTCATGAAGCAATGGGTTACATCAGGTTTCTGCAGGATCAGGTGCAGGTTCTGTGTTCTGCATACATGCACCCTCTGCCTGTAAGTATTTCTTGTCACATTTTGATCAACTCACTCAGCACCTGACGAACCTGCCTATTAGGCCTCAATGTACCAAATTGGACCACGAATGGTACAGTCTAGTACATTGTAAATTGGATAATATAATTGACAACAATTTAAGTTACAGGATCTAGTCTGGCTGGTCACGAATGTGTTGAAAATTAAATTCAAGTAAATAAATTTGTCTCTTTTTTAATAGTGTAAAATGTTCAAATGAAATGATTCAACGCTTATTTGCACAACTATATAATGATATAATTCTTTTCCCCTTTGATTCCATTATATAAGGGCTCAAATTTTCAATTTATACACTATTTTAATTTCGTTTTATATGATATTTAACTAGAGTCTTGAAATAGTAATTTGGATAATCATATTTTTTTATAAAAGTTCTATCAATGAGCTGCATATTACAGAGAGAAATTTACAATGGATTGACCCTTCAACAGTTCATAAATTTTGAGCTTGAGATTGGAAATCGACCTGTGATAACATACCCTACAAGAGAGGCTCCCTGAGGCACTTGAATGTTTGAATCAGTATAAATCGCCGCGTTTAAAATTTGTATTTTCCGATTCCGAGATTTACTTTTCATATTAATGCCCCTGAATTTTGAATCCCGTCTTATTTGAAATGATCATTGCACTGTTTTCTTGACGCTGTTTTGATATTCTTCTAGCTACACAATAAATTATAAGTGGCCAAAAAATTTCCACCTTGTAAACTGACAATAGATTTGGACATGCAGGAGGACATAGAAATAAAGGGGGAGAGTGGAAGTGAAACAAGAAATGATCTAAGAGGCAAAGGGCTGTGCCTTATCCCTGTTGAACTAACCCCACATGTAGCAGACTCCAATGGAGCTGATTTCTGGTCATCTGCTATGAAGAACAATGTTTTATCAAACTAATGACTTGTCTCTTCAACTCTCTCTCTAGATTGGACATGGCCAAGGTTTTTTGCTGAAAATTTTGCCCATTTTACAATACAAGAAAACGACGATGAAGTAGTCCCGTCGTTCATAAATTTTGGGTCGGTTACATAAATTTTCTATCGTCGTTTGCTCGGTTAATTACTAGATGTTTAATGGAAAATGAATGGTGAAATATGGAGTGAAACGCATGGTACAAAAGAAAAGGAATGGTGAACATGTGAAGCAGTGTTGTGAAATGTATGTGCAAATGGTATATAGTAAGAGGAGAAGAAAAGGTAATTAAGCGAAAGCCCATTTTCTGGGTGGAGAGAGAAGTTTTGAAGGTGTTAAGAACAAGAAATGTTGATGTCTGTTGACTTTTAATGTTTTTGGAATGTTCAAACTTCAAAGTCTGTTATGTTTGCATTTTATTAAAAATATCTTTTTTTAAATGCATTTTGTTTCAAGCAAATATAATACAAAAATTGCTCCACGCGGACTAGAAATAACGTTAATAAATTTATTCTTGATAGTTATTTTTAATTTGTCATTGTACTCTGTCATTTCTTGTTTGAAGAAGCATTGCAAAGTATGTGACGAACTTTTTGAAAGAATGCTTTAAAATCTTACTTGTGATCTCGCATTACATATCAAATCTAAGTCAAGAAAATAATACTTTGAAATCATAATTGCGATCTCGGATATGTATCGAATCTAGGTCAAAAAAGGTAAAGTTAATTTAGTCAATTTTTATCGGGTATACCTAGCACCCGAGTGATCGGTTTTCCAATTCGATTAAAGCATTGCAAAGTATGTTGTAAATATCAAGAACACCTTCTTATGATCCCAATCAACCTATCAAAATTGACCGTCTAAATGGGTCGACCGCATGGAGAATCTGGAACTATTTGAGCTATGACTCACTGCATGATTTCCACTTGACAGTCATGCAGCAGAGCCCATTTTCTACCTTTTCTTACTCACTAATGCTACATAATAGTCTTAGTGATTCATCAATCCCCGTACCATTTTGGTGGATTCCAAATTGGATTTCAATTTATCGAAAGCAAGAATTTGAAATCTATCTTTTTCTGTTCGTCCTATAAATAGAACTCCATTTCTCTGCACTTTCAGAAAAGCTTACTTATACAAAGTAGTACTAAGAAGAGAAGAAGAAAGAAAATAAGAAACTTTAAAGTGAAGAAAAGCACGTTTTAGTTGTTTCATTTCTTAAACGATTAGATACGGAGACTTCATAATTGATATGAAGTTCTTTGTATAAGATACATTGATATCCTAAAAAGATGCGATGTTTAAATACAACAATTAAGGTTATTCGGTCGAGATTCTTTGACGGTGCATTAAAGTTTCAATACCCTTCTTTAATTAGGTGTCGATACCTGAATAACTTTCTCCTTCTTTCAAACTTTCTATACCTCACGTGTCGACACCTGCATTTCCAAGTTTCGGCACGTGCAGTTCGTTCTCAAATATTTGTAGTGAAAGTGTCGCCCTATTGTTAAACTTTTAAGAGATAAAGTTTGCAGACCTTCTTAACATAGGATTTTCTATTAGGAAAGGAACACAAAAGGTCTCATCCATCAAACTGTGAGTGGAATATGTATTTGAAACTAAAATTACAAACATGTATTATATGCTTTATGTAGAATTATTACATGTCATGTATTTTTGAAAATCATATATTAATATTTACGAATTTTAAAGTAAAATGATTGTCGAAACCTAATTGTACCTTCAACACTACGAATATTTCTATCGTATATCCCAAAGATCAAGAACTAAAGTCATTGTATTTGTTACGCTTTAGCTTTGATATTGAACCCGGAACATAAACAAGAATAATAACTGAAAGTAAAAACACCAAGGTTTTTGTGTCCCGAAGGACCCGGGTTCGCCCAACCGTCGGCTACTTCCCGTTGAAGCTCCACAACATGGATACGGCTTCATGCATTTCAAGATCTTTCAAGAAAACAGAGTCTCAGAGGTTACAAGAGTTCAACACCAAGAAATACTCTAACCCTAGGTTTACAGACCGAGCATCAATCAGCGATTGATCTCAAATATACACACGATGAGTTTATCTTTCACATGTGAAGGACCATCTACATGACTATCATGTGATTTCACTGAGAAATCACCAAAGAAACCAAAAGGGTAGAATATGTAACTCGAGAGAGACGAAGAGAAGAAGAGGAAGGGTTTTTCATCGAGAGAAGATTAGGCGCAGTAGTTTCTTATATCGTCAACAATGGCTAAAACATTGCCTTTATAGTCCAGATGAATGGTTCTGATTGAAACCATAAAATCAAGGGCCCAGATGAAACCGGAGATTACACTAAGCAAAGCGTGAAAAACCAAAGATGCGACTTTAGTCAAATTGTACTTTGATCAACATTTCACAATCTCCACCTTGATCAAAACCATCACAGACTTCTTCTTCTCTGATCAATGAATGCATGATTTGCCTTAATCCAAATTGTTTTCATAGCTTCTTGTACCTGCACAAACAAAAAAGTTAGAACAACAAAAAAAAGAATTAAAAACAAAACAAAAAATTCTTACTAACTTTCATCTATCCTGTATCTAAGTTCAGGATACTCAAACAATTTTTGAACTTAGATAAAGGTAGAATTTTCGTGCCCATGTCTCTTTGGATTAAACCGGGAAGGATCTTTTCCGATTTACTAACTCTTGGGACACAATGTCCCTAATAAAATGAAGTTTAACATCAACATGTTTTGTCCTTTCATGAAACACCTGGATTCTTACATAAATGAATTGCAGATTGACTATCGGTGTATATACGATGGGACTTACATTCATAATCCGCTTCTTTCAAGATTCCTTTCAACCATAAGGCTTCCTTAACTTGCCTTTCCGCTATGGCCACATATTCGATTCGGTGGTTGAAAGTGCCACAATATCTTGGAGTTGTGATTTCCAACTAATGCAAGTATCATGATAGTAAACACATAAGAAGTTACTGATTTTCTATTATCTCTATCACTTGCATAATCAAAGATCAACATAACCTTTCAATTTTATTCCTTCCGAACTATGTTTAAATGTCGTGCCAACATTTGAAGATCCTTTCAAGTACCTTAGTAACCATTTTAAAGCCTCCCAATGAGAAGGACCAGATTAGACATATATCTACTTAGCACACTAATAGAATGAGCCACATCAGGTCTGGTCCATACCATAGAATACATAACAGAACCAATAGCATTTCTGTAAGGAACATTTTTCATTTCAGAAAATTGTTCTTCAGTTTTAGGGCAATCATCTTTGCTAATTATAAAATGGTTTCCTAAAGGAATACTAACTTCTTTTGCATGAGACATAGCAACCCTGTCAAGGACTTTATGAATGTAAAGGGTCCGAAAGTTAGTTTTAGTTCATGAAGATCTTTATCTCTAGAGATCTCCATTCCAAGAATCCTCTTAGCATTACCCAAATCCTTCATGTCAAACTCGAAAACAAATCGATTTCAATCTTTTAATTTGATTTATACAAGAACTAATCAATAGCATATCATCAACATATAAAAGCAAATATATACTGACATTGTTTTCAGGTTCACATTTATGATATAAACAATGGTCATAATCACTTCTTTTAAAATTTAAAGACAGAACAAAAGTGTCAAACCTTTTATACCATTGCCTTGGTGATTGTTTCAGACCATACAAGGATTTTCTCAGCAAACAAACATCAGTTGGTCTCAGCTTATCTTTGAAACCAGGGGGTTGACTCATATAAATCTTTTCTTCTAACTCACCATGTAAGAAAGCTGTTTTCACATCAAGTTGATCAAGTTCCCAATTGAAGTGAGCAACTAAAGCAAGCATTAATCTTATAGTAGTATATTTAACCATAGGAGAAAAAATTTCATTATAGTCAACTCCTTCTTTTGAGTAAAGCCTTTAGCTACTAATCGGCTTTAAATCTTACAGGATCGATTCGTAAATCCCTTCTTTAACCTTATAAATCCACTTACATTCAACAATGGACTTATAATTTGGTTTGGAAACTAACTCCTGTGTTTTGTTTTGGCTTAGGATTTCATTTCTTCAATCATAGCCTTTTTCCATTCAATGTAATGGGTACTACTCATTGCTTCTTCAAAAGACTTGGGTTCTTTTTCACAAAGTTCTTGATAACTCAAGAAAGCAAAAGAAACACTATCTTCAAAACCTAATCTTTGCGGTTCTCTTATATTTCTTCTCACTCTATCCCTTGCCAACCGGTAGTTCCTAAGACTACTCTCATCAGGGACATGGAAGTTTTCTTGAATGAGTCATTGAGGTCTCAACAGAATCTTCAGGTGCATTTGAGTCGACTATTATCGACTCCACCTCAATTTCGTAATTTGGATTAGGTCTTTCTAAATCTCTATCAAGAATGGTCAAGAAAAATTACTTTCCTTTTCATGCCTTTCATCGCCAGATTTTAGGGTCTAAGCAAGGCATATCATTTTCATTAAAAGTAACATCCCTACTTATTATCACTTTCACTCCACCTAAACCCCTAGCCCACAGTCTATACCCTTTTACACCTTGAGGATAACCCAAAAAAACACATTTTTGAGCTCTAGGCTCAAGTTTACCTTCACTTTAGTGGGAATATGCAGAACAACAAAAGGTTCTCAGAATAGAGTAATCAACAGGCACATTATTCCACATTTCAAAAGGGGTTTTATCATTTAGAGCAGCAGAGGGAGTCAGGTTTACAATATAGCATGCAGTCATTACAGCTTCACCCCAAAAACTTTTTGGTAATCCAGAGCTTACCATCATGCATCTCACTTTATCTAAAAGTGTTCTATTCATTCTTTTCGCCACCCCATTTTCTTTGGGGGAGTATAGGGGGATGCTTTTATGTCTTAGAATTCCATGCAATTTACAAAATTATCAAAATCGTAATTGCGTAATTCTAAACCATTGTCTGTTCTCAGTGTCTTTATTTTCTTTTCAGTTTGGTTTTCAACTAAGGTTTTCCACTGTTTGAACTTTTCAAAAGTATCAGATTTATGCTTCAGTAGGAAAACCCAAACCTTTCTTGAAAAATCATCAATTATTGAAAGAAAATAAACACTGCCACCCATAGTAGGAACAGGTGAAGGTCCCCATAAGTCTGAATGAATATAATCAAGAATTCCCTTAGACTTATGAGTACCAGTCTTAAATTGCAACTTGTGATGTTTTCCTAAAATGCATGTTTCATGTAAATGCGGATCGAGACACCTTGTCTTTACCAAAACACCATTCCTACTTAAAATAGATGCGGACCTTTGTTGCTTACATGAGCAAGTCTTTTATGCCACTTTAGGGTATCATTTTGTTCATTTATCACAGAAAGAGCAGAATGATTTTTTGTTAAGGCAGTAGCATTTACAACAAAAATACCATTTTGTTTTACTCCTTTAAACATCACAAGGGAACCCTTTGCTACTTTTAACAAACCCTTATCAATTTTGACAGAAAACTCAATATCATCAAGTATACCTAAAGAAATCAAGTTTCTTTTCATTTCAGGCACATATCTTACATTTTCAAAAGAACACACACAGTTATTTTCAAATTGTAAAGACACAGTTCCAATTCACGAAATCTTTGAGGTGATATTGTTTCCCATAGTTACTAAACCAAGATCTTTTTCAATCGATTTGAAAACCGTCTCTTCTTGAAGTCATATGAAAAGAACAGATCAATCCAAGACCCATTCTCTTTCAAAAAAAGATTTTTCAATCGATTTGATTCAAGAACTCGTAAATTTGACTTATGGCAACATAGACTTCAAAGAATGTCAAAACCGGAAGAAGAGGCAATATTTGCTTCTTCCTTATTTTGATCATTTTGCTCATTTTTCTTTTTCCAAGAATCTTTTATAAAATGTCCCATTTTTCCACACCCATAGCACTTCTTACCTTTAGCTCTAGACTTTGACCTACCTTTTCCTTTAGAATTCTTTTTCTTCTGGGTTTGATGATTATCATAGTGCCCATTTTGTCTAGTGAGTGATCTACCTCTCACATTTAAACCTTCCCTTTAATGTAATTCAAATTTTGTTGTTGAATATCCAGATTCTTGGTTCTTAAAGAATTAACCACAATCTTATAGTTAAAGAATCCTCGCCATATTCAATGGCATTTCTTACATCTTTAAAGGTATCGTGTAAAGCATTTAGTAAAATGATGGCTTGATGCTCATCGAAAACTTTTCACCACGACTTGCCAAATCTTGACTCAATTTTGAAAAATTATCAAGATTTGTTTCAAGCGTCCATGTAGGATCCATTTTATAGCAAAAACCTTTTTAAAAGATATATCTTGTTTGGAAGGGACCTCAGATGATACAAAGTTTCAAGTTTATCCCAAATGTTGGGGGTAGTTTTACAATCACTCACTTTTCTCATTACATTATCGCCAAGATGTAAAATTATGGCACTATGAGCTAACTCATCAGACTCTTTCGTTTGAACACTTGTAAAATCATCAGGAAAAGACCCATCAATTGCTTTAGACAACTTTTGTTGAATTAAATGAGCTTTCATCTTTTGTTGCCATATGGAAAAATCACCTCTACCATCAAACATTTCAAGATCAAACTTACTTGTTCCCATCTTAAAAAAGGTAAAAGAAAAAAGGATTTTTCACAACACAAACAACAAGGATGACAAAGAATCAAATAATATACTCCTTCCAATTCACAAAAAAAAACTTTCAGTAAAAACTTGTTCAGATCATCACCTTCATGTATTTTATACAGAATAAAAGCATGAAAGAAATAAAGAAACTAAGGTCTCGGTTTATACAATCATTCGAGAGATCCCCAGATTCCGTGAGACTCTTGTTCTCGTGTCAAGGAATGAATCCAAACAGGAGGCAAGGGTGTTCTTATTTTCAATATGAAAAATAAAAATTCATAACACGAGAAGATACTCAGAGATATGATTTCTAAGTCACACAAAACAGAGAAAGCATGCCACTCATAAAATCAGTTTTGAAACAACACTTTAGTAAACAAGATCATGACAAGAAAGAGACAAATAGTCAATTTTATGCATAGATCGAACAGTCAATACACAGCTAAGAACTAAACCTAGCAAGTATGAACAAGAGTAAGAGTTTTATCACCGAGCGAACACCCTGTGTTCGTTAGATGCGACTCCAGCAGTTTCAGGTTTCAAGTTTCACTGATTCGAACCTAGGGTTTGCAATTTTACCCTAGGAACTTTTGAGTTTCTTCACCCTTTGGGAATATTTGCAGATCCCCTTCAAGAACATCCACCAGAGGCCTTAGGAGTTTCAAGATTCACACCCAAAACCTTATTTCACAACATCAAAGACTTTTCAAGGACACAAAGCTCTGATACCACTGTTACGTTTTAGCTTTGATATTGAACCCGGAACATAAACAAGAATAATAACATAAAGTAAAAAACACCAAGGTTTTTGTGTCCCGAAGGACCCGGGTTCGCCCAACCGTCGGCTACTTCCCGTTGAAGCTCCACAACGTGGATACGGCTTCATGCATTTCAAGATCTTTCAAGAAAACAGAGTCTCAGAGGTTACAAGAGTTCAACACCAAGAAATACTCTAACCACAGTTTTACAGACCGAGCATCAATCGTGATTGATCTCAAATATACACACAGATGAGTTTATCTTTCACATGGGAAGGACCATCTACATGACTATCATGTGATTTCACAGAGAAATCACCAAAGAAACCAAAAGGGTAGAATCTGAACTCGAGAGAGACGAAGAGAAGAAGAAGAAGGGTTTTTTCATCAGAGAGAAGATTAGGGCGCAGAGTTTCTTATCATCGTCAATGGTGCAAAAACATTGCCTTTATAGTCCGGATGAATGGTTCTAATTGAAACCATAAAATCAAGGGCCCGATGAAACCGGAGATTACACTAAGCAAAGCGTGAAAACCAAAGATGCGACTTTAGTCAAATTGTACTTTGATCAACATTTCACAATATTGAGAGCACTAGTCTATAATTTTGAGACGAACGATAAAACGAATACAATAATCAAGAATATACTTGAAAGTTTTGTTAAGCATCAATCGGACTTATGACTAATATATATACACTATTGACTCGCTCATGTGAGTAAATTATGATTTAACTATTTTTAGTTATTGAGCTCTTAGTGTACGATAGTTAAAATCTACATAAGACCTTCAATAATAAAAAAAATTAAAGTATATGCATTACCACATGCACACCATATTTCATTATATACATTAATTGTCCATCCCCCGCCCCGTTTAAAATTTCCCCCCCGGATAATCGGGTATTCGGGGCGGGTACGGGGCGAGGATAATTGCCCCGAGTCGAGTTCGGGCGGAGTTACTCCGCCCCGGACTCGCTCCGAAATATTTTTGTTTTTAAAATTTTAAAAAATATTTTTATGAAATGGGTGTTGAAGGAGTCGAACCCGGGTTGTGAACATTGATTTACAATTCCTAACCACTATATCAAGATCTATTGATTTGTATATTTTTTCATTTTGTTTAATAAACATATTATACAAAATTTATTTTAAATTCTAACCATACCATTTAGAATTAACTTTAATTCCCCATTTCATAATTCATAATTTCATATATTGTCGTCAATGAAAATCACGTTTACAAAAAAAAAAAAAAAACGGGCGATAAACGGGCGATACAATCACCGCCCGACCCGCCTCGCCCGCCCGCCCGCTTTTAGCGGGAATAGGGTGAAAAATCCCATGGGCTGGGAGGCCGCCTGCCCCCAGCCCCACCCCCGAACCCGAACCCGAACCCGAACCCGAACCCGAATCCGACCCGACCCCGACCTGCACCTGCACCCGCACCCGCATTGCTGCCATCCTTAATATACATTGTGGCGTTTTCTCTACTTTTCAAAAAATGTGGTGAGAGTACTTTGAGATCGCTTTATGGGGTGGTAGATGTTTGACGATGGTACACAATATATGCACTGGTCCTACTATGTTCGATATCTCGGCTTGTACTATTACACAAACATCTACTGCCATGTTGAGCATTATGGTGCTCAAACTTTTGAATACTTGTACACGGATCCCTTTTTCGGTGGTCCATAGTTTAATTTTTTTTTTTAAGTATGTAAAATAATTTGTTTATTTTCCGTTTCGGCTGTAAAATAAGAAAGACGAGGGGTAGTTTTGGTTATGGGTCCTACCATAACATTTTGTAAATTCCCGTCCCTTGTACCATAAAGTTTGCTTATATATAAAGTTATTTTTAGGTTGTAAAAATGTTGTATCTTGCTTTAAAGTTGATTTCTCTAACTTAACACACCAAAATGTTGATAAATACACAAAGCGGTTTCGACACTAACATTAACAATTTACGTAAATGCACGTAAGTCAAACCCAAGTGTCGACACTTGGGAGAGGTGGTGTCAACCCCTGAGCTCTTTTAATTTAAATGCTTTAAATATTTAAATTTAAATTTTAAGTGCCGACCATTGACCCCAGAGCCAATGGCGGATATAGGATTTTATTTAAGAGGGGACACTATGTAATACATAAGCAAAAAATTTCAAAATGAATTATACATAAAAAGTAACAATTAAAATTTTCAATACATTAAAATTGTCCATCATATTCTTAAATCGTTTAACAATATCACTGTTACAAATATTATCAAAAACATCTTTCTCAATGTATGCAATCATGCAGTCATTCATCCATTCATCTCCGATCCGATTGCACAATTGATGTTTGATAATATTCATAGCTGATTGTCTATAGTTCTTCAAACAGGTGTTTGCCTAGTGTTAACAAGACAAAAAGGTTTTAAAATGTTCAAAATGCTGTAACAAAAAATAAAGAGCGAGGACCTTCAATTCTTTGTAAGAATTTCTTCACTTTCCGCTTACACCCATCACAGTGTATGTTCACTCTGAGGACACAGGTCTGCAACAAGAAAAAAAATTATAAAATTTAAAAAGGAACAGCCCACAGGCCACAACATAGCTTTACAATTTACCATACATTATATAAAAATATGCGTACATGATGTTTTATAAAAGTTGGGACTATAAACAAATTAAAGGTGTTTTTAATCAATCGATCCTTGAATTTCCCTACTTTCTACTCTTTAGTCTTCACCAATCACTCTTACATGTGTAAATCAATATCCAATATCCAATATTCAATAAATCAATGATTCAATATCACATTATCACTACTTTGCACTTTGCTGGTTGCAATTCCAAATTTCCAATACCCCATTTTTCTATCAATATTTTTATCAAACACTTTAAGTGCATTAAAAATTCAAGTTTGCCTACCTCAAAATTGATGGTGTAATTAAGAGATTTAGTAGACTTACATTAAAAATTAATGTTAACAAACTCATATCAAATAAGAAATAAAGTAATGAAAACAAATAAGTGATGAATCGAGTCCTAACCAAGCAAGAAGATAATCTGTCTTTTGATAGTTTGATTCCTTTATGTCTTCGTTTTCTGCAAGTCTGTTTCTTGACAGAGAGGTGGCGAGTGATTGAATCTGAATGCTTGAATCGAGGAGATTTTTTGTGCCCGAATCAATTGCAAAGATTGAGAAGAAGAAATGACGAAGAAATAAGGGTTGGGGCCTGGATTGGGATTGGGAAGCTGGGAACTGGGAAGGAGGATACGTTGGACAATCTGAGAATTATGGAGTTGAGAGGGGGCCTGCTTAGTTTTGGGCCTCTTGTTGGGCTTAAAATTTTTTTAAATTAATAGGGGTCCGCCCCTCTTGCCCCTCAGACAAATCTGCTGTGCCAGAGCATCCAAGACTTACGTGTTAAGAGAAGGAAATTTTTTCACTCTCATATTCGTATATTAATTCCATTGTTACTAATTCAAATATAAATTATTCTTTATATCAAAGCCTATATTATTGTGTAAAATTATTTTAAATAGGATAATTCGAGATTTTTACACATAGTACTTTGTTGATAGATCTTGCACACAAAATAAAAAACTACATTAATTGGTGACGGTGTTTTATGTTGAAGCTTTGTGATTTTTTGTTAAATTGTCAAATTTGGATTATAGGAAAAACATAAGGAGGGGAGAGATGGATAATTTATGTTTAATTAAAAATGAGAAAGTTTCGATTTGACGTGCCAAATTTACCAAGTTCGTGTTAGTTAGGAGAGAGCATAAGCATGGCCTTATAAGTTTGTAGTCAACTAAAGGCGATGAGTTTAAACTCCTACCAAAGTCAATTGTCAATTATTATCAAGTTTGATAAGAAGCTTTGTTTCATATCAAAACTCGACCGTACATGAAATACCATATCTTACACCTAACAATACGGTGAAATACCTGATGTCCAACATAATAACTCTTAGTAATAGTTGGAGAAACATAGCACAATTGGTTGTATAGCATGGGCTGAAGGGTCATTTGATAAAATAAATGTCCACGCAAATCATTGTTTGTTCGATCAGTTGAAGGCATGTTTGACTATAATGAAAGTCCACCTCCACCCCATGCAAACCTTTATTTTTTTTGGCACAAAGATTTACTTTTATAAGGCTTTATTTATAAAATGAAAGTACTCTTAACCAAATATGCTCTAACTTATACCAGTTTGATGAGAGCTTTAGGCTCTTATAATATAAACAATTCTTCTTCTTATATAAGTTTACAAATTCAAATACAAAACTCTTTGAATTAAGCACGAATTGAGACATTTACCACCATCTCCCATGTCATCTCTTTGATGCTGTACGACTTTGTAGACTCTAGCAAGAGTCCAAATTATCACATTGATTTGATTTGGCATAAACCCGACTTCAATTAGGGATGACAATTGGATCGGAATAGCTCGGCCCATCGAAGCTCGACCTGTTATGAGTCCAGTCGAAGAAAAAATTCAAGAGTTGAGCTTACTCGGGCCTTGAAAACCAGCTGGTCCAACGGGCCGGCTCATGGATTGGTCCGTGGGCCATTGGTCCCTAGCTTTTAAAAGTTGGGGACCAATTCAACGATCATAAAAGTAACCGTCGCAGCCCAACGGTCACATTTGTGACTGTTTTGATCCCTTTAAACTATTTTTTTTTTCAAACGGCTATTTTTTCCCTATAAATACTCCTCTAAATTTTCATATTCTTCACAAATTCACAACTCTCTCAACCTACACAATTTGAAAAAATTATATTGTCAATCTTGGCTCTTTTATTGTACAATTTATAATTGAATATCTACATTTCTAATATTCTACATTCAACAATTCTATTTCTATTTTCTACATGGATCAATACAACTTACAAAGAAGTGCCGATCACCAAATTTATGATGATTTTAGTGGATTAAATGATGTGTCAATTCTTGAGTTTGGTGATGGTTATGAGATTGGGAGCACTGATCCAATTGTCGATTTAAAGGATATCGATGAAGAATTAGAAATGACCAGTACTACTACAAAGACTATGTCGACTACTAAACGAAGAGCCGCAAAACAAAAGACTCAGTGTTGGGATCATTTCAAATTAGTGCAAATCGATACAACCGTAGACGGACAACCAATATTCAAAGCAATGTGTAAATATTGTAAACAAAAATTTGAATGGCAAAAGGTGGTGGCACGAGCCATCTAAACCAACATTTTCTTAAGTATATGCAAAAGCACGGAAGAGTTGATATCAATCAAGCTCAACTTCATTTCACATCTCCATGTGGATTTTCTAGTTCTACTCCGAATCTTAACAACTAGGCATATTCACAAGAATCTATGCGTCGGGAAGGCATGACTCAGTTGGTGGGTAGTGGTGAGTTCATGCTTAGCATAGTGGAAATCCCTCACTGCACAAAATTTGTACAAAGATATATTTAACCTAGGTATGTACCATTTGTTAGAAATACTTATCGTGTTGATACTATTGCTTTATATAATAAAAAAAAAAGAAAATATAATAAATGATTTACTTTGTTAGATGAAGATGAGAAGAATAATTTTGATATACTTAGATGGCGAAGATAAAATGAGCGTCAATACCTAATTATTTTTACTATAACACGCGATCTACTAATACATCCGGTATCAACTGTAGTAACGGAGGCTGGTTTTAGTACATGTGGTAGGATTCTGAATGATATGAGGTCAAGACTAAAACCAAACATATTAGAAAGTTTAATATACTTAAAAGATTAAGATGATACAGAATTCGAATCCAAGATAAAGTAGACCTCATATTGGAGGTGCAAGAACTGAATACATAAAATGTAAGTACATTTTGTATAAATTTATTTTATTTTTATTTAAGTGTTGATATTTAAGTTTATCAAAAATTGTACACGTAACAACTTGTTGGTGTACAATTTTAACTCGCCTACGCTAAAAGTAGCAGGTCCCAAGTCCCGTAAAAAAGGAGGAGGATTTGAAATTTCAATTTTATCATAACTCATTTCTTTTTAATTATTTAAACTAAAAAAATTAAAATTTCACGTGCGGCCCATGGCTCGGCCTGTGTGGCCCACGAGCTACGGGCCGGTCCAGGCTCGTATTTTTGGATGGGCGAGCCATGGCTTTGCCCTGTCACTTTAAGGATCGAGCTCAACCCGTCCATTGGGCAAATTTGGGCCCTTTTTGGCAAAGGCCGAGTCGGCCCAGCTCGGTCCATTGTCATCGCTAGGCTGGCTCTACTCATTATCATCGCTAACTTCATGTTCAAAAAGAGAACTAAGTATGAGATAAGAACATGTTTGAAAGAAAATAAAAGGTGAGAATTATTTTAAAAGAAATGATACTTGTACATACTAGTTTACAGATTGGTATACGGCAGCTGACATAGATACATGTTTTGAATTTAAAATATCGCAATATTTTGCATAGTAATATATCACGATATTTTGTATTAAGTTTGAAATGAAATAAACTAATTTGTCATGATCTTGACTACATCCAAACGCAAGAAATTTTGAAAAAAAAAATACATAGGACTTCTCCGGCTAAAAGGACGCGATATTTTCTTCTCTTCTTCACTGAAATTTCATTATCTCCGGCAACATTCTTCGTTGTCGATGATTCACACAGGTAAATAATTTTTTCCGCTATTTGTTTGGCCATTTAGGAAAAATCATTTTTTTTT
This sequence comes from Forsythia suspensa, assembly GCA_023638005.1. NCBI lineage: Eukaryota > Viridiplantae > Streptophyta > Magnoliopsida > Lamiales > Oleaceae > Forsythia > Forsythia suspensa. The sequence goes on along the minus strand of CM042670.1, from coordinate 29,255,636 downwards.
CCTTCTCCGATTTTTGTTCTTCGATTGGGTATTCAGTCATAAATTATTTTTCAGTTTTTCAAATGTCGTATTTTTATCCAGAAGGCTATTTAGAAAAAATCAATTTTTTTTCTTCTCCAATTTTTTTTATTTGATTAGGCATTTGGTATATATGCTAAATTGTTTTTTATTTTTTCTAATGTCGTATTTTTATCCAGAAAACCAAACTTCATATTCCGATGATGAGACAGTAAATAGGATTGCTATAAATTTGGATAACAAAATTTTGGGAGAATCTGATAATGAGACAATAAGAAAAATGTGAACATATTGGATGATGAAATGTTTGGGGAAGTAGTTCGATTGTGCCTGAGGTTGGAATGAAATTTAAAGACGATAATGAAGTTTTTGAATTTTATAAAAGGTATGCTTATGATATATGTTTTCCAGTTAGAAAAAGAAATTTGAAGAAAGGTGGTAATGAGATTGTAAGGTATGTGACATTTATATGTAGTCGAGAAAGCTAAAGCATCAACCAACCATTCAAATAGGGTATAAAGTTAGGTTGACAACGAGTTCAGAGATTTGTGAAACATGACGAATTAATACATTCCATCTTGAACATAATCATAAAACTAGTCCTTCCAAATCCAGGTTATACCGATGCAATCGAGAACTTAGTGCACGTGTGAAACGGAAGCTTGAATTAGATGATATAGCTGGAATTACATTGCACAAAAGTTATAACTTAGCTGTTGTTGAAGCATGTGGATATGAAAAGATGACATATGTTGAAAAAGATTGTAGAAACTACATTCAATTAAGACTTGGAGAATGAGATGCTGCGTTGCAATACAAGCTTACTTTTCTAAAATGCAATCACATTGTCCTGGTTTTTTTGAAAATACAATCACATTGTCCTGTTTTTTACTTTAGTATGGATTTGGAGGAAAAGTCTTGATTGAAGAACGTATTTTGGACAGATAACATGTGTAGACATGCATATAAAGAATTCAACGATGTAGTCACTTTTGATACTATCTACTTGACTAATAAGTATAACATTCCTTTCTCCCATTTTGTTGGAGTGAATTATCACGGACAATCAACATTGCTTAGATGTGGTTTAGTTTTTAACAAGGATACGGAGACTTTTGTTTGGCTATTTAGGACATGGCTTCAATTCATGGATGATCGGGCTCCTAATGGAATAATCACGGATCAAGATAGGGCTATACAAAATACAATTCAAATTTTTTTTCTAAATACGAAGCATAGATGTTGTTTGTGGCATATATTGAAGAAGTTACTTGAGAAATTTGGCAACCATAGTCATAATGGTTCTATACTTTCTGCTATCTATGCTTTAGTTTATGATTTACTATCCTGAAGAATTTGAACATGGTTGGAGTACAATGATTCAAATGTATAAATTGTAGGATAATGATTGGTTGTATGGACTTCACAAAGACAAAAGTCATTGGGTTCTTACAAGATCAACACTGATGAATGCGTCAAAGATGGATTTGCAAGTGGAGGGAGATTATTATGGATTTATTATGTCAGTGTGTTCGCGCTTTCTTCTCTTCATATGGCGAGTACCCTATTTTGGAGGCCGAACTCAGGGATATTCTTGACGGTATCATTTTGCTTAGAGGATTGTACTCTCAGATTTATGGATTGAGTCCAACTCTACTTTGGCCATTCACTGCATCACCAGAGGTGGAGGACCCTGGTCTATTTAGACAACTCTTCACCACATTAGAAATCTCATTGCCTTCGACTGTGATATTATTTTTCATATTTATCGCGAGAGCAACCAGGTGGCTGACTTATTTGATTCAAACGGTTGAGACCATCTTTGCTATTTCGAGTACAGCGCTCAGGACTTACCATGACGTTACCACAACTTAGTTCAAATTGATATACATAGGCTTCCTATAGTTAGGGGTCTATAGAATTTTTCAGGACTATTTGTTTAGGAAGTAGTACCTCATTATTTATTGTTTTATTATTTATTCATTTATTTGTTTGCTTTAGCTTTTATGATTGGAGGTCAGGTTTTATGTCCTCCTCCCATGTATTTTTTATGAGTTATTTATATATGGTTGGGGCATCCAAACCCATCCATCATTTCTTGGTGGAGGCCTGAAAACCACATTGGAGATGTGATAGTATGTTGAATAATAAATAAATAAATAATATTTCTTGAAAACTAGTTTTTGGACGGGGATATCCACTACTCAACGTAGTGAGAGTATGTATACATTTTTTGATTGGTATGTGCATGTGAAAACATCGGTTAAGCATTTTGTTGAACAATATGAGCGTGTATTACGGAGTAAAGTAGAAAATGAGCTTCAAGAGGATTTTAGGTCATTTTCACAAATGGTCCCATGTGCAACTAAGCATACATAAGAAGCAATTTCAATCAGTTTACACAATCTCAAAGTTCACATAATTTCAAGAAGAGTTTGCTGGAAAAGTGTATTACGAGGTAATCTCTACTCAAGAGGATTATCTGGGAATGAAATATGAGGTTCAAGAGGATATCATTTTCAACGAAGGATATATATATATATATATATATATATATATATATATATATATATATATATAGGGTAATGATCTCCTCCCATGTGGGAGGAGTTTATAAAACTCCACGTGACACGTGTCACGTGGGTATTGGACAAGTGATTAAAAAATATTTTCACTTTTCACTTGTCCAATACCCACGTGACACGTGTCACGCTGGAGTTTTATAACCTCCCACATGGGGAGGAGATCATTACCCTATATATATATATATATATATATATATATATATATATATATATATATATATATATATTATTAAACAAATACAATTAACGTTCTTTCTTCCGAAAAGGATTTGATTCAAGAAATTATTAACCAAATTAGTGACCCTAATCTAAAGCAGAAATTCCAAAATGTTCTTGATCCTTCCGATTCCAAACCACCTCCAAGAACTTATAATCTTAATGATGTCATGGATAAATTCAAAAAATGCGGAAAGGCATCATCAAGTCAAAATCTGCGCTTTGAAGTCAATCAAATGAAAAGTCAAATCTCCAACCTCGAAGATGAACTCTCCCAATTAAAATTTGATGTCACAATTCTTAAAACAAAATCCTTTGAAAAAGGAAAAGAAAAAACCCAATCAAGTTCTTCTCAATTAAGCCCCGAATCCTCTGATAATGATAATGAGATTTCTTCACCTATTAAAATTCAAAGTCCTCTTTGCGAAGAACAATCCATGAATGTTATCAGTCAAATACGTCTTCAGAAATGGTATACTAATGCTACCATCATTATCAATAAAGAATTCAAGCTCAAATCAAAGTCCTCCTTGATTCCTAAGGTCGATCAAAATTGTATTAGAGAAGGTCTTGTCCCTACCAAATATTTTGAGAAAACCACTGAGAATCTTTATGGTGCTAGTGGAAAAAGTCTCAACATCAAATATAAATTATCAAGAGCCCATGTATGCAATGGTAACGTCTATCTCAAAAATAGTTTTTACCTTGTCAAAGATCTTGACCAAGAAGTTATTTTAGGAACTCCCTTTTTGGTCCAATTTAATTGTATTTGTTTCATGAAAGCACGATCGTCTTTACAATTGCAAATTTCTTTTGAATCGGAAGATTGAAAGGAGGAAGATGAATCATTATAATAATCGGAGTCTTCCTGAATATTATAGATAATGTCTTCAGAATCAGAGGAACTAGAAGAATTGATGAGGTGAAGCAATTGATTTTTAAGATCTTGATCGATTTGAAGATTATTGATTTTGTCTTTTAAGGGACATTTGTTGGCATAATGGCTTTGATACCAGTAGTTTCAATAACGATGAAGATAACAATGAGTTAGAAAATAATCAAATATCACTTGAATCTCTTAATGTTAGAGAAACCCAAATTGCAGAAATTGAACAAAGGTTACACAATTGGTCCATTCCTACAGTTGATGAGAAAACTATTTATCAAATAGGAACTTTTGATTTCAAATCTGATTATGCTATCAAAACTTGTGAACAATCTATCTCTGTTCAACCAAACTCTAATACAATTCGATTATATATATATATATATATACGGTTTTGTTTCAGGGAGAAACTTCAATTTGTCTGTAGTTGTCATTTATTTGAGTTTAGAAGAATAATTTGCAAACATGCTACCTCAGTGTTGATCCGTAATGATGTTACAATACTTCTCGATACGTATATCTTGAAGAAATGAATGAGAGATGTGAGTAGACTTCACGAAGGTCAAAATAAATTACGATGGTTGGATTACTACTCTTTGACAGTTTTGATATGATCAAATGTGTCTTGTATTTGCCAAAGTGGCAGATGACGAAGAACGAATTCGAAAGATTATGGAGTGAATCAAATTTCAATCAAATGACTTGTCTATATTGAAATCGATAAAAACTTGTGAAAGTAATATCTATTTCTAACAAAGTGTTCAATTAGGTTCTGATAGCATTGAAGCGGAAAAGACTGCAATCGGAAACATTTTTGATCCAAAGTACTTGAAAACTAAGAGAACACCAAAGAAATTAATGAGCTCGAAGAAAGCTAAGTTATGCCTTCAATTTTATCATTTCTCAAACATTTTATCATGTCAACTTACATACAATGCGTGTACCTTCAAAATCAAACAAGTCCAAGAGCTTGAGATAAAAGAATATCCGAGAGACTGGTGCTTTCACTCAACCATTCCAACAATCACAATATCCTGTGCTGCCTCTTCTTCCCTATTCAACACAATCTTCGATAAGTAATGCCCATTTTGGACTCTATGCTAGTTTTTTTTGCAAAATGTATTCAACAAAATTTCAGTGACATTTTGTTTTTGTTTAAAAATTCATGGAGCTCACTATCAACATTGGAGCCCTTCTTTTGGAGTTAACTTGTTGCCTACATATGGGCTAGAGAGTGGTTCGATGCCATTGTATTGGTAGAATCGACTCCCAATGGAAGATGCAACTCTCGGATCAATGGAAGATTGTAATAATGAAACAATTAATAGGTTTAGCATGTAATGTGTATTTCTTAGTAACATTTCCCATGGATTGAAGGATACCATTTTTAATTACATTTCATTGAATCTGATGGCTAATGTGCTATCAGCATGTTAATTTGTGTTGATGTTCCTTATATTCATTTTGGTGGCTGATATATATTCTGTGCAATTTGTATCCTATCATTTAACTTTTTCATGATTTATGTTCCATTTTCGCATTTACCATAAGTGGATTTCTTAATTTAAGAATTGAACATCTGCAAATGGAGAACTTTTGTATTGAAGAACATCTGCAAATGGAGACCAAACTAAAGAACTGAACATCTAAGCCCTTTTTCCATTTCAGTCTAGTATTTGTTTTTGTGATGATAAAAGGCGAATCCGAGCCTCCAATTTCTTCTGTTTATTTTTAAATTATTTTTTTGTCAGTCTTTGTTTGTAACTGATTTTTATTAGTTCTACATTCTCTGTTTGATGTGTTTTAACAATGGACAACTGATGTAATTTTATCATTTTACATTGAAGACCAAAATGCATTAGAGTTCTCTGTTGCTAAATCTGAGGAATTATTCTCTTTTCATTGATTGCCTTGCTTGGATACAAATGCATTTGATGCAAGATATGTTATTAGAAAAGTGAAATCAATTTCTAGACCATTATTATAAACCAAAATAAAAAGCCAACCCCAACAATTGACTTACCATTAACAAAGTAATCACTACACATAATTAAAAGTCTTTCAACTAGTAATCCTAACTAGAGGCAATTCATATATAGAACTAAACGGGTAACTTTGCAAACTAATCACTAAACATGACGGCCATGCTAAAATACAAGATACCACTCAAACGCATTCAATGAACATGTTTGCAACACTTGCATAACCAGACTTCATATAACAAAATGCATTCAATGATCTAATTGTGTCCTGCCTGTCTCTTTCTTTTCCCGTTCTCTTCCGCAATTTCTTTTTCCTTTCAAATAATTATGTTGAGAGATATCTCCACGTCTTCTTCTTCGGATATCTGAGCAAACATTTTGAATATAAGCAATAGATCTTCAGTTTGAATATGATCGTCTCCATATGTAGCTGAAGAGACTCCACTTGAATCACCTTCATATGTAACAGATTTTTCAAGTGGTGAAACATTGCTCTACTTGAAATAACCACAATTACTACTACAACAAAAGAATAATTTCCTTAAGTTCACAATTCTCTTCTCCACCTCCATCACAAAGTCCTCTCCACAGGGCGGACATCGATATTTTTTCGGACATTCCAATAAGTTTGTGCCCTGGCCGTTTGCAAATATGACAAATTTCTTTGTTCTTTCATATCATATCTTTGTTGTTGCATTCACAAATGTACATGAATTATCAACAAGATACTACTAAAAAATCCACAGATTTGGTGGGCTACGTGCATAATCTATAATATTTATGGCATTATAATTTACATATTTGTAAAAAAATTAACCTAATTCAAAATTATTTACGAAAAAATTATTCATTAAACAATACCTAATTCAAAAATAAATCTAATTGAAAAATAAACATATTTGAACCCAAATCTTTCAAAACCAACCAATTCAAAAACAACCCTAATTGAACCCAATTCCTACAAAAGTGTTTAACCTAATTTGGTCAAATCCCAGATAATCAAGTACCCAAATAATGTAAAAAATATGGCATACACGTCTGAATTATGAAACCCGTGAAATTTAACTTACTTGTGTAAATAGTTGACATTGATTTCGCCGGAGACCACAGTTAAAGAAAAGTGACAAATTTTCTTTATCTTTCACTCTCTTTACAGGTGTTTCGTTTTGAACGAGGATATGGATGATGAGGTGACAAATTATTTCTTCCCGTCGACAGTTACTTTGCCCAGAGACCAAGAACTATTTCTCTGTACAAGGATCCCACTGAAAACATGAGGCAATGTACCAATTTTGTATTATCTCTCCACGAGATTTTTGAGTGATGATAACATCTGAATTTGAAAAGAATTAGTTAAGGGCAAATGGGTCATTTGACATTTTGGCCACTTAAGATCTGTAAACTAGTATATACAAGAAACATGATCTTTATTTTAATTATGTATATATTTCACTTATAACATATTCAAGAGTCTATTTAAATATAAGATGCTTTTTATTTTAAAGAATTAATATTTAAGAATATGCTTCAAGAGACTTTCTAAGGGGTATCTTCAACTCATATTTGAATAGATTTTAAAAATTCATATAAATTTAGATGTTCTCAAGTCAGGTTTTAATGGATTTCATTAAAATTTAGGTATCCTCAACTCAAATTTAAATATATTTTTTAAAAATCAAGTGTCCTCAATAACTAGTGAATTTTTACAGATTTGATTAATTAATGAATTTTAACAGATTTTAATAGATTTGAAACTATAATTATAACTATTGATTTTTTAACAATTTTAACTCCAACCTTAAAATTTCTATTGGCCTATCTCTCTATCTCTCTTCCTCTTAAACTTTTTATATTTCATATCTATCTCTCTCTCTCTCTCTCTCTCTCTCTCAAACTTTTCATATTTTATATACAATTTTGCTGAATTTTTTTGCATCAATTGACTTCTCTATTTTCTGTCTCTTTCAAACCTATCACATTTCACATATGATTTTGTTGAAACTCTTTATAATTCTTCATGTCCTTATTCTATTTTTCTCTCTAACACTGTCCATATTTTCAACTTTATGAATTTTTTATTTAATATGACAAAGTTATGAGTTTCTTTTAATATATGGCGATGTTATGGATTTTATTTTCTAATCTTTTAAGAAAAAAAAATTAAAAATGACATAGTTAGGAGTTTCTTTTAATATACGATAATATTATGGATTTTATTTTCTAATCACAATGTTATAATATTTCTTTTTTGAGTGATTTAGTCAGACGTTATACCATTTTTTTTTAAAATTATATCATGTGCATAATGAGTTGTTAACGTTAAAAAAAAATTCACAAATACATTGTACGAACTCCATTAACTTTTATAATTTAGAATTTTGTTAAAAGTAAAAACATTTCGTTACTCATTTTTAAAATTTAAAATGTAAATTATATGTATCAATAATTTATGAATTAGTTATCTATTTTTTTTTTTTTTTGCTATTTGTCTTGTTTTTAAATAAATAAAATTGTGTACTTTTATGAAGAGTTGACTTGTCAACATCAATATTAGAGTAAGTTTCTCGTGAGATATAATTTGATTTGAAAAGAAAAAAAAATAGACTCGAAGTGGTATGGTGAAATTTTAAAGTTTTTTCAAAAGTTACGATTCACAAGTTGCTTAACAATTGAGGAGATACAAATATAATTTTAAAAAAAAAAACCCACAAATCCATTGAAATTTAAGAGAATCTATTAAAATATATAATATACAAATCTATTGAAATTTTATGAAATTTATTAAATTTATTAAATTCCATCAATTCTATAAGAATTTATAAATATTAAGAAATGTATTAAAATCTGAGTTGAAGATATTCTTCTAAATTAATTTTTTAAAATAGAGACCCAAATTCACTCTCTATAATTATATGCATTGAAAGTATTTCAATTTTCAATCATCCATATATTGATTGAATTAAACAGTATCTATAAAATAAAATAGAGAAAAATTATATAATAATTAGGAAGAAAATATATTAAAATAAAAGATAGAAAAAAAATAATAAATACTTATTGAGATAAGTAAATTAAAGTTTAACATAAATAAGTTGTTAGAATATTTAAAATTTTTACTCTTTAAATTTATAGATGCTCTCCAAAAATAATAAAGATGCTTTTATATATACACACAAGTAAACAATGTCCACACCAAAATAATTATATCGGGGACTAAATTTGGGATAAAGAAAATTAATACCCCAAGGTAAAAGGAAACCGAAAAGTTAAAATTGCCCGATCTAACCGAATTACCAATTCCACCAAATCGTCAATACGTGCATACTTAGTTTTGCTTATAAATACTTATAAGCAGTTGATCTTATAGAATATGTGAATAAAAAGTTAAAAAAATTATAGATATTAAATTTGTGAATAAAAATAATATTTGATCAATTTATAAGTACTAAAAAACTCCCAAACCTATGAGAAATTGGTTTTGCAAAGCATTGCGCTGTCAAAATATATATTTTACTAATATAGAGCGACTTTAGTTAAAAAAAATTGCACTACATAGCACCGTAAACAAAGGAACTGCATGCAATCTCGTCCCGCTCCCACAAATGGTCAATTGGTGGTTAATTATAGGGTTAATTACACTAATGGTCTCCTTTCTTTCAAGTTTATAACGATTTCATCCACATTCTTTTTTTAGCAGATATCATCATCATTCTTTCATTTATACTCATAGATGGTCCCAAAATCATTATTTTTACTATTCTGATAATTTTTGGACAAATTTGTCAATTAACTTAAATAAATTAAAATAATAAGAAAAAAAATACAATAAAAATATTGTAATTGGACCCTTAATCTTTTCAAAAGTACAAATAAATCCTAAACTATTTTATTTTATACATATAAATATATATATATATATATATATATTTTATACATATAGATGTTCTTCAAAAAAAAAAAAAAATCATCTTTCCCCACCCCCACCCCACCCCACCCCCACCCCAACCCCAACCCCAACCCCACAATCCAGGCAACAACAGGAGAATCATTATTCCTGCTTTGATCTTCACCGCTCTAATCGGGGATGATGGCGAAGCTGCCTTACGGTGGATGATGGATTTGCCGTTGTCTCTAGGAACCCAACTCCAAGTAAAAGAGAAGTACGTCGTTTAAGTTCACAAGTCAATCATAAGCAAATCAGAACCCCATTTCCAAACTTGAATTCTCATCTAAACGCTTAGTCAAAGCCCAAACATATCAAATGGGCAATCTCAATTTAATTCTATTTAAATTTTTTAAAGATTCAATCTTTGTATCCAAATGGGTTCACAGTTAACCTGCATAAGACGTAAGCAGAACATTACAAATACCTTGAACAAAACATGATCGATAGAAAGCTTAATGTCCTTGAAGGCCTCACGAGCTTGACGCATGTGGCACACCTTGTCCATGTCAGCATCCAGAATCTTCTGCAACTCCTCGCTTACTCTAGGAAACTTCACATGATTTCCCATTAGTTTCACAGAAAAATTCTTAGCCCTCAATTCTAGATTTTGAATAAATAAGTAACAAATCTAATATCAATAAAAACCCAAAAAGATTTAACGAAAAACGATTAAAAAGAGAAAGAGATAGAACAGAGAGATGACAAATAGGAAGATGAATCTTGAGATTCTGAAAGTGTTTATCATTGACGGGATGCCTTTTGTAAAGGTTTCTAGATTGCCATGTGTATTTGTGATATGTAAATGAATATAATATTAGTATACCGCTTTTTTTGTGTGTGGTGGAATCTGATCGTAGAAGAGTTTAATGAATTGTGGTGTGGAGTGGAGTGGAGTGGAGTGGAGTGGAGTGGGGTGATTCTTTTTTTGTTGGTGAAGAACACCTATATGTATAAAATAAAATAATTTATGATTTATTTATACTTTTAAAAGATTAAAAGTCCAATTGCAATGCTTTCGTTGTATTTTCTTTTTTTTTATTTTAATTTATTTAAGTCAAGAGGCAAAATTGTCTAAGAATTATCACAATAATGAAAAATAGTGAATTTAGGGGACCATCTGTGAGTATAAATAGAAAAATGAGGATGATATCTCCTAAAAAAAAGAATAAGGATGAAATCGTTACAAATCTGAAAAAATGGGGACGATTATAGTAATTAACCCTTAAATATAATACAAATTCAAGAAAATGTTCCATTCATTTCAAATGCTTTCTCTGCAAGTTTCATAATATTTCACAAATCTCTGAAAATCTCAAAGTTCAATTGCATTTTCGTATTTACAGTTTATTTAATTCAAGCAATTCAATTTGTTCGTAAAGATGAGTTTCGATACCTCTCGCTCTGGGAACTCAGTGTCGAATTCGAAACGGAGCTTCAATTCGATCTCGTCAAATCCTTCTAAAAAAACCAGTAGCAGTGGTGCTAAAAATACGAAGAATGATAAGAAGAAGAAGACGAACCAGAAAACCCTAGGCATGGCTTGGGGCGCCAATTCTGGCTCTTCCTCTCGCTCCGTCTTCCGTAATTCCCCCTTCTCCAATTTCGGCAGGTCCCCTCCATACTCTCTCCATGTGTGTGTTAGCGTTGAGCATGTTTCGCGCTGCTTAGAAGTTACTTTTTTAAAACTTAAGAAAGTAAGTTTAGGCGTTTTATTGATAATTTAAGTTTTATTAAATAAAAAAATAAAAATTGAAAATCTATTCTCTTCCAAACATGATGTGTATGGACAATGGCGAACTTCAACTGGTGACTGAGGAAAAAGTTTCAGTAAGAAATTAGTATTATCGTTAGAAATTTTCTCAAGGTAAAATTGATAAATGTCTCGTTCTGAAAAATAGTTTCTTCTACACTTAGCTGAAAGGTTCGTTGATTTTTAAATGGCAATTCCAATAAATAGTAAACAATGGGATTGTCAAAGATGAAATTTGAACAGTATGGGCTACTTGAAATCATGATAATCTGGATTTCTGCATGAGTAGAGAAATTGATGTTTATGAACAAAATTTTGACGTAATTTTTCATTGAGAATCTTAGGTTGCGGATGTTTTGCAGAAAAAATTAGGGACATGAAGTATGCCTTGTAGTTTTAAGAGGACCAGGCATTTGTTTATTGTTGATGGTTTCTGAGAAGTCTTTGGGGTTTAACGAGTTAAGCTGCATTTTGCCATTTTCTGATATTTCAGTTGTTTCAACTCTATGGTCTGTATACATACAATGTATTGTTACTTCCGCTGTACTGGATTGCTGTTTTACTGTTTGCGTATTTTGATGAGTGTGGTTATATAGATGGAGAATATTTAGAAAATTGTAAATTATATTTAATTTTTAACTGTTTCATTTATGTCTTTTGCTACATTTGCTTCTTTAGATAATGTCTATCATCATGTTATTGAATCTTTCCTATGCTGCTTACATGATGCTTGCTGGTATACAATATAGTCATAAGATTTTTAAATATAATTTGAGATTTTGAGAATATTTTATTGCTTTCTTTAACTCATTCAGATAATATGTTCAATTGTTCTTCCTTTCCACTTCTCTTTTAATTATTATTATTTTTTTCTTTTTGGATGTAAGTCTTAATTTCATTATTCATTTGGTAGTTATGGATACATAATATATTTAGTCTTGCTTCGGTCTTAGATTGTTTTTGGCTACTTGGTTGTAGTTACATGGTTTTGAAGAATAAAAAACTACACGAACAGTTCGACGCTGAGGCTTCAATCTCTTCTCAAAGTGGTTCTTCTTCTGGGAAATCTTTATTTCATGGGGTTTCGATTTTTGTGGATGGATATACAGTCCCGTCTAGTCAGGTTTGCTTTGAACTCTGATATTTTACAGGCTTCTGTTTCATTGTATAGATGTATTGAATTTCTTAACCTGGTTTTGTTTGGATTCAGACAGTCCATCGTATAACATTCGAATATGCAATTCAAGAATTCTAATTAAAGTTAAGAAGAATACTTGAAGTTTGAAAACTAAAAAATTGTGGAAGATTAAGCACATGTTTGGGTGTGCTTATAAGTACCGGGACCCACTACCATTTGTGGCTCAAAATAAAGAAATTGTGGGTTCTATGCAATAATCGTGTCTCTTACTTTATCTACTTTTTAAAAAATCAGCTTTTAAGCAGAACCAAACAAGCACTGAAACTAAGTATAGGTATTATCTTTTGGACTTTCCATTTTATCTTTAAAAGCTCTCCTTTTGAACAAAGCAATGATGTTTCTTAGTGTGTTCCATATTAGTAATGTAGGCATTTTTCCAGGAGCTTCGAGGTTACATGTTAAAGTATGGAGGACGATTCGAGAATTATTTTTCAAGGCATCGTGTTACTCATATAATCTGCAGTAATCTCCCTGACAGTAAAATCAAGAATTTGAGGTTCATCTTGCCTTTGTATGTCAAACTGATGCACTGATTTTTTTGGTACTTAACAAATTTCTGTTTGGGAAATTGAAACAGGTCATTCAGTGGTGGGCTTCCAGTAGTTAAACCCACCTGGGTGCAAGATTCTGTTTCTGCTAATAAACTTTTGAGTTGTAAGTCCTATTTTTAATCGATACTTTCACTTATCATAGGTTCACTGTACTGACAATCAACTTCTAAAATTCATTTTTGGTAATGAATGCTTCTTCTAAATGATTAAATCTACAAATGGAAATATCTGAGGAAACCTGAGAAAGAACTCATTGTTAGTCTTTTTCCTTATTCACTAATCACTAGCAATAGAGAGCAATTGGAAAGAAAGTAATTCAAAGACTAAATACTGTTTGAGATACTATCATTTCTAACCTCCTTTAAATTTGTAGGTTCTTCAGCATTTATGTCCTTAGTTACCCGGAACACTATTTTAGGGATTATGAATTGGTATTATTTCCCTTAATGTGGTATGCCAGCATCTCAGGATACATAGTATACCTGCCCCCCACTCATTTTCTCTCTCAGCTTATCTGGATGGGTAGAACTGTACAAGATGTGTAATACATTTAACTCATGATAACGAGATAGATTATTGTATAACTTGAACTTTTCAACATATATTAAAGTGGTTTATTAAACATAGGTGGAAAATTGCTCCCAAGTCCTAACCTCCTTCCTGGGCCAAAGATATACAAGTAATAGTTAAAGTACGTTTATGAACGCTTGTCTTAGGTTTTCACCGCTTCTCCATTTTTGTAGGTCTACTGATTTTCTTTTCATACTAGGGAAGATTATTAAAAGATTGGCAGTAAATATTTCGGTGGCATCTATCAAAGTCACTCTGGTGTTTTGGTTTGCCTGTAGGGATACCTTATCAGCTCGATCAGCTTGCTAGCGAAATTCATAACCAACCAAAGCTATCTGCTTTCTTTCCTCTGAAAAACAGCCGAGATTCTGATGATGTAGCCCCAAATGTTGGCAATCATGTAATATCTGAAACTGAGAATTCATCGCTGAAGGGTGGAACTTTGATGGTTGCCAATTATCCTGAACATTGTGAATCTACAGAACAAGTGGACCACTGCGATCCAGAATTTAATGGCCTTTTGCACGTGTACCCGACCGAAATGATACTAGAAGAGCCAGCTTGTAGTGTAGGAAGCCACTGTGAACCGAAAGGTGTTGAACTATGTGATATTTCCACATTAGATGGGATGAATACAGGATTTGAACCCAAGTCTAGTTCTTGTCAGGCTTCTGCTTCAGTTTGCAGTGGTGGCCCAGATGGTCATAATTCTAAGGAATCGTCAAGTTCAAGAATCAGTTTAGCTTCTAATCAGCCAAATTCAACTCTTGCAGATCCTTATTTTGTGGAAAATTATTTTAAGGTAGGAACTCTGAAATTTTAGCAATTCATTTTCTGGCATAGTTTTTTAGTTCTTTGGTTCAAACATATCAGTACTTTGAAATAGTGATTTCTTTTGAGATGTATGCTTAATTTAAATTAAGAGCTATCAGCAAGCTTCAGTATTTTATGTATGTCTTTCACTCTTTGTAGAACCGTTGCAGGAAAAAGGAATAATGTTTAAGTTGAAATTCTGTTCCCTCTGGTGTTCCAACGTTCTTCTGTGTTTGTTTTTACCTTTCTGGATCTCGATACATTTCTTGGGTAAAATGCGAAGCTAATTAACTTCGAAATAAGTTTCTGGAATTTAAAAGCAATGGAGTTGAATATATTGTTTCAAGGGATTGTAGTTGCAGGGCTGGAGTGCTGAACAGTATATAATAAGATGAGGACTTGATGATCAATATTCTGTTAATGTATATTGTATTTAGAAGTATACTCAAGACTGTTTTCTTTTCTTTTCCTTCTTCTTTTTGAATACAAAATTTTATGATCATCAGGGCTGGTTAATTCCGACTTTGCACATCTTTTTTCACAATCACTTCTCGTCTTAGATTTAGAGACAAAAGTGAATGAAGCGAGTGTGTTTGTACCAAAGCAATGCTAACATCCTATATTTCCAAGCATACGTGGCACGGTTTCTGATACCTAATTTACCGGGAATAGTTTCTGTGGAAAATTTTCTATCGTACTGGTCAAAATCTTATGCTTCACAAACATTTGTTCGATTCAATTCATTAACGGTTTGGATCGTTAGGATGAATAAGACTGCAATGGGGGATTGTTAATGCACATCTCCTCGGATGGCCACAAGAAGAGTTTATTATATAATCTCCTGCTAATTAGATGTTATTCATTTCGTGTTCTTTTTTTTGGTTAGAATTCCTACTAATTCTACTTTTTAGCTTGTTAGGTTTAGGGTATTTCAATTTTTATTTTATTTTTTTGACTATTTGTAGTATTTTCTTTCTTCACAACCTACTATGATTTTCTTTTGTCTAACATTATGTACTTTTATTGTCATTTGTAACTTGTGATTTTACCTTCTATGTCATATGGAATATATTCTTTATTAGGTTACTTTCTTTGAGTTGCGCTTATATTTTGGGTTAAACTTATCTTAGTTTCTTGTATTTAACTTTGGTCTCAAATCAGTCCCACATCTGAGGAAATGTTCTGTGTTTGTTTCGATGTTAGGGTGAAGATTCATGTAATTGTTTGTTGATATTGCTTCAGTTTTTTTGAATATTAAAATGTAATATTTTTTGCCATTTTAAGTTTGTTGGAGAACACAGACACAATGTCCATGACTACTTGGCTGCAAATTATCTAATCTCGCATTATTAAGATCTTTTGACTTTTGTGTTTGAAGTAAAACTGCATCTGTGATCCATTCACAAATGTATCCTAATTAACTATTGGATGTTCTAGAGCTCTAGGTTGCATTTTATTGGAACTTGGAGAAATCGGTATCGCAAGCGTTTTCCCAGCTCGTCTAATGCGTTTGGATACAAAAGTTCTTGCCTCAATGCTTCTGCAGTGGTTCAGAAGACTGCCATAATTCATGTTGACATGGTAAGTTTCTGTGTTAAGACTTAAGAGAGATTGAGATTGTTTGCACACGGGTTCTGTACCCCCCTGTGGCCCAAGAAAATCTCACATATCACTTCTTCTTTAACAAATGTATTTTTTCATGAAGAATATAATGCTGCATTGAAAATATTCTATTCCAGGATTGCTTCTTTGTAGCAGTGGTCATCAAGAACCGTCCTGAATTACAAGACAAACCTGTTGCTGTTTGCCATTCAGATAGTCCCCGTGGAACTGCTGAAATATCATCTGCCAATTATCCTGCTCGAGATTATGGTGGGGCTTGTGTCCTGAAACTATATTTTTGTTTGGATTCCATATGCATTTTGGTTGATTTGTATGCTTCTAGGAATCAAGGCTGGCATGTTTGTTAAAGATGCCAAGGCACGTTGTCCTCATCTTGTAATTGTTCCTTATGATTTTGGAGCTTATGAGAAGGTATCCTTTCAACTGTCTTTATTTAATTCTATAATTTTTGCTAAGGCTATATGTGTGCGCATTCCTATTTCTTCATATTATATCATTCTGCCTAGCAGTCATTTGGTGCTGTTTGATTTCTTGATTTACAGGTGGCAGATCAATTTTATGACATTTTGCATAAGCACTGCAACAAAGTGGAGGTCTGCACTTGAAAATGAATTTCAAAGCTATATTGTGTTTCTGTTTTGCAGTTGTTGAAATTGCAATTTTTTCTTTATGCAGGCTGTCAGTTGTGACGAAGCATTTCTTGATGTCACTGACTCAAGAGTGGAGGATCCCCAGCTTTTAGCTTCAATAATCAGAAAAGAGATTTTAGACAATACAGGATGCACTGCAAGTGCAGGGATTGCAGGAAATAAGCTTATGGCCCGTCTTGCTACGAAAACTGCAAAACCGGATGGCCAATGTTACATTCCTCCTGAGAAGGTGTGTCCCTCGGTTCTGTCAAATAGATGAATGTTTTCTTGAATTTCCATCAACATATATCATTTTCATCCTTATTTCTGCCTATATTTTCTCCTGGTGTTAAATTATTTTTACATGGAACGCTCTTATCTTCATCTTGTGGTCTGCCTTTTGATCTTTTCATTCCATTTGTGCTGCCTAGTTAACATTGTTAATATCTATCCTTTCCTTTTGAGAAAGGTGGGTTAGGGGGATGGGGATCCAAATTATTTCAGCTGATGTTCATGGTCAGTTGCAAAGTGAATTGAGGAAGTATTTCAATCCGCTGTTTTCTCAAGCAGGTAGTAACTTTAGTACTATATCACGCAAACATGAACTAAGAATTCTTAGAAAGTAATTTAGTCTCTGTGTGGTATCTCTTTTACAATATAAACAAATCCCACGTGAGGTGGCCATCCTTTCATCGAGAAGTACAGAAATTCCATGTTGCCCCCCAATTTTTTGCAGCATGTGATTTTGGCAAAAATATCAAAGTAACCATCTTTTCTTTGATAAATTGAAAGTTTTTATGATGATGGCATGGCTTTACTTTCACTTCACGTTGTCTCATGTTTTACTCCAAAATCCAATAATACAAGTGTATGTATGGTAAAGATTTTTGTAGATTATAAGGAGTGGTCCTGCGGAATTTGTGGATAAAAGCTGTGGGTCCTATGAAATATGTGGATAAAAATGATGTTTGACCAGCTTATAATTGTGAGCTATTGGCCCACTGATTTTACTGAAGTAGAAAAAGAGGATGCATGCTTGCTTTTTGGAATTAAGTAATTCAAATAATTACTGTTTTTTCTCTGCTTTTGCTTCCCTGTTTTCCTTGTTGTCATTATAACTATTATTGAAATTTTTTCTGTGCTAATAAATCACTTGCTAATTAAGTTTTGTTGTAGATATTTTTACCTCGTCTTTAGTCATATGAGTTGTCAAACTTCATTGGAAACCTTGTATCATGATTTAAACTTGCCTTTTGTTTCTTTGTGATCCTAAAATTTAATCCAGATACATGCTCATATGTTAATCTACTTATGTTACACGGAGTTAGAAGAACATTATTTTTTTTTATGTTACTTGTTTACTTCTATTTTCTGCTCCACATGTCAAATAAGTGTGCTCAAAAGGGTTATAGAAACATGAAATTCAAAAACTGAAGATGAGAAAGGATTCTGAGGTTTGAGATCAATTTAAGACTGTGTCGCTGATTATGTCTAGTTGAGATTTCAGGTGGATGATTATTTATGTGCACTTCCAGTCAGAGCACTTCCTGGAATTGGTCATGTTTTGGCAGAGAAGTTGAAAAAAAGGCAAATTGAAACTTGCAGACAGCTTCGCATAATATCCAAGGTAATATTTTCTTTTAAATGGATCGTGATGTCATTGGTTGGTGCATTAACACGGTTTAACAACTCCTTGGCACAAGCTCAACTGAAGTATAAATAACTACATATCAAACACGGTAAATATTATTGTTTGTTTAGTTATTTGCCAAAAGACTTCAATTTTCTATGTCCAGGAATTGGCTAATTATGGGATGTGCCACTTTGGAACATTGCAGGCTTGCAATGCTTAACTATTTTACTTGTTTGCTTCAATTTTATTTTTATTTATTTTTTAAATCGCCTCAATTTTTTGTCTCTACCTGCTAATTGTAGGATTTGAAGTGACTTGTACAAGTCTGCAGTTGTGTGTCTATTTTTTAACTTCACTTGCTACTGCTAGAGGAAAATATAATATACAAAACAAATTAATTTTTAGTACAACTTTTTAATTTTTAGATTTATTCTTTTTGATGTTCCCAGGAATCTCTTCAGAAGGATTTTGGTATGAAAACTGGAGATATGCTTTGGAATTATAGTAGAGGGATAGACAATCGACTCGTTGGAGTGATTCAGGTCGGTAACCAATATGACTTTATTTTGCACCTTCTAGGATTCTACTACAGCAATCTTCGAGTCTTGTCTAATATCATTAGAGGTTCAAGCTACATCCACTCGTGAAGTAGGCTTGTAAATCTAAGGCATTCAGTACTATTTCTATGCTGTTCAACTAACATTCTGACATTGCTATTTTAGTGCCGGCCGTCATTTATAGTAGGTGTGAGTACTATGTAGTGCTTTGCTAGGGGGGTGTCCACTGGCTTCGGAATATTAGTGAAGCCAGCATCATATGCGTATTCATATCTCAGATGTGTGAGGTATGGACGTTAAAAGTTATAGGGTTTAAACCGCTACGGGAAAGAAAAAAAGTACTTAAACGCCTGTGTGTCACTATGTCTTTAATTTGTCTTCTTATAGAATCATCTATTCCAAAATTTACCGACAGCTTCAATCCATCTCCTTGATTCAATCATCTCCCTTAATCGATTATCTCCAAATTCTACTCACCTCCTCAATCCATCTCGCTCAATCGATCATCTCCCTCCACCGATCATCTCCAAAATATATTCACCGTCTCAATCCATTTTATAATAGAGCCTACAGTCGGATCCTATTGCAAGGAAGCGGTATAGTAGTATGGGAAAATTAGAGCAAGTTGTTCCTTTTGAATGCTACAGGAAGATCATAAGAATCACCATTCTCTGTTGGTAGAATAAGCAAACGTGCTTATACTTTACATTCATCACAGCACGTGACACAGTGCAGGCAACAATCATTTCTTAGACTAGGCAATCCTTCTTGTACTACTCATAGTCTCATGGCACTTGCTTTGGTAATGTAAAAACGTAAAAAGCTGGAGCCTACCTATACTTAGATTTTGCTGTTTTTGCAGGAAAGCAAATCTATTGGTGCTGAAGTGAACTGGGGTGTGAGGTTCAGGAATACAAATGATGTCAGTAGTCCATTGTGGAATTGATTTTCTTTTTTTCCTTTCTGTAAAGAATTAATAGGGCTTTTGATTTCAGACTCTGAATTTCTTGACGAACCTGTGCAAGGAGGTTTCACTGCGATTGCAGGGATGTGGAGTGCAAGGGCGCTCTTTTACCCTGAAGGTTTGCCCATATATGTTATTTATATGTTGTTATTGAAAGTTCTTATGACAAGTGAATTGTGGGGCCTGTATGCTATTACTTTGTCGTAGCTGAAAATTTCTGAAATTTAACATATTGAAGAAAAATTATGATGCTTTGAACAATGACGTTATGTAGATAAAGAAGAGACGAAGTGATGCTGGCGAACCAATAAAGTATATGGGGCATGGAGACTGTGAGAACCTTAGCCATTCCATTACGGTATAACATTATTACATCAACATTTTTTTTTTCAGGATCCATGGTATGACATTTCCAATCTTTATTATAAAAAAGCAATCTTGAATGCTAGATTCCGATGGCCACAGACGAAGTGGATGTGCTTCAGAGGATAACCACTCAGCTTTTTGGATATTTTCAGATAGGTAGTTTAGGCTCTCTGATCCTTTTTCGTTATCATGCTATTAAGATAATTTGCTATTTGCAGACCTTTCCTTTGGGACCCATTGCACTGAAAATTGAATTCGCCTACAAAGGCCGAATGGTTTGGTGATGGATGTTCTAACAAGAAGCTTCCAATTTATTCTTACCAGAAATACACCATTATATTTTTTCCACTTAATAGCAGGTTCCGTTTGCGAAGAATTTCATTTTTTCCTTTGTTCATTTGTTTCTCAGATATTGATAGATTTATTGTCTCTTTAATGTATAAAGCTAAGTCACTTTTTCATCTAGTTGTTTTTTATAATTTTCTTTTCCTGGGATGGCAATTTTAAGTGCTCACTTGGCTGTTTTTGAAATATCCACATATTTTATACACGGACATTGACCACCAAAATGCCATTATTCAAGTACTACCTCCTCTTCTTGACCAGGAGATTCATCTCTCGAAAAGCTAAGTAGGAACACTGTGTGCTTCTTGAATTCTTTGGTATAATGTGGAATAATGCATTCTTCTCCTCAAATTTATTGATCTGATATATGTTTTCTTTATTCTTTCAGTGATTTGAACTTCTTAAAAAACTATCATCTTGATGTTATATACATTTCTTGTTTTCTTAGTTTTCTAATCCTCAAGAGAGTTCGTTCGATTGTAGCACTTATCATGTCTCTTTTCCCTATTTAGCACTTAGATGACCATATACTTTATCTTTGAATAGCTTGGTATTTCCTTGAATTTATTTATTTATTTTTGGACGTTTTGTTTTCTTAGTTTTTGCTATTTTGAAATTCTTTTTTTAGAATTTCTCTCCAAGTACAGGTACAGAAGTTGTCATGGACTGGTTTCTTATTTAACTGTAAGCTGGGATATATTGCTTTGGTAATTTGATCCATGTATAATATGAAAATGTTGGTGCAGATGTTAAAGATATCAGAGGAATGGGCTTGCAGGTTTCAAAACTTGAAAGCACAAATAATGGCAAGCTAGGTTTGTGTTTTATAATTCTTAGCTCTGTCTAATATTCTTGGAAAAATACTAAGCATTTCAACTATTTATTATTGGTTTCTAGATTTGATATATAACGTTTTTGCAATTTCCTTTGTTATTTCAATATTGCTCTTCTCAACTGATCTGATTTGCTTTTGTCCTGAAGTCCACCAGAGGAATTCCATTCTCTCCTGGCTCGTTTCCACCTCAATAAAGGCCAGAGATCAAGAGAAAGTTACTAGTCTCACCAAACGTGGTGATATAGGTATTATAAACATGTCTTGTCATATTTTGTTGTTGCAAATTTTCTTTTGGACATGGAATTGTGCAATCGAATTCAGTCGCACTAAGTAGCTTCGAGGTTTTCATTTTTAATTGTTTGACATGATTATGAAACTTTTGCACAATTATATTGGCTAAAGTTAATTTGTCTTGAAGTTATTCACACATTCACCTCCCCCACAAAAGAAAAAGGACTACATTTCCTTCCGGCTGTTGGGGCGTCCTCTGCCAAAACATGGTCAAAATGATGGATTTCTAAATCGGTCTGCCAACAATTTAGTTAGTGATGCATCAGCACTTAAGTTCAGCATGGACAACTGCAATGTTTATGGTTTTTTTTCCCCGTAAATTGCATTCTTGTTGGCCATTCACTTTGTACCCTGGATTGAGGTCAACTTAGAGTCTGAAAGAGTTATCAACTTCCTCCTTTAATCTATTACTTATGTCAACACCATTGTCATAATATTCTTTAGGTCTTCTGCAGAAACTCTGACATTACTTGCTTTTTGACAAGGGACTAAATATGTCAATACTTCTCAACTTAATTTCTAAATTTAGCTTTAAAAGGCCATGTAGGAACAAGGCATATTAAGAAATATTTCCATATTTTGATTGTATAAAATGTTGGGTCTTGATGATAACTGAATAGTAGCAGTTTTACTTGTGTTACAGTTGGGAAACTGAATACCGATGGAGATCGAGGTCAGTTGTGCTCCAATCACGTTGGACCATCTGTCCGAAGTGATGCTGGCTTGTCTGCTGGTGAAAGTGGCATTAGCCAGGATGTGATCCTTCCTCCTCTGCATGATCTTGATGTGGGAGTTATAGAGTCTCTTCCACCTGAGGTCATTGCTGAAATTAATGACATGTATGGCGGGGAGTTAACAAGTTTCATTTCCAAATATGAAAGCAGAACCTTTGACATGAATATGTCTACTACATCCGTTGATAATGTTGAGGGTAAAATTTTAAACCTGCTCTCTTTAAAAGTGCAATTTTTTTTGCTTGCCAAATATCTCATGAGGAGCTGTTTCTTTCCAATTAGGGGTAACTGCTGAGGAGAAGGAATCTCATCTCTCTCATCTGGCACAATCAAATAAAATCTCCCTTGACAATAAGGTACTTCCTCTACACAGTCTATTTAGCTTGTGCACAATTATCTAAGGATCGGAATAAATCAATATCCCAGGGAAACGGAGTAGAAATGGAACAATTTTTTATTTGTGATGAAATTTGTTGATTATGTGATTTCCCATTCATACATTTTTATTGAAATAGAAAGTGGTCTGTTTCATGCGTTGAAGAGGAGCCATTCAAAGGGCACTTGAATCATTTTTTTTGAATGGTAACTAATTCCTGGAGGTTTTTAGCCAAGTAATGGTATTGCACTTTCTCTACAAGAAGATGGCTATATAGAAAGCTAAAAGATTTAGTGATTATCTTACATTTACTTTAGCATCCTTCTATATAATTCAATTCCTACTCCGGATCAATCCAGTAAACTAGTAATCTGGTTTGTCTTGTAATAACTGGGAGCATGTTTGTATATGAAACTGATGAGATCACATATTCTGTGGTGGATGAATTTAATGTGAATTTCTTGCGAGAGCTGCTGCTTCCCACTTTTCCCCTCCTTTTCCTTTCACTTGCACATGCTTGGCTTCCATTTAACTAGCTAATACTAATAGGGCACCATAAAACCTTACTGATTGAGCATGTATGCGCCTTTGCGGTGAGATTGTATTTTACATTTAGATATGATTGTTATTTTTCATCAGTTATATTTGCTGTTCTGAGTAACTTAACCAGTTCTTACGTACTGCGGTTTTTTGATATTTCATTGTTGTTTCCAATTGCTAAGATCCTTCAAGGAAACTCTCCAATTGCTTTTCGTGAAAATATGTACTGAAAGAAAGTTTATGTCATCTAAAGACATTGATTTGGTATCTTCATCAATACTAGCTATTTTTATCCTTGTGATTGGCCACACTTGTATCAGCCTTTTTATGAAATTCTGTATCATTCTGATACTTAGAAGGACCTCTGCAATGTATCATCATATATATTTTTGGTGTGTTTCTTAGTTATAGTTTCTTTAGGTGGAGGTCAATTAAGGCAGAGATATAATCCCGCAACATTTAGCCAATTCATCTGTGAAATAAAAAAAGATCAGGTCCTTGGGATTTCCTAAGGTAGTAGATTATTTTTTACTTTCTTCAGTTTATGGTGATAATTTTCCGTGCTTTTGTTTGGAAAAGCAGTATGGTGATGAGGGAACCTCCGTTCAACCTTGCTCTGCTCCAGTTTCCGAAAATATTTCTGTAATGCCCTCATCTCTGAGTCAGGTAGATTGCTCGGTGTTGCAACAACTTCCTGAAGAGTTGAGAGAAGACATACTTGGGTTTCTTCCTGCACACAGGGGACTAGAATCTGTGCCAGATGCTTCCTTGAATCCTAGTGAGAATCAGACTGGATCTATGCAAGTTGTTTCAGGTAATGAGCTTTGGGTTGGAAATCCTCCTCTGTGGGTTGACAAGTTCAAAGTCAGCTGCTGTGGGATATTGAACATTTTTGCCGAGATGTACAATAGATCATGTCGTACTTGCCGTTTGTCTTCTATACTTCAGCGGCTTTTCTCTGAGAAGCATGTTCCTCTAGATGTGGGCACTGATGAATGGGATGATGCTGTTAGTTGCTTGTGTGAGCTTGTTAAGCAATATGTAGAACTCAAAATTCAAACAGATATCGAGGAGATTTATGTTTGTATCCGCCTTTTAAGGAGGTATGTACATGATATATATTTCTAGCTTTTCAGAAATGCACTTGTGATGATATTGTTTTGTATGCATGAATTTTTTTGTTGGCATTTTCTTAAGAATAAAAGACATGGATACCAGACCTGAACGAGACAAGATTGACTAGCCCATTTGTCATGTTCCGAAAAAGTAGGACACAACATGTTGAATAGAAAGTTAATAGATATATATGACCCAAAAAATTAGCTAACTTTTTTTCCACATTAAACATGGTGATGGAGATCCTTAAAGTTATCTTGGAAGGCTTATCATAAACTAGACAGGTATTTTAGGCAAAAGAATAAATATAAGTAATTTTCAATTCTTCACTGGAGATTTTAAGCATAAATAGGTGTAAGGCTTTTTTATTATGCAGACTATTGAATTGAATATAAAGTATTTGAAATTTCCCCTTCTTGTTCTTCTTTCTTCTTCTCTCCACGTCTCTCTTCTTTTCTCTTCCCTTCTCCTTTCTTGTGCCTTTACTTTATGTTCTTGTGTTATATATACTTTGATACATCAATTGGTATCAAAGCTTGCTTCACTTCTCTAACCAAATCCCAATCAAGGCTAAAGTTCGTGTTTTTAGTCAAGAAAGACTGATGTTTTAGGTATCTCATTGTTTTCTTCATTTATATAAATGCAAGGTAAATAGAACGTCTATCAATTACACGCTATATACAATATACTATTCTATACATATATATACTAAATAGGGTAGAATATATCTTACCTCAATTATGGCCTTATAAACAATATATTCTTGGGCAATCAAGAAGCATCAATTTGTCAATCAAGGCGATGACGAGAAAGAGCTTTGGTGAAGACATCAACGGTTTGGTATTAGTAGAAATGTGTAGAAAGAAGTAATCTCATGGCGAGCAAGTGATGAATGGAATGACAATCCACTTCAATATGTTTGGTGCGCTCATGAAAAACGAGATTTGCAGCAATCTGAATAGCAGTTGCGAAACACTAAGTTCACCTAACAACGTGCAAAGTCATACAATTTCAGAATAAGCAGACGACATAACTCGATTTTCAAACTCGGTGGATGACTTCGAGACACGAGCTTGCATCTTACTCTTATAAGAAATAAGAGCATCACCAAGAAACGTATACCAACCTATAACAGAACGACGAGTATTCGCACAACCAGCCCAGTCGGCATCACCAAAACCCTCTAACTTTAAAGAATTTCCTAAAGGAAAAAGCAAATCGCGACCAGATGTCCCTTAGAGGTATTGAAGAAGACGACAAACAGCTACCAAAAGTATATGACAAGGAGTTTGCATTAATTGACTGATTTGTTAAATAGGAAACGAGATATCAGGTCTAGTAATGGTCAGATAATTTAAACTATCCACCAGTTATCGATACATCGAGGATCAGATAAAGAATCACAACTCGCTTAGTACAGCTTCAAACTGAC
The DNA here is from genome assembly GCA_023638005.1 of Forsythia suspensa. NCBI lineage: Eukaryota > Viridiplantae > Streptophyta > Magnoliopsida > Lamiales > Oleaceae > Forsythia > Forsythia suspensa. Next base: position 29,229,680 of record CM042670.1, on the reverse strand, counting down.
AATCCATAGGTGTAAGACACGAATTACCATCTTGAAGACCAGCTAATGAAAAAAGTTCTTGGGTATACTTAAGTTGATGTAAGAGCGTGTCATTCAGACAATGTTGGATCTCAAATCCAAGAAAATACCGTAGTTGACCAAGATCTTTCATATTCCTTTCATTACTCAATTATATTCACCTTATTAATTTGTCATGGTATTAGAGTGGATTTATTTTGGTTTTGGTTTTGGGTTAAATTTGCAAGCTTCCGTTCTCGACAAGAAGCTCTGTGTCCTTTGTCCAGCCAAATTTTCTTGTTTGAATTAGATATTCTCGTCCAACCAATATTAATTTTATTTGCTTTGCTTTTTTCTTCTTGTGGTTGTCTTTGCATATTTATTGCCGCTGCTTTATCGTCTGCTGCTGGGTATCTTTATTTCTTTTTCCGACATTTTGCATCTCTTCAATTTTTATACAAGTCAATGTTGACCTATTTTTTTTGGAATTTATTGATGATGGTGTTATATAGATTGTTTTTGTCAAAAAAAAAAAAAAAAAAAGAATAGAAAGGTTGTATTGTATGTTCAAAGAAAAGTTCAATAGTGTCGGTAAAAAAGAGTCTAGTGTCATAAAAAAATAAGAGGAAAATTATGTTCCATGGAATTAAACAATGCAGGTGCCCAAACAATGACGAAGGTTATCAAAGATATACAATTCTTGGATAATGACTTTCTTTACTATTCCTTTTCTTTTTTCTTTTTCCCTCTTTGAACCCAAACATTTTTCATACTAAATTTAGTCCATTTTTCATTTTTGAAGGTTAGATTTTGATATCGGAAATTTTCTCAAGCATGTCAGCCTTTAGTCTCATATCCAAAATTAGAAAAGTAATAAAAATATTTTCTCAGTGTTCCTGCATCAGACATGTATCTGAGTGTGTCCTACATGTGTCCAACATGTGGTGGACAAAAAACACTTTGGCCTGGGGGAAGTGTCAGAGTTGTACCAGCCAGATTGAGTGTGATCATATTTGACATTGTTTTCTCCATCTCCTATTGTCCTAATAGATCAAGTGCTATAGCATGGTAGAATGTTGATCATTTCCGTGTTCTTGAAAACTTTTTATGTGCTGCACTGTGTTATTCACTTATTTGCCAATGTTTAATGTTGTTATACACCAAGATACAGTAGATTGATAAGACTTATTTTTCTCTATCAGGTTAACTGAGAGGTCGAAAATGTTTGGACTAGTTTGTGACGGCATACTTCCTCATCTCCAGGTTTCTCTGCACCAATATCCTCAACCCCCATCTCTTCCTGCTTTCCCCTCTTCCCATCCTTCTTTATCCTGTTTTTTATGTTTTGAGGGCTGGGAGGATATTTTGCTTTGTCTCCCTTTGAATTATATTAATTTGGTTCATATTGTTCTTGTGGATTCAATTCTTCAGGCATCTGTTGGTGAAAACTACGGAGGAACTCTTCACGTCTCTTCTGTCAAGGACTAGTGTGTTTAATATGGTTCTGAATTTCATTGCCTGTGGATTTATGATACAATCCTGGAGTTGAAAGTACCATGATCGTGGGCATTACTCTCTCTTCTAGCACCTGGAATCTGGCCATGATGCCTGACATTGTAGGTGAGTTGTTACTGTGATCTGTAGTTTCTGCACGGTGGTCCTGTTATTAGTGTTTGAAACTATTGAGGAGTAGAGCCTTTAGTTCTCCTAGGCTTAGCATTTATTGGAGTTGGATCGGTATTAAGACGTCATATTTATTTGGTATGGTTTCTGAAGTTGTAGCTGAATTTCACAGCTGGCAGAGCAGTTAGACCCCAGTGGCTGCTAGGAGCATTTCTCTAATAGTGCGCCATCCTTTGGCACGATGTTTTCTGACATTTCTTCACATTCTAAACTGGACAAAAATATTTGATCGTCTAAGGAGTGCAAGACTTCTATATGGTATGAAGATAATTTTGAAGTTAATGAAATTTATTTGGATTTATAGCTGTTGTATAGTCCAATTCCTGTAAAGGTTTGATATATATATATATATCTTTTAGTAATTGTGGATTGATATCCATTGTTGGTTAGCTACCAATTTCCGGACATTTTTGTGCCTATCAATCAGGATTCTACTGAAATAATATAGCTGTTGACACCATAATTTAAGCTGGAGCTGCTACTTCAATTCATGGGGCTCTGCGTCGGACATGGTTGAGGTATATATTCTGTACTCTCTTTCTGGATGATTTTCTGTATTTATACAACGATCAAGTTAAATTAAAAGAATGTGTGCCTATGTATAAATATTTTATTTTGGTAAAAAGTACATAACAAATTTGGGTAAATTTCAGCAGAGATCCCTAGAAATTGCAAAAAGTGCAAACGGATTCTTAATATTTAAACTTTGGCAGCTCCATGCTCAACCTTTTATTTCTGTAGCAGCAGGGGTCCTTGCTGATGGAATCTGTTTAAAATATCGTCAAGTAGTCATGTGATTAGCCCATGATGTACAGATTTGTGTTAAAATGACAATATGTCTTTATTTTAAATTGAAATGAAAAAGAAAACAAAACCTCCGGATGCTCCTCCCCATCCTCACCACCTCGCCAACAGCACCCTACTCCGTGGACCACCTGCCTCCTCTCAACCCTCAATTATTTTCACTCTATACCCCCATCCAATGTGGCTTTGCTCTCACATTCTTCTATTGTTTCAAGAATCGCTGCCACCGTGAATGAGACTACCTCAAACTCAGGTGAAAACCACATGGTTGTGAATTTCCTGTATCTGGGACCTATTTTGTAAATCACATTTAAGCTTGTAGTTCCTAATACATGTTATTTTATTTGTATGTTTCATGTTGTTTTCTTGGTTTAGTGTGATAATTTACATTTATGGTGGTTCTTTTGAAATCTGAAGGTTTGGTGGGTTGAAAATGTTGGATTCAGGGGAAATGTACTTTTCAACTTTTGCTTGTTCATTGATTGCTCCTTGAGGTGTTCAACCGAGTTGTTTTTGCACGTGACGAAGTCCTCCTAACTATTTAAACCCACATTCAGTCTTTTACCGTTTATTGGGTAAACTAATTCAATTACTACAATATATTTAGCTGGATATTCAAAACTAGAAGGATTCCTGGTTATTGGAGTGAAATCAATATTCCCCAACTCATTTTGGAAAAACAAGATCACATAGAAGCACACAATAGGGCCTAATTCTCCTGTCTTAGCTGGGAGAACTGAGTAATTCAGATTCCTCGAGAAATATACATAATGGAGCCATGAACTACCCCATGTGTTTTTATTGTTTCAACCATTAACTCCAGCACGTAGACCAGTCGTTTTGTCTTTCTAACCATAATTGACTACTTCAGGCGGGACAGTTTCCAGCAATACTTCTGAGGCTGACAGAAACAATGAGCTGGTTCTGGGGTTGATAGAAGTGTACATAAAAGGGGTTTGCATTGACAGTTTAGACTATGTAACTTGTTCCCATTCTTTGTTTATATCTCATCGTGTCACATTCTGTTTTGGAGATTTGAAAGTTTACAAGAAGACTTCAGTGGATCGTTTCATAGCCCTAGGACTATTTACCCCAAGCCAATTAAGATCTCAGATGTACTACTACTGGATCTTTGGCCTGGTGCCCAAACTTGTGGGGTAACATCAACGTTAAGGCAGTTTATTGCACGGTTGCTGAGGTTCCACCTTGCAAGGCCTGTTGCTTGTGTAGACCGGTAGAACTTGTCAGGCGACTGGTTAGTGGTTACCACAGTATCCACCAGCCAGTTATTAACACACTGCACCAATTCAACATGGGCCCGATAACCTGCTGAAATTCAACAAATGCGGCATCGGACTGTGCTAAAGAGTAGTGTCAAATGCAACGTTGACGCCTGAGAGCCGCTGTTTAATCCAATCTGTGGACGGTAAATACCGTTGATAGGATTCAGATACTGCTGGAGTTATTTTGCAATTGTCATTTGTAAATAGTTGGGATGGAGCATTATGTATTCTTGGGATTACGAAGTCTTAGTCTTGTCACTCAAGTTTGTATTTAGTCTTATTGTTAAACGGTTGCATTATATTGCATTGTTGGCATCAAAACCAACCAATGCTGACGGACTCGTAACAGGCAAAGCTAGATTTCTTGAATGTTGTGAGAATCCCAATATTGGACTGGATTACTGCTAGACTGATGAAACTAAGGGCATGTTCGGTTTTATTTTTTTTCAAAAACATTTCATTTTTTGTTTATTGTTTTTGATTTTTCAAATTTTTTACACAATAAAAAAGTTTGCAAAGTTGAAAAAGGTGGGCAAAAAAATTCAAATTTTTAGAAAAAAATTTACACCGAACAAATCCTAAGTTTGAATTCAAGAAAGAAAATAGAAAATCATCCAGATTGGAAGGATGCCTTACAGCCAGGTTTGCTGATTTTTTTTCTATTAGCAAGTAAGATCGTTTTTTTCATCAAACTAAAAAGATTAAAATAATTGTTTTTGATTTAAGATCTATTTACATCAAATAATTAAACGTCAACCCAAGTTAAGGTCTGCAATTTGCATATTATCGTAACAGTCAGAAGATCATAATTAAGCATTTGTTTGATAAAAATTGAAAAGTTGTTAAGGTAAATGTTAAGAATTAATTTTAACTACATATTTTGTAATATTTAATTTTATCAACTTTTAAATCATATATTTTATTAATTTTTATTAAAATCTGTTACAACATTGTTTTTCACCAAAACCAAAACCGGCAGTCTCCTAATCACTTATTTATGAAGAAAATGCTATTATTTGGTGTCGGTTGGTTTTGTTAAAAATTGAATTTTTAGTAGATTTTGATTAAAGTTGATAATGTAGTTGAAAAATTGTGGGACTCATTAAATGTGTTATTAAAATTAATTGTTTATTTTGATTTAAAATTTCATAAATTTTTTAAATAAAATCAAACAAGGACTTGGTTTTTGATGTGAGAAAGTTGGATGAAAATATAAAATAATTAAATAAATCAATAGTTCTGTTGGCAAAGCTTCTAGATGCATAATGCATTGGTCAATTGTCATGTCCATTGTCAAATGTGGAAAATTTATGAAGGCGCGACATAATGGGCGGGTGGGCACGTCTAGCTATTCTTTTTCTAATTATTATCAGCCCGTTTAAAGCACTATATTTGGTGTGCTAACAGTGCAGTACTGTGATTGTCAATAAATTTGAAAATTCTGAAATTTAGATTAATTAAATTAAAAATAATTTTATTTTTTCCAACAAAATTAATTGGTTTAAATAAAAAATAGTATTCTTACAAAATTTCTCTACAATTATGTTCTTTTTTTTTTAAATGCAATATGTAGCCGTGGTTTTATGTGTGAACGAAATCCGAATTCTATTTTATTTTTAAAGATTGATACGTGATTTTTTCCGTAATAACGGTAGTGAGATTTAGGGTTTATTTGGTACAGCTGTTATGAGTAGAACTTTTAGCAATCGAGCTTTTGGTAGTAGAGTTTTTGTTAAAAAGTTGTTGAATGTTTGGATGTGAATTCAAAAAGTGATGTGAATATTAAATTGAGTATTTGGTTGCATAACTATAAAAATACTTTTGTATAAATTTTATATTTATTTGACTAAACAATAATTAATAATTATATATCTCACATTATTTTTAAAAATAAATAATAATTTTTTTTATATCCTATAATAACTATTAAAATCAATATATTAATTTAATTATAATTATACAATTATTTTAGTATATTTGGTCGAACAAGAATTACTTATTATATATCTCATATTATTATTTTTAAAATAAATATTTTTATATCCTATAATAACCATTAAAATTAATATATACTTATAATAACATGATTATTTTAATATATATTATATTACTTCAAATTAATTAATTATTTAAATCAAATATATTGTGTGTAATTTGTATTATATTATTTAACACATCAAGTATATATTTTCACTTTATATAAATATATAAAGTGGCAATTTGTTATAAGTAATTAATGTAATAAATAAATTAATATATTAATGTAGTAAATAAACTATTTTTTTTTTTTTTATGTATTAATCATAGTTTTGTTAATTTTCAAGTTCATTAAATGTAAATACAAATTTTCGTAAAAGCTCAATTAGAACTTTTTAGAGAAGCTCTTAGCATCTCCAATGTAACAATGTTTACTATGTATATGTGGCAAAAGACATTGACATTATATCAAAAAACTTCTCCAATGCAACAATGTTCATCGTGCAAATTTGGCAAATTACTATTAGATTTTTAGAAAAAAGAAAGAGAGAGAAATGTATTGATTGGATAGAGATTATTAAATTAATTATGGACATTGTCAAGAATAATGTTTAGAATTAGATATTATGCAAGACACCTTCTAGCATTAATTGTGCCACATAATCAGTTTTTTGACCATTTGTCAAAAAAATTATTAAACATTGTGTCTTGACATAAATATAATCAAAACTACTTTTGAACTTTAAAAAAGTTATTTCAAACACACTATTAATCTATTAAGATTTCTATTTGTTTCGATACTACGTTTATTGACCATCCCAGTATTAAAAACTCATGAACTATAGAAACTTTTAAAAGGGTTGGTATGCACGGCAAGGCTACAGATTTTATGATGCAACTGCAACACACCCACCGGGTGACACAGGCTTGACAACCTTTATTGCTGCTTCCCATAGATCCAAAACAATTGCTTATCAAAAGAGGCGTGATATGAATAAATAATAGAGTGTGAATAGAGTGTTGATCCAATTTGATGACTTGTATTTAGCTATAAAATCAATTAATTCTAGCTTTAACTGAACTATTCCAAAATTTGAGTTAATCTTGATTCTAACTAAAAATTACTTAAAATTAAGCTAAAAGGAGTTTGGCAACTTTGGAGAAGATTCGAATATGAAAATGGCACTAGGACTTCGACTGCACTTACACTTATCCACTTTAATTCAAATAATAACGTAATTGACAATACTTAGTTTATGTTGATCCAACAATCTCTCTCAAGTAGAGTTGAAGCTATTTCTACTTATGAACTCTATATATCTCTATGAAAATTGCAAATGAGTAAAACTCATTTAGAATAACCAAACATCACATAGCAATAGCATAAATCATAAGTTTATAGCGGTATATTTCTATACCCTATTGAAATCTAAGTTACTTGTTACTTGTTACTTGGTCTAATTATGTATATCATCTCTCGCTATTAACAAAGTTCATAAATCATTCAACTATTAGTTAGTTAATTGAAAGCGGTAAAATCAATAACAAGTAATGAATCACAAACTCATATTTGAAGTCAAAAGAAAATTTTGAAGTTTCAAATGAGCAAGTTACATCATCGTCATACCAATTGAAAGCTTAGTTACACATATTCAAAGCAATCAAATACGTATAGGTTGAGCTCAACATCACTGTGATTGAGAAAATAAAAGAAAGGAGAATGTTGTAAAATCTTCAAGCACCAATTTTCAAAATCATCAATTCTTTTTCTTCTTTAGTTTACCAAACCCTGGTTGTAATTTGTGTATTTACGACTTCTCCTAGCTCCTCTATGAAGTACATAGGTTTTAGTATACATAGACACCAATTTATTCTGTAAATTTCGTGTTTAAAGTGACCTAGAAGGCCTCAAAGAGTCCTACCAAAAATAAAATTTAGGGGCTTGAAATAGGGTATTGCTCGAGCACCAAAATACTTAATTTTTTCCCAGGCTTCTGCTCGAGCGTCTGCTGCTCGAGTGCCAGATTCTACTCTCAGGCAAGTGACAATGAATCACACATAACTTTTGGTAGGAAAGTCCAAATTGAGGTGTATAAAATGGATTGTACTTCTAACTCGATTATCTTTTCAATGGTATATTTTCTTGAGGACAGTGGCTGAGTCAGACATTTTAAGTTGGGGAATCTTCAAGGGGAACCCCCTACGAGGGGAACCCTTTTGGGGAGCGCTCAATTTTTTTTTTCTCAAACTACAATTATTGAACCCATTTTATGAAAATCTAATGTATTTTAATAAATCATAATCTTTAAAAAGATTACAAGAAGATATCGAATACAATCGATTGATGCAATTAGACATATTCGATACTCACTTCGTATTTGTTCTGATTGCTTGAAAAGACTAACCTCACTATTTTGTTTTTGGTTATTGAATGATTCAAACAATCCGAGTTAGGTTGTGTGCACTATTAAATTTTTTAATATATTTTCTGAGACTATATTTTTTCTTTCAATTTGAGAACCTGTCGACAACAAAAAAATCACGACTTGAACTCGAACTCGAACTCGAACTCGAACTCGAACTCGAACTCGAACTAGAATTTGTATTGTGAATTAATGTTCTACCATAGCAAGAAGAAAAAAAATCTCCAGCTTAATTGAAAAAAGCTGAAGATGAAATCGCAATAACTTTTTTTGTGTCAAAGGCCCGTGAACGTGAACTGTTTGTGTAGAAGAAGAAGTGATCTTAGATGAATCAATTTTGTTGGGTTTTATTTATTTAGTTCATTCATTGTTGAGTTTGGGTTTAAATATTTTTTATTTTGGTTGGTTATTAAATTTTAAAAAAAAATTTCATAAAGTTGGGGGGTCCTGGTCTCCCCCAGGACCCCTCTCCCCTCTGCCAGTGCTTGAGGAGATCTTTTAATAAAAATTGTTACTCTACTTTCCCCTAATGCTCCGTGCGTTAGTTATCCTTATCATTTCAACCTTGACTTTTTACTTCGAAACAACTTGTTCTTCTTTTTTTCCTCTCATTTTCTTCAATGTACTTTGAGTTCGAGGTGTCATCCTAAAACACAACAACAAACTAAAAATAAATAACAACCAATTTTAAAATACTACCAAAAGGCTTCGTCAAAAAAGCTGAGATAAGTGTATGATTACACTTATCAAACACTCCAAACTTAAACTTTTGCTTTTCTTCGATCAAAACAAAAGTAAACTATGATGAAAACAAAGAACAAATTAAAAGATCATGCAACCCAATTGGACTTTTTACCACGGATGCTTCAAAATACTAGCCAAGTATTAAACGCAAAGAAAACATCCAAATATTGCTACAAAAAATTTGACCCCATTCCATGTTTGACTCTCAACGTGTCTACGAATAGCCAAATTCAAGCACAATTTGTACCTTTATATTACATTATGTAATTAAGTGGTCCTTTAGGTCTCTATCCCATCAATCTCGATCTTCATTGGTCAAATTTTGCTTTCTTTACTCATATATTTCGCCTCATAAATTTCTACAACTCGAACCCAAAGGTTATCAAATGAAAATTCTTCTCTCAACTGCTTTATTCTCTGTCTCACTTTGTCGGGTGAGCTGAATTGATCAAAACAAGTATGTAGATAGTTGATTATTCAATGGTTATAGTGATGGGGTCTTTAATGAGTAAGTCAAACTAACTAATCATAGTTCCCCGATGCAGTATTCAAGACTTGGTCAAATTTGCAGCACTTATTTTTATTTCTGGCTACTAATTTTTTTATGATTTTCTATCTTTGTATTCCATCTACAATTATTTGTTGCTAGATCTTCAAATAGATCTGGTGTCTTCTGAATGAAAGAGCTATTAACTGCAACATTCACTGTACTTGCCATTGTCCAACCTGTTATATAATGTATGAACTTGCATCAGGCATTTAGTGGGTTGGGCATCTCCTCAACAAATCTGTGTACCGTTCTCAAGCATAGTAAAAAGTTTCGTTTTTGGGTGAAGGCAGTGATTTCATTTTTCAATGGCGGAGCCAGACAATTTTGAGTTGGAGTCCCCAAATTAACGTGCAAAAAATTTTAAACAGCATAATGATGATGGATTTTTTTTTTTTTTTACAAGTTCTCATACTTTATTTTATTTATACACTATACTATATACAAACAAATAAACAAACTCACTTGCACTATTGTTTGACCTAATTTCACATCAATATGTTGGTTTTTTTTTTAAACATATAGTTTAGACTATTAATGTGGAATGTCTAAAATAAGACCACAAAAAAAAAAAAAAAAATATCAAAACTTTTATTGTTTACGTTGCTTTCTACAAAATTATCCTCCAAAATAGGAAGACCCGATACAAAATGAAATTAAATATCACTCAAACTCAAAAGAAAAAAGAAAAAAAATCAATTGAACACAATATGCATTCACAAGCAAAGTGCCTTTATTAATTTTTTACTTATAAAAATAATGACTTATTTTTAGTATTTCTTTTACCTTAAAGAATATACCAATGGAGTGACGAGCATGAAATTTGTCCCATGCTTCAACGTCTCGTACGTTGTCTGATTTTTTCGATGGTCTAGCAATTATAGATTTTATGGTAAAATTTAGAGATTGGACTTAAAAATTTTGGGAAAATTAATATAGGATGATTGTTGAGTGATTTGAGAGAAATTTGTAGATATTGGAATGTCGTAATCTAACTTATGTTCTATTAAATGTAGAAAACGGGAGGAGAAAGTGAGATTCAGATTTCAGATGGATAAACGTGCACGGCCATTCATTTATAATTTTGCATTATAAATTTTATTAGGTCAATGGGTCCAATTGTCTTACATTAAATTCATATTGCATACTAAAAAATTATATAAAAAAAATCTCATCAAATTGGAGGGTCAAGGTCTTCCCAGGGACTCCCTAGCTCCGCCAATGATCCCCGGTAGGGCTATGCGGGTCAAAGTTCAAGTTATAGCCGGGGTTATGAAATCCTCAATGGCTATGTTACCTTGATCACCATAATGATTTGTTGTTCTTTGATGTCCTCTTTCTGCTCGTTGATGTTCATTACATGTTCTCGCAATTTTGATTGAATGTACGTTCGATCTTCGGATCAACAAGAGCATAATCCGTAGTATTTGCACACGTCATGCTTTGGACAACAACAACCTGGAAAAACAAAAATGAAACACAAAATATTCAAATTAAAGCTAAAATTAATAGGTATCGATACTAATAAAAACAGTCTCTGGTAAATGCGCTAAAAACTTGATCGGTAAAATAGCAAGTGCATGATATCACCACAATTAATATAATGATGAGCAAAGTATCATTCTATCGAAGACCTTATTACTAAGTACTAAAGATTGATTTTTTTTTTTTTATTAAACTAACAACCAACATTCTAAAAACTGAATTTCTCAATTTTAATTAATAATCTAGAATTAATCATATCTCTCTATATGAATTCAAGATATCTTTATATGAATTACAACATAAAAGAACGCGTTCAATCAGGAAGAAATTCAAAACAAGGTTGCACAATTCAAATAAGTATATATCTATCTTTTCTTAAAATCGTGAATTTTCTCACGTGAATTAAATTAGGTATTTATGGCCTCGGTTAGACATGAATCCTCAAACAAATTATAAATTGGACAAATTCATGAAAATAAAAACAAAAAGACAAAAGTTCGACATGAATTTCAATTAAAAATCAAAATGTGATAATAGAAATCAAATCATCAAAACTAGGCTACATTGTTCTTCATAACAAAATTTTTTAGCCCAGTATCGTATTATACAAACACTTATTGAATTTGTTATAAACCATGGGGATTTGGGAAGGAAAATAAAAGAGAACGAAATCTGAAAACGAATTCAGCGAGCCCAACTTGAAAATATGAGGGGTTTTCTCTTTGCGTTTCAGTTTTCAATTTTGAGTTTTAAATTCACTTTCAGTTTTCTGTTTTGAAAGTCTATTTTAAGATTGATGAAAACGCATTTGATTTGTCATTCTGAAAAACTATTTCTAAAAATAGAAAATTGAAAAACACGTTCTATTTGAAATTTTGATAAATTGTTTTATATCATTTTATTTAATAAATTTGATTATTCAGTAAAACAGAACAATTTTATGCTAATATATGAAAAAATAATATATATACATTTTAAAGTCAGTCAATCTTACAATATTTGTTTTTACAAAAATAAAATACAAACAAATAATAAATTAACAAAATAAAAATTAATAATGTAGACTAAGAATTTTAATCAATTTTCATTTAAATTAATTTTTTTATTTTTTTATTTTTTTATTTAAATAACCAATAAGGGCCTGAATTATTTTTTAGTATTTAAAATTTTCATTTTTATAGAATTTTAAATTTTTTAAAAAAATTTTGCTTTTTTAAAATTTACTTTTTATATTTTTTTCTTAAAATTTTTTTTTTTTTTTGGTTAGAATTTTATATTTTTAGATATTTTATTTATATAAATTTTGTTTTAATATTTTTAGAATTTTATATTTTATATTTTATTTTATATATATTTTTAGATATCTTATTTTTTAAAATTATATATTTATAGATTTTTCTTTTATATAGATTTTTATTTAAATAAATTTTGTTTTTCTTATTTTGAGTGTTTTCAATGTTTTATCGAAAACATTAAAACATCAAAAATTTTGTTTTGATTTTTGTTTTATAAATTTAACTTTGTTTTCGAAAATGAATTTTCGAACACAACATAGTAACCACAAATTGAATTCAAAACTAAAAACAAAAAATTAAAACGCAAAGAAAACACGACCTAAGTTTTTGGTGTTTTGCAAAATTGAAAACTGTTTGAAAACAACAAAGAAAACATGCTCTTATGGTGTGTTTGATTGGTAAGGGTGGAAAAGGAAAAAAGATTCCATGTTACAAGAAAAATAAAAACCACCAATAAGGTGAGAAAACATTTTTCAACAAAGTGGCCAAATCCATGCTTTAAGTTATTGTACTTTAGAATTCATTTTCTTTTTCCACATGTAATCAAACTAGCCAAAGTTGGAAAACAATTTCTTCTTATATGACATTATTTTTTATAGATGTGACATTTTCCATAGAAAATAGTGCAATCAAACACAACCTTAGTTCTTGAACCGAATGTTCTTAGTTTTTCTCCACAAAGTTGCTTACCCTATTGAAGTCTTGTATTGAAGTTCGTGCAACTGAAGTCCCCAAAATACCCTTCATTTTGTCCACAGTAACCATAAATTGAATTCAATTTTTTTTTATAAAAAATTTGGTAGGGACAAAAATTTTCTCCTCTGATTTTTGTCCATTTGAAAATGACCTAAATTGATGGCAAATTTGACTGATAGCCGGATTTTGTGTAGGATTTTGTGCCTGACGCCCGAACAAAACTGGGCCTATATGGCCCGGCCCGGCTAGCTTGCCGAGCTAGTCGTGCTTGGACCAGACTAGCCCAATTTTTTTTTTTTTTTTTTTTTTGCTCATTGACACAAATCTTCTATGAATTGAATTGAAGTTTGGTACGAAACACTTATTAATAATTATGTTGAATTATATACACGAGCCTATATACGAGTATATATAAATAACTATGTTGAATTAAATAATTTATATATGAGCCTAATCAATTAAATAACTATGTCGAACAAAAGCGGGCCTATATATGAGTATATATGCACGCACTTACAACGTTAAATTATGTTGAATTATCGGGCACTTTATATAGTTGAACATCTTCTTGTCAATACTCAACTTAATTTCTCATTAACAAGAAGAATAAAGAGTTATAAAAAAATAATTTTATAACACACATTTTTTTAACATAAAAGATATATTGTTTATCTTTCTAGTAAAAAAAATTATTTAAAAAAAAGAAAAATAAATAAAATTATGGGCGGGTTGGCCAGATGGGCTGAGCTGGCACACAAAACTGGACTGGGTTGGTTCGGACCAGTTTCAAGTGTGGCTTGGTTCTGGGCCGGCTCATCCCGTTTTCCATCTCTAGTCTGAATGTCGGCTATTTAAAATTTGTAAGGCTGGATTTTTAATGCTGCAGATTTCGTCCCTACAAAAATGGTGAGAGAGGAACTATTGGAATTACGTAGGATGAAAATTTTGCCTTTTGATTTTCGTCCTCACAAAAATTTCCTTCATTGGGACGAAATTTCTTTGTAACCGCCTTGTTTATCTATTTGAATTTTCCGTGGTCGTTTCCTTTTGTTTCCTCACCTTCATGTTGATAAAAACCCACAACAGAAAGTATTATTTTCTCACTCCGGTCATAATTGTTAATAACACGTGAATTAGTGAATTATTGACTTGAAAACACTAACAATTACTTAATCTTGGACCGAGAGTTAAGTGTGAAATTTACACTTATCATTAACGACCGATGTTCCTATCCGACAATCTCTCTCGAGTAAAGTCGAATATATTTCTATTTATCAATTTCCTATATTTCTATGAAAGTTGCTAATAATTAAAACACTAACAACCAAACATTACATACCGATTGTATAGATTATAGCAATATATCTTTATCCCCTATCGAAATATATGTTACTTGTTATTTGATCTAAACATACATATCACCTCTCGATATTATCACAATTCATAATCATTCAACTATTGGTCCAATAATTAAAAGTGGTAAAATCAATCACAAAATCATATTTGAAGTCAAAAATTAAAAAAATGAATTAAAACTTCAAAAGTGCAAGTTACATCGTCGTTCAAACAATTAAAAGTTTTAGCTATGTATTAGAAATAGTCAAACAATAGATATTGAGCTCGACATCACCGGAAATTGAAAAATAAAATAAAGAAAAAGGTTGTAGAACCTTCAAGCAGTGTTATTAAACCCGCAGAAAACCGGCGACTCTGTGCCTCAACCGGTCTAGTTCTCTTAATTTGGCCGTTAAACAATCGAACCATTTACGACCGAAAAAAATCACCCGTTTTTTAAGTTACCCAGTGACCCGTCTGGGTCATTACATAATACAAATTTTCATTTTTTTTTAATTATCATATTCTACCTAAAAGATGCACCAACTACTTCTCCACTCTATTAATGAGATATTAATGCAATGTAGTACAATAATTATGTTATTTTTATACGAATTAGTTGATTATACTAGTAGTCTCGTACTTATTTTACCAATGGTGATGATTTAATAAAAATAGACTTATTAGTTTGAAATGAATTGACCCACTAATTCAACCATCGGATCACCGGTTGAACTAGCAATCCGGTGACCCACCTCCTTGTGTGGGTTGGGTCTAATAAATATCCCTACAAGTATCAATCTTCACAATCCTCAATTCTTCTTCTTCTTCTTCAATTTACCAAACTCTAGTTGTAATTTGGGTATTTTCGACTCCTTCTAGCTTTCCTACAAAGTACAAGGGTTTTAGTATATATAGATACCAATTTCATGTTTAAAGTGACATAGAAGACCCCTAAAGAGACCTGTCAAAAATAGAATTTTGGGGCTTGAAACAGGGTGCCACCAGAGCACCAAATTCTGGTGCTCGAGTAGTAGAATACTCTATTTTTTTCCTAGGCCTCCAACTCCATCGCCAAGATCTACCGCTTGAGCACCAAATTCTGCTCCTGGGCAATGATAGCGATTTTGTGTCTTTAATAATTCCGCAAGTGCACGGATCGCTTCAAGTAGTAAAATGGATTTTGAGTCCAAGTATCGATCCCACGAGGATTTAGATAATTCAATTTAATCACGCTAACCTTAACCGAATCTAATGAACTTTGAAAGATTTTGTGTTTTATAGCTAAATGAACGAGTAAAATAAAAAGCAGTTAAACAACTATTGCTCAAATTAATGAAGGATTAAGATTGACTAAAGATTAATTTAACTTTAAAAGGGAAAAGTACTAGAATTCGAATCCACTTGCGGTTGTTATTTCTTCTATCTCGATTCTTGGTCTTGACAAATTAATTGATTATGAAGATCAATATCCCTAGATTGTTCAAGCAGTTTCTCTCGAATAAAGTTAAACCTATTCATATGCATGACTCGACTATATTTCTATGATGAATGCCAATACAAATGAAAGCATTAAATTTCTATGGATAATTAAAGATCACCTAAAACATATGGCGGTATATTTCTATCCCCATCGGACTTTAAGATAATTAAAATAGCGTCTAGCATGCTTTCGATCTTTCGATAGTAAAACACACCACAACAATCACACAATTACTACGTATATAATTGTAGATGCAAACAAATCAAAATTAATTATTCAAAACTATATTGAAGTAAAGTGTCAAAAACCAAGTCTCAAGATGAAAGAATTCAAACTACAAGTTTCATCGTAATTCTAGCACTAATTAAATTAGCCTAGCATACTAATAATAAGAAAATAAGAATGGGAAGAACACATGGAATTCATCACCGGAAAAGAAGAAGACTTGAAAGAATAATTAATTCGTCGTTGATCTTCGCTCAATTCTTCAAAGAAGCGATCTTGATCTTCGTTTAATGCCTTCGTCTATGTTTTTTACGCCCAAAACTCAACAACTTATTATGAGTTAATAACTCATATATATACTACCTTCATGGTGCCCTAGAATATGCCAAAAGTATCCAAAAATCGTGGGCAAAAACTTACCTAACTAGATTAAAATTCGAGAAAAGGAAAAAATCACATTTGTCAAAATCGCCTGTGCCATTCCAGCGATCGCCCAAGTGTGGATTTTCCTCTCGCTGAGGTGAGCCGGTGGCGCCGCCTTCCCGGCTATAGGTTGGGCGATCGCCACCACAATTTCCAATTATCTTTGTTTTGATCCTCCAACTTTTCATAGTTTGTAATTTGGTCCTTCAACTTTTGATAATCTGTAATGTGGTCCTTCAACTTTCAATGATGTGCAATTTGGTCCTTCATCTTTCAATGATGTGCAATATGGTCCTTCAACTTTTGATAATCTCCAATTTGGTCCTTCACTTTCAATTTATACCTCTTTTCATCCATTCTTCTCCAATTTCTCACAGACGGATCCAAAACTGAAATGTAAAGAATAATACACCGAATTAAGTAGAAAATTACCAAAATAATGAATTAAAAGCTTAGTTTAAGGACCCGAATAAGTGCACAAAACGCACTTATCAGGCAACTAACAGTAAATTGCGCATAACTTTTGGTAGAAATTCCAAAATGAGATATGTATAATGCGTTGGAATCCTAGATTATCATTCCAACTGTATATTATTTGTCTTGTGGGGATCTTTTCATCAAACTTGGTACTCTATTTTTCTCATATGCTCCGTGCATTGGTTTTCATCTTCACTTCAACTTTGGCTTTTACTTTAAAACAAATTCATTTCCTCTTATTTTGTTCAATATACTTCGTGTTTGGGGTTTCGTCCTAAAACACAACAATGAATGAAAAATCAATAACGATAAACCCTGAAATACTACCAAAAGGCCTCGTCAAGACTTGCTAGAACTACATTTTAAGTTTATTTCTTGTTGGTAGTTTAGTCATATATTAAGCATAGGCTTCCGTGTTTTGATTTAAGACGTTTGAGTTGTAGATTTTTGGACTGATTCAAAGAAATGTTGGAAGCTTTCCAGTGTCTGCGGCTAGTAATTCTTAGCTCCACCAAATTCCACCAAACTTTTGGTTTAAATAATTCCTCTCTAAATTCTTACGATACCACCACAAAATATATGACTTCCAATTCTTCAAGTTGCTGTCAAAATTATAATGTGCCATTATAGTCTCTTTAAATTTGATGTGAAACCATAAATGCTCTTAAAATTGATTGTGGAATTTAAATTACTCTTGAAATAATATATTCTGAGTGCAAAATTGTCAAAGTAAATGAAATTGATTTAAACAATTTTACGGTGAATCAAGTTGGCATTCTAGAAATAATACCGAAAGTAGTCTGTAATCTTCTTGACGTGATACAGCCAGGTATCAAGTTTGGTAATACAGTTTTTCTTGGCCAGAATCAAGTCACCATATTCTTAAAGTCCAAGTCAAGGTCGTCTTTGCATATTATCACGAACGGGTCAAAAGTTTAATATTTAGGCTTCATTATTGTCACTTTAATTAGGCGGGACTAGATATGACATTTAATGCACGGGGAACGTAACGCTGCATCTAATTTAAGATGGTCGTATCTGGTTGATGGAAATGCTCGAATCCTAAGCCCAAACACAAATACCATACTTATTGTAAAAAATCCCACTTGCTTTTGATTTTCAACACTTGGGATTCGAATTCTTTTTATTTTTTCTCGTTTTTTTGACTTCTTATCTTTGATGGGTTTCTATTTTGAGCGGAGAAGTTAAATTATCACAAGGGTGAAGTTTTTATTTATACCAAAAAAAAAAAAAAATTACAAATTTAGGAGGAAATATACAACCTAGTGAAAATACAAGGAAACAATTAATGAATCCAACTGAATGGGAGATATACTCTCTTACATGTTGTTGCTTTTTTACTTTCTTTCTCCGACTAATACCAATTTATTCGTTCACACTTCTCATGCCTTTCAACACCAACAAGGCCC
Organism: Forsythia suspensa; assembly: GCA_023638005.1. Taxonomy (NCBI): domain Eukaryota; kingdom Viridiplantae; phylum Streptophyta; class Magnoliopsida; order Lamiales; family Oleaceae; genus Forsythia; species Forsythia suspensa. The sequence goes on along the minus strand of CM042670.1, from coordinate 29,211,373 downwards.
CATTCATTTATATATATAAGAAATTTAAGTTTTGTTGAGTCACTATGTTTTAAAATAAAAATTTGAATTTAGATAGAATTTTAGACATAGTCTATTGTTTTCTTGTCACGTCAGCTTGATAGAGACGTTGATTGCTTGCATTGGAGATGAATTTTATTTTAATATTATCTATTTAGCTTATGTGACAAATTTTTTTTTAGCAATCTATGATTACATTAGATGGTCTACTACATAATATCATTCGAGGAAGGAAGATGGCAATTTCTTCGTTCATACTTCATGCCTTTCAACACCAACAAGGGCCAAGGGCCAAGGGCCATTCATTTATCTATATAAATCGTAGTATTAACTGTTGAACAAAACCCACAAAACCTTAAATGGCTAACTCAATATTATTGTGTCTCTCTTCCTTTGTCATTCTAGCAGCCATTCAAGGAATCCATGCAGTGGACTATACAGTAACAAACACTGCTGCAAACACTCCTGGAGGTGCTCGATTCACTAATGAGATTGGGGATCAATACAGCACCCAAACACTGGATGAAGCTACAAATTTCATATGGAGAATCTTCCAACAAGACACGACTCCAGCAGATCGGAAAAATGTTGAGAAAGTGAGTTTATTCATCGATGATATGGACGGAGTTGCGTACGCCATCAACAACGAGATTCATGTCAGTGCAAGATACATACAAAGTTACTCTGGTGATGTGAAAATAGAGATCACCGGAGTTTTGTATCATGAAATGACTCACATCTGGCAATGGAATGGAAATGGTCAAGCACCCGGAGGGCTTATTGAAGGTATTTTTGAATCACTTTATCTAAAAGTTTAAGCTACAAAAGATAAACGCGTCAATTCAGTATGTGCTTTGAATGACACAACCAGTTCTGAGCTGGCCCTTTTTCTGAGGAAAATCCAAATAGTGCTTGAATTAAACAGTTAATTCGGTTAGGAAATTGAAAGCATTAAGCATGGATTGAGAGTTCTGTTTATACATTTAGTGCTTGTTTGATCCAGATTAAAAAATTGTTAAAATGTTGTAGTCAAAATCAATAATTAATTTTAATCATACATTTCATAGAACTCCACAACTTTTATTAACTTCTCAACCGCGATTTCATCATTTTTTTTTTTTTTTTTTATCAAAATCTGCTCAAAAATTAGACCAGTCTGCAATCAGATTTACTCACCACCATCTGTACTCAATCCTGCAGTCCTCATCGATTCAGCTATAATATAAAACCCAATAGCCATGGGGAGATAGGGGTGGACCAGACTGTAGTCTCACTTTGGATAAAATCAATTTTTGAAGTGCAAAAAAATATTTTTTTTAGTGGCAATCTGGTTTTTAAGTGTAATTTTTTTTCTAATAGTACTCTCCCCTCCAAAAGAATCTTGGCTCCGCCCCTGCTAATGGCACAGCTCGAGGACCATTTAGCACCAATTACTCTTCTGTTTTCCAATCTCATAGTTCAATTTCCGCAAGGACTGCAAAGGTGTTTGTGAGTAGGTGCTCGAACCGTGCTGCAGTTTCTGAGCTGGCCATTGTTAAGCCACGCTTGGTCCAACAGTACCCTTTTATCTTGCCGGCACCACGAAAACTTATTAGGCTCAGCACACCTAGTAGACCACACAGGTTGCACGACTTACAGCATGCTACGACTCTAGAGGCTGGCCGGCTCATAGAATGATTCGTGCTGGATCGGACTGGGAAGTATGAGCATAGGAAGCTCGACACAATTTTAGACCTGTAAATGGAACAAATTTACCCACTTAACTTCTTTCTTTCGCTCAAGTGTGCATGTTAAATTTATTTTCTTCAATTCTTACTTTTACATCACGTTGAACCATCTCGTTTAACAGGTATAGCTGATTATGTGAGGCTGAAGGCTGGCTATGCACCAAGTCACTGGGTGAAACCCGGGCAAGGAGACAGGTGGGATCAAGGTTACGACGTGACTGCACGTTTCTTGGATTACTGCGACAGTCTCAGAACTGGGTTTGTTGCAGAACTTAACAAGAAAACGAGAGATGCCTACAATAACAACTACTTTGTTGAACTTCTGGGCAAGACTGTTGATCAGCTCTGGATGGACTATAAAGCAAAATATAACAACTAAGTGAACTACAAATCTAAATATAATAAAAATGCGGGCATTGTACTGACAGTAACTAAATAAAGAGTCGTCTCGAGCCCTTGTGCTATCGGGGCTGCACTACTGTGATTTCCCAATAAATTAATTGGTTTAATAAAACTATTACTTTTTAAAATTTCTATGGAATTCTTCTATTTCGTGCAATTGTGGGATGTGCTCGTTGAGCCGTGACTTCACTTGAATTATTTTAGTAATAACTAGTGTTTAACCGTGCATGCGATGCAAGGGAGTTGTGTTCTAATAATAATTCATCAACATCTGGTGTCGATAATAATTCATTGAAAGGCTCGAATACATAAATTTGAGATGGAAACTATCATCTCCAACTCGATAACTTGCGTCTTGGCATAAACCGAGCTTATACTTGTGAATTGTGGCCTTGAATTTCATATTGTTGTACCCAATCACAAAATTTCTCATCACATATAAAGGTCCCTCGCGGATCAATGACTTAAATGTCTTAACTAAACTGCATTTCACACTTGCATGAATTCTTCCACCCTCAAATTAAAGTAATTGATATATTTACATCAATGTAAAACACAAAAGTCCAGAAGTTGAAATTTTTTCAGATTTGAAAAGTTGCGATTAGAATATTTTATAAACAAATTATTCAAGAACTTGAAAGATTTTTCTATTTCTAATATACAATTAATATTTTCAGACATTTTTTTAGCCGCTCAGACAAAAATTGATCGGAAGATAATATACTAATTTACGTCTTTTATTTGTCGTATCGATTTGCAAATATATTGTCAAATTTGAATCAATATTATTTTTTCTATGCTTGAATAGGGAATACACTTCATCATCTAAATGATGATGGAGACGTAATAAGTTATGAGTAAGTATCATTTTTTTTTTGTTTTACCTAATTTTTTTATGTACACTGGAAAAATACACAAACAAAAGAAAAAGAAAAAAATGTCAATCCAAATTAAAACACAATTTGAACAGGGAATACATTGTGAAATAAGACAACATACCTCTCTATCAACGAATACCATCTCAAGACTGAACGTCCTTTCATTATTTTCGTAATTGTGTATCTCTCAAATGCGCACAATTCGAACTTTCAGTGCCCATTGTGCTTTAGTTGGATTGATTTCTTCGATTAAATTAAAAATCGGCGTCATTTCTTTGGATGAAGTTACTGCAAATTCAAATGAAAGTAAAAATTAGATGTAAAAATTTTAATTTCCTTTCAAACACAATTTTTGAAACACAAATGGAGACTATATATCGCAAACAAACAAACAAATTGTGTATTATCAAACTTTTATATATATATATATATATATAAGCCCGATTTCACCAAAAGCAAATGACATTAAATAATAAACACCAAGCACGGTTTTTCATTCATTATGCGAAATTATTCACTTGGGAAAATACAAAATTTATTTATTTCAAATGTGAAATAATTATGATGCATTGGAAAATGAATAGTCATTTTGTGGTGTATGGTAAGCACCAAGCACGATTTTCGCATAAATTATTTATTGTTCTAATTCGTGAAATTAAGCATATTGGAAACAATAATAATGCATTGAGAATATAAATCGTTAATTTGTAAGTGTGTGTATATATATATATATATATATATATATATATATATAAAAAACATTTCTAATCATAATCATGTCAAAAGCAAATGAGCGAAATTATTTATTTGTTTCAAATGTGAATTAATTATGATTAATACGAAATGAATAGTCATTTTGTGGTGCATGATAAACACCAAGCACGCTTTTTTCATTCATTAAATGAAGTGCGTAAATTATTCACACGTTTATACATCTCGTGATAGTAATTTCAAAAAATATACTTGCACAAAAAAAAGTTATTCAATAACATATTTTAACTTCTTACTGATTTTAAAGGAGCAATAGCAATCATTCTACAAAAGAATTTTTCAAGTTCTTGATACATATTTCTATTTCGGGCGATTTGGCGATCAAATTGACTCACAATCAGATATAAGGTATCGACATTCTTATTGTATAGATTTTTATCATTTTTCTGATTCTACACAGTATTTCTACGTAAACATGATAAAAACACAAAAAAAGAATTAATCAAAAACATATTTTAATTTTTTACTAATTTTAAAGTATCGATTGGATTTTTTTATCATTTTTCTGATTCTACACATTCTTTCTATGTAAACAGGATAAAAGCACAAAAAAAATAATTAAAAAAATCGACAATATATTTATGACAATATTTCTTTATCGACGAATACAATCTCATGATCAGTATGTCTCTTCATTTGCTTTCACAACTGGGTATCTCCTAAATGCGCACAATCCGAACTTTCACTGACCATTGAGTTTTCGTTTGATTGATTTCTTCGACCAAATTAAAATTCGGCGCCATTCCTTTAGAAGTTGCTGCCAACGTAAATGAAAAAAAAAAATTAGAGGCAAAATTTTTAACTTCCATACGTACACAAGTTCGAAATACAAAGCGGAGACTTGCATGCACAAAAACATATCTGGACACAAATAACGTATGGTGTCTTAGTTCTTTTAATGCAAAAGTTACTAACGGTTCCCAAACTTGTTTGTAAAAAAAGTGCAGAGCCCGTTAAATTGAATGCATGTTTTTCGTATTTTAATGTTAGTTGCAAAACAAAAAGTCGCGTTCATATATAAAATAAAAAAAAATTAATTACGAATTTAATGAATTGTTATTTTATACTTGCATTACTTATTGGTCTAGATTAAATGCGAATTTTAATTAATTTTATTTGTAGAAAAAAGTGCAGAGCCCAATATTTTGAATGACTATTTTTTAATTGCAAAATGAAAAGTCACATTGATAAGATTGAATTGCAAAATGAAAAAAATGCAAAGCCATTTATTTTACTTTCGCTTTTGGAAAAAGTTAATTAATAAACTTGTTTAATGTAATTTCACAAAATCGAAGCATGAAATGAAGTAAAAATAATAATAATAATGTAGCATGGATATATATATATATATATATATATATATATATATATATATATATATATATATATATATATATATATAATGTGATTGGTATTAAATGTATTAATGTATTTTGATTTTGGATATTGGAAATGGTTTATTTTTTTACAAAAGCTGAAGCATTAAATATGAATTAAAAACAAAAAAAATTAATCTACAATGGAATCGTAAGTAGATTGAATGAATGTTTTTTTTTTTTTTAATTGCAAAATGAAAAGTCATGTTGATAAGATTGAATTGCAAAATGAAAAATGTGCAGAGCCAGGAAAGTTAATTAATAAGCATATTTAATTTTATTTTGAATTGCAAAATAAAAAAAAAATGGAGAGCCTTTTATTTTCTTTTCGTTTTTTATGAAGTAAATTAATAAGCTTATTTAATGTAATTTTACAAAAATGAAGCATGAAACGAAGTTTTAAAAAAATGTAAGCGTAGACAATATATATATATATATATATATATATATATATATATATATATATATATATATATATATATATATATATATATATATATATTGATCGGTATTAAATGTATTAATGTATTTTGACTTTGAATCTTGAAAATGATCTATTTTTTACAAAATCGAAACATTAAATGAATTAATTAAAAATAAATAAATAAAAAGAGAGAAATTAATAGTTGACTTATTGATTGCCACTTGGCAAAAATCTATACAAACTATCCTACTTTTATATATAATATAGATATAGATAGTTGTGAGACTTAAAGTGCTTGTTTTGTTCAAACTTAAATTAATTTAAGTTCATTAAATTGGTTAAACATAGTTTTTATTTACACATTATACCACAACTTAGTACTCACTTATTATTTATCTATTCTATATGACTTAAAATTTATAAATACTTAAAAAATAATTTCAGTACCGTCAAACATGCTATTAATCTATTAAAATTTTTATTTATTTCAATACTGTATTTAATGACTATCCCATTTAAAAGATTGAATAAAGTATAGAGACGAATAAAAAGGATTAAGGGTTTTGTTTTTCACTTATAAATCTTGTTGCTGATTTTTCAATATTCAAAATTTCGTAGAAAATGTAATGACGAAATTTGGGAATGAAAATATGTTTACAAGTTAATTTTATAAATGGTTACTGAAGTTTGTGTAAATTTTCAAGTTGATCCTTGGAGTATTGTATTAACTCGTTTTGTTACTAAAAGTAATTAATGTTCCACAAATGATCTTTCGGTTAGTGAAAGTAACTTTCTGTCCAACATGGCTCCTGTTAAATATCAAGGTAGACTAACCGACAATAATTCCTTTGCTACGCAAGACATAATGTGGAGTTAATTTCATAAATAGTCATTGAAGTTTGTGTAAAATTTTAAATTGGTTCTTACAGTATTTTTTTTATTCATTCAGTTACAGAAGTTCATAAATGTTACACTATTGGTCAGCTCTTTAGTAGAAGTAACATCCAATCCGACATCACGCCTGTTAAAAGTCTACGTAGACAAATAGGTGTTAGATACAAGTCAAGAATTACAATTGCTTGAACTCAATTACAATTCACATGTCCAAACTATGTTTCCCAAATTCGTCTCTCATTTAATTGTAACCTCAACTTTATGGCTCAGCCAAACATACCCCTTTTTCAAATTCTCTCGACCTCTTGATAAGTGTGATTTTACACTTATCTGAACTATCAAAAGTGGACAATTATAAATATTCTTAAGTAATTTTTTACTTAATTGTGTGTTGATTTAATTTTTTTATGTCAAAACCCGAGATCGAATGGAATTAAAGAAAAACAAAGCAAAATATGCAAAAAAGAAGGGTAAATATCACTAGGGGTCCCTAACCTTTGGACCTTATAACGATGGGGTCCCTAACCTTCTATTTTGAACTCCGGGTCCTTAACCTATGAAACGTTAGCATCTCGAAGTCCTTTTTGACCAAAATCGTTAGTTTGATGTTAAATGGTCAAAATTCACTTAAAATGACCAATTTACCTTTTCAAATTAAAAAAAAAAGAAAATAAATAAAAATTGCAATTAAGCCCCTCACTCACTTCTTCTTCTCCAAACAACCCACCATCTCTCTCTCTTCCCACCTCCGGCCCGGCCCAACCGCAAGGCCTCGCACCCACTCTTGCAGCGACGCCGTGGGTCCCGGCTCCCATTCTCACGGAACACCTGTTGAGCTCCTTCTGACAAAGCGCCGGCCGGAGGCGACACACCAACGCACTGCAGATCTTGGATCTGTGTGCGGTCGGGAGACGACACACCAACTAAACCCCAACACCAACAACACCTACCTAGACCTTGAAGTCAAAAATCACCACCACCATGTTATTACTCATCACCTTGAAGTACATGGGCTCTAATGGAACTATTAAAGGGAATTTTTCGGGATGGGTTGTGGGCAAATTTCGGTAGATACAGGAAGAGCCGGAAAGAGAAGAAGCTTTGTGTTGTGTTTTAAGGTAGAGGTGATTACATTGGTTTGGATTTGGATGTCGATGGTAATGAAGTCATGAGGTAGGTGTTGTTGGCGTGGATGCCGCCAACCTGGGGTAGGAGATAATGACATATATAGGCTTGTGGGTGGCGAAATGGTGAGATCGAGCTTGGAATGTGTGCGGAGGAGGAGGTTGGTGTAGCCTGTGGATCGGAGTTTGGTCACCGCGCGAGCCCATCGCACCACCATGGCCATGCATTTAAAAGCGGAGTAGATTTTTCATCAAATTGGATCCATAAGCACACTTGGCAAGGGTCGGCGTTAACAATTGTATTTCACCACCTTGAAGTACATGGGTGATCACTAACTTCAAGGCTCGCCCGGTAGGAAATGGTGAAAATGATTTTCAAATTGGATGGTGTGAGTGGCAATTTGGAGGAAAAGATGAGGTTGGATGGGGGTAAGTTGCAATTTTTATTTTTGTTGGTTGGGGTTTCTTTGTAATTTTGTTTTTATGTTCTTTTTTTTTTTTTTTTTTAATTTGAAAAGGTAAATTGGTCATTTTAAGTGAATTTTGACCATTTAATGATCAAACTAACGATTTTGGTCAAAAAGGACTTGGATGCTAACGTTTCATAGGTTAAGGACCCGGGAGTTCAAAATAGAAGGTTAGGGACCCCATCGTTATAAGGTCCAAAGGTTAGGGACCCCTAGTGATATTTACCCAAAAAAGAACTAAAGGTGTACGAAGACTTGGATATAGGGATCAACTTGCAAATATTCAAAAGTTGAAAGACTTAGGTTGCAAATAAAAGATGACTAAATTGAAATGAAAGAAAAATTAGAGGACTAAAGAGGACAAAATCTAAAGTTGAAGACTTGGGATGCAAATAAGAGACTAAATTAAAAAAAAAAAAAAAAAAAAAAAAAAAACTTGTTATCTCGATGCTCGATTGATATATGTATGTGCGTATAGTCAATTCAATCAACATAAACATTTATGTTGGTAATATTCCGCCCCCCAATAATCAAATATTTCATTTCTCTCTCGTAAGAATACACACTCCTATATTCATTCTCTTACCCATGGTGTTAACTCTAAAATTGCTTTCAAAACACTTATTCTTTTACCGCTCAAACTTTGGTTAGGTCTAGTCAATACAGTTGATATCTAGATCTGTGAAGATTCTCCTTTTATTGAATACTTTGACCATCAAGCTTCCACTAGGTAATTCAAACTCACTAGTTATCTAAATCTCTAAGTTATGCACACAATGGCTCAAATTTGCTTTTGCTTTTGTTTTTTTTTTTTTTTTTTTTTATTTTATCTTATATGTAAGACCTCACTCCCTTAAGATTTCTAGATAACTCTTGTAGCGAGCTTTAGGCCGATGGCTCCCAAGTCTGATATACCTTAGGGCACCGAATTTTGAAAACACCTACGAACTTTATCATTCGAGTCAACTAGGCTACGACGAGAAGTATAAGATAATACAAGTGCAATGCCTTTTTTTTTTTTTTGCAAGATAAATAAGCGATGATTAGATTCCTAGCATCCGGTCAATATCTAGATTTCAACTGGTAGCCAAATACACTCCACACAACTATTACTCATGCACAGAATCAACACCTATCTAAACAGTTTCTGCATTGGTTTAACTACCTCCAAACTATCCTTTCAACTGGTTAGGTAATTGAGTTGTCAATTGGTAGTATTGGTTTCACAACTTAGGTTCATTATTCTTTCATTGTATTCTATTTAATATATCAACCAAATGTAGTGATATTCATGACTATTGTGCTCACACTTAATCATATCTTACATGGATAAGTATACTCTATAAAAACATCTTAAGCAGCATCACCTAATCATAAATCATGAATTGATAATAGTTTCAAATAAATATCATCATAAGCCGGCATGACTATCCAATATACTAGTACACAAATAATTTTATTTTTCACAATACACACACATAACAATAATGAAAATAATAAAGTCTCACCTCAAACTTAAAATCCACATTGTCCTCAATGTGACAAAATAAAGCGAAATAAATAAATAAAAAAGGAAAGAGATAACCTGAATCAAAAGGCGTGAAGACAACGCCGAGACTTTTAGCTGATCAGGATGCATTGGGATTGGAATGACGATGTGTAGCTTGAAAAAAATTAAATGTACTTATGTACTAAAAATCGGGAAACGTGCTCTACTTCTTAATACAATCCTAAAATTCTACATGCAATGCAATAAATATATAAGGGATAGAAAAATGGGTTGCATTCCATTAAGTGTTCGATTTATAGTCCAAAGTTCGACTTTTTACAAGTATCATTTATGGAGGCTTGAATTGAGGTTTAGAAATCTTGCACTTCTCTCTAGAATACTTTTATCTCTTCCCTTATGGAGAGAATCCTGCCACCCCAAAGGGCAACAACCCTCCAAAGCTGTCGAATTTAGTCCAATTTCCACCACTTGCAACCACCTACGACGACAACCAACTCCCAAAAATGTCTCCATCCTCTGCCCCTATGTCGGTTTGGAATGGTTTTCATAATGTTTTGGGCGTAAATCCATCTCTTCCTTAATCAGAGTTTATCATGAAAGAGCCAATCATACTTTTAGAGGAGAACCCATTTTTCAATATTTTGAAGGAAGACATCCAACGACTTGCTCCTCCACTAAAGTATACTCTCATTGGAAAGTTTTCACACCTTAAACCGACCATGGAGATCATTAGTGTTAGAACATATATTAGATGATTCTTATATATATTAGAAGATTGTCCCAATATATTAGAATATATTAGTTGATTGGTTTACTTAATATAGATTAGAGTTTACCTTATTATATAAACCTAGTTGTATCAATATCTTTCATTATGTCGTTTGCTTAATTGATTCTTCGTTCTTCCTCTTTATTCTTCTCTTCTTAGTTTAATTTATATTATTGTTAGAATTTTCACATGGTATCAGAGAAAGTTTGATCCGACTTGGTTTAAACTTGAAATCCCTTCCGTTTTCCGGCTTGTGGCATTGTACCACTCGTCCGGCCAAGTCTTTTTTGGTTTCTTTTAGACATTGTCATCTGACTTTTTTTTTTTTTTTTGAGTCTTCTTGTAGGTTTGTCGGGTTGTTTTGGTCTTAAGTGGTTAGATTACTTGGACCCTTTGTCTTATTTAAGGTATTTAAATCCAAGTTAGTTTGAAATTTGTCAAGTTGTTCTGTTCTAGAATTTGGTTGGTTTTGCATCCGGTATGTCTAAGTTAGTTTGAAATTTGTCAAGTTATTTGTTCTGGAATTTGGTTGGTTTTGCATCCACTATGTCTAAGTCAGTTTGGAATTTGTTCAATTATTATGTTCTAGAATTTGGTTGGTTTTGTATCCGGGTGATAATATGAGATTTGGTATTTGTATATAGTGATTTGAATTTAGAATTTGATTCCAAGTAATCTAAATTTGCAATTTGGTATTTGCATCTATTAATTTGAGTTTGGAATCTAGTCCAATAACCTGGAGTTTGGTTGGTTTTGTTTTCAGTTAATCTGGACGGTTTGTATTCCCCTTCCTGTCCCCTTCTTATCTTCTCCTTTCCTTTCTATTCTTCTTTTTCCCTTTTCCATTCTTTCTATAATTCTGGTTCTTGTACAATTGTCTGTCGTCAATTTGGTATCAAGTTAATCTAGAATTTTAGTCTTCGAAGTTTGCATTTTTTTGATTTGATTACTTTGATATGTTCGAATTGGTATTATGGCTTTTGTAATGAAGTTGCCAACTCATGAGCGCATGAAGTATATTGAGATTAACTGTCATCTTATTCGTCACCATCTTCATCATGGCACTATTTTCTTACCATTTGTTTCTTCATCGTTGCAGCTTGTTCACTTTTTCACAAAGCCACGCTCGGTCTACCGTTTTAGTTTTTTGCTTGACAAATTCTCACTGCTTATTGCTATAGCATCGTAAGTTTGAGGGTGGATGTTAGAATATATATTAGAGAATTCTCATATATATTAGAAGATTGTCCCAATATATTAGAATAAATTAGTTGATTGGTTTACTTAATATAGATTATGATTTACCTTATTATGTAAACCAACTGTATCAGTATTTTTCATTATGTCGTTTGCTTAATAAGATTAGTTCTTCATTCTTCTTATTTGTTCTTCTCTTCTTAGTTTGATTTATATTATTGTTAGAATTTTCACAATTAGAATGTCTTTAGTTCGATTGATTTCAAAGGTCATTATTCAATCGATTTGTGGATTTATAAACATATCATTATTGAGTTCTCAATTGAAGAAGATTATTCAAGGGAATAGGTGGTTATCCAATGAGAATTCTTAAATGGATGCCTTATTTGATCATTCAAAAGAACCACCCTATTGCTTCTGTTTGGGTATCATTTCCATTCTTCAACAAAAAAGTACTATTGTCTATTGCAAGTTATCATGGGACACCTCTTAAGATTGGTGAACCTACCGCTTGTTTTTCGATGCCAAAGGGGACTCCAGCAAAGGGAGTCTCCATGCATCCACCACTGTTTAAAAGACCTACTACTTGTTTTTCAAGGCTAAGTGTCATCGAAATTGATTTGTCCAAGCCCCAACTATTGGCATCCAAAATATTGTCGTTGTCCCCATCTTGGCCACAATGAGGAGATGTGTATTTTATTACATGGTTTACAAGAAGCAAATCATCAAGACATCAGCAGAATTCAGATTCTGCTGGGAGTAATTTTGAAAAAGGAGAATAGGGCAACTTGGAAAAATATGTTAAATGAGGACCAAGTGAAGCAAGGGTTATTGAATCATTTTAAAAGCCACAAAACCAAGTTTAGCTTGCAAATTCGATTTGCCTTGTAGGACTCATTTAAAAGTGTTTTTTGGTGAATTGATTGAAAAGTCAAGTGGTCAATAGGCAGATAAATCACATACCAGCTTGCTCAACCAACTCGATGGGAGTCAAAGCAAGAATAAAGAAATTTCTTTTTTTGGTGCACCTGACCAACATGTAGAATGTGGTTTTATGACAATGTTGGAACAGGTTGACCCTGGGATTGGTAGTAGAGAGACAATGGACGAAAATTCGGTTTAGCAGTTAATTAACAATAATTTGAGTAATATGGGATTGGATATTCCAAGTAAACGGGAATATTTCGGGGACGCTTCTGGATACATTCATGAGGACTATGACAACGTGATAGATTTTTTGAACTTGAGGTAATATAATAAATTTACAAAATCTCTTTCAAGTAGCGAGTCTAAAAGTAATGAAAAGCCAGAAAATTTCTAAAATCGACGTATGATTACAAAAAGTAAGACTAAGGCAAATGAAGTGTAGCTTCTTTACTTTTATTGTGTATTTCCATATCTTCGGACAGGGTAAGCTTTTCATTGCATCTTTAGCTGGAGGTCAGGCGGAAGTCCCCTCCTAAGCTAGTATTATATTTTTAGTTTTGTTATTAATAAAGTATCTTTTTTCCTTTAAAAGCAAAAACCTTAACCCTAACCCCAACCCTCCCTCAATCACACACGGTATCGAGGAAATGAATATTGGGCTTGTTTGGAAATCATAACAACAATGGGCCAATGGGTTTGAGTCCAAATAATTGAATATGACTACTTGCATTTAACGCTCATTTGTCCATGTAAACATTTATCGTATGTTACGTTAGATTGGACGTTACTTTTACTAATAGAGTGAACAATAATGTAACGTTAATTAAATTTTAGTAACTAAATGAATAAAAAAATATTAATTAATTTTTGCACAAATTTCAGTGACCATTTGAGAAATTAACTTCACGATTATGCCTTGTGTGGTGAAGGAATTAATGCTCGGTTTGTACACCTTGATATTTAACGGGCACTACATTGAATTAGATGTTACTTTCACGAATCAAGTGAACTTTGTGCAGGGATTTTATAGGGATTTTACATATGAAATAATTTTTATAGTCTTGTTTATCAATTTTTATATTTAAGAGCTTGTTATAAAGTTTTTTTAAAAATTTTGATAAAAAAAAAATGAAATATGTTGTTGAAAAGTTAATAAAATTGTAGATCCCACAAAATGTGTGGTTATAATTAATTGTTAATTTTGACCATAAATTTTTAGCAATTTTTATTCAGCACCAAACATGTGCTAAATAAAAAGATACAGAAAAAAAAAACAAAAGTCGAAGAAGAAGAAGAAGGGGAAAAGGATAAAACATTTACCCTCACAATGTTCTTGTCAACTTTGCACTTTATTTAGTAACTAAGAGACATTTTAGACATGTTTTTTTTAACCCTTAAAAATGACCTTATACTATAAAATCATTTTAAAACCTTGTATACGAGCTTATATGTCATTTTTTACTCTCTTGGCCTTTCTATCTCACTACAAATAGAAAAATAGGTTTGATATCTCTTCTCACTTACGTTGTCCACAATGAGATTACATAACATGATTGATAAAATAATGAGTGTAAGACTATGACTATCAATCATGTGATACCACCGGGTGGCGTTATAATTGGACAATATAAGTGGGTGGGTAGGAGCAAAGGCGAAGCCTCGATACGACTTAGGAATTTGGGCTATAAGAGGAGCTACCCAAATTTTTTTTTTTTTCAAACCACAATTACTTAGTCCATTTTATGATAATCTAATATTTTTTATAAATCATAATCTTTAAAAAGCTTACAAGATATAAAACTAGCTAAAGAAAGTTGTGTCCGACGATTTTTATAGTTGCGAATTCTTCTATAATAGAATATATATTTATTTTATTAACAAGATCCTCTCAACAAAAATTATTATGTAGTCAACGCACAAAAATTGTTTTATAATATAATATATATTTATTTTATCTAAAACTAATTTATATAGTCGATATACAAAATATTTAAACCCTGTAATAGTGTTATATATATAACAGTGAAATTCAATGACTACATTACCAAAAAAAAAATGCATAAGTACATTTGGATTTGGGCTTTTTTTAAAAAAAAAATACAAAATAGGCCAAATTTTTGGGCAGTCCTAGACTTGAGCCCATGACTGCCCCCCTAATTCCACCTTTGGATAGGAGATCAAAACCAATAGAAGTATTGTGTGCAATAAATAAAAGAGTTTATAGCTGTAAAGTAAGTTGAACTCTTTATGCAAACATTTAACGTAAGATATGACGAGCGAGATAAATCGTAAGCTCTAAAAGTTTGTGTTTTTTAATTTTTTGATTAATGTGTTTTTACAAAACAATAAAAGAAAATGATTCTCTCATCCAAACCCACGTGTTTGTCATTGTTTAAATTATAATTTCAGCTGGTCAAACATACTTTTTATCTACACATTTCATAGGATTCACAATTTAAAACTCACTTTTTAACCACACATTTACCTACAACTTATAATATAAGCACTTAAAAAATAATTACAACACTACCAAACATATGCTTATTAATTTATTTATTAAGACACATGCCCTCTAGGCGTGAGCACGGCTATTTCCAGGGTTAGCCATTTTTGTTTGGAAAATTGGTGCAAATGGTCCCTAACGTATGTTAATAGTGCGCAAATGGTCCCTAACTTTTTTTTTTTGGTAAAGTGGTCCCTAACCTATCTATTTAGGTGCACAATTGGTCCTTATTAGATAAAAAGACAAAAATACCCTTAATTTTAGTTAAAAAGGGAAATTTGCGTAAATGGTCCTTAACATTTGTCCTTAGTGTGGAAATGGTCCATAACCTTTGTTTTTTGGCATAATGAATATTAAGCTATGTATTTTGGTGCGCAATTGGTCATTATTTGATGAAAAGATAAAAATACCCTAGTTATAATTAAAGAAAATTGTAATTGGATTTGTAACCTTTGTAGAATGTGCAAATAGGTCCGATACATTTATTAAACAATATTTAATTTAACATATTAAATATATCACTATAGTCGTGTCAAATAAATTTTTCATAAGAGAAAAATATATAATTATTGTGCTTTAGGTATATGTAACTGTTATGTGATGTGAAAAATAATAAAAATTAAGTTAAATAAATAACAAAATAGTGTATATAATTTTATGACATTGAACCAATCTTATTATATATTTTTTTAACACAAAAATACTAACAAAAATTAGTTTACACATTTTGTGTTCTTTATTTTAGAACGATAACAAAACGATAAATTAAAATATGAAGAATACAATTTGAGCTCTAATATTTGTAGTTGATAAACGAATAGCTCAATGAAATAATAATATTTGATTATTAAGTTTGTGACATAATTATTTTTTTTTTATGTTGTGATGATAAAATTAAAGTTTAAATTTTAATGATTACTTAATAATAATAAAATAATTTTAATTAACACGTTTTTAATAATTATGAGCTTAAATTTTAGTTATTTTCTAATAGTTCGTAAAATATACAAAATAATTTAGTATATTATCAATTTATTAGTTTTTTTAAAAAAAATAAAAGTATCAGACTCATTTGTACTTTTTACAAATGTTAGGAATCCAATTGAAAAATTTTCTAAAAAAAATAAGGGCATATTTATCTTTTTTATCAAATAAGGACCAATTGTACACCTAAATAGATAGATTAGGGATCACTCTATCAAAAATAAAAAGTTAGAGACCATTTACACAATAAAGACAAAGGTTAGGGACCATTTGTGCCAATTTTCCTTTATGTTTTTACATCTCTTAAAGACCACGTGCTTTTTAAGAGAGGCTTGGCTATTTTTGCAATTAGGCGGTTCAACTTGTTTTTGTATCTATTAAAGACTTCTTGCTTTTCCATCTCTTAAAGATAGGGGCAGAGGTAAGGATGACAAAAAAAATCACACTGAACGCGCCCGCCCCACCCCGCCCCGCCTCCGCTTATTTAGGTAATAGGGGCGGGTCCAGGGCCTATTTTTCTGCCTCGCGGAGTTCGCGGGGTGGGACAGCCTGCCCTGCCCCGTCCGTCTGCCTGCCCACCTGCCCTGTGACCTGTCCTACCAAGAAATTTTTTTTTTTTTTGTAAAATTATAAAATAGAATACAAATTAAAACTTTGCTAGAAATGGACTAAAGAATAATCGAACCCGGGTTGAAATTATAAACTATAAATCTCAACCATTACATCACAATCTCATTCTTGAATTTTTTTATTTTGTTTTCTACAAATATAAAAAAAAAAAAATCTTTTTTAATTATTTCTTTCATTTATATAAAAAGAAAAAATATTCGTGGGGTGATTGACAGGTCGTGGGGCGGGTAAAAAATTTCGTGGGACAGGGCCGACCCGTCCTATTACCATCCTTAGGCAGAGGTGAGGACCCGGACCCCCAAAACTTTCTCGAGTTTTTTTTTAAAATTTAATAACATGTAATTTAATAGTTTGGTCTATGCATTTAATAGAAGACTTAACTTATTGGCACAATATCAATTTAATAAAAGGCAATTGAACTCATTAGTCTAATAAAAATAATAAAATAAAATTACAGATGATTGATTCATCGTGAATTCTAATCCACGTCCACTTATCTGAAATTTGAATTTCATATTTCTCCTATCTGTTTTCTACATTGAATAAAGCAGTAATTAGATTACTAACATTCTAAT
Organism: Forsythia suspensa; assembly: GCA_023638005.1. NCBI lineage: Eukaryota > Viridiplantae > Streptophyta > Magnoliopsida > Lamiales > Oleaceae > Forsythia > Forsythia suspensa. The sequence goes on along the minus strand of CM042670.1, from coordinate 29,194,197 downwards.
ACCTACAAATCTCATCCAAATCACTCAACAAATCACAATATATTAATTTCCCCAAATTGTGAAGCGTACTCCCTAAATTTTACCATTAAATCAATTATTATTTGCAAAAACTCTTGACTTCACCATACCACCATGACCCAAGGGACACTGCACTCTCGTCAGTCGCTAGACCACTTGACCTGACTATTAGCAGCGAGTGAGTTTGTTATCTGTTTGTGTATAGTGTATAAATAAAATAATTTCTAATTTCAATTTTTGTATCGACTATAAAGTTATACTTTGTTTTATTGAGTATGGTCTGGTTTCTCAGCATTTCATGATTGTGAATTCAATATTTTGTGAGTGTCAATGTTCTTCTAGTTGCTACTGCTACGGTAGAGATGATATTTTCTACAATCAATTATGTCAAGGATTGATTACGCGATTGAATGGGTGATAAATAGTAGAATGATAGCTTGATTGTGTATGTTGACAATGATGTATTTGACAAGTAATTATACAACGTTATAAAAGTATGAGAACTTGTAAAGAAAACTTGTAATAAGGTATCAAAAAATTTCATCACTATTATCTTGTTTCAAATTTTTTGAATGTTAATTTGGGACCCCAACTTAAAATGTCTAGCTTCGTCACTGCTTAAAGACGCTTGAATGACAAATCTATTTGCTTTGATAAGAATATGGTGACATACAGACTTATTAATTGCATGTTTGAGAGTACTTACAAGTACTTATTAACTAATTAAAACGTAGCGTAGATAATAAAAATTGTAGTGTGAATATAATTACCATTTATGAAATCTCATATATTTTATGGATTTGAATAGATTATCATGTATATTTGCTCGTGTTTATAAATATTTATAAACTGGTCAAATATCAATTTTATCTACACATTTTGTATGAACCATAATTTTACCTATTTTTTATTCACATAATCTGAAAGACCCACTGCTTACTATTTCTACAAAAAACTTTACCAAATGAGCACTAGAAAGTTTTTTTTTATACATCTTAACTTGTTACATGAATTAATGTATTTTTATTTGAAATTAAATAAGTTATTTAACATGCATTATAAAATAGAACATTTAATTTTTTAATTATTTTTTAGAAATTGTTGGCCATACTACATTTTTTTTATTTTTTATGGTAAGATTTGAATAAAAGAGATATTGTGAAAAAAAAAAAAAATGTCGTTTGGATTAAAATGATAAAAAAAAGTTTGTATCTTGAAATGTTTTATATTATAAATTTGTTTCATAAGTACTCCCAAACATGATGACGGGAACTTAGAATGTTTTGTATTAAAGGTCAGTAACTGGACCTTAGAATGATCTGTATATAAACGTTATAAAGTTTTATAGAAAATTGCACTATCCGTCTCTAACTTATTTTTCTAGTAGATAGCAAGTCGGTCTCAAACTTTTTAAAAAAAAAATTAAGATAGTTTCTGACTTTTTACTATAATTACACAATTAATTCTAGCACAAATCCGTTTTAAATAGTAAGGTAAGCATAGTATATCTAACTTTATGAAGCTAAATTTTGTTTTCTTCTTTGAACTAGTGTTCAAAAATTTGAAGCAAAACACATTTTATGAGGATCATAAAACAATTTAAGGATAATTTGTACAATTTTAATTGTCGAAGATTAATTGTACAACCTAGTTTTGCATAAAAAAGTTGATAACAAATTGAGTCAAATTTAACAATTAATTTTAATTACAAATTTCGTGAAACAGGGCAGTTTGACATTTTCAGGGCCATAGGCGAAGTTTAAAATTTAGGCCCCAAAGAAAGTCCGAATAGTCATGAAGCAGGAGCTTTTGATAGGGTGGGCTTCAATGTTTTTTTTTAAATGCATCCATTCGATTTTGGACCACTACTTACTAGTGGATATTACACCCACTACTTATGAATATTAAAATAATTTTAAATCTAACAACTTAGTTTATTTATTTCAAAATACTACATTCTTAAAATTATATTAATTAATTTAATATTGAATTAATAATGTATTAAAGTCATTTTAAACATTTAATTATCCATTACCGATTTTAACCTTCCTAGATTACAAAGACCCATTAAATTGAAAACTCCCAAACCAAAGAAACTTCCCCATTTACAAGTCGGAATAAAATCAATCAAAATTTTAGCAAATCTTCTCCCAAAATCCCGAAATCGCAATGCATTTTTCACGCTTTTTATCTTGGTTAAAGAATGGAGACTCCAAATCGTGAAAATACAAGGTTGAAGATGGCGTCACCGGAGAAGAAACCATACCTGAGAGTCGAACACTTCCGGTCCCGGCGTGAATAATGTTTTCTACACCCACGAAAGCACCCAAAACGAAAGAGACAATAAACTTGTTGAAGTTTAGAGTTGATTTTGTATTTGTAACCGTTGTAACAGTCTAGGATTGATTGTTCTCTGTATGAAACATTTTTTTATAATATAATATGTATATATAGGTCTCATTAAAGACATTTTATATATTAATAGGAATTTGTTGAAGTTTAGATTTGGTTTTGGTATTGTTGTAATAGTTGTAATGATTCTCTTTAATATTAATGTCACGATCTTTGTTGTTACAAATGATATTGTGTATGAATGTTTGATACAGTGTTAGAGATGATGTTGTGAATCAAGTTCTAATATAGATGTTACAATCGATATTTTGTAGCAATTAATATGTTACTAAATATGTTATGATTAAGTTATATTACTGTATTGAGTTATGTTATTAAATCATGAGTTAAATTTCTTCTCACTGTTACATTCTGATGTTACAATGTGTCAATTTGTTTTAAAGTCCAATATGTATGTAAATACGAAATTGTTGAAGTTTATAGTTGGTTTTGCAGTTGTAACATTTGTAACAGAATCTTTTTAATATCATGGTCTGATATAGTGTTACAAATGCTATAGTATATCACTGTTTGATACATATGTTACAAACGACATTTTGTATCACTGAATATATTACAGATGATATAATATTATTTTACCCAGAACATGTCACATGTATTGATATTCTCTACTACTGACGTTACATATGTTGCAACTGATATTATCATGAGTTTTAATATGTATCATTGATGTTATATATCATACTAAAATGTAACATACGTAGATGTTCTAAATGTAATAAACATCTACGCAAATCGAAACTTCAAGTGTTACAAGATCAAAAGCAATTATAATGTAACATATGCAAATGTTCTCATCAGAACATAAACACAAAATATCATGAATTTCGATATTTTTTTGTAACATTTGTTTTAGAGTGATGATAACATAAAATAATATGTTACCGACATCTAAATGTAACATATGTATATGTAATACATGCAAATGTAACATGCTTGTGATTGTAACATATACAAATGTTTTAAATGCAATAGACGTCTCCGCAAACCAGAAATTTCCAAATATTACAAGATCATAAATAAAATATAATGTAACATGTGCAAATATTCTCATTGTAACTTAAACATAAAATATCATGAATTTCGAAAAAAATTTGTAACATATGTATTCAAATAAAGAATTTTTTGAACTGCTACATATAATCACATTTATTCAAAATCAGATTATATATATTTGGATTGATAAACAGGTTACAATAATTAACATTATGTAATTATTTTGATCATTCACGTTTTGATTTTCTTCACCGCACTTTCTTCACGCGCTAAAAGTTTTTCATGGGCTAATGTTCTTCGCGGATTGATCTTCTTCACGAATGATGTTATTCATGGAATGATGTTTGCCTCGATTTTTGAAATTTTTGTTTTCTATTTAGACAAAGAATCAATTAGGATATTCAATTTAATGGAAATAACTGAAAATCCCCCTTTTTAGGCTAAACGTTATAACCGGTAATTAATATATGAAAATAGAATAAATATATTTAAAAAACAGTATTTTTGAAATTTCTGCAACAGAATAAGTCTTTTGGAATTATTTTCAAAATATGGCTCATTTATGAAAACATCCCTACTTACTAATAGTCATGGTCATCATAGAATGCAACTTGTTTTACTTTGTTGGGTTTCAAACTTTTGCATTAAATATTTATTTTTTTGACAACTTCAAGAATCAAAAAATATTTTATTTTATGAAAATCGTTTCTTCTTCGATTTTGAGCCCTATGCGGGTTGTCTTACTCGCCTCGGCCCAAAATCGACTATGTCGTGACACCTACAATTTTATCAATATTTTATAATTTTTATCTAAATCTGATAAAAAGTTGTTTTTTAACAAAACCAAACCAACACTAAATATAAAATCATTTGTTCATTTTTCATAATTGTAAAGGACCAACTCCTACCAAGACAATAATTAGCAGGACCAATACTACAATTTTCATTTACAAAAAATTCTAAGACAATGTAACAACAGACCTGCAACTATGTCCTGTCCAATATCCAATTTGAGAAATTAAGAATGTCTCGGCCAGTTCGTCAACGCGTCACGATCCTGAGCAGCATTCATTATCAATGCATATTAGAATTTTAATGACTGGTGAGATTTTAAAGAGGTGCTAAATTAAATTAATTACTTTGTAAGTAATTTCTGTTGTAATGTTAAAATAAGTAAATTATTTACTTTAATATCAAACTAAATTTTAATAAGTATTAAAAATAATTTGTTCAAATATGCTTAAAATTAAGTTATGGTACTTTTTAAACATAGCCAAACATAAATAACAAAAGTCACTTATTATAACACATCTTCAAAATTTTAATTAAATTTTCATCAAATTTCAATGTTAACCATTTTTATATAGATATACTAAAAACAAATTATTTTCAAAAATATTGTTCAACTTTTCATTTTACAAAAATATTGTGTTACATTTGTAATATATTGTGTTACACTTTTTGTAACGCCGCCGCCGCCCACCAAATCACCATCGCCACCACGACTTGCCACGACCATCGAACCACTGCCAACACTGTGTTAAGCATGCAACATTCTGCATACATTGATGTCGCGGTCTTTAGTCGAACATTATAGCCGTTTATCTTTTACCACCTTCAGTCGCTACCAAATCTCTACACCCACCTATAAAAATATATATTACATTTGAATTTTTAAATCTAAAAGATTGAAGTCTCCCAACAAAACCGTTGAGCCACACTAAAACCCAATGTTATGGATGTGGTTGCTACTGTGGGTGGTTGAAACTTGAAGAATATATGATGGGCGACTCCAATATTGGCGTGATGGAAGGAGGTAGTATGGAGGTAGGAGGTGGTTGTTTTGGAAGAAGGTGGTGGTTTATGGTGGATTTGGGTGGAGGATTTGTAGTTATGTCTCATAGCTAGGGTTCAGATTTTTGTTTGGTGGTGGTGGTGCAGGTTTTAGCATTGGAATAGCAAAGGTGGTGGTGCGTGGTGGTAGTCATTAGTAGGGTTGGTGCATGGTGGTAGTGGTGAAAATGGAGGTGGAAATGGTTTCAAATGAAGGGAGTGACCGGGATGGCTAGAGTTGAATGTGACGATGATGATTGGGGTGGTCGGTGGCAACCGTAGTGGTGGAAGTGAAGCGGTAGTTGGGGTGTTGGGGTGGGGGTATTGTTTTTAGGGTTTGGGGTGGGAATGTGATTGAGTATTATTTTTTAGGGTTTTGAAAATAAGTAATCGACTAAATGACGTAATTTCCACAAAATTTTTTTTTATTATCTACAATTCACCATGAAAGAAATTGATTGGTGTAAATGATTTTGCATTGAATACTTTGAACCTTTAGAACTTCATAATTTTACTTACTTTATTTTAGAATTGTTTGGTCATGAACATGAAAAATCTTTAAAATAAAGAGTAACGATCTCTTACTCACGGTGGGTAGGAGATCATTTACCCACTAATGATGTGGGCTGCCCATACAACACACAACTGTGTGCACACACAGCGTGTAAATGATTTCCTATTCACCGTGGGTAAAAAATCATTAATCTTAAAATAAATGTCAATTTGTGAGCTAGATTTCATAAGTGTGTATGGCCTATTTCAATTTGGGGGTCATATCCATAGAAAATTGGTACGATTACATTTAAGGAAGGAAAGCATATCGTACATGTTGAAAGGAATGGCAAGATATTTATTTAGGATAAAAACTCGAAGCTTGGTGCATGAGTTGATTAACTCTCTTAACCTTTAGATGGATGTTGTTGACGTTGAAAAATGGTTTGTATTATTTTCAAGCCAACTTAAAGATAAGTGTTGAGTTCGGCTATGACTGTAATGAGTAGTAGATAGGTAAAGATATGCAAGAAGACATGATTGTATAATCTTTGTAAGAGTGCTTTTATTGTCGTTGAATGTCTCGAACTGTTGGACATTTATGTCTCTTATTTATAGGAAAATATGTGATGATGATATGCATTTAATGCCAAGCTAGGCATTAAATGCCTACAAGATATTTTCTTTATGAACATTTAATGTGAAGTGACATCTCTGTGATGGGAGGCTGATCTGACGTCTGATATGTGGGAAGACGTGACATACTAGTGACGTAAGCTTAACCGTAAGACCTAGGTATGATGTCTGACATGGAGTAAGGCCCGCCTTAGGATGAGGTCCGACCTGGAGTAAGACTCGCTTGGGATGAAGTCCGACCTGGAGTAAGGCCCGTCTTGGGATGAGGTCCGATCTGGAGTAAGGCCCGCTTGGGATGAGGTCCTACCTGGAGTAAGGCCCGCCTTGGGATGAGGTCTGACATGGAGAAAAACCCCTCATTGGGATGAGGTCCGACCTAGAGTAAGACCCGCTTGAGATGAGGTCCGACCTGGAGTAAAGCCCACCTTGGTATGAGGTCCGACCTGGAGTAAAGCCCACCTTGGTATGAGGTCCGACCTGGAGTAAGACCCCGCCTTGGGATGAGGTCCGACCTGGAGTAAGACCCGCTTGGGATGAAGTCTGACCTGGAGTAAAACCTAGATGAGGATGACATCCGACCTGCTCTTGTAGCACCGGTGAAGAATTACTTAGTTGATGTAACAGATTGAATTGAATATCAACAATTGCTCCCCAAGGCCTGCTCTTGACTTCAGTCATGGGTGGCCTTCAGTTCTTGGGTTGTTTTGATCTGTTTCGTGTGTGCACACATAGCTGACGTGATAGTACTGACTGTAGGACCTGAGATATCGAGGTAGGATCTCTTGGACGATAGTGTCCTTCTTCATGGAGGTTAGGTTGGACCTCCCTCGTGGAAGTTAGGTAGGACATGATATATCGAGGTAGGGCCTGAATGGATAGGACCTCCCTGATGAGTGAACTCCCCCTCCATAGAGGTTATAGGTAGGACCTCCTTCATGTGATTCGATATGACCTAAAGGGGTAGGACCTCCTTCTTGTGATCTGGTAGGACTTGAAGAAGTAGGACTTGAGATATCGATGTAGGATATCTTGGACGATAGTGTCCTTCTTCATGGAGGTTAGGTTGGACTTCCATCGTGGAAGTTAGGTAGGACATGATATATCGAGGTAGGGCCTGAATGGATAGGACCTCCCTGATGAGTGAACTCTCCCTCCATAGAGGTTGTAGGTAGGACCTCCTTCGTGTGATTCGATATGACATGAAGGGGTAGGACCTCCTTCTTGTGATCTGGTAGGACTTGAAGTAGTAGGACCTGAGATATCGATGTAGGACCTGATATTGAGGTAGGACCTACTAGGCGAGGATGTCCCTCTTCGTAGAGGTTGTAGGTAGGGCAAGAAGAGGTGGGACCTCCTTCTTGTGATTCGGTAGGATCGGAAGGGTAGGACCTCATTGAGGGAACATCCTCTACATAGAGATTGGATAGGACCTCCTACTCTTGACTTTGATGCGGTGGTCTTTAGTTCGTAGTATTGCTCTGATCCATTCTGGATTAGGGAATGAGGCTCCGTTCTGAGGTCGTAGAGGAACTGGAGAGAAAAGGTGCAGAGCTTGCTAAGAATGAGTCCAAGCTCCAAGCTTTAGCACGCCAAGTGGAAGAAGAGAAGATGGGAAAGTCCGAGCTGGAGGCTTTATTTGAAAAGAGCCAAGCGGACCTCCGAGTTTCTGTAGAGAGGTCGTGGATGAGCTAATTGAGACTGTTACGGAGAAGCATCGGGACTGGGATGTCCAGTTCTTAAAGGACGAAGTTGGACGAGCTCAAGAAAACTCCAAGTTCAATCCTTCTTCTTCGGAGAAGAATGTCACCAAGGCCGGACCGAGCTTGACCTTTTTTAGCTTATATATTTGGATCAGGTTCCACCAGGTGATGAGGTCCGACCTGGATCAAGTCCCACCAATAGATGAGGTCCGACCGGATTAGGTTCTACTGTGGATGAGATCCGACCGGATCAGTTCCACCAGGGGATGAGATCCAACTGGATCAGTTCCATCGGAAGATGAGGTCCGACTGGATTAGGTCCCACTAGGAGATGAGATCCGACCTGGATCAGTTCTACCAGGAATGAGATCTGACCTTAATCAGGTTCCACCAGGAGATGAGGTCCGACCTGGATCAAGTTCTACCAGGGATGAGATCCGACATGGATCAGTTCCACCGGAGATGAGGTCCGACTGGATCAGTTCCACCAAGGATGAGATTCGACCAGTTACGAACGTATTTAGAATGAAGTCGACCTTAAGTTACTTAGTGAGTGAAGAATTACTTAGCTGATATGTGGTCTGAACTGTGTGGGACATTCGTGTCTAGAGGTTTGTGATCTTGGTCACATCCTCAGTTCGAACGTTGGCTTTTTTGGCGATGATGTCGCATGCAAGACTTACTACCGATTGACATGGGTTTGAGCTATGTGGGACCTTTGTGTCTAGAGGTTTGTGACCTTGGTCACATCTTCAGTTCGGATGTTGGCTTCTTGAACTGATGTCAGCAGTGCAACACTTACACTTACACTGATTGACATGGGTCCGAGCTGTGTGGGATCTTTATGTCCAAAGGTTCGTGACCTTGGTCACATCCTCAGTTCGGATGTTGGCTTTTGAGTGATGTCGCCAGCAAAGACTTACTACCGATTGACACGGGTCCGAGCCGTGTGGGACATTTGTGTCGAGGTTTGTGACCTTGGTCACATTCTCGATTCGGACGTTTGCTTCTTGAGCCGATGTCGAGAGTACAAAGACTTATGCCGATTTAACGAGGTCCGAAGCGTGTGGGACCTTTGTGTCCAGAGGTTTATGACCTTGGTCACATCCTCAGTTCGGACGTTAGTTAGATTTACTAACTTTGTAGCCCCATTCTTCAAGACTCTGGTAATTTTTTAAGGACCTCGCCAATTCTGAGCTCTACTCTGAAGGCTAGTTAGAAAGACGTCTCTCTCGTGCTAGAGCAGCAAGTTGTGAGATAAAACCAAAGTATATTCGGAAGTTCTTTTGCCTGTGCACCATTGAGTTCATCCATTTTGCGTCTTCGGTGTGTGTTTGATGATTTTCAGCTCTTTTACCGAACGACCTCAACCTTGGCCAATGGTTCTATTTCCGCTCATTTGGTGAAGCGAGTTAGCTTTGACTATGGTGAATTTGGTCCCGTCTTTTTCTCGTGGGCTTTGGACCGATTAGATCAATCATCTATTTTTGAAAAAGCTATGGGTCGAGGATCGAGGTCAGCTCTTGTGGGAAAGATCTGGTGATGGGGGTAAACCTCTCGCACTTGTCGCATTTTTGGACAAACTCGATAGAGTCCTTATTTAGTGATGGCCAAGTATCTCTACCTCAAAGTTTTATGTGTTAGTGATTGCTCCCAGCCGTGATTGTCGCATACTCCTTTATGAACTTTCTTTGAGGGCGATTTGTGCTTTGTCTTTCCTTAAACATTTAAGTAGTGGAAGTGAAAAGCTTCTTTTGAATAGGATGTTGTCGATGATTTTTCGGCCTCCGCACTATCTCGAGGACACCATACCATCTTTATAAAATTGACGATTCCGTCCATCCCGGTTGGGATCGACTTACTGCGTGAGTGACATGGCTCAAGTTAAGTGATCGTTGGATCGTTGATTCTTTTGATCAAGATGCTCTCTAGTTCTTCTTTTCCTTCACTAGTAGTGAGTCAAGATACGGCGTCGGTGAGGCTATTTTGTGTCCTCAAGTTTTCTTTTGCTTAGCCTCCACTCGGCTAGGCATTGTTTAGCCTGTGGATCTTCGTGTCTGTTCTGGTCGGCGATCGCTGTGAGTTTGAGATGCATTTATAGGTGGCTTGATTCTTTTCAAGCTATTCAATAACGCGAGTTAGGTACTCCAATCTTTTGTACGACTGCTTTCTTTACATGGGCACAGGCTGGAGCTGAGGTTTCTCTGGGATGTCTTCGGTGGAAGCCTGGTAGGAGATCAATTGACTATATTTTCTTCCGTGGTTGTGAGTTCTTGAGTCATGGTTGTGACTCATGTTGGATGTGTTTTAGAGATGAAGTGTTTATGTATGATGATCAAGAGTTGATATTTTCGATGAATTTCTAGAATATGGAGAGCCTTTTTAGGGGAACGCCCTCCTTCTAGCGCCAAACTGTTGACGTTGGAAAATGGTTTGTATTAGTTCCAAGCCAACTTAAAGATAAGTGTTGAGGTCGGCTATGACCGTAATGAGTAGTAGATAGGTAAAGATATATAGGAAGACCTGATTGTATAATCTTTGTAAAAGTGCTTTGATTAAGCTGTTGAATGTCCGAACTGTTGGACATTTATGTCTCCTATTTATAAGAAATATGTGATGATGATCCGCATTTAATGCCAAGCTAGGTATTAAATGCTTACAAGATATTTTCTTTATGAACATTTAATGTGAAGTGACATCTCGTGATGGGCGGTGATCTGAATTCGACACGTGGGAATACGTGTCATACTAGCGACGTAAGCTTAACCGTAAGAGACGGGTATGAGGTCCAGGACGGAGACCGCTTGGGATGAGGTCCGACCCGGAGTAAGGTCGTCTTGGGATGAGGTCCGACCTGTAAGACCCGGCTGGGATGAGGTCCGACGGAGTAAGGCCCGCCTTGGTATGAGGTCCGACCACAGAGTAAGACCCCGCCTTGGTATGAGGTCCGACACTGGAGTAAGACCCCACCTGGGATGAGGTCCGACTGGAGTAAGACCCGCTTGGGATGAAATTTGACATAGAGAGTAAGACCCGCTTGGGATGAAGTCGACCGGAGTAAAACCTAGATGAGGATGACATCAGGACCGCTCTTGTAGCACCGTTGAAGAAGAATTACTTAGTTAATGTAATGGATCGAATTGGATATCAACGGATGTCATATTATTTATCTTTAAATTTTTACTAGACGCCACAACTTACAAAATTGTAAAGTATGTTGAGACTCAATTGAACATTTTATAAATAGTATTTTTCTATATCCAACTTAACGTTCTAATATTGTGTTTCTTATATACTTCATCCGTCTTATTTATATAGATTGATTTTGTTTTTAACAAAAAAAATTCATTGTTTACCTTTATTTAAGTACTATCAATTCTCCCTACACTTGAAAGAGTACAAGTTTATTTGTGTAGATAAGAAAGTACATTCTATAGGGGTATATTAAGAAATAATGAAAAAATCAAATACACCTTCAACAAGTAGTTTTTAATTATAATTTAAGAATAAACAAAAAAAAAAAAATATATATATATAAATGGGACAGATGGAGCATGTGGTTGGACGATCTCTTTCATCCCTTCTCAAGTGCTTGTTGCATCCATTCGAGCCTTCCCTTAGTTAATGGCATAGTATATTTCAAAAAATGTGGTGAATTTTTATGGATATATATTTAGCATGTTAAAGTGAATAAGAATAACACTCTTGTTTCTTCCAAGCAATGAAAACTTGTTGATAAGTTTATCAAACTTGAATTAATTTAGAGTGTGTTTGACTTTTGATTATTATTATTATTATTATTATTTTAAAAGTTAATGAAATGTGTAGTGGAAAAAGTTGTAAATAATTGTGTCTCTCAATGTGTTGTTAACAAAATTTTAATTGATTTTAAACAAGTTCTTAATAATATGAATGACAATATATTTAGGGCCTTTGACAATTTTTGATAAAAGTTTTAGTAAATTTTGGTAAAAATTAATTAAATATATAGATAAAAATTTTGGATCCCGTTTGTTATATGATTAAAATTAATTATTGATTTGAACTTTAATTTTTTGACAAATATATTTAGTGTCCATTTGATGAAATGTGTGGTTGGAAAATTGATAAAAATAGTGAAACTTATTAAATATAAAATTAAAAATTATTTATTTATTTGATTTTAATTTTTTAATAAAATTTCAAGTAAAATTAAACAAACTCTCGATATAAATGTGGCTTACAATACACTCCTACAATATTAAATTTTTTTTTTTTTTTCAAATTCGTGACAATTACGTAATGCCTGAGACAATCACGCACGTCTCTTGTTTCAAGAAAATTATTGTTTTGTTGACTTGAAAGATCCGCCACCAATCCTGACAATCTCATCAACAAAATCTTGCAAATTATTGTCGGAGGAGCCACCAGCTTCCACCGCCGCCTCCGCAGCTTTCTTCCACTTGAGTGCATTTTCTTTGATATCAGCCGCCGTCGGACCGCTTGTAGCCTCTCGCAAACATTTCTCAACCTCTTCTCGAGGAATTATTCTATCCTCGGCTTCACCTCTGCACATTCTAATCCCAACTTTGAACACATCCACCAAGTATTTGGCATCCGTTACTTGATCGCCCCATTGAGGAAACGCCACCACCGGAACGCCGCTGGTGAGCGCCTCCACGGTGGAGTTCCACCCGCAGTGCGTGACGAAACAGGCGACAGATGGGTGGTTCAAGACCTGTTCTTGTGGACTCCACTGCACTATCTTGCCTGTCGTAAGACACAATTTAAAATGAATTTAAACTTTTAGATAATACAGTTCACGATAATATTAAAGTCGGCCAAATATTTAACAATATATTTTATCAATTTTTTTTTTATGATACTAAAAATCTAATTTATATCAAAATTAAACAAAATTTAATATTAATTAAATAATAAATATAACATAATCAATCTAATTTAACTAAAGTTTCAACACACACAGTATCATCTTAAATAAATTATTCATAATGAACAAATATCTAAACTAGAAAAAGTTACAAGTTCTCGAATCAGATTCCTTCAAATACATCATCATTCATCACCATCAATATCTATAAAACTACTGTAATTATTATATATTTGATTGGATCCGACAATGAATGTCTTTTTTAGTTAATGTTTTCGAATGTTTTGATCCAAATTTTCTTAAAAGTTTTTGAGAGTTTTGATTTTTCAAACGTGTATGAAACGAAAACATTTTCAAAAGAATTTTGAAAATTTTGATTTTCCAAACGTGTTCGAAACGGAAATGATAGCGTTGCTCGAGGTTATAGATAAGATGGTTACCTTTATCACCAGCTTTTTCCAAAACCTTTTCTGGCAAACAGACATCAGTTAGTCCTAATTCTTCCGGCGGCGGCTTCATTACCCACAAAAATGGAACTTCTGAATTTAAAATCCCATATGCCAGTTCATCAATTTGTTCTTGTTTCAATTTAACAACGCTGCCAAACGAAATGTACACTACGGAAGACGGCGGTTTGGAGTGAAGCCAATCAATGCAATTATCAGCTGCGATGAAGTCACCACGAATATTCAAGTTTGAATTTTTAGGGTCTTTGAAAAGAGGACCAATAGTCTTTATAGGGCAAATCTTGGACATGTAATCAATGATTTCCTGTTCAAGTTCTTGAAAAGTGTCCATTAATATACAGAAGGGTTTAGACAAGTTCTTGTACTGTCCTAAAATTGCCCTCCTAAGAAAAGGGTATGGAGTACTAGGATGTAAGAAACTGGGTACTTCATCATATTTCAACAGAGGCATACACGGCAACTGAACGTCAATTTCTGGTTCATTTTCACTGGGAAAAGCCGCTAAGTTATTATAATAATGGTAATAAACAGAAAAACAAGCACAAGATTGAACCCAAAGCATTGCACTGGGAATTCCAACACTCTCAGCCAAATCAGAAACCCATGGAATAAAGGGATTGTTAATCAAACAAGAAACTGGAACTCCTTTTTCTGCATGTTTCTTGATCATAAGGAGGATTTTTTCTCTGCCGACGAACTCGAGAATTGGCAAGTACGTGTCAAGATCATAGTGTTTAGGATCATCATCATCCAATCCATCATCAAAGAACTCGAATCTGATCATTCCATCACCAACTGGGGTGGATTCATCGGTAATATTATTTGCTTTTCGCATGTCTTTGCCGATGAATTCCGGCGCAGAAAAAGTAACAAGAAGACCCTTTGAAGCAAGGCGTTTGCCGAGGCGAAGCAACGGATTTACATGTCCTTGGCCGGGAAATGAGACCAGTAACAGATGAATCAGTGGTTTAGAGCCTGAATTAGACCCCATTCTTGAGTAATTGCAGATAGGGGAAATGTTTGGTGTTGAAGATAGATGGGGAACCGTGAGATTTTATAAGGTTTTGAATGGCAAACGACAACTGGACAACATTTGTTAGTTGGTGTAGATTAGCTGCCAAATGTGAGTAAATAAAAAAAATATTTAATTAATTAATAACTATTTATAATCTCTAACAAAGCAAAAATATCTCCTGCCTCTCTGTGGGCAGGACATAAACTGTCCACATGCTGTGGGCAAGATATTCTGGAGCCCACAAAGGGGCAGGAAATCAGGACTTCTCTAACAAATATACCCTTTGCCAAATTTGTATCTTTTACTTTTTCTAAATTTAAAAGATACTTTCTCTAAATATCTTTCTTGTCGGTGGGTGGGCGGGTTGATGTAAAAGCGCTTTTTACATCAATCGCCAAATCAAGATGCTGAAGTTAGCATCTTGTCTACAGACATCAATCATCGCCTCGTGGGCAAAATCAAGATGTTGGGCATGACATTCCCGCCTACGTAAGAGCAAGAGATCATCCTCCTTTGATATGATTTATTTTTTGGCTATCGAATACATTTGTGATTTCATGAACAAGCGATGGCAAATTTTTTAATTTTAAAATATTTTTCTATTCTGACATTATTATATGTAATTTTGTGAACTATTTGTATAAAAATTTAAATTGTAATAAATACGAAATAGAAATTAAAGTACAATCATTTTTATATGTTTGTGTAAATTATAAAAGGCGTGTCAAACATAATTTCATCCACATGTCCTCATGGGTGCTCACTGCACTTTTTATCCACACATTCACCCAAGACTTAAATTATAATTTCGACCTCCAAACATAGCTTAAGTAATAAAGGCGTGTTTATTTATGTCCTCATGGGTGCTCACTGCTCACCCAAAACGTGGAGCAAGAAAATTTGCCCTATTGATTCTTGATTCACTATACGAGTAGCTAGTTAGTCCTTAATTTTGAAAAAAATATTAAATTAGTCATCAACATTGTGAGCATGTATGTGGTGACTATTCTAAAATATAAGTTTCTTATAAGTAAAATAAGTTAAACATACATGTTTTGATAAGTTTTCTTATAATTTATTTTTTGAATAAGCTCATCCAAACATGCCCAATTTAAATTTTTATTAGATAGTCAAATAGGGCCACATTTTCAACTTTATGAAACTAAACTGATGTTCAGAGATTAGAAGTTAAACATGTTGTCATGATGACCATACGATGAATTAATGTAAATTTAGAAATGAGTTATTTCAAACTAAACATTTTCATCTGAATTATGTAAATTTAGATTGTAACTCTCATTCGTTTGCTCTTATTGTGTAAAGTGTTTCAATCATTTGGATTTTGACATTTAGACTCCTAAATAAACGTTTATTTACGGAAAAGGTCCTTGCCATCCTTATTCATTAACAATTGTCGTTAAAATTATCAAAAGAGTCAATTAGCGCAAATAAATCTAAACGATAGGGATGATTTGCACACAAAAAAAGTAAAGGATATGTACATTTTGATCACACAAATATTTAAAATCAGATTTTTAGTCTTCTTATTCCAACAACTATAAAATTCAACACAAACCAATAAAATCACATACATTATAATATTACACAACATAGTGAAAAAAACTCATAGACATTACAAAAACTTAACACATTCAAACAAATGTATACCGCCATATAAGCATTCTTGCATAGTATATTTAGCAAACAATATGGACAAAATGTATCAGAGTGGAGATTATATCTTATTTGCTTTAATCCAAAAGAACAATTATTAAATTTATAGAAAGAGAAGAAATTGTTCAATTTAGAACGTAGTGTTTAGTTTTTGGGTGCGGGTTGGTTGTAATGTGGCTTATTGAAGTGTTTACACCACAAAAATAGCGACAACAATGACGAAAAATAGCGCCAACTTCCTTGTCGTCCCTATAGATTAGCGTATATAGCTGACACACAAGTATTTGTCGATCATTATAGTGTAGTAAGAGATATAGCGACGACATTTGTCGTCTTCATAAATCAATTTAGTCATCGCTTTCTTTTGGAAGATGGCGGGAAGCTTTGTCGTTTTTTTTTTTTTATCTATAACGACGACGTTGTCGCCCCTATGGAGGGTTTTTTTTTTTTTTTTGGAACAAACTTAGGAGTGGAATTTGATTTTTCACTAATATTTATTTTTTACTCTATAAGCAATTATAGAAAATGTTGTTTATTAAACTAATATATATTATGAAAACAAATATAATCACAATAATTCATTTGTTTTCAACAGTTTGATTGTGTGACTTCACAACTTTTAAGTCGAGGTTCAAATCACATTTCAATCGTTTCTAAATTAAAAATGCTTGACAAAGTGTAGTGTATCGGGTTGAGCCTTTGATGGGTCGTGTTTCAAGCCGTGCACTTGGTAGATCGGGTCGGGGCCCACCAAATATTTGAAATTATTTTTTAATTATTAAAATTTGACTCTTATAGTGACGACAAATGCTAAAGAAGAAACTTTACAAAATCAGATTGTTAGAATGTATCAAGACATATTTGTTTGGATGTGTTTTTTTCTTGTAATGTGTATGAGTTTCATTCACTATATTTAAGTGTTATATTACTATATATGTGAAAGTGTGAAATTTTATAGTTGTTGGAAGAAGAAGACCCAAAATCGAAGAAGTAAAACGTCCTTATTGTTTCTTGTTTTTACGCAAATTATCTTTATCATTTAGATTTATTTTCGCTAATTAACTATTTTAATAATTCTAACGGAAAATGTTAACGGATATAGACGGTGGGGACCTTTTCCGCAAAGAAGCAAACGTTAGAGATGAAATGTACGTACCCATTTATATAACTATATTAGGATTTGAATTTTTATTTATTTATAATACAACAGCGGTATTATCCATAAGCTTTATAACAATATTAGAGACACCTTTACGTTTAAAAATCACACCAATCTCACATATTTCTAATTATAAGTATAAATTTTATCTCCTAACTACTTTTCAAGTGAGGTTGATATTGAACTAAATAATTATATAAATTTACTTATTTTTTTTATAAGTGATATTACTTTTCCGAATGTATATATTAAGATAAATTATATATATAATAATTATACGATCAAAGAGATATTTTGATATTTTTATGAAATATCAAAATTTGAAGATTATTGTTTTAACGAACTAACATATATTACTTTTTATCTAAATTTTACTTGAATTATATAAGCAAATATTTTATAAATAACATCTTGATTTAATTTATAAGTATGAAATTTTATTGATAAGTTTGCATTTGATAAAGTTTAAATTATTTATACACAATATATAATTAATTAAAAAATTAAATCATTTATTATCAAATTCATTAACAAATTTTAAGTTGAATTTTCCACTAATATGCATATTCAATAATTGTTATTATTATTATTATTATTATTATTATTATTGTATTTTGGAAGAATCAGAGTGACAAATTGTATGCACAAAGTCTTTAAATATTAACTTATCATTACATAGAATAAATTATATTATAATTAATTATAGATAATTTCATCTTTTCTTCAAAATAATATTTTAAGTATATCAACCTTATTTTAAATGATATATAGTTTAAAAAGTAGTTAAGTGGTGAATATGATATTCAAAATTAGAATTAAAGAATTTAAAATAATTTTTTGTGTGCGTGTGTGAGAAAATGCCTTTGATAGTATCATAGAGTTTAGTAACTAGAGATGGCAAAAAATCTTATAAGATAGCGTGACTAGCCCCACAAATGACTAGCCCCTACAAATTTTTTTTTTTTTAAAATCATAAAATATAATAGAAATTATAATTTCACTACAAATAGACTAAAGAATAATTAAACCCGAGTTGAAACTTGTAAATTACAAATCTTAACCACTATACCATAACCTCAATTTTACAATTTGTTTGTTTTATTTGGTACAAATATATAAAAAAAATTATTAGTGGCGAGTCGAAGGCCGAGCTCCCGCACCGCAAATTCAGCGGGTCACGAGGCAGAGGCGGGGTAGGGCCGACCCGACATTGCCATCCCTATTAGTAATATGTTTCGATAGTCTTTTTTTTATTGTTTATATTTGTTAATTTTAGTTCACTCTATTATTTTAACTTTTGCACTCAAAGAATATAAAAGTACTCTTATATGATCAACACGTAAGTCAAATGTTTAAATCTTTCGAATTTGGCGTAGATGGTCTCTAATATTTTTTTTTTTTAGTGTAAAAAGATGTTTATTTTGGCTAATGTATTTTTGCACAATTGATTTTTTTGTAAAAAACAATATAACTTAATTTTAATAAGAAAAAGTGGACTCCTAAACAAACTTGTAACCAGGTTTTGTTTTATTTTTTAAAGAATTAAAGGAAATACAATTTTTTTTTTCATACTTTTTAGCCTATTGATGATATACGTAATTTCCTGGTAATGGTAATATTAATTGCACACAAAACGTCTTTTTAATGTTTAATCATCCCTAACTATATCAAAGTACACGTGAAGCAAAACATATTTCATTTAAAAACTCTTTAAAGTAGCAAATCGACTTTGTACTATGTAGAATCAAAATTGAAATTGATGTACTTCTTAATGGTGGATTACAATTTAAATGTTTAACATATATAAAGTAACTTAAAGCAAAACATATTCACCAAGAACATCGATTGTGCGGAGTGTATGTAGAATTCAAGTAATCTAAATATGAACTTATCTTAACAGAGTTACATGCCAACATTGTCGGGTTATATTTTAATTTGAAATTATTGTTGGTTTTGTATATTTTATTTTGAAATGGTTACTTTGTATAGCAAAATAGAAGGTGTAGCTTCTTCGCTTAGTACGACTCATCCATATGTCCAAGATATGTGAAAATAATACTTAGACTGCTTAAATCTAGGAATAAATTTGAACAACAAGTGCTTCATTTACATAATAAGAAGAGGACGCGCTTTGTTTGGAGCTGATTTTTCGATTTTGTTTGTGGGCTTGCAATAATGTGGCTATTCATGTAAGACTGTTGTTGTAATGTTGTCGAAATCAGAATCAAGTTTTAGTGGTAAAGAATGCATATCAAGTTTCTTATTAATAACATTGTGCTGAACATCCTTACATTTGTTGTTCTTTTGCACATAACGTCCCTATCTTTGGTTGTTTATTGTGGAGAACATCCATATCTAATTATATTCTTGGCATATTACATCCCTACAACGGAAAAGGAAAACAACAGCAAAACAACAGAACTATAACGAGTAAAACAGCAATGCTATCAGCAATAAAACAACCATATGTACGTTGATCAAATACATCATTGTCTAAAGAACAACGTGAAAGAGACATGTACAAAAATCCAAAAGCTATTCAGTACCAATTAAAATGAATTGAAATTAAAAAACTTCACAAAAACCATCTATGCAAAGGACAAAAAAATTAAAAGAATGCTAGGCCTTAATTTGGTGTTGTGGTGGTGCCCATTTGCATGTCCTCTTGTTGTGGCCTCGTTCACCACAGTTCCTACATGTTATTACCATCCCCGCTCTTCTTCTTGGAACATTTGCAGCGCCTGCATTGCTCTCTGATGATCTTGCATCGCGTGAAGACTTTTTGCATTCTTTACTTGGCTTGATGACGCCTCTTCATTAGGCTATCTTTTCTTCTTACGTTTTTGGACCTCCTAGCCTTTTTTGTGTAAAATGGTGGAATGAGAAGGTTGAGACCTAGGTTAGGCCATGACTTTGGTCCTATTATGGGGTAAATTGATGGAGTATATGTCCTTATGTATGCCTCTTTTTTGTAGATGTTGTCTACAAAATCCATGACCATCAGCTCCTTGAAACTACTGTAGCAATCACATAGGAACAAGGGATCCTTGATAATTGCCAAGAACGAAATGTACAAGTCCTTGCTCTGATGTCCATAGCATGTAGTGCATCACCTACATTATGTCTCGCTTGGAATTTTTCATTGCCTAAGTAATTAGCCCATTCCATCCTTGCAAGTCTACTGTTCTTCTTAAGAATCTTTTGAATTCTAGGGCCTACTACTGATGTCCATCTATCACAAGCTTCCTTCTATGCTACAATTCTTTTCATCAAATATACCATAATATCTTCTAGCATGGTCAAGATGGACTTCTCTCTTGCATTGACAATCGTGCTATTGAAAGATTCACATAAGTTGTTGAGGAGTATGTTACATTTATTCCACTCTTTAAAATGAGATATGGTCTAATGAGAGGTAGGTTTTGATTCAAGCCATCCATAAGCAGCTGGCTCCATATCCAACATCATCTACATGTGCACAAGCCACTGTGTTTCTATAGAGGCTCTAGCCGCATCCCAAAGACAGTTCTTCAATGCTAATTATTTATGAGTTGCACTAAAATTGTTGTAAAGATGTCTAACACATGTCCTATGTTTTGAATACTTGAATAATGACTCAATTATACTAGCCAAGCCCTTTTGCTTATTTGAAATAAATGTCCAATCGTGGCTATTATGCATATGCAAATCATCATTCAACAACCCCAAAAACCACCTCCAATTTTTCCTAATTTTCAACTTCAACAACTGTATAGGCCAGTAGATACATCTTATTATTACCATCTACACGAAATGTCAATAACAATAGCCCACCATGCTCTGTTTTTAGAAAACATCCATCTACCCCAATCACCCTCATGCATCCTCTAATGAAACCATACTTCAATGGTCCAAGGCAAATGTAAAGCATCTTGAACTCACTAGGATACCCTTCAACTT
This sequence comes from Forsythia suspensa, assembly GCA_023638005.1. Taxonomy (NCBI): domain Eukaryota; kingdom Viridiplantae; phylum Streptophyta; class Magnoliopsida; order Lamiales; family Oleaceae; genus Forsythia; species Forsythia suspensa. Next base: position 29,172,986 of record CM042670.1, on the reverse strand, counting down.
GAGCAGTATTCTCAACATTAGTCCTCTTCAACTTTTTACAGTAATCCCATAATACTTTATAATGATCCACAACACTCTCTCTAATCTTTTCCAATGCCTTCTCTTTTGTTCTGTATACTTGCCAAGTTGAAATGTTACCCAAACCATCCCTTTTCACCTTTTCCATGAATGTGCTTACTGTCATGTTTAGTTCAGACCTCCAGTCAAATAAATACCTCCTAGTAAAATAAGTGGAGATCACTCTGAAGTTCTTATACACCATAGCACAAGTATGCTCTTTTGTGTATGTTTTGATGACAAAACTTGTCTTCTTATATTCTTTGGTGGCATACAACACCCATGGACAATCTCTCTTGCATTTGGATCTCAATATGTCATCATCATCATTTTTGTATTTAATATCTCTGTTGTTTTTAAACAAATATGCAGTGATTGCAGCTATAAGTATAGCTTTAGACTCAAATATCAGACCTGCACAATTAAAAGATGAAAAAGGCAATTAAGATTAGATGGTCAAACTGTCAAATCATTATAGTTAAGGATGATTTGTACAATTACTTAGAAAAGTAGGGACGTTTTGTGCCACTTATCTTTTCTGAAGACTGGATCTTCCATATTTGTTCTTACATTGAAAACATCAAATCTAGATCGCTTCTTTGAGCTCATCTCTGCCTCGTCTTTCACTGTTAACACTTTGTAACTCATCGAAGTCTTCATAATCGATATCTTAATCCCTAACTTGTTGCTCATCTGTTGTACCAAATTCGAAATCAAAATTGATTGTAAGATTCTCATCTTCAGCACTACCATCATACTTTTTTCCATTTCGTAGTTAGATTCCACTAGCCCTTCTACCTCTTCTCATCCATTTTCTTCATCATCATGAGCATCAATCCCCACCTTATCTTCTTCCGCACTCATATGCCCAATCATGTTGATCTTCTACCATAGGCCCATCAGGGTTGGATTCTTCCTCAAACTGGCCATCATTTCCTACAAGTTGTAAACCTATAAACTCCCCGAACTATGACCACAAATTTTCCACATTCTCATAAAAAAATTAATTTGTCTAAACGAGACTTCAAGGTCTCCCTCATTGTATTCTTTAATAATATGTACATAACATACTTCAAATGCTTGTGATTTTCTTGTGGCAGGTTCATCAACTGTGATAGATTCGTTCTCATTGTGTTCTTCATGTGGCACCAATGGCATGGTATGAGATTGTACTGCTTCTACAATATATATCTCTAGCACCCTATACCTATCTCCATCCATTATCATATGCCTAACATCAGCTTCACTATCCAATTTAGTCAACCCTTTCCCCAAACTCATTTTTTGCTTTCTATAATAAAACTCCAATTGCATGTCAGTACCAAGTGCACACAAGAACATCGATAAATTATCTTTTGTGAACCATGCAAGATGAAGGAAATCCAAGAATAGCACAACTCCATGTTCATATGCCAGATTATCATAAAATTTGCCTTTATGATGAACTTCAAATGTAAAATAGTCCATATTATCGCTTGCATACACTTAGAATTTTCCAATGATAGACTCAAATCTTTGTACACACAAAAAAACCACTACACTGTCTATACTATATAACACAAATAGATAAAAAGAAATAAAAAATGGACTACATATACTAATAAAAAGCCAAAGTCACAGAGGCATTAACGATGATAGAAAACCAAAACTCACGGTACGTGGGTGGATCATCTTCGGGATGTCTGAATATTAGAGGTAGCATTTCGTTTTGGAGAATGTTTAATATGATATCTATATAACAAGATAAAAAAAAAAAAAAAAAAAAAAAAATCTATGAGGACAATTGAAATGGAAAACCCTCCCACCACTCAAACAACAAAATCAAAAATTGCAAATGAAACGAAGCAAACAAAGCACTTTTCAAACTCATCAGCAGGCGTCTCAGGACAATTTTTTCAATGCATGCCGGATGCTGGAGATTTGTTAGCGAAATAGTGAAGAAAGGGGAAAAAAAAATTTACTGTTCGTGTATATTGGTTTTTTTTTCTCTCTCTGTTTGAACTAAAGTAAATGGAAAAAGGTGTGTTAACGAAAATTTTCTTACAAAGTAGGTATGAGTTGTGTTCAAGAGTCCACTTAACAAAGTTTTTTAGATGGCAATGGACAAAAATGGTGTTTTGCACAAGTAAATGTGGATTTGATGGTGAAAATATCAAAATTTCATATGTAGTGATGATTTACACATTCACTTTGAAAGGTGGTGATGTTTTGTGTCAATTATCATTTTATGAATTATTATGAAATACCTAAAATTTAAGCTCATAATTATTAACAAACGTGTTAAATAAAATTATTAGTATTATTATTAAGTAATTACATTTTTTGAATTTTAAATTTTTATAACAGAAGATGAAAAATTACTTTGTCAAAACTTGGTCGTCAAATATTTTTATTTAATTGAGTTATTCGTTTATAACTACAAATATTAGACCTCCAATTGTATTATTCATATTTTTATTTATTGTTTTATTATCATTCGAAAATAAAGAACACACAAATTTTTATTGTATTTTTATGTTAAATAAAAAAATAACAAGATTGGTTCAATGCCATAAAATTATATTCATCATTTTGTTATTTATTTATCTTAATTTTTATTCAAAATTTTTACATCACATAGCAATTACATATGTTTAAAGCACAATTAATTTAACAAGTTTTCTCTTATGAAAAATTTAATTGACACAACTATAATAATATATAGTACACTAAAATAAATATTATTAAATAAATGTATTAAACCCATTTGCACCTTTTGCAAATGTTGGAAACTCAGCTGTAATTTTTTTCTAATTAAAATTAAGAACGTTTTTTTTTTTTTTATCAAATAAGGAATAATTGTACAATAAAATACATAGGTTATAGATGTCTATACCAAAAAATAAACGTTAGAAGACAATTTATACATCGAGGGACCATTTGTGCCAAATTCCTTATTTTTTATGTTTAACAGTTTTAAAATTATTTTTTAAATATTTATAAATTGCGGATCTTACAAAATATATACATAAATAATATGGTTGACTAAATTTGATTAATTTAAATTATAATTTAAGTTTAAACAAATATAAACTATTAGTAGTAAAACAACTTTAGCACTCGTGTTGTATGTAGCGTCACGCTTAAGCAAATTAATTATATTTTTGTCTTGTCTATGTTTTATATATTTATATGTCTTCTTTCTTTTTGCTTTGAATTGTTCCAATCAGCGATGAATATCTAGAGGTTGAAAAGTGTAGAGTTTCTTGTGCACCGCTCCAATTAAAAATAAGTTTCCTAGAGTATCTTTAATGTATTGTATTGTGTTTATTAATTTTCAAACGTGTTATATAAGTACAGATAGACGAAGTTATAAAAAAATATTTTTCAATGCATAGTGACAAGGACTTTATTTAGCTGATGTGACACACCAAAAAATAGACTCCGTCTAGAAGTTCGTCTAAATTTAGATGAACTTTTAGATAAAGTGACTCAGCAAATTTAAAATCTAACTCAGTATTTTATTTTTCAAAAAATTCGGACGAGGAAAATAAAAATTGAAGACCTACCAATTTATAAAAAATTAAGGCTAAGCGATAATATTAGTTTTAAATGGAACCGATTAGAGATGAATTTTTAATTTGACCGTTTATTCAATAGACATAGTATCATATCGATCGAAAATCTGTCGATTTTACCTGCCACATACACTTCAATAGATATAGTATATTGGAGAAACTCTTATATTTGTTATTACCTATTTTGAGAAAACTAACGTTTAATTATTGAAAAGTGTCTCATCACTTTTCCTAAAATAATTTGACACAAATTTTTTTCTATAATGAAGAAAAAAACATTTTTTTTTTGTTAATAATATATGTAGAAGCAAAAGATCAAATGAATTATAATAATTTTGAATATTAGAAATGTATAATTATAATTAGTTTTTATCTCTTGAATATCTAGATCAATTGATTCCTTATAATTTACTCTATTTATTTATTTATTTTATTAACATATTAACTAGTAGTCGTTGATGTTTTTTTTTTTCAAACATTACTGCAATTAGTCGTTGTCTTAACAAGTTGTATTATTTATGTCTACGCGACATCCATATCATAAACTAATTTTTTTTAATTATAATATTTACATTGTCACTATATACTTTTAGGCAGTATTAAGTGTTTGTTTGATTTTATTAAAAATTAGATTTTTAGTAAATTTTGATAAAAATTAATAAAATATGTACTTGAAAAATAAATAAAAATTATGAGTTTTATTAAATATATACTTAAAATTAATTGTTAAATTTAACTCAATTTTTTATCAATTTTTTCAAGTAAAACCAACCACGTGTTTCTCAACATTTACAAATTTGCAAGTTGACATTCAAACAAAATTGATATTTTAAATATGCCACTAAATTTCGTTGCCACATAGACGTTGCCACCTATGTCAATGTGTGACAAATTATTGTACTGAAATCACTAATAGCCAATGATATTTTATCTCCTCTGTCATATCGATTTGAAGAAAGACAAAATTCAAAAGAAGTTGGTAGTAAATTAGAATGTTTTATTAGTAACGAATATTGAACCCTACAATTTTGTTACGGCACGTCTATTTTGACATCATATTCTTCATACATTTGTTAAATATCTTCCTATTAAAATCAATCAAACTCAAAACAACGTAAGCGATGACAAAAGTAATGGAGCCAAACATTTAAGTCAACGAGAAAATTACATATTTGTAGTATAAATCAATAGTTTATAGAATTCTTTTGAGTAATTTTTCTTTAATGGAGTGGTCAGTATGTTACAATTTTCAAATAGTTTAGGAAATGAAGGATGTGTTACACCATTCCAATATATTTGAGTGGGTGTAGGGCTATATCTTGCAAAGAGATTTATAGAAAAAGTTATGTTCGGTCGAGTATAATTTACTAAGATATGTTAATGTATCAATTGTACTTAAGTTTGGTATTTTAAGTTCAAGAGTTATTTCTCCATTTTCAAGTAGGGGAAATAGATCTTTTTTCATATTAAGTGATCGAACGACTATAGGCAATGTCAATGGATGTGCTTTATCCATAAAACGTTTTAAGACTTTTTTTGTATAAGAAGATTGATAAATAAATAATCTTTCTGGAAAATGTTCAATTTGAAATCCAAGACAAAATTTTGGTCAAATTTATTTTTCAAATATTCTGCAGCTTTATTATAAGGTTTAAATCATCAACATAAATTGTCACAATTACAAATCAAATATATGTTTTCTTTATGAAAACACAATGGAAAACATCATCGTTTTTATAACATTTTTTCAACAAATATTCACTAAGGCGACTATACCACATTCGTCCAGATTGTTTTAATCCATATAATGATCTTTGCAATTTAATTGAGAACATAGTTCTAGAGAATAAATTATTTGCTCATGGTACTTTAAATCCTTCCGAGATTTTCATGTATATGTCACTATGAAGTGAACCATACAGATATGCGGTTACTATATCCATAAGGCGCATATCGAACTTTTATGACACAGTCAAACTTATTAAAAATCCAAATATGATGGAATCCATTATGAGAGAATATATTTCCTCATAATCAATCACAGGTCTTTGTGAAATGCATTGGGCAACGAGTCGGACTTTGTATCTTGTAATTTCATTGTTTTTATTCATCTTTCTTACGAAGACCTATTTGTATCCTACATTGATTACATTTTAAGGGGTTCAAACAACAGGTCCAAACACTTTACATTTTTCTGAGGAATTCAACTCTACCTGTATGGTTTTTTTCTATTTTGACTAATAATTCCTATTTTGACAATCTTTAATAGATTGTGATTCATGATCCTCATATTTCACATTAAAGGCGAAGATATTGTAGATGACAATATTATTTTGTTCTCATAATTTATGAGATAATAAATAATTTATTAAAATCTCATTATTTTTGGACACTTGTGGTTATTCAGGAATTACATTATCAGTATTTGATTGATCAATCGTTTTTACCCTTATTTTATTAAAAGTTTTTAGTTGAGTTTTCTCTTGTATTTTTTTCTTTCGAGATACAAAGTCTTTGGAACCACCGGTCAACCACTATTTTGGCATATTTGAGATTCATTTGTTATCATAGATTGTCCTATAGACACATTAATTTTTGCAAGAGTATTTTATCTAGTACATATGATTTTGTCACTTTCTTTGTATCAACAAATACATTAGGTAATTGGCTTGCAACTCATTGCAAGTGAGTGATTTTCTCAACTTCTTGTTCACATTGATTACTGAAGGGACCAAAATGAGATAGAGTTGTTTCATTTCAAAAAAAGTTACCTTATTTTTTTGGATGTAGTTTTTCCCCTCCCAAAATTGAGAAAGTCATTTAATCAAAATGACAATCTGTAAAACGTGTAGTAAATAAATCACCCGTTAAAGGTTCAAGGTACCTAATAATAGATGGTGAATCAAACCCAACATAAATTCCAAGTCTTTGTTGGGGACCCATTTTTGTACGTCGTGGAGGTGAAATTGGGATTTGGACAGTACAACCAAAAACTCGTGGATGAGAAATATTATGTTCATGCCCAAATGCAAGTTGTAAAGGTGAGTATTCAAGATAAGCAATTGGTCTTATACAAACCAATAATGCAACATATAATATAACATGACCCCAAACAGAAGTTAGAAGTTTTGTTTTCATAAATAAAGGCTTAGCAATCAATTGAAGACGTTTGATGAACGATTCTGCTAAACCATTTTGTGTATGGACATGGAAAACTGAATGTTCAACAACAATCCCGAATGACATACAATAATCATTGAATGCTTGTGATCTAAATTCATCGGCATTATCAAGACGGATTGTCTTGATTGAGTAATCGGAGAATTAAGCTCGTAGTTTTATGATTTAAGTAAGTAGTCAATGTAGAAAGTAAGCAGGCATGTGACCGTGTAGTAGAAGAATCAATTAATACGATAAAATAACGAAATGGTCTACATTGTTGTGGGTGTATTGACTCACATATATCTCCATGAATTCTTTCCAATAAAGTTGGATATTCAACACGAACCTTCGTAATAGAAGGTCTAATGACTAACTTGCATTGTGAACTAATATCACATAGATAATCATAAGGTAAAAGAATCTTTTGGTTCTTTATAGGATGTCCATGTAAGTTATTAATTATTCAACACATCATTATTTCTCCTTGGTGTCTAAGTCGATCATGTCAAAGCATAATTTTTTTTTGTTCAACGAACTCTGGGTTTGTGACATTGTTTGATTCATTGTTTTTATGAATGTATAATACATGCCATATGGAAGTGCCGTGAGTTTTTCTTTTATCTGCTTCTGGCCAGATACAAAATAAATTATACAAATATATTCATTATTATTTTCTTATATCGTCTCAATGTAGTATCCATTGCATCAGATATATTTAAAACTAAGCAAATTTCTTCTAAATTTGCTAGAATAAAATGCATCGTTTATATGCAATTTTGTATTATTTGGTAAGTTAATACTAGTTCTTCTAGAGCCTTCAACGATATTCGACGTACTAGATAACGTATTAACATTTTTTTCTGCTAATATTAAGTCCAAAAAATACTTGTTATCTTGAAGAATTATATGAGTAGTTGTACTATCAGCTAAACATATATTTTAGAAATTCATCGTGAATATATAAACATGACCAAATAAACATTTTTTTTAAAAAAGAGTTTAAAACTAAAAATAAAATTAAAAATAAAGAAACAATTCAATCGACTAAGAACTGGTTTAACAACGCAAATTAAAGTTTCAAACTTTAAAGGAAAATAAAAACCTATTTTAAACTAAAATTTTGAATTAAAATAAATATTATTACATTGAAAATATACTAGTCTATATTTTCCATCACACATCCCTCGATTAAATGATTGATATTTCTACTTTGATCAGCAAAAAAATCAGAGATGTTTAAATGAGTCACATCAATTAGACCATCAAAGTCAGCAAAATTTGTCTCCACTTTTTCTTTTTCTTTGATTGATCTTTGGTAGAGATCCACTAGATGTTTTACCATACAACAGGTACGCGACCAATGCCCTTTTATTCTACATCTAAAGCAATTTTCTCCATGCTTCTTTTTGGACGAGTTATTTTTATTTATTTTGTGCTTTTTAAAGCTATTACCTTGTGGTTGATAATGTCCACTATTTCATCCAAATCCGCATCCTCGCTCACGTCCGCTTATACGTCCACATCTGCGTCTGCGTCCGTGGCTTAATGGTGCATTTGCTTCAAGCAATGCTATGGAACCAGTTGGACGTAGTCCATGATTTTTTGTCAACAGTTCATTATTTTGTTCAGCAACTAACAGACAGGATATGAGTTCTGAGTATTTTTTAAAACTACGGTCAAGATATTGTTGTTGAAGGATCACATTGGATGCATGGCAGGTGGAGAATGTCTTTTCCAACATATCTTAATCAGTGATTTTTTCTTCACACAGTTAATTTTGAAGTTATTCTGAATAGTTCAAAATTATACTCACTAAATGTTTTAAAGTCCTGTAGGCGAAGGTGCATCCATTTATACTGGGCTTTGGTGAGAACTATAGTCTTCTAGTGGTCAAATCTTTCAGTCAAAAATTTTCAAATTATCCGTTGATATTTTACAGTAAGGTACTCAATTTATAATTTGTCGTGAAGACGGTGACGAAGTAAAATGAGTACTTTTATACGATCCTACATGGATGCTACATTTTTTTTTCTTTTATTGTTACTCCTAGACCCTTTGAGATAATATGAATCTTAGTATCGATGATCCATGACAAGTAGTTTTTACGAGATAGATCAAGTGCAACAAACTCAAATTTTTTGAAATTCGAAATTTGAGTAACTACACAATGAACACGAAAATATAATTAATTTTCTATTAGACATTGTATAATTATATAATTCGCAATAATCAATGTCAACATGACATGATTTGTATGCTTTCCTTAAGAGATTATCATTAATTCATTAATTACCCATTTATATCACAATTTAATTATGTGATATGATATTCTTCAAGTCATGTGCTACTTCAAGAGCACAATAAAAAAAACATTTTGAATTTTTTTGATATATTTAGACTACTGCTACTTCAGGAACAATTAGGAATGACAAAAATATCCGATCCGCCCAAAACCCAATAGATACCCTGTCTGAATGGAGCAAAAAATTCTCGATTTGCAGATTAGCGGGACGGGTCGGAGCAACAACATGATATGGATATAATAAAAAAATTATGCTTCTTCACGAGCTACAACGTGATATTGATTATATAATATTGTACTTCTTTAAGAACAAAAATATGATACATGTCAATTTAAAATTTATACAAGAATCTAGAGATATTAATTTGTTATCACCCGATTTTGGTAGGGTTTCCACGTTAGCAAAGGCCCAACGAGAGCCCCATATAGGCCCAGCGAGGGCCTCGTAAATCCTAAGAAGGCTTCGAATGCCCATCAGACATCTTAATATTCTTGAACTAGAATACCGCGAGGTCCATGGAGGGCCTCGACATTCACGGCCGATCCATAGGGCCTCATCGGGCTTCGTATCAACTATAACTAGCGGGCAGCATGATATTCTAGAACGACCAGAGAGATAATTGAAGACAGATTGCGTTGGATTGACACACGGATCCTCACAAGGAAACCGAATCATGATCTCCTAAAAATTAGGCATCGTGATAAACTCAAATAAAGTAGATAATCATGGAGATTGTCTTGACAATGAATGATCCCTATCCCATAAGGAATGAGGATCCGATCAGGTATCTGATTGACTTGTTCCCTAAATCAATCAGGACTCTTGCGCTATAAATACTACGTCTCCGGTTGTTTTAAGGTACGCTTTTTTCTGCACTTAAAATTTCACCCTAAACTCTGCTCAAATCTCCATCCCACACCCAATTACTTTCGTCCTCCGTGTATTATTCTTATACCAGCAATTGACTTGATCGTCGGAGTACCAACGATCTTGGGACTCTTTTCTTTAGAGATCTTGGTTACTAACGATTGTCCGAGTGTGCAGGTAATATACAAGTTGGTAGATGAGTGACTGGAGATCTGTTGACACATGGACGTTGCAGGTTCCGACGTCAACAGATTGGCGCCGTCTATGGAAAATGAAAAATGTTACACAACCTAAAACTTGTGGTAAAAACATGTTTTCTACCAGGAAGAGCATGGCAACCGAACATTCCATGGAGGAGAAAGTTGAATCCCACCACACTGATCTGTGGTAGGAAAGCTTTCAAGACCTACAAAACGTAACCCCGCCGCAAGAGGAGAAGACAACGACAAAGGCGGACGGTTGAACAGAAAAACTATGACCTGAGGCTGGACAACGCCCAGATGAAGATAGCGCTGGAATTGTTAGAGAATCAATCCATCCAACACGGACCCAATCGCAGTCGTGCCCAGAGTAGTCCTTCACGGTCCTGCTCAATGAAAAGTCATCGATCTCAGGATGACCCGCCCGTTTCAAATGACCAAAACCCTCGGAACGCTGTTCAAAAGCCCTCGCAGAATGACCAGAGGAGGAGACCTCTTTCGGTGCAGAAGAATCGGCCCGTATTTGCTGCTAGTGTGTTCGACAGTTTAGGGATGGGATCTTCCATAACACCACCTCCGCCAGCACACAGCAGGTGCAGTGAACACAGCGAGGCTCGTGCGAAGAGAAGAAATGACTCGAAACAAAGCTACGCGAGACCCGATGAGGAGAAGGAGAGGCTAGAATGCTATGAGGACGACGACGACGAGAATCTCCCGTTCACTGATTACATGAAAGCCATGGAGATACCCGTGAACTTTCGGATGCCCCTTATGGACAAATCTGACAGGAAGAGGCCACCTCCGAATAACATTAATATATACAAGACGAATCTCCAGGGCCAATCTCCCGCATTGAAATGTCAGAATTTCCATACCACGCTCGCGTCCGACGCGAAGAGGTGGTACAATAAATTGAAGCCAGATAGCATCTGGAGTTGGCCTCAGCTCAAAAGAGAGTTCTTCAATGTCTTCATTGGCAATCGAACAATGATAGTTGACATTGCCCAGCTCAATGACATTCGACAGAAGGAAGGAGAAACCGTCAAGAGCTACTTCAAGAGGTTCAGTAACGTTATCAAGAAAATCGAGGCTGTAACCAATGAAAAAGCCTTGGACACGCTCGTGATTGAACTTCACATGTGCACTCCATTCTGGAGAGACATATAGAACAGTCAACCAAAGACCTACAGCCAACTGGTGGACTTGGTCCAGTGCAAAATTTGGTCAAAAGAAACAACCGAAAATAGAGAGAAGGCTGAAAGGGAAAGAGGATATCACTACAGAAGGGAGGGACGATGCTCTCCTGAACCCCGTTTCAACCGCTTTCAGAGAAGGCGCTCTCCAGGACTGCCAAACAACCATTACAAGAGGTTCAACTAGACAGAAGTAGCCCCTACCTCCATCCTAAAACGCCTGCAGTGGCCACTTTGCCGACAACAGTACCACCCAAGTTCTGTCGCATACACAAGACTAGGGTACACAACACGAAAGACTGTCCGGACATGAAAGAACTGATCAATCGTAGAAATCAGGAGCAGAGAGAGGAGAATCGACCAGCACGAGGACGTCGAGGGCTATCCAAACAAGGGCGAAGACCTCCTCCTCGACGCTAGGATGATGAACCTCGCCAAAATGACCGAAGGAACGATGTAAACAGAACTCGCCGAGGCGGGGGCATGGCAGCCCCCCTCCTCCCCCTCCTCCCCCAACCCCTCCGCCTCGGTCCAGAAATAAACACAATCATATGAGGGTCCTATGTCGGAGGACACATCATGAACTAGCGGTGAAACTACGCAAAGATAGCAAGAGAAGAGCCTATGGAGAGTTGGTAGGTCCATGGACACCGATCAAGAGCACTACAAATCTCGTTCACTGAGGAAGACGTGGCCGATATACATTATCCTCACTGCAATGACCTAGTAGTCCGCGCAGTCATTACCAGGAACGGACTAGGACAGATGTTGGTCGATGACGGAAGCACCGTGAATATTCTGTTCAGTAGTGCCTTTGATCAAATGGACGTGGATCATGAACTAACGGCCATTTCTGAGCCGCTATTCAATTTCACGAGGGATAGCCTTGTCCCGCGAGGAAGGATTACCCTCGCGGTGGACTTCAAAGAACCCCGTACCACTTCAGAAAATTCATGGAATTTTTGATAGTGGATACCCGCTCCATCTACCATAGAGTCCTCGGAAGGCCTGCGTTGAAAGATTTGCTGGCGGTCACGTCCATACATCACTTGGCCATGAAGTTCTCGATGCCGGGAGGGGTCTCCAAGATTCACGACAATCAGACAGAGGCAAAGACATGCTATATGAATGCGTTACGAAAAGAGGCGAAGCGCGAGGATGTCGCCCCAGTAGTGATGACCATACATTCGGAGTTAATGGACGTTGACAACGAAAAGATAGACGAGGAAATGATGATGGACGAGGGCCTAGACCCCTGGATCATAGGTTCGGACTCTCTTGCCTTCCTGGCCAAGGAGCTGGAAGTATTTCTGGTGAATCTCTCGGAACCGACCCAGGTATTACTGGTGGGAGAGAAACTCGAAGAAAAGATGAAGGAAGAATTGAAGCAGTTTCTGCAGGAGAACACTGATATCTTCGCGTGGAAGCACAGTACATGGTAGGGATCGACGCATCTGTGGCATGCCACGCCCTAAAGGTGGATCCAAATGTGCGCCCCAAGATACAAAAAAGAAGGCCTTTGAGCACCGAGAGGTAGGGTGCCCTGAAGGAAGAAGTTGACAAGCTGTTAGCCAACGGGTTCATCAGGGAAGCAGTTTACCCCCAATAGGTATCTAACCCAGTGCTCGTAAGAAAGAGCACCAAGAAATGGAGAGTATGCATAGACTTCTCAGACTTAAACCAAGCGTGTCCCAAAGATAGCTTCCCGCTACCACGCATCGACCAGCTGGTCGACTCAACTGCCGGCCATAAGCTACTTTGTTTCATGGATGCCTACTCGGGCTACAACCAGATCCTGATGTTTGCAGGAGATGAGGATCACACTTCATTCATCACGGACTGAGGATTGTACTATTATAGGATGATGCCCTTCGGCCTGAAGAATGCGGGAGCCACATATCAGCAGTTGGTAAACCGTACGTTTGCAAGACAGATCGAGAACACTATGGAAGTGTACGTCGACGATATGCTCGTAAAGAGCATGAACGTCGAGGACCATATAGGGCACTTAAAAAGAATGTTCGAAATCTCCCACTCTCTTGTTTCCGACAACGGCACGCAGTTCGTCGGAAGGAAGTTCAACTCGAACTGTGAGGATCTGGGTATACGGGAAGACTTCTCCACCCCTATTATCCACAATCTAATGGCCAAGTCGAAGCTGTGAACAAGATCATCAAGCATACCCTTAAAAAGAGGCTAGAATCCGCCAAAGGAGGATGGGCTGAAAAATTACCCGAGACTCTATGGTCTTATCGAACCACTTCTCGGATGGCAACGGGCGAAACCCCTTTTGCTATGGCATACGGAGCAGAGGCAATGATTCCCGTCGAAGTAGGGATACCCTATTCCAGGCACTTACACTTCGACGAAGTAACAAACGACAACCTACATAGGACAAATCTGGACATGCAGGATGAAAGACATGCAGACTCGCAGCTTCATCTCGCGGTCTACCAACAAAAAATGGCCAGATACTACAACTCTAAGGTCAGGGGCAGGAGTTTTCGCTTCAATGACTTTGTCTTGAAGAAAGTATTCCAGTCTAATAAAGAGACGAGAGTTGGAACCCTCGGGCCCACCTGGGAAGGTCCTTACAAGATAACCAAAGAAATCCGACCTGGAACCTACAAATTAGAAGAATCAGAAGGAAGAGAGACGAAGCACCCCTCGAATGTCGCCCATCTACGACTATATCATCAGTAGTTTTATTTTGCACTCTTCAATTTTCCAGCACTATTTTCGGCGTCTCTGACACCGTATCTTTTAATAAAGTTCATTGTTTTCTAAAACAAAAGTGTTCTCCGTCCTACTATATCAAGTAAAAGCGATTCGACAGCGAGGGAGTGTGGTTCGCGGCCAAATATGTCAACTCGCTGGATAAACATTCAACGCAGAATCAAGCAAGTAAAGGCAATTCGACAGCGAGGGAATGTGATTCGCGACCAACTCTGTCAACTCCCTGGATAAACATTCAACGCGTAATCAAGTAAGTAAAGGCAATTCGACAGCGAGAGAGTGTGGTTCGCGGCCAACTCTATCAACTCGCTAGATAAATATTCAACGCGTAATCAAGCAAGTAAAGACAATTCTGCAGCGAGAGAGTGTGGTTCGTGACCAACTCTGTCAACTCGTTGGATAAACATTCAACGCGTAATCAAACAAGTAAAAATGATTCGACAACAAGAGAGTGTGGTTCGCAGCCAACTCTGTCAACTCGCTGGATAAACATTGAACACGTAATCAAGCAAGTAAAAGCAATTCGGAAGTGATAGAGTGTGGTTCGCGGCCAACTCTGTCAACTCGCTAGATAAACATTCAACGCGTAATCAAGCAAGTAAAGACAATTCAGCAGTGAGAGAGTGTGGTTCGCGGCTAACTCTGTCAACTCGCTAGATAAACATTCAACGCGTAATCAAACAAGTAAAGGCGATTCGGCGCGAGGGAGTGTGGTTCGCGACCAAATCTGTCAACTCGCTGGATAAACATTCAATGCTTAATCAAGCAAGTAAAGGCAATTCGGCAGCGAGTGAGTGTGGTTCGCGGCCAACTCTATCAACTCAGCTGGATAAACACTCAACGCGTAATCAAGCAAGTAAAAGTAATTCGACAGCGAGAGAGTGTGGTTCGTGGCCAACTCTATCAACTCGATAGATAAACATTCAACACGTAATCAAGTAAGTAAAGGTAATTCAGCAGCGAGAGAGTGTAGTTTGAGGTCAACTCGCTGGATAAACATTCAACGCGTAATCAAGCAAGTAAAAGTAATTCGACAGCGATGGAGTGTAGTTCGCGGCCAACTCTATCAACTCGCTGGATAAATATTCAACGCGTAATCAAACAAGTAAAAGAAATTCGACAGTGAGAGAGTGTGGTTCGCGGTCAACTCTGTCAACTCGCTGGATAAACATTCAATGTGTAATCAAACAAGTAAAATGATTCGGCAGCGAAGAAGTGTGGTTCACGGCCAACTCTATCAACTCGCTGGATAAACATTCAACGCGTAATCAAACAAGTAAAAACAATTCGGCAGCGAGAGAGTGTGGTTCGCGACCAACTCTGTCAACTCGTTGGATAAACATTCAACGCGTAATTAAACAAGTTAAAGCAATTCGGCAGCGAGAGAGTGTGGTTCGCGGCCAACTCTGTCAACTCGCTGGATAAACATTCAACACGTATTTAAACAAATAAGGGTGATGCATTCCCATTAGCCCACTTTGTCAAGTAAGGCAATCTAAGTAATTAAAGATTATACATTTTCAATAGCATACATTTACAAATCAAAGAACAACACTAGAGAAAACAAACATGATCTTTAAGTCCCAGTTGGACTCTTGGGATCTGCGTAACCCGAGGCCTCGAGCTTAGCCAGTAGACCCTGGGCTTTCGACAACTCAGTCAGCGCTTTGTTCAACTCTTTATCTTTGGCATGGATCATGTCTTGACAAGACCTCAGCTGCCATTCAGCCATTTTCTAAGCCTCGATACAGGCCCTCTGGATCGTTTTAGCTTTGATGATGTCATATGTGGCACGAGCCCTCGCGTCTTCAGAGAATGCGAGCTGTTCGCGAAGGTCCTTGTTTTCTGAACGCAGCGCGTCGACATCTTCATCTCTCCCAACAGTGGAGTGCAATTCGTCGACCTTCATCTTCAATACTTTGTACAACTCGCAGTTAAGAACATGACTCCGAAAAGTATACATTTCGGCCAATTACAACAACTCTGTCAATTCTGCATTATTTGTGGCTTTTCCAAAGGCAGCAGTCCAATATTTATGAACCGAGGCCACCGCTATGGCAGTCGGAGTTGGTAGTTTTCCTAAAACTGTTGGGTCCAACTCGTCTCGACGGGACCCAATGCGATGGGACCCAATGTTGATGTATTCGTATCGGTCGGTAGGAGGAGGAACAGAGAGCCAGAGCGCCTCTTCCCTGCTATCGGCACCTGCCTTCCTCTTGCTTGATACCCTCGAGGTTTCTGACGAAGGCAAAGGCCTTGCTGGAAACAAAGCGGGAGGCACCTCCGGTGTCACCCCCGGTAGTGGAGAAATAAAAAAAGAACTTTCCACCGTTGCCTCCGGTGTTTGCAAAACAGTAACCTCCAAATCAGATGCCGCCGAGGGTACTGGAGGTAGGGGGAGAGAATATCATCCACAATCCCCCACTCCTTATCTTAAGTTTTGGGACGCTGGAAAAATAAAAGCCCGATATGGCTAGCAACAACCAGGATCTGAATGTGGCAGCAAAAGAGCAAAGGTGGGAAAAATAAAGTAAAGTCCTGCAAACGCATATATAAGTACGGTAGAATACTAACAGTCGGATAAACAAACGCGTGAGGAATGAGTGAATGCGCATCAAATAAACCATAGGAAGATGTAAATGGCGCGTGAGGATACGCGCCTCGTAAATTGTACGAACGTCATTGCATGGTAACACCACCAATGCCTACCCCACATGGAAACATAAAGAGCGAGAGCCTAGCAAGGTAGGCGAGGACGTCTTGTCCCATAAGCTTCGCAATTGCATGGAGGCGAAGGCAGGGCCGAACGCCAGAACTTCAGGATGGCGCGCTAGCTGTACTTCGCCAGCTGCCGAAGTCCCACGATGCGCAATATATACTGTCGCTCGAGGCGTATTTGGAGACTCCAAAATTGTACATGCGGCTTCGTTGGCACCCTATGATATCGAAGAAGTCCGAAGCCCAGGGACCACAAGCAATTCACACAAACGAAACAACCATGGAAATCTTGGTGCAATCGTATTTTATTCAACATAATTCAGAATACAAGGCAGAAATGAATAAGCATGGTCATTAGCCTACTACCCCACCGCCTCTTTGGGTCGGTACATGTTGGGATATTAGATCTACTAAGTCTATTCACTGGTCTTCGTCACCCCGAACATCATCAGAAGATAGGGATCTGGTTCCACCATGATCGGGAGTCTCTCAAAATTAATACGAGTTGATTTGGTGACTAATTAGGCCATGCTGCTCAAAAAATGCCGTTGACACCTTTTGGCAGATGGCCCCTAGCCCTATCACCTGAACTAGGGATGCGCTGTTCAGGGCATGGTCAGGCTAAGGCTACTAGGCCCAACCTCCCGTACGTATGGTCCCTTGAACGTCGATTAGCTGGGCATTTGGTCCCCTTAATGTTGATTCTCCAATTGGTGGGCATTATGGACGTCGTTTCTTTATTCGTACCTCCATAGCTATGGTCACACGACTCAAAAGTAATTACACTGCTAGAAGCTAATTCACATTACTTACTGGAGTTGCGCATGCGTGAGGAACACATGAAGGGCCCTCAGTCTTATTTTTTTGTTATATATATATAGAGTCGCATGAGAACTTGGCACAAGGCAATAAATGCAACTGCCCCGGGAGTATTTGGAACGCCACACGACTGTGCTGCCCCTCCACTTATCGGGACATTAAAGACGCTAACTCTTCGGATTCTGCAAAAAGTTAGTGCTGTTAATGTCCAATGGAGTGATTTCTAGATTTCAGGAGCTACTCCCCATGCACAATCATTCATAAAATCAAATGCTGGAACAGAGATATGCTAGGACAACAAATTTGACAATTAATTCTGGAACATACGCAAAAGAGAACGACAAGATTCTAAGTTCAGATGCCCCACCACCTCTCTAAGGGTCAGTATATTGCAGGCCTTCCTCCACAACAGTGGGGGATTTGATCATCGGCCTTTTCTGGAAGGATGTCTGTCACCGGAGCCTCGATAGGAGCCTACCGAAGGAACAAAATATCCCACTCTGGATGGGTTTCTGCGATCTGCTCTACCAACTTCTCGCATCCAATGGTCATCAAGCGATGGGCGAGGTCCGATACTCGGGCGTGTCCATGAACGCACGCCCGACACGCCCCACCGTCTCGACGGCATCCATGCGTTCGCCCCGACCTCTCCGACCACCTCCGTCGCGCCAAGAGTCTCTCATTTTACGCGCGATGATGACTCAGATCGTTGTTCGCGGTGTCCAATGTAGTCTCGGCTACGAGGATATGATCTTCGGCCAAATTCTAAGCCTCATCGGCACGCTTTAGCGAAGCCTCGGCAGCCCTCTTCTGATCTCGGGCTTGTTTCAAACTCTCTTTAGTGGCCTTCAACTCAATCTCATATTGGCCCTTCATGTCAGCCTCATTCGTCACAACCAAGTCCATCTTGAACTGAAGACCCCTTTTTTAGGACTCCAACTGCGCCTTCTCGAGACTTATGGCCTTCAGGTCTTCGGCCAATTTACTGGACTTGGCCTCTTCATCGCTACACTGGCCATTAAAGCTTTCCAGGGTGCTGAATAACTCCTTGGTCATAACCAGTCCCCGTATCAAGTTCATCTCCACCATCTGCATCCGCTCGCGTACGGTGGCTTTCTTGGCCACTTTTTTCCACTTTTGGGTCCAGTATTTGTGCACACTCGATGCCATCATCGCGGGAACATTTCCATCACAAAAGTTTCTAGTTCCCCCCGGCGCTGGAAGATGTGGACACGACTCTCCTGGCTAGTCGAAGAGCCAGAATTCCTGGTGCCCTCAGCCCATCCAACAGGATGCGTCGAAGGTCGTTGCCCTTCTACAGCCCGCCTTGTCTTGCGGGCATCCCTCATAAACCCTCCCTCCCCGACGGGAGTCTTCTTCTTTCAAGAGGCCGCATCACCCGTGTCCTCGGGAAATTTCCTTTCCCTTATCCTTGGGGGGAGCAGAGCTGGGTGGAGGGCATGAGGACAAAGGCGAGGGCGGAGGAGAAACGTTCTGACCAGAAACTGGGGCATCGGAGGCTAGAGGATGGACTGACCTTGATGGCGTAGCATCTTGGACCTCTTGCGATGGACCAGACGCCTCCCGTGGGAGAGCCTGGGCTGAAGAACCCTCTCCACTGGTAGGGCGGGCGAGGCAAAGCGTAAGAATCCCTTTAAACTTGAAAGTTGTTGACACAAACACCAATATGCAGCTCACTCAGGCAACTTTTCATAGCAAAACCAGTATATCACAACTTACGAGACTTATCCATCAATCCGTAGGAAATCAATAAATTATCATCCTTCAACAAGTTCTTTGAGACTTGAAGTCATTTGTTGAGCACTCGTACCTTTGTCTCTTTTTGGGATCGGTGGCTTCTCGCAGTCTGCAAAATTAAGCAAGACATTAAGTCAGGAACTATGATCAAAATCCACACAAACGCAGCAATATATACCAAGTTCTCCGAAGTGACGAGGGGCGGACACGTGGGAAAGTGGGTCCTCTGGCATAAATTCCCAGTCTCTGCCTACAAAAATGAACCTCTCTTTCTAGTTGTGCACTTTGTTGGGACTGTCGGTGGCCGTCCTCCAATTTTGGCCTGGCCGAGGAGATATGTTGTACCAGCCTGCGGATCGGCAGGGCTGATATATAGACTCAAACTCTCTCGGGGTCAGGTTTCCTCCCACCTCGTTAATGCCTCATAATAGGTACGAGGCCACCATCTGTCCCCATCCATTCTGTGTTATCTGGCAAGGGGCCAAGTTCCAGTCTCCCAAAACCTCGTGGAAGAAATGATGCATTGGCAGGTGAAGGCCCTACTACATCGCAGGTTCATAAATCGCGACGAATTCTTTGGATGGGTCGTCGGCGAGTTCCTCTGGACCAGGAGCCCACAGAGTGTTACGGACGCGAGAATGTCATAGGATAACCGCATGTCCTCCAACTCCCCTTCAACGATCCTCGAACGAGCCATGGACGCTTCGGTGGCCGACCGCTTGAGCTTCTCGTCAAGAACCTTGGCTGCCGGGTCATCCCTCTTATAGAGTGACCCCCTTATCTCAAGTACCCCGGCGTCCAGGACCCCTTTCTCCGCTGGTCTCTTTCGACGGTGCGGTTGGGCAGGCCTCCCTCCCACTGGTGGACGGGGTCAACGGGCGTGCGAATGAAGGAGCTTGATTTACTTCTCCTACTATCTCAGATGATGAAGTTGATAAGGCTGATAATGATAACTCACCCCGAATACTAGGGTTTGTCCAAGCATCCGATTGATTCTGCGAGTCCTCGTTTCCGAACGACATTATAACCCCTCTCGACCCCAGAAGTTAATAATTCTGCTGTCGTTGGAATGTGTGGCAAGGTATAATCCCCAAATTATGGAGTCAAGAAATAATCACGAAAGCAAACAACGAAACAAATCACAGCAACTCTTCTTGGCGCTTACCTTCGAAAATGCAGTTAGAACAATGCACACACTTGGAATTTCTTGATTATCGGCAGAGCACTCACAATACTCACAACAAGCACAGAAGCAAGAAAACTTGTAATGAAGGAGGGCGCCAAGCTTTATAGATTGAGTTATTCCAATCTCTAACGTTCAATTCCCACACGTTACATCTGAACCGTTGGCCAGTGGACGCGTGTTTAGAATATAGCAACATGCGGAAAAAACAGAACCCTAAGTTTTTATTGAAACAAGAACGCACGCGCCTCACGCGCGCCTCCATTATCCGCCATGCGCCATTGGCATTAAATGCACATATCCTCTTACTCATGATTGCCTGGCCACATATTGACAATGTTGATTGATAGAATCACACCAACCACGGACACGCCACCAAATGTCTAATCGCTTGAAGCCCTCACTCGTCATAAATGTTCGACTTCGGACTTGGAGGACTATACTGGGAAAGTTCAATTCATAATTCAGTGTGCGAATACCACACCCCGCGGAATCCGCTAAAATTCAAAATTTTTTGTCCAAAATTTCTTCTCCTACTCTCAAAGTCCCACACCTATTATAAATAATAGACTTGGACTTGGGGGACTATTGTTACCACCCGATTTTGGTAGGGCTTCCACGTCAGAAAAGGTCTAACGAGAGCCCCATATAGACCTAGCGAGGGCCTCGTAAATCTTAAGAAGGCCTCGGAGGCCCATCAGACATCTTAGCATTCTTGAACTAGAATACCACGAGGTCCATGGAGGGCCTCGACATTCACGGCCGATCCATAGGGCCTCACCGAGCTTCGTATCAACTATAATCTGCGAGTAGCACGATATTCTAGAATGACCAGAGAGATAATTAAAGACAGATTGCGTTGGATTGGCACACGGATCCTCACAAGGAAATCGAATCATGATCTCCAAAAAATTAGGCAACGTGATAAACTCAAATAAAGTAGATAATCTTGGAGATTACCTTGACAATGAATGATCCATATCCCATAAGGAAGGAGGATCCGATCGGGTATCTGATTGATTTGTTCCCTAAATCAATCAGGATTCTTGCGCTATAAATACAATGTCTCCGGTTGTTCTAAGGTATGCTTTTTTCTGCACTTAAAATTTTACCCTAAATTCTGCTCAAATCTCTGCCTGCTTGTCCCTCCCACACCCAATGACTTTCACCCCCCGTGTATTATTCTTATACCGGCAGTTGACTTGATCGTCGGAGTATCAACGATCGTCGAACTCTTTTTCTCTAGAGATTTTGGTGCTTAACGATTGTTCGAGTGTGCAGGTAACATACAAGTTGGCAGAGGAGTGACTGGAGATCTGTTGACACGTGGACGTTGCAGGTTCCGACGTCAACATAATCAAATTAAAGACAAATAGTAATCACAACAATAATAAATTAATACAATTATGATGCTATTTTTTGGTGAAGTAAATTCATATTAATTTATACTATGCAAATTTTCTTTTTACTATATGTTCAGAGAAAAAAAACGTGCATAAAAAAAAAACCAAATAATGTCATTCATGGAAGAAAGCATAAAAGTATAAAAGGACATAATAATTAATTCACCACAACAATTTTAAAATATTATATAAATATGGATGATGTGAATAAAAGGTTGAACTCAAACTTTGAGGACCCCCACCGCCCATGTTTTAGAGCTTTGGTGGAGGATGTAAATCGCAAGATGTGTATATGGATGATGTGAATAGCACATGTTTAGGATTGCTTAAATTATAATTAATTATTCAAATTAGTCAAACATATTTTTTATTTACACATTTCATAGGATCCACAACTTACAACTCACTTTTTATCTACACATTCACCACCAACTTATAATATAAGCACTTAAAAAATAGTATATGTTTGGTAGTGCTTAAATTATAATTTCAGGTGGTCAAACTGGTCAAACATACTTTTTATCCACATATTTTATACAACCTACAACTTACAATTCACTTTTTATCCATACAATCACCCATAATTTATAATATAAGTACTTAAAAAATAATTTCAGCACTACCAAACATATAATTTTAGTACTACCCAACTTGCGCTTGGTGTAGAATATGCATGTGTACAATATATAGGTAGGAAGTGGGAGATTAAATGATTTTTCGAAAGCAATTTAATATATTTGGATGGACCATAAACTCCATAATATATTGGGATATGTAATAGTCAAAAAGTGGTGATCTCCTCTCCACAGTGGAAAGGAGATATGTTGCCCATTGCCTACATGACAGAGGGCAATTGGTCAAAAGAAAAAAAATATTTTTTGGCCAATTGTCCACTGTCATGTATGCAATGGACAACAGATCTCCTCTCCACTATAGAGAGGAGTTTACCACTCAATAGTAAAAACACAAATTCTATGTTATTGATTTCAGTACACCTGTGCTATCATGTATATATACAAGTAAAGAGGCATTCAAAATTGTCACGTACACCTACTGAATTTTTATTTACCTTCAGATGTTGGAGAAAAAGAGTGACTAGAATTAGATTAAAGTATTCATCTGATAACGTGTTATAAAACTAGAAAAAGAAGAGAGAAAAATATAAGAAATGCAAAGTGAATCGTGTAATTTTATTATAACTATGAATCTATGTTTATAAGGTTCTGAAGAGAGTTACAAATTACAAAATGATAAGTATAACTTATCAAAGTAACATGATAATACTAAATAGTCATAAATAATTATTCCATAATTTTACAACAAATTTGATATTTTAATGATAGATAATTGGAAATGCTAAAAGTTCATTTACACAAGCTACTTTTTTGTTGTTTTTCATTCTTCCATAATCATTATTTTTAGGGATAATTGCATCAAAGGTCCCCCAACGTTTCAAAAATGTTAGGAATATGCCCATAACCTAAAAAAATAACACCAGACATCCCAACGTTTGAAGAAATAGGCACCGTATGTCCCTCTTAACATTTTCCATCCATTTTCTCCGTTAAATCTCAGAATTGCACTGCACGCGCTTCATTTCTAAAAAAATGTGAGTGGAATTGTAAATTTTCATTTTCCAGGTTACTATTAATGGAGGCATCAGAGTTTCATCCATAAGTGGTATAAGAAATAGTATCGCCCTTACCAGGGAAATGCCTGTATCTCCTGAAGCTAACATTTGATTCATTCTCCCCATAGAAAGAATCAAAGCCATCACTTTCAGTATCAGAAAACATCCTCCTCCATCTTTTGGATCCACTTGGAGTAGTACGAGTACTCGTAAGCTGCACTAACCTTGCAGCACCATCACCATCTATGGATTGATTATCATGCTCTAAAACCGTGGATTGGGTTTGCCTTGCCAGAGTTATCATTTGCGAAAATTGTTGAGAGAACAGACTCTCAATTGACTCGAGTCATTGTACATTCTCCTCCTCGGGCCCAAGTGTTCTCCTTGATGCAGTCCGGTGTGGTGGCCTCGAGATCCTCAAGAAACAAAAATTTGCAATCTCCACATATGTTGATAGCTTCAAGATCTGTTTCGTTTCTTGGAAGCAAACATGATAATTTTCCACATCGGCCTGGACCCAATTTATGTCAACAATCGACAACTACAAATTTTGATAGGTACAAGCCCACTTCAAATTCTATCGCAAAAATTAAAATTAAGAATTGGAAACAAAAATGTGCAAGCAGAAACTACGCCGACCAAGAATCTGAAATATACATCAAGCCAGAACAAGATCCAATTGTTTGAAATGTAAATAATCGAACATAACGATTAATACCTACGGTGCAAACATAACGATTTAACGGAGAAAATGGATAGAGAATGTTAAGAGGGACCTACGGTGCCTATTTCTTTAAACGTTGGAGATGTCTGATGCTATTTTTTTACGTTATGGACATATTCCTAATGTTTTGAAACGTTGGAGACTTTTAATGCAATTATTCCTTATTTTTAAGCTTATCAAACATAAAAAATAATTGCGGATGATTTAACAATTATAAATTGAATTCTAAAATCAATTTCAAATTGTGCCTAAAAAGAAGAGAAAGGTGTTAGTGTTAAGAAGGGGATAGATGGTGGTGGTCATGATTGGTGGATGGAGAGATATAGCAACATATGGTAGGTGGTAGGTGAGGGAGGACAAAATGAAATCACGATGACAAAATTAGACTGTTCATAAAATAATTGAGCTACGTGGAAATTAAATAGTTCGTCTATAAACTTCATAAGTTAAAAAGAAAAAAAAAATTATTTATTTAAATTATGTGTTTTGCACACTTTTCATGCAGAGGTCATATCCATATTTTTTCATTAAAAGTCTGATATACAAATAATTTTTATAAACGAGAATGAACTTTGAACTCAAAACCTTTATCCATTCAAATAATATATTGAATCACTTTATTCAAAATTTTATATAATTAAAAGAGAATAAACTTATTTGTTTTAAAATAAATTTAGTAGTGTCTGATACCACATTTAAATGGAAAGCTTCTATTACGGTTTCGTTTTTCACAAATTCAAATTAGTCACACAAGACAAATGTAGTGGTTAGAAGAGAGGGAGGGTGCAGTTGGGATATGGTGAGAGTACGTGGATGTGTAATTGTTTGATAGAGTTTTAAAATAAATATATTTTTTTATATTTATTTTAATTACATATTTTATGGGATCTACAATTTTTATTAATTTTTGAACTATATATTTCATTATTTTTTATCAAAGTCTTATAAAAAAATTACTTTTAAACTTCACCAAACAGACATGTGTAATAAATAAATTTGATGGTATTTTTATAAATACTACGAGAGTATAAAATAATTGTCATACTATATTTTTTTGTTGCATTATATTTTAATTACATTAAGAGTCTCTAATATTTTATTATTGTCACACTTATGTCCCTATATTTTTTTTTGCATTATTATCCTTAATTTTTTATTAATTAATGCATCTAGTCTCTGATTATGGTTTATGTCCAAATATTCTATTAGCGTGTTTTGAAATGAAAGGCAAATATTAAAATTATGAGGTTAAATAAGTTTTTTACGCTCTTTTAACAGATTTTTTGAGAAGATTGCTAATTAATGAAATGTTGATGATAAAAATGCAACGAAAAATTAGTTTGAAATATAAGTACAATAATAAATAAATATTAGAGATTTTTAATATAATTAAAAAGTAGTACAATAATACAAAATACTGTAACAATGACATAACCGGTCTTTATCATATCGTATATAACATCAAAACAATACGAGACAAAAGGAAAGAAAAGGAAAGAAAACAAAACAAAACAAAAAAGTTGTGAATAGAAAGTTGGGAGGACCTATTGACATCTTGTGGATGGAATCTTATGCCACGAGTGGGATCAAAACTTTATGCGAGTCCTGAAAATGACAATGACGAGGTAAAGTTAGTAATAAAATAAATGGCATGCAGTCATGCAAAATACTTTTCAATTGGCTTTACTTCCAAAAGTAGAGAAATTAGGTTCTTCTCTCGTTGATTCCATGAACTTGGACAAAGCTACTTTAATAATACAAAACTAGACACTTTCTTAATTTCTTTCGTAGTATCACACAAGTACCAAACAATAAGCTTACCTAAGAAATAATGATTAATAATAAGTGTATTTTATATACTTATCTAATATCTATTTATTATACAATTATTAGTAATTTTATTGAGTATTTATTTATTATAATCATGTTTTTATGTCTTAAGAACAATTCCGAGCTTAGAAAACATATTTGTTAGTACAAGATTTATATTGAACGTATTAGAGTATATATTATTATACTAAAAGATAACAAGAAACAAAACAAGTAAATTGCAAGAAAAGAAAATGATAAAGCAATAACGAGAGATGTGAAGCGCAATCGAGGCACGTGCAAACATAGTTTTTTAAAATAGATTCGTTTCTTTATTGTTTGTTCTTGAGTGTACTTAGTGTCTGCTTTCAGGATACAACGAATGAACTGTTTAGCACTAAGCTGCTAAAACAGCAAATTGAGCTACTACCAGAACATGAACATCAAGAACACTTGAATGGATTTTTGGGGAAAAAAGGAGTAGAAGATTGAATTACGTGTGTTTGAATGTGGAAGTTCGGACCCCATTTATAGGCTCCCAGATGATCCTCGACCTCCTCCTCCATTAACAACAGCCTTTAGTAACAATAAACATTCATTCAGCTGCTGCTTTTAGAAATTCGAGAGTTTAATGTAGCTGAAGAGACATAATTTTAATTCTATAATTAAATCAAAAAAAAAAAAAAACTACAAAACGTAGGCTTGACTATGTGGCAATTTTGGTTGACATTCGTGTATGCAGGTCGCGCTTGCATATGAATTCAATAACCCGATGTGTTAATCGGTCTGTGATTCGCTCTTCCTGCGGGGCGCGCAAGAGAGAACCTCTATTCTACACATGATTACACATTTCAATAAGTTTGGCCATATATATATATAAGTCCAAGTTTTTCTATTTTTTCGATGTTGGATAGAACCAATTTTTTTTTCCTTTGACCATTTCCAACGTCCATCTTTGAGCCTCAATTTTCCATTCACCAAAGCATCATTTTGGTCAAATAAATATATGATTTCGATATTCTCGCGAAAGAGAACACAAATCAACTTTTATTTTCATCAAATAGAAAACGGGTTCCACGCAAAATTATGCTCAAACATGGCACAATTTTCTAATTTTTCCAACAATATCTATAAAGAAAAGAGTGAAAGATGACATCAAATACTGACAGAAATGAACATCTTGGAGCATCACGACTAGAAATTTTGTGCAAATGGTCTCTAACATTCGCCTTTAGTGCAAAATTTGTCCCTAACATTCGATTTTTGCCACGGACATCCCTAATATATGTATTTTAGTGCACAATTAGACCTTATTTGAAAAGACCAATATGCATGCATTACTTTTAATTATGAAATGTGTAATTGGGTTCATAACCTTTGCAAAATGTACAAATGGGCTTAATACCTTTATTTTTTATAAAAACTAAAAAAAATTAATGATTTTTTTTTTTAAATTAAGACTTTATTGACCAAATTGATAATATATGTAAATTATTTTGTATATTTTACGATATATTATGAAATAATTAAAATTTAAGCTCATAATTATTAACAAATGTATTAAATAAAATTATTAGTTTTATTATTAAGTAATTACATTATTTAAATTTTAAAATTTTATTTTATGCTTATAATAAAAAAAATAACTTTGTCACAAATTTGATCCTCAAATACTTTTACTTAATTGAATTATTCATTTATTAACTACTAATGTTAGAGCTCCAACTGTATTCTTCATGTTTTAATTTACCATTTTATTATCATTCGAAAATAAAGAACGCATAATTTGTAATTAGTTTTTATTAGTATTTTTATTTTAAAAAAAAATAAAATAAGATTAGTTCAATGTCATAAATTTATCTACCTCATTTTATTATTTATTTATCTTAACTTTTATTCAAAATTTTAACATCAAATAGCAATTAAATATACTTAAAACGCAATAATTTAACATTTTTTTTCTTACGAAAAATTTAACTGACACGACTATAATAATATATTTTGTACTCAAAATTAAATATTTTTAAATAAATGTACAAGATCCATTGTACCTTTTGTAAATATTATGAATCTAACAATAATTTCTCCTAATTAACATTGAGAATATATTGGTCTTTTTCATCAAATAATGATCAATTGTGCATTAAAACACATAAGTTACCTAAGTTTGTGCCAAAAAATAATTGAAAACCATTTCTATCATGTGGACAAAGGTAGAGATCATTTGCGTCATATTCTTATAATGAAAAGCTTGTCAAATTTGAAATTCAACGCATTTTACAAATTGTAATTTAGAATTTCATACTAAAGTTATGGGCATTTTGCTCCTGGGTGATAGAAAAAACCACACAAAGTAGAGTACTCGGGGCCACGAGCACTACCTCTGCTACTATGAGAAACATACAAGTTAAGCATGTGAGCATTGCTTCCATATCGCGATCGCGACTCACCGGTCTCTTGTGCCCATTGCAATTTGGAACTTGATTTTTCAATGGCACTTTGGGCACGTTGTGCACGAATTTCAAAATATAAAAATTATTGCCTATATATACTTAATGTCTTGGACAATAGACGAGGTTAGAAAACATATCAATACACAAGCTATGAACACAAATTTCTCTCATCTAGTGTTTGAAGAAGAAGGAAAGTTTGAAGATTCGAAGTGACGATTGACGATTGATATACCTTTCCTCATTTTCATCTTTATTTTTATTCTTGGCGATGCTTTTATATATAATGTGTTTGTACTTGATGAACACGCTCAACTAAATTCATAGTTAGGACTAACGATTTAATTTAATTTTAATGATTTAATTTCTACTTTCGAATTTAGAGCATCTCCAATGAACTCTCTATCTATAAAAAGCGTCTTTTGTATTTTAGAAAGCATATATAAATTTAGAGTAAATTTTTCGAAGTACTCCAACAGTCAATTTGTTCTCAACACTTCATTTTATCTCTATTAATAAGTATTTATTATTTTTCCTTATATTTTATTTTGACATGCTTTCCTTCTAATTATTATATGATTTCCTCAATTTTTCTCTATTTTACGTTGTATATATTATTTAATTTAGTAAACATGTATTGAAAATTGGAATTATTGAAATACATTTAATTATAAATAGTGAGTTTGGTTCTATAAATTTGGAAAGTCAAGTCCACTCTCTATTTTAAAAAGTTAATTTAGAGATTCTTTTGGAATATAATTTTAAGAGCATCTCCAAGAGACTCTATATTTATAAAGATCATCTTTGATATTTTAGAAAACATCTATAAATCTAGAGAGTAAATTTTTTTAAGTGCTCCAACAACATGTTTATCTTTAACACTTTATTTTACTTCTAAGAATTTATTATTTTTCATTTATTTTCTTTTAACATACTTTTCTCCTAATTATTATATGATTTTCCTCGATTTCCTCCATTTTATTTTGTATACACTATTTAATTCAATCATTACATGAGTATTGAAAATTGAAATTCTTTGAATGCATTTAATTATAGATAGTGGGTTTGATTCTCCAAATTTGGAGAACTCACTTTCTATTTTACTCCATCTGTCACTACAAAGATATGTTCATTTTCTTTATTTGTCTGTCCCAAATTATAGGCCACTTACTTTATAGAATGTGTATTAAAATATTCATTTAATTTACATTGTTATCAACCCAAATATACTTATCATATTCCAATTATAATCGAAAATTTCATAAATTTATTCACACATTTACTCCTATAGTTTGTATGATAGGAAAATTTCCTAGTTGCTCGATGCACTTAATTTTATTGTAATTCATATAGGAGATATAGTGAGTTCATATAATTAAATAGTTTTGGCTTTATTCGAGAGAAACTGTCAAATATGATAGAGAAATCAAATCTATTGCACGAAGATGACCAGTGAGTATATCTTTTTATTATAATATTTGTCACAATATTACATACTTGTAATTTTCACAATAACAATTACATGAAACCATACATAGTTTAGCAAATGAATGAAACAATGTTGAAAATGACAATTGTCTAATATAATTGCACCTCGACTCTTTCTTAGTGTTTGTTTGCTTTAGCTTGAATTATAATCTAAATTGATCAATTTAGTCCAACAAATTTTTAATTCACACATTTTAAAATATTCATAATTTACTATCTACTTATTATCTATACATTTTATAAAATTCATAATTTATAAGTACTTAAAAAATAAATTTATTACCACTAATCACTAAACACGTACTTGTGTAACATAGCACACACGTGACATGAACCAGTTACAACAGTCGCCGACCTTCTCGACTATTTGGATGCAAGATAGGGCCTATATCTCGATGTCATCTGACCCATGCTGACTTTCTTGGGAAAGATGAGTTTTTATAGTTTTGGCAGAAGAAATGCATATGCCGAATCATCTCCCAATTCGAAGACTGTATTTTGCAGTTGGCCTTTTTTGGCGTAGCAGCTTTCAGACAGAGTCTGTTGTGCTTGCTGCATTAATTCATTTTACAGATATCACATGAAAGTACATTGATTCCATACGATTACAGAATACAGAGACATCCTTCAATTGGGTTGGGTGGGGTGGGGTGGGGTGGGGTGGGTTGTGTATATGAGACTATTATTCTATTTGATAAATAATTACAATCATTAATTTTAATTAAGAGATTTTGGCGTAAATGATCTCTAACGTATGCCCTCAGTACAATTTTAGTGCCTAATCTTTTATTTTTAGCTAGGAAGTCCCTAACCTATGCATTTAGTTACAAAACTAGTCCATATGGACGGAATCCGTCCAATTGTGCCATTAGCCATTAATTTGTTTTAGAATTTTGGTGTAAATGGTCCATAACCTTTACCCTTAGTGTGGAATTGATCCATAACGTTTATTTTTTGCATACATTTCACTAACTTATGTATTTTTGTGCAAAATTGATCATTATGGGATGAAAAAGACAAATATGCACTTAGTTAATTAGAAGAAATTGTATGTAGATTTTAATTATTACAAAATGGGTAAATAGATCCAATACTTTTATTTTTTTATAAAAAATTAAAGAAAATTAACGAGTTTTTTTGGGGGGAATTAACACTTTAGTAATAAACATATCAAACAAAATTATTATTTTTATTATTAAGTAATTATATTATTTAAAATTTAAAATTTTATTTTATTGTTGTATAAAAAAATAACTTTGTCACAAACTTGATGTACAAATACTTTTATGGGTAATTTGCAGCCTCCGTCCCCAACTTTTGAACTTTTGGCGCTTTTATCTCAATTCTTTATTTTTTGGCACCCATATTCTCAACATTTCTGATTTTGGCGGCTGAAGTCCCCAACCTTTGAATGTTTGGCACTTTTATCCCAATTCTTTATTTTTTGGCACTCATATCCTCAACCTTTCTTAATTTGGTGGCTGAAGTCCCCAACTTTTGAACGTTTGACACTTTTATCCATATTCTTTATTTTTTGCACCCATATCCTTAACATTTCTTAATTTGGTGGTTGAAGTCTCCAACCTTTGGACTTTTGTATCATATTTTTTTAATTTTTTAATCGAAACTTATGAAAAGTTTATTTAAAGTCAAGTTTTGTGAGTAATGTTGTCTATAAATGTTGGTTAATTTTAAAAAACTTATTTTTAAAAATTTTATGAAATTTTTAGATTAATTTTTATTTTTAATTGAAACCGGATCGACCTTGGTTCGACCCGATTCGACCTTTTGACCTTTGACCCGTTATTTTTTTCGGATCGATGGTCAGTCCTGTTTTTTGAATATTGTATTATTGAAATAAATAGTTTTATTTAGATAATTATATTTTTATTAATGCTCCATTTGGAGATATGGGTGCAAAAAAATGAAGAGTGAGGATATGGGTGCAAAAAATTGAATTTTAATTGAAACCGGTTCGAACTGATTCGACATTTTGACATTTGACCTTTTATCTTTTTTGGGTTGATGACTAGTCCTATTTTCTGAATATTGTATTATTCAGATAAATAGTTTTATTTAGAAAAATATATTTTGATTAATGCTCAATTTGAGGATATTGGTGCAAAAAAATAAAAAATGAAGATATGAGTGCAAAAAAATGAAGAAAATCTCATAAAATTTGTAAAAATAAGTTTTTTTTTTAAATAAATCAACATTTATAGATAAAATTACTCACAAAACTTGACTTTAAATAGACTTTTCATAAGTTTCAATTAAAAAATTTAAAAATATGATACAAAAGTCCAAAGATTAGAAACTTCAGCCACCAAATTAAAAAAAAAATTGAGGATATGGGTGCAAAAAAATGAAGAATGAGCCTAAAAGTGCAAAACGTTCAAATGTTGGGGACTTTAGCCACCAAATTAAGAAAGGTTGAGGATATGAGTGCCAAAAAATAAAGAATTAGGATAAAAGTGCCAAACATTCAAATGTTGGAGACTTCAGCCACCAAAATCAGAAAGGTTGAGAATATGGGTGCCAAAAAATAAAGAATATGGATAAAAGTGTCAAAAGTTCAAAGGTTGGGGACGGCGGCTGCAAATTATCATACTTTTATTTAATTGAGTTATATGTTTATTAACTACAAATATTAGAAATCCAAACATATTCTTCATATTTTAATTTATTATTTTATTTTCATTCAAAAATACAAGACATAACATGTAAATTAACTTTTATTACTATTTTTATATTAAATAAAAATGTAATAAGATTGGTTCAAGTTATATAATAATTTTTATTTAATAAAAATGTAATAAAAATTTTATTTTTATTTGACATGTCATGTATAATTTTTATTTGACATATCGTGTGATTGTGGGTATATAATTTTCTCAATGGAGTATGTACATACTATTGAGTATTTTTTTTTTAATGCTCACATTCCAAATTATTTCATTTACCAGATTTAATAGTTTGGCAGCGGTATGATGGCAGGTGGTAGTGATTGATAAAAATTAGTATTTTTATTTACCATATTTTATTTTATTAGTATTTAATATAAAAATACTAATAAAAGTTAATTTACACATTATGTGTTTTATTTTTGAATCAAAAATAAAATGATAAATTAAAATATAAAAAATATAGTTGGATCTCTAATATTTGTAGTTAATAAACATATAACTCAATTAAATAAAAATATTTGTACATCAAATTTGTAACAAATTTATTTTTTTATACAACAATAAAATAAAAGTTTAAATTTTAAATAATATAATTACTTAATAATAAAAATAATAAATTTATTTGACATGTTTATTACTAAAATGTTAATTCCAAAAAAAAAAAAAACTCATTAGTTTTTCTTAATTTTTTATAAAAAATAAAAGTATTGGACCTATTTGCACATTTTGTAATGATTAGGAATTCACATACAATTTCTTCTAATTAATTAAGGGCATATTTGTCTTTTTCATCCCATAATGACTAATTTTGCACCAAAACACATAGGTTAGGGATATGTATGCCAAAATAAACGTTAATGACAAATTTCACACTAAGGGTAAAGGTTATGGACCATTTATACCAAAATTTCAAAACAAATTAATGGTTAATGGCACAATTGGACGGATTCTGTCCATAAGGACCAGTTTTGCAATCAAAAGCATATGTTAGGGACCTCCTAGTAAAAAATGAAAAGTTAGGGACCAAAATCGCACTGTGTGCATACATTAGGGACCATTTGCGCTAAAATCCTAATTAACATCACAATAACATTGCTCAGAGTTACTTTTAAAAAAATGATTGAAAACATGGACAACATGTTTGATGATGTAGATTAGACAAAATTGAAAAATATTTAGAAAGAAAAAAAAAAGATAAAATCTTTTTCATTATACTCGTAGGCTGGGGTGACCCGCCCGCAACCCTCCGCGGCTAAATTTTTTTTAATGCAGGTCATCACCAAATTTTATCGAAAATGGGCCAACTCGGCATGACGGACCGGATTAACATCTCTACTTAATCTACTAATAAATATTTCTCATTGCTTATTCTATGCTATTAATTAAATATATTTGGATAAGAGTGAATATTTCTCATAACTGCTTGTTCTATGCTGACAATGGCCTAGTTAAGTGGTATTTGGATGCATCATGATATTTTAGCAGTTTTAACTGATTGGAAGTTGTAGAAAAGGAAAATTGACACAAATAGCACTAAATGGAGCCAAATAACAATTTTGTAGCATTTTTCTGTAGTACTCTTAAAAAGGCGAGCGATACCCATAGCAAGAAGATAAAATTTTACGTGGCAGAGTAAATCCCTTATAAAATAATAATCTTGGAACTAAGAAAAATTATTATTTTTAGCCAAGTTATTTATTTATTAATAAATAAATATCTAATATTTATTTATTTTGATGTAGGTCAATCTGAATAGTATTCCTGTATTTGTACGATTATTTTATAATTAGTTTTATTATTTGGTTGGAAGGATTTCTACTTCTATAAAATGATCTTAATGAAAATGATACGATGATGGAATCAATTTGATGCAAAGATTATACAAATTAAATACGTTCATGGATGATAATAATGATCCAGATAATAACTATGTTTTATCGATTTTTTTTATCTAAAAAATATATTTTAGACTGTCGTCACCTTAATTACTTTGTACAAACTTAAAAAATTATACCAAATGTGGTATATGCATTGCAAATACGTAGGAATGTGGTTGAATTCTATTTGAGTTCAACGAATTATGAAACAACTTTAAATGCATATTTGGTGAAAGAACATAATTGGAAAAATAAAATTTGTCAAGTAAAAAGTTCTGTAATATGTATTATGAAATTTTATCTCTTTAATCAATTATTATTTTACATATTCATTGAGTCCTAAATGATTTCAAATAAAATTATTATCTTATATGATGATATAATTGATGACAGCTGCTATATATTATTTACCTATGGTGGCACGCCCGTCTCAACGATTCACCCGCCTCACTGACTCACCCGCCTCATTGGTCTCATGAGCATGCTTACAGCGAGATAGATAGTATAATAACTCAACTGTCATCAAATTAGTCGCAGGCGACCTGGATGGAACGATTCTACCACTAGTTATCGGGAAGACGAAACATTTCTCATTAAATCTTAATAATGAGGGAGATGAAGGGACACCCGTTATTAAATGAGGAAGATGAAAGGACACTTGTCATCAATAACTGCACGCCATTTCTATAAATAGAGGCTAACCCCTCGGGTAAAAAAAGAACACACAACTCTTATACACTCCATATTGTTATTCAGCACAAATATTTTAATCATATACTGATTATCACACCAGAGTGGACACGGGAGAAAAAAAGTCCCACCACCATTTGCAGGTCTCCACCACTGTCGCTGCCGTGATCAGAGGAGGAGAAAAATATTTATCATCATTTGACGCCGTCTGTGGGAAACGCACAATAAGTCATGACTCGAACTAGAAGAGTTACGGATGTAACCGCTCCACCAGTCCCCATCGGGGATGTAAACACCGAGTCTAATGCCGCCACTAATCATCCACAAAAAGAATTTGCCTCTGCTGCTCAACTTGCAACACTGCAAGCTCAGGTGGTGGCCATAACGGCTCTACTCCAAAATCGGAACGCTTTCTCGGCTACCACGAGTCTAACCTTCGCGCTATATGATCTTTACCACTAGGGGCTCCCTGTGGTCCTAACCTTCCACCGGGTATAGTAGTTGCAATTTTTATTTTGTTGATTGGGGTATAGTTGCAATTTTTATTTTATTATTCTTTTCTATTCTTTTTTATCATTTAATTTAAGGGTAATTTGGTCTATTCAACAAAATTTTAACCATTTAACGGTCAAACTAACGATTTTGGTCAAAAAGGACTTGGTGTGCTAACGTTTCATAGGTTAAGGACCCGAGAGTTCAAAATAGAAGGTTAGGGACCCCATCGTTACAAGGTCCAAAGGTTAGGGACCCCTAGTGCTATTTACCCTTTTATTTGACTTTGGACAAACCTAATTTCCCTTATGAGTAGGGTTAGGGTATACACAAGGGAATTATATATCTCTCAACATGACAATAAAAATTTCTAACAAATAGAATTAAAATTTTGTTTAGTGTAAGTTTAGTTTTTTTTTTTTTTCTTTTAAGGTGTGTTTGATTTTAATTAAAATCAGATTTTTTGTAAAGTTGATAAAGTTGATGAAAAATGTAATTGAAAAATTGTGAAAAATTGTAGGTCCAAATTAATTATTGACTTTGACTTCAATTTGTTAGGAAAATTTTAAGTGAAATCAAACAAGCTTTTAATATCACGCATCAAATATCCTAGATAGAACTTTGTAAATGAAAATTGTTAGGCACGCATGCGGCTTCAACTTATTTTTATTCTTCCAACTTATAAATGAGGGTTAAATGCAATACATGTCACCCAAATTTGAATAGAGTTGCATCCGGGTCATTCATTTTTAATTTGGTGCTATGAGATCACTCAACTTCAATTTGCTTGTAAATCTGATCACGCATTTTCAATTTGGTACAATTGGATCACCTAATTTCGATTTACTTTGCAAACCTGGTCATTTTATCCATTGCCCCATCAATTTAAGTAACATAATACGATGACCTAGACGTTAAAAATAACGAATGACAATATGCGACCTCATCTTACAACAATGCACATTACCAATTTAAAAAATACTTTCTAAAAAACATATGAACTAAAAGTAAATTTTACACGCCAGCTATGAATTAGTTTTAATGTCTACGTCAGCATATTACATGAGTTAAATTGATGGGGATAGTGGAAAGAATGACGAGATTTGCAAGTAAATTAAAGTTGGATGACTTGATTTCACCAAATTGAATGCGAGTGACTATACTTGCCAGAAAATGGAAGTTGAGAGACCTGAATGTACCAAATTGAAAAAGAGTAACCCGAATGTAACTTTGCTCAAAGTTGGGTGACCCACAATGCATTTAACCCTATAAATGAAATTGTTAGGCACCATTTTTTTCGAGTAAAAATGATGTATGGAAAATTTATACATAAAAGAAACTTTCAGCAATGGCAACTCACATAAAATAGAAGAAAACTACAATTTTTAAGACAATACCATCACGTATCACTAATAATTGTTCTGAAATAATTAACAAGTTTCTTTTATACTAATGTCGTAAATATTACCTTTTAATTCGAACACAATGACATGTAAAATATTACAAGGATTTTATAGGTAAATATTTTGATGACAGCCACGTATTTTCCTTAATTTTGGCTAACCTTGTAAAAATTGAAAAAGAGAAGAAAATGGTGGCTATATTGTCACTACATTTTATTTATTCATTTTTAACTACATTAAAGGTCTTAAACCTTTTTTCATTATCACATTTGTATTCTAAACTTGTTTTCCATCTCATTCTCACCGTCAGTCTTTCATTAATTAGTACATCTTATCTCTAATGATGGTTTTCTTCCACGCAACACTGGATTGTATTCACTGGTGATTGGCTGCAGGAGAAATTTTGTGTCCCTCTCCAGGACTAGGTCCAGAGTGCTTAATATTCAAACCAATAGTTTTGTGCAACTCCTGTGATCCTATTCCTTTATCCTGGCTTGACCCGATTGTCATCACTAACTTTGCTTTCCGGCTCATTTGATTTGCTCGGCCGAGTTCGTCTGTTCGACCTGTGGCACAAAGTACCGAACTAAATATCAGAGAGTAAAGAAGAAAAAAGATGAACAAAAAGTGATACGATTTCTCCATAGGATTCGTGTGTATTCTGTGTTTCCCAATTGGAAATTGGTTGTCTAAAACTTGGAAGTAATTCTTTATCAGCCGCTAGCAAAGAGCTATCGATAGATGAGTTTAGAGTGTAACAAGAAAGAGATCGTGAAATAAAATATAGATATGTATAATGGATAGTGTTAATTATTATATTTTCACAATGGAAATTCCGTAAGGTTCAGTACATGAATTTATAGTATTGGAATGGTTACTATGTATAGATTGGGACATATGGTTTTGACTTGAGACACTGCAATAGTCTTCAAAGTATATCATGGCTAACATAATTGGGTTAACTTTTATAAGAGACTCGTGAGTTCACTTTCCCTATCAATGTTTACCAAATTCATTAACTAGATATAAATAGATTTATAGAGAATTAGATTTGATAATCGTAACCCTATTTCGGAAAAAATAAAATAGAGTAAGGGATGGTGGATTTAGTTTACGAGTCTAGAAAGCTTCTTTAGTATGAGTGATTCCTCAAATTAAAAATAAATAAGGGATGTCAGACCTTCTGCAAGAAGTTCTTTCTTCTTTATGGAACGAGCTCCATAAATTAGAAATTACAACCAGCCTCTCCATATATGTATGTAACGGACTTTTAATTCGAACACATTGTCAGCCAATTCATCAAATTAATCTCCTAAATTAGACATAAAAACAATCTGTTTGAATAAAGTATTCTTAAAATAAATTTACAACGTTTTTTTCTTTATCTAAAAACACTTTTACTGTTGGCTTGCGGTCTACATCACTTGTACCAACAACTCCTTTCTAAATGTAGTTGGGAAAAATCTATTAATATGGTTTGTTCCCATTGACATTTGGAATTTTAAAGTGAAGAAGGAAAATATTAGAGTTTGGAAAATGATTCCATCAACAAGATACGAGGAAGGTTTATGAGGAATTTATCCAATTATCGACATACTTATAATTTACGTAATACAGAAGCCAGAATGCATGTCATTTTCAGCAGCCGCCATGCATGCGTGATGGCTTAACACATGAGTCATGACCAAACTTCAACTGCAATAGTCCCCAAATGTATGGACCTCTAGCATGTATGCACGTCGTATTAAATAAGATTATGCAATAAAATAAATAAAATTTAATAATGTCCTGTATATATATAATCTAATTCACTTTACACGTCTCATTGTTCGGATATAAGTAAGACTAGTTATTAAGTTAACTACTTTCGATAGTTTGTATTTTTGAAATACATCTTTGAGTAAGTACTAAGTAATTTAAAACACTAAAGAAGAGAAGTGACATTTCACCTAATTTAGTTAGGACGCCAAATTTAAACAATGCAATGTGTCATGAATACGATTATGACATCTTATTAGTCAAATGCTATTATAAGTAGATAAAAGCTTTATAGAGAAAAAATAAAGAAATTCAACTTTATAATGTCAAACCAACTTTCCGTTGTCAACAAGGCTTAACTCAGAACACATATAAGCATGTTTGGCTTTAGCTTAAAAGTTAGTTAAATTTATTACTTTTAAGTAAAAAAGTTTATACATATTTAAATAAGTTAACTTTTCTTACTTATATAAAAAAAAAAAAACTCATTGTGACAATAAAAAAAGTATTACTTCGAAAATAAGAGTCTTATTTATTTCTAATTTAGAACAACAAAAATAATTATTATTTTAAAACTTACTCATTTACTTATACATATTTTTTGAGCCTAGTCAAACATGTGCATGAGCATGTTTGGGTATACTTTTTTTAAATTATAAGTTGGTCAAATATTATTTTTATCTACACATTTTGTAGAATGCACTACTTTTATTTACTTTTTATCCATACATTCTATAAGAACTACTACTTATAATCAGTGGCGGAGCTAGAAATTCTACATTCTGTATCATCTTACTTTTCGCATTTCCATATCTATTTTTTTGTGTTCTTTTTTACTATTATCAAAATAAAAAATTTCTAACTTAAGTATTGGAGAGTCGATGTCAGCAATGCCATCGGCGTTTCTAACATGTCTCGGCTTTCAAGAGATTCAACAGGTATAACAAAATGCATCTTGCGAAATTCAAAACTTACCTCACCAGTTAGAGTTCAAGAAGTCTTCTACTTTGGGGGATGAGGAGCAAACATAAATACCAAAAGAAATTAGCTAAACATACAGCTTCCCTCAGACGGTCATGAATCACATGGTTGCCATCAAGCCGTTCGGATAGAAATGATTGCACAGTTGCCATCAAGTCATTCAGACGAATATGGTCACACAAAATGAAGACTAAGCTTCTTTCAAACAAGGGTAGCTTTAACCTGACTAGCGACATTGTACATCATGTCGGATAGGCTAGACCAATCGAATCGTTCGTTCAGATGTAAATTCCTATTCATTTGAAAAGATAGAAATAAAAACTATTCACGACGAATTTCATATATTTGTAAAATATGTTTTATCTTTTGTTGAAAATCTGTCACGTATTTGAATTAAGTTCAACTTTTTTGTTGTTGTTTTGTTCATATACTTGTTCTTGTTTCGATTGAAATTGTGCATATTTAAAAACACATGACATGTAAATTTAGGTCAAAGTTTTGAGAATTTTTTTTCATCTATTTCATTCTACTAAGCACACAATCACATAAAGCTTACATATTGCATAAATTCGAATACATAAGTACAAATATATATTATGGAAGTTCGAACAAGTATGTCCAAATGCCTAATACATAAGTGCGGAAAAAATACAAGCCGATAAGCACACTAGAAAAAGGTACAACCAAATGAATTAAGCTTGACCATCATCATCACACAGACCAGCACCTCACCCCATCTTCGGGCTGTTCTTCCAACATATTGCACATACCAAGCATCTAGCACAACTTATAATACTCAGTAATCACTTTGTCCACATCCCAACTAGTATGCTTACCTTTTTCGTAATCATTCATAAGGAAGTCTCTAGTGGCTATCTTAACCTCTAGCTGGCAATTCTGTAGACAATCTTCTAAAGAAGAAATCTAAGTCCCTGATGACTCCTTCAAGCCTACAAGCTCCTAATCTAATGAAAGCTTTCTAATAACCATCCCGTCTGGCTTATCAATTGCCCTTTTAGCCACCAAGACAGCATCATTCTTCCTAATCTTTAAAATTTCGTTTTCTCCACGTAATGAAGTGTTCGTATCCTGTACTGAGTGCACCTGTCTTGCCTGTCTAATGGCACCGTCCTTCTGAAAATAACACCTTGCAACCCCTGAAATGAACAAAGACAAGTTTGGCACAATCAAATGGATCATCCATAATAAACTGCAAAAAAAAAAAAAAAAAAAAACTATCTGGAAGATTTGGGCCACCATGCTCTCGACTGCCTTCACTTATCAATGTTCTTCATAATGAGCCCGGTCTTTTGGAAACTAAAGACCTTCGCCTAGAGCCACCACACATGGGTTAGAGAACGCATAAAAGTCTGGTGAAAAAGTAAGCACGTTCAAACCATCATCTCCATGCTCTCAACTGTCTTCACTTGTCCAAGTTCTTCGTAATGAGCCCGGTCTTCAGGAAATAAAAAATTCTCAACTGCCTTCGCTAACACCGGTGTTAGCGAACATAGAAGAGTCGGGTAGAAAAGTAAGCATGATCGAATCATCATCCCTATGCGTCGGACCTGGATGACCGTGCTTATGTGTTGTCGAAGAAGTAGTGTCAAGAAGCTATGTCTGGCTCGATAAATCATGAGACGTCACTAGAAGGTCAAATAGTCCCGTAGAGGAAGAACGTGTCTTAGATTTCTTCTTTTCTTTCGCCTTTCTCCTCTCTAGAGCATCGAGCGAAGATCATATCACTCCGACATGTCTTGATTGGCAACCTCAAGATAGGGATGGCAAAAAAAAAAATCCACCGCCCTGCGCCCCGCTCCTTCAATTTTTTTTTGAAAAATCATAAAATAGAGTAGAAATTATAATATTCACTAAAAATGGACTAAAGAAGAATCGAACCCGGAGTTGAAACTTATAAATTACCAATCTTAATTACTACACCACAACCTCAATCTTATAATTTTTTTGTTTTGTTTGGTACAAATATTTAAAAATTTTGTATTTCTTTTTTGTATTATTATTTTTACAGTTTAAAAAAAAAAAATTTAACCGAGACGGTTGGCGGGTCAAAGGGCCGCCCCACCTCGCAAATTCGCGTGTCGCGAATCGCTCCGGACCCTCCC
This sequence comes from Forsythia suspensa, assembly GCA_023638005.1. Taxonomy (NCBI): domain Eukaryota; kingdom Viridiplantae; phylum Streptophyta; class Magnoliopsida; order Lamiales; family Oleaceae; genus Forsythia; species Forsythia suspensa. Next base: position 29,130,918 of record CM042670.1, on the reverse strand, counting down.
CATTGCCATCCCTACCTCAAGATCAATCAAGTTAAGTGGGACACACAAATGGAGGTCACTAACACTAATTTTCAGACCTCTCTTTATCATTACAATAGGGACAATAAGTCTGGCAAAGTCAGAAGAAATATTTCTTAGTTCTTCCAAATTGAGAGTTTGGTAAATGTAATCTATACACTTATATTGACTCCTTAGTGAAGTGTTTTTGTATTATTCTAAGTATTTTAGATTTGAAATCTATTGATTCTTTATTCATTTTCGTGATTGTAGGACAAAATTTTCGAACTCAAATCACATTTGTGAAATTGGGAAGCGAGTAAATGGGAAGAAATTGAGGTTTTGAAGTGAATATCAATAGTTAAACATTAGAGGATGAGAAATATTATAAAATAAATAAGTTAAAGATGTGTTGGAATGACAATGAAGAGTTTAAGTGAATGGATAAACACCTGAAAGACGAAAAAACAAATTGAGAAACCTACGATTGGAGTATGTTGAATATTAGAGCCCAAACTTTGGTACAAAAATATCCACAAGTCAGATAAATTACGAGTCCAATACTTTTTATGGATCACAATTCAAAATTTTTTACAAGAAGTTATGGTCATTTAAAAAATAGTCTCTAGTGGAGCACACTTTGTCTGCTTGAGCAGGCCTCTAGAGGTTGAAAAATGGCCATTTCTGTCTGCTCGAGCGGATGGACCAACCGTTCGATTAGATGGTTCGGCTTCCAAACTTTTATTTAAAGTTAAATTCTATTTTTGGCATGTTTTTGGAAACTTTGGAGATGAAATTCAACTCTGATTGGACCCTTATAAATATTAGAACTCTTAGACTTAAAGTAGAGTCGAATTTTGGAGAGAACAAAGAGGTAAAACACAATATCTTTATAAGAATTTCTTCATCCAGACAAGTGTCTTGAGATTTCAAGCAAGAGAAAGTTAAGATTCTTGGATACTCCATTGAAGACATACAAAGGAGACAAAATTAATCTTCAACATTCCTCTTGTAATCAAATATTGAAGGTGATGGATTCCTAATTTATTATGTATTTTTTTTAATTCAAACATGATAAGCTAAATTGTTTGTGCTGTGGATGATGATGTAAACCATATGTTGAAGTTTTAATTTAAGAATTCTGGTTCCTAATCTTAATTGGAAAATTTACATATATACACTAGTATGTATATAAAAATTGAAATATACTTAGTGGTATAAATTAATTGAGAAATATTAGTTAGTCATTAAATTAATTAAAAATACTATAATTTAAAGTTTTCAAAACTTAAGGAAGTTTTGTTTCAAAGAATCGATGAAATCAATTTTTGTTGCACAATCTATCTAATCTAAAAAAAATCCTCTTAATTTCAAATTCAAAATTCAAAATCACTATACTCATCACCAATTAATGAGAACTTTCATATGTGATGAGCAATATCTTTTCAGATAATTATACACTTACAATAAAATAAAATACTTTAAATCTGCATCGAAAAGTTATAAAAAAACAAGTATCAATCTTAATTAACAAACAGATATAGTAGTGCAAAACAAGAACATATTACCAAATAGGACATAATCTTCATTAACAACGTGATGTGTCAGACATTTTCTGTAACGAGATGAAGTAATAGGGAAGAACAATTTCAATATTACTATAAATAAGAAGCATTTTCAAAGCCCTCACGAGAGCATGAAACATGGCATATCTCCCAGCAAATAACATAATGCAATAACTTTAAATATTAACAGAGCTCATTAAAAAATAATTATTTCACTTGCAGGTGAAAATATACATTACCAGTAATGACGGGCAACAAAAATTGTTCATTAATCAAATCAGTATAAGTTATGAGACTTGGAACTAAATTAGACCCCAAAAGAATCTTATACATATCCTTGTGAGAATGAATTAATATCGAGCCAACAACTATACGTAAAATATAGACTTCTGATAGAGCTAACCATTTATAAGAACTTTCACCCATTAAAATTAAACCAAGGAAACCTTTTGAATTTTACGAAGAGCTTGCATTCTTATCAGAATAGGTCACGAAAATAAGTTTTTCAGTGCGAGAACGAGATTAGTAGATTAACATTTGTGGCTATTGCTTTGGAATTTATTAGAAGAAGAAATAATTAATGTATTTATCCTATTTTGGCAAATATGGGTGGGGTGGGGTGGGGTGGGGTGGGGTGGGGTGGGTTTTCTATATTTGGCAGGTAGAAATGCTCTTGTCATCCAACCATGATAAATATGATTAGGTTATACTTTAATAGATAAATTTGCTTCAATTAATATAATATATCACGAGATTGCATATTAGTCCATTAATTTAAGATCGTTTTCGGTTATATTTCCCTTTAATATTGGAATTAATAAAATATTTTAAAATTTAAAATTTAAAATTCAAGTAATTGTCTATAAATTTTATAGCTTGTCAGTATTTTTAAAAATATTAAAATTCACTAGTATATTTCAATTTTTAAAACCGGAATAGGTAGAGATTCTATTTTTCTCATCTTAATTTGTGTTTGTTTGATTTATGTCATGATTTTAATGTCCGTTTGAATAATTGATCACCGTTTGAATGTGTTTGTAATTTATTTTCATTTCGAAGAGGTTCAAAGTAGATTAAATCATTATAGTTTTAAACAATATGTCTTATAGAAATTAGAAATAATATTCTATGGTTGGTGCAATCAAATTTGATAATCTTGATATTAAATACTTTTTTATATATTCGAATTTGAAATATGAATATTTTGGAACATATATAAAAATATTTTTAATTTTACTTGAAAGAGATTATTAGATAATTTAGGATTATCGATTGTCAACTTAAACATAAATTGGATTAGAACGTGAGATTTTGGGATTAAAATAGATACTAATGGTGGAGTCGGATTCCTAGTATAACTCATTTACTTGAATTTTCTCCAAAAATCATAGTTGCACTTAGTTAAATCATAGTTATAGTTTATAAAATTTCATAATTGCTTGGTTAAAAATATTGATTGTGTGTATTCAGTTTAAGCTCGAATTGGTTGAAATTAAGCTAAAATATAAATCCTTGTGGGAACGATACTCTTTTACTTACTTTTAGTATTACTTGTCAACAAAATCATACGCCTGCAGGATTTCACCGAACATGAGCCCACAAACTATTTGAAGCTAGGAAATGCTTATGATTTTCGAATATCGCTAAGATCTTCAAAATACGTTCATTTATGAGCAGGTCTTCAATAGGTTGTGTACTGAGGTGACGACCTACAAGGAAATAGAATAAGAACCTCGAATCAATAAAATGCATTATGTAAGTTATTACTATGTGAAACTCACCGTGTGACTATACTAAAGGAAACCTACAATTCTCCGACGAAACCAAATCTCCTGACATCAGAAAATATGACCCTTTCCAGCCCTTATCTTTGGAGTTAAGACCAACTATCAACCGCTTGGTTTTTTTCCTCACATTTAAAGAAAACTGACATTTCTTTTTGTCATGCTCCCTTATGAAATATCCATATAATAGCTCCAGTATACCAAACGTAATATCATGTCGTTCAGTAAGGATTTGGAGAGCCAAGAGTAATCGCCAAAAATTGGGCATAAGTTGACTTGGTACAATTTTGAAATACTATAACACCATTGCGACTATATGGAGAATTGGGAACCAAAAGCTGTCTTTGAAAGGCAACTCGTAAAAGAACGTCCAACTCGAAACGTTCCATGACACTTTTTCTTGTAGTCGCGGTAGACGGAGACGAACAGATATGAAAACACCATAGGTATCTTGAAATCTTATCAAGGCAACTTCTTTCAGGTGGCTTGGTATGTTACCCGTAAACAAAATATCAACCCTGACTGGACGGCTCCACTCAGGAAAACCTAGTCCAAGGTCTCCATCGTCAAGACTTGGACCAGCCGAATTACTATCTACGCGAATGCTTTCAGGATCAGACTTGTGTAATCATTTAGCTAAAAGTTGCCGTTCGGATGGACATGTCGACTCGTACCTCTGTCAAGCCAAAATCTGGATGGATCAACAAAACCATCTCTTTCTGCTTCGTTCATGTCACCATACAATAATCACCCTCCTCTATTCTTTTTTAGAAAACAACTATTCCCTATTGACCTAACTCTTATATGGATCAAAACTCCAAAAACATTAAATCAAACCCCATCAACTACTCATAGATATACGAAAAAATAGAAGACATTCGAATATCAAAGTAAAAATCTGAAGAAAAAAAAATAGAGCACTCACCAAAATCACAAAAGATCTTCAAGTTTGCTGAGGCCAAATGAAAAGAGATGAATGAAGTCTTAAAATTCTAAGAAATGCACGTTCAACAAAAAGAAGAAATAACTCCAAAATTCGTCTAAAAACACCAACCAAATGCGTACACTCAACCATTTGGATCGACACGCCTACCATCCGATTAATTCCTTAAGTGCATTATTCCGCATTGTCTAGCTAGATCACTTGATCAAAAATTTCACCGACACTTCATTAAAAAAAATAATTAATTTTACCGCTCAACAAACTGACGTGTGGAAATTAAAGTGCAGGCATGAACAAAATGCACAAATGACATGCATGCCAATTCTTTGCCAGCAAAGGATGGGTATCTTGATAATATTTTTACTCAGTAAACACTTAGCCCATAATGAATGCTGAGATCTAAATAACCACCTAGATCTTTATGGAGAATGTATCAATGAGATCCTGTAGTCTCCTAAATTCCAGTCCACCCTCCTTAGTAAGAATACAAAGATCATTTCATCTCCTCCAATGTAATCTATGTGCATCGTCTCTAGAGTCCCAAAGGAACCTAGCAAATATGCCCTCTAACTTCTTCAAGATAGCCTTGGGAGGCTTTGTAATCTGAAGAAGATGGAGATGAATAGAGGATAGCACTGATCGAATCAAAGTAATCCGTTCTCCAAAGGATAGGAGCCTTGAGGCCCATCCAAAAATCATACTCCGGACTTTCTAGACTAAGTCATCATATAAGAAGATCTTCCTGGCTCCTTTAGATAAAGGAACACCAAGATAAGTGAAGGGCTGCTGCTGATGACAAAACTCTGTCAGATTCTCTAGCCTGTGTATCTGACTAGTAGAAAATCTCCTAAGTAAGATAATCCGCTTTTATCTCTGCTCACCAACTGCCATGAAGCCTCTTCATAGTGCTCAATACACTGTAATACTCGTCTGATGGACTGCTTCTGGCTATTGGCAAAAATAATCATATCATCTATAAAGGACAAATGAGAGATAAGAGTATCACCTCCATGTATGTATGCCATCGAAGGAATATGCTGATAATGTTGAGTGAGTAGTCATGAAAAATAATCTGCAGCAATAATAAACAGTGATGGAGATATGAGATCACCCTGTCTGAGCCCATGAGATGATAAGAAAAAACCACATGGTCTGTCATTAAGTAAGACCAAGAATCAACACTATGAAATATACGAATATGAAATATACATTCGTATCTGATCAATCCAAAGAGTATCGAACCCAAAATCCTCCAAAATTGATATTAAGAAGCTCCAATCCATGCATTCATAGGCCTTAGCCATATCAAGCTTGAGGATAACATTACCCCCTCGTCCTTTCGTATCAAGTGTATGTACTAACTCCTATGCAAGGAGGACATTATTTCCAATGAGCCGTCTCAAGATAAATCTGGTCTGAGGAGTTGAGATGATCTGAGGTAGTAAAGTACTCAGTCGCGAGTTCATCAGCTTTGTAATCAACTTATTAAACATTGTACATAAGTTGATAAGACGAAACTTGACCACCTACACGCATTATCCTACTTTGAAAGCAAGACAATAGAAGTAGTTGCAAAATCCGTAGGTATGTGCCCTCTAGCAAAGAAGTCCAATACTGTCTAAAAAACATCATCTGATACTATGTCCCAACATACCTGAAAAATTGAGATAAAAACCCATCTGGCCCAACGATATTGTCTGGATCAATACTAAAAATAGCATATTGCACCTCAGTCAAAGTAGGAGTTCGATTAAACTGCAAATTGTCCTCACCGGACACTAATCTATGTGTAATACCAGGTCAAATAGGGTCGATAGGCTGAGGAGGAGTCGACAAAAGCTCCTAGAAAAAAGATACTGCTGAAGGCTGAATAGTCTCAGAAGACTCAAACACCTCGCCTGAAGCTGTAGTAATATACCAGATTATGGCTCGAATACGTCATCCCTGAATTATAGAATGGAAGTATTGAGTGTTATGATCATTCTCACAAGTCCAACATGCCCTACCTTTTGTTTCCAAAAGGACTTCTCAATAGATAAAGTACGATTCAGTACTGCATGAGCCTGATGCAAAGTATCACGATAGGAATGAGAGTAATCTCTTTCATAGTCTAACTCTGCCTTGTCCACCCTACACTCTATGACATGAAGGAGAAGGATCTCTGTCAATTGTTCTGTCTGCCATGTGGGCATTTCCTTCAATCTACTTCTCCTGAATTTTGAAAAGTAATGAACGAATTGTAACGTTTCAAAATTCAGTGAGTACACAACAATATTTTAAAGTTCAATAAATGATCAAAGGCAAAATTGAGTGATAATTGAAACATTTAACTCCCGAGTTAATTTAATGAAGTTACTACTTACTCGTTCAATTTCAAAAAGTTTCCAATCACTCGCACAACTTATCAAACGGTTTCCCATCCATCACTCATTGGGAAAACGGTAGGCTGAGCAGACGAAAAATGTCACATGATGAACGGAATGTATATGTGGCAAAATAACAGTGTTAAAATAATCTATGTCACTAAAATCACACTAGCCAACATGCCTTTAGCTTTAGGTAAACAACATTTCACCAATTAACTTATCTAATATCGAGAGTCCAATATCAAAAAAAAAAAAAAAAAAAAAAAATCCCAAATCAAGTTGAACTCTAATTTTTGTTTGCGTTTTCTTGGACAAAGGTGACCCATAATCACTTACAAAATCTCCAATTGAATTGCACCATACTCGTCTTTTATTTCTTGGACAAAGGTGACCCACAATTTGCGTAAATGGACAACACATCCTTTGTTGAAGAATTCTTATTGAATGTAGAAGAAAGGGTAAACGAAGTGGAGGTGATGTGTAATTTTTATATTAGTACATAAATATTCTTTATTCATGTATTAATTAATAAAAATGGTTTAACTTTTGTTGTCGTATGAATTGTTGGGTTTATTTTTATATATTTTTTCTTGTTATATGAATTCTTGGGCAGTGTTGGACTTGTACGGAAATGTGCATTTCTCTATTTGTCCTTGTTTTATGGAGGCTGCATTCTTCTTTTTGTTGTTTATTTACAGTAAGTGGGTTTATTTTTATATATTTTTTCTTGTTATATGAATTCTTGGGCAGTGTTGGACTTGTACGGAAATGTGCATTTCTCTATTTGTCCTTGTTTTATGGAAGCTGCATTCTTCTTTTTGTTGTTTATTTACAGTAACAAAAGTTTAAAAAGTAAAAACTTGTTGGAATGTCTCACTTTGCTTATCCATTGGTACCATGTTGCCTATTAGCTTTGTTTAATCTTTTATGTTTTGTCCATGTCTGTACCTAAATTTGCAATCAATGTGCTCCACAAACATAAATCGAAGAGTAAATTCAAAATTGTAGATGGCTGAAAATATTTATAGATTGTAGACACATACCACGAGGAAGACGAAGTGGTCATTGCCTGGTTTGCAGTCTAGTGATTCTGAGGACGATGTAAATTATGGTGAATTTGATTTTACAAGAATTCACCTGAACCTGCTGTTGAAGAAGCACGTATAGAAGTCGGTGAAGTAGTGCAAGAGTAAGATGAATCGTATTATCCATCGGGGATTATATATTGACTATTCATCAGGTGAGGAGAACAACTATATGTTCCCTAAATTTGTTCCCGAGAAGGAGATGTTAGATCTCAAGTTTGAAGTTGGAAAAATATTTAAGGACATGGAGTTGTTTAAGAAAGCAATAAGAAACCACGTGGTAGTGATTGGGTACAATTTCAAGTCTAGACTAAATGACGATAGAATGACTCAGACAGTGTGCAAGTTGGGTTGTAAGTACAGGATTTAGGCTTCATTGACCAAGAAGTTGGGTTGCATGCAAGTAAAATCATACACACTCACCCATACGTGCACTAGAAATAGTACGAATAGGCATTACACGGCTAAGTATGTTGTTGAGAGGTATTTAAAAATATTTAAGGTAAAACTAGAATGGAAAACAAAACTAATTAGAAAAGCCGTAAAATAACATTAACAAAGTTACTGCTTGGAGGCTAGAAGATGGGCTAGAAATTTAATTAGGGAGGGTGGTGAACATTAGTTTGGACTGCTTTGGTCATATGCTTTAAATTTGGTAAGGACTAATCTGGGATTTACTTGTAGGATTGTTGTATATGATTCAAAATTTCAAGACATTTATGTATGTCTAGATGCACGTAAAAAAGGATTCAAAGAAGATTGTGGACAACTAATTGGTTTGGATGGTTGTCTTATGAAGGGCACTTTTGGGGGGTCAAATGCTTGCTGGAGTTGCACTTGATGCAAATAGCTTTTTTTAACCTGTTGCCTTCGCTATAATGGAAAACGAGAACACAACTACTTGGAAATGGTTTGTTAGACATTTGTGTGATGATTTGGGCATTGTTAATAGCAATGAGTGGACATTTATAAGTGATAAGCAAAAAAGGTTGCAGAATATTTTATCCACATGCAAAATATATGTTTTGTGTGAGGCACATGTACACGAGTTTTTGTAGACCTGATTTTAAAGGATTGGCTCTAAAAGAATACCTATGGAGGGCTGCAAAATCAACCAATGTTACGGATTACAAGTTTTGGATGGAGGAGGTGGAAAATGATAGTAAACCTGCTTATGATTGGTTGATGAAGAGGCATATAAAATAATGGAGCAAGTCACATTTTATGACTAAAGTGAACAGTGATATACTGCTAAGAAATATGTGAGAGTGTATCAACAGGGTTGTTTTAGAGAAGAGAGAGAAGTTCATTGTTACAGTGTTGTTTGATATCCATGTTAACTTTATGAAGATGATACAACTAAGAAGAGATAAGTAGGGATGGCAAAAAAAAATCCGTCTCTCTGAACCCGCCACGCGCCCCGCCCCGCTTATTCGGGAAATAGAGACAGGTCTGGGGCATGATTTTTTGCCCCGCGACATAGAATACAAATTAAAATTTTGTTAGAAATGGACTAAAGAAAAATCGAACTCGAGTTGAAGTTATAAATTATAAATCTCAACCACTACACCACAATCTCATTCTTGTATTTTTTTTGTTTTGTTGGCTACAAATATTTAAAAGAATATTATTTCTTTTATTTTAATTATTTTTTTCAGTTAAAAAAAACCAAAAAAAAAATTTCGTGGGACGGTTGGCGGGTCAAATGGTTGACCCACCCAGCCCCGTCCCGTCCCGCGAATTCGCGGGTCGTGGGGTAGAGTAAAATTTCGTGGGGTAGGACAAGGCCGACCCGCCCTATTGCCATCCCTAAGAATAAGATGAGGAGAGCAGTCCAAGATTTGTGCCCTAAAATCGAGGAAAAGCTATTGAAAAATATTGAGATTGCTGGAGACAACGAAGTAGAGTAGAACGGATAATCCCAATAGTATGTGACAAGCAAAGATGGTGAATTTGTTGTTGACATTCATGCTCACACCTGGGCTTATAAAAGATGGGATCTCACTGGCATTTCGGCATGTATGTGCCGCTATTATGGACTCTAGAGCTTATCCATCAAAGTAGGTTTACAATTATTATAAGTTACAGACATATATTTGAATTGGTATGAGAATTTTGTCATGCCAATCAATGGAAAAAAGCTATGGCTTGAAGTGGGTAAAAATCATATCAAACCCCCTAGTTGAGTCGTGTCTAAAAGGGGTAAAAGGTAGAAGATAATGAGGCAGTATGAGAAATTTGTGATTACAAAATGAATGGATACTTAGAAAATGAAAAAGAAATGAACTGTGGTAATGACATGCAATGCTTGCAGGTTAACATGGCATAACAAGAGATATCGTGAGCGGGCAAATGCACAACATCAAGTGATTTATTGACTTCTATGCTACAATTTTTCACAATAATTTGTTTTTGCTATTATTGAAATATTATGTTCCTAACTGCAGGATTGGTATGGTCATACAGTAGAACAATCTATTATGACAGTTAGAGTATCAACAACCCACCACAAAAGGGGTATTGAAATATACTAGACGTACAACTATTTTACAAAATATATGCTGCTTTTCAATTAATGAAATTGGTATTTTGTTATATTTACTTCATTTTCTTGCACATAGAGTAAACTTTAGCCAAAGAGATCCAAGAGGAAATCTAATGAAGCTCTCGAAGTCCAACCACCACCATCTCAATTCCAATTTATGCTGGCTCCTAGCATTGGGTTGTTGAATGCTATTACTATCTACAACAAAACTGGACCATCTATTGATGCTTCTATGAGTTCAAGATTCGTCAAGGAAATTGCGTAGCTTCAATTAATGTTATTGAAGTTCAGACTCAAAGCATGTCTGTGGACAACATGGTTGAAGATCTCGTACAAGCAGAACGACAAGAACAAGATAAGCAGATAGATGATAGAGCTAGAAATAAAAAGAGATTGAAAAAATAATGATGTACTCAATTGTCAATAATGTAATATAATCTTTGGGAACTTCTCATGAATCTTTTTGAACATCTACATGGTTCATTTTGCAATGCTAGAATCTAGAGATGTGGATAAGACATGGCAGATTTTGGTTTGCTTCCCAAGTCTTTGATTAGTCTGTGGCCCAATTTGTTAAGCACTGATTCAGTATGACTATTGTAGCATTTAACTATCTTGTAATTATGTGCAGGCATGTGTCCACTTTAGTCGTGGTCGATATTCAAATTGGCAAAAAAACAAACCTTTGACCTTTTGCTTGGTGAAGTAATGATGTAATGAGAAAAATATCTTATGAGTTTCCTATGTATTGCTAAAAACTTCAAAGGTAAAGAATAATAATTGTTCTTTGGAACACAACAACCAAGATAAAAATAAATTTACATACATCAAAACACAAGTTGCACTAAAACAATCCATTCTGCACCAAATGTTTTACCTCATCCCCACTACATGATCCACTGGTGCTTGTACATCAATTTAACCTTTTATTCATCACCCGTGCTTGAGAAACTGATAATATGAAGAAGAATTCCAAGCCTAAACGATTTATGAGGTAGTAAACACAATGGCAAATGGTTATGTGGTGGTTTTATAAATATTATCCAATGCACAAATCAACAATCAAAATACAGAAAGCCTAAGACAAAGACAAAGACAAAGACAAAAACAAGGACAAAATAATAAACACATGGTACAAATCAACCACCAAAAACAGTGTTCAAAGCCAACTCTTACATTAATACTTAAAATCAACCATCAAAATACAGATTGTTGACTGTAGCATTTTTCACCAAAAAAAAAAAAAAAAAAGAAAAGAAAATTGAACCACAACAATTTTTCACCCAAACACCTGACCAATTCCTTTTCCTCATACAATTTAGAACAACAATTTGTGAATTAAGCCACCGAGCGTAAACACTTCTAAGGCACTTTGATGAAACTTCACCAATCTTTGCATCTTGTGCTCTACATTGCCGTTGTTGTTTGCCTTCTGTAAAAGTCCATGGATTACTTTCTTATAACGTGGATGGGATGTGGATCTATCCAAAATAAGTAATCACAAGCATCCGGTCGTTCATAGAAGTTGCAACCCTGGAATCTTCTACCTAGATTGTTCTTCGTCCACGAAGTCCTTGTAACAGATGTTTGTCTACAAAAACACACTGTCCCATGTGAGAATTGAGAAGTGGCTGACGAATTTTCAATTGCAATTGATAAGTAAGTGATAATGAATTGAATAGAATTTAGGGTTTCACTTCAAAGGTTTTAACTTTTGGTTCTGATTTAGAGGAATTTTGTTTCGAAGAAATTAGGGTTCATGTCGTTTGGGGAATTTCAGTTTGCTGGAGGGTTTATTTCAGAGATCACTTTTTATCTTTTGAATAAATTGTATACCCATTTTCACGATATTAGATAAGTTAATTGGAGAAACTGTTTTTACCTTAAGCTAAAGGCGTGTTTGACTAGTGAGATTTTCGTTACGTAGATTATTTTAAAGCAGTTATTATGCCATATATACATTCCGTTCGTCATGTGGCATTTTCTATCTGCTTAGCCTACCATTTTTCCAATGAGTGGTGGACGAAAAATAATTTGGACACTTGGGTGATTGATTGAAAAACTTTTCAAATTAAGTAAGTAAATAGTAACCTAAAATTAGTTTGATAGCCTTTCATTTTATTAATCTTTTTTAACTTCCAAATCTTTTCTAAATAAAAACATTTTAATTTCATTTATAGTCTCCCATTTGATGCTGCCAAATCAGTGGCACAATATTTCTAATTTCTAATTGGAAAATAGCTTATATGATCTTTAATATTTCAAAAACGTAAGGAATATACCTATAAATTTAAAAAATAGCACCAGACATATCTAATATTTGAAAAAATAGATATGATAGGTTCTTTATGACGAAATTGTTCCCTTATTTAAATAAAAAAATAAAAAACTAGAAAAAAAAAAAAAAAAAGAATAGAAAAATAACCAAATATACCTTCCCAAAAATTAAAAAATAACAAAGAAGCCATCTTTTTTTTTTTTTTAATCAAACTCCAAAATCCATTACCACCCCAAACCCCAAAAATCCCAAAATCCACCATGTTCGGTTTGAGATTCTCATTCTTTTTATAATTTTGAATTGCCAAAATTAAAGTTACATGTGCTTCCATGTTTGGTTTCTTGAATTAATCTTGACTATTTTAGAATTATGTGATTTTTCTCCTGCAATTTCAATGTATTTTTAATTGCATTTGTGAGGAACCCTTGGACTTGGTGAAAATAATTTAACTTAGGATAATTGGATGGTGTTTTCAGAATTTAACCCTTAGCATTTTCTAGGCTACGCCACCAATTCGCTGCCGAAATTCTCCCGAAAACCACCAATGAATTGACATATCTCAAGGGACCACCGACCAAATGTTCATCTTCTCTCTTCTCTTTTGAGCCTCTCGATAAGAAGCTGACAATCTAATTTCGATGAATACTTGGAATCAGGAAGTCCTTTCATCATCTTCTTAAAATCCAGTTAGTACATCCATATCATCAGCAAAAGAAATGGTCATCTTCAGGGACTGTACAACACCATTATTACCAAGTTTTGACTATTGTAAAACCAAACCTAGACCATCGAGATCTGAGTCAAACAAATACTTAGGTCTGGGCGTCGGGTGGATCGGTCCAAATATTGAAATACCTGAAACCACCCGTTATAGTTCGAGTATTTCGTAAATAGAACCATTCGGTTCCACGTATTTATTGAAACCAAACCCGAACCGGAACCATCGGTTCGGGTTTGGGTTCGGTTCTACCCATTTTTTTTTAAAATCGTTAGTAGATAACATGTTTTGAAAAAAAATTAAAAATTGTAAACCCGTTAACATTAATGTATTTTAGATATTAAAACAATTTATGAAAGATATAAACATTGACGGGAAGAATAAACACCAAAATTGCGAACTCATAAATTATGGTTAGAACAAGAAAAATTACCTCTTAAAATTGAGAATTTGTTTCGGTTACAGATGAATTTCATTTTCGCCGTTTCACTGTGTGTTGAGCGAGAGAGAAATGAGCAAAAGTGCAAGACACACGACAATGTTTGTATTGAGTATCTAAGTAAATAACAATTAAAAATTTGAGATTTAAGTAATTAGAATTGGGTCAATTAAGTTTGAGTTTAAGAGTGGTAGATTTTGTATTTTTTGTTTGGATATTGGAAATTTGGACTCTTGTCTTTGGTATGGTGGTGTTGGATTGTGGGTCATTGGGTTAGGGTGAATAAATAGTAAAAAATAAAAATTTTATAAAGAATGGCAAATTCGGTTCCAATTGGGTACCCACAGTTCTAGTTTAAGAACCAAGAACCGACTCGAACTTAGTCGGTTCTCAGTTTCGGTTCTTAATTTTATTTTTTTGGAACTGGACTGAAACCTTCGATTTCGGTTCAGTTTCGGTTCGAGAGGTTCGGTTCCGGTTAAATAGCCTACTTCTACAAATACTTGACTTGCTGCACCCAGCTCCAGTTGTGTGTGATGATAACATCTTATCCCAGTTCAACTACTCCATTTGAAGTTAGAATACAAACCATGGTCTGCATGCTGGATGTGTGCCTCTTTAGCTCTTTCACAATTTTGGAACCCAAGTTGATAGCCCCCACTTAACCAAACAATGGTGCCTGAACTAAAGGCCTCATCAAGGACACTATCGCCAAGACTTCACATATGAAATTGGAATTTTCTTCTAGTTATTTATATGAAAGACTGGTTTGGAATAGTGGATTTTTGGAATTTTTTGGCAATGATGGATTTTAGATTTTGGAGTTTGATAAAGAAGATTGTATCTTTGTTATTTTTTGTTTGAAAGGTGAGAGTGGGGTAGTCTCTATTTCGCTGGCAGCGCATGGTAGGGGTTCGATTCCTACCTTTGGTATGGAAGAGGCTCCTTGCAAGTGTAGTTAAAAAGCAAGCTTTCAATCCTGCTCCACTGATGCACATCTTGCGATTTACATCTTCCACCAAGGCTCCATGGCAGGGGTGGTGGGGGCCCTCGAAGTTGGGGTTCAACCTTTATTTTTCTATTCTTTTATTTTATTTTATTTTTTAGAACAATTTTGTTATAAAGGACCTACTATGTATATTTTTTCAAACTTTAGATATGTTTGGTGCTATTTTTTTTTTTTAGAACAATTTTGTTATAAAGGACCTACTATGTATACTTTTTCAAACTTTAGATATGTTTGGTGCTATTATTAAAAGTTAAAAGTATATTGTTATGTTTCTGAAAGAAAGATTGAGTACTTCCCTTCCTAATTTGTATCAGTTTTGCTCTTTGAATTCTACAACACCATTACACCACACGTGCAACTTTTCCACCAGCTCCACCTTCAAATTCCCCTTTCATCAAAATAATCGGTTCCGTCGATCAAAGCCCTCAATCTCCATGAGAGAATCGCATCGATTATCTGTCCATCTCGCCCTCAGCGGTGGCGCAGGTTTAATATATATCTACCATGATAACAATAACATGCTCGAGTTTCAGTTTTTTTGGACAATTTTTTGAAGTGAACAAAACTCAATTCCAAACCCAGTACAGATCCATGATTTGAGATGGATTTGATAAATTATTTCAAGCAATAATTCTTTGTATGTTTCTTTTCTTGATGCAGTTGCCGATATGTTGTTGTGGAAGAATTGGTTTGGGAGTGCTGCTCTGCTTATCGGTTCCACCGCCCTTTGGTTCCTATTTGAAAGAGCCGGCTATAATCTCTTATCATTTATTTCAAATGTCTTATTTTTGCTTGTAGTGATCTTGTTCTTCTGGGCCAAATCTGCGTTACTTCTCAATAGGTAGCATAAATATGGATGGAATTACGTACATCAGTATGTCGGATTACTGCTTTTTAAATTCTTTCCTGATTTGTCACTGTACTGTCCTTAGCTGATAGCTGAAGTTATGTTTGGCTAGAAGTTATTTCATTATTACGAATTTAGGATTGACAGAAACTGCTTATGGGTTATTAGTTAAATATGGTAGACATTTGTTTCGTGTGCTTGCCCTCTTGTTTGTCTGATGGTGGGTTTTTTTTATATGCAAATGATGTAATTAGTATTTATTTACTGGAATCTTAAAGTTTGATTAATAGATTTTCTGTGATTTTAGACCTCTGCCTCCTGTCCCTAATCTGGACATTTCTGAGGAATCTGTTGTGAAAGCTGCTGACGAGATGCGAGTTTGGGTAAATCGAGCATTATCCATTGTACATGACATTGCCATCGGTGGAAACTTGGGACTCTTTATTCAGGTTGTTTACACATTTTAATTTGTTATTATCCTCGTGTAGGTAAGATTTATTGGCCTTAATTGTGCATATGACTAACTGAGGTTATTCTCCGTGCAATGTGGATTTTGCTTCTAGGTTTTTATAGTTTTGTGGGTTATTTCCTACATTGGAAGTTTCTTCAGCTTCCTTACCCTGGTGTACATTGGTCAGTATCTGCTGGATCTCTGTGTTTTTTTCTCATATTTTTTAGCTGTAATGTGGGTTTTTGTTGTTATTATTGCAGGGGTTCTTCTTAGTTTATCAGTACCTCTGTTGTATGACAAATACCAAATGCAAATTGATGAAAAGCTGATTATAGCACATAAGATTATTCAGACACAGTACCAGAAAATTGATGAACAAATATTGAGAAAGATTCCATTGCCTTCAAACAATGTTAAGAAGACCCAATAGATTCAGTGTAATTTCCTCACCCTCGGCTATCTATCTCTTCCCCCTTGTGACTATAGTTCTTGTGTGTATCATTTATCGTGTGTTTATGTTCTCGACAGAGTCCTCAAGTGCTCTTGTGCATGCATTCATGTGTCATTTTCCTTGGCTAACATATTGTGAACACATGCGTGTGAGTCGTATGGTTTAATTTCACAAAACTTGTGTAAATTGCCAAATAATTGATCTCAGCTGGTATTTCAAAACATTAAAGGAAGAAGCCTTGCTGCTGAATTTTTTTTTATAGTTCGCTGGGTTGATATGCATGCCTTGCTACGACTACATGATCAAAACAGGCCATGCATATTTTTATCAACTGTTGATACATACAATTACCCTATTTTTTGGGGGTTAAACATAAATCTCAAGGTGCAAGAATGTGATCTTCATTAGGATATTTTTGTTCTTTCTTTGTCTCCCCAATCAATTAGATTTAAATGAAAAATGTTATAAGGGTTGCCGTTTTAAGGACCAAGGCTTGTAATATAGGAACAAAGGCCCAAGAATGGCTATATGGCACCGCTAATGATAAGTTAATAAAATATTTAAAATGTGTTGCCTTTGCACATC
Organism: Forsythia suspensa; assembly: GCA_023638005.1. Classification (NCBI taxonomy): domain Eukaryota; kingdom Viridiplantae; phylum Streptophyta; class Magnoliopsida; order Lamiales; family Oleaceae; genus Forsythia; species Forsythia suspensa. The sequence continues at coordinate 29,113,855 of CM042670.1, read as the reverse complement.
TTTTATTTGCTTTTGACATCTTCTGTGGTAAACCTTTTGCTGATCCTATTGGTTTGGCTTGTCTAAAACAAGTATCTTCCTAGCAAATAATTGTGAGAATCATAATGAATAGCCAGTCTTTTCTTATAGACTTTTCATAAGTTCCTAATACACTTTGGGTGTGTTTGGCTCACCGTAATACCTAAATTAATCCGGTCAACTTCTACTATTATATGTTGACTGGATAAAATAATCCAAGGATGGGTTAGGGGTGAATTAGAATCACTTAAACACTAACCATCATCATAATTAACTTCAATCTTTCTTTTTATTAATTGCAAAAAGAAAAGCAAGAAACAAAAACACAAATCAAAAGTCTAAACAAAAAACAAGAATTTGTAAATTTACTTGTTCGTAAATGGGTATGTTTTGAAAACAAATAATTTTTTTAATTGATCAAAATTAAAAATAAGTAGGTAAGAGTTTCTTTTTAAGAAATGTAACTTTTTTTACATAGAAGTAAGGAAAGTAAGTTATCCAAATGTGAAATAACTTTATTTTTTCTAAGCTTCTTTTAGAAAAAAATAACTTTTTACTTAAAAGTAAATAAGTAAATTTTAAAATAAATATAGTTTTGTATTAATCAAAGTTAAAAATGAGTAAGTTACTTATTTGACACTAACGTATTTAAAAGAATAACTTTTTTTACTTAAAAGTAAGTTATCCAAATATGTTCGTAGATAAAAACTAAATTTACTTGCAAGTAAATAAGTAAGTTTTTTTGTTAATCAAAGCTAAATATAAGTTACTTATTTTGACACTATCTTAAGAATTATTTTTAAAAAAAAAAAATTTTCTACTTAAAAGTAAAGGAAAAAGTAAATTATTCATATATATTTGTAGAAAAAGATTTACTTGAAAGTAACTTTACTATTTTCTAAGCTTATTGAAAAGTATTGTCATAAATTATTTATTTTTCATTACCTATACTTTCTTCTAATACGGTGTAGCCGTATTATAATAATACACCACAATCCACTTTAATATAATCTACCCTAATCCTCTCGCTCCTAATCTATCCCCCCTGATCCAATACAGCGTTCCAAACGCTCCCTTTGTGTTTTACAATCAGTTTTGTTGTAGCATCTATGCTCTAGCTAATTGTGCCCCTTCCAAGTATAGCTAATTGTACCCCTTCCAAGTTCTAAAGCTTCTTAGGGATTAAGTGCAAAACGAAGCAGTCTCTTCATCAGACAAACTGCATTTTATTTTCAGAATAAAAAGCTTATAGCTCTACAACAAATTAAGTATACAAAATTCATCACTATATTTTTACTCGTTATTCAATATGATATAATCAATTAAGAAAATTAAACCTACAATAATATGATTGTAGCACATATATTTAAGCATAATGATTAATGTGGTAATCATACGCCCACCTCTTTCGTTATATGTACATCACATACTGAAACGTAAAATCAAGTAAGAAATAATTAAATGTTGTAGCTTTGAACATTTTATGGGTTCTTTTCCAGACTATATTTAAGTAAGTATGGGAAGGATTGCCAAGTGATTTCTTGCTCTTGATAATTAATTATAACACTCTGTTTTCCATTGTTTGTTTAAAATAGTTGTAATACTATATTAGTTTTTATTCTTGATCTTTGCCTTATAGAGGCATAGAAATTTTTTATTATACAATAATATGTGCTCTTTGCATAGTTATAGCGCCATGGAATATTGAAGTTCTAAAGCCTCTTAGGGAATAAGTACAAATTGAAGCAGTCTCTTCATCAAACAAACTGCATTCTCTTGATCAAACACTGCATTTTGTTTTCAGAATAAAAATCTTATAGCTATACAATTAGCAAATTAAGTATAAGAAATCCATCACAATATCTGTAAGAGTTATTCAATATGATATAATAATTAAGAAAATTAAACCTAGAATAATATAATTGTAGCACACATATTTAAGCTTAACGGTTAATGTGGTAATCATATGCCCCACTCTCACGTTATATGTACACCACATACTGAAACATAATTAATTGATAATCAAATAACTATGGGAAGGACTGCCAAGTGATTATCTTTCTTTTGATAATTAATTGTAATACTCTGCTTTCCATTGTTTGTTTAAAACAGTTGTTAACACAAAGAAAATATTTGATTTTGGCTATTTTTCTACCCTGTTTTGCTTTGAAGCCTCCAAAAGCGTAAGAAGCACGCTCTTGAAGCTCTGCTCCTCAAACATGAAAAAAGTCCAAATGCTGTGCTTCTTTGCACTGTATCTCCAGGTGCACAATTTTAACAACTAAGGCCTTTCATTTTGATGGAGGTGTAGTCACATTTCGGCTATGCACCTAGAGGCCTTGGTTCTCTGCTTCTCTTTGTAAACTTAAAAACTATCAGTTGTTGGATGTTGGAGGGATGCAGCCTTAGTTGTAGTTCTGCCAACAATATCAAGGTGTCACAGTATTTTCATTTCATCTCTCTCTCTCTCTCTCTCTCTCTCTCTCTCTCTCTCTCTGTGGTGTCTGTTTATGTGTGCCTCAGTCATTCCATCTTTCTCACAGATCTTAAAATATCAATGTAGTGATTCATGGTTTCTTCAATTTTGTTTGTACCCTATACTGGAAAGATGGGAAGAGCTATATTGTAAAAAATATCACTCTTTAATTCTTTAAAGGAGATATTTTAACAGAGAGGTTTTGTAAGCTTGACATTGCTGAAATGATGCAAACGTCTCAATTGTTGGAGTTACTAATATCATCCTTTTTTATTCATAAACACAATGCCAAATTCAGTGAAATTCTTATTAAAAAATATTTTTGAAATATGTATGCAGAAGATTGATAAGGAACTTCTAGTTGATTTGAATCCTTGAATAGTTGTATGCTTTGCCAAACACCAGTTGCTGATCTATATTATGTAAAATTTTGAAATCTTGGAAAGTATAGCCTTGACACATAATCTAATTTTTATCAGACAAACGAGTCTATTGGTTCTTCGGATAGTTGTTTCTTGAGAAGCTTCCGTTGATACTTAAATCTAAGTAACATATCAAAGGCTTTTTATCCTGGGTGTACGAAGGAGAGAGAAACAGACGGTTGGAATGTGAACGGCCTTGGTCCACACCTGTGTCTGGGGTACAATAATCTCTCGTCATTCACTGGGATCTAATTGCATGTTTTCCTTTAGGAGAAAAGGAACTTAATGGTGTTCTTCAATGAGTTTCTTCCCTCGTCTTGAACCCATTTTTCCGTAGAGATTACCCTTCATTTGATTTGCTTTTTGGATGGATTGTAAAGACTGGTTTGGTCAATTGCGTGCAATGCAATATCAAAAATTTGGAGTGGATACTTGTGAAAACTGGGTCATTTTTTTATGAAATAGATAAAACAGGGGTGTTCTTTCTGTTGTGCCCTGTTAATTTGTTGATCATGTTATGGAGTTTCCACTTTTTCGTTTGATGGGTTCCGAATTTGATGTTCCCTGTTAAAAATCATGAAGGTACATGCATGAGATCTTAGAGGTTTGTGAATTGCAAAAGTCCTTGAAATGCACAGGGGGGTGAATATGCACATTATAGTTTCTCTCTTGACATGTATGTTTGTCCAAAGGTATTGCATTTGTATATTGCTTTGTCAAGCCAAGCTTCAACTGAGGTGCTGTTTGATCTACTTCTCTTTTCTTTTCGCGACAAGTGAATACTTTGCAGATAATATTGTAGACGAGATTCATCTTAAAGCATCTATTAAATATGAAAGTTTTATTTTGAATTTGACCAGATCCTGAGGTGCAAACACTTGTGTTGTCCTTTCTATGCTTGTGGTTCCTCCAATGTAATGATGTGGAACCTAGAATATTTTAGAATATTGATGCCTTTTATCAGCTGAGATGTAGGAAAGAGTAAACAAATGCAACGGTTTAGGGCTGACAATTTTTGGTTTTCTGGTGTGATCCGCTACTTAGTGATTTGTGAATTTCTCTAATATGGGGAATATTTTTGCAGGTATCATTTGCTAGTTGCTGAGCATCTACATTGCATACCATTAGTTCTGGGAACCAACAGAGCATGATTGCCATCTCATCAATGGTTTACCGAAGAGGCTAATTGAACATTGTTTATAAGGCTTGTAACTCATTAATCAAATTTTGCGTACTTTCTAACCCAGTTGACCTTTTCCATGCTTCATCAACTGGAATGTCGAAACAGGTTTTGTGATTTTGGTCGAAAGTTAATCAAACGGGGATCTGCAGCTTGCTTATTTCTGTGAATGCCAGAAGTTTAAATTGGATGGTTAGCTTTGTAAGGTGTGATTCTTTTATAGATTTTGTGCTTTAAAAGAACCCCCATATTGAAATCGAAATGGGATTCTCTTTTGCAATTTTGGGAGATTTATTGAGTTTGAAATATGATGTCTCTTCATTTTAGCTGTAAAATTATCTTGAACGCTCGCAGTTTGGATGCCAGTTATTCATAAAATTAACGAACTGAACGTAAGAAAAAATTCAACAGTGCAAATTCATGTGCATGTTGGTGTATAAAGTTGATGCAATATATACACTTTAACTTCCTTTTCCAAATACTCTTAGCTTCGGAGAACTAGAACAATACAGCATTCTTTTTTCTCATTGAGGATTGTGAAAATGGAACCATTGGCAAAAAAAGAACCAGATTGACCTAAATCAAAGGAGTTTAGTTTTGATCCAATCTATTTATGTTATACTTCAAAATAAATTATGAAGTGTAAATTGTTGTGTAAATTTTATTGTTTTGTTTTCCCACGTTGGTGATGGTCACCGACCGTAGGGAGGTTTATTCCGCTACAAGCACAAAAAAATACTTATTTGTCTGTCACTACGTCTTCATCTTTCTTAAACCAGAACTCATCTCTCTCTCTCTCTCTCTCTCTCTCTCTCTCAATTTCTCCATTTCTCTATATTCTTCTCCATATTCTTCAAAATCAAACCCTCTTCAAACAAAACTCTCAATCTTCAACAACTCCAATGCATTAAAATTCTCTATGGTCGGATCTCACCGCAAAGAAAAGCGGTATACTAGTTATTTTGAATAGATATTAATACACGTAATTTTATCACGATTGTAGAGAGTTTCTCTGCTACGGAAAGAAAAAACATGTCCGTGTGTCACTACGTCTTCAATTTCATTTTGCTGTTCAATTATCTTCTTTAACGGGCCATTTTTAAAATCTGCTCATCTTTTCAATCCATATATTTCAATCGATTATCTTTCTCTATCGATCATCTCAAAAATATGTTCACCGACTCAATCCATTATCATAATAAAAACTATAGTCGGATTCTACCGCAAAAGAAGCGGTATACTAGTCTAAATTATGATTTAATTGAGATTATATATATACATAACTTTGCAACCAGAATCAAATTTTGGTTTTGAGCTAAAATTACAATTTAAGTTTGAGCAAACAAGCTATTAGTCACCCAACTAACTGTATATCCATATTTGAGCGGCATCTCCCGGAACCAAAACAAGGATCAGTCCTCAAATCTAGCAAATCCATGGGGCTCTCAAATTCGACCCATAAAAATGAAGCCCAGCCCACAAAACAAATCTTCATTTTATCCGGCCAGAGCAACATGGCGGGGCGCGGCGGCGTTGACAGCCACAAGCATTGGGACGGCGTCATTCCGCCGGAATGCTCTCCAGATCCTTCTAAAATTTTCCGACTAAATGCTCACCTCCGTTGGGAAGTGGCGCGCGATCCCCTCCACCAAGACATTGACGTCAAGAAAACATGCGGAGTTGGGCCCGGAATGTCGTTTGCCAACGCCGTGAAGGAGCGGGTTGGGGTCGTCGGGCTGGTGCCGTGCGCCGTAGGTGGGACAAGAATTAAGCAGTGGGCGCGCGGAACTCATTTGTACGAGAACATGGTAAAGAGAGCAAGATCGGCGGCTCACGGCGGCGAAATTAAGGCGTTGTTGTGGTATCAGGGAGAGAGCGATACGACGTCGCATCATAATGCTGATTGCTATAAGGAGAATCTAGAGAAGCTTATTGACAATGTGCGTGCTGATTTGCATTTGCCATCTCTTCCAATTATTCAGGTCAGGGAGCAATTATTGTCATTAAAATCCACCAGTGTTTTCAAAAAACAATGTCCCGGATTCTTTTTGTAGATTATTGCAACGAGTAGTGAGCTCTCATGACAATTGTTACGACCCCATCAAATAGAATTCACTCTATATAATTTAACGACATTAGACACAATTAGGATCGTCACAGAATTAAGAGTAATTTCTTATATATTTCATGATATGTTATAGGTGGCAATAGCATCAGGAGAGGGCAGATTCATTGAGAAAATCAGAGAAGTGCAGAAGGGAATTGAGCTCCCAAATGTTATATGCGTAGATGCAAATGGATTGGAACTCAAGGAAGATAATCTTCATTTGACAACACAAGCCCAAGTAGAATTGGGCCATATGTTGGCTGAAGCTTATCTCACCCATTTTCTACCCCACTCCTCTCATACTTGACTTTGAAGCAATCAATTTGTTGTAAGTGTGATTTGTTCAAGTTATAAAGCCTTTGAAGAAATTATCTTCATTTTGACAATCTTAAATCTTGTAAAGCGTTCAAAAGAAAATGATCGAGTGATGGTACCCTTCACCATAACACTAGGGCTTGTTTTTTGAGTTTGGACTAATAGCATGTAGCTTTTCAAGTTGCTTTTTTGGAAGTATATAGAAAAGTACTTTTAAAAATGTTGTAGTGATGGTGCCCTTCACCTTCATTTTCTTTATCCATGTCTAGTGTTCGAAAATTTTGAGTCATATAACTGACTGTCTATTACTAGCAATTTCGATTTAATGAGTTGCATCTAGTAGTCCAAATGGAGGACATGTTAAAGTTATTTTTAACGAGGATAAAGTAAATATTTTGTTGATTTTAGATAAAAAAAACTTTTTTTTTTTAGACAAAAGAGTAAGGGAAAATAATATATTTGATTTTCAACCTTTCAAAATCGTAAATGATATACTCATAATCTTTGAAAAGGGTAACGGGCATCTCTAATGTTTAAGGAAAATAAGTATCGTAAGTCCATTATGATGAAATTGTCATTTCTTTTAAATAAACAAAAGGGAAAAAAAAAAAAAAAGAAAAAAATATAACCAAATTTATCTACGAAAATGAAGAATAACAAAGAGATCATCTTCTTCCTTTACCATCAACCACCATCTACTCTACTATAGTCATCTTTCACCCCAATTCCTCCACATTACCTAAACTCACAGCTGCCACCACTACCTGTTGCCGCCAATACCATCACCACCATTTTTCCCGAGAGAGAGAGAGAGAGAATGGCAAAAAATGGGAGATCCCCCTATGGTTCTACCATTTTTATACATACAAATATATTGTTTATAATAATCTACTTTTTATACAATATTCAGACATATTTATGTATTTAAGTACTTGAAATTTGATGCTGCAAAAAAGCATCATTATTTCATAGAGATGCTTGGGGCGGATTTTTTTTCTGGAGGGGGGATGGGGAGAGTCTGGCCCACCTCGAGGAAAAAGTCGCTTTTTTAAAAAATAAAATAAATTCTTAGTAATAGTCCGTGCAAATTTTTATTTTTCCAAAGTAGTAATTTGACTCAAAAAATTCAATGGATCCACCTCCGGATGCTTGTAGATAGCAGTGATTGACTATATCGTGGTGGTCGGATGATGGCGATGGCTAGTTTCGGTGAGTTTAGGAAATGTGGGTGGTTGTGGTGGAATAAAATTATCGATAAGGTAGGTGGTAATTGGGGGTGAAGGAAGAATATAATCCATTTGTTATTCTTTATTTTTTTAATGATACATTTGGTTATTTTTTATTCATCTTTTGTTTTTTAGTTTATTTAAAGGGAAAGACAATTTCGTTATAAAGGATCTGTCATCTATTTTTCTCAAGCGATGGAGATGTTTAGTGCTTTTTGAAAAATGTGAATATATCTATTACGTATTTTGAAAGATTAAGAAACAAATATACAATTTTCCAAAAAGTAAGGTGGTGTTCTCTTTGAGTTTCTGTTTTGTGTTTTGAGTTTTGAATTCATTTTGTATTTTGTGTTTTGAGTGCTTGTTTTGAGATTTTTGAAAATGCGTTCTTTTTGAAATTTTCGAAAATTGTTTCTGAAAACAGAAAACTTTAAAATGCGTTTCCTTGAATTTTTTAAAAAATTTGGACTTATTTAGAATTAAAAATATTTAAAAACAATTAAAAACGATTCAAAATAATTATTGTTTGAATTAAAAACATTTCAAAAATTTGGAATTATTTAGAATTCAAAACAATTATTAATTCAAAATAATTCAAAATAATTAAAATCAATTATTTGGAATTAAAAATATTGTTTTAAACGATTAAATATATTTAAAAACAATTATTGTTGGAATTAAAAATATTTAAGTTCAATTAAAATATTTAAAACAATTTAAAACATTTAAAAACATTTAAAAACAATTATTGTTGGAATTAAAAATATTTAAAAACAATTACAAATAAGTAATAACAATTAAAAACTTGGAATTATTTAGAATTACAAATAATTATTAATTAAAAACAATTAAAAATATTATTTTTGGATTTAAAACAATTAAAAACAATTATATTTGAAATTAAAACAACTATATTAATTCGAAGCAAAGACAAAGAAGCCACGCATTTGGAGAGTTGAACCCCTGACCTCCTTGTTGGAAATAGTGTGTGCTAACCATTTTGGCAAGGAACAACTTTTTGTTAAAAAAAACGCAGAAATTGTTTAAATTATAATTATTTTGTCCAGCGTAAAATTTAAAAAAAAAAAAAAAAAAATACCGGCTGCTAGACTCAAACCGCGGACCTCCTCAATGAAAACGCGCGTTTTCAACCATTTTGGAAAACGGCCATTTGTTGCATACAAAACGCAAAAACAATAAAAATACCATTTTCCATTTCCTTTGAATTTTTTTTGAGTGTTTTAGAAAAATGCATTTTTAAAAATAGTAAAGAAAACGTGTTTCACTATTTTCAAAAACACAAAATGAAAAATAAGTTCAAAACACTAAATAAAACACACCCTAAGATATAAAACTTTTCCAACTTGTAGTTACAAATATCTAATTGCCAAGTGGTCGAGACTTGAGAAAGCAAATAAGGGATTTTGGATCTTCACCAACTCCAAAAGGGTCCCATGGCTTAGCAATTAGGTGCGACAGCGTGATCTTAATTTGCTCTTTTCCTAGATTATACACTTTCTTTAATTATTATCTATAAATTTGATTATAACTTTTAATTGTTCTGATTGTGTAAAGATAGGAGTATAGGACCCATCCCGTGTGTAAACCGGGGGGCAGTTTTAGCTTTGACAAATAATTACTTAATAATAAAAAAATAATTTTATTTAATATATTTGTTAATAATTATAAATTTAACTTTTAATTATTTTATAATAGTTCATAAAATATATAAAACAATTTAGTATATTATCAATTTGGTCAATAAAGTGTTAATTAAAAAAAAACTCGTTAGTTTCCTTTAGTTTTTATAAAATATAAAAGTATTGGATTCATTTATACTTTTTACAAAGATTGAGAATCTAATTATAATTTTCTTTAATTAAAACTAAGAGCTTGATTTTCCTTCTCCTCAAATAAAAGCACCAATTACGCATTAAAACATATAGATTAAAGATTTGTGTCAAAAATAAAAATCAGGTACTATTTTTATACTGAGGGCAAAGATTAAAAACCATTTGCGCCAATTTTCCTGTTGTAAATGCTCTGGCCTTTGAATGATTGAAAATGAGAGGTCTAATTTTGGCATTATATCATGTAGGAAAATGAAGTCCACGTCACCTTGATGCAAACACCCACCAACCAACGCTCACTGGGGAGGGTCCTGCATTTAGAAATTGACTTGAATATAATTTAAATGGAGTAAATTGCATTATTTGTCCTCAACTTTTGAATAAAGTAATAAATCCGCTTCCATTTTTTTTATTCAATTTTTGTCATCAACCTTTAAAACATTTAACAAACATAGTCCCTCTTGACGATTTCCATCGAAATCTATTGTTAAGTCAAGTCAGTCGACTTGAACATGACTTTTGAAGAATTGCAAAATAATCCACAATTTATATTGCTTAAAAATGAAAAAAAAAAACACACACACACACACAAATAAATAAATAAACAAAATACCAAAAAATTAGGGGGAAAAAAACACTTTCTTCCGATCCCCTACCATAACCACGGGGTTTCTCCCGTTGTGTTTTGCCACCATTGGGGATTCTTGATTTTCACCATTGTGCCTCCTATGTTTTACGCAATCGGAAGATTTTCACCACTGATTGTGGCAAAAATCATGGGAGAAACCCCTAAAATTTATGCAACCTAGGGATTCTCTTCCATGATTTTTGCACCATCAGTGTGGCAAAACTAGGGAGAACACCGTAGTGTTTTACGATCAGGGTTTTTTTTTTAACCCCTCTAGTGTTTACGCAACTAGGGGAAAAGTCCCATGGTTACAGTAGAGAGTGGGGTGTGAGGAAGAAAGTATTTTTTTTTTTCTCTTTCTCCTCCATTTTTTATATTTTTAATTTAGTTATTTTTGTATATTTATTTTTAAAGTGTTTTAAGTGCTTGGACTACGATGTCCTTCTTTAAAAGTCATGTGCAAGTCAGTTGAGTTTGAATTGATGACTAGTTTTGATAGAAATCATACTAAGAGTATGTTTGTTAATGTTTATAAGTATTTATAAGTTGGGTCAAACTTTATTTTTATTCACACATTTTGTAAGATCCACAAATTTTTATTCATTTTTTATTTACACATCTCATAGGATTTACTGTTTATAATCTACAAAAATATTTTTCCAAACATATTCTAAATTTTATAATTTCTCAAATGTTGTGGACAAAATTCAGACAAAAAAAAGATGGGTGTGTGTCCGCTATTTTGCTCAAGAACTGGGATGAATGGTGAAATTTACCCTTTAAATAAAGCATGATTAAAATTTTCAAAAAACATTTAATTTTGATTTGTCGTTTATCTCAAAAATTTGAGTCCTACTTTAAATTAAATAAATTATTCAAGTTATTTGCTTATACCAAATCCATTTCAATTGTAATGATTTAAAATAAATTTACAATGATGGTGGATCGCAGTTTATTGTACTTTGATCGTTTTATTGTGACAAAACAATGATTCTAATTCTCACTTTGAGCAGGTGGGTGATCAATTCGCCCAGGAGGCGAGGAGATCACCCCTGTTCTCATATATATCTGAATGTGTTTTAAAAAATAAGTTATATTTCTTTTTAAGTAAACGTAATTTTTAAAATAAATTTGTTACCAAAAACGTTAATTTTATAAAAAATAAATCAAATATCATGTTTGGGCATTTAGCTAAGTTTGAAAAATGGTAATAGCACTAGAGGACTCGAATCTTTGAATCTTATGACGATGGGATCTCGAACTATTGATGTCTAGCAACTAGGATCCTAAACCTTTTAAATATTTGTGCATGAGATCTTTTTGTGATGGAAAACGACAATTTAACCGTTAAATGGTTTTTTTTTTTTTTTAAATGACAATTTTACCTTTACTTTAATTTAGTGTAAATAGCATTGAGAGTCCTTAACTTTTAAACTTTACGACAATGAGATTCCAAAATTTTGATTTATAGCACTCAAGATTTCAAACATTTTAAAAGTATGCGCCTGAGGTCTTTTTTTGTGATAAAAAAATATCAGTTTGACTGTTAAAATATGAAAATTTGAGTAACATTATTAGTGTACTCATATTTAATTTTGAATTAAATAAAAATAAAAAAAGAATGAAGAAACAAAAGCAAAAAACAAAAAACAAAAAAGAAATTATCATCTTCCTCAATTCTAAACTACCCACCCCAACCCCAATACTAGTAGAAGCAGTATGTCATAATAATTAGTTTGTATTTTCAAATTGCTCATAAAATTATTGGTTTGAATGAATGCTAGTGATGATTTCATAATTCTTTTTTTTTTCTTATCTTTTATTTTTAGCGCCAAATTGATATTTTACGTTACAAAAAAATCTCAGATGGAGATATTTGAATAGTTTAGGATCCTTTGTGCTAAAAATCAAAGATTCGAGACTTCATTATCATAAAGTTTAAAGGTTAAAAATTCATAGTGCTATTTTTCCTAAATTAAATAAAGAGCACAACTGTTATTTCAATAAAACATTGATTATTTAACTGCCAATTGACGTTTTCTTTCACAAAAGGACCTTAGGCGCAGACATTTGAATGGTTTGAAATTCCGGATGCTATAAATAAAAGGTTCGAGTTCTCATCGTTACAAGGTTCAAATACTTGAAACTTCTACCCTTTAAAAAACCCTGTAAACTGCAATTTTAGAAAATATTTTTTAAGTAACTTTTAAATTTTAGTCAAATACCTTCTATTTTTTAAAAGTAACTCTTAATGGAGAGATGTATGTTTGGATAAATTTATATTATAATTTTAACTGATCAAATTAAACAAATATATTTTTTATCTATATATTTTATAAGATCCACAAATCACTAACTACTTTTTAATAACATATTTTATAAAACTTAAAATTTATAAATATTTAAAAAATAATTTTATCACTATCAAATATAAATAATAGTTATTTATAAGTAATTGAAAATAGACTGCTGATACTAAAATAACAAATAATAAACAAAACAAAACAAAACAAAATAAAATAAAAAAGAGAAATTTCTTTCACTACCTGATTTCCCACTTTAGCGACTAAAGCCAGGGGCTCCCTGCCTATAAATACGCACATTTCCTCCTCCGTCGCGCACTCCGCTCTCTTCCGCCGCAATTTTTATTCATCAACCACCGATGGCGGCCGCACCTTCGTCAACGAGCCTTAAACACTCGCAGTCTCCAACTACCATTCCATGTATGCGCCACCGCTCCCTATCCGCTACTTTCGGCGTCACCGCCATCTCTTTCCGCCGCAGCGAGCCCCACTACCGCCGCTTCGTCGTCCTCTCCATGGACGCCAAGCCGACAATCCTGGTGGCGGAAAAGCTCGGAGAAGCCGGAGTGAAGCTTCTCAAGGATTTCGCTAACGTGGATTGCTCTTATAATCTCAGTCCTGAGGAGCTCTGCACCAAGATCTCGCTCTGCGACGCGTTGATTGTGAGGAGCGGGACTAAGGTCAGTCGGGAGGTGTTTGAGTCCTCCGGTGGTAGGCTTAAGGTTGTTGGAAGAGCTGGTGTTGGAATCGATAACGTGGATCTTGCTGCGGCGACTGAGCACGGGTGCCTTGTGGTGAATGCGCCCACTGCTAACACAGTCGCGGCGGCTGAGCATGGGATTGCGCTCCTCACTGCCATGGCAAGGAACATTGCTCAAGCTGATGCCTCTGTCAAAGCTGGTAATTCATACATATATGTGTCAACACATACATGTATTTGATATGTGTTTTGTTTCTGCATTTTGTTTGCTTGAAATGAGTGTTTTGATTGTCAAAAGTTGCTCGCAACATTTCTTCTAACAGTTAATCATTTGTCAGTGAATTTGAATACAAAAAGGTGAATTTAATTTAATAAAGCTTCAGATTCGGAATATGCAAAATGTTTTTCGGTCTTAAGACGGTAGAATGATGTTAGATCTGATTGTTGTGATCTTTTGAATTTGCTGCCATTAGAATATAAAGACACCTGATGCCTTTTTTATTTTATTTAGACAAAAAGATATTTTAAATTTGAAATTAATTTTTAAATTCAATTAATATACTCTGCAGAAGTAAGATATTTTTGTTGCAAAGTGAAAATCTATCCATGTGAAAGTTGAGCTTTTGAAATTGTCATCCTTTTGAGTCTAATGTCCTTATACTCATGAAGATTCAATCTGCTAATTACAATGTTTTTGCATTGACATCGAAGACTTTTGCTTTCTAAAGTGAAAGTTATGAACTTTTTAATTTCTGTCTGGTTTTTTCTTTTTTCTTTTTGGGTTTGAAATCCCGAGTTTTATGTAACACTGCTTTTACTCATATAAGAGTCACCGCTTCACTGGCCATCAGTAGTGCTTTTGTAGTATATGCAATGCACGTTTCATCTATTTTCTAATTTTTTAAGCCTGTGAACATAGTCAATATCCGAATGCACATTGTCTCTAACATTTTCATGCCAATGGTCTGTTTCCCCTTCTACCAGGGTTCTTTCAAAGATGCTATTTGTATCCCAAATATCTCTATAACTGAACATTGAGTTCCTGTTTCTCAAAATCACATGTTGAGTAAATTTTGTTTTCAAACTTCCATGTAAGTCTTTTCTCCCATTTTCCCCCCTCATTACCTTCTCCCGTCTTTTAGTAGTTTGAGAAACTTTAACTAAAGGATTTATTTCTTGTTGGTCTTGTTATTATATCTTCTTGTGTGGGACTGACTGAGAATTATGAGTATATACCAAAGTATTTTTGATTTTGAAGTATGATAAAATAGCAGTAGAGTTTAATTGTATGAAGCTATTATATTCTGTTAAATTTTTTATAATTCATGGATCTCAAGTCTCAGCTTGAGTCAAGCTGTTTTTGAATTCCAAGCCTGTTCTTTTCAGATGTTAATAGTTTACTGCTGCCGTTTGCACCTCTAGCTTCAAACCTGTACTAATTACCTCAAGTTATTACAATGTAATCAATCCAGGTAAATGGCAGAGGAGCAAATACGTTGGTGTTTCACTTGTTGGCAAGACACTTGCAGTCATGGGTTTCGGCAAGGTTGGAACTGAAGTTGCTAGGCGTGCCAAGGGGCTTGGTATGCATGTTATTGCACATGATCCATATGCCCCAGCTGATCGTGCTCGTGCAATAGGAGTCGAGCTTGTGAGCTTCGATGAAGCTATTTCATCTGCAGACTTCATTTCGCTTCACATGCCACTTACTCCAGCTACATCTAAAATTCTCAATGATGAAAATTTTGCAAAGATGAAAAAAGGAGTAAGAATTGTCAACGTCGCACGTGGGGGAGTGATTGATGAGGACGCTTTGGTGAAGGCACTTGATTCAGGCATTGTAGCCCAGGTTCTTGCTTCATCATCCTGGAAGAACAAATGATTAATTATTGAGACATAAAGTGAAATTGTGATAATTAAACAATATATTTATTCGTTATTACTTAGAAAATACTCTTTGCAGGCAGCACTTGATGTTTTCACAGTGGAGCCACCACCAAAGGACAACAAATTGGTGCAGCATGAGAATGTAACTGCAACTCCTCATCTTGGTGCTAGTACCATGGAAGCTCAGGTTTGCAGAATGCTGCACGAATTTTTCCCTATGTTTTCTATCTCTTGCTCCACGTTACTAAATAATGTTCATACTCATAACCAGGAAGGAGTAGCCATTGAAATAGCCGAAGCTGTTGTTGGAGCTTTAAAGGGGGAGCTTGCTGCTACTGCTGTCAATGCCCCAATGGTTCCTTCGGAGGTATTGCTTCTAATCAATCACATAAATTTATTAAATTTTGCATCAAAATTTTCATTTCTTTCTTCAGTCTTTATGCATAACCTTGTCCAATTTCTCTTTGAATTTATAAAGTGGAGAACACTGTATTTTATGGAAAATGACACTGAAGAAAACATTACATGTAAAATTATTCTTTTTACTTTGTCCGCTAACTTGTATGGATTTTCTTGAACAGTGTGTTGAACTTGATATTGCAGTCCCATATTTTATTTTTTACTATGTTCATTTATTTTCTGGGCTGAAATATGTTGCAAAAAGCTAATCAGTGAAGCTGTAGGCATCTTATTTTATAATCCTCTTGATTGCAGGTTCTGATTGAGCTGAAGCCATTTGTTTCACTTTCTGAAAAACTCGGTAGACTTGCTGT
The DNA here is from genome assembly GCA_023638005.1 of Forsythia suspensa. Classification (NCBI taxonomy): domain Eukaryota; kingdom Viridiplantae; phylum Streptophyta; class Magnoliopsida; order Lamiales; family Oleaceae; genus Forsythia; species Forsythia suspensa. The sequence continues at coordinate 29,097,970 of CM042670.1, read as the reverse complement.
CCAATTAGTTGCAGGTGGGAGCGGTGTGAAATCTGTGAAAGTTACATATGCTTCTGCTAGAGCTCCAGACGACCTCGACACAAGGTTGCTTCGTGCCATGATTACCAAGGGTCTGATTGAGCCTATTTCCAGTGTTTTCGTGAACTTGGTGAATGCTGATTTCACTGCTAAACAAAGAGGACTTCGCATTTCTGAAGAACGGATTGTCCTGGACGGTTCACCTGAAAGTCCACTCGAGTTCATCCAAGTTCAAATTGCCAACGTGGAATCAAAATTCGCCAGTGCCATATCTGATTCTGGAGAGATCAAAGTTGAGGGTCGGGTTAAAGATGGAATTCCACATTTGACAAGGGTTGGGTCTTTTGAAGTGGACGTGAGTTTAGAAGGCAGTATCATCCTCTGCAGGCAAGTTGATCAGCCAGGGATGATCGGAAAGGTGGGTAGCATTTTGGGTGAGGAAAATGTGAACGTGAGCTTTATGAGCGTCGGAAGGATTGCTCCAAGGAAGCAAGCTGTAATGGCAATTGGAGTCGATGAGGAACCAAGCAAGGAGTCACTGAAGAGGATTGGAGAAATTTCGGCTGTCGAGGATTTCGTTTACCTTAACTTGTAAAGAATGTTTGGTACGTACTACTAGATATGACTCGACAGAATAATAAACCAGATTTTTACTTCTTTTTCTTCCTCTATACTGTCGAGTCCGATCCTTTTTACCAAACAAGCCTGTAGTGTAATATCCACGACACTTGCTGTGAACAATTTTGATTTGTGTTCTTGTAGGCTTTAGCTTAGGGAAAGAAATAATCCGGCTGTGCAATTAGATTTATGTACTTCATTGAAAGAATGTCGACATCACAACGAATTTTGATATTAAGAGTGTGTATCTTCCCTTCGACAAAATTGTTCCTCTCTCCTTCCCATATTAAAATATCCTTCGGAATATCTGAACTGTTTTTGTGTTGTGTACTGTAATTCCTTCCTATAAACCTGCATTAGCATTACTCTCAGTAGTAGAAACACTCATCATTGCTGAATAGTGCTTAATTGGGAAGATTGTTTTACTTCAATTATGTTTGTGCATGGTTGGCTAAGCTTACTTAGTAAACCCTTCCCAGTTCACCCAACGTGATCAGGTTGATTGAATGCAGATAAAATTCCCACCAATGGTTGAGATACTCAATCGACTCCCTTCCCATTTGTTGGGGTCCACACCCCCACGAGTGAGAAGAAAGGGTGGAGGAAAGACTATCGACCACACCAAGGGACAGGCCTTTAGCAAAAGGATGGGATGGGATTGAGCGAAATACCCTTTTCTATGGAAGGCCAAGCTTGTGAGTTGTTAGGATGTCCTTTCCATATCCCTCTATGCTAGTCACTTACACCAGTGACTTGCTCTTAATCTGTAGCCCTCTATTTGCACAACAGTCTGCAACCATGTTAGCTTGTTGATAGTATTTCTGTCAACATTCTTCTAATGTCCCTAGTTGCTTAATCCCACTTCCACCTCTAGCCTTTCTATCTGTTTTTGGAGTGCCTTAACCTCTGCCATGAAGCTATTACAATTTCCATAATGTTGATGAAATGAAAAGACCAATTGATCCTTACTATAATGAGGCTTTGTTTATTGTTATTATCTTTGGAGGGAGGTTCTTTTCAACATCATCTCAGCAATATGCCTGTGTTTGCCGTCATTTCTTGCTATCCATATTCTCATGTGTCCCTTGCCCCACAAACTGCCCTGAACACCTCCAGGTTTCAAATGCATTCTTTGGCATGTTTGCTATCTGAAATAGGTTATACAAGTCAAGTTTAAACGATGAGACGTACAACATTGACACTTGGATTGTACAATGTGCCATAATTGCCAACAGAAGAAATGAATCTTTAAGTGAAATGGCTCTATGCCACCAAGAATTTGAATGATGTTTAATTGGGTTTTCTTGTTCCTGATTTCCTCCCAGCAAATTCGTTCTTTCACTTTGTTTATTGATCAACAAAATATAAAAAATATAACTTATTCACTAGTAATTGAACCAATTTATAAGTTAAAACTTTTTAATCTTGCCAAGCATGCACCAACACATTCTGATTTTACTGGATAAACTGGAATCCACGTATAAAGATGATGAATTCAGCACTAACTGGAATCCACATATATATTTCTTTGAAGCACACAGTTGAAACTTGAAAATCTGTTGCGCATGAAACCCTTGTCTCACATTCATTATAGTTGCGCATGAAACCCTTGTCTCACATTCATTATACTTCCATATTCAACGTGCTGCCCCTTGTATAAACTCTATTTATTTATTCAGAAAATACATTTACAAGGTAGTCTAACTATCGATTAAAGTAAAAAATAATTCAATATTCTTCTTGTTCTTGCCTGGACTTTAAAGACTTTTATTCACTAATGAGCTAAATCACATTTCCTGCTATCGATTTGACAACAATAGCTGCATTAGCTGAGGGTACCGGATGATTGTTACCGAATAAGCATCCGAATATAATGACGATGATTTCACGAACCAGAAAGAAACGGAACATGAGCTAGTGTTGTTGGGAGGGCAATATTGAGATTATGAACTGCAAGGTATGCAGCAACGCCAGCCGCATAACCAGCAAAAGCGAAACCACTTACCTGCAAAAGAGGAAATATCATAATTTGTTGAAAGCAATAAGATAGATTTTGGTACAAGCAGATGATGCACGGCAGCACATACCTTCCGGAAGTACCAAAAGAAGTCGACCTTTTCCATTCCCATATATGCAACTCCAGCAGCAGAGCCGATAACCAACATGGATCCACCCGTACCGGCGCAATATGCTACCAATTGCCAGAACTCAGAATCTCGAGGAAACGAAGAGAGATCATACATTCCCATTGTTGCTGCAACCAGTGGGACATTGTCTATAATAGCCGACACGACCCCTATGGAACTAGCAATCAGTTCTACGTTGGAAATATGGGCATCAAGGTAATTGGCTAATTCCCTCAGGATACCTGCGGCCTCCAGGCTACCAAGAAGAATTTTTTTACTTGTCATTTTAACAAAATTGTGTAGTAAATATTTCTAAAGACAGCTTTAGCATATTACTGTATTTCAGACAGAAACATGAGATGCATATGTTGCGATTCTCCTACACCTAGGAAGGAATATGAAATGCAAACAATCTCATGTCTAAGGGTCACTTACGATGAAGCGTAGAAAATTAGAGCATGCTAAGCTAAGCTCAAAAGGTTTAGTTAAAAATAAGTAAGTTTTAAAATAAATAATTTTTAATTGGTTAAAGTGGGAAATAACTAAGTTACTTATTTTGACATTCGGTAACAGTTACTTCCAAAATAAATAACTTTTTTTGCCCCAAGTCAGAGAAAAAGGAAGTAGGTGACTTGATATGCAATGTGATTAAGAAAGAGCACCAATTTCGGTTCCACAAAGTGCCTTGGCATCAAACAGGGGCTCTAAAGGGTTCTTCTTCCCCCACCAAAAAAAAAAAAAAAAAAAAGAATGATTAAAAGGTCCTGGGCTCGCCATCGCATCATAACCAAAGAGATTTTTATTCCACACAAAACCTGAACAGTACACCATTACAAAAGTGAGTACCTGCTGACAGAGAGAAGAATTCCAAGGAAGAAAAGAGCTCCTTGAGTATCAATGCGTGATAAAGCCTGTGGTACTTTCAATCGCTGTCTTTCGGATTCGCCATAGTGAATGGCATCCGTCAGGATCCACAAAACTCCCAGCCCAAGCAGAATACCCATGTAAGGAGGTAAACCAGTTAAAGCCTTGAAAACTGGGACAAATAACAAAGCCCCAATTCCTACAGCAAAAACAAGCTTGCCTCGAGGAGCCATTTGTTCAGATGCCAAAACATTTGCAGAATTCTGTCCTTTCCCATTTACTTCACTGAATCAAGAAATATGCAGTTTGATATATTGTACACATAGAAGAAATGAAACATCCTTCTGAAATAAAAAATGCAACTGAGCTTTCTGAATGCAATAGAAGTACCTTGTAAGGGACATTAAGGCCAAGGGAACAGCGAGAGAAACAGCTGATGGTACAAATAAGTCCTGCAGAAACATTTAAAGGTCAAGTAAATCCTGTAGTGTTAACAAGTTTCAAAAATCTTCCATTTTAGTTAATGATACATTATTGATGCTGCACAACTTGCCGTCATCCAGTCAACACGTGCACAGTGGATAAATATAAGAGCATGTTTGGCGCGATTTATTTTAAACTCTTTTTTTTCCAATCTCATTTTCAACCACATATTTCATTGGACCCACAAACTTTATCTACTTTTCAACCACACATTTCATCAACTTTTTTCAAAATCTCCAAAAAAAACTACTTTTAAACTCCACCAAACAAACACTAAAGATTGTTTACTATATTTTATCAGTAGATGTAACAACAGAAAGACCTTCATCGTCTGCAATGTGGATATTTGACCATGTATCCAAAGCATAGTAGTTGTAACATCACCAATAGGAGTCCACGCTCCACCAGCATTTGCTGCTATGACCACAACAGCTCCCAGAAGCCTGCAAAGCAAATTCTTAATTCTCTAAACAACCTTTAAACAAGAAATTCCCAAGTCCTGTGTTACAACTGAAACAAAATAAAAGTTTGCACTCATCCAAGGTACTGAGTTCCCGAACTCCCGTTCCATTATCGTAAAAGAAAACATTGTCAGACTATTAAGATATAAATAAATGTTGATACCAGAAATTGGTGTTTACATGTTCAACCCTAATCCCAAATACAAGAGCAATAAAAAAACAAGCAAAGAACATAAAGATTTATATTATAGTGGTTGGTTGTCAATGTGAGAGCCACATAAAAACGGTGCCCTGAAATATTCTGTTAATATGTCGATTCATGGCACTTCATAGAGAATCCATAAGCCTCTCAACATTTCTCAGGTTTTCCTATAGAATCTTTACCTTGCTTCAAGAGATAAGAACCTAATTTGCTCCATGCTTTTAATTAATGACAAAAAGTTGTTCATAAACAAAGTACGCTAATTAACTGACTGACTCACTCACAGACTCGAGGAATTAAACAATACACAAGGGACATAGAACACAAAACATTCAATTGTTCCCAATTCATGTAAGGAAGAAAAATGGTGACTAGTAGATACGGGCCACTTACTTGCGGTATTCAGAAGGTGGTACCAATTTTCTCAACAAGGAGACCATCACAATGGTAGAAGTCAGGTTGTCAAGGACTGAACTGAGGAAAAATGTCACAAAACCTACCTGCAGTTATTAGCATTAGTCAGTCAAACACCAGTCTGTAGATTCTGATAGGAACAGCGCGAGCTCGAGACCGGAAGTCAGGCAAGTTTACACCAGACGCAACAGGAACCCAAAGCTGAAGAGCAACAGGGACAGAAGCGAGGGAAGAAGCTAAAGCTGAAGCAGGAATCCAAGATGGTTTACTTGTTGTCATTTAGTTTACCAGATTGTTAATTGTTGTCATTTAGTTAAACAGTACTTTTTGTAATAAAACGTGTTTACTTTACATTGTAAGGGTGGGGGGTATAAATAAAGGAAGTGGGGGAGGGATATTACTCATTCAGTTAAGAAAAGTGAGTAAGTTGGGATGAGAGATCAGAGCTCTCGAAGTCTCTGTAAATCATATACATTCATTGTGAGTGGTTAACATTTACACAAATAAATATCAGTTTTGCTCATCTTCACTGCTACATACAATTACACCAATTCACTACAAATCCGTAACTACATCACAATCGTCTTCCGGAGTTGGGGCGCTTCTGCTGCTGCCAATTGAAGAGGAATATCATTCTTCTTTGTCTCGTAGATCATCCATTTGGTGCAAAGCCTATCAAATTGGTATCGAGCACCTTTCCTACCTCTTGGCCACATCGAAGAAACTAATGGAAGAACGTATGGTCGTTGTAGAAGCACGAATTGAGGAAGCTGTATGGGGGATGCACGGGAAATGGAATCGTTGAAAGAGGACCTAGGCAAGTCATAGGGAAACTAATCATTATTGACAAAATGGAGCAATTATTGGATAAATGGGGATGGCTAATCGGGTTGAATTCAAAAGAGAGGCAAGGAATTCAACCGGAATCGAGCAACACTCCGGTTCAATCTCGAAATCCGAGAGGATGGAAGAGATCACCGTCACGAAACATTGAATGACACCGCATTTGGGAACATGAGAGACAACTGGAGATGCCATTGTTCACGGGTGACAATCCCGATGGATGGATCTACCGCGCAGAAGGTATTTCAACGTGAAGCGTGTTGACGGAGGTAGAGCGCGTCAGAGGCGGCCGCCTTGTGCTTTGGTGTGAGCTTTGGCCCGGTTTCAATGGGAGGATCGCCGTCGACTATGAGGAGGTGGGGAGCTGAAAACTTCCTTGCTGAACGATTTCGTTCATCACAGAGGAAGTGTATGAAAAATTCTTGGCTTTGAAACAAGAGACGACGGTGAAGGAGTATCATGGCGATTTGAGGAGTTAGCTTCACCATTACCGAATCTGGTGAAGAAGTATTGGAAGGAAATTTTGTGAGCGGATTGAAATCGATATAGTGGTGAAATCCGGTTGTTAAGACCCGTGGCCTAGAATCGAATTATGGAGACGGCCCAACGGGTAGAAGATAAGAATGAAATTTGGTTAAACAACATCGGTTTGGGCCTAATTTTGGGAGCAGAAACAAGGTCATAAACATTACCATCCTTCACCTCCGATCCCACCACACTATCGCGTTACCCAAGCGAGAACCAATTCACTAAGAAGACCTTCAGTGCTCCACCCGATTTCAAAGAACCTTTCAAGAGGTTAAGCGGCGACGCCGAGCTCAAATCGAAGAGAGAGAAAGGACTTTGCTTCCGGTGTGACGAAAAATACAACATTGGCCACCGGTATAAGAACAAAGAGCGCAAATTTTAGTTGTGTGTGATGCCGAGACCGATTTGGGGAAGAGGTCGAAACACCGCAACTGGAAGAAATGGTGGAGAGTATGGAGGAATTAGTTGAGCTGTCCATAAATTCCGTTGTGGGCTTAACGCGCTTCGCACTATGAAATTGAGGGGACGAATCGCGCAACGAGAGGTGATAGTGCTAATTGATTTCGGCGCGACCCATAATTTCATTTCAAATTTGAGGTGGTCCGGACATCTGGACTTACTAGGATGAAACCACCGACTATGGCGTGCTTATGGATGCAGGGAACGACAAAGAAAAGGGAAGGAATTTGTCGGGGTGTGTTATTGCAATTACAAAATTATGGGGTAATTGAGGATTTTCTACCACTGATTTGGGAGTTCGGATGTAATATTGGGTATGAATGGCTAGAAAAGTTGGGCGCCATGCAAATAGATTGGGGCCGCCTAATTATGAAATTTATAGTAGCCTGAGGGCGATCACCTTGAAAGGGAAGCGACTCTAGCGAGAACTCCGTTTCTTTAAAATCTATGATGAAGGCCTTCAAAGAGACAAGTGAAGGGATAATGTTGGAGTTGGGAAGTATTGCGGTAGGGTCGATCGTCCCTCACCAAAACCTCAGGAAGAGATAACACTGAGTTGATCGATCACTACCGAGGGGTGTTTGAGGGAAACCAAAGAATTACCCGTGTAGAGAAAGAGACCGCGCGATTGTGCTTGGTAGGGGACCTCTCCGATGAGTGTGAGGCCTATCGGTATCCACATTTTCGTAAAATGTAAATTGAGCGGTTGGTTCGAGAGATGTTAGCGGCTAGTATTATACAAGATAGCAGTGAGCCCTTCTCGAGTCCGGTGTTATTGGTTAAGAAGAAATATGGCATTGGAGATTTTGTGTCGATTACTGGGGCCCTTAACAAGGTCACGATCTTGGATAAATTCCCATTCCGGTCATTGATGAGTTGTTGGACAAGTTGTATGGAGCGACTATATTTTGAAATTAGATTTAAAAGCGGATATCATCAAATTCGGGTAAAAGGGAGGATGTACCAAGGCGCATTTCGAACTCATGAGAGGCCATTACGAGTTTCTAGTCATGCCATTCGGGTTGACTAACGACCAAACTACCTTCCAATCATTGATGAATTCAATATTTAAGGATCATTTGAGAAAATTTGTTTTGGTGTTCTTGACGATATATTGGTGTACGATGAGGAATCTTGCGGATCATGAGGAGCACCTCGAGGAAGTGTTGAAAATTTTGGGAAACAATCAAGCTGGTGGCAAATAAAAAGAAATGTTTGTTTTGGCCAAATGAATTGGAGTATCTCGGTCACATCATTTCACCGAGGGGTGGCTGCGGATGAGTCCAAGATCGAGGCCATGAAGAATTGACCGAGGCCCCGATCGGTTCGGGAATTGAGAGGATTTTTGGGATTGACCGGGTATTATCGACGTTTTGTCGAGGATATGGTAGAATAGCGGGGCCATTAACTCAACAACTTAAGAAAGAGGGGTTTTCTTTGGACACCAGGAGGGAAGAGGTGGCGTTCAACAACTCAAGCAAGCTATGATTACACCGCCGATTGCTTGCTTTACGATTTTTCGCAATCTTTTGTCTTTGGAGACGGATGCGTCACGGATATGGACTAGGAGCAGTTTGATGCAAAATCGTAGCCTGATTGCCTATTTCGGCCACGGCTTGAGTTCGAGAGCATGTAACAAATCTATATATGACGAGAGGAGTTGATGGCAATTGTGTTGTTGGCTTAAAAAATGGCGACATTATTTGTTGGGGACGGAGATTTGTGGTGCGTCTTGATCAAAAGAGTGCGAAATTTTATTGGAACAAAGGTTGGTTAATATAGAGCATCGAAATGGTTGGCGAAACCATCGAGATTTGATTTTGACATTCATTATAAGCCGGGTTGGAGAACAAAGTCTGCGATGCTTTATCCAAGAGGGATCATTTGCTTCTTTGATGGCCTTTACCATTCCATACTCTATTCACCGGTGGAGGAGATTAATAAAGCAGTCAGGGAGGATAAGGAATTGAGCAGTATTGTCTCAGCCATCACTACTGCCCCAGCGTCTCAACTGGGTTACTCTCTGGTCCACGAAACGTTGCTTTATAGGGACAGGGTGGTTGTCCCGAGGAATTCGGGGTTGGTAGACTTGGTGTTGAAGGAGGGCCATGACAGTCCGGTGGGAGGCCACACTGGAGTGTTAAAAACATATAAGAGAATCACAACCACCTTTTACTGGAAGGGAATGCGTCGGGATGTGCAATCTTATGTTGCCAAGTGCGAGGTTTGCCAAGCTAATAAATATATGTCACTTGCTCCAGCCGGGTTACTGCAGTCGCTGCCCATTCCGGATCAGATTTGGGATGATATATCCATGGACTTCATCGAGGGATTACCTAGATCCGAAGGGATTAATTCCATTCTAGTCATCGTGGATCGCTTTAGCAAGTATGGGCATTTTGTGGGGTTAAAGCACCCTTTACAAAGCATCTTGGTGGCAGCCATTTTTATTAAGGAGGTCGTGACGCTTCCATGGGTTTCCCGTTCAATAATATCGCATGAGACAAGGTCTTTATGAGCATATTTTGGAAGGAGTTGTTTTCGTTTGCGAGGAACGACTCTCAAATTCGATTCTCGCTATCATCCCCAAACGGACGCCAAACCAAGGGTGGTAAATCGTGGGATTGAAACTTATTTACTGCTTTGCATCTTCAAGACCCGCGTTTGGTTTCGTTTCTTGCATTGGGTAGAATTTTGTTATAACACTTCATTTCACGCCGCATCGCGGACCACACCTTCCGAATTGTTTATGGTCGTGATCCTCCAGCTGCACCGATTCGATTTGAGAAGGGCACGCAAGATGTTATCATCATTGGACCAAAGCAATTGGAGGAGAGGGATGTCATGTTGGAGGGTTTAAAAATTTAGCTTCATCGGGCGCAACAACGTATGAAGAAAGGGTCGACAAAGTGGGAGCGAGACGAGGAGTTTGTAGTGGGGACCACGTTTATCTCAAGTGCGGCCTTACAGACAAAGATTCTTTAGTCGCTGGGAGCAATGAGAAATTGGCTCCAGCGTTATTATGGTCCGTTTGAGAGGTGGTGGCGCGAGTTGAAATTTGTGGCGTATAAGTTGAATTTAATCGAACATTCGTCCATTCATCTCGTGTTTCATGTTTCCCAATTGCGGCGGGTTGTGGGACGCGCCACGGATCAACCCCCACCGGTTCAGCTGGGGGCTGATTTGAGCGAGAGTGGAACATGAGGCGGTGGTTGGCGTGAAAACGATGGCATCAACTAAGGAGGTATTGATTATTTGGAGAGGATTGTCGGAGATGGAAGCCACTGGGAGCCTTTCACCTCGATTGATCAACAATTTCCATCATTTCACCTCGAGGACAAGGTGGCGCTTTTGGGGAAGTATTGATAGGAGCAGTATGAGCTCGAGACCGGGAAGTCGCAAGTTTACACCAGACGCAACAGAACCCAAAGTCAAGAGCAACAGGGGATGAGCGAGGAAGAAGCTAAAGTCAAGCGAGAATCCAAGATGGTTTACTTGTTGTCATTTAGTTTACCAGATTGTTAATTGTTGTCATTTAGTTAAACAGTACTTTTTGTAATAAAACGTGTTTACTTTACATGTAAGGGGTGGGGGTATAAATAAAGGAAGTGGGGAGGATATTACTCATTCGGTTAAGAAAAGTGAGTAAGTTGGGATGAGAGATCGAGCTCTCGAAGTCTCAGTAAATCATATACATTCATTGTGAGTGGTTAACATTTACACCAATAAATATCGGTTTTGCTCATCTTCACCGCTACATACAATTACACCAATTCACTACAAATCGTAACTACATCACAATCGTCTTGGGAGTTGGAGCGCTTTGCTGCCGCCAATTGAAGAGGAATATCATTCGCTTTGTCTCAGAGATCATCCACCGTGCGAGCCCATCGATTCATATCCAGACTATAATGTTTCTTAATGACTATCAACCTCCACGTGCAAATAAACTAAGTTTATTTTCCCTCTAGCTCTTTTACAATTATTTTAGGGATAATTGCATCAAAGGTCCCCAACGTTTCAAAATCGTTGGATATGCCCTCTAACCTAAAAATAGCACCACACATCCCCAACTTTATGATCAAATTGCCCTTCTCTTTAAATAAACAAAACCAAAAACAAAGAAAAAGAAAAAATGATTGAAAAATAACCAAATTTACCCCAAATGAATAAAAAGTAACAAAGTGGCTCTCTTTTTTATCAAACTTTGGAAAAATAAGAGAAAAATCTTTTTCAAAACAAATCAAATCGACGATTGCTGTGCATCCATGGAAGTTTGATATGTGTATGTGTATATATAAAGATGTATATTTTTGTAAGAAACAAATTTTTTTTGTGTTGTTGACACCTCCAAAGGACTTGTCATCTCTTTCACACACGCACTCTCTCCCTCTCTCTCTACCTTCTCTCTCTTAATTTTATTTTTCTCTCTCTAGAATAATACATGAAGAAATGTGTTTTTTTTTTTTTGTTTGTTTGATTTGCGATTTTTCATTTTGATTTGTAAGGAAACAAGAATTTTTGTGGGTTATTGACACCTCTAGGTGCGAAATCAAGGGCTTGTTATCTCTTTCACACACGCACTCTCTCCCTCTCTACTTTTTCTCTCTTAATTCTATTTTTCTTTCTCTAGAATAATACATGAAGAAAGGTGTTTTTTTCTCTTTGTTTATTTGATTTGCGAATTTTCATTTTGATCTGTTTGTTAAGTAGTTTCTCCATGAATTGTCTTATTCGTGAGATGGGTTGCTTTTGAATTAATGCAAAATGAATTTTGGGTGTTTCCTGATCATTTGATGATTGTGGAATTTGGGTGATCTGAAAATCCTCGATCTTAATTGATTTGAATTTGTTTGGATTTTTTGTTATGAAATTCGATGGATTTGGTTGTTGGATTTGAGTGTTGTTAGCTTGAATAATTTGAGTAGATGGCTTCCAATCCTCCTTCATTTCAGGTGGAAGATAACACTGATGAGGATTTCTTCGACAAATTGGTAAATGATGAAGATGATGTGGATTTTTTAGAACTTCTTAGAAAAGATGACCTATTTGTTATTTTTTATTTTTTTGGGTACATTTTTTACTTTTTATTAATTTGGGGTAAATTTGGTTATTTTTCAATTATTTTTTTCTTTTTCTTTGTTTTTTGGTTTTTGTTTATTTAAAGAGAAGGGCAATTTGGTCATAAAGGACTTATCACGCCAAGTTTTTCATATATTGAAAATGTGTGGTGCTATTTTTTTAGGTTAGGGACATATTCCCAACGATTTTGAAATGTTGGAGACCTTTGGTGCAATTATCCCATTATTTTAATACAAAGCCCCTTGCTTAATAATTGCAGAGCTTTTTACAAAATTTGATTTTTGGCCATCGTTGGCGCATGGTAGTTGTGAAGGATCTAGTTGCTTTAGATCTCTTTGTAAATCTAGCAATGAACTAAACACAGTGGCAGAGAAAGATTCATGCAGCCGCCTCTAAATTTATTGAGAAAAAGGCTTAGTTTGTTATTGTAAGTTTTGGCTATACTTAGTATATTATATCTATGCATATGAGGCATATCTTTCTAGGCTTCTAAAATGGCGAAGGAACATATTATCACTAACCATTTTACCCAGAACAAGATAAATCACAGTTACAAAGAAGTTCATGTCAAATAGAATTTCAGATATGGTAAATCATGTAGCAATAAGTTTGTTGGATGAAATTTTTCTCCTCCTTTTCCGTTGGGATATAGGATGACTTTATTAGAAGTTCATGTCAAATGGAATTTCAGATATGGCAAATCATGTAGCAATAAGTTTGTTGGATGACATTTTTCTCCTCCTTTTCTGTTGGGATAGAGGATGACTTTATTTGATTTAGCGACTGAATTCAATCTAGACAAAATAAAATAAAATAAAAACAAAAATACAAATCTGTGGCATATTTATGTACTTCGAAATAAATATATCATAATTCAGAACTTGATAACAAATCAAATTTTTTTGGGCAAGCATAAACAATCAACTTAAGTTGTAGATAAACATATTTTCCACCAAAAAAGTTCACTAACCACCCAAAGCAGAGTTCTCGGCTTGCGAGTAGTGATGTTGTCTGTGACCAACTTGAATCCTCGATGAGCATCTACTATCTCCACAATAGTCATTGCACCAAGCACAAAAAATACTATTTCACTTACTTCAGCAGATGCATGCGACAACTCTGAAACTGCTACCTCAGTTGAAGGGGCCTGCACAAGGATATTGGACAGCCTAGAAATCATTATGCACAAGTTTTACTAAATTTATACTTCATTGCATGTTTGGTACACAACAATGGACACTATAATAAACGATTTTAACTTCTTTTTAATATTTAGTACTATCTAGTGCTATCCAATCCTATAACATGCCTTCCTCACTCTTACATCTCTTCAGCTTATTTCACAAATGAAAATGGGTTTTTAACAGTTTGAAACACACTCCTTGTGAATGAGTTCTCACACAAATACCCATTCTTTTTTTTCTTTTTTTTTTTTTTCATGTTTTGGGGTGGGGGGATCAAAATGAAAAAATTAATTTTCAAGGTGACATTAAAAGCTAGATTTCACACAATCGAATTTGAAGATCAAGATAACTTAGGAACATTCAGCACGAATTCACTGCATGGAAGTAGTTCATAATGACAGGCTGAAGTCTAATTACAATAGGATCCATAAAACCAAGAGGGTACAAGTCTTACCCCAATGCTCCGTACAACCCACAAACTAACAGCCATTATAAGTCCTACTCCACTTTTATTGAATGCCAGAGACTCTTCAAATATTATGCCAGCGTATCCTAGTCCAAATAACAATGCCATAGCAACATCCTAAATCATGGGATTTGATCAAAGACAATTTTTATTCTTTAAAAATTGTGAATTTATAAGCATACTAGAAAATGTGGAAATTAAAAAAATGAGAGACAACAAGCGAGACACCTGATTTTCTGCCACCCAAGAATGATTTATTGCCAGTGTCCCAGTTCCAGCTGCTGCAAAAATTGCAAGCGCTTTCAGAAAATCTGTCTTGGGTTGGTTATTGACTTCAAAATCTTCTGTGCTCACATCATCAACAGAACATAAAGGATCACATGTTCCGGATACACTCAAATCCTGACATTACGAATCAAGAATAGTTTAGGTTGCTAGAAAAGTAAAGGGGAAAATGCTTGGAAACGGGGGACTCTTTGAGCATAGATCATGAGATAGTAACATCTGTTTATGAACTTAGAAAATGCTATTTATATAACCATATCCTTGCTCAACTTTGATGATAAAAAATTTCCATAAATCAACTTTATGGTACCTTCATATATGAAGATTGATGACTCAAATCAAGTACAAGATAGGTTCCCAAATAATCTTTGTTAAACCACTTGATCTAAAAACTTAAATTGTTATAACATTTAAATATTATCTTCAACACGCCACATCATGTGTAAGTGGGATTTTTTTCCCATCAAAGCACGTGCAAAATTCATTTAAATAAGTGGCGGTGAGAGTTGAACTCATGATGTTTGCATACAATGTTGAACCAGTTTATCTAAAAACTTTAAACATTATATTCTACAATCTTAATAAAACTTTGCGCCATGCGCGGTGTACGCAAATAGTGGACAAAAATTATCATTACGGGTATCAAAAAAAGCATGTAAACTCTGCACATTAACTACTACAAGATCAAAAAGACATTTCAATAGTAAATTAATGCAGTTATTAAACCAATGAGAACTCAATGTTTCAATTGGAATTTTTGAAATTCTAACTAATTCTTTCTGAAACTTCATTTGCTTCTGTGGGGCGTAATTGATTTTGCGAATTCTTGAGTTATCTTGCCTTGCGGAAAAATCACCTTAGATTAACAGATGTGAAGTAAGAAATTAACTTTAATTTTTTTTCCTATAGGGTCACAGGACATACAATGAACTGAACTATCTAAAAGTGTGATCGTTCTCAATTACAAATCAAATTGTACACTGAAAAGTAAGACCTGAAATTGCTTATCTGAGTTGGGTTGTTGTTGAGTCGACGAAGTGGAAGAAGAGCCATCTCGGGCCTTGTCTTCGGCCCGAGCAAGAAGCCCATTTCTATGCAACAAAATTCTTGGAAAATCTCTAATCCTCAATGAACCCAAACAAGGTGACTGAGACCAAACAGTCTGAGGTGGTGGTGGGCCTGGTGGCAAGAAACAAAATGGGTGTTTCTTGAATTTGTGAAAAGGTGAATATGGGAGGTGGGTTGTAACTGTATGTGGGAGAACTGTAGACATTGAATTCCAGATACTTGTTAATTGGAACTTGTAGATGACAGTGAAATTGAGTGCAGTATGAGAGTGGAAGGGATTTCAAGGGGACAGTGTGTGTGTGTGAGAGAGAGAGAGAGCGCAGCATATCCGAGGTTCTTAGTTTTGCTGAACGTTTTATTAAAAGCGTTTAACTCTAACGCCGTTGGTTTTAAATTTTATTTAATTCAGTAATATATAGTTTAATTGCGGTGGTAGCTGATCCTAGGTAATGATGGATTGAGAATGTAAACAGATTTTGAAAATAATCGGTAGAAGGAGTGGATTGAGGAGTTAAATAGATTTTAGAGATGATCAGTTAAAGGAGATGGTCAAATCATATAAATAGATAGAAGCGATCAACAAATTGGAGGAGATGATTTTATGAGGAGAGAAATTGAAGACGTGGTGATAAGTGGACGTTTAGTACTTTTTTCTTTCTATAGTTGAGAAAATTCTTTACGAACGTGATTAAAATAATATAGAGAGAGAAATGCAAAATGACTCGTGTAGACAAATGGCACAATTTAAATAGAAAATAAGTTATTTAAGGATGGTATGATAAGTTCTGTATTAAACATAAAATAAGTAAAAAGAAAAATCAATTTATTAAGAAAATGGAGATTGATTAAAATAGAGAATAAAATTTGACAATCAATCGAGCTCAAAAATAGAGATTGTATAAATTCAAGTCGAACGAGCTAAAATCAATCATAGAATTAAAGTTACAAAAACAATATAGTTGTTGACAAATATAATTTTTTAATTTGCAAAACAAACGCATGTATATTTATTTATTTATTTTGTATCTTTTATTTTATTGTTTTCTTTGTTTTCTTTTAATTTTGTTATGTTTTAGGTGTTTTTCTTACTTATATTAAAAGTGTAGATATTTGGTTTATTATTCAAAATAGTCAATCAAAATTGTTTCCTACCTATTTTTTTTTCTCTACCTATATTAAAAGTCTAGATATTTGGTTTACTATTCAAAATGGTGAACCAAAGTTTTTTCCTATCTAATTGGTTTACAAAATTTGTGAAATAATTATAGTGCTCCAAAGATGAATTCATCCTAATCAAATATGATATTTGTTCACGTTTTGAAATAATAGTATGTAAATTATAATTTTAAAAATTAGATTTACGTGAATAAATTCAATATTTCAATATTTTTATTATTTTTATAGAGACTTAATGGAACGTGAAATACATATGTAATTCTTGAAAATATGACACGTGAAGTATAATTTACACTCTTTATACACGAAGAACTATGAAATGTTTCGTAGATTTGCACGTATAATATACTCCAAAGTAATGTCAATGAATAAAATTTATGAAATAAATTGAATTTAATTTTATCATATGTTTGAGACATCTACTTTAATGATTTTAATAAACTAGATTTTAAGTTATATGCATGCTATTTAGGTTTCAATCGCCTAATTTGTTCATATTTAATTTTTTTTTCACTTAGATTACCAATATCAAACCAATTCGTAAAAAGAAGATATAATAAACATTATTATATTATTAATTGTCGATACATTACGTAGATCGCACGTGCTCACACTAGTTTTAATTAAAAATGACACTCTTATCACCGTGCTACACAACATTTTAATTGTTAGGTGTAATGAAAATAAAATGTTATAGGTTTAAATATCATGAAAATTTGATTCAAAAACAATACTTGTTTATGTAAAGGTTGTCGGCCTTCGTGCCAATATTTTTTTAACATAATGCATGTTTGGTGGAGTTTAAAAGTAGTTTTTAGAAATTTTGATAAAAAAAAAATGATGAAATGTATGTTTGAAAAATTGATAAAAATTGAAGTTTCTATAAATATATTGTTGAAAATAAGTGGAAAAAAAAAAAAGAATTTATTTCAAATTCTACCAAATATGTGCCTAATTTTTACTTTTTTAGTGAATGTTAAATTTGGGTTGATTTATATGGTTTAATAGATCTAGACAAGTAATGTTTCACAAGAGATGATTTTAAGTTTCGTCTTATCTACTTGCAATAGTTGTGTATTTATTGAACTTTTGATCTAAAAATAAAATATGATGTATTTGTTAAAAGTCGTGTTAAAAATAAAATTTAAATAATTTGTAACTGTTTTGATGGTGAACTTTTCAACTTGTAGGGCTGATTTCATATCCACTTATAATGCTACTTATAATGTTTATACTGAAGTGACATCACATGATTAGTAGTTCATGATCCCACACTCATTATTTTTACCAATTATGTGATATTACCCCAACGTCAGCATTATAAGTGAATAGCAGATCCACCATAATTCAACATGTACCTATTCGAATTTTCAAGTACAAGTTTGTTTGTAGGGAAAATTACACACATACATTACTATAATGGAATAGGAGTGATCTCCTACCTCCCAATGGGCAAGTGCTATCTTGCCAACATTCAATATAGCACTTGCCCATTAAATGTGAGCAAGATATAAATGGAAATTGAAATATGATTTTTATAAATTGAGATATACTGTAAAGGTGGTGATGGTGATTTGATGTTAGTATATGATTCTCTCGTAGTTTAAACAGTAATTTTGTTTCTTGTCTTTCGTCAAATACTTGAATGCTGTCTGTTAATTATTGGTTTGGTTTATTATAATGTATATGGTTGAAATTGCAGATTTTTTTTCCTCGTGAATTTTTGCCTATTATTTTTTTATGTTTGTTGATTTAAATTTTGTTCTAAATCTTTATTTGAATACTATTAATTATTTGGTAACAATAGATGTAGTAAATTAAAAGAGTAGTTGTGTGTTCACAACTTGTGTAATAATTTTCACGTAAAATGACATTATCTGAAAAAACAAAAAGAAAAAACAAGCGGCAGTGGCAGTGAAGAAGAAAACTGGAGTGGAGTGATGTCCATGAGTGGATTGTAAAGTAATGATAAGTGGAGTAGAGTAGCCATGATTTATTGCTGTAAATAGCAGCTTGAATTTCTGTAGGGATGATACTGTAATATAGAAAAGCGATGATCATAATAAAAACGAGATCATTATATTAGTTATGACCATAATTTGCTGTTGTAAATAGCAGTTTGATGCTGTATTATAAAAAACAACTTGATACTATATTATAGAATAGAAGCTTGATATTGTATTAAGTTGACAATTAGATTATTCTTTGTGTTGTTAGTTATATGTGTTGTTTAATACTGTGTTATACAAAATAGTATCACAGAAAACAGTATCATAACAGAAACGTGTATAGAAAACACATACGTGCTAAGAATTTTTATTATAATATGTTTTCGAAATTGTCTCGATAAACCGGTCCATACCAGTTGTTTTGTCACTACTAATGATGTATTTTAGTTGTTTGAAGTCATCTCTTTAACTTAAAATAACAATCTTTAATTTTTCTTATCTAAATAGTATCATATATAAATGTATCTTAATATTTCAGTATCATATATGATCTTAATAAAACAGTATCACATACACAAACTACAATCCAATAAAATAATATTATTATATATCATAGGTTGAAACATTATCGTAATAAAACAGTATCAAAGATAAAAGCATGGTATAAGTATACCATATCACTTTATCTAGATAAAACAGTATAATATATATAACTAAGTAGATATGTTTTACTGTTTGAAGTAAAATGATATTATTCTTAAAATAATCTATTAGTAGTACAAGACCTATTGATACTGTATGCATTCAATAACAATATCATAAATTGAAATAGTATCACAGGTTGAAACATGATAATTATAAAATAGTATCAAAGATAAAAGCATAAATAAAACAATATCATATATAAAACTAAGTACAAGATGTTTTTAATGGTTGAACTAATGATATAGTATCATATATAATACTTTATTTAAATAAAATAGTATCATAGATATAACTAAGTAGAGATATTTTACTGCTTGAAGTAATGATATTGTTCTTAAAATACTCCATTAATAGTATAAGACAATTGATACTGTATACATTCAATAAAAATATCATAGATTTAAAAAGTATCATATGTTGAAATATTATTATAATAAAACAATATCAAAAATAAAAACATAAATATAATATAAAAACAATATCACAATAAAACAGTATCATTGAATTATCGTTTTTTTTTTTGCAATTGTAGGGATATGTTGGTCTTTAAGCGATAAAATGTGGCTTTAATTGAATTAAGTTTGACCATATGACTTTAGAGCATATAAGTACAACAACAATGACCAACCTTGAATTTACCTAAAAATTTGACAAATAACCACAACTCTTAATTTCAGATAATCTAACGGTCTAAATGTATTAAATCATTTTATTAGGATGTGTTTGAATATGGGTATAAGAATTTTAATAGATCTAGACTATAAATAAAGGACCGTGATTATTTGTCAAATATATTGGTGGGAGGAACGGTCCCGTACTAATATAAGTTAGTTTCATTGGAAAATATTGAAAATGTAAAGAAAATGTTTTTATGGAATAATTATATCATATAATAAATGTGGCCATTTCATTTCACAAATCTCATCCCAAAATATATTTTAAATTACAAATTCAAATTTCAAAATTACTAAACATCACCAATATAAGCAAAAGAAGAATCAATTGTCAAAGGGCAATAAAAAAAAAAAAAAAAAAAAAAAACTTCACCTAATAAATTATATAATCAATCATCATTCGAGAAAATGAGAAAACCAAACATAGTATGAAATAGTAGATAAATTGTAAATATGCATTATATGCATTATACGTCCAAGTATCAAATACAGAAATGCAGATCAATTATTAAAAATTCACATAATTCACACAATAATCTTAGACGAACAATATTCAGCAGCAAAGCTACTGTATCAATGAACATTTATAAGAGTTTCATATACATGACATAATATTTATTAACAAATTGCAGTAACAAGTAAAAAATTTAGGCATCCATCACTTTACAATATAAGTTAACAACATTAGGAAACAATTTTAAATTATAGTTGAAACAATATTAAATTACAGCCATAGAGTACCAACATAATTTAACAAATTAAAATAATAGTATTAAATTCTTAATACGATAACGTAACAAATACAAGAATACATTTGTTGAATACCTTCAAATAATCATAAATTTTGATTGCTCTTTATGAAACCATTACATAATAATCTTATGAAAGTTACTTAACATATAGGTTTCATGAAAAATAAAAATTAATTAATTTTTGTGTATTAAATATATAATTAGAAATGTATAATTGAAGTAGTCATGAATATGAAAAAACCAATAAGGAAGAACATATAAGAAATTTTAAATTTATGTTTTGAAGATTTAAATATTAACATGATGAATACAACATAAAAAGTAAAGAAAACAAAAATAATAATAATCACAAACCAGAAAAAATGATTGGCAGTCAAAAAAAGATAAAATCCATAAATGTTTTTTAAAAAAACCCAAAAAAATGTATATTTGTTTGTTTCGGTACAAGAATAATGTGCATATTTTTTAACAACGAAATTTACTACAACGAGGATTCTTCTTCGCCATCTATTCTGATTTTAGATCTAGACTTGCCATTACTGCGTGTTTTAGCTATATTCAAATATCTTAATAAAATCGATTTAAAACATAAAATCAATCAAAAGTTGAAAGATTGAACAAAATAAGTAGCATATTGATCTTAATGTGGAGGAATAGAAAGTTAGATGCATCATGAAAAAATTTGTGATAATATCAAATTGAATTTTTAAAAAGATTTTGTGGGATAAAAGAGAAAAGAAGGGTTTGAAGAGAATAAAGAACTCAAAAGACAAAATATGATTTTAATTGTAGTATGATTTTCTCTTTTTATTATAGAAAGATTTATTTTACTCATTTGAAAAGTAGAAAATTACAAATAGGTATGATTAAGCAATTAATTTGAAATTAAAAAATATAAAGTAACAGTATTTGTGTAAATAAATGAGTATTTATGAACAAAATTAATATATTTCGATATATTTCAATTCAAAAAATGGAGAATGTACAAACCCTAATTTTCCCATGTTTGTCAATATGTTTGGGCTTCGAATCCAGCAGGAATTCTACCATTGCTCGATTGCCTTTCTCTAAGCCCATTTGGCTTGGATTTTTGCATTTCCAATTTTCTTGCTAAAATTACTTTATATTAGGGTGTGTTTGATTCAAACATTTTTCATGGAAAATGTCACATCCATGGAAAAAATTTTAAAATTACTTTTATTTTATTTGTTGTTTGATTGTTTGAAAGCAAATACATTTTCTAAATCTGAGCATGGATTTCCTTCTGGAAAATGTCACATCCATGGAAAATTTATTTTCACACGTCCATGGAAAAATTTTCATTTTCCACCATTTTTTTGTTGTTTGATTGCACATTTTCCATGGAAAATGTGAAAATGAAATTTTCCATATTTTGTTGTTTGATTGAACATGAAACTCACAATCACCTAAAAGACACATTTGACCACTTTCTTGAAAATATTTTCTCACCTATTTGATAGATTTTTTTTTCCACCTTACATAGAAAATATTTTCATTTTTCACAATTTTCCATGGAAACCAATCAAACACACCCTTAGTGTTTATATTAGTGTTTATTGTAAACTTTTTGTAAATTATAATCGGTCTTACGAAATGTATAAATAAAAAGTAGATAAAAATTGTGAATCTTATGAAATATATAGATAATATTTAACTAACTTATAAGTATTTTATAAGCACTAGCAAACACGCTCTTAGTAAAACTTTTTTAGATTATAAGCAATAGAATATATAGATAAAATGTGAAAAAAAAGTTATGAGTCTTACAAAATGTATGGATAAAAATAAGGGATAATTTCACCATGCACTATAAAAAATAAAAGAATTTAAAAAAAATACTATGTCAATTTTTTTTATTCTAAAAATACTGTTTTTACTAACACTTATTATTACATTTGTTACGTTTCTTACAAAAAAAAAAATGTGTATTAATTTGTTACATTTATAATTTATTACATTTGAAGTTTAAAATGTTGTAATTGTGAAATTTTAATACAAAATTAAGTATGTAGCAAAATTACCACTAAAAATAATGTTCGACTAATTTACAAATTATTTGAAATGGAGAAGCCAAATATGCTTTTTAGGAGTACTTATAGTATTTATAAGTTGGTCAAATATCATTTTTATCTACACATTCTGTAATTTTAATTATTTTTATTTATTTTTTATTCACACATTCTATAATACCACCGTGCTTATATTATTAAAAAAATTTCTAAACAAGCATTTGGGTATATTGGGTTTTTGGATTTCTTCATATTACTTTATTGTATAAGAGTCACATGCAAAAAATAGTATAAATTACATCAACTACTTATCAATCTAAAAATAATTCCAACTTTATCAACTTAACTAATTTATTTTAAAAATACTACATTGTTAATATTATATTAATTAATTTAATGATGAATTAAAATCAATTTTTAAACCATAATTAGAATTAACCGCTTGTAACCCTCCTAGATAATCATGCCCATTAAAGTGGAAAACCCTCAAACGCAGAAACTTTTCCATTTACAAATCGAAAGAAATTTCAAAATTTTAACAAATCTTTTCCCAAAATTCTTAAATCGTAATGCATTCTTCACAAATTTTTTATCTTAGTTGAAGAATGGAGACTCTAAATCCCAAAATTACAGGGTCAAAGACAGTGCGTCGCTTGAAGGATAAACCATACTGGAGTCGAACACTTCTAGTCACCCGCGAATAATGAAAGAGACGATGAACTTGTTGAAATTTAGAGTTGGTTTTATATTTGTAACATTTTTCGTTTAGAATCATTGTCTGATATAGATGTTACAAATGATATTGTGTATCAATGTCTAATACAAATATTACAAATGATATTTTGTATCACTGAATATGTTACAGATTATATTTTGTTATTTTACATAGCACATATTACATGAATTGATATTCTGTATCACTGATATTACATATGTTACAAATGATAAAATCATGAGTTTTATTTGTTAAATTTGACATTGTATTACATATCTATATCATATTGATGTTACACAGTATCAATAGATTTTTAGAGTCCAATATATACATTAATACGAACTTGTTGAAGTTTAGAGTAAGTTTTGCAGTTATAACAATTGTAATACTTTTTGTTTATTATCACGGTTTGATACAGATGTTACAAATGATATTGTGTATCACTGTATAATACAGATATTACAAATGATATTTTGTATCATTGAATATGTTACAGATTATATTATGTTATTTTACGCGGTACATGTTACATAAATTGGTATTCTATATCACTGATGTGTTACATCTTAATTTGTAATACAAATTGTTACAAATATTAAAATTGAAAATAACATGAGTTTTGTTTGTGTTTATTATAGATATTTTTGATAGAAATGATATATATATTTGAAAGTTATAACAATAAAAGATTTTGTTATATATATAATCAATTCCGATTTTTAAGGTTCGGTTACTATAATTAACAACAAAAGATTTTATAATAGGTAATTATATTCACACTACATTATTTGTTAACTACACCACATTTTAATTGCAATGAAAATCTCTAACTATTGCTTATTTTTGCATTTATGTCCTTAACTTTTTTTTATCACATTCTTATTATCAACCTATTAATTTGCACGTTTATTTTTGTCATTGATGATGATTTTTGTCCAAAAAAATAATTAAGAGTGAATAATTTTTTTTGCCCTCGTATTTTTAAATAAACAAAATAAATAATAAATAAAAAAGTTTGACAAAATAATTTCTCCTCATTTCAATGCACATTAACAGAATATTTCAACAAAAATTGTCATCAAAGACAATATGTGAAAATTATTGAAAATTAATAATAAAAATACGACGAAAAAAATTAGAGACATAAATATCAAAATATCAAAGATTGATGGACCTTCATTGCAATTAAAATATGGTGTAGACAATAAAATCTGTAGTGTGAATATAATTACCCTTTTATAATATATATAAATTCTCATCAAATCTGATAATTAATGATTGAGTTACTATATGTAATATATAATATAATAAATTAAAATAATAAATTTTAAAAAACAATATTTTCAGAATAAATAAAACAAGAATGACTTTTTGAAATTATTTTCAAAAAGTGGCTTATTTATGAAAAAATGGAAAAATTAGCTACACAGCACCCTTTTTTTAAAAAAAAGTTTATATATACCCTATTTTTATATTTAATGATTTTCATCCTAAATTAATAAACTAATTTCTAAATTTACCTTAATCCAATCTCATTCATATATACGTTGACTACATCAAACCTTATCAAAATATCAAACACCCACCACCACTACAAAATCGTTCTTGCTTTGCCTTAACATTTTTACTTTCTCTTCCCTTTCTTCTAGATTTGAAACATAAAATTTATGGAGTTGTGATTTAGATCTGCCACCATTGCCGGCTTAATCCGCCATTGTTACCTCCAATTTCTTCTAGATTTGAAACATAAAATTGCGTGGAGTTGTGATTTGAATTTGCCGCCGTTGCCGCCTTAATCCGCCATTGTTATCTCCTCTTTCTTCTAGATTTGAAGCATAAAATTGGGTGGAGTTGGGATTTGGATCTGCTGCCGTTGCCGCCTTAATCCGCCATTGTTACCTCATTCTCCTTCTAAATCTAAAACATGGACATGCGTGGAATTCATACTTTCCTTGGCGACCACCTCCATCATTGCCTTCGCCCGATCAACAAAATAATATCACCTTCTTGTAGATCTATGCTTATATGTCTTCTTATACATTATTTTTTATTCAATCAGGTAAGTGTTCAAATTTTTATTGTTCAATGAATTTTTTCCCTTGTGAGTTTTTGGATCAGTTACTGCATTCTTTCAATTTCTAGCTTGGCATTTGTAATTATTTTTATTAGTTAATTTAGTTAAGAATTATTAGTTGTTAAGTAATTAGTTAATTAATTTCTATTTAGTGTTTGTTGAATGATATTTGAATATCCAAATTAGTGTATTTTTTAATTTAAATTTACAGTGATATCATAATATCATTATATTTGAATTTTTAAGTGTAATTAAATTTGATAGATGATAATTTTTTTAGTATATTTAGATTTTCTTGATTATAAAGTTTAGTTATTAATGTATTTTTATTTTTTGAACTAGAAATTGAGATACAAAATTCAATTGAAGCATGCTGGATGAATGGCAAAATTATTGTTTGTTTAATTCATTTTTTAATTTAAACAAATTAAGTAGCAGTGTTTGTTCATTATTATTTGTGCTTTTCAAGTTCGAGTATGCAATTGAGTGGTAGTGATGGTAGGAGATAATGATGGTGGAAGGTAGTAGTGATAGTGAGAGATGGTGTTGGGGTTTAAAAGGAAGGTACAAGTTAAAACACGTGTTATCCTACATATAAAATTAGGGTAACACATGTGTTACCTAGCCGTGGTGGAGGTGTTTATGGGTGTGGATGGTTGTGGCATATCGGAACTCGGTTGTGGTGGTGGTGGTGATGAGATAAGGTAATGGTAGTGGTGGTGATGGATAATAAGGTAAAATACATGTCATGTACAAGTAACATACATGTTACCATAATTTAATTAGAGTACCACTTGTGTTACTTGGATGTGGTGGAGGCGATTATGACAGTGGTTCATTTGAAATCTAATTTAATTGAAACTGGGTAGGTTGTAGCACTAGATGATAAAGTGGAGTAGGTTGTGGTTTTGGATAATAAAGTGGAGTTGTTGAAATTAACGATTTTCAAGATTGTCGTGTTTTGAAATATTATTTTAGATAAAAAATAATTTATTTTTTAAGGTGAAAAATTAAAAAAATATTGATTTTAATGAAATGAGGAAGTAACATATAGTAACATATAAATTACTAGTATAAAAATGTTGTTTTAAAATGAAAAATTGAAAATTTGATTTTAAATGAAAAGAACTTATTTTTAAAAACTTTATAAAAATAGAAAAATGGTAAAATATTGATTTTAATGAAAAATGAGGAAATAACATATAGTAACATATATTTAACCTGTGTAGAAATATTGTTTTAAAATTAAAAAAAATTAAAATATTAATTTTAAAGAAAAATAACGTATTTTTAAATAATTATAAAGTATTGATTTTATTGTAAATGAGCAAGTAACACATAGTAACATATATGTTACTAGTATAAAAATATTGTTTTAAATGAAAAATTGAAATATTGATTTTAAATGAAAAGAATGTATTTTTAAAAAATTTATAAAAATAGAGAAATGGTAAAATATTGATTTTAATGAAAAATGAAGAAATAACATATAGTAACATATAGTAGGATATATGTTACCCATGTAAAAATATTTTTTTAAAATAAAAAAATTAAAATAATAATTTTAAAGAAAATTAACGTATTTTTTAAATAATTATAAAGTATTGATTTTATTTCAAATGAGTAAATAACACATAGTAACATATATGTTACTGGTGTAAAAATGTTGTTTTTAAATGAAAAATTGAAATATCGATTTTAAATGAAAAGAATGTATTTTTAAAAAGTTTATAAAAATAGAGAAATAATAAAATATTGATTTTAATAAAAAATGAGGAAGTAATATATAGTAAATAGTAACATATATGTTATCTGTGTAAAAATATTGTTTTAAAAAAAATTAAAATATTAATTTTAAAGAAAAATAACGTATTTTTAAATAATTATAAGGTATTGATTTTATTGCAAATGAGCAAGTAACAGATAGTAACATATATGTTACTAGTATAAAAATGTTGTTTTGAATGAAAAGAATGTATTTTAAAAAAATTTATAAAAATAGAGAAACGGTAAAATATTGATTTTAATGAAAAATGAGGAAGTAACATATAGTAACATATAATAACATATATGCTATCCGTGAAAAAATATTTTTTTAAAATAAAAAAAATTGAAATATTAATTTTAAAGAAAAATAACGTATTTTTTAAATAATTATAAAGTATTGATTTTGCTGCAAATGAGCAAATAAAATATAGTAACATATATGTTAATAATATAAAAATGTTGTTTTTAAATGAAAAATTGAAAAATTGGTTTTAAATGAAACGAATGTATTTTTAACAAAATTTATAAAAATAGAGAAATGGTAAAATATTGATTTTAATGAAAAATGAAGAAATAACATATAGTAACATATAGTAGGATATATGTTACCCATGTAAAAATATTTTTTTAAAATAAAAAAATTAAAATATTAATTTTAAAGAAAATTAACGTATTTTTAAATAATTATAAAGTATTGATTTTATTTCAAATGAGCAAATAAACACATAGTAACATATATATTCTTGGTGTAAAAATATTTTTTTAAATGAAAAATTGAAATATCGATTTTAAATGAAAAGAATGTATTTTTTAAAAATTTATAAAAATAGAGAAATAATAAAATATTGATTTTAATAAAAATGAGGAAGTAATATATAGTAAATAGTAACATATATGTTACCTGTGTAAAAATATTATTTTAAAAAAAATTAAAATATTAATTTTAAAGAAAAATAACGATATTTTTAAATAATTATAAGGTATTGATTTTATTGCAAATGAGCAAGTAAGTGAGATAATAACAATATATATTCTTAGTATAAAAATGTTGTTTTGAATGAAAAGAATGTATTTTAAAAAATTTATAAAAATAGAGAAATGGTAAAATATTGATTTTAATGAAAAATGAGGAAGTAACATATAGTAACATATAATAACATATATGCTATCCAAGTGAAAAAATATTTTTTAAAATAAAAAAAATTGAAATATTAATTTTAAAGAAAATAACGTATTTTTTAAATAATTATAAAGTATTGATTTCTTTGCAAATGAGCAAATAAAATATAATATATATATGTTACTAGTATAAAAATGTTGTTTTTAAATGAAAAATTGAAAAATTGGTTTTAAATGAAAAGAATGTATTTTTAAAAAATTTATAAAAATAGAGAAATGGTAAAATATTGATTTTAATGAAAAATGAGAAAGTAATATATATGTTACCAGGTGTTAAAATGTTGTTTTAAAATAAAAAAATTGAAATATTAATTTTAAAGAAAAATAACAAATTTTTAAAATAATTATAAAATATTGATTTTATTGCAAATGAAAGATGTATACACATAGTAATATAGGTTACTAGCATAAAAATATTTTTTTAAAATGAAAAATTGAATTATTGATTTTAAATGAAAATAATGTATTTTTAAAAAATTTATAAAAATAGAGAAATGGTAAAATATTGATTTTAATGAAAAATGAGGAAGTAACATATAGTTACATATATGTTACCCATGTAAAAATGTTGTTTTAAAATTAAAAAAAATTGAAATATTAATTTTAAAGAAAAATAACGTATTTTTAAATAATTATAAAGTATTGATTTTATTGCAAATGAGCAAGTAACACACAGTAACATATTTGTTACTAGTATAAAAATGTTGTTTTAAATAAAAAAAAATGAAATATTGATTTTAAATGAAAAGAATGTATATTTAAAAAAATTAGAAAAATAGAGAAATGGTAAAATATTGATTTTAATGAAAAATGAGAAAATAAAATATAGTAACATATAGTGTAATATATGTTACCCGTGTAAAAATATTTTTTAATAAAAAAAAATTGAAATATTAATTTTAAAGAAAAATAACGTATTTTTTAAATAATTATAAAGTATTGATGTTATTGCAAATGAGCAAATAACACATACTAACATATTTGTCACTAGTATAAAAATATTGTTTTTATAAGAAAAATTGAAAAATTAGTTTGAAATGAAAAGAATATATTTTTAAAAAATTTATGAAAGTAGAGAAAATATAAAATATTGATTTTAATGAAATATGAGGAAATAACATATATGTTACCCGTGTAAAAATGTTGTTTTAAAATACAAAAAATTGAATATTAATTTTAAAGAAAAATAACGAATTTTTTTGAATAATTATAAAATTTTATTTTATTGCAAATGAGCAAGTAACACATAGTAACACATATGTTACTTGTATAAAAATATTTTTTTAAAATGAAATATTGAAATATTGATTTTAAATGAAAATAATGTATTTTAAAAAAAATTATAAAAATAGAGAAATGCTAAAATATTGATTTTAATGAAATATGTGGAAGTAACATATATAGTAACATATATTGTTTTTCAATGAAAAATTAAAATATTAATTTTAAATAAAAATAATATATATTTTTTAAAAATAATAAAATGAGTAAATTATAAAGTATTAATTTCAATGAAAATAATGAAATAACACATATGTTATTCGTGTAAAAATATTATTTTTCAAATGAAAAAATGAAAATATTGATTTTATGAAAATACTGTATTTTTAAACAATTATCAAAGAAAATAATTTGTAAAATATGATTATAATTATTATTATATTAAAATAGTATACAAATATGATAGTTGATAGTGGTAACACGTGTTAATCTAATTTAAATTAAAGTAACATATGTGTTACCATAATTTAAATTAAAGTATACAAATATTTATTTTGTTCGTATATGTGAAAATTCGAGTGTAAAGTCAAAGATATAATTGAAAATGTACTTATTTTGACCACTAAAATTGTACTTATTTTAGCCACTAAAATCAAAGATTTAGAGGACCAAACTTTGAACATGTATAAAGTTGAAGGACCTAAGATGAAATTTTTAGAAGATTTAATTGAAAGATAATTGAAAACTTGGGGACCAAAGTGTAAAGATGTAAAAAATTGAAGGACCTAAGATCCAATTTTTGGAGGACTTAACTGAAAGATAATTAAAAATTAGAGACTAAAGTGTAAAGATGTAAAAGATTAAAGACTTAAGATATAATTTTTAGATGACTTAATTGAAATATAATTGAAAATATAAGGACTAAAGTAAATATTATATAAAGTACATGCACTACCATACAATAAATAAATGATACATCATCATGCCACATTATAAAATATTGTTTTTAATGAAATGATGTATTTTTTAAATCAAACCATGAAAATGAAGTATTTTTGAAACATTAAAAAAAAGATGTATTTTTCAATTTTTTTACAAAAATAGAGATCGTGTCAACTTTGCCCAAAAATGTCCCCTAAAAATAAGCAATAAACGTACATGCGTGAGCATTTTGGGAATAATATGATTGCAGCCCACTTACTTTGATAAAATATTTTATTTATTTTTTATCTACATATTCTATAAAATTTATTGTTTATAATGTATAAAAAAGTTTACTAAACAAGCACTAAATTCTCGGGTCAAATATTTCTCACTTAATCTTTTAAGTTCTTCACTAATTTTTGTTTTGTTCTAAATTAATCATGAAACTTAAATTGATGGAGTCTATGTTTGTCAATTTGACTAAGAAGAAAGTGATTTAGTATTTACCAATTAACTGCTACATTATTTTTTCATTAGTTAAATTAGTGGATATAAATACAAATATAAAATGGATTAGATGCGACAAAGAACTTGGCTATCTGAGGTGGAATCCGTCTTGTATCAAGTATATAGGATTATGTAAACATTTCATAAATTGCAAAAAGTTGGTGAGAAGTATATTTGAAAAATTGATAAAAATTGTAAATTATATAAAGTACAAAATTGCAAGCCAATCATGCAACTCTACAAACTGCAGCATCATTTTGGACCCGAGCAGGCATCACTTCGGCTCACTTTGGCTCACTTTGGCCCTAGCCAAGATGCATAAAACTTCGGGCCAAGTCCAACACCTTGCATAAATGACGCAAGTCCTAAACTTGGAGGACTATTGTTACGCCTCAGTACGGTGTGGCACTCCACGTGGGTTGGACAAAGTCAAAATTGTTTGGAGAAAGTGATGACATTACCTCCCGAGGCTGTTCTCCTTTGGTCCGAGGTATGGGAAGAGGTGCTTGAGAATGAAGAGGCGGTCAAAGCCGACTTCGGTTGTATGTTGAGTAAGCCTTCTCTAATACAATGGGTTTTAGATCTGAAAGAGACTAATGTGACAACTTGCCAAGACGACTTGTCATAGGCCTAGCCCCATAGCATGGGACTGAAAGAGACTTCTTCATTAAAGCCTAAGATGTAACACCTTGAGCATGACAAGAGGCTCCCTGAGATTGAGCCACTTGTCGCACATAAAATGGGCTTGACCAATTGGCTTTGGCCTATAAATACCAAGGTCATTCTCACAAGAGGGGGGCGATAAAAAAATTAAATAGCAAAACGACACTAAACACAATCTTCTACATTGATTAACTTAAGTGTTCTTCAAACCACTTAAAAGATCTGTAGTTAGATGTCCTCAAGCCACTTCTTCGACCATAACGTGTCTCTTCCACATTCAAACATCTTCTATACTCCCTTCCTAGCATACCGTAGTGATCCACATGCCTACGTAGCCGGCCAAATATGTTGGTAAAATACACGTAGGAAGAGGATGTGTGAAGATTGGCAACCATTTTTAGATGTCAACATGTTCATAAAACACTTGGTTGAAAAATGAATTTTAATTTAAAAAAAAAAAAAAAACTCTTCCGCATGACCTTGTCTTGCTATATATAAGCCTTATAATTTTTTGGCGTAACAAATGTTGAGAAATGAGACTAATTTTTCGGTTTGCCTACAAGATTTTTGTTTATAAAAATATTAAGAAGATGGAAAAATTAAATGGATAGAAAAAAATAACACAAAGATTTACATGAAAAACTCCAAAAAAAAAAAAAAAACCACAGGTCATAAAAAACTTCAATATGTGAAAAATTATTTCAATTATAGTAATTTTCTCACACACCCCAAATCTCAAGTTACCAAATCTCAAGTTACCTACGGGGAGAGAAAGACTCCCATGTCTCATCCTTAAGATACCACATAAGTATCTTATAAATTTGGATAAATAAAACCCTAAGGAAAATACTCTACTTATAGAGACACGAGGAGGAGATGTGAGATTCTAAACAATCTCGTTATAAGCAGTAGTAGATCTAGGATTCTTAAGTCATGGGGGCCCAAAAAAAAAAAAAAAAATTTGGAGGGGCTGCCCCCGAATTTTTTTTTTTTTGGACAATCTAATCAATATACAAGTAAAATATAATAACCAAATTCAATTTGCATATTCACATCACAAATATCAATACACAATAATACAAAACAACCAAACAATCATTCATTCATTGACCACCATTTTTAATCTTCTATTTTTCGACAGTGAGAGTCCGAGAGACGCAAATGATTGGAAGAAATGGAGTTGAGAAAATGAAAGGAAAAGTGTAAAAGTCAATTGTGGGCCATTTAAAAAAAAAAAAGTAAAAAACAAAAATTTGTCCAATGGGTGTGGTGGCCATTGACCCCACGGCCCCCATACCGAATCCGCCACTGATTATAAGTAGAAAACTAAAAATCCTATTATATGTAGGATAGACAAATACAAATCTTATTCTAATTATATAATAACAAGTCGATTTTTAACAATCTCCTCCTTGACTTTGAATTGTCCAAGGCCTCCAAATAATATTTGTTCCATATCTCCTCCTAATTGAATAATGCGTCACTACCACACTCCTGCCTCTTCAATCTTGGTCACGTCAAAATTTTGGTGAACCTTTTTCTTTAACAACCACAATTCTCGAGATAGAGAATTTTTATAGTCTGCCCAGCGGTCACATTTGTGGAGGTTTTAGTACCTGATTTTTTGTTAAATAATGGTCACAATTATTCCTATATAAATCCTACCCCATTTTAAGATTCTTTACAACTCTCAACTTATTCAATCTGAAAATATTATATTGTCAATATTAATTTTTTTATTGTCTAATCTATAATTTTATTTGATTATTTTAGTGATTTCTTGTGTTCAAATTCTACGTTTCTACTTTTTACATTCTTCATTCAACATTTCTATTTTTTACATATTTTATTACACATGAGGAAATGCCGACCACCAAATAGATGATGATTTCAGTGGACTAAATGATATTCTAATTCCTGATTTTGGTGATGAATATGGAAGTACAAATCACATTGATTTGTAGGATATTGATGAAGATTTAGAAACTCACACTCATAGAACAACTAGTTCGAGTACTAAACGATGAGTCAAAAAATAAAAGGTTCGGTGTTGGGAACATTTCAAATTAGTGTAGACTGGAGCAAACGAACAACCAGACTTCAAAGTAATGTGTAAAAATTGTAAACACAAATTTTCGTAGCAAAAAGGTAGTGGCATGAGCCATCTAAACCTACATTATCTAAAGTGTTTGCAAAAACACGGAGGGAGGAGGAGGTTGATACAAATCAAGCCCAACTTCAGTTCAAATCTCGGTGCATCTCCCAGGTCTAGTCCAAATCTAAATAATTGGATGTAATCGCAAGAGAAAATATGTCAGGAAGGCATGACTCAATTGGCAGCAAGTTGTGAGTTTTCGCTTAGCATAGTGGAAAGCGTTCACTTCACCAAGTTTATAAAAATGTATTTTCAACCAACGTACGTACCCTATATTAGAAACACTCTTTGTGTAGACACCATTATTTTATTCAATAAAAAGAAAGAAATCATAATACTTTATTTAAATAAATATTTCGATGTTGTATCAATTACCTCGGACTTATAATTAGGTAAAAACCTTGAAGGATATATTGCCGATATTTTACATTATATTGATAAACAATAGATTATGCATAAAAAATAATTGTATTTAAACTAATTGACTACCCTCATAATAGAATAAATCTTTTTAATGTTTTAATGACTATTATTAAAGACTTTAATTGCAAATTTAGAATTTGCAGTTTTACATTTGACAATGCTACACCTAATAATATAGTAATAGAAAGAATAATGCAACAATTAAATTTGGATTTTTGTGGCATTTTATTTCATGTTTTTTGTGTTCGTCACATTTTTAATTTAATTGTTTAAGATGGTTTAAAATTTATAAATCCACAATTAGAAAAAATTTAGGTATGCCATAAATTTTATTATTGTCTCACCGACTCGAAAACAAGTATTTGATGAATTATGTATAAAAAATTTCCTTCCAACAAAATATTTATGTATAGAGGTATGCTATTGATGGAATTGTACTTATTTAATGCTTCAATCATGTAAAGGTTACGAAAATTGTATAACTGTCTATTATAACGGCCGACATTCACACAGTCCAAATTATGATTTGCAAATATATGATTGGGAAATCTCATCCCACATGAGAAAAAATTTAAAAAAAAAATCGACGCCACAAACGCATGTGCTTTCGTATATTAACCTACCAATCTATTAGTTATAAATTATTTTTATTTTATTGCCTTTAATTTTAATAAGTATAAGACTTTTTCAATTTTTTTGACATTGTAATAGCAAAAGCGATAAAGTTTAGAAAATATTGAAAGGAGTTGCCTATGTTGTTTCCATTAGCGTCAATTATGTGTCTTAGAGTAAATTTAGAAGATACAAAACATATTGTGTCGGTAATTTTTAATAAGTCATAACGTACGATAATTTAGAAAAAATATTATGTAAAATGTACGAAGTGTATGCAGAAAAGACAGGTAGGAACGTTAGAAGACCTCATGTACCAATTCATTTTTCGTCATCAAATGACGATAACGATTTTCGGAGTTTTCTTAGTTATGTTAGGAGAACTCAATAAACTAGATCTTCTTCTTCGTTTTGCCGTGTTACGAATGTTGGAACAAGTAGTAGAGACGTATATTTAGAGTTAGCTAGATATTTTGGTCACGATATGCTTAGTATATTAGATGAAGAAGACATACATAATTATGAGATACTTGTGTGGTGGAGACAAAACGAGTATCAATACCCACTTGTTTCTATTATAGCACGCTATATATTAACACCTTTGGTATCAACTTTAACATCATAGTTTGCTTTTAATAAATGTGGTAGGTTCTGAATGATTTGAGGTCAAAACTTAAACCATACATATTAGAAAATTTAATGTGTCTAAAGGATTGAGAAGATGCAGAACTTTGGATTCAAGACAAAGTGGACATCATACTAGCCAAAGAACTTAAAAAGCTTACTACATAATTTGTAAGTATTGCTATGTAAATTTATTTATTTTTCTTACTTTTAAGTTTTACAAAAAATTGTATACGTAACAATTTGTTCGTGTATAATTGTATCTCCGCCTATCATTCTTTAAATCATTTTGATTTTTTAAAGTCCCTAAGAAAAAAAAAAAAAAAAAATTATACGAGTTGAGCTCATTGACCCGCCCGGCTTGAGTTTTGAAGGTGAGCCAAGCTCAGCTCGGTTTGTCCTTATAAGGGCCAAACTCTGCCCTTTCTTGTCATGGGCTGAACGATTGCCATCCCTAGTATCTACATAACTGTTTAACTTTGTTTAATTTCCTGTCTCAACAATAAGATAAAGAAAGAATTTTATGGTGGGAGAACATATCCTAGTATTCTAAACAATGTCTCTTTTTATCGTGTAGAATTTGGGACTGATGACCCCCGCACCAACAGTGGCCTATTGGCCTTGGCTGTCATGGCACTGGTGAGAGTTTTGACAGCAATTTTCATCTTCCAATCTGAATTCATGAATTGATCAAACTTATTTTTTCCTGAGGATAGCAGTACCTTTCTCTATTCGGAAACTGTTGCCATGTTTCGAATGCTGACCTATATAGCTTCTTAATTTCTTATTTTCAATTCTTTCATGTTCCATTTTCTTAACTTTCTTCTATTCAGCGATTCTGTCATGTCCAATTTTTGGACCTACTAAACATGTATCTACTTTGCAAAACTTTGTATGATCATTTGCCAAATTC
Organism: Forsythia suspensa; assembly: GCA_023638005.1. Taxonomy (NCBI): domain Eukaryota; kingdom Viridiplantae; phylum Streptophyta; class Magnoliopsida; order Lamiales; family Oleaceae; genus Forsythia; species Forsythia suspensa. The sequence goes on along the minus strand of CM042670.1, from coordinate 29,061,806 downwards.
TATTTAACTAGCACAATCATTATAAATCGAAGAAGCAAGTGTTGTTGTGACAAGCAACATCCAACAACACGCTTAGTTGTGCATAAAAATAAGGCAATTTTAAAGTTACATTTTAAACTAAAATATGCTTCTTTAAAAAATAGATCTTAGAAAAGTAATTTTTAAGTACAACTAAACATACTGATGAGATCTAATTGATGTGAAGATTAAAGTGTTCTATTTTCTTTTAACTGGAATATATGGTACACGGACACTCCTACAAGGATGATGTGACGTGTCGAGTTGTGTCTGACAACTACACTATTTGAACACTTCATCAGTTTGACAAACCACATGACATGTCCTATTTTTTATATATATTTTAAATTTCTTACCCTCAAGGGGTATTTTAGGAACATTCTGCAGGTAAGTGTACGATATGGCATGTGCCATGTTGTATATTAAAACGTATACAAATAAAGTTTTAATATAAAAATTTTAAATTTTAAAAGATTTAAATCGACGTGTCCATATTCTTGTCCTACTTTGTAGAAAAATTACATGTCTGGTGTTTGTATTGTGTCTGTATCGTGTGGTTTGTGTCCATGCAATTAAATTGGAATAGTGAATAATTTAAGTGGAAGATATAATGGTATTCATTCTCCCCTTCCAAGCAATCCCCAAAACTTCCCTCTTTAAAGCAACACAGAATTCACCAGAAGAGGCCTGGAATAGAAAAGGACTTTTCTGCCATAATCTCATCTTTATCAAAGTGTCTTTATAGCAGGCTGCATATTCCTTCAGATGGGTGGAAGTGGAACAGTTTACGTAGTTTAGGCGAATATCATGCCACTACGTTGCACAACAAGCAACTCTTTTTGGGCATGTTTAGTGGGATCGCAATAGATAGAGTTTAAGACATGAAACATTAGAGATACGTGTAGAGATGTGTGCTCATGATGAGCATCATTTATTTATTTGTTTAAACCTCTTTTTTGAACATGTTTAGTACTCTCGCAATAGATAGAATGTAAGATGATATGAGAGACACGTGTAGAGGTGCACGCCGACGAACAACCTTTTTCATTTGTTTAACTCCTCTTTTTTAGACATGTTTAATAGTGTTGCAATAAATAGAATTTAAGATGATGAAACATGATAGCGCCCACGAATAGTCATTTTCATTTGGTTAGGCATACGTCATTTCAATATTTTAAACAAAGATGTTTTTGTGCATGTTTAGTATATTGTATTGGATAGAGTTGAACATAACGAAAGATTAGGGACATGCGCAAAGTGTTAAATGGACTAGGCTGTCCTAAAACAGCCTTCTAAGCGAATATCTGGCCACTCAAGTGCATAATAAATAGTGAAAATGATATATTTAGAATATTATATTGAATACAAATAGACATTATAAAAGATGAGTTGTATTTATAGATGTTCAACACATTAAATATAAAGCTATTAAATAAGAATAAACTTATTTATTTTCAACACACTTCTTTTTAAAGGCTTGACAGGTTGACTTTTCACCTCGGCAAAACTATGAAGACGCAAGTATATCTAATTGGCCAATTGGGTATCATGTCAAGTCATTTGTAAATGTTTAAACCTGTTGATCATTGTTGTTGTATATAATTTTATTTTATTAACCACAACTTCTAAAAGTTAAAAAGAATCAATTTATTTATTTTATATTTATCTTCATTTTATGTAACAAAACTTTTAATAAAAATTTTAGCAGATTTTGATAAAAATTGATAAAATATGTATTTAAAATATTGATAAAAATTATGATAAAAATTATGAGTCATTTGTGTTATATAGTTAAATTTAATAATAGATTTTGACCTCAACTTTTTAAATCGAGCCAAACAATCTTGAGCACTTAAGTTTGCGACTACTTTTAAATAAGACAAAACCATGTAGGATCATGGCCGGTCTTGAGATTTGGGGGGTTCTAGGCGAAAATTTAAATGGAGTCATTAATATATTGAGATGTTTTTAAAATATGAATTTTTGAGAAACAATTAAAAAATAATTAGAATTTGTATTAAAATGTGGAGCTTAATATGTTGCGCAGATCGACCTTGTGTTATTTATTCTTTGCATTTTTATTTATTGCTTCAATCCTAACAATTTGAAAAATCATTTTGATTTAAGATAAAAATTTCTAAAATGAGGTTTAAAGAGAAAATTGCATAGTCTACAATTTAAAGACTAGATTAAGATATATAATGTAGGTTAGATTTGAATTTATTTTCTATTTAGACTTATTTTAGATTTAAGTAGGTTGGTTTTACATAAAAAATAAATAAATAAGTTTAGACCAAAATTGGGCCTTGCATAGTTGGGGGCTTTACGCGATTGCCCTAACCGCCTAGGGCCAGAGTCGGCCTGGTGTAGGATAAAAACAGTATGTATACAATTATTATTAGCACAAATAAAAGTTCATCCTCAATTCGTTAATTTTCTTTATTGGTCACTCTATTCGACGAGTCATCAAGTCTACGAATCCCTAGTTGTCAGCTTCGATGCAAATCAAAAAAGCCTTATTTTCTTCATGTTTTGTGAAAGATATACATTTAATAAATAATCGTCGCTAGCTTAATTTATTTAAATAAGTATTAACTATATACCTACTTAATTAACAATCCGAAGCAAGGCTGTTCATCCTACCAAATTTCATGATCAAACAACTGTTGAAAATACTATGATATTTTTGTAGTGCAAAAGTCTGAATTAAATTGACTGCAAACAGCCAACTTATATAGCCAATTACAAGATGATAAAATCAAAATAACCACCCACATTTGAATAACCTAAAAACGTGATAATATACTAATCCTAAACCACTAACCCTTATAGATAAGCTTTATCTTATAGATAAGGTTTATCTTATAGATAAGATTTATTGACCAATATTCCTAATAAACTCAAATCCTAATAAAACAAGTAAATCCTAATAACCAACAATCCTCCCTTAAACCGAACACTTCTCAAAGATTCGGTTTATATCGGGAACCTCACAAACTCCAATCATACTTCAAGCTTCAAGAATGTCTCCAACTTCAAAGGCTTTGTCATTATGTCGTGACTTGTTCTTGAGTGTTGCAATGCACTAGTTCAACAATGCCGTCTCTTGCAAGATCACGAAGGAAATGGAAGCGAATGTCAATGTGTTTACTTCGACCATGCGTAATGTAATTCTTGGATAACTTAATAGTTGAACTATTGTCGCACAAAACAATAGTACACTTGTTACGCATATAACCAAGCTTTTCCAAAATTCTTCTCAACCACACACTTTGACAAGCACAAAAGGCGTGACTATGTACTCACCTCGATGAGTAGACAAAGTCACCACAGGTTGTTTCTTGGGCGACCATGACACCGCTCGTAACCAAGCAAAATACGTATCCTGAGGTACTCTTCCGAATCCAAGTCCCCGGCAAAATCACTGTCAGTGTAAGCTATAAGATCCTTGCAGCCTCTTTTCTTGTAAAGGATCCCCAACTCAATCGTACCTTTCAAATACCTGAGTATTCTCTTTCTTTGCAAAGGCAATGAAGCTCGATGGGACAAGACATGAACCTACTAATAACACTTACTCCATACATCAAATCGGGTCTAGTTGCGGTCAAGTACATGAGACTACCAACTACCGCTTAAACAAGTGTTGCATCAACTTTAGTCACCGCCTCATCTTTCGACAACTTAGTACCTAGAACTATTGGATTCTTCACCGGGTTACTCTTGTCCATGCCAAACTTGCTAAAATTTCACGAGCATATTTCCTTTGACACACAAAAATTCCATCCGAACTTTGTAGCACCTCAACCCCAAGAAAATACCTTATCCTCCCCAAGTCGGACATATCAAACTCTAACATCATTGACTTCTTAATTCATCACACATACTCTTATCATTGCCAAGATAAATTAAATCATCAACAGTAAAGACCCGACAATTAAGAGTTTACCTCCTCCTCGACTTTGTGAACAATGTGTGTTCACGGTAGCACTTTTCAAAGCTTCTCTAACAAAATAAACTTCAATCTTGCTGTACCATGCTCGTGGTGTCTGTTTGAGCCCATATAATGCCTTTCTCAACTTGTACACTTTGCCTTCTTCACTTTTCTTCTCGTATCCTTGAGGCTGTTGCACAAAGATTTCTTCACTAAGCTCACCATGAAGGAAAGCGCTCTTTACGTCCAACTGAAAAACATCCCAGCTTTGTTGAACTGCTAGAGCAAGTATCAATCGAATAGTGTCGAGCGCACAGCTGGAGCAAAAACCCCGGTATAATCAATACCATCTTCTTTGTGCATATCCCTTAGCCACAAGCCCCTCGCTTTGCACTTGTCTATTTCTCCACTCTCGTTGAGTTTAGTTTTGAACACCCATTTAACTCTAATAGACTTCAATCCATCCGCGAGTTGTCACTCCCAAGTCTTGTTTTTCAATCGACTCAATCTCTCTGCATTCATTGCATCTCTATTTTTTGCTCTTGACAGCTTCTTCAAATGTGATTGGATCATCCTCAGTAAGCATAATCATAACATTCAAACCTTCATCTTCTGACAAGCCTTCTCCTGTTACATAATCCTGCATCCAAGGTGGTTTTCTTCTCACCCTTCCTTCATTTGAGCTTGGTGAGTTCTCAGCAGGTGACTCACTAGAGGATGAGCTAGCATCATTTGAACCAACTCCACTTGAAGCACTACCATTCTCATATTCATTAGTCTCTTCTTCAACTTCATTCCTTTCTTGATTAATTTCATCATCATTGTCACCCCATTCAAGGATGTCAAGCCCTACTTCTTCTTGACTTCTATTCCAATTCCAGCTTTCATTTTTTTCAAATACAACATCCCTGCTGACAACTACTTTTTTTGAAACTGGATCAAACAACCTGTATGCCTTTGATTCATCACTCACACCAAGAAGGACACACTTGTAGCTTTTATCATCCAACTTGGTCCTCTTTTGATCTATTATGTGCACATGAGCCATGCAGCCAAAGACGCGAAAATACACCACATTAGGTTTCATGCCACTCCATGCTTATTCTGGAGTTTTATCTTTTATTGCTATTTGATGCAGGCTTTATAGGACCACATATGTCCGCATGTATAAGCTCCAGCCTCTGTGAGGCCCTCCACAGACTCTTTTTAGGAATGGATTCCATGTGTTGTTTACCAACCGGACAATGCGTGCAAAGCTTTGTAGGGGCTCTAAGTGAAGGCAAGCCACTGACCATATTTTTGTATTGAAGGGTTCTCAACCCTTTGAAGTTCAAATGCCCGAATCTCTGATGCCGTAGGTGAGTTGCATTTTCCGTCACAACCGGAAACAAGTAGGAGCTTTAGGCATCATGGTCGCAAGCACAACAAACATCCTGTTCATACTCATCTCGGATTGCATAATCGGACTTTGAAGGATGAAAGATCCTACACTTCCCATGTTGGAACAAAATAGCTAGACCATTTTCTTGAAGTTGTCCCACACTTAATGATTATTCTTCAACTCGGGAATGTAGTAAACTTCAGAGATTATCTAAGTGATTCCTTGACTTGCGAGCCCGACATTTCCCTTCCCACAATTGCCATCCTTGTGTTGTTGCCTAGCTTCATTTGTTTGTTTGACGCATTCATCCAAATCGAGAACCATTCTTTATTTCCACTCATGTGATTGCCGCATCCACTATCAAGAAACCAAACCTCTCTCTTTTGCTTGGTTCGGATCTACATAAGATATTAACAATGACTCTTCTTCTTCATCGCCTCTGCGTAATTGGCTCATGTCTCCCAACTAGGGCACTCATATTTAAAGTGCCCTAATTTGTGGCATTTAAAGCATTCCACAATAGCCTGTGTTAAAGGCTGCCTTCCTCTACCTCTTCCTCTACCTCCGATCATTCCTCGACCCTCTTCCTCTTTACATTCGTCTTCATGAACAACCTTTAGAACATGTTCCTCCTCTCTATGGCCATTCATCCTTTGTTCATGGACAAGTATGGCCGCTCTGCTGACTCGTCGATGGTCAAAGTATCCAAGTCGTTGGATTCTTCAATATAGCGAGACCACATAGTCAAATTTTGAAGTCATAGACCTCAAAATTTTTTCATTAATGACCGTTTCACCCATTTTCTCACCATGAGCCTTCATTTTGTTGGCTATAGTGAGAGTACGAAACAAAATAATCATTTATAGTCTCTCATTCCTTCATGTAGAGAGTTTCAAAATCTCTTGAAGAGCTTGCAATGTCAAGACGCTTCATCTTGGTGGAACCTTGATATTTACGCCTCATCGAGTCCCAAATGTGCTTTGTTGTGTCCCTATTGAGTATAGTCTCCATAATACTACGATCGATAACTTGAAGCAGTAATTTTTATCTTCAAGTCCTTGACTTTGCTTATTCAATAGCACTTATGTCGTGCTTACATCAACTCATCCCCGTGCGCTCTTAGGTATCCCATTCTCCACAAGACCCCAGGTAATCCTTTGAGCGGAGGAGATTCTCCATTAACATCGACCAATGATCATAGTGACCATCAAATTTTGGGATCGTAGTCGCACAAAGCTAGTCTCTGCCGCCATTCCTTTTAGCACTACTACTCACAATAAGCTGCTTTGTTTCTTTTACTCACACAAAACCGGGGCCCCTATGATGAGGCTCTTATACCAAATGTTGAAAACATTATGATATTTCTGTAGTGCAAAAAGTCAATTAAATTGATCGCAAACGGTAAACATATAGCCAATTACAAGAGGATAAAATCAAAATAACCACCCACATTTGAATGACCTAAAAGCGTGATAATATACTAATCCTAAACCACTAACCCTTATAGATAAGCTTTATCTTATAGATAAGGTTTATCTTATAGATAAGATTTATTAACCAATATTCCTAATAAACTCAAATCCTAATAAAACAGTAAATCCTAATAACTAACAACAACAGTATTTTGTGCTTCCGTTGTTGATAATGAAGAACTTCATAGCCTATTGGGAAATTGGCACAAATGGTCCCTGACCTTTTTCCTCAGTGTGCAAACGGTCTCTAACCCTTATTTTTGACACAAAAATCTCTAATCTATGTGTTTTTGTGCACAATTGATCCTTATTTGATAAAAAAGACAAATATACTCTTTTTTATTTAGAAAAATTTTCAATTAGATTCCTAACATTTACAAAAAAGTACAAATGAGTCCGATACTTTTATTTTTTATGAAAGATTAAAAAAACTAACAAATTGATAATATATTAAATTATTTTGTATATTTTACGAACTATTATAAAATAACTAAAATTTAAGTTCATAATTATTAAGAAACGTGTTAATTAAAATTATTTTATTATTATTAAGTAATCATATTATTTAAAATTTAAACTTTAATTTTATTATTGTAACATAAAAAGAATAATAATTTTGTCATAAACTTGATACTCAAGTATTTTTATTTAATTGAGTTATTCATTTATTAACTACAAATATTAGAGTTCAAATTGTATTATTCATATTTTATTTTATTATTTTATTATCGTTTAAAAATAAAAAATAGATAATGTGTAAATTAATTTTTATTAGTAGTTTTGTGTTACAAAAAATATAATAAGATTGGTTCAATCTCATAAAATTATATACACCATTTTGTTATTTAATTTAATTTTTATTCAACTTTTTCACATCACATAGCAATTACATATACCTAAAGCACAATAATTTTATATTTTTCTTTTATAAAAAATTTAATTGACACAACTATAGTGATATATTTAATATGTTAAATTAAATATTATTTAATAAATGTATCAGACCTATTTGCATATTTTGTAAATGTTTGAAATCTAATTGTAATTTTTTAAATTAAAACTAAGAGCAATTATATTTTTTTTATCAAAGAAGGACCAATTGCGTACTAAAATACATAAGTTAGGGATTTTTGTGCAAAAAAAAAAAGATTATGGATCATTTCTACATTGAAGAAAAAAAAGTTAGAACCATTTGTGACAATTATTTTATTTTATTTTATTTGATGCCAAAAAGAGTAGCCTGTTTTTTTCATTTTTTGTTCTACCTAAGGAAACGGCTAAATAAATTATAAATTCAGAGAGTACAGACAGAAACATGTGTTGCATATCTAATAGGATATCTTTGTCTCAGTCAAGTAACAAATCTTCCCTACCAAAGAAATTAATATATCTATTTCTTGATACCCCCCTTAACTCTTAGAACCCTAAAATAAATTAATAAATTGTATTATGTTTTTTTCTAAACTTAATTAAATATGTGTGTTGTTTTGCTTTTAAGTGTTTAACCATCAAAATACGATTTGTTATTGTTAAAGTCCCGTTTTTATTTTGAAAACTTTTAAAGAAGTCAGTGCAAACTTTTAGATAAAGTGAATAACATAGTGTTAGAATCAAACGTGAGACCTAGATCTGACTCATTTTTAAAAACTATCATATATCAAACATTTGAGTGAATTTGATTTGCATGTCGAGGACATATTGAAGCTAACATTTAAATAAGGGTAATTAACACAAAATGTCCCTACCTTTATTAAAGTTTATCAAAAACGTCCATACCTTCTAAATTTTGGCATTTTCACCCTCACCTATTCAATTTCTCATGCAAAACGTCCTTCTGTCTAAAAAAGATGCTGTTAACTCACGTTACCAATATAATTCGTGATACAAGACGAGGGTAGATTAGTCCAACAACATTTTGGCAACTCCAACCTCATCTTCTTCACCACCGCCACCCGTCACATCACTACCCACCACCGGAAAACCATTTCAATCACCCATCTCTCACCATCCTCTTCAAATTCCACATGTCCAAATCGAGGACGACGATGATGAGAATTAGAAATCATGCCAAGCAAGATTGGGGTATAGAGGAGAGGGCGCGCTCAGAATCAATCCCTTCAGGTCCAAAATCAAGAGTTTGATTGTTTTCGGAAGCAGTAGCAAAGGCCATTTCTTCGACAAATCCACTTTGACAGATGGGGCATTCTATCGTCTCCATCTCCACGATCGGATTCACCATTTGCGAACATTGGTGACACCAGTATCTTGATGCTTCTGCCTCATCCATTTTCTTAACCTTAAATAATGTTTTTGTATCCCTTCTTTATCCTGCTTCAAAGCAAACAACAATCTCAAGTCAATCAACAGTGGGAAGAAGGATTAAGGATTTTCCAGGAGACACAGACAAATTAAAGCTCTATTTTGAAAGTTTCTATCTTTCAGATCTAATTTAGAATTTTATAAACATGGAATAAATCAAATTTTGAAACCCATTAAACAGGATTATATTCTCCACAACCATCTCAGCTATGCAAAATAATAAAAATTATGGAGAAAAAAAATCAGAAAACCCATTAAACAGGATCAGATTCTCCCCAACCCCAACAAACCCTCTTTCCTCAGCTATTCAAAAAAAAAAAATTACAGAGAAAAAGAACAGATCAAGTCTGAGGACCCAAATTGCGTCGATCTTCCCAGGGCGAAAAAAAAATGTATACAAAAAATGAAAGAAATGATAAAGAACAACAAGAAGCTACAAAATAATCTTACCCTTGTTAAGAAACAGAAAGCAGATTAGATAGTATTATATTTACAGGGAGAGAAAGAGAAAAGAAAAGAAAGAGAGAAAGTGATGTGACGGGCGGCGGTGGTGGTGAAGAAGATGAGGTTGGAGCAGCCAAAATATTGTTGGACTAATTTACCCTCGTCTTGTATTACGAATTGTGTTGGTAACGTGAGTTAACAGTATCTTTTTGGACAGAAGGACGTTTTGCACAAGAATTTGAATAGGTGAGGGTGAAAATGCCAAAATTTAGAAAGTAGGAACGTTTTGCACAATAACCTTAATAGATAGGGACGTTTTGTGCTAATTACTCTTTAAATAAATAAAGGCATTTAATTTATGTTTTATGGTTGGCAACTATTACGCGTGCAGTGTGCTTTGGCAAATCACATGATTTTGTAAACCTATGGTTCATAAGCATTGAAAACCTTGGACTGATGAGAAAATATCCATAGGTATGTAACACGTGGTGGAATAGAAGTGAGCATTAAAATGAAAGCTATACAAATTGAATAATGTTATTCATACTCGTTGACTATCGATAGTGATCTTTACGTAGTATTATTCAATTGAATGAATTATTTACTCAAATTAAATAATGTATTTATAACCATTAATCATAAATAATTCATCCAATTGAATAATGACACGTAGAATAATTACTGATAGTGAATTATTATAAATAACATTACTCATAAAAATTATTCTAATAAAAAGTATATTTTTAGCAAAAATCAAATAGCACATATATATATATATAAAATAAAAATGAAAACTAATGAGAACAAAATGGAAAGTGCATGTTTGGTATATATATTAAGGGTGAACAAAAGTATCTAACTGAATCGATTGGTTTTATTTGGTTTTTGTTAAGTTCAAATTTTGTAATGAATATTGCAATTGAAAACTGATTGTTTATGATTCGGTTATCGGTTCTAAACTCAAAATTGAAGAACCGAATCAATCTTAGTGTTTTTTTTTTTTTTTCTAAAAATTAGTCCATAAAAAATAAATATTTTATTTATATGTTTGTTATTTTGGATTGAGATGTAAAATTGATATTTTATTCTTTTGTAAATAGATTAAGGTTTGAAAATTATGATTTTTTATATTATTGTATTTTTTTTAAACAAGAAGAATAAAAATAGTTATTAAAATATGACAATTTTGAAAACTTTAATTATGGAACCGATCCGAACTGAATAATTGGGTTTGAGTTTGGTTACACAATTTTATTTACAAAATACATAGTAGTTCTCGGTTCGATTGGTTTTCTTCATAATCAAATCAAACCAAACCACGTCAATTCCTATACATGACTACTAGACAATACTAGACAATATTAAATTTTAATAAAAAAAATCTTATTCATACTAATCTTTTTCGAACATAATTTTTTTAACTTATCCTTACGTCTCAAACTTTTTCCGACACTTATCTTAACCAAAAAGAAAAGTACAGGCCCCGTTAACAATATTCGATACATGTTTCTCGACAAAATTGTTACAAATTAAGCAGATTATTGGGGAATGTTAGATTGAAGAATCTCACCAAATGCTAGCTGGTTTTTACTATTTAATATAACACTAGTTGAAAATCTTGTTTTTGATTCTTACCAACCTTGGCCTTAGAATATGACTGCCAATGTATAAATTCATAGATTTTTTTTTTTTTTTTTTTTCCAATTAAAATATGCATATTCCCATAAGAAATATAGAAAAAAAAAAATTGTTGGGATATTGGTCACTGTGCATACATTAAAGTAAGAGATGAAAGAACCCAATGATTAAAAGACACAAAATTTAAGAATTCTTACAGAAATTGCCTTTTTGTTATTGTTCAGAATTAAAAAAAAAAAAAAAAATCTTAATTACATTGGATTTGTGATGAGTAGTTAAAATATTATGCAACTAACTTTAAATTAATAAAAATAAAAATTAATTTATTGTTGAATTTATTTTTTACAATTCAAAAAAAAAATTATATTACAATGAACTTCTACATGTCGAATTTATTTTTTTACAATACAAATTAATAGAGAAAAAAAAAACCTTCAAACAAGCAAAAGTTGAAGACATTGTCTGACAGTATCTGACACTAAGTCTAAGACCTTGGTTTCTTCCCTCCATACGCTTGTTGGCAAATCGAAGCAGGTTTCTGTGATTTCAAGCAAAGTTCCGAAGAAACCGGGCAACTCCGCAAGCAGTTGTCCCCAAGGCTGCCGGAAACCTCCGTGTCACCGGCGAAAAATCCCGCCGGCGGTGATCCATTCAAGAAATTCCCGTCAAGAAACAGCCTCTGTAATGAACCCTTCTTGCTGTACTGCCACGGGATTGGCCCACGTAATATGTTGTAACTCAAAGATAGGGATCGGAGCGTAGGGTAGTCCGTGAAATTCGCCGGTAAAAAGCCTTCGATTCTGTTGAAACTCAGATTAATCGCGACGAGTTGGCTGTTAATGTTCACGGGCTTTAAGATCAAGACGCTTGTAAAGCTGTTGTTGGCGAGGTTGATTTGCTGCAGTGAAGGCAAAAGGAAGAGCCAGGGTTCAAGTATTCCGGTGAACGAGTTCTCGCTGAGTTCGACTACCATTAACTGTGTTAATCCGTCGAATGATGACTTGTAGAGAGACCCGGATAGAGAATTTGCCTTTACAGCAAGTTCATTAAGGTTTGGTGGGAGTTTCGGGAGAAACCCAGTGAGTCTGTTGTAGCTCAGGTCGAGTCTCGTCAAACTGGTGAGTGAGTTGATGGAATTTGGCAACTGCCCAGAAAGAGAATTACGTGAAAGATCAAGAGTGCGTAAAGATTTAAAGGTGGTTAAAGATTGTGGGACTGAGCCAGAGAACGAGTTGACTCGAAGGATTAAGTGTTGGAGGTTGGTTAAAGAGGAAAGAGAAGACGGGATTTGGCCATAGAAATTGTTCTCTCCAAGGTCGAGGGTGATGAGCTGAGTTAACCCGGAGACAAGTGGAGTGAGTGTACCATTGTATCCTTGTGAGTCAAGGGTGATTTGGTTGATTCGGTTGCCACTGCAAGTGATGCCACAAATGAAGTGAGTTACGCGAGGCTCGGAGCATGGGTCGGTAGTGAAATCCCAGGTGGCTAGGCATGAATTGGGAGGTATGGAGGAAGATTTTAGGGAGGATTTGAAGGCTCGGAGGGCTGTGATGTCTGAGGAATGGGTAAGAGAATGGACTGAAACAAGAGAGGAAAGTGCGAGGAGGAGGAAAATGAACCAGTTAGAATTTGACATGCTGAAGAGTTGGTCAAATTTCAATGTCTTGGCTTCAAATGTTGTGTGTATGAGTGTGTGTATATATATATAGAGAGAGATAGGGTTTAGGGGTATCTTAGGTGAGAACTGGTTAGGGAAGTGGGGCTTTCTTCTCCAGTTGGACACAGCAATAAAGCACTAATAATTACTTGAAAGAAAGGTCAAGACTTTGTTTGATATTATTTTCTGTTTTTATTTAAATTTTTAAAAAGTTAAAGTTAATAATTATTTTTAACTATATATTTTATAGACTTATAATTTTTCAACTACATATTTTATCAACTTTTACAAAAAATCTAATTTTAATCAAAATAAAAATAATATATAGAGATATACTTTGACAATTTTTTTGTAATAAATAGCTTGATTGTAATAGTTTACTCACCCCCCACCAATTAGAGATTTTTCATAGCCTTCTTTTGTTTATTTGTTTTTTTTTTTGGCATGAAGAATTTTACTATTTGCTCGTAGCTTCAATCCCATCAAATTTTACACTGTAAAAAGCGTTACGAAACAACAGATTTTTTGGGTATATTTTTGAGATTGTAGCCTTACGAAATGTTGAAAATAACTGCTGTTGGATATTTTATAACTCCAACCAGCACCAAAAATAATAAAGAAAGCAGTAAATAGAGAACACAAGAATTGTTTCGCTATAAAAGGCTCGAATGTTCAATCAAGAATGACTTACATCACCCGTTGAGCATCCCAAATGGAATAATTCTCTATTAATTACACATAAACGTCAAGAACAATAGCAAAGTACAGATACAAGACCAGAATTCTCTCCCTCACAAAAGATACTCTAAAGTATACAAGAATACCCTCAAAATATAACTGTCAAACTGTTCATCGCTATGATCCCAAACCGTCTCTTACTCAAATCTATACACCCAGTATACATGAAAACCAAAGGTTTTCATCTGAGAAAAGAAAAAGGAGATGAGGTTTTTTAGAGAGATGAAACACCAAACTATATGGAAAAACCATAAGCCTTAACCATTTTATTTATCAAGAGATCCTAGAAGCATAAGATCAACTGTCCATGCATCCACTTGTCACCATCTGAGGGAAGATAGAAGATGAATCAACATTCCACTCATATAAGTAACAATTGTAACAATTGGGATGCAGATGATTGATCTAGCAGAAGTGGGCTTTGACCCGGATCCACCACAAATTCCTTTGGACTGCATTACCCAACATACTCCACATTGATGTCCTTTTGCCATACCATAGTGATTGAAGACTACCAAACCATTTGTTCATTTGCTCTTTACCTGCATTTCAGAGAAGAGAATTAGCCACAATCAATAATTAAGAAAGATAAACAGTTCTTAAACTTGTTTAAAAGAAGAATTTTAGTTCCCATATCAGTTGGATTGATTAAAGTTGAAATTTTATTCAACTTTATAATCTCCATTTCTATTACATCTCTGATAAAATAAAATTTTACCTCTATATACTTAGTTCTATCATAAAAATATGATTTTTACTTAAGTGAATTACACTTTGGCTATCAAAATGTAACACAACATGTTTGTCAATCAAACCTAACTCATAAAATAAGCATTTGAACCAAATTCCTTCCTTTATAGTAGTTACGTACTCTGCCTCAATAGAGGATAGAGTCACCAACTTTTGAAATTGGGATTTCCAGCTTATGCAGCAACCATTTATGGTATAAACATAAGATAAATTAGATTTTGTTGTTCATATCCCCAGCAAAGTCAGAGTCAACAAAACCACTAAGGCATATACCCTCTTTTCCCCTTTTAAACTCTAAACCTAGAGAAGCATAACCTTTTAAGTATCTAAAAAGCCATTTCATTGCTTCCCAATGATACTCACCAGGATTTCTCATAAATCTACTTAATACACTTGTAGCATGGACAAGATTAAGTGTTGTACAAACCATTAAGTACATAATTGATCCTACAACATTGACATAAAGAAATTTTTGCGTTCTCATAAAATCTTCTTCAGTAGTGGGGGCCTGATCATAAGAGAGTTTAAAATAATTTTCTAAAGGTAAATATACTAAGTTAACCTCAATCATATCAAACTATTTAAGAATTTTAGTGATATAAGAATGTTAGTTCAAAAATAAAGAAGCCCTATCCTTTTGATTTCCATGCCAAGAATTTTCTACTAATACCTAAATTTTTCATTTCAAACTTACTATTAAGTTTCTCTTCCACATATTGAATATCTTTCAAATCCGAGCCAACAAGAAACATGTCATTCACATAAAGCAATAGATAAATAGAATTAGGACCACCGTTACCTTTAATTGGATGAATTGCTAATTTGACATTTACTTATGTATGCAATTCATCCAATGTACAAGTATCATATTAGATGTAGGCAAGATAACAATTGTCCACTAGAGGTAGGAGATCGCTCATCTATATATATATATATATATATATTGTAAGTCCACCGGTCAAGCTTCTATTAATTGCATGTTGGTGAATTTTACATTTTATAAATGGCTGGATTTTAAATAATTACAAAATTGCTTAAAGTGGATTAAAGTGCCCACTTAAGAGTTTTGGGAAAGTGGAAGAGAAATGATTGAAGATATGACTTTAAGAAGATTAGTTGTTGCTGTTTATTAGGATTTCTCTATAAAAGTTGATTTTATTTAGTTGACTTTAACAAGATTAGTGAATAAATCAATGATTTGCATTACTAAACCATGATTTATTTGATGAAAAAAAGGTCGAAATATCGAGACAATGGATGAGCAATTTGATAATGACTCGTAAAAAATTGGTAAGTTGAAGTCTATTAACAACTACTAATGATTTTTTGTTTTAGTTTACACTACGTATATCAAGTTTTGAAGTATACAATTATAAGTCAAATGATCAAATTCAAATAAAAACTTATACATTTTTCAAGTAATGAGTAGGCGGAAGGAAACGTGCGCACTTCTCTTTAGATTTGGTGAGTGTTGACGTGTATGTGATCCAAGTTTTCTTTTGATAAAAACACATTATTGGAAACGCACTTTTTGGCTGAGTTAATTGGTACTTATCAATTAGGGGTCTAATCTGGGCCTTTGGATGGAAGTATTTAAAGTCGGTTCATTTAGTGTGCAGTAGATTCAACTGACTTATTCTTCTCTCTTCTCTCACGGCTACACCTAAAATCTCCTCCTCTTTTCTCTACATCTTTTTTGATTTGTTCAAGTTCTTGAAAGATCAGTGAAGTTTCTCTCATGGTGAGAGTTTAAGAAATAGTTTTAAAGGTCAATCTTTGATTGACTCTCATGGTGTAACAACGTCATATTTGTGTCGTGTATTGCAAACTCTTGTATTGTGTTGGATCATGGTGATTTATAATGCACTCAAGCCAAATCTATGAAAGTGGAGCTTCAACGGGATATAGCCAAGTGGTTGGGTGAATTCGAACCCTTTGGGCATAAAATTTTGTGTTCTTCATTTGTTTTTTTGCCATAATCTCTTGGTTCTGAGTGTTTGTGTTAAATATACTAAAGGTTAAAAACCAAATTATGGTACCAGAGCTTGTTTTTGTCGGTTAAACCTTTAATTCCTCAAATTTGGGCTCGAGATTACTTTCTTGAACGAGAAAACTTGCACAGTTAAAGGATCTTGAGGCGGAAAACATAAGACCTAAGAAAATTGCAAATTAAAGGTTTATGGGGTAAAAAATTGCAAACCCTAGGGACGTTGTTACTTGAAATAATGGTTGCATGCTGTTTTGGAGTCGCATCTAACGAACACTGGGTGTTCACACGGTGAAATCAGATCATCCTTTTGATTTTCAGCATATAAATCTGTGTAGTAGCATGTTTTAGAATAGATATGTTAAATAAACTAGCTATGTGCATGTTTGTGGTCTGAACTATCTTATTTCAGTACTCATAAGCCTTGTGTCAAGTGTTCTTGAAGTTTTTTATCTGTTCTTTGTGAACTGTGTAAGTTTTTTGTTAAAATAAAACTTATTTTTGTTGCATAAAATTACCCAAAGGACTCCTGGTTGGCTGGAATCATTGACGTGAGAAAAAGAGTCTCACAAAATTTTGTGTATCACTGATTAGTGTATACTTTTGTGACCATAAGAATAGATGATTTGTTCTGTGTGTTTTAAGTTGCCTGAATTAAATTGCTAAAAGTTCGTGTTGAGATTGTGCAAATTTTCTTTTCCTTTGGTGTGTTTTAAAGGTTCTCGTGTGTACTTTGTGTGAGTCTTTGCTTGTTTTAAAACCACAGAATGTTGTGTGGACAAAATGAGACCAGTAAATTTGATCTTGAAATTTTTGTTGGAGATGAGTTTTTTATATATGGAAACAAAACTGAAGGCTCATTTAATTCAACAAAAGTTTTCTAAAGTAATAGGTGGTTCTTTTCCAGAAGATATGACTTCTACCCAAGTTAAAGAGTCAGTTGAATTAGCCCATAGTGCCATAATTTTGCATTTGACTAACAATATCCTTAACTATATAAAAGAGTCACTTTGTGATGCCACTGTTCATAAGATTGTGTGGCAATTACTATTCATCAGTTCCTTTTATATATTTTTGTGGCCCGCTTTATTCACCCAATGCTGCTATATCCTTAATCCATATCCTTATATATTAAAATATGGATATTTAGTGTAGCACTCCCACCACTTTTTTTTTTTTTTCTATTTTGTTATTTCTAAGTTTTTTTGTTATCTTTTCTTGATGTCCTTTTTTTTTGTTTCATTTTTTTTTCTCAATCGTAAATCTTTTTAAGCACTATTTTTTTTTTCCAACATTGCTTCATTTCTTCTATCTTTTTTCGTTCGTATTTTTCGTCTTCATTCCAATTTTAGTTATATCCTTTGAAAAATTGCCCAATTTAGTTGATTAAGTTCTGTTGTTAATTTTTATGCTTGTTTGAACATTTGTACTTATTTGAGTATTGATTTTTAATTTTCATTTTGAATTTTTAAATAGTTCTAATGTCAAATTCGTAGTCAGTATTTATCAACTGTGTAAGTATCATCTTAGAAAATTTTCTGAATTTGTAAATGCAACAAAATTGGCAATGTGAGTTTTTTTTGTTGAGAAAATAGTAGTAATAATAAATTTCATACTGGCGAGAATATAAAATATCATTTCTGAATGGGTGCTCTTTTACACTAATTTATTTTTATTTATATTTTTACCTCGATTATTGATTATGATAAAAATAATTTTCTCGATTTCTTATTGGCTACGGTAAAAGAATATGGTAACACGACTAATTAGATATTGAAATTTGCACTTCATAACATGCACACTGTTAAGAATGACAAATGCATGTTTCCATTGCTAATCGTTATGTGTTGAGAAATCATAAGCATAAAATTATTTAGATGCTAGAATGAACATTTATTTACTTTTTAAATTATTTTTGTTGATTTAAGCTATAGAGGGTTTTTTTTTTTTCGTTTTTATGTAATTTAGTATCGTGAAGTTATTTTTAAATCATTATAATTATACGTATATATAATTTTGTTGATTTCTAATTTTTAAATTGAGAAAATAAATAACAATAAAGGAATGCTTGGGAGTCTTTTTTTTTTTAACCGATTTTGGGTGGTTACCATTTATGAAAGAGAACCGTCCAAAATCGGTGTAGTGTAATTTGAAGCGTATCTTACAATCCTCCAAATCGATAATTTTTTACCGTTCTTCAAAATTTCTTTCAATTTCAAACAATTATTTTCAAAACTACCATACACTTAATATTTGTAAAAATAAAAGAACTTATACAAAAGAATAAAACACATGCAAGAACATAAAATATAATTTTATATTTTCAATGATAAGTTGATATATAAAAAATTTAAAATTTAATTTAATTTTTTTTATAAATGGGCATATATGTAATTTGATTCTCTTAAAAAACTTTTAAAACCACTATAATAAACTCTCAAGCATGGATTAGATCGTTTACCATCCAAAACCATTCTACTCCACGCATAAACACTCAAAATCAGTACTTTAAAAAACCTTCTTACCCCCCAAAGCTGGCAACACTTTCTCCCAAATTCTTGCTTATTAATTACTTCAAAAATCTTCCTAATGAGAGAAATCATTAATTAACAACTTATGTTAATCTATAATAAGTATTTTTACTACTTATTATTGCAAGTTCACAAATAGTCTTATGCATATCTCACGACACTCGCGTGATTTTAAATTTTTTGAATGTTTGATTATAATGAACAAAATTAAATTGAAAGAGTGAAATTTTTTAAAAAGTCAAGTCATATTGAAGAGAGGTATGGAACAAATTTAAATTTTAAAGCAACAGAATAATCTTTTCAGATAATATTTGAA
This sequence comes from Forsythia suspensa, assembly GCA_023638005.1. Classification (NCBI taxonomy): domain Eukaryota; kingdom Viridiplantae; phylum Streptophyta; class Magnoliopsida; order Lamiales; family Oleaceae; genus Forsythia; species Forsythia suspensa. Next base: position 29,042,624 of record CM042670.1, on the reverse strand, counting down.
GTATCCAATTCTAGGAATTGCAATAATCAATTCTGTCAGTAAATTACACAACATTCATCAGATCATCTAAAAATGAAGAAAGTTCGTGTTAAAGATTAATCAAAACTATATCGTTCAACTTTAAATAATATGTATTTTTCTCAACAAGTTTTAATACATATTTTACTTAGTCTTTCATAAACAAAAAAATAATTAAAAAACTCACAAACAATGACCATGTTATTAACTACTTAATTATTATACAACACGTGCATTTGCACGTGATTTCACTAGTAATAATGAGAAAAGTGACTAATTGCAAAACCACTCCCACCATTTGGATTAAATTTGAAACTCTGTATCACACGAAATCACTCTCCAACAAAATTTATTTGTTGAATAAATTTTTTGGTTTAAGATGTATCCTTATGTGGATCTAGAAACAAATCTTGATAATTTTTCAAAATTGAACTAGGATTTAAACATTTGTAATGAAAAAAATTTAGATCAACACTAAGCCATTATTATGTTAAATTCCTTGTCTGAGATCGTCAAAGATGTCAGAAATGTCATTGACAATGACTCTTTATCTACAGAAATTGTAATGAATTATTTTAGAACCAAAAATCTTGATATTCAATTGAAAAACATGGACTCAGTAAAAAAGGAAGATTTAAATGTGAGAGGTAGATTAAATTTTAGGAAAAATAAAAATAATGAAAATGGTCAAAATGCAAACATAGCCAAAAAAAAAAAAAAAATACATAGGCATATCTAGATCTAAATCTAGAACAAAAGGAAATAAATGTTACAGTTGTAGAAAATTAGGGCACTTCATTAAAAATTGCTTTAAAAAGAAGAATGAACAAAAATAAAATGATAAAGAAGAAGCAAATGTGGATTCTTCTTCAAATTCTGATTTTGCCGAAGTTTATGTGGATGAAAATTAAATTCTTGAAAAATATGAAGTAAATTGTCTTAAGCCCACCCGACACCAAAAAAAAAAAAAAAAACTGAAGCGAATATTAGACTAGCTCATACAAAAAAATAACCTAACCCAAAGGCCAAAGGCCACTTCAAATTCAATCCTATTCCACCATTGTAATTTACTTGATTGTCGGTTGATCTCTCTGTGAATTTGCGCCCTAAGCCCCTAACTGAAATATAAACCATTGCTTGGTGGTCGTTCGTCCCTCAAATCGCAATTCTAATTCTTTACCACGCAATCGACAAGCAAGCCAAAGTCCACATCCCCATGTCAGCAAAGCGCAGTTTTGTTAATTTTTTGAAATCTTGACATCTCATAGGGTTCGCCTTAAGTTTGCCCACTTACTGTTGATGATTTAAAGAGTTAATAATTTAAATGATTTAAAAAGATTTAAAAGTTAACCCAGTCCATAAATTGTTGATAATGATTTAAATGTCGTCAACTGTGTTGAATTTCTTGAAGGAAAAAGGAAAAAAGTAAAGGGTCCCAAAATGCAAAATAATGATTTAATAGTTAATGAATTGGTTTTCCTACTGCTACCTGCTAGTGACTAGTATGATAATGATTTATCTTTTAAATGACTAAAATCCAATCTGAATGACTAAATGAATAAATCTCATTTTGTATGATAGTTTCTACGTAAAAAAATTTACTCTTTCGATTTGGAATCGTCCTCTTTTTCGACCCGTTCATCGTAATTGTTTGGTTGGCTCTCTACAATTGTTTGAAGGTACGAGATGTCTAACTTACACTTTTGTAATTGTATTTGTTATTCGTAAATTGGGAGTTTATGATTTAATTTGTGAATTGGCAATTTGAATTTGTATATTGTTATTTGTGAATTGAATTTGTATATTGTTAGTTAGTGGGTTGAATTTGTGAATTTAGATTTATGAATTTAATTTGTGAATTTGGAATTTGAATTTCTATATTTTGAATATAAGTTGTGAATTACAATTTGTAAATTTGAGTTGTGAATTCAAAATTTGTAAATTGAATGTCTATAACATATCTTGCTCACAGGTGAATTAAAATGAAGAAAAAAATAAGGAATATCTTTCACTACTCCTATAAGAAAGATGACAATCAATCATCAAGTAACCCAAATGTATTAGAGGATACTCATGCTCCACATGATACTCTTTCCGTTGAACCATTTGAAAGTAATACTTCGTATTATGAAAGTGGTAATGGAAAACGCATCCCAATATTGTGGTTTCCAGTTGTCAAACAATATGAGGTTTGAAAAGCATATGTTGAAATGGGACCGTTGCAACCAATCTATAAGTATACTTGTGCTAGATTTGGGTCTATTTTAATCATCTTGCTTCACAAAACACTCCTGGCTTGAGTTTTCCATTGAGAAACAAAGTGCATTTTGTTTTTCATGTTATCTATTTGAAAGTAAAACATCACATCCTTAAACCTTTATAGTCAAGGGGTTTAATAATTGAAAGAGAGTTAATTGTGACAATTGTCTGCTGCAAAAACATGAAGGGAATGGTAATTCACTACATGGATTTGCAATGAAAAAATGAGAAAACTTGAAAATTCTATCTCAACATAATGACATAATGATACATCAACATATTTCAAAAAAAGTCAAACAGAATCGCTTTCTTGTTCAAACCTTTATAGAAAGTGTGAAGTGGTTAGCATTGCAAGGATGTGCTTTTAAAGGCCATGATGAATCCGTTGCATCTACTAACTGGAAAAATTATGTTGAATCGATCAAATTGCCTGGAAGGACAAACAAAGAAATTGATGATGTTGTTCTAGAAAATGCAGCTAAAAATGTCAACTATGCATCACCATCGATTCAGAAGAAAATACTAAAAATTATTGCTGATTGTGTGCGACTTAAAATTTGTAAAGAAATTATGCGTGCCATGTTTTGTATTCTTGTTGATGAAGCAATTGATGAAATCCATAAAGAACAAATGGCTATTATTTTGAGATATGTCGAAGGTGATGGATTTGTTAGAGAACGATTTTTTGAAATTGTTTAGTGTTGCAAACACAAATGCATTGACTTTGAAAAAGAAATATGTAATGCATTAAACCAATACAAGATCTTGCTCAAATATTTACGAGGTCAAGGGTACAATGGTGCTAGCAACATGCGAGGTGAATGAAATGGATTATAAGCTTTATTACTTAAAGATTGTCTATCTGCTTATTATGTTTCTTGTTTCGCTCACTGACTACAGCTAGCTTTAGTAGCAGTGACTAAAGATGTACATTATGTATGACTATTTTTTCAATCATTAGGTTCTATTGTCAACTTTGTTAGTGCTTCTGCCAAGCGTCATTCTCAATTAAAATCAATTCGATAGGATGAAATTGTTGATTTGATAGCAATATGAGAACTTCATACTGGTACTAGATCTAATCAAATTTGTACTTTGCAACGAGCTGGAGCTACTCGTTGAAGTTCACATTTTTCCTCTATTACAAGATTGATTCAGATGTTTGGTTCCACTTGTACGCTTCTTGAGAATTTTATTAACATAGGATCAAACAATAATATACGTGGAGAGGCTAAAGGTGCATACAAAGCTATAAAATTATTTGAGTTTGCATTTATTTTATTATTGATGTATGAAGTTTTGGGAAAAACTGATTTGCTATGTCAAGCATTGCAAAAGAAAGATCAAGATATTTTGAATGCAATGAATTTAGTCTTTTATTTGGAGTGTAGTGCAATTTTGTAATACTTATAATATTGATGTGCCTGAATTAAGTAATCGTTAAATGGAAGGTACAAGACGATCTTGTCAATAGAAAAATAATATAATAGTGGATAACTACTATCACTTTCCATATATTTAATGTTGTAATAAATTTTCAGTTGATGGGATTAAATAATAGATTTACAGAAAAAACAATGGAACTTCTTAAGTTGTGCGAGGCTCTGAAACCTATAGATGGCTTCAAATCATTCTCTTAGATGTTATTTGTTCTTTAGCTGAGAAATTTTATCCCCTATATTTTATTATAGAAGAGATAAACGATTTGAGGAGATAATTGGATCATTACAAGTGTGATGTACTTCGTAACCCGCAGTTTCAGAATGTTGATTCTCTTCCTCAGTTATGTAGAAGGTTGGTTGAAACAAAGAAGTCGTATCATTATTTCTTGATTGATAGGTTGATTCGTTTAGTGTTGACTCTTCCAATTTCTCAGCAACAACTGAACGGACTTTTTCAGGAATGGAACTCATAGAGACTTCGTTTTGCAATAAAATAAAGAATGATTTTGCAGCAAACTCCATGATCATCTATATTGAAATGGAGGTTGCTCTTGCTATTGATACAAAGGTCATTATTGACAAGTTTGATCGGAGAATCGTAGTGTGCGACTAAAGTAGTGTTTTAAAGTATTTGTATTGTAGGTTTTGGTACTTTTTGTTGTCTTTTACTTATCGTCTTTTAACTTGATGTATTGTAATAAATATTTATATTTAAGTTCTCACGATGCCTCCATTTTTGTCTATTAATTTTTTTTTTTCATATTTTTGAAGTTCTTTAAAAAAAAATTGCAAGCCACACAAACAAATAAATCTTGGATTCCCCATGTACACTCAGGCTTATGAGGTCCATCCCTCATACCTACTATGGGTGGAAATGTTTATTTTATTTCCATTATTGATGGTTATTTAACTTTTGAAAAATTTAAACAATGGAAGACTCTTGTTAAAAATCAAATTGGAAAAAAAGTAAAAGCTTTGAAAACTGACAATGGCCTAGAATTTTGCAACTCTGAATTTGATGAATTTTGTAAATTGTATGGTATTTTGAGGCATAAGCTTGTTCCGTGCACTTTCCAACAAAATAGAGTAGCTAAGAGAATGAACATAACTTTATTAGATAAAGTAAGGCGTGTGATTAGAGGTAGCAAAATTGGCCAGCCCGACGAGTTAGCCCAGAATAACCTAGACTCCGGGCTGGGCCGGCCCATTACAAATCCAGCCCAATCAATTTGTCCATCGAGATAATTTAGCCTACTCTTGGCTGGCCCGGTAAAAGTAAACTGGTTGGGTGCTTGGGCAGTTTCCTATACATTCAATTTTCTCATGAGTAGGAGTTCAACACGTAAAGGATTACTTTCCAAACACAGTAAAAAACAAAATAATTTAAACCTTAAATTTTACATTAATGTTTTGGAATTGATTCATACTTGTGTTTGAAATTTCCTTCCTCAAGAACATTCATGCTCTATGCTGGATTCTGTACTCTTAAAGTATTGTTTGTGGTGAAGATGGTGCCCGAAACAAAAGGAAAAACTTTGGAGTAAATCCAGGCCTTTGTCAATTCATAGAATGGAATAAGCTAAAGAGAAACCGAATATGTTTTGAATATATCATAAGCTATGATGTGATTTCAGCCTAATGTATATCATCTTCCTTCCATTATCAAATTCAAGTGATCTATGCACGTCCTAACTACCGCAAAGGAGGGCCTGATTTAGAAGTTAGGCTGAAATTTTGATCAAAGTAGCTTCAACATGGAGGACACCACCATTCATTGTGCCTGCACGAAGTTGTTGCTCAATACAGATGGGGGTTGGGGGGGTTGGGGGTTGTGGGAAAGAAGAAGAATCTCCCAAATTTTATTTTAATTGTTTTGAAATATAAAAAAAGAATAGGAAAAAAATTAAAAAATTGAGTTCGGGCTGGCCCATGGCCCGATGGCACAAATGGGGCTGGACTGGCCCGTCTAGCCCATTTGCCATCTCTAGGTATAATGATAAATTCAAGTCTACCAAAAAGTTCTTAGGATGAAACTCTTATGACTGCTTGGTATATTGTAAATTTGACTCATTATGCTGCTTTAAATGACATGACCTCTGCTGAAAAGTGGATTAATATTCCACCTGATTATTATCATTTAAGGACATTTGGTTGTACAACATATTCTCACCAAACTGAGAGAAAATTAGATTCTAAAGCCCAAAAGTGTGTATTTCTAGGGTATCCTTAAGGGGTTAAATGTTGTGGGCTAAAGGTCAATGTGGAGTTGAAATTATAATAAGCAATGATGTAACTTTTAATGAGTTAGAAATGCCTTGTTTAAATGCAAAATCAGAAAGAGAAAACCATGGAGAAGAATCTGAAGAATTCTTCCTAAACCCAACAGTTAGAAGCGTAGCTAATTCTTCTCCAACCACTCATGTTGAAGTGGTGTCACAGAGGCAAAATGAAGAAAAAGATTATGAAGAATCTATTGGAAATCAATTAAACTCTAAAACATAAATGGAAGAAGAAGAGGAAAATGTCTCAAGCAATGATAATATTAGGCATTATCAGTTAGCTAAGGATAGGGTGAGAATAACAATTAAAGAACTACAAAGATTACGTTTTGAAGGAAATATTTCATTTGCTAGTTTGCGCTATCAAGACATTTGTGGTAATGAACCTAAGTCTTATGAAAAAGCAATGAACAATAAATATTCTAAAAAGTGGGAAGAAACAATGATTGAAGGAATGACTTCCTTAAGAAAAAATCAAACTTGGGATCTTGCTCTCAAATGAAAAGGTAAGTCCAGAAAAATTACCAACTTGACCCTTAGCCCAAGTATTATATTTGGTTATTTACTAAGTGAAAGAGAGAATTTCATATTTAGAACCAATTAGATTCAAAGCCACATTAGTGGCAAAAATATTTACTCAAAGAGAGAGTGTTGAATATAATGAATTTTTTTTTTCTCTTGTTGTAAAGTATACCACAATAAGATTAATGTTTGCATTAGTTGTACATTTTAATTGAGAACTTAAACAACTTGATGTGAAAGTAACCTTTTTGCATGGTAAATTAGAAGAATATATATATATATATATGAATTAGTCTTTAGGTTTTGTTGATAATGATAAATTTGATTTTGTGTGCTTATCAAAGAAATTTTTATATGGTTTGAAACAATCTCCAGGATAATGGTATAAAATATTTGATGCTTTTGTAATGTCTTTGAATTTTTAGAAAAGTGAGTATGATCATTGGTTATACTTTAAGTTTGAAATGAATGGAAAAGTTAGTATGTAACTTCTCTTATATGTGGATGATATGTTACTTATCAGTTCTTGCTTAAAGTTAATAAATTAGATAAAATTAAATTGTTTTCTGAATTTGGTATGAAAGACTTAGGGAATGTTAAAAGGATATTGGGTATGGAAATTAGATAAAATAAAAAATATGTTGATTTAAAGTTGCATTTTATAAGAGATATTGTGTCTAAAGAGTTAGTATATCAGGATAAAATCCCTTCACAATATAATCCAGCAGATATGGGAACTAAAGTTCTAAATTTAAGCAAGTTTAAAAATTGCATGAGTTTGATGAATTTAGATTAAAGTTAGTCAGTTTTAAATTTTTGATTAGATGGTTAGAATTGTTACAAACTAAGTGATTTGTTGCAGGTACAAGAAGCAATGAAATTTATAGTAGAAGATGTGGAAGATGCATTAGAGTTTTGCTAAGGAAACACGATTTTTGATTGAGTTAATTTGAGACGTTGATATTAGAGGTCCAATATGGATTATTGGATGGAAGTATTTAAGGTCGATTTCTTTAGTGTGCAATCGATTCATCTCACTTTTTCTTCTCTTTTCTCTCGCGGTTGCGCCTAAAATCTCCTCCTCTTTTCTTTTCATCTTTTTCTGATTTGTTCAAGTTCTTGAGAGATCGGTGGAGTTTCTCTTGGTGAGAGTTTAGGAGATAGTTTAACAGATCAATCTTTGACTGACTCTTGTAGTGTAACAACGTCATATTTGTGTACTACAAACCCTTGTATTGGGAGATTTTGTTTGTTGACATTAAATGTAATTATTGTAATGGTGGATTGTGGGATATTTGTTATTAAATATGTGGAGTATCTTTGAGAAGAAAATAAAAGAGACGCCGAAGAAGTTTTTTACCAAATTGTCAACAAAAATTTTTCAGACTTTTTCTGCAAACCAAGAAACTACAGAATTGCCAAAATGAACAGTGATACCCCGATTTTTATTTTGAAGATTTTGCGAGACGTTTCCAAGCATTATGATTGCCTCTCCAAATTGTTTACGGTCTGACTATATTTGATTTTTGAATTTTGAATATCTTATCATCTTCGCTGATAGGGTTCTTTGATCTTGAAAAGCATGAATCTTATCGTTGATATTTGATGGTAACAATGCGATAATTATGAGTTGTGGTAATAACGCCTAAATTATGAGCTATTTTAAAAACATAGTAAATGTTAATGGATTTTAGTAACAATATAGTATTCATGTATTCTTTTTATAGCTCAGTAAATTTTAGATTAAGAGGAAATACTAGTGTGTATACGCTATTATCCCAATCCATCAAGACTTGAAACTCATTACAAGATTTCTCCTATCAGACCATCCCCACCATGCTTTTTTGCGGGAAGAAATCTTGGAAATTGGACTGACTTCTTGATGCCATAAAATGGGATTTTTCAAAGTGAAAGTTCCATTTTTTATTTTTTTGTGTGTGAGAAATGAAATTGTTCGACCACTCAAGGGAGGAAGAATGGTGTAATATATAAAAGAAAAGTACACGGTGAGAAGGGATTTCGGATAAGAAAAGGGAGCCAGAGGAGATTCCTCCCCTCGAATCTTCCATTTTATGGGCAATTTTTCCCCTTCTTCTCCTGGCTCAACTTGTGAACCCGGGGAGAAATTCTCCCTGGTTTCTACTATTTTAATGGCAAAATTTTAGGGGTGACTGGCCCAATTCGTAAACCAGGAGGAAAATTCCACTGAATCTCGCCCATGGTTTAGTGGCGACAGTGACAGTGCGTTGGTAGCGATGGTGTAGTGAGGGTGGGAGGGACTTTTTTAGCTTTTTAAAATTCTTTTCTACTCATTTCATTTTTGGTGTAACAAATTTGCCATTGTAATAAAAATAAATAAAAGGAATGTGAAACCTAACGCGAAACTAACGATGAAATTTGTTCAAAAAACCATTTTAGCTCCTAAAAACATAGGTTGAAGAAACGAAGAAATTTGTTCAAAAAAACCATTTTAGCTCCTAAAAACATAGGTTGAAGACGTCTCCGTCAAAATTTAAAAGACAAAAAACGCACAAAGTACAGTAGTTAAAAACCATTTAAGCGAGAATCCCTATTTAATTAGTTTCTATTAATTCTAATGAATTCCCAATTTTTACTTAATTCATAAAAATCTTATTATCAACTCTTTATCTGCACTGTATGTCTCAGAAAAGAATTATTAAAGCAATTAGTTAGTTATTATGTACTGAAACTTATTATTGTTAAGTACTTTTTTGTATATACTAAACCATGCCATAAATGCATTCTAAAACCAACCATCCATATCCTATAAGAATAAATACCATCAACCCTCTTGTGCATTTCATCTGAACATTCTAGCCTTTCCCGTGTCACTACGTCAACTAACACACTCTGCACCAAGACATGCCAAGTTATTTTGAATCGAGTATACATCAGAATATGATTTCCAAATCATAATAATATAATATGCAAACTGAAAATATTCACGTAAAATATTTCCTCACAAACATCAATAAATACATTTTTCATTTTCATGAAAACACTGAAATTTTTTACAGCAAAGTAGATTAAGAATTCGATAGAACCATTGAATAGTCAATTCGTTACTCACCCCACTCTACGGCTACCACTCCATCTACGGCTAATTAATACCTTTTATTGTTCAAAGCATCCAGCAAGCTCGACTCAGTATGGTGGTGGAGGATAAGACGGAGGATACGATGGAGGATACGAACCTGATTAAAAGCAATGCATAGAATTAGTTTTAATGGCAGGGTAAATTTGAAAAATGTAAAATAAGAAACTGAAAGATATAGTTGAAATTTGTTTATTTGGAAATTTCCCAGTTGAACATAGGTTCTTCTCTCCATTGGAACAATAGGGCCACTATGCTCATTACTAAACTTGTTGAAGACACAAAACATAATGAAGATATATCTTTTATATCAAAGGTTGAATAGATCATCATCACAAGAATTAGACCAAAATTATGATACATATTAGGAAAATCAAACTTCAGTTGAAAAGAAGCAAACAAAAGGCTTTCATAAAAAATTTCGATAGAACTAACCTGGAGGATAATAGTGTGGGTCATGTGCTGGCGGAGGATAGGGCGGTGGAGGATATGTTGAAGGTGGCATCGTGTAAGGTGAAGGATAAGCAGCTTGCTGAGGAGGATGGTATGAAGTTGGTGGGTACCCCGCTGAACTGGGATGAGGGTATGAAGGATGAGGAGCTGGTGCAGGGTAGTTTGATGTTGATTGAGTGTAAGAAGATCCAAATGGAGGTGCTGAAAAATGAGGGACTTGAGGTACAGGTGCAGCTGCAACAGGTGGAGCTGATGGAGCATAGCTCATCCCTGGCTTCTGAAAAACAAAAGAATGGAACATTTATAAACTTATGACATAATGATCTTGAATGCAGTATATACAGAAAAATCTCTCATCATCTGAATCGTCGTGAAACAATTTTTGCAGAAATCAAGATGAAGAATTCTAACTTACATTGGCATTAACATAGTGCATTATTAGTCGAACTTCTCCTGCATGCCTATAAAGGAAAGAAATACATTAGCAGTCGAAAGATATTCTTCAGAAAATCAATTAGTTATCAAATTAACATTGTAGATGTGGTGGTAACATGTTAAGAGGCTATTATAAGACATCACAGGCCCATAAGTTGTGGCATAAAGATACTATACAAAAGAGGCAAACATGCCCATAATCCTTATATAACCGCACACCAATTAGGTAGTTACATTCAATTCCTCGCATGCATAGATTTGTAAAGTAGAATTACAAGGAAAAGTTGAGGCCAAATCAGATGAAGGTACACAAAGCAGGAAATGCTAATTTCTTGAGAAGTGTCTAGCAAATATAAAAGCTATTCTTTCTGCACAATATCAATGTAATGAAGGGTGGAGGTCTGGGACACTCCACCTGGAGCAGCAGCAGCAGCAGCAGCAGCATAACCTCAATACAGCAAGTGCTGCATGAGCGAAGGCACTGCTGCCTGTAAAGTTCTTATGTTGCTTGCAAAATATGACTGGAGTTGAGCAAGAAATGCCAGCTGACTCGGCAGCAATGATCTCGCTTGGATAAATGTTGTTCTAACTGAATGCATCTGACAGGTCTGAAAAACTCCCCCACATCTTTTTTCAATTTCACAATTTTCGATTAGAGTCATCAAAAAAACAAGTGCATTTCTCATTCGTTGGTCAGCCAGTCACTTCTAAGAATATATTTAATGACATTTTGATAATCAAAGGGCGGGATGATCAGTTAAAAAAAAAAAAAAAAAAGTGAACAAGTGGGCATTGCTGAAATAAAAAATTTAACAAAAAAAATAATATCAATCAAAAACCCAGAAAAAAAAAAACGAAGAAAAATCTACTATCGTAACCAAAACAAAAACAAGAAGAAAACCCAATTTATAGTTTTAAGGTGATGAATTGAGGCGGTGAGTAAAGCTTGGAGATGGCCGTTTGAGGGAGAATTTCGTTTGAAGGGAGAGATTGAAGACGTAGGGACACACGGACATACGTAGTCTTTTTTTCTTCCCATAGCGAAAAAACCTTCCTACGGTCGGTGATTAGTATTGTCATTTTAAAATACATATAGACTGAAGCACATAGTGACCAGAAAGTGAAGCACCGTAAATCTGCAATAGGGACTAATAAGGTGCTGGGAAATCTCCTTCTGTGCGAATGTCCTGGCAGAGCTAGTTATTTCTATTTTATTTTGATGGTAAAATAGCGATGCTTTTATTAACAAAGATTTAAGATCGTGATGGACAGCTGGGCTCTTGTAACTGCGAGGAAAAAACCACAAGGATCAGAATCAAAAGGCTAGTACCACCAATTTTCAAACCACTGCTCCAAAACACAAGGTGGTTCTTCTCACCTAACGTCCATGCTGATCCATATCAACAGGCGTATTAGGCACAAAAAAAGAGACCTTGTGACAAATTTACTCCAGTTATGATTTTGTAAAAGAAAATAAAGATTTTCAGTAGGAATTTAATAACCACTTTTATGCAATCAACATAAACATATAACATATAAATAAATAAACATGCATATATACTTGTTAAGATAATTAATAATGTCGATCTCTTCCGCAGATCACCTGCCAGTTTTAGTTTGAAGGGGCCAGGAGCCATCATCGAAGCCACTGGATAAAACTTTATGCAATTGAACCCTGGATACACCAAATTCAAGATCAAATCATAGAAAAAACTCATCAAAAAAATAAAGAAGAAAATTCAGTCCATGAACGAGATTTAGGGGTTTACTTTCCAGTGCCGATGAAATCATCGTGAGTTACAGTATTGCTATTCCAGACTAAAACATTCAACTCCCGTAACCCTTCAATCAATGTAAACACAAATTTCTCTTGAAACGTGGGGTTCTTACCTCCGTCTACAATAAAATTCAGCCATAAATAATAAGAATTCTGAATTTATCAAATTATTGCGGAAAATTGGAATTGAACTAAATCCTTCCAACATCAAACCAATATATACAACACGATTTCCCAGTACCTTTACAGGTTCTTGTACGGAATTTCGTGCTAGCATATTCGACAGAAACGTAGGGATCTTGCCTTGAAATCCATTCGGTGTCTTTCAATTTGGTACAACCAACCACTGCAAAATTCCAAAAAGAAACTAACGGTTAAGGTAAAAATCCACGTAGTCAAAATATGAAAAACAGCCATCAACGTATAACTGGTATCCCAAATCAAAGTCTAAAAACTCAAACTACTATGTCTAAAGCTCAATTGAATAGTCAAAGAGTCCACGATCACTATTCTCAACATCGTCTTAACAGAAAAAGCTAAGTTAAAATTTCGCATGCTTAAAAATACTCGTATTTAGCCTACTTCGCTTAAGAACAAGATTGGCCATTAACATCAACCCCAAAACTCAATAATAACTAAATCACGTGCTTGTATTTGTAAAAGTATGCATATAAGAAGAAAAATGAGGGAGAAATCTGTACCCGTCACTTCGAGAATTCGACCTTGGATTCCAGAAATCGACATGGAAGGGAAAGTAGAAATGTTTAGCTTTAATTTTTGAAAGCTGTAATAAAACCCCACTTATTATATAGAACAAGTCTACGGGATTATTTTATTTTATTCCAAATCTTAGTTTAATTTTGGGTTTAAACAAATAAGCGGAAGAAGACGATTCGATTAGATTATAATATGAAAGTTGACTCAAAACTCTAATAATAGAATACTGCGTCGTTTTATTGTGAATCCGCGTGAACTGATTAGATTGAGTCACAGTTTGTCACGTGGTACACGCTAGAGACTAGAGAGAGAGAGAGAGAGAGAGAGAGAGAGAGAGGGGAAGAGAGAATGCAGGGTACAAATTTTTTAACAACAGAAGGAAATATTTTTTTGGAAAAAGAAAATACACTTTTTGGGTAGAGCCGTAGAGGCAACAAGTTTTATATTTTATCTTTATTTACAAATACAACAAGCTATAAAATATAAAATTCCTTTTATCGATTAAAAGTTTTTGAAATAGAAAAAATACCATAAGATACAGTTCAAGAAAACAGATTATAAATTCATGGTAAACAATATAGAATTTGAACCTTTCTTTATATGAAAGAATATAGGTAAGGAAATTGTAGTGATTTGCAATTTACTCAACTGTACACAACCTTTTTTTTTTTTTTGCAAAATTTGTATCTCCTTAAGTTTTCTTTTTATAAAATACTGTTTTTGTCTCAATTTCTAGCTTACCCTATCAAAGAGACTGGCATTTCCTTCCTACTTGATACTAAGAGAATCAAGACAAGTTGTTTGAATGCTTATACCCAAAGCAATTTTTCAGATATATGCCTATAATGAACATCTAGTTCTAAAGCACCACCACCTATTTAATATTTACTTTACCTTACATCAAACCTTATAGTTTTTAGTTGATAGTTCATGTCCACTTGACCATTTTGTTTATAATTAAATAATAACATTAGTAATATGAAAAGAAAATAATTAAATTCTTTCATGCATGTTGCCCCTCAACTGTGCACAACTACTCGGTCATTCATTTTGTCTATGTTCTACGTATACATCTTTCTCCATCCGACCCACATATCTCCCCTCCCCAACTCCCAAACTCTTTCCAAGCTGCATCACCCCTCTGGCCCTCTTTTCCCGTGTTGCATCCCCCTTTCCATCATGTTCGATGTGAGGAGGGGAAGGAGCGGGTAGTGAGAAAGGGGATGGAATGATACAAATAAAAATGAAGATGAAGGGGAGAAGAGGTCTTCTAACTTAAAAATGAAAAATAAAGGTGTGTTTGATTGGGAAGGGTGGAAAAAGAAAAAAATTTACATGTTACAAAAAAAATAAAAACCACCACAATGGTGAGAAATTTTTTTCCAACAAAGTGGTCAAATCCATGCTTTAAGGGTGTGTTTGATTCATACATCACAACTGAAGAAAATAGTTTTCTACTTTGACTGATTGATTGAAGATGGAAAGAAAAATGAATTCTAATGGTGTGTTTGATTGGATGATTTTCCATGGAAAATGTCTAATCCATGGAAAATCTTGTCACATCGATGAAAATATTTTCCATCTTTATTGTTTGATTCTTGCATGGAAAATGAAAATGATTTTCAAAGACAATCGGTTAAAGCGTGGTTAAGAAGAAAAAGTTGGAAAATATTTTTTGCTTAAAAATAGGTGGGTTTTTTCTCGCTACATGGAAAATCTTTTCTTTTCCATTGAATCAATCAAACACACCCTAAATACAACCACTTTAAGCATGAATTTGACCACTTTCATGAAAAACATTTTCCTATAGGTGTGGTGAAATTTTTTTTTCCATCTTACATAGAAATCTTTTTACTTTTCCACCTTTTTCCATCCTTGATAATCAAACACAGCCTAAGTAATTCTACCTTAAATTTTTTTTTCTTTTTCCACCCTGTTTCAAACAACCAAAGTTGGAAAATATTTTCCTCTGATGTAACATTATTTTCCATAGATGTGACATTTTCTATGGAAAATAGTGCAACCTAACACAGCCTAAAAGTAATGCGGAAAGTATTTTCCACTTGACCATCAAAACGAGACTATTTCAAAATTTTGCCAATAAATTGCTTCAGAACAAACCAAGTCAGAATTTTATTTGATATATCATAGACTGAGTTCATTGACTTAGCACCTCTCAATTTCCTAGTAGCTTACAATACGTGTTCCACCTGGAAAAAGAAAATGCAATTTGATTTGAGTGTCAAGGAAATGTCAAATTCTATCCCAATCAGGGCTAATAGTTTCTTATCCATTCTACTGCCCTTTTCTTTTCTTTCTTCTATCAATCACACTAGTATTCAAGTCATAATAATGGAGTTGATTGCTAATATGATGATCAAAGTAAGTTGATACTGCATGATAAGTTCAAACAATCACTTTTTCAACAATTTATTAAATAAATAAATAAAACTAACAATAACCATGCATTTATGCAGCCATAGTTGATAGATCCAGCTCGACTTCTGAGAAATCGATAATCCAACAGAAAACGGAATGAGCTGCTGTCAAAGAAACCAGATTTGTGAATATTCACAAGTATTATATACAGATATCAGGAGAACAAATCATGGGCCTCGACTACCCTTAATCACTTTCATAATCCTCATCATCTCCAAATGTGAAAACAGATGCATCAGCAGCCATTGCCTTGAACTCACTTACCTCTCCTGCTGAGTTTTGAACTGCATCCTTCTTTGGCTGAGTATGCACGGACCCTGCATTTCCTAGAGAGACTTTCTCTGTCTTGTCTGCCAAATTTGCAACTTGCTTCTGGTCGAGCTTATTGTCAGGCCGAGAAACGTTTGTGTTATCTGTTCCACTAATTTCAGGAGCCGCTTTAGTTTGCCTGGTTTTTGATGACCCAGTTTCCTCAGCCTCGCTGTCAGAGAACACATCATCCTTCTCTCGGTTTCCGGAGTCTTTGTGCGAGTTTGTTGCAGCTGCAGCCTCGTCAACAGTGCCCAGATTAGGTCCTGAGGCTGTAGAAGGACCTGAAATTTCAACAGGTGTACTAGCAGTGGCTTCTGATGGAGATCTTGCTGGAACAGCAGCGTCATAATCCACTAGCACGACTTCAACTTGGAAACCCGGGGATGGTAGTTTTCTCTGTGCAGAAGTCCAGAAAGCAAAATTATAAATTATGCAGTGGCTTAAAGCATACAAACCAATAATTTGAAATAAGCCACAAAAAACAGAAAATTTGAAAAGAGAGGAAATAATCATCCACATGTGAAACGGGCGAAGTCCAAGTGTCTGGAAACATCAAGATTAACTTCTTTTGCCATTACTAATTTACTATTATTTTATTTTGGGGTCTCGGTGATAAGAGTAGAAGAACCCTAATTATAGTGGGACCAAAAAGCCCACAGAGGACGGTACTTGAATTGAGAACCTCTTACCTTTACGACCTCAGCAATATCCTTACTTGCCACAACTCCAAGGCCTCAATGGCATCAAACTAATGTACGTGATGCACAAAATAAGGAAGTTTACCTTGTCAAACCCATCAAGATCACTAGTGTTTAGAATTTTGCGATTTTCGATCATTGTTGTGTTCAACCAGCTGATAATCAAGAAAAGAAAAAGACGTTACAAACAAAACCACAACAAGCTTTTACAATGTACCAAAAACAATACAAAAGCATGAAAATCTTCCTTCGACCGACTTTTGTTATGGAAGGGAAGGTAGATATGTTATTTACTCGTATATCAAATATACTTGGGTCTAGTTGCATGTTAATATACCAATAGAAGTCTCCTTGGCGATCATGAAAGTGGATTTTGAAATCGCCAGCCAGCTCTGTCAGTCCAGGCTCTCCAGGAAGAGCAAAAACCATTATCCCCTTCTTTGGTGCACTAAACCAAAAATCTTCAGGCTGCACAAAACCGCCGAGGAACACTCAGTTAAACTTCTTCAGGACTTAAGTATCCCAAAAGCTCCAAAAATGGGCACATACAAATTAATGCTCTGATTCTCCAGTGCCTCAATATGGGGAAGTTATTAGCAGTCAATAACCATAAAATAAACTATTGTGGTGACCATAATTGATTCCAAGTTTCCAACTCAAAAGTCAAGAAATTTATAAAATCTTAGTATATTATTAGGACATCAGATTGTTAGTATATTATTAGGACATCAGATTGGACATGCACCAATATCAAAGTCAACACGCCCTATGGAGATATTGATACTATACCACCTCAAAACACTAGTGAATAAAAATTAAGCAAAAATTTGATAGATATTAATATAAAAAACTTGAGTCAATTATAATAAATATATGTATATTAGTAGCTATCTAAAAATATATAAATTGTATCTAATTGTTTTCAACTGTTCACATTTCTCATTTATCCAAATGGACTGGTAGCATTGAATATTGTCTAAGATAAATCGCAATTCCACAACCCAACCACAATCTGTTTATCAAGTTCACCAATCTCTATGTCCAAACAATCAATAGTTTCAAAAAATAATAGCTAAGAGAATGTCAGTAATTGCAGACCATGACACTGACGTACCGACAGATCCTTGGTTCTTGGATGCTTTTTGGTTGAAAAGAGCACTCCTGCAATGGAGCAAAGCACGTGTCTAGATAAAATTGCTAGCATAAAATGCACATTAAGGACAATCAAAAGTGGACAGAGATGACACGAGACGAAACATTAGTAGAACAATCAATTGAAAGTAGAGTTATTATGCCAATGTTGATGTTACAATAACAAATATGCAGGTCAGAAGACAAACAAGGAAATAGAGCAGAATAAAATTATATGCTAACATAAGAAAAAGATAAAAACAAAAGAACAAAAAATAAAGATGCAACTTACCAGTATGATCAGATACTGTAATGGTGGGTCTGATCCAGTAGGGGCATCTATGAAGCCGGAAGCCTCTAAGCATGCACCTGCAACAATGAGACTCGATATTTAATTGACAATCTACTAGACAAATCATGTACACCCTGTATCATCCTCAGTTTATCTTAGATCAGATTCTCTCGTGCTACAGAATAAACACGAATACTGATGTCAAACTTGGAGGACCATATTCATCACATAAAACATATATTCACTATGAGTTTTAAATATGAATCGAAGTATTAAGTACCTGCGCCCAGGCTGGTTTTCTCCGTTGAAGTATGTTAAAATACGTTCAAAATACTTGACATATCTCTACACAAAAGAACTAGACTTATCAGATGTAAGAATCTCACAAAAATATATGTCAAAAAAGTATAAGCAATTGCTCACGATCTGACTAGGCAGAACAAGCCCTTTCCCATCAACACATCTTTTCTGGTTGTAATAATCAATAGACTCCTCAGCTGTGGGAAAGAACTGCATGATAATAACAATTATGTAAAACAACTGTCAACAAGACTCGCCAAAGAAAAGTCGAAAGCCAACAAACAGTTAGCGAAGGATTTTTCCTCAGCAATTTTAACGAAACTTTGGTGTCAACACCATATAGAGCATCTTCAAGAGAAAACATAAGCCTTACCTTCAAGTACAGAAGAAGACTAGAAATCATCAACCCTGTCCTTGCCATTCCAGCTTTACAGTGGACGACCACAACATTTTCAATATCCTCCTTCAACCATGAATAAGCACTATGACAAAATGATATTATCAGCTGAATAGGAGGGCAATTGTGGTCATCAAATGGAAAACTAGCCACCTGTAATAGGAGGAAGAAGACATCATATTGAGAAGCTATGATATAATCTTTACATGTCTTCCATTTGGAAACCTCAGTTTTACCAAAGTTTTCAAACTCTCACATATAAACCTCAATGCAGAGAAATTTTCGAACTTTAGCAGCATAAATGTCAAACTCATTATAGATAAATTGGCCCAGTTTTTACTTCATAATACCAGTGAAAATAATTAGTGAAAATAATTGTTCTCGTCCTAAAAGTTACCAGCATTCAATGCGGAAGTGAAGATAACTTGTGCATTATCACTAATTTGACTTTTAGGAATTACTTGACATTGGTGTATAATGCTAATAAATCTTAAAATATGCACTACATAACAGCATAGTGAGGGATTTAAGTGAATGAAACAGTTAAGCAGCATAAACTCTGTTTTAATTTTTTCCATCTCAGTTAGCATGGAAACTTGGCCTAGTCCACTCACACAGGAACAGCACTGTCTTATAGCTTGCAGTCAAAGCCTGACCTAGGTTAGAATAATCCCCACCCACCCAAGGAAAACAAACCACCAGGAGAAAAAAATAAAAATGAAACAAAAAAATGAAAAGTTGCACGCCGTTAATGAAAGAGGGAAAACTCAATATTAATGCCATAAAGAACCCATAATTTCAGAGGTAGCCAAAGAAACAGTTTGAAGAAAAATTAATAGCTGAATAAATCAATTAGAGAAGTGGATAGGAAGTGCTGCAGGATTAAAAAGAGGGATGAGAAGAATATAAGGATAATAAGAACATTGAAATTGCAGCAATCACCATAGTTTAAATCCGCTGACTTGAATAATCAAAAGAAGACAATAAAATAAAGAAAAACACACCTTTCCCTCAAACAGTGATGCGTCGTACAATCTCTCAGAACAGAGATTGTAGACTTTGTATTTACCCTGCATGATTAAAATCAAGCATTTCAGTCAGTTACGGTATGAAATATCAGAAATTTAGGCTCTACAGAAGCAAACAACACTCGAAAGTCAACACTTAATTGTTCAAACAATAGGAGGTGATAATCAATGTTGTGGCATACCAGAATTTATAGTTGTAAAAATTGGTATTGGTAAACACTGTAATATGGACATTACCTGGTGATAAGTTTCAAAGAACTTGATTACTTCCTCCATATGGTTCCGATAAAATCCCTAGATTACATTTTCATTTAGTTCAAATTAGGATATCATCACAGAACATTGATTAGAATACATCTGATTTTTATAAAAATTTAATTCTGTACCTCCACATAACCAAAAAAACCAGAGCTCATGTCACCAGCAGGGAAGCCCATGGCAATAATATTCTCTGTGATGTAAGTCATGTCTAAATCAAATCCTCCTTCCTAGAAATCCAGAGGCAGTCAGAGCCACACATTAGTAGGTAAAAGTGCTCTGAACACAAGATGACAAGATGTATCAGATAAGTAATTTGCAAACCAACGTGAGCACGACAATTTCAAACAGAATCACATGTTGCATCAATTAATGCAGCTATGTTTGGGGAAAATGAAAAAGAAAAGAAAACAACCATCAAGAGCTTACACTTGTTCTAAAAAGATGGAGCTTACAAAAGCATTTATGCAAACATATGGAAAGTACAAATGGCCATAATAAATAGAGAAACTAGCACTGAAGATCCCCAACCTTTAAATGGACAATTGGTGGGGGGCGCTGTTTGCTTTTTCATTTATTTATTCATTTTCGTTTTTGTGTTTACCCATTTTTTCCTTAAAAAATCTTTTTATGTGCCAATCACGTGATTAGCTAACCGACTTTTTGAGCGGATTTGGTTAGTGAGGAAGCAAGTTCTATGAAAATGAAAAGTTGGGGACCTAGATGCCAAGAAAAGTTGGTTCGAGACCCAAGTGCTCATTTGATAATGATTGTAAATTAGACAGTATTAGAAAAATTCACCATATATTTGTTAATGATGGTTTAAAAACCAATAAAATTAGGCATCAAAACAGCAGTAAGTAACCTGGTATCTTCGTTTATTTTGAGACACAACATGTCGAGCTTTGACCTGTACGGCCTTCACTGCACTCTTAGATGAATCAACTAACCCTTTTGTGATAGTTCCAATAAAACCTGGTTGTGGACTTGACAAGGACCCTTCAGAACCTTCATCTGCCTGAGGAGATTTTGGTGACAATCGCAACCCAAGCCCACCAGTGAAACGAGCAAAAGTTGACTTCCCTGAATTTCCCGGTGGTGATTCATCTTGTGATCCTACAAATGGCTGCGGAATTTTCAAATTTTTTGCCCAAGTGGTGATGCCAGAAGAGAATTTAGAAGGTGCATCGTTTGTTGAATTATCCGGAACAGATTCCACAGAAGTCGGCATTGCCATAACCGCAGACTTGTTGTGTGGTGGATTTGATGAATCAGAAGAGTCCAAATTCATTCCCCCAGCTCAGAACTACCAATAGCGTCCAATAACAGAAGTATTCAAGATGAAAGCACGAGAACCTCCCTGCAAACCAAAATTAAGTACATCTTTTATCTACCTTTGGATTTCAGTAAACAAACTCACCAAGATAGATAGTTGAACAAAGGTATTCATAGTTTTTTTCTTTTCTGATGAATAATATACGAGGAAACAAGAAAGCTGTATCAAGGTTCTTAAGATGTTAAAACAGCCAGGAAAAATTAGTTGTGCATCACATATAAAAAAGAGAATGGCAAAAGACAATTTTCTGGTCCTGAAGTGAACTTCCCTTTCAGCATGAAGCAGGGAATAATTACATAATCTAGAATTTAGGAGTACATATAAACATGTTAAATAAGTTCTAATTACTGTTGCCAAAATTGAGATTAGATCATGAGTACTTCAAACTTTGTCTCGATCCACAAGATGACTAGAAAGAATAGATTCTCTAGTCTATAAGGTCATTAAATAACTGCACGAAAAAAGAACAGAAAAGAACACAATTAGAGATGGATTTTGCAAATAGATTGAAATAGAAGTATATATAAATTGAAATTCATTATATATGTGCTTATTTTTGTTGTAATGGTCGCACCAAATAGAAGTAGAAGAACTCAACAACCTACAATGGATTCGATTTTGCAACATCCAATAATCTCAAGAAAAATAATATTCAATTGCATTATTGCACTAGAACTCCCAAAAAAACTGTAAATTTAGCTACTCCAGCCACTCATGAAATGAGTGATAAGTAGCCGAAGTAATCTGCCCCAAGATTGGTTAGTGAACCTTTCATACTTTTCTATCCTCGTTGTATTATACGAAAGTTAATAAATCAAATTACACCAGACGTTAAGATTTTCACTTCAAAATGCATATCTACGGAAAATTTGAATCGTTAATATAATGGACAAAATAATAATACTACAATTACACTACACGCTTGACGATAACCTAATTTTTTTCCACATACACACAAAATATGTAATTAACAGCAAATAGTCTCAATCCACGAGAGCAAAATTTGAATACGCGAAGTTTCATAATTTCATTTTACGAATTTCAATTAATTTCTTCGCAGATCCAAAATATACACCATTTTGGCACTGGCAAGAGAGAAGCAAAAGAATTATAAATACTTACTGATTTAAACTAATCTTGGATTCATACAGAAGAACTTAAGCTACAATTCTGCGTGTGTGCTAGCGCAAAACCATGGAAAAGAAGGTTGAAACTCACCGGAAAGCAGAGTCAACGGCGGCGGAAGGCGGCGGTGGCAGTGGATTCTCTGGATCGACGACGTCGTTTATTTATCTTAATGCCGTTTTGTTCTTCACCTTAGCGTTAAATCTGCTGCAGCTGGTGTTTCATTTTCCTTTCCTTTCCTTTCCGTAAGGGCCCTATGATCTTGTGTATATTTACTCATAGGTCCTCTTATTCTTTCATTTTAGGGTTAATTACACTAATGGTCCTCATTCTTTCAAATTTATAACAATTTCATCTCTATTCTTTTTTTTAGCATATATCATCTTGATTCTTCCATTTATACACATAGATGGTCCCAAAATAACTATTTTTCACTATTCTAACAATTCTTGAACAATTTTACCCCTTGACTTAAATAAATTAAAATGATGGAAAAAAAATACAATAAAAATATTAGAATTGGATCCTTAACCTTTTCAAAAGTACAAATAAATTCTAAAATATTTTATTTTATTCAAATAAGTGTTATTCCCCAACTAAAAAGAATCACCCCACCCCACAAGGTTAGTTTCAGTATAGTAAAATACAGCACACAAAGTTAGTTTCAGTAGAAACATTATGCCAACAATCAAACAGAACTGCACAATTAATGTCCAGATCAAGGAAAACTAGCAAGCACAAAAAGATGCAGAAAAGTAGACTAACAAGTAAGAGTGAAAAGCCTAAGATTGCGGAAGCAAATATCATATAGAGCATCGTTATCCAATACCATACACTCAGTGAAATATCATACACGATTCACACGTTCATTGCCACTAGTGAAATCCATAAGAAGTACGAATTGAAGATGACATCCAAGCAGGTGATTGAGAAGGCAAGGAGTATAGGGGTGGGTGGGAAAAGATAGTTTAGGAATAAAATAAAATAATTTAAGATTTATTTGTATTTTTGAAAATGTTGATGGCTCAATTGCAATGTTTTCATTATATTTTTTTCTATTATTTTAATTTATTTAAGTCAATGGACAAAATTGTCAAAATAGTGAACCAATAGTGATTTGGATAGAATAATAGGGGATGAAAATAAAAAAGAATAATGGGGATGAAATCGCTATAAATCTAAAAGAATGTGGACCATTAATATAATTAACCCTTTATTTTAAAGAATAAGTGTTCTTCTCCAACTAAAAAGTATCCCCCACCCCCCCCCCCCCACCCCCAACTGTTTGCATTCAATCTTTTTGGGTAAAAACAAAATAAAGAAAAAAAGAAAAACACTTAGCATCCCCAATCCCTCTCCCGCCACCACACTAGCGCCACGCCGCCACCCATACCCAAGTTTCCGACCAAGCACCGCTTTTCCAACCATCTGCGCGCGCCGCCTCCACCCAGCATCTCAGTCCACCATTCATGATTTGCAAATATTAATGGATTGTTTTATTGTACTATTGAGATTTAATGAAGCATTTGTGATTTCTATTGGATTTAAATTATGTGATTGTCACTTGTTGTATGTGTACCTTTTCCTATTGCATTTTGGATTGTTCTTGTTTGTCCAACTATCAGGTAGATGACAAGCATTTCAGGTAGTGATTCGATCGGTATCGTTATATGCTATAATGTTATTTTAATTAAATCCATAGGATTTCAAGTATGTCATTCTTTGGGTAGAGGCACTAGATCTAGTATGGGCACCCTTTTCATTTCCAAGATCAGGGAGGAGTATCCAAACCGTATGATGTTGACATTCTTAGTATTTCCTTATCCCAAGGTATCTGACACCGTTGTCGAGCCATATAATGCTACCTGTTTGTTCATCAACTCGTTGAGAATGCTGATGAGTGTATGGTATTGGATAACGATGCTCTGTATGATATTTGCTTCCGCAATCTCAGGCTTTCCACTCCTACTTGTAAGTCTACTTTTTTGTGTCTTTTTGTGATTGTTGGTTTTTCCTGATCTGGACATTAATTGTGTGGTTCTGTTTGATTGTTGGCATGATGTTTCTACTTAAACTAACTTTGTGTGCTGTATTTCTACTTAAACTAACGGGGTTGGGGTCGGGGTGATTCTTTTTTAGTTGAGGAACAACATTTATTTGAATAAAATAAAATAGTTTAAGATTTATTTGTACTTTTGAAAAGGTTAAGGATCCAATTGCAATATTTTTATTGTATTTTTTTCTTCCATCATTTTAATTTATTTAAGTCAATCGGCAAAATTATCCAAGAATTATTATAATAGTGAAAAATAATAATTTGTGGACCATCTGTAAGTATAAATAGAAGAATGGAGATGATATCTGCTAAAAATATATATATATAAAATTGTTATAAATTTGAAAGAATAGGGACCATTAGTGTAATTAACCCTTCATTTTATATAAACAAACCCTAATATATTGTGTAATTTCCTTTTCAAGCCTCCGAAAAATGTTTTCCTGCTTACCCCTATTCTCTATTAAATGCCTTGATTAGATGTATTTGGACACCTGCATGGTTTAAATTATTTTTACGTGCTTATAAGTTTTAAATCTTATAGAATGTATAAATAATAAATAATAAATTGTAAATTTTATAAAATATATTGATAAAAAATATATTTTACTAATTTAATTAACTTAAATTATTATAAATTAAACTTAGACAAGCAAACTCACATTTTAATTATTGTATTATATCACACACTTAGCTGATTAGTGATTAATATCCCTGTAATTCATTGAAATAAGCGAGACTTATGGCAAGAAAACAAATTGATTGTTGTACAAACAACTTTTTCGACAAGTGATCTTTTTTTCTTTTTATAAATTAAGACATAAGTGTAATAAAATACATCGTCCGTACAGACAAAGAAATAAATAAAGGACAAGAATATAACCCAATACACATAGCCAGATAAAGAAGTGGTCCTAAACGCTAAATTATTGGCCATTGTATTACGATAATCTTATTTATATGGTCATTTCAATCTTATATTAACCCTATGTGGCATTGTTCAATTGAAGTAATTATTTATAGTTGTTGACTATAAATACATTACTCAATTATTCTAATTGAATAATGCAACATAAAATCACTATTGATAGTTGGCGACCATGAACAATACCAGATTACAGAATAAAGTGACAAGGATTACAATTAATTGCGATGTCATCAAAGAGAAGCATCCGGCTCAAAAGTCACCGTGTCCACCACATTGCACCAGCTGCCACCACCAAGCCGATGAAGCCCTCCTTCAGGCATCCATGTTAATTAAATACTATTCAACAAAAAAATTTTGTAATCATTAAATCTCATGATAATAGTTTTGTTTATCAGATAACTGTCGTGAATAAGAAAATATTTATTAGTGAAAAAAAAAAATTTAAAAGGCAAAAGACGATATACAACTTGACTTTTGATAATAAAAAATAAATTACACGATAAAAGTTGGATGAAAATTAGGCTAATCATAATTAGTATAATAAACTCTAATTGTCATGCGTTATACTCCTAGTCATCATATTTGTTTTAACACTCTCTTTACATATGTGTTCAAACCTGTATCATCATATTTGTTTTAGCACTCTCTTTACATATGTGTTCAAACCTGTATCATCTTCCAACAAACTAGTCACGGCAATGGGTCCATTCTAATCGGCTCGCTCATCAAAAAGTGAGCTCGGCTCGTATTGGGCTAGACCGACTGACCGAGTGAATTATTATTTTTTCTATTCCAAGAACTGATTTTTTTTGGAAATTTTGCAATTTTCATTTCCAATTTTATCAATCTATTACTAATTTATCTCCAACAAATTTTTATAATACCAGACATCTTCAATCCTTCAATTAATTGCAAATCATGTCCCATATTGACAGATAATGACGGATTTGACCTCTTCTTTAAATAAACAAAAATAAAAGAAAATTAAAACAACAACAAAAATAAGAAAAATTGTAAAAAAATTCTAATAACTTTTCAAAAAGTACAAAGTATCTTTTTCCACACACACCACACATACTTTAGATAAGAATGAAGATTTGAACATGGAGATGATACCTAAAACATGAGATTAGGTAGTGACTACAAACATGGAGATGTGACCTAAAATCGAAAAAAAAAATTGGTGGCAAAATGAGTGATTTTAGTCCAATTATCTAATAATTATTTCCTCTTTTGACTACATTCTCAAAAACAAAAATATAGCAAGCAGGAAATTCATTGTTTAGCATGCTAATGAAAAACTTTTCATTAACAAAACACAACAAAAAGACATAAAAGTTACAAAATATTTTTAAAAAAGCTTTACTTGGTGATTGTATAGTCCACATTTTCGTTGACGAATTGCAAGTCCTCATTAAAAACTTCAATATCAGAACTTCTGGTGGAAGTTTTGGAGGCAATAATACTACCTTTCCACAAATCTTGAATTAAAGTGAAAATACAATAAAAATCAAAATAGTTTTAAAAAATCTATGGTTTGAAAGTTTTGATATTATAATATGAAAGAGAATTTGGTACAACAAGAAAATGTGATGGTGTTGTGCCCTTTATAAATAATTAGGAACACCATTAAAAATGGCTTCAATTCTTGAAGAAGTTAGCAAAAAAACTCACATCACCATTTCTAGTAGCAGTGAAAATATATAATATTTACTGGCAGATTTAAGGGGACAAATTTTTCCTCATTTTAAATGTGACATTAATTACAGATTGATGGACTGTGGTGTGGCGTGGCGGTGGCGGTGGCGGTGGGGCTTTGTATTTTTGAAAAGTTATGGGACTTTTTCTGTAATTTTTTTTTGTTGTTTTTATTTATTTTTATTAAAGAATGAGGACAAGTTCGTCATTATCTGTGAATAGAGAAGTCATTTGCAATTAATTGAAAAGGTTGGAGATGTCTGATGATATAAAAATTGGTTGGGAAAGATTAGTAACATATTAGAAATGATAGGGACGAAAATTACAAATTTTCCTTTTTTTAATGATATCCCAAAAAATTATTTTCAATATGGTTAAAAACATAGATGAAAATTATATATTTGAAAATTATAATTTGTAAATCTATTTTTAACGAAAAAATTTAAAATACATCATTAAAAACCCTCTTCTTCTTTTTCTGTCCTAGTATTTTGTCCTAGTACCAGCTACATAGTATGTAGGGAGAGTAAAATTTTTACACAAATTATATATTTTGTGCACGATTTAGAAAATTAAAAACATTATGGTAAATTAATGTAAGTATTCAAAACTAACAATTCAATAAACTTAAATAGCCATGAAAATTTGTTAAGACCGTAAATGTTGGAAATTTTCAGCCATTGCCAACTTTATCTTGAATTCAATAGTCTGCATCTTGTCAATCCTTCAAGAACATTAGAGACTTGATTATATCTTGTTTCAACATCCATCTATCCTCCAACATAAGCCTACCCATACACTTAACGTAGTTTCCAATGCTAGAGTTGACATTGAACGTGTTAGTAGATTACGGTGCATCATTGCTGTTGGGCTAAATATATGATGCCAACAATTTACGGGCAATGATGAAGCAGGGTTAAGCCCAAATCTGGTGAAGTCCATGATCCATTGCCCAAGCCGTCTTTCACCTCTTGTATAAATAGGCCCACTTAAGTGAAGACCAGCCCATTTGTATCGGCGACGCTTGAGATGGCTCTTGATTGAGGACCGTTGGATGACTTCTTGATCAATGGTTTGCAGCTCTGGTATATATATCTTACGAGGTTGCCCTATTCTTCATGATTCACATCCGCGATCGAAAAGAGAGAGAGAGGAATAGGGTTAGAATTTCTACGTGAGATTGCTTTCGTCTTCTTCTTCGATTCCACTAAAACCTACGGTTTTAGTGTTCTTCGCTTCTTCTTTCCTTCGATGAAGGTTTACGAGTGATATATTGGGAAAGTAGTATAGTTGTGAGGGCCTCTGTTTTTACCGTCGTTACGAGTTCTTTGTAGCAACTCGGTGTTGAGTTCAGTTGGGTCTTGTGGTCTCTGTAGTGGGTGCGGTTTCTTGAGGTGAAACGAAGGGTACAATGTTCGAGCCCTAATTCCATTTTGGGTATTTGGTTAATTTCTTGGTTCTTGGGCTGTGTTCTCTGGTTGTAAGTTGATCTTGTATTTTAACGGTGGTATCAGAGCCTGAGTGGCGTTCTTGGAAACTTCTTTCTGAACAGTTCTTGAAAAATCAATTTTTCCCTTTCCTTTTGAGCAAAGAAAAATTGTCTTTTCATTTCTTGAAGTTTCACTTTTACAACTAAGGAGTTCCTTTTAAATTCCGGTTTCTTTCATATTTTACTGTGCACTTCTTACCTCTAAAATTGTTTGCTCTTGGTTACCTTTCGGTTGAATAAAGGTAAAATGGTGACCAAGTCTCCGGTCACCACAATGGTTTGCATCCTCTAACCTCTGTTGTTATTATAATCTTGATTGCTTACTAAATAGTTAGTTTCGCAAGTAATTGAATAAATCTTGTTGAAATATCTCATCTAACTCTGTTGTTTGTTCTTATCATTTTGTCTTAGTCAAGTTTTTTTTTATAAAACCCACTATCTCGACTTTTGTGCTTGACACGGGAACATGATTCTCACGGAATCCTGGTGAAACTGAGCAGTGATTGTTCTCTTTCTGTTGCCTCTGTGAATATAGTTAAATAAACTCTAGACAGTCTGTTTTTGTGCTAAGTGTGCATTTCTTGATTGTTCTTGTTTAGTAAATATTATGTGTTGCCTATATTTGTTATCCTGTCATTCTGTTATTGCATGTTGCATTTCTTTGTGAATCTTTATGCTGTCATGACTAATACCAGTTTTGAACTTTGGGTTTTTAATGGAAAAGGGATTTTCCTATATGGCAACAAAAGATGAGGGGTGTTAGTCCAGCAGAAAGTAGCTAAAGCCATAGATGGAACCTTTCACGATACTATGGTGAAGAACAAACCCGGCTGAGGCGAGATGAACTTGCCTACACCTCCATAATCCTGCACCTTTTCGACCAAGTCCTAAGGAAAGTAGGAAAGTTAGATTCTACTCAACTTCTTTGGGAAAAGTTAGAAGAATTGTATTTAGTGAAGTCCACGCTTGAATAAACTGTTTTTGTTAGAAAAGTTTTTAGTTTCAAAATAGATTCCTCTAAAGATCTTGATGACAATCTCGATATCTTTAACAAATTAGTTCAAGATATCATCAACCAACAACAGGGAAAAAGTATTTGAAGAGTATAAAGTCGCTATTCTCTTAAATGCTATTCACGAAGTTTATAGGGATGTTAAGATTGCCATTAAGTATGGCGAGATACCCTTACCCAAGACATTGTTGTGAATTCTTTAAGGAGTAAGGATTTAGATTTGAAAACCGAAAAGGCAGAGGATAGTGCTTTTGAGTCTCTCTATATTAGAGGTAGGTCTCAACACAGGCGAGAATGGGGTTATGAAAATCAGAGTCGGGGTAGTAGCAAGACAATAGCAACCATAAGAAAAAGAACAAAGGAAGGTCTAGATCCAAGTCTAAAGGCTAGAGGAAAGAAGTGTTATGGTGTGTGGAAAGCGGCCATTTTATCAAAGATTGCTATAAAAGAAAAAATGAGCAAAATGATAAAATGGTGATGAGGGAAATATAGTTGAACAAAAAGAAGCTATCTTGTAGATGTCTATGTTGTCACTGAACCAGTCAGTGGACATTCTTCTGTCAATTATGCTGATAAAAGTGACCAAATTCAAGAATGGATCTTGGATTCTGGTTGCACTTTTAATATGACATCTAGAAAGCATTGGCTTCATGACTATAAGAGTGTTTCAAATGGGGAAGTCATTATGGGAAACAATGTGGTCTGTAGAATTGAGGGGATTGGAAATTTGACTTTAAGATTTGAAAATGGTTATATCTGTACTCTTGAAAGAGTCAGATATGTACCTGATCTCAATAGGAATTTAATTTCTGTAGGAGACTTAGATGGGATGGGATTGTGTGGAAAATTTGGAGATGGCATGCTAAAAGTGATCAAGGGATCTCTAGTCATCTTCAAAGGGTTCAAAAGAAATGGGATTTATGTGACTCAGGCTGAAATAGTGTCTCAGTGTAATAATCGACCTCACAGTGTCTTGAAGTTGAGCCCACTTTAAAAAGTGGCACAACAGGTGGCACATGTCGGTGAAAAAGGTCTTCACATCTTGCGAAACAAGGAGTTTTGGCAAGGATGTGAGCTCTAAAGTCCCTTTTGTGAACCTTGCACTCTAGGCAAACACCACAGGCTTCACTTTAACACGGAAAGCACAAAACCACTTCTATCTTAGAGTATATCCACTCGGACCTATGGGGTCTGCCACAGTTCCTACCCAAGGAAGAAATAGATATTTTCTTTCCTTAATTGATGATTTCTCGAGAAAAGTTTGGATTTTCTTGTTAAAAGCAATCGACACTTTTGAAAGGTTTAAAACACGGAAAGTTCTTATAGAAAAACAGGATCGGGAAGAAGATTAAAATCTTGAGCAGATAATGGCTTGGAATTTTGCAACTCGATTTCAATCGGTTGTGCAATGAATGTGATGATACGAGACATAAATCATGACCTATACTCCCAAAAAAAATGGGGTGGGTGAAAGAATGAATAGGACTCTCCTATATAAGGTAAGATGCATGATGGTTAGTTACGGTCTTCCAAAGGTCTTGTGGGGGAAGGCGTAATGGTGACATCTTATATAGTTAATAGAACACCTTCCGGTGTTCTAGAAGGCAAGACACCGGAACAAGCGTAGTGCGGAGAACCTCCTAACTACTGATCGTCTTAGAACCTTTGGGTGTGCAGCCTATTCCCATCAATCTGTAGGAAAACTTGAAGCAAGGGCTCAAAAGTGTGTTTTCTAGGTTATCCGATGGTGTAAAAGGATACAGATTATGGGCAAAAAGAGGTAAAGGGTTTTAAAATAATCACTAGTAGGGATGTGACTTTTAATGAGTCTCACATGCCTTGCCTTGGCGATAAAGACTCAGTGATAGTACCCAGGAAAATAGCTTGGTTTCGGTGGAGGCCGATTCTCCTCGATCTTAATCGACATCGAGGATCTGCGACTTCGATGTTGACTCGATTGATGACAATGAGGTCGACCCGAGTAGAAGACTTGACCCAAGATTCTCATCCTTCAATCTTGATAGATACAGATTAACTAGGGATAGGACTAGAAGGGATATTAAGGCTCCTTCAAGGTTTGATGATTTTGTTTCTCTTCTTTGTTATGTCCTATAATGATCTTGTGTTTAAAGAGCCAAACTCTTGGTGGTGGTTGTAAGTAGTAAATTCTCGATAAGCGGTATAGTACTATGAATGAAGAAATGGAGTCTTTAAAGAAAAATGTCACACGGATTTTGGTTCCAAAACCTAAAGATAAGTCTCTAGTAGGCGCAAGTGGATTTTCAAAGTAAAGAAGGAATTTCTAAAAGGGATCCTTTGAAATTTAAAAGCCGGACTTGTAGCAAAAAGGTTTTACTCAAAAACATGGTATTGATTACAATGAAATCTTTTCTCTGTTGTTAAATACACTACTATCGAGTTATACTTGCATTAGTTGCTCATCATGATTGGGAAATAGAACAAATGGATGTTAAAAGCGCTTTTACGCATGGTGATCTTGATGAAATCATTTATATGGCCCAACACGAGGGCTTTGTTGATTCTCTTGAACACGATAGTGTGTGTTTATTGAAGAAATCTTTGTATGGCCTAAAACAGTCACCTAGACAATAGTATAAAAGGTTTGATAACTTTGTATTATCTGTTGGTTTTCAAAGGAGTTCCTTTGATCATTGCCTGTACCTGAAGAAGAACAAATCAAATCGGTGTTGTTTACTTACTTCTTTATGTTGATGACATGTTACTGATTGGTTCTAATATGCATGACATAAATGAAATTAAGAAATCTTTATGTTCGAATTTGATATGAAAGATTTGGGGCATGCTAAAAGAATTTTAGGAATGGACATTGAAAGGAAAAGATCGATCGTGTTTTACTATTAAAACAGATTGCTTACATTGAAAAGGTTACATCTAAGTTTTCTATGCATGATGCTAGGCTGTATCTTTACCTTTAGCTTGATCATTTTAAATTGAGTAAAGATCAATGTCCCATAGATGATTCGGACATAAAACATATGGAAAAAGTGCCTTATGCAAATCTTTGTGGGGTGCATCGTATATACACGATGGTGTGTACAAGACACGATGTTGCCCATGCCATAAGCACCCTCGGCGAGTTCATGGCCAATCCACGGTCCCGAACATTGGGAAGCTCTGAAATGGTTATTTAGGTATACGAAAGGTACTTCTAATCTTGGATTAATCTATGGGACA
Organism: Forsythia suspensa; assembly: GCA_023638005.1. Classification (NCBI taxonomy): domain Eukaryota; kingdom Viridiplantae; phylum Streptophyta; class Magnoliopsida; order Lamiales; family Oleaceae; genus Forsythia; species Forsythia suspensa. The sequence continues at coordinate 29,009,892 of CM042670.1, read as the reverse complement.
TGTAATGAAGGAGTAATTCTTAAAGGTTTTGTTGATTTGATTTTGTTGGTGATAAGGATAATAGAAAATCAACTCGCTTATGTTTTTACATTGTGTGGTACTTGTATTAGTTGGAAGTCTCAACTTCAACCTATTGTAGCCTTATCAACTCTTGAATCTGAAATCGTTCGCTGTTGAGGCGATTAAGGAAAGTTTGTGGTTAAAGGATTGTTATACGAAATAAATATGTTGTCTAATCTGTTGTAGTTTATTACGATAGTCAAAGTGCAATACATTTGTGTAAGAATCACATCTTTCATGAGCGTACAAAACACATTGATGTGAAACTACATTTTATTAGAGATATTATTTCAAAAGAGTTAGTGTATCTTGAAAAGATACCATCCCGATTTAATCCATCGATATGGGTACTAAGGTGCGCCTCACGAACAAATTTCAATCTTGTTTAAAGTTCTTTGAACATTGATGCGAGTTAGTTTTGTTTGCGGTGATTTCCTTGATGTTAACTCACGGTTCTTGTACGTTGGCATCAAGTTGGAGATTGTTGGGCTAAATATATGATGCCAACAATTTACGGGCAATGATGAAACAGGTTAAGCCCAAATCTGGTGAAGTCCATGATCCATTGCCCAAGCCGTCTTTCACCTCTTGTATAAATAGGCCCATTTTAAGTGAAGACCCACCCAATTGTATCTAACGCTTGAGATGGCTCTTGATCGAGGACCGTTGACTTCTTGATCAATGGTTGGCGACTACGGTATATATATCTTACGAGGTTGCCCTATTCTTCTGCTGATTCACATCCGCCGATGCGAAAAGAGAGAGAGGAATAGGGTTAGAATTTCTCTGTGAGATTGCTTTCGTCTTCTTCTCGATTCCACTAAAACCTCGGTTTTAGTGTTCTTTCTTCTTCTTTCCTTCGATGAAGGTTTCGAGTGATATATTGGGAAGTAGTATAGTTGTGAGGGCCTCTGTTTTAGCCGAGTCGATTACGATTCTTTGTAGCAACTCGGTGTTGAGTTCGATTAGGTCTTGTAGTCTCTGTGGTGGGTGCGGTTTCTTGAGGTGGAAGCGAAGGGTACAATGTTACGAGCCCTAATTCCATTTTGGGTATTTGGTTAATTTCTTGGTTCTTGGAAATGTGTTCTCGGTTGTAAGTTGATCTTGTATTTTAACAATTGCTACTATTAGATATTATTGTTCATTAAATTGCCACCATTTAGAAGATCAAATTCTTTGATTTCTTCAGAGTTTAATATACAAAGAATGTCATAAACAAAATATCTAGATAACTTAGCAAGAAATTCAACATTCCTACCACTAGTATCCATAAAATGAGAAGAAGAAAAAGAAGAAGAAGTACCTATGACTAAACTTAATTAAGTAAGACCACTAGTATCCATAAAATGAGAAGAAAAAAAGAGAAGAAGATTAAACTATGACTAAACTTAATTAAGTAAGACCATAAGTCGTTGTTCATTACGTGCGAACTACTCCTTGACATTGGTGTTGTAGCATTGTTGTTATCGTGTTTGGCAGCATAGCGGTTGTACAATTGACATAAAGTTGTTTCTAAATCTCAACATGTAAACAAGTTTTCAAAAGTCAAATGTGCATAAATTTGCTCTATAATATCTTTGTAGTTGCTAAATTGATACGAGGGTCTATCACCGCAGCTAAAGTGAATAACATGGACAAATTTTCGACATTTTGTCTCTATATTAAAAGTGATAGCATAAAAAAATGTACCACTTCTATATTTATTAAAAGTTTTTGTAATATAAAAAAATGATTTAGAATATAGATGTAAGATGTAAGATAGTAAACATAAGCGCGAGCATTAATCGCATTGAAAAGAACCTTCAAAAAGTTAATGATCTCAAAAGAAATTAACTAGTCAATATCATCTAAATCAAAACTAGGACTGTAAAAGTATATGCCATTAAAATAAAGTTGTAATAAATTTATCATATTTTACACAAGATTTAAGCATAAGGTACGTAGAGTTCTATCGATGACATATGTCCAAATGATATTTCATCTAAGTCATGTTCATCACATAAACCCGCATATACTTGTTTACGAGCATGGGGGACATTAATAAAATCAATAACATGTCTAATTTTCCGTAACTGTGGCTAAATTAATTTAAGGTCATCTTGCATGATTAAATAAAAAATGTGACAACATAACAAGCATGGAAAAGCTTACCATCAAACTCCGGTTGAAGTTCGTTAATTCATGTCTCTATAACAATTGTATTAATAGTTGTATTGTCAGAAGTGAAATTATGAATTTTTTTTTCAAAAGCATATTCTTTTATGATGGACATTAATCATTGAAAAGTATTTTTAGTGTTATGCATATATTCTATTAATTTAAATGCAACTATTTTTTTATGCATGATCCACTGCATATTAACGTAATGAGTCGTGGAGCAAATGTAATTTTTATGATTTTTACCGTTCCACAAATAAAAAATAAATGAAAGGAAACCACTTTTTTTTTTTTAAATCATCTCTATCATATGCTTTTATTTTAATAAATAGTTTTATTGTATCATAACGAAATGTGTTTCTAGGTGTTGGTTTATATTTGAGTTGAAGACATCTTTGTATGAACCTTGTCAAGTACACGCTTTCTATCTCATTTAGCGGCAACTCATCACTTGCTATGAAGTTTACCATGCCTTCGCATGACATCTTGAGAATAAACCCAGTTGGTAAGAGAACTCAAAGAACCATCGTGGATAAATCGAAATGCAAGTTGGGACTGTATAGTATCTATTCCTCCATAATTTTGGAGGCATTTCCTCTAATGTCTATTGTATTGAAAAGTGCCGATAATTGGTCGCAAAACAAGCTCTCTTTTTTTAGTACTTGTAAACTGCTCTAGATGTTTTCTCACCATTTTCAACAACCTCATGCTTTGTAAATGTTGCCAACACTCATAAGTTGTTTCTCGTTTGCCAGCACCCCTCTTGGGTTTTTTGGTGGACATCGTTTCTTCTTCAAAATCATATTCCAAGTTAATAGTAGTAGGATTCGTTCTATTTGTACCGTCACCTTCAAGAATTGAAACATCATTCAAAGCATTAATATTGGAGTGTTCGAACTACCGAGGAAATGGTTTATCTCCTTGTTGACATTGTCAAAAAATCTAGACAATGAACAAGATTAAATTGAAGAGAACTGAAAGAATAAAAGACAATTGCAATTTTATACTGCTAGAAATTGATATACAAAAATTGCATGTAGATTGAGAAAGTAAAAAAGCGTGAAAAATTGTGTAAGTGAAAGTGTACTATTTATAGATGAAAAAACGTATTAAAAAAAAAATAATAATAATATTCTCAGTTTTCTATGAAATTAGCCATTAGGTAATTAAAAAAATTCATTTAAAATTTCAAATAAGTCTGGTTTGATGGCATATTTATGTTCCATGGACCGCCCTGCGAGTTGGCTCGTAAAGCTCGCAAGCCAGCTCATCGGAGCCCGAGGCACCCATGGGCCCTAGCCATGCAAGCTGGCTTGGCCCATTTGCCATGGCTACAATGAACCAATCACATTTATATAAATGCAAGTTGATTGATGCATTGAAAGTTGAGACAAACACATTATCAAATTACAAAATAATGGATGGATTTGGTGATGAAAGTAATGTAAGCAACCCCAAAAAAAAATCTTCTTCCCTTAATCCCTTTGCATCTTTCAAGATCTTGTACACATGGCATTGAAAGTTTGGATTGTTCCCCTCTTTGTACTCTACAATAGGTATATGATTTCTTTGTATATCAACTAGTTTCATGGTAGATGCACGTGCACACAAAGTTAAATTTAATATATAATTAGAATACTTTATACAAGATTTTCGAGTTCTCGAGTTGAATGCGCTTGAATTATGCGAATTATTTCAATGAAAAAATACTAGTCTACATTATCATATGTACTCTTAGAAAATTAAACTAATAACTTGAAGAATTGAATGACGACTACTCTTTGGAGGATCGAGTAATTTCTTATATTTTGGTCTAACGAAATAATGTCAATTGTTATTTTATATTAGACAAAAATTAATATTTCGCATTTCTATTATAAAAGATATTTTGGTCTAACGAAATAATGCTATTCATAGTCGTTCACCACCGGTAGTCATCTTACGTAGCATTACTTAGTTGGATGAATTATTTATTCCAATTGAGTAAGGTATTTATAGCTATTAATTATGAATAATTCATCCAATTGAGTAATATCACGTAGGATGACTACCGATAGTGAATGACTATGAATAACATTACTCTTGAAAGAATTAGACAATATCGCTTATTCCATGAAAGGAAGATTTATCGAGAATGAGGATTGGATGATACAATTATGAATATGATTAATATATTTGATATATTGAATCAAATATAATATTGACAAATTTTATTACTGTCTTTCTATTCAGAGTAAATGAAAGTCACAAAAATGAGTTATTTTAAGATCACAAGAAAGATTAGAATATGAAAAGTTTCATTTTTTATTAAAAAAAAAAAAAAAAGAGTGAGGGAGAGAAACTATTTACAAAGATGCAATTTGAAATGTCAATCTATCCGGGGCTAGTAGGGATCTAAACAGCTTAACATGCATGAACATATCACATTTCAACATTCCCTCCCACAATTTTGAAAATGGCTCATCAAGAAATGACCTTTCGGCCCACAATCATACACTTTTCAATCACCATACCCTTAATAATCTGAGAATTGATCACTGGCTGATGATCTTCCGATCACCATGCAGACGAGCCCAATTCGGCACAGCAGGGCTTCGTTTCGATGCTTTGATGCCCATCGGGTTGCCCTTGCTCTGTTAAATAACATTACGAAGAGAAGATCACAACAAACCTCGATCAAGATATTATAAAAATTTGTTTGAGGGGAGGGGTAATGATAAAAGAAAACATAGTGAATTTACCATCAGGCAAGTCCCGACTTCAAGATCACAGACGGGATAGTCATGTGGGCAGCAGCTGTAGTGGTCATCACAGCAGGTAGCAGACTCAAACGGGCAGCATCCCCAGCCGAAGCAGTAGTCGCCAAACTGGTACACACAGCAGCAGGTGGTTCCCTCCGGGCACGTGTAGTAATCATCACACAACGTGGGAGGTTTCACAGGAGCTGGAGGGGAAGGGCCGGGATTAGGAGGGTTCTGACCGGTCTTGGTGGGGTATGAGGCCTCCATTGCAATCCCACACTTCCCGGTGGTGGTATTAGCCACATTGCGGTGAAGCCTAATGTATCCATTCTCTCCCCAACTTGAGCCCCATGAATTCCTCACAGTCCAGTAATCTACACCGTTCTCTGTACCGTATCCAACAGCAACAACACCATGGTCTAAGTCTGTTCCACAGATTCCGGTGAAGACACCCTAATTTGAGCAAAATATGTAGTTCAATAGGAGCATGTTTGGTTTGAAGTACTGAATAAAACCCTATAGTATAATGAACTATATTTTCTCTTATTTTTCTTATTTTATAATGTCCAATACTCTCTACTCCATCTTACCAAACATACCACATAAGTTTTTTAATTATGTAAAAACAAATGAGCATGATAATATCATACCGACTGATAGAGTTGGAAAGCCCTGCCCCCGGCTTCAATGGCAACACTAACTGGTTGGTATGCAACAGCCTTCTTAAGTGACTGTTCATCATTTTCCGGAACATCTTCATAACCATTGATAGCAACAACCCGAGCATTTTTCTAAAGGAAACGCAAAAGTAACCATTAACTTAGTCGAAAAACCAACCAAAATCTCATGTTTATCTCGTGAAAACAAAGTTCAAAGGAAAAGAAAAAAAATGTGATATTCTCTCATATGATTTCATTACAAAACATACCCGATATTGGTCACACCTGCCATCTAGTGCTCGGTAAGGGTAATCTTCCTCACTATCGATGCCACCATTTTTAGTTATGAAATCAAAGGCATAGTCCATAAGACCCCCATTACATCCCTGGTTATACATCTTATCACAATCAACCAGCTCTTGCTCAGACAAAGATATCAGCTCACCTGTTACAATCTTATTTATTCCTTCAACAGCAGCAATCGTTGAGAATGCCCAGCAACTCCCTTCAATAAACATTAACTGATGTAAGCATTATCTCTCTTTACTTTGAAATCAAGCTGTAAAACGCCGAACAATTTTACCAATAAGAACTAAATAACTACGAAGTAAATGCTGTAAAAATCTGAACCCTTCCACCACTCCCCTGCACCGAAGATTAACATTGATACTTTTGCTCAGTAAAACCAAGAACCTCGCCATGCTCAAAATTCGAAGATTATACAATTTCTCAAGAACTATTTAAGGAATTGCATATTACGAAGATGTGAGATAATCATCTCTCCCCAATCTGCATTATTTAAACCCCGGTTTATTCAAATCTTGAATGTGCCAGTGACAAATAAATGTCATTAAGAGGTTTAAACCATTACCATCGTACTCTACAAACACATCACCGCATATAGGACAGGAAAAAGACGCCAACATGACTGCCTACTTGTACATGATATGAACACATAAATCTCCAAACTTGACAAAAATAAGCCCAAGAACTCCATAATGTTGATTGTAGATATTCTTAAGCATCTATAGTATATCTGCCAATTTTTGTTTGTGCTCGTGTTTTTAAGCCAAATTATGAAGATTGTATTGCATGTATAGTGGATTAATACATCATTTGACTAGAAATGCAAAATCTTAGACTAAATTCAAATAAAAGACTATAATGTTTCTATTGTCTTGGATTCACAATCAATCCTATGGTATCTCTTCTCCTCAAATGAATTTCTTTCAATTTTCCAAAATTATCTATATATTTTCTTGAAAACAACTTCCCATTTAAACAAGGGATTTTGGGGCAAATGATCCCTAAAGTATGCACTCAGTGCGGTTTTGGTCCCTAACCTTTCATTTTTGGCTAGAAGGTCCCTAACCTATGCATTTGGTTGCAAAAATGGTCCCTATGGATGGAATCCGTCCAATTGTGCCGTTAGCCATTATTTTGTTTTGGAATTTTGGTGCAAATGGTTCCTAACCTTTATCCTTAGTGTGGAATTGGTCTCTAACGTTTATTTTTGACATACATGTCCCTAACTTATGTGTTTTGGTGCAAAATTGGTCCTTGTGGGATGAAAAAGACAAATATGCCCTTAGTTAATTAGAAGAAATTGTATATGGATTCATAATCATTACAAAATGTGCAAATAGGTCCAATACTTTTATTTTTTATAAAAAATTAAGGAAAACTAATGAGTTTTTTTTTTTTTTTGAAATTAACACTTTAGTAATAAACATGTCAAATAAAATTATTATTTTTATTATTAAGTAATTATATTATTTAAAATTTAAACTTATATTTTATTTTTGTATAAAAAAATAACTTTGTCACAAACTTGATGTACAAATACTTTTATTTAATTGAGTTATATGTTTATTAACTACAAAAATTAGAGATCCAACTATATTCTTCATATTTTAATTCATCGTTTTATTTTCGTTCAAAAATAAAACACATAATGTGTAAATTAACTTTTATTAATATTTTTATGTTAAATACTAATAAAATAAAATCTGGTAAATAAAAAATACTAATTTTTATCAGTCACTATCACCTCCCATCATGTCGCTGCCAAACTATTAAATTTGGTAAATAAAATAACTTGAAACGTGAGCATTCAAAAAAAAAAAAAAATACTCAATAGTATGTACACACTCCATTGAGAAAATTATATACCCACAATCACACGACATATCAAATAAAAATTATACATGACATGTCAAATAAAAATAAAATTCTTATTATATTTTTATTAAATAAAAATTATTACATAACTTGAACTAATTTTATTACATTTTTTTTTAATATAAAAATACTAATAAAAGTTAATTTACACATTATGTGTTTTATTTTTTAACGAAAATAAAACGATAAATTAAAATATGAAGAATATAATTGGATCTCTAATATTTGTAGTTAATAAACATATAACTCAATTAAATAAAAGTATTTGTACATCAAGTTTGTGACAAAGTTATTTTTTTATACAACAATAAAATACAAGTTTAAATTTTAAATAATATAATTACTTAATAATAAAAATAATAATTTTATTTGACATATTTATTACTAAAGTGTTAATTCCAATTAAAAAACTCATTACTTTTCTTTAATTTTTATAAAAAATAAAAATATTGGATCTATTTGCACATTTTGTAATGATTATGAATCCACATACAATTTTTTCTAATTAACTAAGGGCATGTTTGTCTTTTTCATTCTATAAGGACCAATTTCGCACCAAAAGACATAGATTAGGGACATGAATGCCAAAAATAAACGTTAAAGACCAATTCCACACTAAGGGTAAAGGCTAGGGACCATTTGCGCCAAAGTTCCAAAACAAATTAATGGCTAAAGGCACAATTGGAGAAATTCCGTCCACAGGGACTAGTTTTGCAACCAAATGCATAGGTTAGGGACCTTCTAGACAAAAATGAAAATTTAGGGACCAAAACCGTATTTAGTGCATACATTAGGGACCATTTGCGCCAAAATCCCTTTAAACAAACAACCCCATAGATATTTCAAAAAATTAAGAAGGCCCCACTTTTTAGGCGGGTCTCACTCCCACCCTATCGAGTCTCCTCTTCCCATCATCCCATGCCTATATAAGGCCATAATCACACACACACACACAACTTCACGATGTTAAAGAAAACAAAACTAACCACATTGTCCTTGATTCTTGACCGGAGCGACGGCGCCTTTTTCTCTCCAGTCAACAGAATCCGGCAACTCCTCGCCGGCCTTAAAAACATACCGATCACTCTTCCCAGCCTTCACCAGCCGGGTTTTCCTCTCCATCCTCCCTCCCACAAACAAGGACCGGTACTCCTCGTTCGTCAAATCAGCAAATTGGTTCAACCCAACTTTATACGTCCGGTCTACAGAATTATGTTCCTCAATAAACCTCAAATTATCCTCAAAGATCTCGAACCGCTTCTCCATCTCGCCCAAAGCATTATACACCTTCCCATGTTTCACAAGCCAGGATTCGTACAACGCCATGATACCATCCTGGGAACCCATGTTATGATTTTCATTGTATTTAACAATGGACATGTCAAGGGCTGCGGAGAGGGAAAAGAAGAGGAAAGGAATGGAGAAAAATGGATTGGGAGAAGCCATTGTTGATGGGGTTGGGGTGAGAGAAAAGGACAAAATGGGGATTGTTGTGAGAGAAGAGGACAAAATGGGGATTGTTGGGTTTGTCCCCACTCAAAAATGAGAATGAGAATGGGGATTTTTGGGATTGAAAGGAAGTATTTATAGATTCCCAATCCGCCATGGGAATAGGAATGAGAAGGTCACTTTTCAGAGGTGGTGTAGCTAAAAGTAAGGCAATGTTTGAGGCTCTTGGAAATGATGAGATCCCAAATGTGTGACTGTTGGCATAAATTGTATTTATTCGATGATGTTTATATTTTTCATTGGTAAGGACATATATTTGAGACGATAAATCTAAGCTCAGAAATGATAAGCAAGTTCTGGCTTTTTACAAATTTCATAAATCACAAAATTTTTAAATGAATTGGAAATAGCATCTCTAATGCACTCTATTTATTATTTTTTAAACGTAACACATAAGTATAAATAGATAGAATTATAAAAAAAGTTATATCCAATATATACTGATGAATATTCTGTCTAACTGATGTAGCACACTAAAAAATAGACTCAGTCTAAATTTAGACGGAGTCACTCAACAAATTTAAATTAATCTCATTATTTTATTAAAAAAAAAAGTCAGACGAGAAAAATAAAAATTAAAGACCTGTTAATTTTTTAAAAAATTTAATACCGCATAATATTAATTTTAGACGAAACTATTGTGGATGAATTTATAATTTGACCGTTTATTTAATAGACGTAGTGCCACATAGACGAAAAGTTCGTCTATTTTACCTGTCACATACGAATTACATTGGAGATGCTCTAAAAAATCTCAAATGCGCTCATTCTATTGTTTTTTAGATGTGGCACATAAGCGCAGATAGACAAAGTTATAAAAATCATCTCCAATGCATGTTGATGAAGAGTCCATCTTGCTGATGTAGCACACTAAAAAATAGACTCCAATTGGTGGAAAAAAATTTAAGTGTAAATAGCATCAGCGATCCCGAACTTTTGAACGTTGTAACGATGGAGACTGAACCTTTGTTTACTAGGTAGGAGTTCCTAACATTTCAAGCGACGTCTGTGGGTCCTTTTGGATGAAAAACGTCAAAAACTCTATTAAGCCGTCACGCGCGCCACAAATGATCATTTTCTGAAGGGCAAAACTGTCCAACACTACTAAAATCCCTAATTTTGGTTTTCTTCTTCTTCCCCTTGGAGATGAATTTATAATTTGAGCGTCTATTCAATAGATGTAGAACCACATAGACTGAAAGTTTATCTATTTTACATGCCACGTACGAAGTGCATTGGAGATGCTCTAAAAAAATCTCCAATACGCTCATTCTATTGGTTTTTAGATGTCGCACATAAGCATAGATAGATAAAGTTATAAAAAACCATCTCCAATGCATGTTGATGAAGAGTTCATCTTGCTGATGTGGCACACTAAAAAATATACTTCAATTGGTGGTCAAAAAATTTAATGGTAAATAGCATATGGGGTCCGAACTTTTGAACGTTGTAACGATGGGGTCCTGAACCTTTGTTTATTAGTAGCCGGAGTCCCTAACCTTTCAAATGTACGCACCAGGGGTCCTTTTGGGACGGAAAACATCAAAAACTCTGTTAAGTCATCACGCGCACCACATGTGATCATTTTCTGAAGGACAAAACTGTCCAACACTACTCAAATCCCTAATTTTGGTTTCTTCTTCTTCCCTCATCTCCTCCATTTACCCCGTTTCTTTTATCCCTTTCGGCAAACAATCTATCTTTCAAGTTTTTTGGTTTTCAGGTTTGTTTTTCAAGGTAAATGTTGATGATCACAAAGCAACCTTAGAGTAGGATTTTCAGAAAGCCAAGTGTATTTAGATCGAGATCCATTTTATTTTTTCTTGGCTCATTTTTTACTTAGCCACTGGATCTAAGAGGTTGTGTATTTGTAAATCTCTTTTAATCCTCTTTTCTTCACTACTTTTTGTTAATATTTTTCTTTGTAGAATCATCACCCGTTCTTTAATTTTATTAAGAAACAGGTAAATTTTCTTTTATTTCTCGTTAGAACATATTTTACAATTTTAGCATGGTAGCTGCAATGGATTTTTGGAGTATCTGCACCTCAGTTGTAGGTCCCTTTAGGGGTGGTGAATTAATGGAAACACTTGAAAGTGCTTCCTCCACTCCTTTTACTTCTTCCAATCTCTTTTCTAATTCTCTTTCTTCATCTTTTCCTTCTGCCTTTGATTGCTATATTTTTCCTTTATCTTGTGCTTCTTCTATTTCTTTTTTTTTTTTTTCTTTTTGGTTTGGTCCTTGATTGTGCCTGTATGTAATAAAATGATTATGACAATATTAAGTAGCTTAGAACTTAAATATATGTACATGCATTTTTCTGTATGTACAGAGGAGAGTGACAGAGAAGAGAGATACCCCGAAGTCTTCCCATAAATCAAACCCCATGTACCAAGGATCCTGCATTGCATTATTTTGGTTAACAAGAGATTGCATATTGTGATAACGTGTCCTAAGAACATCTAGATGTTTCCTCAATTGATTGTTATTGAAATCGAGATTGGTCTGTTTGTTGAATTCCTCATGGATCTGGTTCCATGTTTCTTCTTCTACAACCAATTCACATCCTTACAATTCTTGCTATTTCCCAACAGAGTTAAATTTCCAGCCCGATTTGAACTTGGATGGTGGGGTGGGGTAAATCGAGAGGGAAAGAAGAAAATCAAAATTAGAGATTTGAGTAGTGCTGGATAGTTTTGCCTTTCAGAAAATGATCACATGTGGTGCGCGTGATGACTTAAATGAGTTTTTAACGTTTTCCATCTAAAAAGGACCCTAGTGCGTATGTTTGAAAAGTTAGGGACTCCGACTGCTAGTAAACAAAGGTTCAGGACCCCATCATTATAACGTTCAAAGGTTCGAGACCCTTAGTGCTATTTATACAAAATTTAAATAACTAATACTATTTTTTTCTTTTTAAAAATGAATTGAATGTTTCGGGTCCTACAATTTTGATTTTCAGCATGCAATCAGATCGGGTTATCAATTTTGTTCCTGTGTGTCCAGATATTATGTAGTTAATTACATCATATACTACTAAACTTTATACTCTATTTCATTTATAGCATTAAACTTTAATTTGTTATCATTTATAACACCGAATTTTACAAATGTTTTCAGTTAAAAAACTTCATTAACCAATCGTTCATTGTTTGACAAAAATTTTGACGTGACATTAATGGACCGTTAATTGGCTGATGTATCTCACCATGTATGAAAGTATTGTCTACGTATATGAAGTTCAAAATGAAAAATGAGCTTTTGATGTCAAGTCGTGTTTGAAAATATGTTTTTATATCAACCATTTCGATAACCCTTTGGACCAAAGTCTTTTAATTGATGTCAAAAACGTATTTTTATTTTAAGCTTCATACATGTAGACAACTTTTTCACGCGTAGTGAAATACTGCCAACTAACGATTCGGTAGTGTCACGTCAGAAAATAATGACAACTGGTTAACAAAGTCATTTACTTGAAACTAATTTTAAAGTTATATGGTATAAATGAAATGAATTAAATATAGTGGTATAAATGAAACATGGTATAAAGTTCGATAATATATTATATAATTAACCCAAAATTGCATGGATCCCGACATTAATTATAAGACCTTAGAACATCTCCAATGAACTCCGTTTATTACTTTTTAGATGTGCCACATAAGTATATATAGACGGTGTTATAAAAAATTCTCTACAATGCATGCTAACGAGAACTCCGTATAGGTGATTTGGCACACCAAAAATAGACTCCGTCTAGAAGTTTGTTTAAACTTAGACGGATTTGTAGATGGAGTAACTCATCAAATTTAAATCAATATCCGCATTTTATTTTAAAAAAAAGTCAGACAATGAAAATATAAATTGAAGACCAAAAAATTTAATGCCACATAAGGAGTAATATTAATTTTAAACGGAATCCATTGGATACGAATTTATAATTTGATCGTTAATCAATAGATGTAGTGCTACATGGACTGGAGTCCGTCTATTTTACCTGCCATATAGACTACAATAGACAGAGTACATTGGAGATGTTCTTAAAACCTTGTGGTTTGTTTGTCTAAGTTTAAATCCACATATATTAAAAGAAGGAACTTATTATGGGCACTATTCCTAGGAATGTGTGCCCACATAATATTAATTTTTATTTTATTTTTCCATCATCAATATCAATATTCAATATCACAATCACTATATATTATATCTAAACTATATTATAAGAGTGAATATGGTTATTATTCATAAGCCATCGTCCTAAAGAACGAATACGACGTCGTTTGAAAATTTGTGGCCTTTGCTTTTTAATTTTTGTCAATCTGGCTTACCTTTTTTTCTGACACATGCAACACCCATTCCAACCACCCCAATATCTTCAGTTTGAGGCTTTCAGCTTCAACATTTTCCCCCCTTCCACTATCTATCTATCTATCTATCTCTCTCTCTCTCTCTTTGCACAGATTAGGTTTTCTATATGATTTTCGGCCAAAATTTTGGTCTTTTGATATCAGATTGTTTGAGCCTCTACGGTTATTTCCAATAATTTCTTGGTATATTTTTCATGTGTTTTCACACAGATTGGAATTTTCTTTCACTTTCACTTCTCTCTTCTCTCTTCTCTCTTTTTGCATAGCTTAGATAGCGAGTGTCCAGCAGTTGCACTATTCTTTAACACTAGATCATGGGGTTGAAAACTTCTGGGTTTAACTCGGAGATCAAAATATTTGGTGGCCTTGCGTTCGTAAGCCATTGTCTTGATTGCAGCCCTTTTTCTGACTTCTTCAAGTAGGTCGATTTCTGACCTTGTGGTATTGTCATTTATCTGTTCGACTTGCATTCTCAAAGTTGGATTTACAATTTCAGTGGGTATTACTGCTTCCATTCCAAAAGATAATTTGAACGGTGTCTCTCCCGCTGGCCCATAAGGGTGGTATGATATTCCCATAGTACATTTGGTAGTTCATCTGCCCAAGATCTTTTTTCTTTTCCAACCTCATTTTTAAATCTCAAAGTATGGTACAATTAGTGACTTCAGTTTGGCCATTGCTTTGAGGGTGTGCCACCGAAGTAAGTCGGTGCGAGATTTTATAACTATCACAAAAATTCTTAAAGTTGTGTTTATCGAATTGTCTTCCGTTATCCGTGACTATCACATATGGTATTTCGAAATAATAGATTATATATTTTCATACGAATCTCTATATCTTGGCGGTGGTTATAATATCTAATGGCTCAACTTCGACCCATTTTGTGAAATAATCTATAGCTACCACAGAAATTTCTTTGACTCTTAGCAAGTGGCAAAGGACCTAGAATGTCCATCCTCCGTTGATAAAATAGACATACTGCGTAAATTGTTGATTGTGGCTCGGCTGACTGATGAATTATGTTGCTAAACTTTTGACAGGCATCGCATTTCTTTACCAGTTGCTTAGCTTATTACTTTATTGACGGCCAATAGTACCATTGCCTTAAATCTTTAAAAGCAAGGGCGTCCCTGCCCAAGTGATTTCCACACAGACCATTGTATATTTCAAATAGGACCTCGATTTTGCTTTTATCATTTGGAGACAATTCGATAAAAGCGGAGAGTCTTCTTCAGTATAATTGTCCATCAATCACAGAAAACATAATAGCTTGTACCTTCAACCGTTTTGCTTAAGTTAGGTCTATCGGTAGAGTACCTTTCGTGAGATAATCCAAGATTGGGTTTATCCAGCAAGGTTCATCATTTAACTCAAGAACATCAATTAAGAACATCGTACTGGGCTTACTGAGTACCTGAACAATAGTTGTGGAGAGAAGATGTTTTTGATTGGCTGATGCTAGCCTGGCGAGAGAGTCAGCCCGCTCGTTATTTTCTTGGGATCTTTGTAATCTTGAACCTTTTGAATTTTGATGCAAGTCTCTTACTTTCATCAGATAAGCAGCCATGCGGCCATCATTGGCTTCGTATTCTTCCAAAATTTGTCCAACAATCAATTGTGAGTCGCTGTGAATTTCTACAACTGTCACTCCCAACTGTATGGCTAGTCTTACCCTGTGATGACTGCTTCATATTCCACATCGTTATTAGTAGTTGGAAATTTAAAGCGAAGTGAGTACTCAAGTTCTTCGGAATCCGGGGAGAGAATTATGACCCCGGCTCTTGAGCCATCACTGTTAGATGATTCATCCACATATATTATCCATGTTGCTTTGTCGCCTAGGGGCGATGCTTCAAGAGAGTGAGTTCTGCAATAAAATTTGCTAAGGCTTGTGCTTTTATAGATGTGCGTGGTTTAAGATCAATATCAAACTCGCTCAATTCAATAGCCCATTTCAAAAGACACCCAGATGTCTCTAGCCTATGTAGTATCTGTTTAATTGGTTGGTCAGTCATCACATGTATCTGATGAGCCTGGAAATATGGCTCTTAATTTTCTAGCTGCCACTATCAAAGCTAGAACCAGTTGTTCAACTATACTGCACTGTGTCTCTGCTCCTCTTAGTACTTGACTCACATAATAAACTGGTTTATTTTCCTTTAAAAGATCTTTCATCAATCTGACGTTAACCGTGAAAAGATACTGCCAAGTAGAGGCTTAGCATGTCACCGGGGTTGGGACGAGCCAACACTAGCAGTTGCTGCAGTGATTTCTTTAACTGTTCAAAAGACTTTACACATTTCTTTGTCCATTCAAAATTGTTTGACCCTCCTATGGCTTTGAAGAAATGACATTTATCCGTAGTCCGTGACATGAAACGGTTGAGAACCGGCACCCTTCTAGTCAACTGTTGAATTTCTTTCTTGGTAGTTGGGTTTTTATGTCTAGGATAGCCTGTATTTTTCATGATTGTCTTCAATGCCTAGGTGTGTGATCATAAACTCCAAGAATTTTTCGTCAGATGTGCCAAACACACTTTTTTTAAGATTTAACTTCAATTTAAGCTTTTGGGCAACACTGAAGACCTCCTGAAGATCTGTTATGTGATCCTTTGCCAATCGACTTTTGACCACCACGTCATCTATATGGACCTCAACATTACAACCAATGAGTCCATGAAATTCTTGATTTACCATTCTTTGATAAGTAGTCTCCGTATTTTTTAACCCAAAAGGCATAGCAGTGTAGCAGAAAGTTCCAGCTGTCAGTGATGAAAGAAGTTTTCTCCTGATCACCTTCAACCATGGAAATTTATGGTAACTAGAAAAAACATCCAGGAAGCTTAGCCTTTCATGTTTGAAAGTCGCATCCACCAGATGGTCTATTCTCGGAAGAGAATAAGAATCCTTGGGATAAGCTTTATTCAAGTCTGTGTAATCTACACACATCTGCCATTCTCTATTTGATTTCTTTACTAATATCATATTTTCCAACCATTCTTGTACTTCCCGAATGAAACCAGTCTCTAGAAATTTTGTTATCTTCGTATAAATGGCATGTTGTCATTCCGGAGAAAATTGTCTTTTCTTTTGTTTGATCGATTTTATTCTAGGAGGAATCGTGAGTCTATGTTGAGCAATCATGGGACTGATTCCCTCGATGTCATGGGGTCCCCAAGAAAATACGTCTATATTGTCAGCTAAATATGCCACTAGTTTATGCTTTTCACTAGGATATATCCCAACTTTAATTTTCAGAACCTGATCTTTAGCTATTACCACTTCCTCAGTGAGTTCCAACAGTTCGATTCGTCCTTTAGGTTGTTCAATGTCAAGCATCATTGCCGTATTTTTTAGAAGTATGCTGTCTACATAACATCTCTTTGATGCCTGCTGGTAACCTTTTACACATCCTACTCCTCGACTAGTGGAAAACTTCATCACCTAGTGGTATGTGGATACCACGGCCCTAGCTGCATTTAGAAGTGGGCGGCCATAAATCATATTGTAGGCCATAGGAGCTTTCACCTGCATGAAGCTGGTTATTATCACCACACTAGTAGGGTAAGTACCAAAAGTCATTGGTAACTCAATTGTTCTCTCTAATATGACGGTGGCTCCTCCAAACCCTATGGAGTGGGGTGGTGACAGGTTTGATTTTTCTAGGTGATATCTTCAATCCTAAGGAAAACTTCGCAGGACATACGTCAGCTGCACTATCATTGTCCACTAATACCCTCTTCATATCAAAATCTGCAATGTCCGCCACTATTACAAGAGCATCATCATGTGGATAGGTAACACATTTCAAGTCCCCATCGCTGAAGGTGATATCCTGGCTAATCCTTTTATTTTTATCTACCAAGTAGATCTACTGGCCTGGGCATAGTTCTTCCGTGCTAAATTAGAGTTACCTCCCAAGGCAATGCCACCCACTATGATATTTATAACTCCAGCGGAATGGGGTGGTTGCTGTTGATATTCAACCTCTTTTCCATTGTCTTTATCTATTTTCACAAACTTGGATATGTGTCCTCTTTTTATAAGTCGTTCTTTTTCCTCTTTCAACTGCTGGCAGTCCTCGATATCGTGTCCATGATCTCGATAGAATTTACAATACTTAGTCTCATATCTCCTATATAGTGGTGCCTACATCTTTTTAGGTCATACAAGCTCCTTCATATTTTGGATTTCTATCGAGACGTTACTCTTGGATGTGTGTAGCGGTATATTATACGCATCATTTCTAGCACTAGGCTGATTAGGGCTTGGATGTATCATTTTTTGCTTCCCTTTGTCTTCTCGGAGCCTTGGATCATCCCGGGTCTTCCTTTTGTTAGACTCAGGCTCTTTTCGATCTTTCATACATTTAGTATTGAAAAAGGCTTCTTCTTCATCCACATATTTGTCCCCTCTTCGTAGTAACTCGTGCATCGTATCAGGTTGGTTTTTGGAGAGTGAAATTTTAAAAGGGTGACTGGGAGTTTCATTCATCATAGCAGTGACTACAGCAGACATCTGTAGATCCTTAATTCCCAAAGTATCTCTATTGAACCTGGCTATAAAATCTTTCAAAAATTCTTCTTTGTCCTGGGTCAATTACATCAGGCCGATTGCAGTTTTCTTAGCACATTTGCTACTGGAAAAGTATACAGCAAACTTCTTAGAAAAATCATCAAATGTACGAATTGATTTTAAAGATAGGGTGGCTACCTAATCCTTGGCCTCACGCCTAAGTGTAGCAGGAAAGCCCTGCACATAATTGCGTTGGAGGTGGCTCGCAATCTCATCAAGTCGACAAAAGCCTTGAGGTGATCGACAGATCAGAGGATCCATCATACTTTTTCCATCTTTGGTGTTCAAAGTCTCATGGTAAAGGGACCGCCATTACTTCTAGGAAAAAAAGGATCTTCTTCCAATACCATAGATTGTTGCCTACTACTTTTCTTAGGCATGACCTCAGCTATTTTGCGACCCATCATGTCTTCTAATCGTTGCTCCAGGCTTAACACTAGTGTCTCAACCAGCGTAAGCATGAGCACCTATGACGGTTGTCCCCAATGTAGATTTGGGCCAGATGTCAATTAATGAAAGTGGGGTACGGAAGGTGGAGCTAACAAAACTGGAGCTAGCGGTGGAGCTTTCATTGGCGGTGTTTCTATTTCTAGAAAGTTGGGAGCCTGGAGATGAGCCCCTGGCGGTGATGGCCCCTACTGGAGTGGAGCTAGAACCTAGAAGGCGAGAATATTTAACGGTGAAGGTCCCATGTCTGGAAGGCTAAGAGGCATGGTGGGTGAAAAAAGCCATGACGATTTTCGATCTTGAGAGTAGTAGCGGTGTAAAAGGCCGCCACGAACTTCAGTGATTACCATAAGTTGAGCGACAGAAGCAAATTCTTGTTGTAGGTGATTAGTGGCAGCATTAGACTCCATGTCTGCGTCCTCGACGAGGGCTGGGGGCGATTACATTCCTAGCTCTTCTAGTTCGAGACATGACTTCTGGCGAGAAGGTATGCGGATTTTCACATGGCCAATTGATGATAAAATATTTTCTTTTGCGCGGTTTTGACGCATTAGATGTAGAGTAGTAGTGAGAGACACAAAAAATGTGGCGGATGCGTGGTTTTTCTTCGTGTCCACTCTAGAGTGATAATCTTGTTTGACTCTACATAAAACAAGTCGCTTTCAACAAACAAAGCAAAAAGTGGACTTGATTAAACTGAAATACACATTAACACGTGGTTAACGACACGTGGGTATGTTAGCTAACGAAATTGATGTGCTAGTGCGCTTCTTTGTGGATGAATTTTCTAGAGCAAACAAATAATTTTTTCATTTGTCTCTTCTTCTTCTTACTATTAGCGCCTCCGTAGCATCTTGATTGTAAAAAGTATATGCATCTTCATGTGATTCAAATTTTGTCCAATCTTGAAATTGAATTAGTGGAACAAACACAGCACTTTCTTGCTTCCATTCCACCACAAAGACATGGAGACCAAAGCTTGGAATACACTATCTTTTACAAAAATATCGAGGATGAAAAATAACTGTGGCGTGGAACATACCTTTTTTGCTCAAATATACACAATAACAATATTGAGTGTTGTGTTGTGTTTTGTGTTGTGTATTTTACACAGGGGTTGACCTTTATTTATAAGGATGACCTGCAGATTCTGAGTTTCAATGGTCATTAATGACGGATGTCTATTCATCTCCATCATTATTAGAAGTTAATGAATGATGTTTCATCTTCTCAATTATTTGTATTTCATCTTCCAATTCTTTGATAGTAATCGTTATTCACCGTCTCGACTAAACCTAAGCACAATGTGAGTTGAGTTATTGTGCTCTATTCACAAAGAGGCGAGTTTATGAAACCGACTAGGCGGGTTGGCCAACTAGGTTAGCGAACATTTGAGGAAGGCGTCCCAAAAAGTGCAACTATCATCCACCAAAGTATAATCATATCTATCATCACTTTGTTTCTTTTTTTTTTTTTTTTTTTTTTTTTTTTTTTTTTTTTTGAGGTAACCCGTTGAAATTAATGCGGGCCAATAAGTATCCAAGTAGAACCATTCAAATCCAAGATTGAAATTAAGGTAGGGACTATTTTCACTCAAAATGCATGGGACCAAATCCCATGTAGAGAGGCAGAGGGATGTGTTTAGGGATTTAACAAAAGTTATTTAGTTATAAATAGCATGCGACATTGTTTGTGAACCTCCTGCATTTGGTGTTTATCCGTGCAATTGAATTGTAATGGACCACTCATTTCAAGTCCTCCTCACCGACACATATCTCTCTCTATATATTTCTCTTTCTATAGTGGCATTGTAAGCATTTGCCACGTAACTCATGTGATCGTATTTCTTCGACTAATCTCTATCCAATATTTTGACAATATTATATTTATAAGGCTGTGTTTGATTGGGCATGGAAAATGGGTGGAAAGAAAATGTTTTCAGGAAATGATTTCACAAGAAAATATTTTTCGCGAATTGTAAATGTAGTGCGTTTGATTGGATGAAAATTCATCCTAGAAAATGTTGTAATTTTCCAACTTTTGGTGTTTGATTGTCTTTATTTTCCATGAAAATGTAGTATTTTTCAACTTTTGTTATTTGACAAAGAACTATTTTCAGGAAATTATCACATTTTCCATGACTAAAATATTGGAGAAAAATTGAAAGTTTACTATTGACAATTGTTAAATTATAATTTACCACAAGCATATGGATTTGTTAAAAGTAGCTAAAAGTGAGTTAAATAAGAAAGATTCTCAGCGGCGCCTACGATTTACACTTACGTAAACTAAAATAAAATGTCCTATATTTTGAATAAACACAATGGACTAACTTAGTTAACTACATTAAAATTACTTAATGATTTAGAGCAACTTAAATTTGCTTAAAATTAATAATTTTGCCAACTTTAAAATTAATAATTTGCTTAAAAATTAGAGCAACTTAATGATTTAGAGCATTTTATATAATTTGCTTAAAAATTAATAATTTTGCCAAGACATTATTTTGCCTACTTAAAATTATTATTTTAAGCAAAATTATTAATTTGCTTAAAAATTAGAGCAACAATGATTTAGAGCATTTTATATAATTTGCTTAAAAATTAATAAAGGCTTCTTAATTTAAGGAAATTCTTGCCAATTTTCATTTGCCATGGAAAATTGATTCTACTCATTTGGCAAGAAAATGTTTTCCTCATTTTCATGGAAAAACCATCACGTGCATGGAAAATGGAAAAAAAGTTTCTAATGGAAAATTTTGTGAATCAAACAACCCAAAAGGTGGAAAATGGGTGGAAAATTTGCATTTTCCATAAAGAAATTTGGTGTATCAAACAGTAGGCCTAAGTGTCAAAATATGTCGATTCTTTCAAATCAGACATGTAAAGATTCCACACAAACGTGAACTGTGGCATAAACTAACCAACTTTTACAGTTCAGTGAAATATCAAAATATGTCAACTAATAAGAACTAGACTGAACAAGGACAGTGATCTCTTTTCTATAATAGAGAAGAATTATAAAAATCATATGACACGTGTTATATGATTATTAAACAATTGATTAACATTTTTGTCAATCATTTTTTTTTTCTCCAATGGTCATAGAATACGTGTCATGTGGCCTTTATAATTCACTTCTACTATAAAGAGAAGATTATTACCTGACTAAACAAATCTATTATCGATTCAATAAATTAAATTTTGGATTTTTTTTTTTTTAATCGGACTGAAGTGATGTATCACTTTAGGACAAATCCAATTCGTCTAGGTTGGGAAAAATTTGGCCAACCCTAGTCAAGGTTTGAAAATATACTTAGGACGCTCCAAATCTTAATTGAAATCTAATAGGAAATATGAAAACATGCCAAAGGTACCGTCAATTTCGCATTTCTTTTCAGTTCATCACCGACACTAGATTGGAAAGTTTTGTAGCCCTTTCTTTTCTTTGCACCACTTGTAATGGTGTTTTTTTTTTTTTTTTTTTAATGTCAAAGAGATCAGTTGTTAATTTTTTTTAAAAAAATTAGTCAAAAAAATTAATTATAAAAAGATCACTAATAAGAGTTGGATAATTTTGAAATCAAGAACCCATAATAAATTATTATTTTGATTTTATTTCTCCAAGTTGGATTGAATATTCACAAAGCAATGTATCAAATAACAAGGAAAAATAAAAGATTTACTATAATGAAATTTGACAAAACTGCAAAAGGAAGTTTTGTACCCTCATGGCTTGTTTCAATATTATGCTTCTCTCAAAAAAAAAAAAAAAAAAAGGTTGAGCACGTCTTGAGGCCCCACCGACCCTGCCGCTTGGGTCGCCCCTGGTGGAGGAGGTAAATCGTCGACGCGATTCTCATGGGAGGCAGGGTGGAGAGAACATTGATGGCTTGAAACATTAAGTATATTAGAAGCTCCTCTCATGACAAGACAATCCAATATTTCGAGATTCAAGCTCTGACTGCATGGCTGAGCCCCTATCCGCCCCTCCCTTTTTTGCCCCTGGGAGATATGCCCTGGGGGCTATGCTTCTAACATGTATGCAAACTTCAAACTCCACAAATTAAATAAAAACCCAAAATTTAATTGCATAATACTTGTAAATTAGTATATGATACTTGAAAATGTATAAATATTACACTTTACGTGACACTAATTTTAACTTCTATTTTTCAGTACTATTCAATTCTTTGGGCTAAACATACTTAGCCATTTCTAATCAAAAGAGTAATGAAAGAGCAAACCATAAGCAATGCTTTCTTCAATCATCTTCAATGGATGAAATTCATTCAGGAGAAGAAGAAGAATTAGGGCAAAATTGAATCGCAGTAGCCTCCATTTTTCCCACCACAAAATGGCCCAATACGTCTATGGAATCCACCAAATTTTCTCTGCACAGAAATTCAAAACTGCACACTGTCTCCAATTCTCTTTCAAATTCATGCACAAACACATGGGTTTTCTCTGCGCCGCCCCTTTTGCTCCTAGCCAAAACTCCGGCTGTGAATATCGCCGCCGTCCTCCCCGGCGCGGACGGAGAGTACCCTCTTGGACCATCTATCAGTATCACGTCCCATGGAACGTCGTACATGTGGTTCGGCAAGTCGTTTACCGCCAATTTGCAGTCTGAAAAGAGAAGATTCTGAACAGGTCTACATTCATTTTTCACCTGTAATTTATAATGCTCCATCAAATCGTATAATTCGCTGGCTTTTGTGGTGAATTGAACGTCGTAAGCTTCGATTCCGGGGTGTTTTTCTTCGAGAATGGAGACTAAGTAAGAGCTTTCATCGACAAAAACTGTGCGCCCATTGTGGTTGAGTGTGTTCCAGAGGAGGGTCTCGTGGGTGAGCCCGAAAACAAGCACGTTACATGGGGCGGCACAGCGGCGGAGGACGGCAGCGATGGCTTTTAGCTCGGCAGATGACATGCGACCGTAGGTGGTTGTTGAGTTGGTAGAAGCATAATGAATTAGCGCATCAAAGATGGGTTTGGGTAAACCACTATTGGCGGCAGCGGCGGCGGCTGTTCCGGCAGTGGTGGCAGCCTCCCTGGTGGTAAAGAAAGTGAAAACAAAAGCAAATATGAAAAAAAGCACGAAAAATAGGAACCAACTCCGGTGAGATGAAGCTATTACTGATCCACCATTGCTTTGTTTGTGTATTGAAGGATGTAAAACTATGAACTTTGCACTAGTTTTCATTTTCATCTAATTCAAAAACTGGGATTCTCTTTCTCTCTCTAAAAGTTTCCTCACAGTGGAGAGAGAGAGAGAGAGAGAGAGAGAGGAAAGTGTACACTGTAATATAAATGCTTTTTCTTTTTCTTTTTGTCAGCAAGTAATGGAGAAATGATTTGATACCAGAGTGTGGATTTGGGTGTTAGTTTGAAGAAGATAAAGGGATGGAGGGAAATGGCTAAATTTTGTGAAAATTTTAGGGTTATTTTGGACTAGCTTGGTATTCGAGTCTGACATGACAACTAACAAATTTTAAAAGTAAAATTTTTGAGGAGCGTTGAACGGGATTAGGATTAGTAAGTGAAATAGTAGACGGGAATTTTCTATGAAGGTATGAATGAGTGTGGGGACTTTGTGTTGGGCATTATTTATAGGCACTTGATGGAATGCAATAAATGGGGAATCCTAATGTTTTAAGTAGGGCTTTTAATGACATCTTTAATTTCTATAAGATTAATGGTTTAAATAAATTTCATATCATATCATATGATATGTTTAGAAAACATTAATGAACTGATTTCTTTGTTAATACTGTCCAAATTCATATGATATGATACTGCATGGCACACAGTTATTATTTCAATTTACAAACAACATGTTTATTTACCACCAAATGAAGATATTATTAATGGTTTGTAATTCATGCACCCATACACCTAATTAAATAAAATCCAGAAAAAATAGCGGATCCATTAGTTTGCAATTTTAGCTCTTTATCATGGTCACAATCGATATTAATGATAGTATCAATATCATATGTTCAAGTTAAAACACGGGTCATGATAAATATTTTATCCTCTTTCGAGTACGGCAGACGAAGGTGGCGGAGACCCGCAAAAAGTAGTAGGAACTTCTTTCCATTGTGTTCACTCCGATGTGATGATCAATATATGATTAAAATCAGATATGCAGAATAATAATGTAGAGAATAATAAAGTCTTTGAGAGTTAGTTTTTACTTGAAGGGTTGGTCTATATTTATAGGGGTGGCCTGCAGTTACGATATTTAATGGTCTTTAATGGCATGTGATCCTTCATCTCCCTCATTATTAAGAGTTAATGAGGGACATTACATATTCCCAATCACCAGTGGTAACTGTCATGTCGCATGTCTGGCTCATACAACGACAGTTGGTTTATTGATGTTCACCTGTTAGAGGCGAGCTATGAAATCATGCAAGCGAGCCGGTGAGGCAGGCGAATCGTTGAGGCGAGCGTGACAGGACATGCCATTATTGACAGACAACATATAACAGCTGGCATCGTTTCTATCATCATAAGCCCATCTTCTTTTTGTAGACTATCGTCAATGAGAAGTAGAAATAATTTACCGCATTTCTCTAACTTTTTCAATTTTCTATTGAGACGAATATTTGTTTGTATCTTGTGTGCTATAAGTGCGTATAGCTCCGAAAATATTGAGACGGTGAAGTAGTTTGTAAAAATTGGTACGAGTAAAGCGGATGAGGCGGTGTCGCCCCGCACTTGATGGGAGGCGGGCTTTGCTCCTAGTCACTTGTCTTCCTTTTTATTTTGTTCTCGTTCCATTGGAGTCTTGCTTATTTTGACTAAGGTTCATAGCCTTATTGAGACTCATCGCCTTTATTTTTAGAAAGAGGCTCATCGCCTTGTTTTTCAGATAGAGGCTCGTCTCCTTGTTTTTCAGACAGAGGCTCGTCGCCTTGTTTTTTTAAGCAGAGGCTCATCGTCTTATTTTTCGACAGAAGCTAATCGCCTTGTTTTGTTCTTCAGATAGGGGCTTGTCGCCTCGCTTTGTTTTTTTTAATAACCAAGGCTTGTCGCCTCGTTTGACCGTTGCAATAGTTGAGAATGTTTGTGTCGCATAACTTACACTTAATAAAGAATGTAGTAAAATAAAAAGTTGCCGCAGGTCGGGTCCAGTAGGTACACCAGAACTTTCAAACTAACCTGATCCTTTCTTAGTACCATCATCATTTATCCGTCTTAGATGCTTCATTTTATGCTTGTCTTTGTCATCTTGAGGTTCGGGCTCATCCCGAGTCTTCTTTTTGTTAGACTCAGGTTTCTTTCGATCTTTCATGACTTTGATAATGAAACATGCTTCCTCAGAGCCCACATACTTATCCCCTCTCCTTAGTAACTCATGCATCGTATCCGGTAGGTTTTTGGAGATGACATCTTGAAAGGGCGGCTTCGAGTTCCACTCATCATGGCAGTGACTACAGCAGACATCTGCATATCTTTGATTCCCAGTGTGGCCCTATTAAACTGGACAATGAAATCTTTCAACAGCTCATCTTTGTCTTGGGTCAATTGCATCAGTCCAATAGCCGTCTTCTTAGCCCATTTGCTGCTGGCAAAGTATGCAGCAAACTGCTTAGAAAATCATCAAACGTGCGAATAGATTTTGGAGAAATGGTTGCCACCCAGTCTCTTGCCTCCCGCCTAAGTGGTGGGAAGGCCCTGCACATAACTGCTTCGAGGATGGCTCGCAACCTTATCAAGTCGACAAAAGTCCTGAGGTGATCCAGGATCAGAGGATCCATCGTACTTCTCCATCTTTGGCTATTCAAAATCTCATGGCAAGGGGATTGCCATCACATCTAGGGAGAAATGATATTCTTCCAACACCATAAATTGTTGCCTACTACTTTTCTTAAACATAGCCTCAGCTATTTTGCGACCCATCATATCCTATATCCGTTGCTCTAGACTTAACACTGGTGTCTTAAACAGGGTAGGCGTAGGCACCCATGACGGTTGCCCCAATATAGATTTGGGAAAGATGTCAATGAATGGAAATGGGCTGCGAAAGGTGGAGCCAAAGAACACAGGGCAGTGATTGGAGCCTCTTTGTTGGCGAGTGTTTCCATTGTTGGAAAGTTAAGAGCCTGGGAATGAGCCCCTAGTGGTGATGGTCCTATCGGTAAAAGATTAGGAGCCTGGGGTGCAGTTCCTGGTGGTAATGATCCTACCAGTAGAAGACTAAGAGCTTAGGGCGGTTGAGACGCCACAGTGTTTCAATTCTGGAGTTGAGCCACCAAAACTACCATCTGTGCTTGCAGTGCCGCTAGTTGAGCGGCATGGCAAACTCTTGCTGTGGGTGGTTAGTGGCGGCGTTGGACTCTGTGTCAACATCTTCGATGGGAAGGCTGGGAACGGTTACATTCCTAGCTCTTCTAGTTCAAGCCATGACTTTTTGTGCAGTTTTCCACAAACGGCGCCAAATGATGATAAATATTTTCTCCTCCTCCGAGCGCGATGGCGATAGTGGTGGAAACCTGCAAAAAGTAACGGGGCTTCTTTCCCCTATGTCCACTACGGTGTGATAATCAGTATATGATTAAAATAGATATGTAGAATAACAATGTAGAGAATAATAGAGTCTCTGAGAGTTAGTTTTACACGATAAGTTGGTCTATATTTATAGGGGTGACTTGCAGTTACGACCTTTAATAGTCTTTAATGGCAGGTGACCCTTCATCTCCCTCATTATTAGGAATCAAGGAAGGACATTAGATATTTCCAATCGCCAGTAGTAACTGTCATGTCGCCTGTCTGGCTAACCAAACGACAATTGATTTATTGATGTTCACCTGTCAGAGGTGAACTATGAGATCATACAAGCGAGTCGGTGAGGCGCGCAGGCGAATCGTTGAGGCGGGCGTGATAGCATGTGCCACTATTGATAGACAACATATAACAACTGTCATAGTTTCTATCGTCAATGAGTTTATATATTTTTTATTATAGTAATGCTATTCATCGCTCCTCACTATCGGTAGTCATCATGTATAACATTACTCAATTGGATGAATTATTTATAAAATGGCTATACATATATTTTCAATTGAAGTAAATAATTTATCTAATTGAGTAAATAATTTATCCAATTGAGTAATACTACGTAGGATAACTACTAATAGTGAGCGACTATGAATAACATTATTCTTTTTATTAATATTAAAAAGACAAGAAAGTTAGTGGGACATTAGATAACATACTTTTGATTTTTACTTATTCTCGAAGGAATTAATTAGATAAATTTTTTGAATAGGTTTAATTAGAAAATGAATAAAAGTCATAAATGCCATTGTTTTATGATTATGAAAGTTATTTTTTCTACTAGAGTCGAGTGAAATTATTGGTATTGATGATAAATGATTTTCTCCTCCTCGAAAAGCGGCGGTGACAGATGGTGGAGACACCAAAGGTGGCGGGACTTTTTTTTCCCGTGGCCACTCGGTGTGATAATCGATAAATGATTAAAGCCTTTGTGCTAAATAGCAATATGGAGTGTATAAGAGTTGTGAGTCCTTTTTTACCGGGGTTGGCCTCTATTTATAGGGATGGCCTGTATTTATTGATGATGGGTGTCCCTTCATCTTCCTCATTTGATAAGGGTATCCTTTTATCTTCCTCGTTTGATAACGGTGTTCTTTCATATCCCTCATTATTATGAGTTAATGAAGGATGTTTCGTATTCTCGATAAGCGGTGGTAATTGTCATTCCATGGGTCGCTCGCTGGCTAATCGATGATAGTTGGGTTATTGCGTATCTATCGTCGAAGTGTGCTCATGATACCAACGGTGTGGCAAGTCGGTGAGGCAAGGTAGTCGTTGAGGCGTGCGTGTCACTATAGATAAATAACATACATCAACTGTTATTATTTATATCATCATAAGCCCTTCTACTTCCCATAGACCACTTTTCATATACTGTTGTCAATGGGAAGTAGAAATAATCTACTGCACCTGCTATTCTCTAACTTCTTCAGACAGAAGCTCATCGCCTTGTATTTCTGACAGAGGTTTATCGCCTTAATTTTTAAACATAGGCTCATCGCATTGTTTTTCTGACAGAGGCTCATCGCCTTGTTTTTCTAACAGAGGCGTATCGCCTTTTTTTTAGGGCATAGGCTCATCGCCTTGATAGGCTTATCGCCTTAATTTTTAATCAGAGGCTCATCGCCTTGTTTTTCTATCAGAGGCTCATCGCCTTGTTTACAGAGGCTCATCGCCTTGTTTTCCTAACAGAGGCTCATCGCCTTGTTTTTCGGCCATAGGCTTATCGCCTTGATTTTTAATCAGAAGCTCATCGCCTTGATTTTCAGATAGAGGCTCATCGCCTTGATTTCTAAAGAAAGACTCATCGCCTTATTTTTCAATGGTGGCTATCACGTTGATTTTTAAATAGTGGCTACTGCCTTGATTTTTAAATAGTGGCTACTGCCTTGATTTTTAAATATAGGCTCATCACCTTATTTTTCTGACGGAGGCTCGTCGCCTTGTTTATCAGGTAGAGGCTCATCGCCTTGTTTTTCGGACAATAGCAGTTGTAATTGTTTTTGGGCATCTGGCTTTGTTTTTCGAGATGATGATGCTGTCATTATTTTTAAGCGGTGGCCTAGTTTTCCAGACATTGGCAGCTGGTCTTGTTTTTGGGCAGCTAACTTTGTTTTTCAGATAGTGGCAGGTGATCTTATTTTTGGGCAGCTCACCTTATAAGCCCCTCTACTTTTCATAAACTATCGTTAATGAAAAGTAAAAATAACAAATGCACTTGCTTATCTCAAAATTTTTTTTTTTTTGTTTGGCGAGGTCACCGCGCTGGAGAGAAGGTCGCCCACTGGAGTGAGCTCGCCTTGAATTTTTTTTTTTTTCTTGGGCCGAGGTCACCGCACTTTGGCCGAGGTCACTGCCGCCCACTGGGCGAGGTCGCCCGCCTAGTGAGCTCGCCTAATTTTTTTATTTTTTTCTTCTGGCCGAGGTCACCGCCCGCTTTGGCCGAGGTCGCCCGCCTAGTGAGCTCGCCTAAATTTTTTTTTTTTTTTTTTTTTCGGCCGAGGTTACACGCCCACTGGGCGAGGTCGCCCGCCTAGTGAGCTCTCCTACTTTTTTTTTTTCGGCCGAGGTCACGTCGGCGCCCTTTGGCCGAGGTCACCTGCCCGCCTGGGCGAGGTCGCCCGCCTAGTGAGCTCGCCTAATTTTTTTTTTTTTTTTTAGCTCGGCTTTCTGGATGAGCTTGCCTGGTTGACTTGCCTCGGCTTGGGCGATGTTGCCTCGTATTGGGTGAGCTTGCCTCTGTTATTTTGAGATTCGGGCTCGTCCTGAATCTTCCTTTTGTTAGACTCATGGTGTTTCCATTGTTGGAATGTTAGAAGTTTTGGGAGGAGCCCCTAGCGGTGAGGGCTCTATTGGTGGATAGCTAGGACTGCAGGGCAGGCGAGCCCCAGTAATGAAGATCCCACCTGAGAGGTTAGGACCCTGTGGTGGCCGAGAAACCGCATGCGTTCCGATCTTGGAGTAGAGTCAGTTAAGGCGCCACTGAACTTGCGGTGCCACGCGAGTTGAGTGGCGAGGCAAATTCTTGTGGTGGGTGATTAGTGGTGACATTGGACTCGGTGCCTACATCCCCAGCGGGTCGGTGGGCGGTTACATTCCTAGCTCTACGGGTTCGAGCCATAACTTCTTGTGCGGATTCCTGCAGATCGCGCCTGATTGATGATAAATGATTTTCTCCTCCCAGAAAACACGGCGGTGGAGTGGTGGAGACACGCAAAAAGGTGGCGGGGCTTTTTTCCCCGTAGCCACTCCGGTGTGATAATCGATAAATGATTAAAGCCTTTGTGCTAAATAGCAATATGGAGTGTATAAGAGTTGTGAGTCCTTTTTTACAGGGGTTGGCCTCTATTTATAGGGATGGCTCAGTATTTATTGATGATGGGTGTCCTTCATCTTCCTCATTTGATAAGGTATCCTTTCATCTTCCTCGTTTGATAACGGGTGTCCTTTCATATCCCTCATTATTATGAGTTAATGAGGATGTTTCGTATTCCCGATAAGCGGTGGTAATTGTCATTCCATGGGTCGCTCGCCGCTAATCGATAATAGTTGGGTTATTGCGGTCTATCTCATGGAAGTGTGCTCATGATACCAATGAGGTGGGCAAGCTGTTTGGTGAGGCGGCGAATCGTTGAGGCGTGCGTGTCACCATAGATAAATAACATCAAAGAATCGTTATTATTTATATCATCAGGTATTAAGCTATATGATAGACGAGAATTTCCAATAGAAGTACGAGTGAGCATGGGGCTTTTTGTCGAACGTTATTTATAGAAATGTTTTAAAAAATGTAAAGCGTGGAGGCTGATTTTCAAGTTTTTTTGGGTCTAGACGAGATCTAAGTGAGAGTGAGATAAGAACAAAGTGAAAGTGATGTGTGAGGTGTGACTAGAGGTTGAGACTACGCCTCCGCTTAGAAGAAAACTTAGAGGCAATTTTTAGAAAAGTAATTTATAGACACTTGATGAAATTCAATAAATGGGAAATCCTAATTTTTTAAGTAGGGCGAATAATGACATCATTATTATTTTTACTATTGTTCAATTTTATATAATTAATTCAAAAAAGGAATGTTGTATCGACTTATGAAGCAGTGGATAATTTTAACTCCATATTACAGTCAATATCATAAGCTCAAGCCAAAATGCAAGTTGATTTTTTTCTTTGTTCGTCAATATTAAACACGTGGACTTCATAGACAGTGAGACATAAAATGACATGCTTTTGATTTTTTCCTTATTGTTAAAGGAATCGATTAAATTCCACTAAGCTTTGATTAGAAAATTCTTAAAAGTCCTAATTGCCATTATTTATATTATTTTAATAATGTATCTTTAGTAGGTTAAATGTTTTCGTTGTCATTTAGTTTTCTCAATTATTTTTTAGTTGTTATTGAAATTACTAAAATGTTATCTCATCGGTTACTTCGTCATCCGTTGTTTTAAAAGTTAACAAATTTGACGAGTTTTTCAAAATGTTGTCATGTCCTTTATTTCATTTTACATTTCATCAAGTCCATTAACTTTTAAAACAACAAGTGACAAAGTGAAAATTTTATAATATTTTTACATGTTCAGTGGTAATTCGAGAAATTCTTGAAGTTCAATGATAATCGGTAAATATTTAAAATCAATAAGTGGTAATTTGATTTAATTTTAAAATTCAATAGCAATTAAAATATTTAACCACATCTTTAGATCTCCAACTCATCACATGATTCCTGCGCTTTGTTCAAAAAGCAATGAATTGTAAATATGAAAAAGGAAAAGTTGATCTAAATGATTGTCATTAATGATTATTAGCTAATCACTTCTTTCGAAAAGTTTAAAGGCATTTTTATTTATGAGTGGTGATATAGCACCTATAGTAGGTGTTCATTTTGTCTACGTAAGCGTCGTATATTAATTCTTTTTAAAAAATTCAAAAAAATTGTCATTAACGTTGTACTAATGTGACGATGTCAAATGGACAATGGGCACTATATCACTCAACTTTCGTTTATTTATATTTAACACGTCGTTTATGTGCAAGTAAAATACCACTTTATTACTAAAGACAAATACGTAAAATTATCATAATCCAATTATGATCGCCTTCCCAACCGTGGAAATTTTGCATATGTTCTCTTTTTCTTTCTCTTTTTGTGATTGCAGTTCGATTCGTTCAAACATTTGGCATCAAAAATAGAATTAAATCGTTTATTGACATATTTAAATTTGTAGAAAAAGTGAGATATGAGTTCAAATAAAAAATAGTTTTATACTTATTAAATATCCATTTCGTATAGTTTTGTAAATGAAATTTTAATAGTTATGAGCCGAAAGAGGGAAAAAAAAGGGTCAAAAGTAATAATCATATTAGTGTTGTAAAATTATGAGATAATTATTGATGACTATTTAGACTTATCAGGATACTTAGTCTTATCAGTATATTTAGATAAGCCTTGTTTGATTGTATCCAAATCTCTTTGTAACCTACTCTAGAATCCTATAAATATAGGTCCATAGTCATAATGAAAATACACAATTCATTTCACATCTCTTTTATTCTTCTATTTTATTTCTAGAGTTTCATAACACGTTATCAAAGACGACGCTTCTAACCAACCGAGTTATCAAAGTAATCCTTCTTTACTATTCAAAAAAAAAAAAAGGTTAGAATACTCGCTTTTATATTTATTGTTCATTATATTACAAATTTCATGTAATTAGAAAAGATTTGCATGTATTTGATGATTATGTAATTATTTGAGATATTTACTGAGTGCAAATTTTTTACATTTAATCAATGATTTGCATTCAACGTTGTTGTGCTTAATTATCATAATGTCCATTAAGCGCTAATCATAATTGTACAATTGTTGAAGATTGCGGGGACAAGCATAAAATTTTCTTTTATGTTAATCTTAATTCAATATCATTACATGAATTATATAATCGTAATTGGTGCTTTTGGGTTGTTTAAGAGAAAGTCCATAAACTAATATTTAAATCCATGCATGTCAATCTTGGATGAGAAGACTTCTTGTTTAATTTTTTTTTTTATGCGTGAATTAATATTCGTAATTCAAAACGAAAATATTTGCCATTAGATAACGATAACGACTTTACGTGACATCCATGAAAGTAATATTTATATCTCTTTATTTTTGAATATTCTTTCTATCCTTAACTTGAATAATTTTTTTTTTCTTTGATATCTTTTATAAATTTTAAATTGATATATATCTTACTATTGCTTCGAAGAGCATATATTTACAAATAGTATGTAGGTGTTCTGAAGAAACACAACTTTAATATTTTGACAGTCATATGTCAAACCTAACATATAAATATTCTAGAAGAATATTTTTTTGTTGCTTTATAATAAACAAAGATTTATATTACATTAATATTCGGAAGAATATTAATTGCTCGAAGAGCCTAATTTTATAAAATATAATATTCTATTATAATATTATAATATTGCTCTGAAGAGCAAATCTTTACTTCAAAATAATGATTTGTTGTTGTCCTGAAGAAGCACAACGTATAATATTTTGACAAAATATTATTTCGTTCTGAAGAGCATAACATTACAATTTAAATATTCCATAAGAATATTAATTGCTCTGAAGAGCATAACGTTACAATTTAAATATTCCGGAAGAATATTAATTTTACGACATTATAATTTTTACGAAAATATGGCGTTATAATTTTTATATTCGAGGAAGAATATTATTGAGCAATATTCGAAATAATATTTTATTGTGTTCTAGAAGAAGCACATGTCTTGAAGAATATATCATATCACATAATTAAATTGTGATATAAATGAGTAATTAATCAACTAATGCTTATTCACGAAGAAAAGTATATAAATCATGTTATGTTGACATTGATTAGTGTGAATTATATGATTATACAATGTCTAATAGAAAATTAATTATATTTTCTTGTTCATTGTGTAGTTACTCAAATGGCGAATATCACAAAACTTGAGTTTGTTGCACTTGATCTATCTCGGTAAAACTATTTGTCATGGATCCTCGATCTTTGAGATTCATCTTATCTCAAAGGGTCTTGGAGAGACAATAAAAGAAGGAAGCGTAGCATCCCCGGAGATCGCGCAAAAGCACTCATTTTCCTTCGTCACCATCTCCACGATGGATTGAAAATTGAGTACCTTCGTAAAAGATCCAAAAATACTTTGGAAAAACTTGACTAAAAGGTTTGACCATCGAGGACTATAGTCCTCCCAAAGCCCGGTATGAATGGATGCACCTAGGTGCTGCGGGACTTTAAAGCAGTTAGTGAGTACAATTACGAACTATTCGAGAATAACTTCAAAACTAACTCGTGTGGAGAAAAATCTCGATGAAGATATGTTGGAAAAGACTTTCTCTACTTTCCATGCGTCCAATGTGATCCTTCAACAGCAATATCGTGAGCGTGGTTTTAAAAAATACTCAGAACTCATATCCTGCCTCGCTAGTTCTTGAACAAAATAATGAGCTGTTGATGAAAAATCATGGGCTACGTCCAAGCGGTTCCACGGCATTGCTCGAAGCAAATGCAATATCAAGCCATGGGGACGCTGTGACGACGCTGACGCGACGCGACGCGACATGGACGTGGACGACGACGCAAACGCGGACACGAAAATGGGCGTGGGCGAGGGCGAGGACGAGGACAGCGGATTTGGACGAAAAAATAGACATTATCAACCACAAGGTGACAGACTTTTAAAAGCAAAAAAATAAATGAAAATAACTCATCCAAAAAGGAGCACAAAGAAAATTGCTTTAGATGTGGAATGAAAGGACATTGGTCACGTGCACTGTCGTGCGGCAAAACATCTTGTGGATCTCTACCAAAGATCAATCAAGGGAAAAGAAAATGTGGAGACAAATTTTCTTGTTGTGATGATCCAATTGATGTGACTCATCTAGATGTCTCGATTTTTCTTGATCAAAGTGGAAATATCAATCATTTGATCGGGGAGGTGTGATAGAAAAAATAGACTAGTTTACTTTTCGATATAGTAGTATTTACTTTGATTCAAAATTTTAGTTTGAAATAGGTTCCTTTAAAGTTTGAAACTTTGCGTTGTTAAACTAGTTCTTAGTTGATTGAATGTTTCTTTATGTTTAATTTTTTTAGTTTTAAACTCATTCTTAAAATTATCTATTTGATCATGTTTATAGATTCATGATGAATTGTCAAGATATCATTTAGGCGATAGTGCAACTACTCATACAATTCTTCAAGATAAAAAATATTTTTGGACTTAACATTAGCGAGAAAATAATGTTAATACGATATCGGTACATCAAATATCGTTGAAGGCTCGGAAGAGCTAATATTATCTTACCAAATAATACTGAAATTGCATATAAATGATGCACTTTATTCTAGCAAGTCGGAAGAAATTTGCTTAGTTTTAAAGATATCCATGACAATGGATACCACATTGAGACGATGCAAGAAAATAATTGTGAATATATTTGCATAATTTCTTTTGTATCCGCCGAAGCGAGATAAAAGAAAAACTCATGGCACTCCCATCCGGCATGTATTATACATTCATAAAACATTTGAATCAAACAATGTCACGAACTCGAAGTTCGTTGAACCAAAAGTTTTATGCTTTGGCATGATCGATTTGGACACCCGGGAGCAATAATAATGCGCCGAATAATTAATAACTCACATGGACATCCTCTAAAGAATCGAAGAAGATTCTTTTACCTAATGATTATCCATGTCTTTGCTTGTTCACAAGGCAAGTTAGTCATTAGACCTTCTATTACGAAGGTTCGTGTTGAATCTCCGACTTTCTTAGAAAGAATTCATGGAGATATATGTGGGCGATACACCCACCATGTGGACCATTTCGTTATTTTATGGTATTAATTGATTCTTCTACTAGATGGTCACATGTCTGCATTTACTTTCTACTAGAAATATAGCGTTTGCTAGACTACTTGCTCAAATTATAAAACTACGAGCTCAATTCCCGATTACTCAATCAAGACAATCCGTCTTGATAATGCCGGTAATTTAGATCACAAACATTCAATGATTATTGTATGTCAATTGGGATTGTCGTTGAACATTCGATTCTTCATGTCCATACACAAAATGGTTTAGCAGTCGTTTATCAAAGCGTCTTCAATTGATTGCTAGGCCTTTACTTATGAAAACAAAACTCCCAACATATGTTTGGGGTTATGCTATATTACATGCTGCATTATTAGTTCGTATAAGACCAGCGCTTATCATGAATACTCACCTTTACAACTTGCATTTGGTCACGAACCCAATATTTCTCATCTACGAGTTTTTGGTTGTGCTGTCCAAGTTCCAATTTCACCCCCACAACGTACAAAGATGGGTCCCCAACGAAGACTTGGAATTTATGTTGGGTTTGACTCACCATCCATTATTAGGTATCTTGAACCTTTAATGGGTGATTTATTCTTGCACGTTTTTGATTGTCATTTTGATGAAATGAATTTCCCAACTTTGGGAGGAGAAAAGCGCATCCCGAAAAACAAGATAAAATTTCTTGGAATGAAAACACTCTATCTCATTTTGATCCCGGAGTATAATCAATGTGAGCAAGAAGTTAAGAAAATCATTCACTTGCAAATAGTTGCAAACCAATTACACTGATGTATTCGTTGATACAAGGAAAGTGACAAAGTCATATATTCAGTGAAAATACTCTGCAAAATTGATGTCCACATGAGGACAACCGCCATAGCAAATGAATCTCAAATACGCCGAGAGCGTGGTTGACCGATTGGTGCTAAAGACTACGTACCTCGAAAGAAAAAGGTACAAGAGAAAACCCAACTAAAAACTTTTAATGAAAAAATGGTAGAAACGATTGATCAATCAAACAACGATAATGTGATTTTGAAGAACCACGAGTGTCCGAAAACAATGAGATTATAATAAATTATTTATTATCTCATAAATTATGGGAACGAAATAATATTGTCGTGGACAATATCTTCGCCTTTAATGTGGCAATCGATATCATACAAAATGAGGATCACGAACCACAATCTATTAAAGATTGTCAAAATAGAAATGATTGGCCAAAATGGAAAGAAGCCATCTACAGTGAGTTGAATTCCTTAGAAAACGAAAAGTGTTTGGACCTGTAGTTCGAACCCCTAAAAATATAATCCCTGTAGGATACAAATGGGTCTTTGTAAGAAAAATGAATGAAAACAATGAAATTACAAGATACAAAGCCCGACTCGTAGCCCAAGGCTTCTCACAAAGACCTGGGATTGATTATGAGGAAACATATTCTCCCGTAATGGACACCATCACATTTAGATTTTTAATAAGTTTGACTGTGTCACAAAGGCTCGATATGCGCCTCATGGATGTAATAACTGCATATCTATATGGTTCACTTGATAATGACATACACATGAAAATCCCTGAAGGATTTAAAGTGCCAGAAGCAAATGATTCATTCCCCAGAACAATGTTCTCAATTAAATTGCAAAGATCATTGTATGGATTAAAACTATCACGGGACGAATGTGGTATAATCGTCTTAGCGAATATTTGTTGAAAGAAGGTTATAAAAACGACGATTATGTATATCCTTGTGTTTTCATAAAGAAAACAAATATTGGATTTGCAATTGTGGCGGTTTATGTTGATGATTTAAACCTTATAGAAACTCTGAAGAGCTCAACAAAAGCGCAGATTATTTAAAAATGAATTTGAGATGAAAGATTTGGGAAAAACCAAATTGCATCTTGGATTACAAATTGAACATTTCCCGTAAGGATTATTTGTTCATCAATCTTCTTATACTGGAAAAGTCTTAAAAACGGTTTTATATGGATAAAGCACATCCATTGACATCGCCTATGGTCGTTCGATCACTTGAAGTGAAAAAGATCAATTTCGCCCACTTGAAGATGGGGAAATAACTCTTGGACTTGAAGTACCATACTTAAGTGCAATTGGTGCATTAATGTATCTTGCAAATTGTACTCGACGGACATAGCTTTTTCTGTAAATCTCCTTGCAAGATATAGCTCTGCACCCACTCAAAGACATTGGAATGGTGTTAAACACATTTTTCGTTACCTAAAAGGTACTGTTGACATGTGATTATTTTATTCACGAAAATTAGGATCATCTTTAGTGGGATATGCGGATGCGGGTTATCTCTCGACCCACATAAAGCTAAATCACAAATAGGATATGTGTTTACACGTGGAGGAACAGCTATATCATGGAGATCTGTGAAGCAAACATTGACAAACAACATCTTCAAATCATTATGAAATTATTGCAATGCACGAAGCAAGTCGAGAATGTGCATGGTTGAGAAACATGACACATCATATCCAAGCATCATGCGGATTACCTTCAACAAAGGATAGTCCAACAATATTGTATGAAGACAATGCAGCTTTGTATTGCACAACTCAAAGGAGGCTACATCAAAGGGACAGGACAAAGCATATTTCTCCAAAATTCTTCTATACACACGAGCTTCGGAAGAATGGTGACATCGATGTTCAACAAATTCGCTCAAGTGACAATTTGGTGACTTATTCACACAAAAGCATTGCCGACATCCACATTCAAGAAATTGGTGCGAGATTGGGATGCGTCGACTCAAAGATCTTCAATGATTAATATTAGGGAGTAGTTGTACTCTTTTTCCTTAGTCCGAGTTTTGTCCCACCTGGGTTTTCACGACGAGGTTTTAATGAAGTGACATTTTCTTAATACTCCAAAACTTTAACAACCATCGTACTCTTTTTCTTTTCGTTTGATATTTTGTCCCATTGGGTTTTATCAAACAAAGTTTTTAGCGAGACAGGTTTTTGTAGAAATAGTCATCAAAGGGGAGTGTTGTAAAATTATGAGATAATTATTGATGATTATTTAGACTTATCGGGATACTTAGTCTTATCATTATATTTAGATAAAGCTTGTTTGATTGTATCCAAATCTCTTTGTAACCTACTCTAAAATCCTATAAATATAGGTCCATAGTCATAATGAAAATACACAATTCATTTCACATCTCTTTTATTCTTCTATTTTATTTCTAGAGTTTCATAACAATTAGGATTGATTGTTAGTTATGCCATTTATAATCATATGATATGGAAATAGATCAGATGAAGATAAAGTGTAGTTTGTTAGGCAAAAGACATGCTTCCACTCCGCATTTCACGGGCATCCTCGAGTCCCTGTTGTTCCCTTGTTTCA
The DNA here is from genome assembly GCA_023638005.1 of Forsythia suspensa. NCBI lineage: Eukaryota > Viridiplantae > Streptophyta > Magnoliopsida > Lamiales > Oleaceae > Forsythia > Forsythia suspensa. The sequence continues at coordinate 28,970,382 of CM042670.1, read as the reverse complement.
TGGTTAACAATAAATAAAAATTGGTAAATTTATTTTTTCTTTTTTGAAGGAATAATACATATTTGGTAAAAAACATTTGTAGATTATAAGTAGTGAGTCCTACAACATATGTAGATAAAAAGTGAATAAAAATTGTGAATCCTACGATATATATAGATAAAAATAATGTTTGACCAACTTATAAGTATTTATAAGCACTAAGACATTTTTAAAATTTTATTTTGATTCTATTTATTTTACTTTTTACCATATGGAATTATCGTACTTGTGTATAAGTAACATTTACTATCAAAATTACATTCGGTGTAAACTATCATATCATAATCAGGGTGAATAAGATTAAGATGCAACAAATGCACTTAGGTTTGCTTGACAAAAAAGGCCGATATTGTATATCGTATTGTATTATGGTTGATATGTAAATTTTAGGAGAATCGACTTTAACTGTAATGAAGAAATAACCTAATGCAAAAGAATTAGTTAACTATTTAGTAAATTTTTGTTCCAGAATTGTGCGTTTGGTAAACAAAACTGTTTAATTGCTGTTTTAATACAATTATTAAAATGAACACTGAATATAAAAATCTCCTTACGTAGTATTACAATTGGTCGTCTACACAAAAACAAGTATATTATTAAACATTTTATGTAAGACAATATACTTACCATAGTTATTTTAAAAGAAAAAAAAATTTAATAATTTCTAATGTTCAAAATTTATAAAATTAGATAATGAAAGCATAGTCCACACATTAAAAAAATTCAAATAAACGTAGAATATCGACATACTTAAGATAGAAAATGAATTAATTAATTTTATTAATGAAGGTCAACATTGATATAACGATAGGTAATTTGAGAGTTAAAAGTAAAATTTGAAAAGCTATATTTTGATGTATCTATATATTAGCTGCCACATGATATAGATTATTCCATGTCACATTAGAAAATGTATAAATGTTTAAAAATAAGAAATTTATAATTATATTTTTAGCTAAGATTAAAAAAGGTTTTGTGTACAAATATGCTTGAATAACTTAATTTTCTTTTATTTTTAAGTAATTTTTTTTTATATAAGTGATTCTTACATCTGTAAAAATAAGTACTTTATTTATTTTTACCTTTTATTAACAAGAAGTTATTCAATTTCAAACTTATTTACTTAAGTAAATTTACGTTTTTTTTAATACAAACATGTTCACTTGTTTTCCCTTACTTCCGAGTAAAAAAAATTAATTGTTTTAAAAAAAATATTACTATCAAAATAAGTAACGTATTTAAAATTAACTTTAATCTATACTACTTCTAAAAGGCCTTAAAAGAGAAAAACAATTTTGAACTATTTTACCCTCCATATTACATTTTTGAACTATTTTACCCTCACATATTAAACTAAAAAATTCAAAAACCTTTCATTTCCCACCATAATTGAATAAAATAAGGGATTGTTTGGGGTATTTGGGCAACTTATATTCAATTTTTTATTTTTTATTTTTTTTTTTTTAACTACATAATACAAAAGGTTATATGATGATTATGTAATTTCTAAATATGTATTTAGGATCATAAAAATGGGATTTATGAATTCGGGAGTTAAAAGATATTTCATTTGTCAATATTGACATTAAAACTTATTATTTTTTTCTCTAGAAAAGCCTTGTGATGGTCGACTCCTTCTCCTCCTTACTTTGGCATCAACTTTTCAGATTTTATGTAAATTTTACAAGTTAGAATTAGAGAGTTTCTCTCAAAATTCTCTCATTATGTCCTTTTCTTTTCACAACATAATACACACACAAAAAATTATTTTTCTTCAAGTTTTTACAAAAGAAAAAAAAATGAAAGAAATGATAATTCAAAGTTGTTGAAAAACAAACAAAAAATTTCAAAATTTTCGATCAGTTTTTATATTCAAGAAATCTAAGGTGAGATCTACGTGCAAGTGGATATTTCAACTTGATATAATATTTTTTATAATCTTACACGATGTGCTAATAAACTCATTCGTTTGATATGGTTCCATTTGATTACTTATGAAATGGTATAAAGAAATGTAAATAAATTTTCATTCAATATAGTTTGGTCTTTTCACTATGAAATTAATGAAGAAATGTAAAAAAAAATTCCGTTCGATTGAGTTTGGTTGCTAACTATGAAATGTGGTACGAATTGTATAGAACTTTATATAAATTTTGGAGGGATGTATGGCATGTTCAGTACTAAAGATAATTGAATATGATTAAGAACAATGACATGTGAAATATTTGTCTATTGCTCAATCAAGCTTAGTTTAGTAAAAATGTCCCTATAGTCTAAGCCAACTGAAATTGAAAATGGTCACAACTCATTGGTATTAGTTTAAAACTGATAGAAGCATGAGTCCAAAGAGAAAAAAAGATATAAATAATGAACATACAAGAATCAGTTTTAATATAAACAAAATAGAATTTTTCGATTTGTTTGGTACAAATAAAAATTTAATTCTATTAATTTAAATATTAACCAACATAATTAACGTGAAAGTAACATGTATGACATTAATTAATATCACAGTTTATATTTTCTTTATCATTATTTAATTGCCTACATTTTAAACTAAGAAAATTTATAACATTTTCCACCCATTTAGCATTTTCTATGTAAGACACATTTTCTTTTATTATCATTATATCTATCAGTTCTATTATTTTGCTTTAAGAGTCACTATATTTTATTATTTTGTTTAGTCCTCATAGATAGAAATTGTAGTACACATATGTATAATAAGGACTTGATTCTCATGCTGGCTGTTAATGAGAGACATTCAAATTACGAATTCATTTTTCGAGACGTAAAGTAGACAAAAAGCGAGTAATCATCTTTCTGTTAGTTGTTAAAATTTTTTTTAAGTATCCTTCATATAAATAGTAAATGATCTTCATATATTTTTGTTTCCTATAATTATAATGTGTATCTATCACAATGGACTTTGTTCATAGAGAAAGGGAAATGTGGATTGATTAGAGTTTTATCAATTGAAGTTGCTTGCACAAAGATTGTTAAATAGGGGAAAAGACATTATGTGAAAAATATTGTATAAGCATTGTTGCTATAATTATGTCTTTGTAGATTTAGTAGGGTTCAAAAAAAAAACTCAATTGTAATTTCAAAACACGAGTGAAATATTGAGTATTTGATGTTTACCAAACATTTTATATATTGAAGTTATTGATATAATACATTAATGTTAATAACAAATACAAATGAGAATATGCAACATAATTGATCTTTAGCTAGGTATGATAATGTAATTCATTTTATTATTTCTAATTTTATTAGTCGCCTCTCTTTTTAGTAATTAAAAAATAGTTAGTTTTGCTATTGTCGATGCCTCATTCAACTTCTATCGAAACAAATATTGAATTGAAAATTTAGGGACTGACCATTATTAAAAGTTTGTCAAATTCTTATTTTTGATAGCATCAATTCTATAAGATTTTATATTAATAGTTCGTCAATTATCAAAACTCAAATAACCAAAATGTATTCACTGAGTTCAAGTTATCGTTGGTATTACTACAATATAAACTCATATCTAATTGCAATTATATTTTTATGAATATAAATAAAATATCAACATTATCTATTATAATATTAAACAATACAATACAATATATTAAGAAGAACTGTATTTTTTTATCTTATTGTAATTGTTACTTTAACATTTTAACAATTAAAAAATAAGAATTTTGAAAATATTAAAAATTAACAAAATTAATACAAAATCACGTGCAATACATGTGTTTTTAACTAGTTAATAGAAAAAGTTATTAATTTAAAAATGTACTTATTCACTTATTTACTTATTTCAATCCAACTCTTTACTTTTTAATTGTAAATCTCACTTCTCTCATTTATGACGTCTCAATCCTTTAATCTTAAGTTTGAAGATGAACATATTTGATATTTTACAAATTTAACTTTCTTCACTCTTAGATTTGATTTGGTATTACTATGCTCTTAAAAGAATCAGTTTTTGTTGTGCTACTAAAAGAATCAGATAAGTATTTTGTAAACTCTTGTTTCATAATTGCTGTATGTTTTAAAATCAGTATTTAAGCGTTTGGTAAACAAAAGTGATTTATTGTTGTGACTATATAAAATTATTAAAATGGACATTGATAATAATAATGTTATTTTGTATTACCATTATCATGAGTAGTGTTGCAAAATTTAATTTTACTTATATAGTAATATGTAATATTATCAATATTTTTTTAAGACAATACATTTATTATAATTATTTAACACAAAAATTATTATACATCTATTAACTCAAAATTTATAAAAATAAATAAAAATAAAAACATAGTAATATTGTACAAAAATTAATTAAATTTAAATTTAAATTATTTGTAGAGATATATTATAATTAGAATACTAATAAATCTGTAACATAAAATGACAACTTTAATTAATTAAGATCAAAATTAGTATTTTAATAATAGATAGATAAAAAAGTTAAAAGCAGAATCTAAAAAACTACCATTTTACTGCTTCTCAAAAGCTCACAGATTCTTTTATAATCACTTTAAAAAAATTTACCAAACGCCTATAACAATTGACAATCAGAAGTTGGGCACCAAAATCAATTTCAAACGGACCTTTAGTGAAGTTGTTATTTTTAAGGGATAATTTTGCAGCATATTTGATTTTATATTAAAATTCCATAATTACTTTTCAGCATTTTAAATATCAAATATAATAAATGTAACAAATGTAACATACATTTTTTGTAAGAAATATAACAAAATGTAACAATAAGTGTTACAAAAGTAAAAATAATATTTTTAGAACAAATAATTATTTTATAAATTATTTTATTTTTTATGGTATATAGTGACCCTATTTTTAATACTAGTAAACGTGCGTTGCACGTGAATTAATAATGATGTTGTGAGATATATGTTTATTCAAATATTTAAATAATTATAACTTAATTTAATATTACATTAAAATACAAAAATCTGACATTAGAAAATACAATGAAATATAATGTTTGTTGTTGTATTCAAACAAAGTACTTTCTACAATTGTGTGGTCAGTATTGAACATCTATTTTTTAAGGTATTTAATATAGTCAAATAATGTCAATTAAAGAACACAAACAAAAGAATAAAAAATAGTGTACATAAGTTCTTAAATATATCGAACACTCAAACCCATTGAATTTTCTTACTTTAAGAGATGGGATATGACTTGTAACAAATCTTTGTAATTTAATATAGCTCTCCAACTATGAAGATATTTTAACCCAAAATATCACATACAATTTGAGCTCGTAGCACCTCAAGTTAGATAGATTTATCAATCAGTATATAAAAGAAAACAAAATAATATTTATATTAGAAATTGGCAAAATTAAACATTCTCATTTGCACAATTCATTGCCCATATGTCTTCACATGAATTTATCCAAATTGTAATGGAGAAATAAAGTAATATTACCAAAATAAAATATTCTAGCGATTTAAGCGTTTTATTCACGTTGGAGCATAAATAATTAAAAAAAATTAGTTTAAGCAAAATAGATAACAATTCAATTCAAAAGTATAAAAAAGAATAATAGAAATAAGATACGTATCAATAGTGGATTGAAACCATTATTGAAGTTAGCCCACAAAATTTTTTTTTTTCCGTCTAGAAAATCTGAAGTCGCAAGTCAATTATATATGTAAACAATATACAATACGCATGAGCATGCATAATAATTAAAAAATACACCGTAATCTTTGTAGTCCAACACAAATTATTATTATTTTTTGAAAAAAAAAGCATTGAGAGAGGATTATTCACATTAACTAACAAAAACCACAATCACAAATACAAATCTTCAAATAAAGTCTTTATGGACATTACAAACTTCATAATTACACTCAAATAAAACTACCTTAAACTTTAAATTAGACCTTAAATAAGCTGAATAAATTATTGGTGGAATGTCAATTACTATTAATCTTGTAATTGACCAAATATGTTCTCACAATTCAAAGAAAATATTTTCAAAATCCAGTAGTTAAATATAATAAATGGAGATTTAACATTTTCAACTTCTAAGGAGTATATGTGGTTCTAAATACTAAATTATGAGTTCAATTATAACATTAACTCAAAGACAATTTAGGAAATATAAAATATTAATGAGGACATATTTGTCCTAAAATATTTCTTCCTTTAAACTTTTTTTAGATTAGTATAGATATAGATATAGATAATTTAATACGTGGGCCAAATAAGTTGGAGCCATGTGAATAGTTGCATTAGGTGAGTAAAATGGGCTCGCTTAACCCATTTTATGTTACATATATTGAAGCTAGGAAATGCCAAAAATAGCTCAACAAGAGTCATTGTTAATTTGTTAGTCATAAAATTATAGAATTTAATTTCGAAGAAATGAAATGATAAAGAAAATCAAAATTGTTGTACTCTTTTAAAAAAATCATTTCTAATAACCAAATTTTCATAGAAACTTTTGTCCTTCAAATTTTTTTTTTATATCAAAATTATAAATAAATAAATAAATAATCAAGCTATAAAAATATAAGATATAAAATCAAATATATATTGGTTCGACTCTCAATTTTAATCTATGTCTACTATGACAATATTTCTCTCAGCTTCCACTCAAGAAAAATTGTAATGACGAACACTTTTTATTTATTTATTTCATTGGCTGGAATATTGACTTTATCAACTTTGACAAAAGAAAGAGAAATTTACGAAAGAAAATCCTAATTACAATTTACATATCGACTTTGAAAATTAAAATTTACAAACTCATTTTTTATCAAAGGCTTAAAAAATCATATTCCGTTGACTCTCTGTTAAAAGAATTAAAAGGCGTGCCATAAAAAATAGCTTAGACACAAAAATATCCTTAACTACAAAATTACAAATAACATTATACATAAAATATTAGAATAAATTCCTCTATGAATCCCCAACATTTTCTAAGTATGACATTCGTGTCTCCAACATTTTTAACACTGCACGTTGTCCCAATTTGACGAAAAGCATCTGAATGGATGGTAAAAAATCACGCAACAGGCACGTGATAAATGTTTGATGGGTATAATTGTCCAAAATAAATCCTCCACTTTGGATACTACCTTGTTATTTTAAAATAATAAGTACTCAACTACTCATAGTGAAGGGAGATTATTATTGGACAAGTATCAATCACGTGCCTATTGCGCGATTTTTTATTGTCTATTTAGACGTTTTTTTGTCAAGTTGAGGGGTTAATTTCACAGACGATTACTGACGTTTGAACGAAATTTTAAAAAGGTCATTAAAGTTCAAAATTTACAGCAATAGTCACTAACGTTTGCAGAACTTACTCTATTGGTCACCTCATTAACGGGGTTAATTTCAATAGCTGACGTGACGCCGTTTAATACTTACTTGGCATTAACTCTGTCAATTTATACGCCACGTTGGATAAGCTGCTATTAAAATAAAAAAAAATTGATGAAAAAATTCGGATGGTTGGACTTTTGTACTGGGCGAACGCCTAGTACAAATCTGGGCGTTCGCCCAGTAAACATGTGTTGGCCTTTGTTGCCAAACAATAAGTCCGATTTAACGCTTAGCCTACAAAATGAACTACAAAATTAACCAAAAATGACTTCTCTTATAGAAGTGTGTAGTTCATGATGAAAAAAATATCATCGCGTAAATGAAAAAGTTCATAAACGTATCATCTAGGCCCGCTCTCCATCGATTTTGCCTTGCGCTTTGTATAGTGGAGTAGAAATGGAATTCTTTCTCACTATTATCCGACCTTGCGGGTAGAACTTTTTCGATTGGTTTAGCTTCCGCCTTGCAAGTTTGGTGCGATTGATGCACTATGTTGTGACAAAAAGCAGTTGTTCTTGGACATTTGAACCTACCGATGCCGATCCGGGTTGTGAGTAAAATAATGGTTCTCCGCTAGGCTGACCAATCACCACCCTTGACGCTTCTCCAATAACCTGTTATTACGTTTGGTAATTAGCCACTCCGAATGATTGAAAAAACTGAACTCAGCTTTCTTAAATAACCTAATTGACATGTCCCATGGTTGATGCTTGAGATGGGGCTATGGTTCCATTCGATAATAGACCTTCAATACTCTCATTCCCCTAAGCAATAGAAGACGAGTTACAATGTATTAATTCCTTAAATTTTGAATTGAACATATGTATAATTGGAAAGAATTTAGTACCTCATTGAGTTCACTGTTATTTATTGATGGCAACACGGAGTGATGTCTTTTATTGTGCCCCTTTTCTCCACATATCTTTGCATTTTTGTTTACGTCTCACCGTCACAACTTTTATCTAGCTTTTTCTTTTCTCTCGGGCCAAAGAAGCTTCCTCGAGACCTTTCGACGCACTTCACGCTTTCTTCCCCTTTTTATGGTTATCCAACTAGGAGGTTTAACTGGTTCAACTCCAGTAGGAGGCCACATTTTTGGTTCGTTGATTGGGTAAATAGAGTATTGGTAAGCTCTCATGTACATCGATACTTTGTAACTTTCGTGTACAAAGTCTAATGGATCTTTACCCCATTCCCGAATGCTAAAAATCGCATGTGGACAAGGCAACCCGGTTAATTCCCATTTTCTGCATGCGCACGACATAGTTCGTAGGTCAACAACAAACTGACTATCCGAATACGGACCAGAAACTTGATATTGCATCTCCCTGTTAAACAGTGCTCTCCAAGAATAGGATTCATCCCTATTGCATTCGAATTTTGTAAGAGCTTTATGACACATCTCATCACTACACCTTGCCATCAACAACCTTCTCTTGTACATCTGCTCCATGAGTTTATTTTGCAGAGATTGAAAAAGTGCCAATATATCCTTTCTCCTCGCCTCCCTAATAGAATTGTTGAAGCTCTCACATAAATTGTTCAGTATAATGTCACACTTGGAGATTGCTTGGAAGTGAGATTTTGACCACTGCTTAGCTGGTTTTTTCATTAACCATAGCCAAGCATCCTTATTTTCCTTTTCAATCTTGTCCATCCAATATTTAAATTCAGCCAAATATGTTGACCATGTTGCTCGCCAAACAAAATCTCGTAGTTTCATGCATTTGAACTCCGTCCTGAAGAAATTGGCATACATGTGACGAACACAAAATCGATGTTCAGCCAAAGGAAATAACTCACTGACAATGTTCTCCAACCCTTTTTTGTGCTTCGGACATAAATGTCAACCCATAAGAATTTTCAATCATCAAATCCTCGCCGAAAGCGGTTTAAGGAACCAAGACCAACTCGCATTATTTTCACTTTCCACTCATCAGTATATGCAATAGGGAATATGCAATCATTTCCATCGATGCCTACAGCAGATAGCAACTGGTCTCCAAAACTACCTCTCAGAAAATATCCATCAATACAAATGACCGGTGACACCCCACCAAGAACCCTCTTTTGCAAGCATCAAAGCAAACGTAAATACCCTTAAACACACTCTCATCTAGGGATAGTATAATAGTGCTACCGGGATTCATTCTCCTAACCTCTGCTGCATAAGACCCAAGTAACCCAAACTCCTCAACTAACGATTCTCGAAGCACCACCTTAGCATTTCTCCTCGCTTTCCAAGCCATAGTGTTACTGATTTGAACACCATAATCCTTCAAAACTCAAGCCTTAAATAAATTAAGATCGCACTTGTGCAATTTTGAAAGTCTCTATATATCTATTCACTAGCCAAGTGGAAGACACGCTTCTATTTTTCCAAACTCGACTATAAGTGTGGTTCTACTCATATGATTTAATTTGCCACGTCGATTCTGCGACATAACCGATGCTCATACTCTCAACGGACATTTGTCCCATTTGCATATTGCTTTAACTCTATCAGCATCATTAACAGGAAATCTCAATTCAAACCTATTGTTTATGCTAAAAAATTTCTTTGTTGCCTTGAATTCCTCCTTCGATCGAAACTTATTTCCCACTTCAAGCTTAGGATGTAACATCTCTTTCTTAGGATTAAATTCAGGAAACTGGATGAACCCCTCTTCACTGTCCGAATGCACGCTTCTAATCTCGTACGATGGTAGATTTTCCAAACTATTTGAATCGTTGGTTTCATTTGACACAATGCTCTCTTTCCTCCACTACAACAAAAAGAGCATTTTACAACATCTCAACGACAACATTCGTTAATAGCTTGTTGCTAAAACGGGTTTACGGCAACAGTCATCAAATGTCTGTTGCAATTGGTTAATTCAATTGATATTTGGCAATGGTATTTAAATGAATGTTGCCAATATATCCTTTTGCAACGGTCATTGTCTGTTGCCAAAATAATTATACATTTCACTACCCTTTGTTAAATAATATAGCATTTAGCAACGTTCGCGCACGTTGCAAAAGACCATATTTTAAGACATTTTGCAACGGTCAATGTCTATTGCGAAAGATTTTATAGAATAAATGAATTGGCAATGTTCCTAGAAAGTTGTAAAAGACCTGAAGCACTAATTCTAACCCATTTAACAAATTCTCAACCCGTGAAAACAAATTATTTGGCTCCCAACCTAAAATACGTCTTCTATAATCAATCATCCCCAAATCTAACCCAAAATGAAAACCATTATCCATGTTTTGAAACACCATGCTCCAATCAATCCGGTAAAACCCATGTAGAATTCATCGAGGTGGTGCTGGACCCATCTTATTTCTCCCAATACAACTCACACGAGGCTTCCGCCGAGGTCATAAGCACCGGAATTAAGAAACTCGAGAAGGCGATTCACAGAATCGTTGTCCTCCGTTCTGCACCAGTAACTCACCTTCGGTTCGTGCTTGGATGGACCCATCCGCCATCGCTATTGCTACTGCTGATCATAGCCAACAACAGAAGCACCATCATGTAGTGTTTTCCATTTATCCATCTTTGCTACCTGGCATTGGATTTGCCTCTCGAGTGGGATGATTCTCGGGTTTCACGTTCCGCATCGAATTCGGGTGATGAAGATGAGCACGATGGTTATTCCGACAAGCCATTCTCTCGCTTCTTCCGATTCTCGCCATCGAGTTAAACGCGGAACCATCTCTTTCATTGATGTGTAATATCCTCAATCCCATTTTTCGCTTTTGTCAACTTGTTTTTACGTGCATTTTAGTCAAGAATAACAATATGTTGTTTCATTGGAATGAATTTTCGTGAATTTATCGTTTGCTAGTGGGAGAAATTAGGCGGTGGCAACCTATTCAAATTTTTTCGCTCTTGGTTTCGAACAAGCAATGGGAAGGTACTTTGGTGAGTTAAATCCGATGGCCATTGTCGTGGGAAGAAGAGTGGGAAGAAGAATTTCGAGTGTAGTTTTTGATTTTCGAACCCGGTTTGCTATTCTACTTAATTGTCTAATGCTAGTACTTAGTTTTATATGTTTATCGTCTCGAGTGAGCTAGTAGCTCAACTTTGTTTCAAGCCATTCTATTACTTTACGCTTGTTGTTAGACTTATTCCGCAGCCATCGTCTTTCGCTTTTATTGCTACTCTTTTATGAATTCTCGTGTGTTGAATTCGAGGATTTTAAGGAAGATGTGTTTTTCATGAAATTAAACTTCATGCCTACTTCATTTGGAGCAAATTTGGTTGTCAAATTGGTGTTATGTTGCTGTGGTGATACTGATTTTACCTGGTTGTTTCTTTCTTGAATTAATGAGAAGAACAATTAATTGGAGTGTCTCCTTTGTATGGAAATGGTCAATTTCCCATGTGTGTGGGGGTGAAAAAGAGTGTATGATTTATTGATTATCTGCTTTACTGCCTTCTTTTAAATGTTACAGTTCATGCCTTTATCAAAATTCTTAGGCGAGCAAAAAGAATTGAAAGAATTACTGATCTTTTACATCTCGATCCCTGCTTGGACTTACATGGAGCATTGTGATAGAAGTCATTTTCCATGAAAAATAGGGTGGTTTCCTAAGAACTATTCATCTTTCGATGTGGATCTGGCATATATTTAAGTATTACTTATCTTTATTAGATAGATACATACTGATTGGGTATAGGCTGTCAATACAGGATGAGAGTCTTAGGGAGCCATTTCAAGCAATAGGCATCTTAAAATCTTAACTATTGATGCCTACTTCATTTGTGTCATATATTCGCAAACAGTTCTACTAATTATTTTGTGATAGTACTAATATGGCATACAACTTCGATGGAACAAGAGTTGACAACGTTCATGCCTCCTCCGTTGGCGGCAACATTTCGGCATTTCACCCAAGACAACAACATCATAGCCATAGGCATGGATGATTCCACTCTATCCAAATATATAATGTCCGAGTTGATGAGGTAGAGCCTGAGTAGTACAACTTTTTTCTTAAATTTGTTAGCCTAACAATTTTATAAGTCTAGCCATTTTATTGTTGTGTGCTTTTGTTGCACAGGTCAAGACCAAGCTCAAAGGTCATCAGAAAAGGATAACTGGTTTTTTATTCTCTAATGCTCTTAATGTGCTTGTATCTTCAGGAGCGGACTCTCAAGTAAGGTGCTTTTGGCATGGATGCTTCTACAAGTGGAAAACTACGGTTCCTACTCACATGTATTCTGTTCATTATGCCATCTTATAACAAGTATACCAGATCACCAAATTAGGGACCTGCATAGTGGAACTTACTGGGATCTTGGAATCTAATTTAAAGTTCTTGGGTAAATAGTATAAAGCTTCGTATGCTATTTAGTAAATTTGAATTTTACCTCTTTCCTCAATATGCCCAAATTTATTTGCATTCAACATTTACCCCTATGTAGTTATGCGCTTTTTTCTTTTCTTTAAAGAATATGAAGTTGGGTGTGTGGATTTGTGCAATATTTGCACCAATGATGTCTTTTGTTTCTGCAATGTGTGTGTTTGGAGCATCGATGCATGGGAGAAGCAAACAAGTAAATACTTGCAGATCCCACGGTCATGCGGCTTCTCCTCTTGCGAGAGATACGCTGCACAATTTCACCAAGACCAAGCACATTTACTAGCGATCCATGAGACACATATATCAATATATGAAGCACCCAAATTAACATGCTCAAGCGGGTGTGACATTTAACATTTTTCTTTTGACTAATATGGTTGTTATTATCGTGCTTGTATGTTTATTCGGATAGTGCACCTTTTTGCACCATCGCTATTGTATTTTCTTTAACTACTCGCTATTCTACTATTATGGTGTAAAATAGCATTTTCTATGGTTATCTATGACAGCCCACATAAGAAAATTAAAGTTAAATGTGCTATTATTAATCATTTTTCATTTTTATTTTGCAACCCTATTGAGTTGTCATTGAATTTGAATCATAAACCTACGATCAAATCCCACCGTGGTTAAGCGGTATATATTAGTATTTGTTCTCTACTATGTGAGACGATTAAGTGATGAGAGAGAAACTGATAATTCGAATGGGGGAAGGAAGTAGAGACAATGGAGTTACTTTATGCCAAATGCTAATAAATTTGCAAAACTCAAGTAGTTTCTTTGTTTATTCACTTCATTTCTTTTATTGTCTTATAATTGGACTATTATAGAATTGACAATTTTCTCCACGCTTTATAAAGATTGTTGACTTGTTCAAAAACTTCCTCATCCATTATCAAGGTCAATGATTTTAACTAGCCTTTATATTGCGGATTAGGAGAACATATTTGAGCAAGTGAGTATAATGAAAAATTATTTTCCTGTTTGTTAATAGTTTATCATGTCATTGGCAATTCACAACCGATTAATTTTGTGACTTAGATGAAGGTTTGTGACTTAGATGAAGGCATATGTTATTTAGTGTTATTTTTAGTAACATTAATTAATTGTATGAATCATATAGGAATGATAAAATTATCGATTAATTAATTGTATGATATTGTCCATATAGGAATGATAAAATTATTGAGCGAGCTCTTAATTTGTTGTTGGGCTCGGCTAAAAAAGTGCTTATTTGCATATGAAACTTCATTTAGAAGTAACACACTGACCGTTGGATGATAATAATTTAATTATTTTTAAGATAAATATTTTTGGAATAAATACTCTTATTCTAATGAGAAGAGTTTTCAACTTTAATTGCTAAAATATGAATTTCTCATTTTTATTAAAAAAAAAAAAAAAAATTTGAGGGCAAGTAAGTAATTTTATTTGGGATTAACCTTGACCCTAATCGAGCCTCTTAATTTGTTGTTTTGCTATTGATGTAATGTATAATTTAATTATTCGGAAGAAAAATATTTGGAAGCCATTTATGACTCATGGGTGTGAATTTGTTTATTCTTTTGTGCAAGTAACTTTATTTGGGATTAATCGGTGGCATTTCTATTGATGTAATGCATTTATGACTAGGGTGTAGCGCCCCGGTGGTTAAAGGGTTATAGATGGATGCTTGTTCATGAAACCTCTTTTGTTGAGATGCGTGAAACTTGCCCTTTGAATTTGATGCATTCATGAATAGTGAGCATACATGGTCACTAGCGTGTATTGAAATCCTTTTGAATATAATTTGAATACTATTTGAGATTTATAAACTCAACGAGACACATAAATGGATCTAGACACAAATTTACGTAGGTTTGGTTTTTTGCATTCTAATTAATTAATATATATTAGAGCTACATGGAATTTGTGATGTTATGCTGTTGATTTTTAGTTATATTCACCATCTTTATCTTGTATATCTATTCGAAATTTCATGATAACATATTTCTTTTTACATCTTTCAAATAGTGCTTTATTAACTTGATCAAGTATTCTAACTTGCTAAGAAATTCTATAGCATCGGTGCAAATGATAGTGAATATGATACAAATTTTGCAATGATTCTCTATTGCAGGCTATGTCTTGAGTTATATAGACATATCATTGCTCACATGTTGGCCAATTTCATCAATGACAACCTTGAGTTTACTTGGATTAATAGTTTGACTTTTCTTATTGAGTTTAGAACCTTGAGTTGTTGATTAATGACAAGTTGGTGTCATGAATTGCAAACTGCTAGTATGAATCTGAAATTGCGTTCCATTTGGAGAATGATATATATCTTAGTTGGATGTCTAGTACTTTTGTTTGTATCTTGTAGCATTCCATTAGTGAGTTGATTGAATATATTTTTCTTGTAGCAATCATGGTTTGGACATTTGTGATCAGTCAAGAGTTTGTAACTTGAATCTTCGGACAATAAATGTTGGACGTTACGGATTTGTTGATTCGGGGTGTTAGTTATCAAGTTTATTTTGCTAGGTTTGGTTCAAAATTTGTATGTTTAAATAAACTTGTAGGCTATATTTTGTATGAAAATTTTCATTAATATTGTATAAATTCTAGTTAAGAGTTGATGTGGATTGAGTTTTATTGTATAAATTTCAGTTATGGATTGAGTTTTATTAAATGTGAGTAAATGTACAGGAATATATATAAAATATGTTTCAAACTAATAGATAAAAAAAATAAACATGCAAAAAGAAACAATCAAAGGTATAAAAAAAGCTAACGATGTTAAATATGCGTTGTTAAATATGTTGTAAAAGTTGTAAAGACATGACATGCATGTAAACGTTGTTAAAAATAAATGACAACGCGCATGTGAACAAGATAAAGACAACGTGAATGTTGTTAAAATAAATGACAATGCGCATGTGAACGTTGCTAAAGATAAATGACAATGCCCATATGAACGTTGCTAAAGATAAAAGCGTTGTTAAAGAGAAATGACAACACGCATGAACGTTGCTAAATATAAATGACAATGCGCATATGAACGTTGCTAAAGATAAATGACAACGCCCATGTGAACGTTGCAAAATATAAATGACAACGTTGCTAAATATAAATGACAACGACCACTGAACGTTGTTAAAAATATAAATGACGGCGTATAACGTAACATTGCTAAAAGATTATTAAAGACAACGTGTATTGATCGTTGTTAAAATTGTGTATGTACATTGCTAAAAAGTTAATGGCAACGCACTTATTTTCTTTGGCAACGGGCAATGCTTGTTGCCGTAGATAGAGACTTTTCGGCAACATCAAAGGCCGCAATGTACAAGTGAACATTGCTAAATCCTTTGAGCAACGTATTCAGCCCGTTGCAAAATGGTCTTTTTCTTGTAGTGCTCACATCCAATTCGATGCTTGTTGTTACATTTTCTTCGAATAACAGATCATTGTCTTCACCCAAACTATAATATGAATAATTGAAATACGGATCATCACCCGTGGCATCGCTGTACTCCATAGGTTCTACAATATAAGAAGTTGTTAACAACCACCCAACACAAAAACAAATATACAACAACGATAGTGGTCCACAAAATAATACTACTTGCCAAAACCCCAAAATATAAATTTCAAAACTTAAATATTCTCCAACAACTTACATTTACGGTGGTCCCAGAATTCAATTTTTATACAAGGATAGTGGTCCCATATTTAATACATTTACGTTGTTTCCAGACAAAGCAAATAATACAATGCTTTAACAAGTAATAAAAAGATAGTGGTCCCAAACAAGTATACTTTATTGATTCAGAAAACGATCTTACCTTCATATTCGAGCCCCTTTTCAGACATTTTGTGGATTCTGTTGTTAGATTTCTTGTACTTTAAAAGTCGACAACCTTCTCTTATTCCAATGAAATCACAAACGATTTTGGGAGGGGAGTGTTTTATCTTCTCCACAGAAATGTAAGTGATTTTTTGGGCCAAGGATTAATAGTGTTGTGTTTAAGAAGATGACCAAGGATTAAGACCGTGTTTGGAAGATGACCAAGGATTAAAACCGCGTTTGGAAGATGACCAAGATTAAGGCTTTTTTGGTATTACCTCTTTTACATTTTTTGAGCAACTTATCCAACGTGGCGTATAAATTGACGGGGTTAATGACAAGTAAGCATTAAACGGCGCCATGCCAGCTATTGAAATTAACTCCGTTAATGAAGTGACCAATAGAGTAAGCTTTGCAAACGTTAGTGATCTGCAAACGTTAGTGACCATTGCTGTAAATTTTGATCTTTAGTGATATTTTTGAAATTTCGCTCAAACGTCAGTGACCGTTTGTGAAATTAACCCTCAAGTTGAGATACCATACGTACAATATTAAAAGTTTGAGAACACGAGGTGGCACAAACTAAAAGTTGAAGACATATGAATGTAATACTTAAAAAATATTAGAGTATCTTTAACACAACAATGTGAATTGTTGTACACATTGTTAATCCTTAATACTATGTTGCACTTAACGTGGGCTAGTCAAAGTTAAAATTGCCTAGTAGAAGTGGTGACATCACCACCGAGGTTATTAGTTTGGGAAGAGGAGGTTGAGAAGGCCAAAACTGTTCTTTTTATTTTGGAGAGGTTGGAAAAGAGAAGGTTGAGAAAATGAGGCGGTCAAAGACCGACTCTGATTGTGTGTTGAGTAAGCTCTCCTGACACTCTGCAATCACATCTGAAAAGACTAATGTATGACCTACTAATACGGCTTGTTACAATCATAGTTTTTTAGCGTGCGGCTGAAAAGGACATCTTCATTAAATTACTAACATGACACTTAAGATGTGATACATAGATCTTTAAGATTGCACCACTTGTCGCACTTGGCCATTTGGCTTTGGCCTATATATATCAAAGCCATATCTACAAGAAGAGGATGATGAAAATCTGTTTAGAGAAAATATACTAAACCAAATTCCTCTACATTGGTTAACTCAAGTGTTCTTCATACTACTTAGTGAATATGTAATTAGAGACCCTTAAGCCATTTCCTCGACCATATAACGTGTCTCTTCCACACCTAAATACCTTTCCTTCTTACACTCCAAATGTACCATAGTGATTCACATGTCCATATGGCCGTCCAAATGTGTTGGTAAAATACACGTAGGCAAAGAAGACGTGGACATCCTGATGGCTACCATTTTTGAAGGTCAACACACATGATAAGTAAAATAAAGACAAAAAATAATTTCCAAGTTTGAGAAAATTAAGATCAAATTATACAAAAGTGAGAATGTAGTAAAATTACAAAAAATTAAATAAAGATAATTAACACACATTTTGATAGAGATAAATTATAAAAATTAAATAAAAAAAATTTAACACACATTGAGATTGATATAAATTATATAAAACAAATAGAGAATATCTAAGCACACCCCCCTTTCGAAACTTCAAGTTGTAACACGACGATATGCACTCAATTCTTGAACCAAAGCACTCAAATCATTGTAAGAAGATCCACTTTCTTCAATAGCCATTCTTGCCTTCTTTTTATATTCTTGTGCTCGGCTTCTCATTTCTGCACCTTCTTCTCCTTCCATTATCCGCCGAATCGCCATGGCTATGGCTTCACTTTCTATGCCTTCACTCGCTATTCTCTTCCATTGCTTACTTCCAACAGAGACTCCAATTCTTAAAACTTCTGTCACCAACTTTTCATTGAAAAACTGCTCTGCAAAAACTGGCCATGTCACCATAGGCAACCCCGAACAAACCCCTTCCAGCGTCGAATTCCATCCACAATGAGTTACAAAACCCCCAGTTGCTTTGTTTTGAAGAATCAAAAGTTGTGGTGCCCACCCTTTTATGATCAGTCCTTTATCTTTTGTTTTTTCCTCGAATCCTTCTGGCAACCAGTTTTCGTTTTCCTCCTGGTTTTTGCCTTCTCGAACAACCCAAATGAATTTCTGGCCTGAAATTTCAAGACCCTTTGCAATTTCATGTAATTGTTTTGCAGTAAAGGTTGCCATACTTCCAAAACAGATATAAACTACAGAATTTGGTTCCTTGGAATTGAGCCATTCCAAGCATTCGTGTTCATCAATAGCGGATTCTTTTCCTCTTTGTGATTTATCATCTTCTCCTCCCTTATTGGATAACAAAAGAGGGCCTATATGCCATGCATTTCTCCTCAAAACTTTCCGGTAATGATCGGCATAATCAGGTTCTAGCTCGTAGAAACTGTTAACAAGAACTCCATAGCTTCTGGTCTCTGATTCTTTTACTTTGGTTAACATCTTTGTGAAATCATTTTCAATTTCTTCTCGATCAAAATCAGGCACCTGTGTTCTTGTAAACTTGAGCTGATGTGGAAGATTAGGCAAAATGAACTCCTCCGTATCAGACGATACATTTTTGTAAGGCTTGTAAATCCTCATGTGTTCTGAAGTACATAAAGAAAAACAACTTGTTCCGTGGAAAACCAATCGTGGGATATCAAATTTAGCTGCAGCATCAGTAGCCCATGGAAAGAACATGTCTGCAACAAGACAATCTGGACGAAATTCTTCCAGGAGTTTTTCAACAGGTTCCTGGAGCAATTCCAGGGCTTTCGTGAACTTGGGAATCACATCATCTGAAAATATTTGATCAAGACTCGTGATTCCATCAGGCAATTCAGATTTCTCCGGTGGAAATTTCACCAAATGAATCCCAATATTGAATCCTGAATTCCTGGCATTTTCTATTGGTTTTACAAATCCAGGAGTGGCAATTATAGTTGTCTGCACACCCCGGGAAGTGAAAAGCTTGGCCATTTCCAGGGTTGGAATCATATGACCATGAGCCAATAATGGAAAGAAGAAAACATGAAGCTGACTCATTGCAACAAGTTATCAAACAGACTATGGGATTTCAGTTTCAGGAGTTTCTTAATTAACTGATAATGAATATTGCAAGATATATATACAAATTGTGTGTATATAAGCTGCTTTAGGAAGCTGGAATTTTCCAAGATGGTGGAATTTGGATTGGATGCTTTATCTTGTGGAATAAAGAAATGTTTATATAGGAAAAAAGAACTCTTAAAATTCTAAAAGTGGAGTCGGTTTTCGGGCACAGGATAAAACTTTATTGAAGTAAGTGAGAAAGAGACGTGTTAGACCATAGCACGTACGCGTATCAAAATGTTTGTAAGTGGAAATATTGAATAGTTGTAGATAATATTAAAAAAGAAAAAGAATTATTTTTTATTTTTGGTAGTGACTGAAATTATTTTTTAAGTGTTTATATTATAAGTTGTAAGTTAATGTGTAGATAAAAATAAGTTGTAAATTGTGGGTCATAAAAATGTGTAGATAAAAAGTATATTTGATCAGTTTGACCAGCTGAAATCATAATTTGAGCACCACAAAATTTTATTTTTATCTATATATCTTATAAGATTCATAATTTTTATCTATATATTTGTAGGATCTACTATTTTTAATTAAAAGAGAAAATAGTATATTTGGTCCACAATCTTTTAAAAACGTAAGGAATATACCTTTAACCTTTAAAAATAATGTCGAACATTCCCAGCGTTTGAAGAAATAGACACAATAAGTCTTTTATGACGAAATTGCTCTTCTCTTTAAACAAGTAAAAAACAATAAATGAAAAAAATGAAAAAGAAGAATAGAAAAATAACTAAATTTACCTCCCAAAATTAAAGAATAGCAAATATGTCATCTTCTTTATCAAACTCTAAAATTTAAAATCCACCACACCATGTTGGTGTTTATGGGATGTCAATTTTCTCTGCTAGTGGAGTTGTTGGAGAAATTTTCGACTACTTGCTCACCCGTCCAGCTTGTGCGGTTGTCTCTCGAACTTCCTCCACCTTCTCAAATCGCAATACCTCTGGAGCTGATTTTGGCACCGAGAACCATCAAACTTGAAATGTTCCAAGAAGAGAGCCGTTAAATCACTTGTTAGATTCTTGAATTGACATTCTTGAAGTTAAAAGTTTTTTTAGTGTGTTTCGTTAAAATCTCTTTGCAAAACTTACCAGTAATCTATATTGACGATGAGTTGCCTTGAACCCAATAAATTGTCATAAAGGTTTGGAGTGGTGGATTTTGAGATTTTTGGAGTTTGGAGTGGAGATGAATTTCGAATTTTGGGGTTTGATAAAAAAGAATGCCTATAGTTATTCTTTGTTTTTGGGGTACTTTTGGTTATATTTTTTTTTTTTTTTTTTTCTTGTTTTTTGTTTATTTAAAAAGAAATAGTAATTTCGTCATAAAAGATTTAACATGCTTATTTATTCAAACGTTGGAGATGTCTTGGTTATTTTTTAAATGTAGTATTCTTTCTAATTAAAAAAACAAAAATCTAGGTGCCTCGAAAGATTTAATGTGTCAATGTAAATATAAAATTAAATATTTAAATTTGTCTTTTATGTGGACAGCTTTTAGCTTTTAGTTTTTTACTTTTAACTTTGTTATAAAAAGATGATTCATTCAAAGATTCTCTACAGTACTTGCGAGGAGATCCATAATTGCTGACATATTATCTGTCGTCAATTGGCTATGCGCGTCAAAGTGTATGTTTGATCAAAAAATTTAGAGCATGTTTGTTTCCATTAAAATAGATTTTTTCTTTCCCATTTTTTGATTTTTGGATCAAAATGACTAAAATATCCTTTTACTTTTCACAGTAGCCGTAATATTTGATTAGAAAAAGGGACATTTTTGTCAATTTTCCCCAAAAGTCGAAAAATGAAAAAAAATAAACCCATTTTAATAGAAATCAAACAACCACTTATTAAGTTTTATAAAATGTGTGGCTAAGAAATAAATAAAATTATAGGTCCTACTGAATGTGTACTTGTTTAGCTTATAAGTACTTATAAATATTGATAAACATACTTATATTTGGTAGTATTGAAATTATTTTTTAAATCTTCATAAATTGTGGGTCTTATAAAATATATCGATAAAAAGTTGATTGTAAATTATGGATTCTATGAAATATGTAGATAAAAAATATATTTGATCAATTTGAACATTTTCAAACATAGGCTTAAAGTCGACCAAGAAATGAAATGGAATTTGGCTGCTAAATGGACTGTAGAAATCAAAGGAGGCATAGTTGAATATCATCAGATAAAGATAAGACGCACGGTTTGAGTACGAATGTCATCTGTCTAGAGAGAATGATGTAATTGAGGTAGTGCTTTGTTATTTGGGGGTTAAGTAGAGACTTATGCGTCTTATTTTACAATTTATTCAAAATTATGTTTAGGTAGTAGAGTTTTGTTAGTAGTTGGCTTATTAATTTTATTTATGTCCCACATCAAAGTTTAATAAAGAGAACTATCTATTGGCAACTATAATGACCCCTTGTATATATTAAACATAATTAAGAAAATGAGTAGTTGAGCTTTCTAAGAAATAAAGATCAGCTTTAGCTACTGTATCATTTTTAATTGAAATAAGTTTAGGAAGATCTTACAAGATCTCATAGTAATGGGTAATAATTTTACTATTGTCCTAAAGTTTGTAATTTTTGAATCAAACAACCCAAAAGGTGGAAAATTGGAAAATTTTTTTGAAGCAAATTGGTGTATCAAACACAACCCAAGTGAAGAGATTTTGTGGTGCTTACGGACTAGGTAATTTTTACCGAACCTTTTAAATTCTAGTGTTCTTTTTTTCTTCCTTTCTTTTGCATTCAACATTTTTTCTCCTTTATTATTACTCCAACATCAATATTTTTCGTGAATTTTTTTCAACAAGTGGTAACAGTGACTTGGGAGTTATTTACTATTATGTATAATAATGTTGGAAGATGGTATAAGGTTCTTCGTCTTTGTCGATGATGATGGTGGCCAATGCAAGGTTCAAGGTAGAGAAATTTGATGGTATCAATAATTTGGTATGTGACAATGCAAGGTGTTAGTCTTCCTATATAAGCAGGAGTTAGAAATTGATTTAGATGATTTGGACGAAAACTAGAGAAGATGGCTGATGCAGATTGGAAAAAATCAATCGTCAAGCATGTGGTACAATTCATTTGTTTCTTTTAAAAGATGAAAAATACCACTTTATGAAGAAAACATATGTGAGCAACATGTAGAAAGTCCTTGAGGATAAATTTATGAAAAAAAACATTGGAAATCGACTCTAGTTAAAGAAAAAACTCATTCACTTCCAATACCAATTTGGTAACACTATCAACTATCATATCTATAGGTGTTTTGCCATTGCAGAAGACAGTAGACAATTAACATGACGACATGCATGTACAATTGCCTCAACCCAAAATGCTTTGTCCAACCTAGAATTGGATAGCAAAGTTCGATTCATGCATTTTGCCAAATCGTTCTGTTTTGGTGTACTTTTAATTGTGAAGTTTCGTACAACTCTCTCATTTTGACTTATCTAAAAAAGCGGATCACTTCTATATTCACCACTTTTGAATGGTGATGTGGGCGGGGGTTTTCGAAGAATATAAATAACCTCTAGTATTTTTCAGACGTGGCGAGCAATAGGAATAAATAGTGAATTACAATTCTATTGTATCGCAATTGGTGCATTGGTATTTGTAGAGTCAATGCTATTTGTTGGTTGGATTCATTATCATAAAGCGGCCCCAAAATTGTCATAGTTTCAAGATGTATAATCACCATTTAGCGAGACTAGACTTTGGTCACTTTCTTGGGTTTTTTTTTTTTTTACATGTCTGAGTCCCAATTATTTTTTTCTGCACGTTTTATTTTTTTACATGTCTGAGTCCCAATTATCTTTTTCCAATGCAGAAAATTATCTAATACTTTATCTTTAATTTTCGTAACGTACACTTAAACCCTTCTATAGAAGTGCATACCTGCCAATGAAGCTTTTCTACCCAAACATTAGAGTAAACACAATCCAAAATGTTGTTAGTGTGATAGATTGGTGCCAAACGCCACTATTGTTTGCTTTTCAAGAACACAATGTTCGCAAAATTCTAACTTGGCTTTTGCACATTCAATAAGCCCTACTTTTCAAATCCTTGCAAAGCTTTCTCACCTGTAAGTCCTAGCTTGGTGATGTCATGGCCCGCACACTCATCATAGACTATAGCTGCTAATTCATTAATTGTACTACCTTGAAAGTAGTACAAGTTGTTTATTTTTGTGTCTTTCATCCCTATAAGTGCACCTAATAGAACGTTTATAATTCAATCATGTGCGGTCACATGAAAGTCTTTAGATTTTAAAGCTCCTAATGATATAAGGGTTTTCTTCAAATTCAGAATACACTGAACTTATGTCAAAAGTTTGGTCGTACTATCTTCGTTCTTCAAACGAATTGAACGTATCCCAGTCTTTTACATGTAATATCATTTTCCATGTAAACAACTCTGGCATTTAGTTTTTCAAAGTTTAAAAACTATTCTCTATTGCAAGACATGTGATAAATGCAGCTCGAATCTAATATCCATTTATCATAATAGGATTTCGATGGTAGGCTAGCTAGTGCAAATTTCGACTCATTGCTTTCACACTTGGCTAGATAAAAATCAGAAGTAGCCTTGCCATTTTATTTCTTTTGCAATTTTTGACAATCTTTCTTTCAATGTCACTTCTCACGACAAAAGAGACATTCATCTTTAGTAGGTTTTCCCTATGTTATTGTATCTTTGCAAAAATTCTAATTTTTGTTTCTGATTCCATGTTTTACAGCGTAGTGCATTCATAATCAAGTTTTATTTTGTCTTTTCCTTAAATGAGAGTGTTGGTGAGGTGAGATGTTCATATTCATCGAAAAGAGAACTCGACGATAAAAAGTTTTATCCTCATCTTTGAAGGTTTCATCCGAATTCCACAAATCAGCTAACAATTGGTTTCACTGTTTACTATTATGTGAAAAAATCTTAGTCCAATTTGAGGGCGAGAAACAATTTTTCATGAGAGTCAGCTCAGGAGTAAAATGATATCGACTTTTGTGTCCCGATTTGAAATAGATTATTCTAAGCATGTATGCTAATTTTGACGAATCTACTACACTAAAACAAATAACACATGAAGATTCTCAAGAAAAAAACAACAGCACTT
Source organism: Forsythia suspensa (assembly GCA_023638005.1). Taxonomy (NCBI): domain Eukaryota; kingdom Viridiplantae; phylum Streptophyta; class Magnoliopsida; order Lamiales; family Oleaceae; genus Forsythia; species Forsythia suspensa. Next base: position 28,945,541 of record CM042670.1, on the reverse strand, counting down.
TGTAGTTAGTAGAGTTTCAGAAAACTTTTATTAGCCTATATCATCAAGAATTAGATAATGATTTTCCAGTGCCAGAAGAAGACGTTGATGACGAGGAGACTATAACCTAATAATCTCTACAATAACAAGAATCAATTACAATTAATAGGGCAAAAAGAGTGATACATATACCTACTCGATTTATTGATATGGTGGCCTGTGCACTTTGAGTTGTACATGATGTTTATTCTACTTCAGTTAGAAGTTCAAAACATGAGTAGTGGAAGAGAGCAAATAGTACAAAAATGCAGCCTCTTCAGAAACCAAAACTGTTTAAAATTGAAGCAAAACTGGTTTTCGGTTATCAGTACTAGAACTAGAACCGAACTAGAATTGGCTGATTCTTGGTTCTAGAGACCAAAACTACTTAAATTTAAGCAAAACTAAGTCACTTTAGCTTCGTTGGTTCCAGTTCTTTTACTCACCTCTATGCAAGACCCACTTCTTGGTGATCTTAAAACATCGTGTTCTTGTATAATTTCTGTTGGAAAAATATGTGTCATATTTTTTTTTTTTTTTTTATATTGGCTCACTTAATTAATATTACTGATTTTATATAACAAAAGATGAAGTTAGCGTTTACGTTCTGACTGGTCACGTTGCTGTCAGTTCTAACTGACTGAGATGGTAAGCATATTATTTTCTAGATCAGTGGACTGCAGATTTTATTTTCTAGATCAGTGGACTGGAGATTTTATTCTGTTTACTTGTATAAAACAATATGATCTTGTGAATTTCAAGAACAGCCCACTTGTAGGTTAAATGATATTTTCTTATTCTCTTGCATTTGTTTAGGAAAGAAATATTTAAAAATAATCTTGAGTTTCCTAAATATATTGCTTCTACAAATCTATAATATCCATTTATATATTATTTCATACTAATTGTCTTATCATTCTTATTGCAGATTTTTAGGTAATAAATAATTCATAATTTAATTATTACTTTACCTATAAGTAAGAGTACAAATCAATAAGGAATTAAACTTTGATTTTTTTTAATTTTTTTTTTTAATTTTTGTGTGTGTTCATGTTCTTCAAGCATTTATTCGACTGAATCCATTGAAGGCGAACAAGACATGGTGTTTAGTTGATTAACTTTCAAAGCCAATGCTTTCTTCAAACTCATTGAAGAATAAAAAATAAATTGGTGCTCAAAGAACAATTCTATATCTTGATTAATCTACCTGGCGTGAAGTTAAGAATATGAGTTCTTAATCTAAATGGTGGTTGCGGTAAAATTTTTTTTTTTTTTTTTTGTTTTGTTATTAATTTGACTATTTTGACCACTCATTTTTTTAATTAATTTTAATTCGTGTGTTACACAATTTAATTCTCTAACCATATGTCTGCAAGTTGTAGACCACTATAATTTTTGTTAATTGAGGTGACATTGCACGTGTATCATAAACCGAATTATACGTCAATAAGTGTTGAATTATATTTCTTGACTCCTCAAATTAAGCAAAATACGTTTGCATGTAAGTCAGAGCTTGTTTGGTGTAGTTTATAAATCAATTTTTTAAATAAAAATAGTTTATTTGACCAAGAATAGTAAAAAATGTCATACTATGAAGGCAAATTTTTGATAAAATAAATCATTTTTGGTTGAAAAATAGTTTATCACCGATCGTAAGGAGTTTTCTCCGTTATGGAAAGAAAAAAAGCTTATTGTGTCACTACGTCTTCAATTTCTCATTTCAAACGAAATTCTCCCTTAATCCTTTCCCTCAAACGGTTATTTCCAAACTCTACTCACCGCCCCAATCCATCATCCTAAAACTATAAATTGAGTTTTCTTCTTTCTTGTTTTTATTTTGGTTAAGATAGTAAATTTTTCTTTCTTTTTTTTTTTTCGAGTTTTTTATTGATATTATTTTTATTGTCAAATTTTTATTTGAGAACACATCATATGATCAAATAAAACCAATTAAACGGTATACTAGTAAACTACACTAAACAAGCTCTCAATAAGTCAATACATTCAGAGCTTTGATTCAGAGTTGAATTTTATTTCTCGGCTCTTCAGTCAATAAGATCAATGCCATGCATGCCCCTGGACAATGTATAGACCACAAGTGCAGTCAAATACGACTGCATTGGTTTTACGTAACGTAACTAGACTTCTTTTAAAAATTGAATAAATTTTTTTTGTTTTTTTGTTAATGAGGTTCTTTTTCTATATAGATGTTCTTGGAAAATTCTTGAAGTACTCAATTTCAAGTTCCCCACAAATTCTACCGTGAAAATTCCAGCTTCCCTAAACCAGCCTATATATACACAATCTGTATATATATCTTGCAATATTCATTAGCAGTTGTCATCCCATTAATTTATAAGAAACTCCTGAAATCCCATAGTCTGTTTGATAATTTGTTGCAATGAGTCAGCTTCATGTTTTCTTCTTTCCAATAATGGCTCATGGCCATATGATTCCAACCCTGGAAATGGCCAAGCTTTTCACTTCCCGGGGTGTGCAGACAACTATAATTGCCACTCCTGGATTTGTAAAACCAATAGAAAATGCCAGGAATTCAGGATTCAATATTGGGATTCATTTGATGAAATTTCCACCGGAGAAATCTGAATTGCCTGCTGGAATCACGAGTCTTGATCAAATATCTTCAGATGATATGATTCCCAAGTTCACGAAAGCCCTGGAATTGCTCCAGGAACCTGTTGAAAAACTCCTGGAAGAATTTCGTCCAGATTGTCTTGTTGCAGACATGTTCTTTCCATGGGCTACTGATGCTGCAGCTAAATTTGATATCCCAAGATTGGTTTTCCACGGAACAAGTTGTTTTTCTTTATGTACTTCAGAACACATGAGGATTTACAAGCCTTACAAAAATGTATCGTCTGATACGGAAGAGTTCATTTTGCCTAATCTTCCACATCAGCTCAAGTTTACAAGAACACAGGTGCCTGATTTTGATCGAGAAGAAATTGAAAATGATTTCACAAAGATGTTAACCAAAGTAAAAGAATCAGAGACCAGAAGCTATGGAGTTCTCGTTAACAGTTTCTACGAGCTAGAACCTGATTATGCCAATCATTACCGGAAAGTTTTGAGGAGAAATACATGGCATATAGGCCCTCTTTTGTTATCTAATAAGGGGGGAGAAGATGATAAATCACAAAGAGGAAAAGAATCCGCCATTGATGAACACGAATGCTTGGAATGGCTCAATTCCAAGGAACCAAACTCTGTAGTTTATATCTGTTTTGGAAGTATGGCAACCTTTACTGCAAAACAATTACATGAAATTGCAAAGGGTCTTGAAATTTCAGGCCAGAAATTCATTTGGGTTGTTCGAGAAGGCAAAAACCAAGAGGAAAACGAAAACTGGTTGCCAGAAGGATTCGAGGAAAAAACGAAAGATAAAGGACTGATCATAAAAGGGTGGGCACCACAACTTTTGATTCTTCAAAACAAAGCAATTGGGGGTTTTGTAACACATTGTGGATGGAATTCGACGCTGGAAGGGATTTGTTCGGGGTTGCCTATGGTGACATGGCCAGTTTTTGCAGAGCAGTTTTTCAATGAAAAGTTGGTGACAGAAGTTTTGAGAATTGGAGTTTCTGTTGGAAGTAAGCAATGGAAGAGAATGGCGAGTGAAGGCATAGAAAGGGAAGCCATAGCCACGGCAATTCGGCGGATAATGGAAGGAGAAGAAGGTGCAGAAATGAGAAGCCGAGCACAAGAATATAAAGAGAAGGCAAAAATGGCTATTGAAGAAGGTGGATCTTCTTACAACGATTTGAGTGCTTTGTTTCAAGAATTGAGTGCATATCGTCTTCGTGTTACAACTTGAAGTTTTCCAATTCTTCGATCTATCCAATAATTGTAGTGAATCATGCACAATAAGCACAGCTATGATGTGATATGATTTTGTATTTCTCCAAATGATTCGTGTTACAATTATCGTCTTGTGATCTCATTTTATAATCTATTTCATTTTAAAAATTACAAATTGTCTTTACCTATCGATATTTCAAAAGTATCATAACTAACTTCTATTAATCAAAGAATAATATGAAAAATGACTAAATTCTTCTTATGAATTTGAGCTTAATAAATTACCATAATTCATCATTTTTTTGTTACAGAACTATGATGTCTATGCACCAGGAATTTTCTGTACTTTTTGTTTCTTTCTTTCTTTGAAGGAAGATTAAAGAAAGAGGGAGGGTTTCCTCCAGGTTTCAAATAAAAACATAAAAATTTGGGTAAATTCCTCCAGGTCCCTATCCTTGTCTAAGTATGATGTGTTGGCAGATTTTGTATAAATGACCAAAGTGTAGAAACCAGAAAAATCGAATGAAAATAGATGATATGCAAGTCGAGGCAAGTGTTGAACACTTTGTCCTTAAGTCAAATTTTCCCCGCAATGGTGCCTACGGTTTATGGCAATCGACTCCCAAGATACAACGACTTCTACTTGTGTCACAACGAACCAAAATTGGTTTTGTACTCCAAAGGATGAAATGAAATGAAAACCAGAATTTGTATGCAACAAATGCGATAAATTTGGTTCAATGAATGAATATATGAGTTTTGAGTGTTTGCATATGTTTTGTGTACTGAATAGGACTTCCGAAGGATCCTTTTTTATAGAGGATGAAGAGTTGAGAACGAAATGGTGAGGAGCCAAATCATGCAACACTTTAAAAAGACATGTCTCTTCACGCTTAGACCATGCGATCGCATGGTTCAAAAAGTTTGCGATCGCAATGTCCATTGTTAAAGATAGAGTTTCATCAAGCCTAACTATGCGATTGCATGGCTTTGTTCCATGCGATCGCATGGTAGGACCTAAAAATATTCTGCTGAAAAATTCAGTTAGTTGTGATCGCAGGGTAAAATACCCATGCGCATGGTAAAAAATTGACCCGATTTTGTCATTTTCTGTAATTTCTCATTTATTCGATATTGGTTTCGAGATGCCAAATATAACCTTCAACACATGCAGAGAAATTTGAATTCTCTTTTGGGGGCGTTGCCCTCAACCCCACAGTAGGGCGCCCCTCGACCGACCGAAAGGTGTCGAACTTTGTTTTTCGAGCGGTAGTGGCAAACTATTTTGCCTAAACGGATTGGGTCGAGTTTGTATATTTTGGCCAAGTTGACACGAAGTCACTTTAGTTGTTTTTAAATACTTAGTCAATTTCTCGAATTCTTTAAACCAATTTCCAACATGATGTTCATGTCTCCAATCTTTAGTTTATGCCACCCTGCATCCCCAACCTTTTAACATTGTACCTACGATGTCCCAACTTGATGGAAAACGTCTAAATGGATGGTAAATGGTCATGTGATAAATGACTGATGGGTATACCACCTAGAGATCAAATCAAAGTCCTCGAATTGAGTACCTCGGACAAAGGATGAGCTCCAAAACTTTCTTATTTTTTAAGGAGATAGTGCAATTATACATCATTAAGAACATATATTGTCAAAATGTTTATGGTCACACATAACCTATTTATCAACAAGCTAGATTTCGAGACAAGAAGGCTCTTAAAATAATTTGTTATCTAATTGTAATGGTGCACTCATTTTCAATAATGAGGACGATATCTAAAAAAATATACAAGAATACGAGATTTTGAGATCACCAAAGGGTGGGTTCGTGTATGAAGCAAGGGGCTTGGGTCACAGTCAATTGAATGAGGACTTGGAAGAGGTGCAATTATTCAATTCAAATGTGGTGACTTCAAGTAAGTGGACCATTTGTCAAACAAATTGCAACGAGAATTCAATCTTAATACTAACATATAACCTATATCCAAGTACATAATCAATAGCAAGCTAATTATATGCAAATGCTTGGGATACCGTGGATGTTTTCTTTAGAGATTCACCGCGTTATATCTAGTGTTATTTACTACTTTAATTGTTATTTTTGTTACATGTCTAGAACTGTGCAAATGTTCACTGTAATGGTCTGACGTTCAACAAATTTTCATCAACATCAGAAAATTAAAGTAAACATTTGAGTTAACGGTTTCATCTTTTAAAAAAAAAATATTTACAACTTCCGCTTAATTTCAATAACAACATATTCAACTCTCAAAACTAACAATTGTAATAGTGAAATTGGTTATTTAGTATATAGCCTAAATTAATTTAGGAACCACAAAGAGTCAACGTCTAAGGTTTATATTACAATTATTAAAAGATTAATGTTAAAATGTAAATATACCATATTTTCTTCAAAAGTAATTATGACACTGTTGAAATGAAAAATAAAATAAAATACATTTTATCCATGTCTTAGAACAAACAATGTGCAAGTTTTTTCTCTTATTGGAATTAAACACAAATACATTTACTAAACAATGAATATTGTATGGTACTTAACATTACAAAAACATAAACTTTTAACTTTTTTTATTCTTAATCCATTTTATTAAACAAAGTATTAAGTGAGTCATAGGACAAAGTTGAATTGTGAGTCTCCTCGAACTTATAACTTCAGCCATGACGAAATCTGATTTGAACTTTAGCATAAAATAATTTGACATGAGTGTTCATGTAAAGAATTGGTTCCATTTATTTTGTGTTATTCTTTGAAAGTGGGTCACGCAACGAGAAATTTGGGGTTTTATTAATATTTTAAATGAGTAAATTACGCTTAGTGTTTCGCTACTTTAAATTTATAGCAATTTTATCTTAATTTAATTTAATTATATATGACATTGTTGAACTTTTCAGTAATTCACTCGTATTGTTGTTTTCGACAATTTGTCGGTAATTTAAATAAATTAACGGACCTTTGGAAGAATTGCAGTTGAGATCTTTAATTTTTTCAAAAGAGCAAAAAATCTAACATTTTTTTTTTTTACAGTTCTTCACTTAAAATAATAAAAATTGTGTTGCCCAAAACTTTTAATCTTAGCACCTACGTCCCTAATTATTTGTGCACCTATGAGATCTTCTCACTGATTTCGCGCAACCAGAGAGATTTTTCCACTCGATTTCCGACCCAAACCCCACAAGTTTGGTCCAAAACCAGAGGGAATAAATCTCCCCCGGGTGGTGCAGGTCAGGAGGGGTTTGGGAATAAGAAGATCTTTTCCTTTCTTTCTTTTTTCAATTTTTGTTTATTTTCTTTTATTTTTTCAAATGATTGAATGTGAAGAAACTATTTTGTCTTTGTTATATTGGTCAAATTTAAGTCATTGACTTAACTTTTGGCCAACTAACGGTCCTAGGGGTGGGCATCCAAACCGCCAAACCGACCGAACCGAACCGAATCGGGTACCTTTGGAAGAAATTCATCCACATTCTAGATGTCCTTCTAGCACACATATATTGAGAGACGTATGTGTCAAGATTAGAATGTTTGGAAGCTGACGATATATTTTTTATTATTTTTTCATATTTCGATTCATAAACCCTACAATATATTTTTTAAGTAGAGCAGGCAAGAAGAAATTGATTTGCTAAACATTTTGTTCTAGTGCCCAATATTAGGTTCATTTTTGCTTTTTATAGTGATTTGGATACTAAATATTAATTCCCAATATTTTAGAAGTTACAATTCTTCAAGTCAATCTGTTGTTTAAATTCATGGCCAGTTGTTAACAATTTGGTATGATATGAAATCTAAGGATTAATCACCACTCAGACAGAGTGTTGTATTCACTGTTAAACAATTGTCAAGACGGATTTGTATATACTTTGTCCTTTTGTATGTAGTGATTTTATAGAAAGAAGAAGTTTACATTTGAATATTTCAAGGTATCTTTGGAAGATTATATTACCGTTTTATTTTTGTCTCGTGTGTGTTTTTGATTAAATTTACTTTGCTGAAGAGAACAAGCAAGTACAGATGGTGTCGTGCTTCCCCTCAACGCCTAAGAAGCTGGCTATGGTGGAGCCTCATTGTTTGCACTTGGTTTGCATCTTTCACATGTAAATGCTGCTCCCCAACAAGCTCGGATCAAAGTTAGAAATGACTTTGTTAGAGAGAGATTGAGAAAGAAATATGGCAACAGAACAGATATGAATGTGCTGCCGTAGTGAGAGCATGATTGACTAAGCTTGAAAAGTTTATCCGAAGATATCGGCAAATAAAAAGTTATTTTAGTGTTTCAAACATGATTTTAACATAGTAAAGATTTTGAAATTATATCAGCATGTATCGCTTGATGTTTAATTTGTTTATTATAATACCAAACTTCTACTCTCTTAACTAAATTAAATTTTCCTGTGTGATCCCTCATTCATGTCTCTTAACTTGCAGACTCTGCATGTTACAGGTTGATTTTTGGGGGCAATTCAGCAACTAACCACTCAATACGTTACAAGTAGAAACTATGGTCGTTGCATTTTACATCAGTCCTGTTTCAAAGAGTTGAATGCAAAGAAGTTGGGGCAAGTTTATGAATGACTCTTCAAATAATCAATTCTTGATACATCTCCAAGATAGCTGATCATTCATTAATCTATGTGGATTCACACTATATGCATTTGTCCCAATAATTCTTAGGAGTCGAAATGAACGTTAACATTTGTCCCAATGTTTCATATGCTTTATCATTTAAGCTTTTGATAATTTGTTATTGTTTGTCATACAAAATTTTACTTGAATATAGTCTTGTAATTAGCGTATTTTTTATTCAAACTATTTAAATCTCTTTTCTTGTGCTGGATAAATCATTCATTCTTAGTGAAGATCCTACGAGTATAAAGGCATTTACTCTAAATTTTGCTAAAGTAAGTCATTTAGTTTTTTTTTTTTTTACGTGAGGAAGTGAATATCTAAATTGAATGGTCTTGTGATTAATGTATTTGTTATTGAAGCTATTTGAATTTCCTTTCGTAGCGGTGGATATGTCATGCATTCTTAGTGATGATGTTACATGTTTAAAGATGAGTAATCTTAGTTTCGCGAAAATAAATTATTTAGTTTTTTTTTTCGAGGAAATGAATATATGTGTTTTTGGAGATAGATGTGTCAATATTTCTTTATACAAGTGCTTAATGAGACCACTTTACGTAGGATGGAAATGAAGTAACTTTTATGATTATGAAAAAGATCGTAACTCAATACTTATTGTGTTAGACAATCAGTTGATTTGAATGCTATTGCATTTTTGTTTGATGACGGCCCTCTCCACGCAGAGCAAACTCGTGATGATGTAATTTCTTCACGCAGAGCAAACTCATGATGATGTAATTTCTTTGTTTCTTCTTCATGTTTCTTGCTTGCTCAATAGTCCAAAGAAAATGTATAACTTATGAATTTATTCTTTATAGAAAAAAGAGGACGCTGATGAGATTGATGCAATGCTACACCAAACTCAAGGCTCTGCTCCTTAATTAGTTAACAATGAATGCTAAGATGTGTGGAATTGTTATATTTACCTTTCTACTAGACTTATTATGTTAATGCTATTGTTCCTAAGATTTTGTTTTACTAGTCTATTAGTTTTGAGAATCCTAGTATGAAGTCGTTTCAAATAAATTCAGTTAATTAATTTGTGATAATTAGTTGAATTGGATTGGCTATTTCGTTGTTTTTTCTGTTTCTCTGTGTTGTCTATAGACATATTTTTTAACATTTAATGCAACATAATTATAGCTTCTCATGTAATATGTAACATAATGAAATTTAATGATAGGTAACGTCATGTAACATATTGCAAAATTCACATAGCAATATTTTGTTACATAGTAGATTTCGAATATGTAACAAAGTGCAAAATTCACGTATTATCGAATTAATATTACATGTTACATCATACATGTAATATTCACCCCATGTGAAATTTTGATTTTGAGAGACAATGATAACAATAACAAACATAACATCTATACATACAAATATTACAATCGAAATCTCGAACTATGAACAGATTTTGTAACAGCAAGTGCAACATAATTATAACATCAAATTTAACACAATCAAAGTCTAATTATATTTGACGTCGTGTAGTAGATTGTATTGTCCTCTTCTGTTACACAGTAGATTTATGTTACAACCATGTTACCAATTGAAATTGAAAAAATAGTTTCAACTCCAAACTCAACCTCAGCAAAATTACCATAATACACCAAAATCAAAATTTGCAATAATAACAAAAGAAATTAGAATTAAAACTAACCCACCCACATTTACAGAAATCGGTTTTTTTTTATCCAAATTCTTTCATTTTAGTCATCATCTCTCTTGTTTGCAGGAGAGAGAATTAGAAATATTTTAAATAAAATAAAATAATATAATCATTTGATTTGATAATTTGGAGATAAATCTGATTTTGATTTATCCGTCAAATATGGAATTGCAATGAATTAGGCAATTGGCATTTTTTAGGAATCTGTTGCATGGATAAATGTAATAAAAAAATATTATTAATTATATAAAAAAGTTAAAATCCCAGTATTTTTATAATAAACCGGATGTAACAGTTTTCTGAAAAATATTATCATTTATGGGTTTAATGGTGTAAATTTCCCTGCAAAAAATGCTCTCTATAAATAGATTCTCTTAGAAATACTCTAACAAAGCAAATTTAATTTAAAAAATACATATTATAAATACTTCAATCACTATAGATGCGTGACAATATAATCAACGTCAAATGTGCCATAGTAATCATGTATTTCAAATCAAATGCCTAGGAAAATAGACTTACTGTACTCAGAAACAAACATACACGACAAAATCCAACGTCTACAATCAAAACTGAACTAGGAACAAACCTCCACAACAAGTTGAATAATTAGAGAGTAAAATTAGACATTCAAAAAGGAAGAAAAAAAAATAGAGGCTCACTAAACTCGCACTTACTATACGGGCGCCTGCAGGACGGGGCCAGATCTCCAATACCTCAGCTAGAATTTCTAGATTCTAACAAATGCCAAATAAGTAAACATATAACGTCTAAATTTATAGGCACAAGCCTGCATAAGAATAAAGTTCCCAATCATGGGGTCTTCTAAATAGCTTATATCCAAATATTAATGTGATTGCCTGCTTGTGAGAGAATTCACTGAATAATTTCACCATATATGCTATAATCGGCCCAACAGAGAAGCTGAACCATAAACATTTGTTGAAATTGATTTGCTTCCATGATATTAAATCCTTCATGAATTTACAATATGTCATTAGCACGCTTTATCTGAAGTGCAGCTCTAACAACATTTCCCCGGGTTATAATGCCAACCTTTCACATAGTAGTAAACATAGAACAGTATGAAACTACTTGCTGCTGATAAATGTAAGCAAATCCAAGTAAAGAACAAGGAATAGAATCACATTACCAGTTTTCCATCACCATCTACAACTGGTAGTCGACGGTACTTGGTTTTAAGCAATAATCTAAATCAAAAGAATCAGATTTTTGTATTTAGTCTCCTAATTCTTACAGGAAAGAATTTTTCAGCTGAAGACTTATAAATATTGTTTTCCGTGGCTAAGGAACATAACCAGGAAAGAAAACAAAAGAAAAGAAAAGAAAAGAAAAGAAAAGAAAAGAAAACTAGTACCTCGCTGCATCCTCCAGGTTTGAGTTCTCACGAACCACAAGAGGAGCTGTTGGCGGAATTTCTGTGGAAATGACTCAAAGCAATAAGAACCAGAAACCGAAAATGGAAGAAATAATTAAGCCGAGGCAAGAGTTGAACTCTTTGTCCTTAAGTCAATTTTGCCCCGCAAAGGTGCCTACGGTATATGGCAATTGACTCCCAAGATACAACGGCTTCCTACTTGTGGTTGAAGCACTACAAACCACAAGCACAACGAACCGGAAATCGGTTTTGTACTCCAAAAGATGAAATGAAATGTAAACCAGAAATTCAAGCAACAAATGCAAGAATTTTTGATTCAAGAAGTAAGGAATTATGAGTGGATGTTATGCAAATGTTTTCTGTATCAATTCTCTGTAAAATGGACGTCCAGAGTCCCTTTTTAACGTTGAGGATCGGTTGAAAACGAAAAGGTAAGGAACCACATCGTGCAACACTTCAAAAAGACATGTCTGTTTACGCAAACCTATGCGATCGCATGGTTTAACCAAGCTGCGATCGCAAGGTACAAAAAATAGAACAGAACTTCATCCAGATTAACCATGCGATCGCAAGGCTTTCCCTCCTGCGATCGCATGGAAGGACCAAAATATATTCTGCTTAAAATTTAAGCAAGTTGCGATCGCAGTGTAAATTGACCATGCGATTTGTCCTTTTTCGTAATTTCTCATTCATTCGATATTGGTTTCGAGATGCCAAATATACTCTTTAAACATGCAGATAAATCTGAATTTTCTTTCCGGGGGCGTTGCCCCCTCGACCCCTGCGACTTGACCGGGCAGGTCGATCCTCGTTTCCTTGAAGCGGCGAAGTGGCAAACTAATTTGTCTAAATGGATTGGGTCGAGTTTGTATATTTTGGCCAAGTTGACACTTAGTCGATTTCGATATTTTAAACCAATTTCCAACAGGAGCAGGGGTCATAAGGTCACTGACTACCTGCCCATTAGTTTTGCTGAGTAGCTTCTGAATCTCATTAAATGTCTGCCATAACATTACAAAGAAAGGAGAAGCCCATGGAACAAATTAATATGTATTTATTATCAAGAAGTTGATGATTCGCTAATCAGCCGACTAAAAAATGTTACATAAATAGCATCAAAATGAGACAGCTCAAGTGTATTCTCACATCACGTCCAGTTTAAAATAACCTAGTCTCTTTCAAGGCGGAATCAGTTTGGAATGATTTAAACATGTCAAATGCCAGATATAACATATTGTCTAGGGAATTAATAGCGATAATATAAATTTGCAAGCTATTTCATTTCATTCTATGCAATTAGTTATTTCATTTCAGACTATTATTACTTCTCTTAAATATGATAAGAGGCAGAAACAAAGCAGAGGATTTGCAGAAAGTATAATTCGCATAACCAGAATCATTGCAGCAAAAGTACACAACTATTCTAGAACATAGAGCTTATCTAAAGGTCACTATGAACAAAAGGTAAACATACTACTTCATCACTAAATGTAGAGATTTCGAAACACGGAAGGATGAGTTTTCACTTACTTTCCAAGTACTGTCAACATCGGGAAACATATTTGTGTCATGTTGACCACCACCTAAGTTTCACAGATGAGAAAGTAAGATAATTAGTCACCAAGATATAATCTTCATACTGAAAATACCTGGCACTAGGCAAAATACTTTTTAATTGTACTTTTTGCAAGATGAGTAATCATGCTAATTGCTGAATCCACAGCATGTATGATTCTCAATTTAAATGTCATTTTTTCCCACTTTGATTTTTAGGAGAATGATAAGCCTGTTCCGCTCGGCGGAAGTTCTGAAAACCCTCATCGATAGCAGAACATTTGAAGCCATTATGTTAAACATCTATGCTGAATGTTTACTAATCTGTGTACTCATCCTTCTCTTCCTATTTCTATCATTTTCTTTTTCGTCAGTTCTATATGGGGGAAAGAGAAGAAATTAAATTTCTGTGCCGCCAAGTGGTTATCTAACCAAAGTATTTGTTAATCCATTTTCTCTTTGCTTCAAAAATTATATCACCTTTCGTCACCAAGAAGGACTACCTCATCTGATTACTGATGTCACATACACTTCAAAATAATTAAGATAAACACACATTTAGTCAAAGTGGTGAAAGAAATAGTTTCCCTCTAAATATCTAATGTGGTTTCAAACTTCAATTATACCTGAGATAGAGTCAAGTGCTAACAAGTCATAGTCGGAAACAACACCAACCTGCAGCATAAATCTATGGTAAGTGAACATGGACTTGTAAACAAAGTAAATGCTTACCACAAAGAACTAACATTATGATATTCCAAAATTTAATAAATGAAAAAAGAAAAGCATCCAAAAAGGAAACTAAATTGTCAACCTTCCGCGGAGGAATGATCAACAACCAGGCATATATATTAAAATTTCATAAAAAACCTTAAGGCGTCTGTTACTGCTTTAAAGGAGCAATGCCCTTCCCATCTAATAAAACTTAAAAGTTATACAGCCAATTAAGGTAATTCAAATCACAGTACAGAAGATGATCTGACAAGCCAGAAAGTAGACCAAGTTCTTTTATGAGTAGAGGACTGAAGTTGCAAATTACAAGATTACTGTAACAGGAAACTGCTAGAATACAACAAAGCAGAAATAAATTTTAAGAGAAAGAAATTAGCAATAGCATCCCAGCTCACTTTCTCTTCCCCATTCATCCAGTCTGTGAAAGTCAACACTTCAAAAAATTGCTACTTTTACCTCCTGCATAAGTAGGCCTTTTAATTATGAAACTAATTCTTATTTCACCATTTTTCAACTTCGTTTTAACCAAGTTATAAGTATCAAAAGAGAAATAGCTTATCAACTGAAAGCACACTAGCAGTATATAAGATTATCCAATGACACAGTGGTCCAACCAAGAAACCGGCTTCATGGATCTCAAGTTCACAAAGACATATAGATAAGAGTCTCAAGGCATCTCATTTCTTTACTTCATGAAACAAGAAGATATTTACTAACTCAAGTTTCCGTTAACAAGTCCATCAGAAAAGTGAACTTTTCTAATTCTACCACATAGTCAAACGATCACATTTATCACAATATCTTGCTTCTATGCACACCGTTCTCTTTGACTAATTGGACAGAGAGTTCTTAACCAGGTTAAATATCCCAGTAGCTACTGAACTTTCCACAATGTTTCTCAATTGCCATTGAATTTTAACAAATTTCCGAGTAGTCACTAAACTTTCCCAAGTGTTTCTCATTTGTTGTGAATTTATAAGTTTTTCAAGTTGCCATTGAAGTTACAAAAATATTATTCCATTTGTCACTCACCTTCTTAAAAGTTAACGGACTTGATGACATAGCAGTCGAAATGACAAATGGGATAATATTTTGGTAACTTCATCAAGTCCGTTAACTTTTAAAACAGCGAGTGACGGATGGGATAACATTTTGGTAAGTTGAGCAGCAACTCGAAATTTTTTTAAAGTTGAATGACAACTAGGAACATTTGAGAAAGTTCAACGACAACTCGAAAAACTTCTAAGGTCTAGTTGGGAATTTTAGAGTACCATTTATAAGGATTTTTAAAGTACCGGTTTTGAGCATTTATGAGGAGAGCAGTTTTGGATAGTTTTTAGTAGCGATTTTTGAAACAGTTCAATCCATGTTTGGAAGTTTATTATCCAAATAGATTCTAAAAATTTTAAAAAAAAATCAAATTAAATATATGCACATATATATATTTTATATATCCACCTATCATTGAAAATATAAAATTAAATTTATGTTCTTGCATATGTTTTTTTTCTTTTGCATATTCTTTTATTTTTACAAATATTAACTTTAGAGTAGTTTTGAAAATAATTGTTTGAGAGAGGATAAAATTTTAAAGAACGGTGAAAAACAACGGATTTGGGAGTTGGGCGATACTCTAATTTACATTACACGGTTTTGAATGGTTTTAGTGATGCTCCAAAAAACTAAAAAACTAACAAGTACTAGTTTTTCCAACTCTTCATAGACGGTACTATCCAAAACCGGTGGAAAAAAAACTTCCAAGCAAGCCCCTAAAGTTCAATGGCAAATGGAAACATCTGGGAAAGTTTAGTGGCAATTGGGATATTTAACCGGTTGTTTAACCCATGAACATAGCAAAACAAAATTTCACCTCTGATTCAGAACATGCCTATGCCCAAGACCAGCTGTAAATTCACATAGGCTAATCTGGTAATGATGCGTGCAGCTTTTCTAGTAGTGGAAAAGCCATATTATACAGAAAGCGGACAGAAGAAAATAGAGACGTTACCAACTTCCAGTCATCATCAATCACAGGAAATCCTGTTATTCTTTTCTCGACTAGCATCTCCAATGCTGTACATAAGCAAGAAAGGCTGATGAATGAAAAAAGTGAACTAGTAAACACATATTCAGAACAAGGGTAAGAGATACCTTCATCAACAGTAGTTGAAGGTTTTACAACATGCAAATCCTCTTTTCTCGTCATAAAATCACCAACAGCATACATCCCTTCTTGTGGCTGCAAATTGGAACACAGAATTATAAATATAGATTCAACCAACACAGACACCATTAAGCAAGGGTGAAGATGACCATATTTACATTTTCATTGGGAAATAGGAAATCAATCATATCTTCTCTTAAATGCGTGTAGTTTTATCATTTGGTCCTGTCCGCTTTCAGGACTTCGACACAATCAGCAACGAGTTTACTAATAGAGTCAGCAATATGGATACTTACCTTACATTCTGTGCTACCAAGGACCTCTTTGTTAATAAAGCTGAGATTTCAAATTGCCCCATAGCTTGCTTAAATTAGCTCAAACTTCAATTAACGCAATCGGTTCGATCCTGCAAGAGTTCAATCAAGAAAATCTTTCAAGTATTCAGCTATTCTCAGCTCCACTCATTTGCATCCCTATGAAGATACTATTTTTCCCAATTCTAAAAGCCAAGTGAGTGCCCCATGCCATTAGCATTTCAGGATAATTGAGCTCCAAATAGAGTCAATAGTCTGAATCTTCAAGCAGAGGCTCTAAGAAAAGTAAAATTGATAGATTTGAAGAATAAAAACACTTATACATCAAAAAAGATGATCGATTCTTCAGGGACTGTTGTGAAATCGTGTCTCTCAAACCCAATTAAAAGCGCGCCTCTTTCCTTCAGCATTGGTTGTGTCGTGGCAGTGTGTGATTGCCCCATCAGTTGAGTAAAGGATTGTGCTTTCTTTAGATCAATATCAACCATTGGATTTAATCCAATGGCTGTAATTGATTAAGAAGATGAATACACCCCACCTCTCTGTATTGGGAATCTCATACGGTTAGTTTGGCTGAGTTTGTTTCTCTCTCTCCATCTGAAATCTCTCTGTCTGGCTTCATCTCCTTCTGGTTCTTCTCTGGTTCTTCTCCGTTTTTCCTTTTCTTTTTCTTAGGGAATAAACAGTAAGGTTGTTGGCTTAAGAGCCGGAGAGTTGAGTGAACGATAATAGTGGTTTATCCGGGTGCATTTCGTGAAACGGAAGGTGAACAGTAAATCTTGGTTTGGAGGTTAAATCTGCTGAAGGAGGGTGTGGCTTTTGGGTAGATTGGTTAGGTTATTCTGATGATATGGGGAAACCGGTGCCTATTCTTGGTAAGGCAGAATGCAATGTTCTATAGTGGTTCGTTAACCTGAGTCTTAACTTCATCTGTTGGCTGAAGTGACTACAAGAAGATATGATTAGATTATTCTATACTGTATAGATTTTTCATATGCTGTAGTTTTTTGAGGTTGTAATCTTAACAAATTGGTATCAGAGCCGTTCTCTGAAGTTTTTGGGTTGTGGTCTAGGGTTTGCGATGACATATCTATCAAGATGATGATAGATTTGTCAGATCGCGTATAAACCTTACATTGAGGAACTTGATTCCTAGTTTCTTCTACATTCTATTTTCCTGTGGTGACATAATTTCTAGTATTCTGAAAACTCATAACAAATACTGAAGAACTTAGTGTATTGTTTTGACAACAATTTCTGGTAAGGTTTTTCTGACTGTTGAATATCCTGATTAGTGACTAACTGAAAAACCCTAATGTTTGACCTGAATGTTAATTTCATCACTCTTGTCTGTATAACTTGTATTATGTGAATTTCTTGAGTCTTGCTTAACCAATTCTTGAAGTATATGATTCAGTGAGTATTAGGACCTGTTAGGATATATTGAGTTTCTTTGAATATATATCTGTTTGTGCGCTATTTGCCATTTGCTAAAACCATCATTTGTTCCCTGCATTTTACTAAAAAGAATTAGTAAATGCAGTCTAGAGAAATCACTCCTTTTTTAGAATCCGGTATGGGTTCGAGGGTCGAATTGTCAATATTCGATGGAAAGGGTGATTACTCTATCTGGAAACAAAAGATGAGAGCCATTCTGGTTCAACAAAAAGTGGCTAAAGCTCTTGATAACCCAGAAGATTATCCTGATGAATTAAAGGAAAAACCTACTGAAATTGTGGATATGAATGAGATAGCATATAGTTGTATCATACTGCATTTGTATAATAACATTGTGAGACAAGTTGATGATTCAAAAACTGCAAGAGAATTGTGGTCTGCTTTAGATGCCTTATTTTTGACAAAAACTTTGCCTAACAAAATCTACCTCCTTGAAAAACCGTTTAGTTTTAAAATAGACACAAGTAAGGATCTGGAACTAAATCTATCTGATTTTAGTATAATTGTTAAAAGTCTGTCCCACAATGGGAAAACCTTTACTGATGAAGATCTTGCTGTGATTTTGCTGAATTTTCTATCTGACTCTTATAAAGATGTGAAAAATACTTTTAAGTACTCTAGAGATACTTTGACTCAAACAATTGTTATAGATGCTCTTAGGTCTAGAGATCCTGAGGTCAAGAAAGAGTTCGGGGGAGGGACTAGGGAGGAAAGTCATTTTTTTAGGGGAAGGTCTGAGAAAAGAGAGGGTAACAACAACTTTAAGAAGGCTAAGAGCAAATCTAAAGGTAGGTCTAAATCCAGAGATAAAAGTAACAAGAAATGATACCACTGTGGTAAACTAGGTCATTTTAAGAGAGATTGTTATGATTTTAAGAGGAAACAGAAAGACCAATCTGTATGAAACAGAAAGACCAATCTGTAGAACATCAGAACAATGCTGCTCTTGAAAATGAATTGGATAGCTTGCATGTTATGAATGTGTCTGAGAACAATCACAGCCAATAGTGGATTCTTGACTCTGGTTGTACTTTCCATATGAGTCATATGAAATCTTGGTTCAATAACTATAAGGATATTGAACCAAGAAAGGTGTATATGGGGGACAACAACTCTCAGGTTGTTGAGGGTGTTGGGGATATTTCCATTAGAATGCATGATGGGATGACTAGAACCATTCATAATGTGAGATATGTTCCTAACCTTAAGAGAAATCTTATAGCTTTAGGGGTCTTAGAAGATGAAGGTTATTGGTTTAAGTCTGAGGGCAATGTCTTGAAAATTGGGAAGGGTTCTCTGGTAGTGATGAAAGGACCAAAGAAAAGTGGTATGTACTACCTTCAGGGTGAAGCCCTTTTGGCAAATAGCTCTGACTCTCTTTCTGTTAATGAGAATAGGACAGAGCTTTGGCATAAGAGGCTAGGGCATATGGGAAATAAAGGCTTAAAGTTTCTGAATGATCAGCAACTTTTAGGAAAAGATCAGATTTCTACCCTCTCTTTTTGTGAAACTTGTGTCTTAGGAAAGTCCCATAGACTTAGCTTTGGTAAGGGGTCTCACAATTCTCTTAAGCCTTTAGCTTATATCTATGCTGATCTGTGGGGACCTTAAAGGCACCCCACTCATGGAGGCAACAGGTATTTCCTCTCTTTGGTAGATGATTACAGTAGGAAACTTTGGATCTTTTTGCTGAAAACTAAAGATGAAGCCTTTAAAATTTTTAAAAGTTGGCTAACTTTAGTTGAAAACCAAAAAGAAACCAAGGTTAAGACCTTAAGGACTGACAATGGCCTTGAATTCTATAATCAAGAATTTGACCTTTTCTGTAGAGAAAAATGAATTCAAAGGCATAGAACCATAAGGCACACACCTCAGCAGAATGGGGTTGCAGAAAGATACAATAGAACCATTATGGATAAGGTTAGGTGTATGTTAATTAGTTCTGGTCTTTCTAAAGGTTTTTGGGAGTGAAGCAGCTTGCACTGCTGTTTACCTTATTAACAGATCCCCATCTAGTGCTGTTAACTTCAAAACTCCTGAGGAAATGTTGGGAGGAAAACCCCCTGACCTCTCACATTTAAGGGTTTTTGGGTGTGCTGCTTATGCTCACCAGAATCAAGGAAAATTGTGGGTCTTATAAAATATGTAGATAAAAAATAGATTGTAAATTGTGGGTTCTATGAAATATATGGATAAAAAATATATTTGACTAATATGACCAGTTAAAATTATAATTTAAGCATTTCCAAACATAGACTTAAAGTCGAGCAAGAAATGAAATGGAATTTAGCTGCTAAATGGACCGTAGAAATCAAAGGAGGCATAGGTGAATATCATCAGATAAAGATAAGACGCACGGTTTGAGCACGAATGTCATCTGTCTGAGAGAGAATGATGTAATTAAGGTTTGGAGGGACAGTTCTAATAATAGGGAGTGCTTTGTTATTTGGGGGTTAAGTAAAGACTTAAGAGTCTTATTTTACAATTTATTCAAAATTATGTTTAGGTCGTAGAGTTTTGTTAGTAGTTGGCTTATTTATTTTATTTATACGTCCCACATCAAAGTTTAATAAAGAGAACTATCTATTGGCAACTATAATGACCCCTTGTATATATTAAAAAATAATTAAGAAAATGAGTAGTTGAGCTTTTTAAGAAATAAAGATCAGCTTTAGCTACTGTGTCATTTTTTAATTGAAATAATTTTACTATTGTCTTAAAGTTTATAATTTTCTTTTTTGAAGTTAGTGAAGAGATTTTGTGGTGCTTACGGACTAGGTAAATTTTACCGAACTTTTTAAATTCTAGTATTCTTTTTTTCTTCCTTTCTTTTGCATTCAACATTTTTTCTCCTTTATTATTACTCCAATATCAATATTTTTCGTGAATTTTTTCAAACAAGTGGTATAGAGACAAGTTCGACTTGGGAGTTATTTACTATTATGTATAATAATGTTGGAATATGGTATAAGGTTCTTTGTCTTCGTCGATGATGATGGTGGCCAATGCAAGGTTCAAGGTAGAGAAATTTGATAGTATCAATAATTTGGTATGTGACAATGCAAGGTGTTAGTCTTCCTATATAAGCAGGAGTTAGAAATTGATTTGGATGATTTGGATGAAAACTAGAGAAGATGGGTGATGCAGATTGGAAAAAATCAATCGTCAAGCATGTGGTACAATTCATTAGTTTCTTTTAAAAGATGAAAAATACCACTAAATGAAGAAAACATATGTGAGCAACATGTAGAAAGTCCTCGAGGATAAATTTATGAAAAAAAACATTGGAAATCGACTCTAGTTGAAGAAAAAACTCATTCACTTCCAATACCAATTTGGTACCACTATCAACTATCATATCTATAGGTGTTTTGCCATTGCAGAAGAAGACAGCAGACAATTAACATGATGACATGCATGTACAATTGCCTCAACCCAAAATGCTTTGTCCAACCTAGAATTGGATAGCAAAGTCCGATTCATGCATTTTGCCAAATCGTTCTGTTTTGGTGTACTTTTAACTGTGAAATTTCGTACAACTCCCTCATATTGACTTATCTAAAAAAGCGGATCACTTCTATATTCACCACTTTTGAATGGTGATGTGGGCGGGGGTTTTCGAAGAATATAAATAACCTCTAGTATTTTTCAGATGTGGCGAGCATCTGGAATAACTAGTGAATTACAACTCTATTGCATCCCAATTGGTGCATTGGTATTTGTAGAGTCAATGCTTTTTGTTGGTTGGATTCATTATCATAAAGCGGCCCCAAAATTATCATAGTTTCAAGATGTATAAATACCATTTTTTTTTTGGATCGGATATAATCACCATTTAGCGGGACTAGACTTGGGTCACTTTCTTGGGTCGTTTTATTTTTCTACATGTCTGAGTCCCAATTATTTTTTTCTACACGTTTTATTTTTTTACATGTCTGAGTTCCAATTATCTTTTTCCAATGCAGAAAATTATCTAATACTTTATCTTTAATTTTCGTAACGTACACTTAAACCCTTCTATAGAAGTGCATACCTGCCAATGAAGCTATTCTAGACGGTCCCCAAACATTAGAGTAAACACAATCCAAAATGTTGTTAGTGTGATAGATTGGTGCCAAACACCACTATTGTTTGCTTTTCAAGAATACAATGTTCGCAAAATTCTAACTTGGCTTTTGCACATTCAATAAGCCCTACTTTTGAAATCCTTGCAAAGACTTCTCACCTGTATGTCCTAGCTTGGTGATGTCATGGCCTGCATAGTACAAGTTGTTCATTTTTGTGTCTTTCATCCCTATAAGTGCACCTAATAGGACGTTTATAATTCAATCCTGTGCGGTCACATGAAAGTCTTTATATTTTAAAGCTCCTAATGATATAAGGGTTTTCTTCAAATTCAGAATACACTGAACTTCTGTCAAAAGTCTGGTCGTACTATCTTCGTTCTTCAAACGAATTAAACATATCCCAGTTTTTTACATGTAATATCATTTTCCATGTAAACAACTCTGGCATTTGGTTTTTCAAAGTTCAAAAACTATTCTCTATTGTGAGACATGTGATAAATGCAGCTCGAATCTAATATCCGTTTATCATAATAGGATTTTGATGGTAGGCTAGCTAGTGCAAATTTCGACTTATTGCTTTCACACTTGGCTAGATAAAAATCAGAAGTAGCCTTGCCATTTTATTTCTTTTGCAATTTTGGACAATCTTTCTTTCAATGCCACTTCTCACGACAAAAGAGACATTCATCTTTAGTAGGTTTTCCCTATGTTATTGTATCTTTGTAAAAATTCTAATTTTTGTTTCTGATTTCATGTTTTACAATGCAGTGCATTCATAGTCAAGTTTTATTTTGTCTTTTCCTTAAATGAGAGTGGTGGTGAGGTGAGACGTTCACATTTATCGAAAAGAGAACTCGACGATAAAAAAGTTTTATCCTCATCTTTGAAGGTTTCATCCGAATTCCACAAATTAGCTAACAATTGGTTTCACTGTTTACTATTATGTGAAAAAATCTTAGTCCAATCTGAGGGCGAGAAACCATTTTTCATGAGAGTCAACTCAGGAGTAAAAAGATATCGACTTTGGTGTCCTGATTTGAAATAGATTATTCTAAGCATGTATGCTAATTTTGACGAATTTACTACACTAAAACAAATAACACATGAAGATTCTCAAGAAAAAAACAACAACACTTCGTAGTTAGTAGAGTTTCAGAAAACTTTTATTAGCTTATATCATCAAGAATTAGATAATGATTTTCCAGTGCTAGAAGAAGACGTTGATGACGAGGAGACTATAACCTAATAATCTCTACAATAACAAGAATCAATTACAATTAATAAGGCAAAAAGAGTGATACATATACCTACTCGATTTATTGATATGGTGGCTCATGCACTTCGGTTGTCGTGATGTTCATTCTACTTCGTTAGAAGTTCAAAACATGAGTAGTGGAAGAGAGCAAATAGTACAAAAATGCAGCCTATTCAGAAACCAAAACTGTTTAAAATTGAAGCAAAACTGGTTTTCAGTTATCAGTACTAGAACTGGAACCGAACTAGAATTGGCTGATTCTTGGTTCTAGAGACCAAAACTACTTAAATTTAAGCAAAGCTGAGTCACTTCGGCTTCGTTGGTTCCAGTTCTTTTACTAACCTCTATGCAAGACCCACTTCTTGGTGATCTAAAAACATTGTGTTATTGTATAATTTCTGTTGAAAAATATGTGTCATATTTTTTTTTTTTTTTTATATTGGCTCACTTAATTAATATTACTGATTTTTTATAACAAAAGATGAAGTTAGCGTTTACATTCTGACTGGTCACGTTGCTGTCAGTTCTGACTGACTGAGATGATAAGTATATTATTTTCTAGATCAGTGGACTGCAGATTTTATTCTGTTTACTTGTATAAAACAATATGATCTCGTGAATTTCAAGAACATCCCACTTGTAGGTTAAATGATATTTTTTTATTCTCTTGCATTTGTTTAGGAAAGAAATATTTAAAAATAATCTTGAGTTTCCTAAATACATTGCTTCTACAAATCTAGAATATCCTTTTATATATTATTTCATACTAATTGTCTTATTATTCTTATTGCAGATTTTTAGGTAAGAAGTAATTCATAATTTGATTATTACTTTATCTATAAGTAAGAGCACAAATCAATAAGGAATTAAACTTTGATTTTTATTTATTTATTTATTTTTGTGGTCATGTTCTTCAAGTATTGATTCGACCGAATCTATTGAAGGCAAACAAGACATGGTGTTTAGTTGATTAACTTTCAAAGCCAACGTTTTCTTCAAACTCATTGAAGAATAAAAAATAAATTGGTGCTCAAAGAACAATTCCATATCATGATTAATCTACTTGGCGTGAAGTTAAGAATATGAGTTCTTAATCTAAATGGTGGTTGCGGTCAAGAATTTTTGTTTTTTGTTTTGTTTTGTTATTAATTTGACTATTTTGACCACTCATTTTTTTTAAACTAATTTTAATTAGTGTGTTACACAATTTAATTCTCTAACCATATGTCTGCAAGTTGTAGACTACTATAATTTTTGTTAATTGAGGTGACATTGCACGTATATCATAAATCGAATTATACGTCAATAAGTGTTGAATTATATTTCTTGACTCCTCAAATTAAGGTCATGTTTGGTAGAGTTTTTTCCCAAAAAAATTTATTTTTTTGCCTATAATTTTTGACTTTTCAACCATTTTTAATACTACAAAAAAATTTGAAAAGTCAAAAAGTAACCAAAAAAACCCATTCTTTCCCAAAAAAAACTCTACCGAACAAGCCCTAAGCAAAATACATTTGCATGTAAGTCAGAGCTTATTTGGTGTAGTTTATAAACCAATTTTTTTAATAAAAAATGGTTTATTTGACCAAAAATAGTAAAAAATGTCATGCTATGAAGGCAAATTTTTAATAAAATAAATTATTTTTGGTTGAAAAAATAGTGTATCACCGACCGTAAGGAGTTTTCTTCGTTATGGAAAGAAAAAAGGCTTCTTGTGTCACTACGTCTTTAATTTCTCATTTCAAACGAAACTCTCCCTCAATCCTTTTCCTCAAACGATTATCTCCAAACTCTACTCACCGCCCCAATCCATCATCCTAAAACTATAAATTGAGTTTTCTTCTTTCTTGTTTTTATTTTGGTTAAGATAGTAGATTTTTCTTCCTTTTATTTTCTAAGTTTTTTATTGATATTATTTTTATTGTCAAATTTTTATTTAAGAACACATCATATGATCAGATCAAACCAATTAAATGGTATACTAGTAAACGACACCAAACAAGCTCTCAATAAGTCAATACATTCAGAGCTTTGATTCAGAGTTGAATTTTATTTCTCGGCTCTTCAGTCAATAAGATCAATGCCATGCATGCCCCTGGACAATGTATAGACCACAAGTGCAGTCAAATACGACTGCATTGGTTTTACGTAACGTAACTAGACTTCTTTTAAAAATTGAATAATTTTTTTTTTTTTTTTTGTTAATGAGGTTCTTTTTCTATATAGATATTCTTGGAAAATTCTTGAAGCACTCAATTTCAAGTTCCCCACAAATTCTATCGTGAAAATTCCAGCTTCCCTAAACCAGCCTATATATACACAATCTGTATATATATCTTGCAATATTCAATATCAGTTGTCATCCCATTAATTTATAAGAAACTCCTGAAATCCCATAGTCTATTTGATAATTTGTTGCAATGAGTCAGCTTCATGTTTTCTTCTTTCCATTAATGGCTCATGGCCATATGATTCCAACCCTGGAAATGGCCAAGCTTTTCACTTCCCGGGGTGTGCAGACAAGTATAATTGCCACTCCTGGATTTGTAAAACCAATAGAAAATGCCAGGAATTCAGGATTCAATATTGGGATTCATTTGATAAAATTTCCACCGGAGAAATCTGAATTGCCTGATGGAATCACGAGTCTTGATCAAATATCTTCAGATGATGATATGATTCCCAAGTTCATGAAAGCCCTGGAATTGCTCCAGGAACCTGTTGAAAAACTCCTGGAAGAATTTCGTCCAGATTGTCTTGTTGCAGACATGTTCTTTCCATGGGCTACTGATGCTGCAGCTAAATTTGATATTCCAAGATTGGTTTTCCACGGAACAAGTGGTTTTTCTTTATGTACTTCAGAACACATGAGGATTTACAAGCCTTACAAAAATGTATCGTGTGATACGGAGGAGTTCATTTTGCCTAATCTTCCACATCAGCTCAAGTTTACAAGAACACAGGTGCCTGATTTTGATCGAGAAGAAATTGAAAATGATTTAACAAAGATGTTTACCAAAGTAAAAGAATCAGAGACCAGAAGCTATGGAGTTCTTGTTAACAGTTTCTACGAGCTAGAACCTGATTATGCCAATCATTACCGGAAAGTTTTGAGGAGAAATGCATGGCATATAGGACCTCTTTTGTTATCCAATAAGGGAGGAGAAGATGATAAATCACAAAGAGGAAAAGAATCTGCCATTGATGAACACGAATGCTTGGAATGGCTCAATTCCAAGGAACCAAATTCTGTAGTTTATATCTGTTTTGGAAGTATGGCAACCTTTACTGCAAAACAATTACATGAAATTGCAAAGGGTCTTGAAATTTCAGGCCAGAAATTCATTTGGGTTGTTCGAGAAGGCAAAAACCAAGAGGAAAACGAAAACTGGTTGCCAGAAGGATTCGAGGAAAAAACAAAAGATAAAGGACTGATCATCAAAGGGTGGGCACCACAACTTTTGATTCTTCAAAACAAAGCAATTGGGGGTTTTGTAACACACTGTGGATGGAATTCGACGCTGGAAGGGATTTGTTCGGGGTTGCCTATGGTGACATGGCCAGTTTTTGCAGAGCAGTTTTACAATGAAAAGTTGGTGACAGAAGTTTTGAGAATTGGAGTTTCTGTTGGAAGTAAGCAATGGAAGAGAATGGCGAGTGAAGGCATAGAAAGGGAAGCCATAGCCATGGCGATTCGGCGGATAATGGAAGGAGAAGAAGGTGCAGAAATGAGAAGCCGAGCACAAGAATATAAAGAGAAGGCAAAAATGGCTATTGAAGAAGGTGGATCTTCTTACAACGATTTGAGTGCTTTGTTTCAAGAATTGAGTGCATATCGTCTTCGTGTTACAACTTGAAGTTTTCCAATTCGTCGATCTACCCAATATTGTAGTGAATCATGCACAATAAGCGCAGCTATGATGTGATATGATTTTGTATTTCTCCAAATGATTCGTGTTACAATTATCGTCTTGTGATCACATTTTGTAATCTATTTTATTTTAAAAATTACAAATTGTCTATCAGTTTAAATATCGATATTTCAAAAGTATCATAACTAACTTCTATTAATCAAAGAATAATATAAAAAATGACTAAATTCTTCTTATGAATTTGAGCATAATAAATTACCATAATTCCTCATTTTTTGTTACAGAACTATGCACCAGGAATTTTCTGTACATTTTGTTTATTTCTTTTCTTTTGAAGGAAGATTAAAGAAAGAGAGAGGGTACGTCTCCTCCAGAGTTCAAATAAAAACATATAAATTTGGGTAAATTCCTCCAGGTCCCTATCCTTGTCTAAGTGTGATGTTCGTGTCTCCAATCTTTAGTTTATGCCACCCCACATTCCCAACCTTTTAACATTGTACTCACGATGTCCCAACTTGATGGAAAACGTCTAAATGGATGGTAAAAGGTCATGTGATAAATGACTGATGGGTATACCACCTAGAGATCAAATTAAAGTCCTCGAATTGAGTACCTCGGACAAAAGATGAGCTCCAAAACTTTCTACTTTTTGAAGGAGATAGCGCAATTATACATCATTAAGAACATATATTGTCAAAATGTTCATGGACACACACGACCTATTTATCAAGAAGTTAGATTTCGTGACAAGAAGGCTCTTAAAATCATTTGTTATCTAATTGTAATGGTGCACTCATTTTCAATAATGAGGACGATAATTAAAAAATATACAAGAATACGAGATTTTGAGATCACCAAAGGGTGGGTTCGTGTATGAAGCAAGGGGCTTGGGTCACAGTCAATTGAATGAGGACTTCGAAGAGGTGCAATTATTCAATTCAAATGTGGTGACTTCAAGTAAGTGGACCTCTTTCATTTCCCATTTGTCAAACAAATTGCAATGAGAATATAATCTTGCTACTAACATATAACCTATATCCAAGTACATAATCAATAGCAGGCTAATTATATGCAAATGATTGGGATACCGAATAATATGGGGCTGTGGATGTTTTTTTTAGAGATTTACCACGTTATATCTAGTGTTATTTACTGCTTTAATCGTCATTTCTGTTACATGTCTAGAACTGTGCAAACGTTCACTATAATCTTCTGACGTTCAACAAATTTTCACCAAACTTTAAAAAAAATATTACTACTTACGCTTAATTTCAATAACAAAATTTTCAACTCTCCTTCTGGATTGTTTGTTACGTAAGCTTAAAACTAACAATTTGTAATAGTGAAATTGGTTATTTAGTACATAGCCTAAATTAATTTAGGAACCACAAAGAATCAAAGTCTAAGGTTTATATTACAATTATTAAAAGATTAATGTTAAAGTGTAAATATACCATATTTTCTTCAAAAGTAATTATGATACTGTTGAAATGAAAAATAAAATAAAATACATTTTGTCCATGTCTTAGAACAAACAATGTAAGTTTTTTTCTCTTATTGGAATTAAACACAAATACATTTACTAAACAATGAATTGTATGGTACTTAACAATACAAAAACATAAACTTTTAACTTTTTTTTATTATTAATCCATTTTATTAAACAAAGTATTAAGTGAGTCATAGCAAAGTTGACTTGAAAGTTGAAAGTTGAATCGTGAGTCTCCTCGAACTTATGACTTCAGCCATGCCGAAATCTGATTTGAACTTTAGCATAAAATAATTTGACATGAGTGTTCATGTAAATAATTGGTTCCATTTATTTTGTGTTATTCTTTGAAAGTGGGTCACGCAACGAGAAATTTGGGGTTTTATTAATATTTTAAATGAGTAAATTACGCCTAGTGTTTCGCTACTTTAAATTTATAGCAATTTCATCTTAATTTAATTTAATTATATATGACATCGTTGAACTTTTCAGTAATTCACTCGTATTGTTGTTTTCGACAATTTGTGGGTAACTTAAATAAATTAACGGACCTTTGGAAGAATTGCAGTTGAGATCTTTAACTTTTTCAAAAGAGCAATAAAATCTTGAACATTTTTTTTTTTACAGTTCTTCACTTAAAATAATAAAAATTGTGTTGCCCAAAACTTTTAATCTTAGCACCTACGTCCCTAATTATTTGTGCACCTATGAGATCTTCTCACTGATTTCGCGCAACCAGAGAGATTTTTCCACCCGATTTCCGACCCAAACCCCACAAGTTTGGTCCAAAACCAGAGGGAATAAATCTCTCCCAAGTGGTGCAGGTCAGGCGGGGTTGGGGAATAAGAAGATCTCTTCCTTTCTTTCTTTTTTCAATTTTTGTTTATTTTCTTTTATTTTTTCGAATGATTGAATGTGAAGAAACTATTTTGTCTTTGTTATATTGGTCAAATTTAAGTCATTGACTTAACTTTTGGCCAACTAACGGTCCTTCGGAAGAAATTCATCCACATTCTAGATGTCCTTCTAGCACACAAATATTGAGAGACGTATGTGTCAAGATTAGAATGTTTGGAAGTTGACGATATATTTTTTATTATTTTTTCATATTTCGATTCATAAACCCTACAATATATTTTTTAAGTAGAGCAGGTAAGACGAAATTGATTTGCTAAACATTTTGTTCTAGTGCCCAATATTAGGTTCATTTTTGCTTTTTATAGTGATTTGGATACTGAATATTAATTCCCAATATTTTAGAAGTTAGAATTCTTCAAGTCAATCTGTTGTTTATATTCATGGCCAGTTGTTAACAATTTGGTATGATATGAAATCTAAGGATTAATCACCACTCAGACAGAGTGTTATATTCACTGCTAAACAATTGTCAAGACGGATTTGTATATACTTTGTCCTTTTGTATGTAGTGATTTTGTAGAAAGAAGAAGTTTACATTTGGATATTTCAAGGTATCTTTGGAAGATTATATTGTCGTTTTATTTTTGTCTCGTGTGTGTTTTTGATTAAATTTACTTTGCCGAAGAGAACAAGCAAGTACAAATGGTGTCGTGCTTCCCCTCAATGCCTAAGAAGCTGGCTATGGTGGAGCCTCATTGTTTGCACTTGGTTTGCATCTTTCACATGTAAATGCTGCTCCCCAACAAGTTTGGATCAAAGATAGAAATGACTTTGTTAGAGAGAGATTGAGAAAGAAATATGGCAACGGAATAGATATGATGTGCTGCCGTACTGAGAGCATGATTGGCTAAGCTTGAAAAGTTTATCCAAAGATGTCGGCAAATTTTCAATGACTCCCCAAGCCATGACCTATTTGATCCTTCAGCTGTGTGGACATCAAAATCTTCACTTTCATGAGCAGGAGCTGGAGTTTAGGAATCGGGTATAGGTGCTGTCCATCTGTTACCTACTTTTACTCATTTCTTCGGTATACCTCAATACAAGACAAGCACAGGAAAGGATATTCAATCCACTAGTGCAAGTGAAGGAATTACCTCTTCTGAACCGGAACAGGAAAGAGCTCATAGTGGAATTTATCCATCAACCCGTAAATAAGTCCACCCTTACCTCTACCTCAGTATCAGGATAATTCGTAATCTCCGCTTCGGCATCACAGGAATAAAAAGTTATTTTAGTGTTTCAAAAACATAATAAAGATTTTGAAATTATATCAGCGCGTATCGCTTGATGTTAAATTTGTTTATTATAATACCAAACTTCCACTCTCTTAATTAAATTAAATTTTCGTGTGTGATCCCTCATTCATGTCTCTTAACTTGCAGACTCTGCATGTTACAGGTTGATTTTTGGGGGCAATTCAGCAACTAACCCCTCAATACGTTACCAGTAGAAACTGTGATTGTTGCATTTTACATCAATCCTGTTTCAAAGAGTTGAATGCAAAGAGGTTGGGGCAAGTTTATGAACGACTCTTCAAATAATCAATTCTTGATACATCTCCAAGATAGCTGATCATTTATTAATCTATGTGGATTCACACTATATGCATTTGTCCCAATAATTCTTAGGAGTCGAAATGAATGTTAATATTTGTCCCCATGTTTCATCTGCTTTATCATTTAAGCTTTTGATAACTTGTTACTGTTTGTCCTACAAATTTTACATGAATATAGTCTTGTGATTAGCGTATTTATTATTCAAACTATTTGAATCTCTTTTCTGGTGTTGGATAAATCATTCATCCTTAGTGAAGATCCTACGAGTATAAAGGCGCGCATTTACTCTAAATTTTGCTAAAGTAAGTCATTTAGTTTTTTTCTGTGAGGAAGTGAATATCTAAGTTGAATGATCTTGTGATTAGTGTATTTGTTATTGAAGCTATTTGAATTTCCTTTTGTGGCGGTGGATATGTCATGCATTCTTAGTGATGATCTTACAAGTTTAAAGATGAGTAATCTTAGTTTCGCTAAAATAAATTATTTAGTTTTTTTTTCGAGGAAATGAATATATGTGTTTTTGGAGATAGATGTGTCAATATTTCTTTATACAAGTGCTTAATGAGACCACTTTATGTAGGATGGAAATGAAGTAAATTTTATATTTATAAAAAAGATCGCAACTCAATACTTATTGTGTTAGACAATAAGTTGATTTGAACGCTATTGCATTTTTGTTTGATGACGGCCCTTTCCACGCAGAGCAGACTCGTGATGATTTAATTTCTTTGTTTCTTCTTCATGTTTCTTTCTTGCTCATTAATCCAAAGAAAATTTATAACTTATGAATCTATTCTTTATAGAAAATAGAGGACGCTGATGAGATTGATGCAATGCTACGCCAAACTCAAGGCTCTGCTCCTTAATTAGTTAACGATGAACGCTAAGCTGTGTGGAATTGTTATATTTACCTTTCTACTAGACTTATTATGTTAATGCTATTGTTCTTAAGATTTTGTTTTACTAGTCTATTAGTTTTGAGAATCCTATTATGAAGTCGTTCAAAAAAATTCGGTTAATTAATTTGTGCTAATTAGTTGAATTGAGATTGACTATTTCGTAGTTTTTTATGTTTTTCTTTGTGTTGTCTATAGACATATTTTTTAACATTTAATGCAACATAATTATAGCTTCTCATGTAATATGTAACATAATGAAACTTTAATGATATGAAACGTCATGTAACATATTGCAAAATTCACATAGCAATATTTTGTGACATAGTATATTTCAAATATGTAACAAAGTGCAAAATTCACACATCGTCGAATTAATATTACATGTTACATCATACATGTAATATTCACCACAAGTGAAATTTTGATTTTGAGAGATGATGATAACAATAACAAACATAACGTCTATACATACAAATGTTACAATCGAAATCTCGAACTATAAACAGATTTTGTAACAGCAAGTGCAACATAATTATAACATCAAATTTAACACAATCAAAGTCTAGTTATATTTGACGTCGTGTAGCAGATTGCATTGTACTATTCTGTTACACAATAGATTTATGTTACAATGTTACAACCATGTTACCAATCGAAATTGAAAAAATAGTTTCAACTCCAAACTCAACCTCAGCAAAATTACCACAATACACCAAAATCAAAATTTGCAATAATAACAAAAGAAAATTAGAATTAAAACTAACCCACCCACATTTACAGAAATCGGTTTTTTTTTTTTCTTTTTTTTTCTAAATCCTTTCATTTTAGTCATCATCTCTCTTGTTTGCAGGAGAGAGAATTAGAAATATTTTAAATAAAGTAAAATAATCTAATCATTTGATTTGATAATTTGGAGATAAATCTGATTTTGATTTATCCGTCAAATATGGAATTGCAATGAATTAGGCAATTGCGTTTTAGGAATATGTTGCATGGATAAAGGTAATAAAAATAGGAATATGTTGCATGGATGGAAAAAGGTAATAAAAAATATTATTAATTATATATTCTATTAAATTTAAGTTTCAAATCCCAGTATATTTATATAATAAACAAGATGTAACAGTTTTGGGAAAAGATTACTATCATTTATGGGTTTAATGGGTTTAATGGTGTAAATTTCCCTCCAAAAAATGCTCTCTATAAATAGATTCTCTTAGAAATACTCTAACAAAGCAAATTCAATTTAAAAAATACATATTATAAATACTTCAATCACTATAGATGCTTGACAATATAATCAACGTCAAATGTGCCATAGTAATCATGTATTTCAAATCAAATGCCTAGGAAAATAGACTTACTGTACCGAGAAACACAAAATCCAACGTCTACAATCAAAACTGAACTAGGAACAAACCTCCACAACAAGTTGAATAATAAGAGAGTAAAATTAGACATTCAGAAAGGAAGAAAAAAAATAGAGGCTCACTAAACTCGCATTTACTATACGGGCGCCTGCGGGACGGGGCCAGTAAACTTTCATGGGGACGGGGACAGATCTCCAATACCCCAGCTAGAATGTCTAGATTCTAACAAATGCCAAATAAGTACACATATGACGTCTAAATTTATAGGCACAAGCCTGCATAAGAATAAAGTTCCCAATCATGGGGCCTTCTAAATAGCTTATATCCAAATATTAATGTGATTGCCTGCTTGTGAGAGAATTCACTGAATAATTTCACCATATATGCTATAATCGGCCCAACGGAGAAGCTGAACCATAAACATTTGTTGAAATTGATTTGCTTCCATGATATTAAATCCTTCATGAATTTACAATATGTCATTAGCACGCTTTATCTGAAGTGCAGCTCTAACAACATTTCCCCGGGTTATAATGCCAACCTTTCACATAGTAGTAAACATAGACCAGTAAGAAACTACTTGCTGCTGATAAATGTAAGCAAATCCAAGTAAAGAACAAGGAATAGAATCACATTACCAGTTTTCCATCACCATCTACAACTGGTAGTCGACGGTACTTGGTTTTAAGCAATAATCTAAATCAAAAGAATCAGATTTTTGTATTTAGTCTCCCAATTCTTACAGGAAAGAATTTTTCAGCTGAAGACTTAATATTGTTTTCTGTGGCTAAGGAACATAACCAGGAAAGAACAGAAAAATAAAAGAAAAAGAAAACTAGTACCTCGCAGCATCCTCCAGGTTTGAGTTCTCACGAACTACAAGAGGAGCAGGGGTCATAAGGTCACTGACTACCTGCCCATTAGTTTTGCTGAGTAGCTTCTGAATCTCATTAAATGTCTGCCATAACATTACAAAGAAAGGAGAAGCCCATGGAACAAATTAATATGTATTTATTATCAAGAAGTTGATGATTCGCTAATCAGCCGACTAAAAAATGTTACATAAATAGCATCAAAATGGGACAGCTCAAGTGTATTCTCACATCACATCCAGTTTAAAATAACCTAGTCTCTTTCAGGGCGGAATCAGTTTGGAATGATTTAAACATGTCAAATGCCAGATATAACATATTGTCTAGGGAATTGATAGCGATAATATAAATTGCAAGCTATTTC
This sequence comes from Forsythia suspensa, assembly GCA_023638005.1. Classification (NCBI taxonomy): domain Eukaryota; kingdom Viridiplantae; phylum Streptophyta; class Magnoliopsida; order Lamiales; family Oleaceae; genus Forsythia; species Forsythia suspensa. Next base: position 28,911,095 of record CM042670.1, on the reverse strand, counting down.
ATTTCATTCTATGCAATTAGTTATTTCATTTCAGACTATTATTACTTCTCTTAAATATGATAAAAGGCAGAAACAAAGCAGAGGATTTGCAGAAAGTATAATTCGCATAACCAGAATCATTGCAGCAAAAGTACACAACTATTCTAGAACATAGAGCTTATGTAAAGGTCACTATGAACTAAAGGTAAACATACTACTTCATCACTAAATGTAGAGATTTCGAAACATGGAAGGATGATTCACTTACTTTCCAAGTACTGTCAACATCGGGAAACATATTTGTGTCATGTTGACCACCACCTAAGTTTCACAGATGAGAAAGTAAGATAATTAGTCACCAAGATATAATCTTCATACTGAAAATACCTGGCACTAGGCAAAATACTTTTTAATTGTACTTTTTGCAAGATGAGTAATCATGCTAATTGCTGAATCCACAGCATGTATGATTCTCAATTTAAATGTCATTTTTTCCCACTTTGATTTTTAGGAGAATGATAAGCCTGTTCCGCTCGGCGGAAGTTCTGAAAACCCTCATCGATAGCAGAACATTTGAAGCCATTATGTTAAACATCTATGCTGAATGTTTACTAATCTGTGTACTCATCGTTCTCTTCCTATTTCTAGCATTTTCATTTTTGTCAGTTCTATATGGGGGAAAGAGAAGAAATTAAATTTCTGTGCGGCCAAGTGGTTATCTAACCAAAGTATTTGTTAATCCATTTTCTCTTTGCTTCAAAAATTATATCACCTTTCGTCACCAAGAAGGACTACATCATCTGATTACTGATGTCACATACACTTCAAAATAATTAAGATAAAAACACATTTAGTCAAAGTGGTGGAAGAAATAGTTTCCCTCTAAATATCTAATGTGGTTTGAAACTTCATATTATACCTGAGATGGAGTCAAGTGCTAACAAGTCATAGTCGGAAACAACACCAACCTGCAGCATAAATCTATGGTAAGTGAACATGGACTTGTAAACAAAGTAAATGCTTACCACAAAGAACTAACATTATGATATTCCAAAATTTAATAAATGAAAAAAGAAAAGCATCCAAAAAGGAAACTAAATTGTCAACCTTCCGCGGAGGAATGATCAACAACCAGGCATATATATTAAAATTTCATAAAAAACCTTAAGGCAGACGTTACTGCTTTAAAGGAGCAATGCCCTTCCCATCTAATAAAACTTAAAAGTTATACAAACAATTAAGGTAATTCAAATCACAGTACAGAAGATGATCTGACAAGCCTGAAAGTAGACCAAGTTCTTTTATGAGTAGAGGACTGAAGTTGCAAATTACAAGATTACTGTAACAGGAAACTGCTAGAATACAACAAAGCAGAAATAAATTTTAAGAGAAAGAAATTAGCAATAGTATCCCAGCTCACTTTCTCTTCCCCATTCATCCAGTCTGTGAAAGTCAACACTTCAAAAAATTGCTACTTTTACCTCCTGCATAAGTAGGCCTTTTAATTATGAAACTAATTCTTATTTCACCATTTTTCAACTTCGTTTTAACCAAGTTATAAGTATCAAAAGAGAAATAGCTTATCAACTGAAAGCACACTAGCAGTATTTAAGATTATCCAATGGCACAGTGGTCCAACCAAGAAACCGGCTTCATGGATCTCAAGTTCACAAAGACATATAGATAAGAGTCTCAAGGCATCTCATTTCTTTACTTCATGGAACAAGAAGATATTTACTAACTCAAGTTTCCGTTAACAAGTCCATCAGAAAAGTGGACTTTTCTAATTCTACCACTTAGTCAAACGATCACATTTATCACAATATCTTGCTTCTGTGCACACCGTTCTCTTTGACTAATTGGACAGAGAGTTCTTAACTGGGTTAAATATCCCAGTAGCTACTGAACTTTCCTCAATGATTCTCAATTGCCATTGAATTTTAAAAAATTTCCGAGTAGTCACTAAACTTTCCCAAGTGTTTCTCATTTGTTGTGAATTTATAAGTTTTTCAAGTTGCCATTGAAGTTACAAAAATATTATTCCATTTGTCACTCACCTTCTTATAAGTTAACGGACTTGATGACATGGTAGTCAAAATGACAAATGGGATAATATTTTGGTAACTTCATCAAGTCCGTTAATTTTTAAAACAGCGAGTGACGGATGGGATAACATTTTGGTAAGTTGAGCAGCAACTCGAAATTTTTTTAAAGTTGAACTAGGAACATTTGAGAAGTTCAACGACAACTCCAAAAACTTCTAAGGTCTGTTTGGGAATTTTAGAGTACCATTTATAAGGATTTTTAAAAGTATCGCCAGTTTTGAGCGTTTATGAGGAGAGCGATTTTGGATAGTTTTTAGTAGCGATTTTTGAAACGGTTCAATCTATGCTTGGAAGTTTATTATCCAGCGGTTCTAAAAGTTTTTAAAAAAAATCAAATTAAATATATGTCCATATATATATATATATATATATATATTTTATATATCCACCTATCATTGAAAATATAAAATTAAATTTATGTTCTTGCATATGTTTTTTTTTCTTTTGCATATTCTTTCATTTTTACAAATATTAACTTTAGGGTAGTTTTGAAAATAATTGCTTGAGAGAGGATAAAATTGTAAGAAATTTTAAAGAACGGTAAAAAACAATGGATTTGGGAGTTGGGAGATACTCTAATTTATACTACACTGGTTTTGGATTGTTTTTAGTGATGCTCCAAAAAACTAAAAAACTAACAAGTATTAGTTTTTCCAACTCTTCATAGACGGTACTACCCAAAACCGGTGGAAAAAAAATTCCCAAGCAAGCCCCTAAAGTTCAATGGCAAATGGAAACATCTGGGAAAGTTTAGTGGCAATTGGGATATTTAACCAGTTGTTTAACCCATGAACATAGCAAAACAAAATTTCACCTCTGATTCTGAACATGCCTATGCCCAAGAGGTTAGCTGTAAATTCACATAGGCTAATCTGGTAATGATGCGTGCAGCTTTTCTAGTAGTGGAAAAGCCATATTATACAGAAAGCGGACAGAAGAAAATAGAGACGTTACCAACTTCCAGTCATCATCAATCACAGGAAATCCTTTTATTCTTTCTCGACTAGCATCTCCAATGCTGTACATAAGCAAGAAAGGCTGATGAATGAAAAAAGTGAACTAGTAAACACATATTCATGTTAAGAAATTGGACGTGATAGATCCGAACCGCAACTAAAGTAGAATTGAGAAAATAAAGATAAGAATAGACACAAGGAATTTAACGTGGAAAACTCCCAATTAATTTTGGGATAAAAACCACGGGCAAGAGTAGAAGGATTTAACTATAGTAGAAGAATTACAATCTTCTCTCTAAATACAAGGAGATAACAATGACCAACCTCTCTTGTAATAGGAGAAACACACTCTCTTCTAGGAAGGAAAGAACACAATTTACATGTTTAGGAGAAACCTAACTTTTCCTCTCTAAACCCTTTCTCTCTTCTTTCTAGAATGAGCTTACAAAACTTATGAACTCTTCACTTATTTATAGAGTTCATTTCTTCACCTCTAAGAAAACTTAGCCGCCTTTGAAATAGTCAAAGTTGTGTTCAAATCAAACTTAAACTCTTCAAAGTACTAGTGTAACTTAAACTCTTCAAAGTACTAGTGTTTGAATTGAACTTAAACTCTTAAGGTTGTAGAATTCAAATTGAATTCAAACTCTTACCAAGTCAAAGACTTAACCATTAAGTTACTTTGACTATTCAAAGTAAAAGCAAAATGGAATTTTGCTTCTTCACATTCTCCCACTCAAAATCACATTTGGTAGTCATTCATTCCTTTGCACTCTTGCTACTTCATGCTGCTTACGTCTCTGCTAAGCCAAAACAGGATCTACACCATACAAACTTATCAGTGTTGATTGGCTTTGTCATAATATCTGCAAGGTTCTCACTGGTGTGAATTTTTTGCATATCCACACTACCATCTTCCACTACTTCTCGTACAAAATGATATTGTACACCAATATGCTTTGTCCTGGAATGAAAAGCTGGATTCCTTGCGATATGCAAGGCACTCTGACTATCACAAAACAATTGAATTTTCTCTTGTTTGTGCCCAAGCTCCTCCAATAGCCTTCGAATCCAAACCGCCTCCTTGCAAGCTTGTGTAGCTGCCATGTATTCTCGCCCTGTCAGAGACAAGGCCACAACGATTCTGATTTTGAAACCCGACTTACGACTCCTCCGCAAGTGTAAACACATAGCCTGTAGTGGATTTTCTTTTATCAAGATCACCTGCAAAATTTGAATCAACATATCCTCTGACAATTATATCTGGTCCTCCATAATATAATGCAGCATCTGAGGTTCCTCTGATGTATCTCAGAATCCTCTTTACTATATCCCAATGCTCTCTACCAGGATTCGCCATATACCGACTAACTGCTCCCACTGCTTGTGCAATGTCTGGTTTTGTACATATCATGGCAAACATTAAACTTCCCACTGTTGATGCATACGGTACTCAAGACATCTCCATCCTCTCTGCTTCATTACTAGGGCACATACTTGAGGATAACTTGAAATTAACAGGAAGTGGGGTAGAAATTAGCTTACAATCTTGCATGTTAAAGCGTCGCAAGATTTTCTTTAAGTAATTCTTCTAAGAGAGCCAGATCTTCCTGTTATTCTTGTCTCGGTGAATTTGCATTCCTAGAATCTTGTTTGCTGGTCCCAAATCCTTCATATCAAACTCCCTAGCCAATTGTGCCTTTAATTTTTGGACTTGATCATTGTTGGGGCTTGCTACCAATATGTCATCCGCGTACAATAACAAGATAATGTAATCATTATCACCATCAAATCTCTTGTAGTACACACAATGGTCTGAACTGAGTCTATTGTACCCAAGGCTAATAATGAAAGAATCAAATCTCTCATACCAACACCTTGACGCCTGCTTAAGACCGTACAGAGATTTGTTCAACCTGCAAACCAAGTTCTCCTCGCCTTTTTCAGCAAAACCTTCTGGTTGGAGCATATAAATCTCTTCTTCAAGTTCTCTATGAAGAAATGTAGTTTTAACATCTAACTGCTCCAGATGTAAATCAAACGTAGCACACATAGCTAGGACTACTCATTTGTTGTAAGTCGAACCAAGGAAAGAATATTTCATTATAGTCAATACCTTCTTTCTAAGCATATCCTTTTATCACAGGCCAGCGCGATATCGTTCTACTTGATCATTGCTATCTCGTTTGATCTTGTAGACCCATTTATTACCAATAGCTTTTCTTCCATGTGGTAATGGTACTAGCTGCCATGTCTTATTTTTTTAGAGGGCTTCAATCTCTTCTTGCATTCTTTGTCATCCATAGAGTTTGCATTTGAGTCATTTACGACTTCATGGAAAGTTGATGGCTCTCCATCCTCCGTTAGAAGACGATATGCAATATTGCTCTCAGATCATACTCAAAGTGCTAAAGTGGTGCTCTTCTCTCTCACGAGTTGACCGACGAACTTCTGGTGCCTCGGACTCGACATGACCTTGTACCTCGTGCTCGGTGCTACTTCAGAAGAAACTAAATCTTCATTTATTGGACCATTCTCTACCTGCACAATTGTAGTCTCTGGCCTCTCTTTTGTCGTGCTATCATTTTCATCTGTTCTTTTTCTTTGTAGTTGATTATCTACAAAGACAACATCCCCGCTAATGATAACCCGTGAGCGGTGGGATCCCACAGGCGATACCCCTTCACACCGTCAGCATATCCCAAGATTATACACCTCCTGGATTTCGGATCTAACTTTGTTCTTTCTTGGGTATTGTACATTATGTACACAGGACATCCAAATGAATGTAAACGGGAATAATCAGCTGGCTTCCCAGTCCACATCTCCATCGGCGTCTTCAATTCAATTGTTGTTGATGGATAGCGATTTATCACATAACAAGCAGTTTTAGCTGCTTCTGCCCAAAATGAATTGGGTAGATCGGCCGTTCTCAACATAGCTCTTATCTTTTCTATAAGAGTCATGTTCATCCGCTCCGTCACTCCATTTTGTTGAGGAGTGTATGCGACTGTGAACTGTTTATCGATACCCTCTTGCTTACAAAATGCAAGAAAATCACCATCTGTGTATTCTCCTCCATTATCTGTCCTCAAACACTTGATCCTTTTTCCGGATTCAAGTTCCACCCGGGCTTTGAATTCCTTGAATACTGGAAACACATCTGACTTTCTCTTGATTGGATACACCCAACATCTCTTGGAGTAATCATCTATAAAAGACACAAAATACTTCGCTCCTCCTACGGACGTGTCCGGTGATTCCCAAACATCAGAATGAATCAAGTCTAGAATATATTTACTTCGGGCTCCAGATCTGCCAAATTTTAATCTATGCTGCTTACTAGTCACACAATACTCACAAAAAGGTAGATTTACCGATTTGAGTCCTGGAAGTAACTTTCTGTCGGAGAGAATCTTCAAACCTTGTTCTGACATGTGGCCTAGTTTGAGATGCCACATCATTGATGATTCTTCTCCTTTGCTGGTTGATGCAACACATGCATCTGCCTTCTGTATTGTTTCTCCTTTAAGCATGAATAGATTTGGCCCGATCTTCTCCGCTTGCATAAGCACAAGCGCGCCCCTGACAATTTTCATGACCCCATTTTTACTACGGATCTCACATCCGAGGTCATCTAATTGTCCCCAAGACAATAGATTTTTTCTCAAGCCCTTCACATGTCGTACCTCCTGAATAGTACGAACTCTACCATCAAACATCTTAATTTTGATAGTGCCGATACCAGCGATCTCTAGTGGATGATCATCTCCCATATAGACAGATCCTTCTGAGATAGGTTCATATTTATGAAACCATTCTCTCCGAGAGGTCATATGCCATGTTACTCCTGAGTCTATAAGCTAGACGTTAGCTAACTACTTTCTATCTTCAGCAACAATTGACGCCTCACCGTATAATACTTCGCCATCATCTGAGGTACTTGCCACACATCCCTGAGCATTTGACAACTCGGGATCTCCACTCTTCTTTTTATTTTGGCAATCCCTTTTAAGGTGTCCTATCCTTCCACAACCGTAACACCTATAATTCTTCTTATTTATTGATTTTGATCTCCCACGATTCTGACTCCCACTGGGGCCACGTTCTATTGATCTTCCTCTCGTCATCGATAAAACACGCTTTCGCGAACTAGTGTATCTGTCTTCCTTGTTTTTGCGCCGACTCTCTTCTTCTAGTATAGCGGCTGCAATTTCATTGAAGACTAGATAGTCTGTAAGGACGTTGTTCGTCAAGTTGATGATGAGTTGATCATACGAGTCGGGTAGACTTTGAAGTAGAAGTTCCGCACACTCAGTTGCCTCTATTGTATGACCCAACGTTGTAAGTTGAGAGAATAGAGTATTCATGGTGTTAATGTGGTCAGTCATCGATGTGGATTCCGCCATTCGAAGAGTATAAAGTCTTCTTTTTAAGAAGATCTTGTTATGAAGTGACTTGGCCTCGTACAGTCTTGTCAAAGTATCCCATATTTCCTTCGCTGTTTTCTTTTCCGCCACGCTAGATAACACTCCGTCAGCAAGTGCTAGATGCAAGTCGACAATTGCGTTGCCGTCCATCTCGCTCCACTTTTCATTAGTGACATCTACGGGCTTATCTTCAATTGCTGCCAAGCAATTGTCCTTCCTCAATATCGCCTTTATCTTCATTTTCCACAACGTAAAATTACTTCCATTGAACTTCTCAATATCAAACTTTGTCGCCATGGCTTCTTATCACAAACTATCCTTCACCGGGATCGATTATACTCTTTTTACATGAATAGTAACCGTTCAACTATACACGTGAACAGTCCTTTTGATAACCCAAAGGCTCTAATACCACTGTTAAGAAATTGGACGTGATAGATCCGAACCGCAACTAAAGTAGAATTGAGAAAATAAAAATAAGAATAGACAGAAGGAATTTAACGTGGAAAACTCCCAATTAATTTTGGGATAAAAACCACGGGCAAGAATAGAAGGATTTAACTATAGTAGAAGAATTACAACCTTCTCTCTAAATACAAGGAGATAACAATGACCAACCTCTCTTGTAATAGGAGAAACACACTCTCTTCTAGGAAGGAAAGAACACAATTTACATGTTTAGAAGAAACCTAACTTTTCCTCTCTAAACCCTCTCTCTCTTCTTTCTAGAATGAGCTTACAAAACTTATGAACTCTTCACCTATTTATAGAGTTCATTTCTTCACCTCTAAGAAAACTTAGCCGCCTTTGAAATAGTCAAAATTGTGTTCAAATCGAATTTAAACTCTTCAAAGTACTAGTGTTTGAATTGAACTTGAACTCTTAATGTTGTAGAATTCAAATTGAATTCAAACTCTTACCAAGTCAAAGACTTAACCATTAAGTTACTTTGACTATTCAAAGTAAAAGCAAAATGGGATTTTGCTTCTTCACAATTCAGAACAAGGGTAAGAGATACCTTCATCAATGAGAGTTGAAGGTTTTACAACATGCAAATCCTCTTTTCTCGTCATAAAATCACCAACAACATACATCCCTTCTCGTGGCTGCGAATTGGAACACAGAATTAAAAATATAGATTCAACCAACACAGACACCATTAAGCAAGGGTGAAGATGACCATATTTACATTTTCATTGGAAAATAGGAAATCAATCATATCTTCTCTTAAATGCGTGTAGTTTTATCATTTGGTCCTCGTCCGCTTTCGGGACTCGACACAATCAACAACGAGTTTACTAATAGAGTCGACAATATGGATACTTACCTTACATTACGTGCTACCAAAGACCTCTTTGTTAATAAAGTCGAGATTTCAAATTGCCCCATAGCTTGCTTAAATTAGCTCAAACTTCAATTAACATAATCGGTTCGATCCCCGCAAGAGTTCAATCAAGAAAATCTTTCAAGTATTCACTATTCTCATCTCCACTCATTTGCATCCCTATGAAGATACTATTTTTCCCAATTCTAAAAGCCAAGTGAGTGCCCAATACAGTGGCGGATCTAGAGTTGAAGTTCAACTAGGGCGGACGTTGACTGGTCAACGGTCAAATATTGACCAGTCAACGGCCGATGCTTGTGAAAAAATAATGTGAAAATATTTTTAATAAATACGTAACTTATCAAGCAACAAGAAAATCATATAATTGTGAAATATAATTCGATACAAGCCGTAATAATGCTAAAAAATGTTTAGTACAACTCCAATTGATGATAAATATAAAAAATCGAGAGTAAAAACTCTAAAAATACTTTCTGTATTATTCAATTTTGATCCACTTTAAGAAAAACTAATAAATCCTTACTTGAGGATTTAGTCATGCAATTACCTTAGGTTTTAATTTTTCAAAATTCAGGGACCATAAATGAAATTTTGAATTTAAAATATGCTTTTTAATTCCTCTTTATCTTTCCCCTTCTCTCATTAAGTTATATATATATATACACAGACACATATATATACTTACACGCAGAGAGTGCTCCACTATCCATTTTTGCTTTATTTCTCAAAACACAAAGACCATTTTTTCACGAAATTTCAGCACGGGCAGACGCGGGATCTCGCCATGTTGTAAATCCGTCCATGGCCCCATGCCATTAGCATTTCAGGATAATTGAGCTCCAAATAGAGTCAATAGTCTGAATCTTCAAGCAGAGGCTCTAAGAAAAGTAAAATTGATAGATTTGAAGAATAAAAACACTTATACATCAAAAAGATGATCGATTCTTCGAGGATCGCTTTGTGAAATCGTGTCTCTCAAACCCAATTAAAAGTGCGCCTCTTTCCTTTCAAAGATTGGTTGTGTCGTGGCGGTGTGTGATTGCCCATCAGTTGAGTAAAGGATTGTGCTTTCTTTAGATCAATATCAACCATTGGATTTAATCCAATGGCTGTAATTGATTAAGAAGATGAATACACCCCACCTCTCTGTATTGGGAATCTCATGCGGTTAGTTTGGCTGAGTTTGTTTTCTATCTCTCCATTGGAAATCTCTCTATCTGGCTTCATCTCCTTCTGGTTCTTCTCTAGTTCTTCTCCGTTTTTCCTTTTCTTTTTTAGAGAATAAAGAGTAAGGTTGTTGGCTTAACAGTCGGAGAGTTGAGTGAATAGTAATAGTTGTTCATCTGGGTCTGTTTTGTGAAACGGAAGGTGAACATTAAATCTTGGTTTGGAGGTTAAATCTGGTGAAGGAGGGTGTGGCTTTTGGGTAGATTGGTTAGGTTATTCTGATGATATGGGGAAATCGGTGCCTATTCTTGATAAGGCAGAATGCAATGTTCCATAGTAGTTTGTTAACCTGAGCCTTAACTTCATCTGTTGGCTGAAGTGACTACAAGAAGATATGATTGGATTATTCTATACTGTATAGATTTTTCATATGCTGTAGTTTTTTGAGGTTGTAATCTTAACAAATTGGTATCAGAGCCATTCTCTGAAGTTTCTGGGCTGTGGTCTAGGGTTTGCGATGACATAGCTATCAAGATGATGATAGATTGGTCAGATCGCGTATAAACCTTACATTGAGGAACTTGATTCCTGGTTTTTTCTACATTGTATTCTCCTGTGGTGACATAATTTCTGGTATTCTGAAAACTCATAACAAGTATTGAAGAACTTAGTGTACTGTTTTGACAACAGTATCTGGTAAAGTTTTTCTGACCGTTGAATATCCTGATTAGTGACTAACTGAAAAACCTTAATGTTTGACCTGAATGTTAATTTCATCACTCTTGTCTTTATAACTTGTATTATGTGAATTTCTTGAGTCTTGCTTATCCAATTCTTGAAGTATATGATTTAGTGAGTATTAGGACCTGTTAGGATATATTGAGTTTCTTTGAATATATATCTGTTTGTGTGCTATTTGCCGTTTGCTAAAACCATCATTTGTTCCCTGCATTTTACTAAAAAGAATTAGTAAATGCAGTCTAGAGAAATCACTCATTTTTTAGAATCCGGTATGGGTTCGAGGGTCGAATTGTCAATATTCGATGGAAAGGGTGATTACTCTATCTGGAAACAAAAGATGAGAGCCATTCTGGTTTAACAAAAAGTGGCTAAAGCTCTTGATGACCCAAAAGATTATCCTGATGAATTAAAGGAAAAACCTACTGAAATTGTGGATATGAATGAGATAGCATATAGTTCTATCATACTGCATTTGTCTGATAACATTGTGAGACAAGTTGATGATTCAAAAACTGCAAGAGAACTGTGGTCTGCTTTAGATGCCTTATTTTTGACAAAAACTTTGCCTAACAAAATCTACCTCCTTGAAAAACTGTTTAGTTTTAAAATGGACACAAGTAAGGATCTGGAACTAAATCTATCTGATTTTAGTATAATTGTTAAAAGTCTATCCTACAATGGGAAAACCTTTACTAATGAAGATCTTGTTGTGATTTTGCTGAATTCTCTATTTGACTCTTATAAGGATGTGAAAAATACTATTAAGTACTCTAGAGATACTTTGACTCAAACAATTGTTATAGATGCTCTTAGGTCTAGAGATCTTGAGGTCAAGAAAGAGTTCAGGAGAGGCACTAGGGAGGAAAGTCATTTTTTTAGGGGAAGGTCTGAGAAAATGGAGGGTAACAACAACTTTAAGAAGGCTAAGAGCAAATCTAAAGGTAGGTCTAAATCCAAAGATAAGAGTAACAAGAAATGATACCACTGTGGTAAACTAGGTCATTTTAAGAGAGATTGTTATGATTTTAAGAGAAACAGAAAGACCAATCTATAGAACATCAGAACAATGCTGCTCTTGAAAATGAATTGGATAGCTTGCATGTTATGAATGTGTCTGAGGACAATCACAGCCAAGAGTGGATTCTTGACTCTGGTTGTACTTTCTATATGAGTCCTATGAAATCTTGGTTCAATAACTATAAGGATATTGAACCAAGAAAGGTGTATATGGGGGACAACAACTCTCAGGTTGTTGAGGGTGTTGGGGATATTGCCATTAGAATGCATGATGGGATGACTAGAACCATTCATAATGTGAGATATGTTCCTAACCTTAAGAGAAATCTTATAGCTTTAGGGGTCTTAGAAGATGAAGGTTATTGGTTTAAGTCTGAGGGCAATGTCTTGAAAATTGGGAAGGGTTCTCTGGTAGTGATGAAAGGACCAAAGAAAAGTGGTATGTACTACCTTCAGGGTGAAGCCCTTTTGGCAAATAGCTTTGACTCTCTTTCTGTTAATGAGGATATGACAGAGCTTTGGCATAAGAGGCTAGGGCATTTGGGAAATAAAGGCTTAAAGTTTCTGAATGATCAGCAACTTTTAGGAAAAGATCAGATTTCTACCTTTTCTTTTTGTGAAACTTGTGTCTTAAGAAAGTCCCATAGACTTAGCTTTGGTAAGGGGTCTCACAATTCTTTTAAGTCTTTAGCTTATATCCATGCTGATCTGTGGGGGCCTGAAAGGCACCCCACTCATGGAGGCAATAGGTATTTCCTCTCTCTAGTAGATGATTACAGTAGGAAACTTTGGATCTTTTTGCTGAAAACTAAAGATAAAGCCTTTAAAAATTTTAAAAGTTGGCTAACTTTAGTTGAAAACTAAAAAGAAACCAAGGTTAAGACCTTAAGGACTGACAATGGCATTGAATTCTATAATTAAGAATTTGACCTTTTCTGTAGAGAAAAATGAATTCAAAGGCATAGATCCGTAAGGCACACACTTCAGTAGAATGGGGTTGCAGAAAGATTCGATAGAACCATTATAGATAAGGTTAGGTGTATATTAATTAGTTCTGGTCTTTCTAAAGGTTTTTGGGGGTGAAGAAGCTTGCATTGCTGTTTACCTTATTATTAGATCCCCATCTAGTGCTGTTACTTCAAAACTCCTGAGGAAATGTGGGGAGGAAAACCCCCTGACCTCTTTCATTTGAGGGTTTTTGGGTGTGCTGATTATGCTCACCAGAATCAAGGAAAATTGGATGCTAGGGCATCCAAGTGTGTGATGTTAGGGTACCCTACAAGTGTTAAAGGATACAGGTTATGGGTAAGTGAAGAAGGGAGAATTAATGAGAGAGAAATGCGTAAGTGTAAGAAGATTGATGATTCTGAGTCTGATCAAACCACTAAGGTTGTTACTGAGATCAGAAAGGGAGAGTTAGAAAAAGGTGTCTCTGAAGAAGTCCAACCAAATGACCATCTGACTGATATAGGTACCCTGATAACCCCAATCCTTCTGAACCTCCTACAAGTCCCACTGTTAACACTCAACCTGATACTAGTGATCAACCTGATACTAGTGACCATCTATTAAATTTAATCTTACTTATATAATAATATGTAATATTATCAATATTTTTTAAGACAATACATTTACTATAATTATTTTAACACAAAAATTATTATATATCTATTAAATCTCAAAATTTATAAAAATAAATAAAAACAAAAACATAGTAATATTATACAAAATTAATTAAATTTAAATTTAAATTATTTGTAAAGATGCATTATAATTAGAATACTAATAAATCTGTGACATAAAATGAACAACTTTAATTAATTAAGGTCAAAATTGATATTTTAATAATAGATAGATAAAAAAGCTAAAAGCGGAATCTAAAAAACTACCATTTTACGGCTTCTCAAAATCTCATGTCAGACGATACATATTCTTTTATAATCAATTTAAAAAAATTTACCAAATGCAAACAATTGACAATCACAAGTTGGGCACCAAAATCAATTCCAAATGGACCTTTAGTGAAGTAGTTATTTTAAGTGATAATTTTGCCGCATATTTGATTTTATATTAAAATTTCACAATTACTTTTCAACATTTTAAATTTCAAATGTAACAAATGTAACATATATTTTTTTGTAAGAAATGTAACAAATTGTAACAACAGGTGTTACAAAAGTTAAAATAATATTTTTAGAACAAATAATTATTTTATAAATTATTTTATTTTTTATGGTGTATAGTGACCCTATTTTTAATACTAGTATGTAAAACGTGCATTGCACGTGATTTAATAATGGTGTTGTGAGATATATGTCTATTCAAATATTTAAATAATTATAACTTAATTTAATACTACATTAAAATATAAAAATCTGACATTAGAAAATATGGTGAAATATAATGTTTGTTGTTGTATTTAAACAAAGTACTTTCTACAATTGTGTGGCCAGTATTGACCATATATTTTTTAAGGTATATAATATAGTAAAATAATGTCAATTAAAGAACACAAACAAAAATAATAAAAAATAGTGTACATAAGTTCTTAAATATATCGAGTACTCAAACCCATTAAATTTTCTTGCTTTATGAGATGGGAAATGACTTGTAACAAATATTTGTAATTTAATATAGCTCTCCAACTATGAAGATGTTTTAACCCAAAATATCACATGTAATTTGAGCTCGTAGCACCTCAAGTTAGGTAGATTTATCAATTAGTATATAAAAGAAAATAAAATAATATTTACATTAGAAATTGACAAAATTAAACATTCTAATTTGCACAATTCAGTACCCAGATGTCTTCACGTGAATTTATCCAAATTGTAATAGAGAAATAAAGTAATATTACCAAAACAAAATATTCTAACGATTTAAGCGTCTTATTCGCGTTGGAGCATAAATAATTTTTAAAAAAATAGTTTAAGTAAAATAGATAACAATTCAATTCAAAAGTATAAAAAAGAATAATAGAAATAAGATACGTATCAATAGTGGATTGAAACCATTAGTGAAGTTAGCCCATAAAGTTTTTTTTTTCGTCTAGAAAATCTGAAGTTGCAAGTCAATTAGATATGTAAATAATATACAATACGCATGAGCATGCACAATAATTAAAAAATACACCATAACATTTGTAGTCCAACGTAAATTATTATTCTTTTGAAAAAAGAAAAGCATTGAAAGAGGATTATTTACATTAACTAACAAAAACTACAATCACAAATACAAATATTCAAATAAAGTCTTTATGGATATGACAAACTTCATAATTACATTCAAAACTTCAAATTAGACCTTAAATAAGCTGAATAAATTGTTGATAGAATGTCAATTACTATTAATGTTGTAACTGACCAAATCTGTTCTCACAATTCAAAGAAAATATTTTCAAAATCCAGTAATTAAATATAATAAATGCTGATTTAACATTTTCAACTTCTAAGGACTATATGTGGTTTTAAATGTTAAATTATGGGTTCAATTATAACATTAACTCAAAACAATTTAGAAAATATAAAATATTAATGAGAATATATTTGTTCTAAAATATTTCTCTTTTAATTTTTTTAGATTAATATAGATATAGATAATCTAATACGTGGGCCAAATAAGTTGGAGCCATGTGAATAGTTGCATTGGGTGAGTAAGATGGGCTCCCTTAACCCATTTTATGTTACATATATTGAAGCTAGGAAATGCCAAAAATAGCTCAACAAGAGTCATTGTTAATTTGTTAGTCATAAAATTATAGAATTTAATTTCGAAGAAATGAAATGATAAACAAAATCAAAATTGTTGTACTCTTTTAAAAAAATCATTTCTAATAACCAAATTTTCATGGAAACTTGTGTCCTTCGAATTTTTTTTTAATCAAAATTATAAATAAATAAATAATCAAGTTATAAAAATATAAGACATAAAATCAAATATATTCGACTCTCAATTTTAATCTACGTTTACTATGACAATATTTCTCTCAGTTTCCACTTAAGAAAAATGGCAATGACGAACACTTTTTATTTATTTATTTCATTGGCTAGAATATTGACTTTATCAACTTTGACAAAAGAAAGGGAAATTTACGAAAGAAAATCCTAATTACAATTTATATATCAACTTTGAAAATTAAAATTTACAAACTCATTTTTTATCAATGGCTTAAAAAATCATATTCAGTTGAATCTCCGTTAAAAAAATTAAAAGACGTGCCATAAAAAATAGCTTAGACACAAAAATATCCTTAACTACAAAATTACAAATAACATTATATATAAAATATTAGAATAAATTCCTCTATGAATCCCCAACATTTTCTACGTATGACATTCGTGTCTCTAACATTTTTAACATTGTACGTTGTCCCAATTTGACGAAAGGCGTCTGAATGGATGGTAAAAATCACGCGACAGGCACGTGATAAATGTTTGATGGGTATAATTGTCCAAAATAAATCCTCCACTTTGGATACCACCATGTTATTTTAAAACAATAAGTACTCAACTACTCATAGTGGAGGGAGATTATTATTGGGCAAGTATCATTCACGTGCCTATCGAGCGATTTTTTATTGTCTATTTAGACGTTTTTTGTCAAGTTGAGGGGTTAATTTCACAAATGGTGACTGACGTTTGAGCAAAATTTCAAAAAAGTCATTAAAGTTCAAAATTTACAGCAATAGTCACCAACGTTTATAGAGCATACTCTATTGGTCACCTCATTAATGGGGTTAATTTCAACAGCTGACATGGCGTCGTTTAATGCTTACTTGGCATTAACCCCATCAATTTATACGCCACGTCGGATAAGCTACTATTAAAAAAAAATTGATTAAAAAATTCAAATGGTTGGGCTTTTGTACTGGGCGAACGCCGAGCACAAATCTGAGCGTTCGCCCAGTAAACATGTGTTGGCCTCTGTTGCCAAACAATGAGTCCAGGCGAACACCCAGCCTACAAAATGAACTACAAAATTAACCAAAAAATGACTTCTCTTATAGATGTGTAGTTCATGACAAAAAACATCATCGCGTAATTGAAAAAGTTCATAAACGTATCATCTAGGTCTGCTTTCCATCATATTTTTCCATGCGCTTTGTATAGTTGGAGTAGAAATGGAATTCTTCCTCACTATTATCCAACGTTGCGGGGTAGAACTTTTTCTGATTGGTTTAGCTTTCGGCCTTGGCAAGTTTGGTGTAGTTGATGCACCATGTTGTGACAAAAACAGTTGTTCTTGGACATTTGAACCGGCTGATGCAGATCTCGGTTGTGAGTAAAATAATGGTTCTCCGCTAGGCTGACCAATCACCACCCTTGACGCTTCTCCAATAACCTATTATTACGTTTGGTAATTAGCCACTCCGAATGATTGAAAAAACTAAACTCAGCTTCCTTAAACAACCTGATTGACATGTCCTATTGTTGATGCTTTAGATGGGGCTATGGTTCCATTCGATAAGACCTTCAACACTCTCATTCCCTTAAGCAACACAAGACAAGTTACAATGTAGTAATTCCTTAAATTTTGAATTGAACATATGTATAATTGGAAAGAATTTAGTACCTTTCACTGTTATTTATTGATGGCAACTTGGAGTGATGTCTTTTATTGTATCCATTTTTCCCACATATACTGCATTTTTGTTTCTGTTTACCATCACAACTTTTATCTAGCTTTTTCTTTTTCTCTCGGGCCAAAGAAGCTTCCTCGAGACCTTTTCGACGTACTTCACACTTTCTTCCCCTTTTATGGTTATCCAACTAGGAGGTTTAACTGGTTCAACTCCAGTAGGAGGCCACATTTTTGGTCCGTTGATTGGGTAAATAGAATATTGGTAAGCTCTCATATACGTCGATACTTTGTAACTTTCGTGTACAAAGTCTAATGGATCTTTACCCCATTCCCGAATTCTAGAAATCGCATGTGGACAAGGCTACCAGCTTAATTCCCACTTTCTGATGCGCATGCAACAGAGTTTGTAGGTCAACAACAAACTGACCATCCGAATACGGACTAGAAACTTGATATTGCATCTCCTCGTCAAACAGTGCTCTCCAAGAATAGGATTCATCCCTATTGTTGTAAGAGCTTTAGGACATATCTCACCACTACACCTTGCCATCAACAACCTTCTCTTGTACATTCGCTCCATGAGTTTATTTTATAGAGATTGAAGAATTGCCAATATATCCTTTCTCCTCGCCTCCCTAATAGAATTGTTGAAGCTCTCACATAAATTGTTCAGTATAATGTCACACTCGGAGATTGCTTGGAAGTGAGATTTTGACCACTTCTTAGCTGGTTTTTTCATTAACCATAGCCAAGCATCCGTATTTTCCTTTTCAATCTTGTCCATCCAATATTTAAATTCAGCCAAATATGTTGACCGTGCTGCTCGCTAAACAAAATCTCGTAGTTTCATGCATTTGAACTCCGTCCTAAAGAAATTGGCATACATGTGACGAACACAAAATCAATGTTCAGCCAAAAGAAATAACTCACTGACATTGTTCTCCAACCTTTTTGTTCATCGGACATAAATGTCAACCATAAGAATTTTCAATCATCAAATCCTCGCCGAGCAGTTTAAGTAACCAAGACCAACTCGCATTATTTTCACTTTCCACTACTGCATATGCAATAGGGAATATGTAGTCATTTCCATCGATGCCTACAGTAGATAGCAACTGGCCTCCAAAACTACTTCTCAGAAAACATCCATCAATACAAATGACCGGTCGACAACCCGCCAAGAACCCTCTTTTGCAAGCATCGAAGCAAACATAAATACCCTTAAACACATTCTCATCTAGGGATAGTATAATAGTGCTACCGAGATTTGTTCTCCTAACCTTTGCTGCGTAAGACCCAAGTAACCCAAATTTCTCAACTAACGATCATCGAAGCACCACCTTAGCATTTCTCCTCACTCTCCAAGCCATAGTGTTACTGATTTGAACACCATAATCCTTCAAAACTGAAGCCTTAAGTAAATTAAGATCCCACTTCGGTGTAATTTTGAAAGTCTCTAAATATCTATTCGCTAGCCAAGTGGAAGACACGCTTCTATTTTTCCAAGCTCGACTACAAGTGTGGTTCCACTCATACTATTTAATTTGCCACGTCGATTCTGCTAACATAACTGATGCCCATACCCTCCACGGACATTTGTCTCCTTTGCATATTGCTTTAACTCTATCAGCATCATTCACAGGAAATCTCAATTCAAACCTATTGGTTATGCTAAAATTTTTCTGCTGCCTTGAATTCCTCCTTCGATCGAAACTTCTTTCCCACTTCAAGCTCAAGATGTAACATCTCTTTCTCAAGATTAAATTCAGGAAACTGGATGAACTCCTCTTCACTGTCCGAATGCACGCTTCTAAGCTCGTCCGATGGTAGATTTTCCAAACTATCTGAATCGTTGGTTTCATTTGACACAATGCTCTCTTTCCTCGCATCCAATTCGATGCTTGTTGTTACATTTTCTTCGAATAATAGATCATCCTCTTCACCCAAACTATAATCTGAATCATTGAAATACGGATCATCATCCGTGGCATCGCTATACTCCACGGTTCTACAATATAAGAAATTGTTAACAACCACCCAACACAAAACAAATATACAACAACGATAGTGGTCCACAAAATAATACTACCTGCCAAAACCCCAAAAAAGAAAGTTCAAAACTTAAATATTCTCCAACAACTTACATTTACGGTGGTCCAGAATTCAATTTTCATACATGTATAGTGTTTCCTATATAATACATTTACGTTGGTCCCAGATAAAGTAAATAATACAGTGCTTTAACAAGTAATAAAAGGATAGTGGTCCCAAAAGTGCTTTAACAAGTAATAAAAGGATAGTGGTCCCAAACAAGTATACTTTATTGCTCTAGAAAACGATTTTACCTTTATATTTGGGGCCCATTTTTAGACATTTTGTGGATTCTGTTAGATTTCTTGTACCTTAAAAGTAGACAACCTTCTCTTATTCCAATGAAATCACAAACGATTTCGGGAGGGGAGTGTTTTATCTCCTCCATAGAAATGCAAGTGAATTTTTTGGGCCAAGGATTAATAGTGTTGTGTTTAAGAAGATGACCAAGGATTTTGGAGTATTTTTTTCATAGTGGCGTGTTTAAGAAGATGACCAAGGATTAAGACCGCATTTGGAAGATGACCAAGGATTAAGACCGCGTTTGGAAGATGACCAAGATTAAGGCTTGTTTGGTATTACCTTTTTTACATTTTTTGAACAACTCATCCAACGTGGCGTATAAATTGACGGGTTTAATGCTAAGTAAGCATTAAACGGTGCCACGTTAGCTATTGAAATTAACCCCGTTAATGAGGTGACCAATAGAGTAATCTCTGCAAACATTAATGACTATTGCTGTAAATTTTGAACTTTAGTGACCTTTTTGGAATTTTGCTCAAACATCAGTGACCGTTTGTGAAATTAACCCTCAAGTTGAGATATCATACGTACAATATTAAAAGTTTGAGTACACGAGGTGGCACAAACTAAAAGTTGAAGACATATGAATGTAATACTTAAAAATATTAGAGTATCTTTAACACAACAATGTGAATTGTTGTACACATTGTTACGCCTTAATACTATGTTGCACTTAACGTGGGCTAGTCAAAGTTAAAATTGCCTGGTGACATCACCATCGAGGTTATTCGTTTGGGAAGAGGAGGTTGAGAAGGTCAAAACTGTTCTTTTTATTTCGGAGAGGTTGGAAAAGAGAAGGTTGAGAAAATGAGGCGGTCAAAGACCGACTCTGATTGTGTGTTGAGTAAGCTCTCCTGACACTCTGCAAATCACATCTGAAAAGACTAATGGGATAATCTACCAATATGAGCACATCACGATCATGGCCTCTGGCGTCTTGGTGAAAAGGACCTCTTCATTAAACTACTAACATGACACTTAAGATGGGATACAGAGATCTTTAAGATTGCACCACTTGTCGCACTTGGCCATTTGGCTTTGGCATATATATATTAAAGCCATATCTACAAGAAGATGATGAAAATCTGTTTAGAGAAAATATACTAAACCAAATAACTCTACATTGGTTAACTCAAGTGTTCTTCGTACTACTTAGTGAATCTGTAATTAGAGACCATTAAGTCATTTCCTCGGCCGTATAACGTGTCTCTCCCACACTTAAATACCTTTCCTTCTTACACTCCAAGTGTACCACAGTGATTCATATGTTCATATGGCCGTCCAAATATGTTGGTAAAATACACGTAGGCTAATTTGAGGCGTGGGCATCCTAATGGCTACCATTTTTGTAAGTCAACACACATGATAAGTAAAATAAAGACAATAATTTCAGGGTTGTGAATTGAGAAAATTATGGTCAAATTATAAAAAATGAGAATGTAGTAAAATTATAAAAATTAAATAAAGGATAATTAAGGCACATTTTGATATAGATAAATTATAAAAATTAAAAAAAAATAACACACGTCGAGATTGATATAAATTATATATAAAAAAAAATAGAGAATATCTAAGCACACCTTACCCCCACCCCCACCCCACCCCCACCCCCACCCCCACCCTCACCCTCTTCGAAACTTCTTGAACCAAAGCACTCAAATCATTGCAAGAAGATCCACTTTCTTCAATAGCCATTCTTGCCTTCTTTTTATATTCTAGCGCTCGGCTTCTCATTTCTGCACCTTCTTCTCCTTCCATTTTCTGCCGAATTGCCATGGCTATGGCTTCCCTTTCTATGCCTTCATTCGCTATTCTCTTCCATTGCTTACTTCCAACAGAGACTCCAATTCTTAAAACTTAAGTCACCAACTTTTCATTGAAAAACTGCTCTGCAAAAACTGGCCATGTCACCATAGGCAACCCCGAACAAACCCCTTCCAGCGTCGAATTCCATCCACAATGTGTTACAAAACCCCCAATTGCTTTGTTTTGAAGAATCAAAAGTTGTGGTGGTCACCCATTTATGATCAGTCCTTTTTCTTTTGTTTTTTCCTCGAATCCTTCTGGCAACCAGTTTTCGTTTTCCTCCTGGTTTTTGCCTTCTCGAACAACCCAAATGAATTTCTGGCCTGAAATTTCAAGACCCTTTGCAATTTCATGTAATTGTTTTGCTGTAAAGGTTGCCATACTTCCAAAACAGATATAAACTACAGAATTTGGTTCCTTGGAATTGAGCCCTTCCAAGCATTCGTGTTAATCAATGGCGGATTCTTTTCCTCTTTGTCATTTGTCATCTTCTCCTCCCTTATTGGATAACAAAAGAGGGCCTATATGCAATGCATTTCTCCTCAAAACTTTCCGGTAATGATCGGCATAATCAGGTTCTAGCTCGTAGAAACTGTTAACAAGAACTCCATAGGCCATAGCTTCTGGTCTCTGATTCTTTTACTTTGGTTGACATCTTTGTGAAATCATTTTCAATTTCTTCTCGATCAAAATCAGGCACCTGTGTTCTTGTAAACTTGAGCTGATGTGGAAGATTAGGTAAAATGAACTCCTCCGTATCAGACGATACATTTTTGTAAGGCTTGTAAATCCTCATGTGTTCTAAAGTACATAAAGAAAAACAACTTGTTCCGTGGAAAATCAATCGTGGGATATCAAATTTAGTTGCAGCATCAGTAGCCCATGGAAAGAACATGTCTGCAACAAGACAATCTGGACGAAATTCTTCCAGGAGTTTTTCAACAGGTTCCTGGAGCAATTCCAGGGCTTTCGTGAACTTGGGAATCACATCATCTGAAAATATTTGATCAAGACTAGTGATTCCATCGCAATTCAGATTTCTCAGGTGGAAATTTCACCAAATGAATCCCAATATTGAAACCTGAATTCCTGGCATTTTCTATTGGTTTTACAAATCCAGGAGTGGCAATTTAGATGTCTACACACCCCGGGAAGTGAAAAGCTTGGCCATTTTCAGGGTTGGAATCATATGACCATGAGCCATTAATGGAAAGAAGAAAACATGAAGCTGACTCATTGCAACAAGTTATCAAACAGACTATGGGATTTCAGTTTCAGGAGTTTCTTAATTAACTGATAATGAATATTGCAAGATATACATACAAATTGTGTGTATATAGGCTGCTTTAGGGAAGCTGGAATTTTCCAAGATGGTGGAATTTGAATTGGATGCTTTATCTTGTGGAATAAAGAAATGTTTATATAAAGAAAAAGAACTCTTAAAATTCTAAAAGTGAAGTCGGTTTTCAGGCACAGGATAAAACTGTATTGAAGTAAGTGAGAAAGAGACACGTTAGACCATAGCACGTACTCGTATTAAAATGTTTGTAAGTGGAGACGGTCGTATTACAATGTTTGTAAGTGGAGACGGTCATTGACATTTGAGCGAAATTCCAAAAAGTCACTAAAGTTCAAAATTTACAGCAATGGTCACTAACGTGTGCACCGCTTACTCTATTGGTCACCTTATTAACGGCGCTTAATTTCAATAGCTGACGTGGCGCCGTTTAATGCATACTTGGCACTAACCCCGTCAATTTATACGCCACGTTGGATAAGTTGCTCAAAAAAAAGTAAAGTAAAAACCAAACACGCCTTAATCCTTAGTCATCTTCTCCGGCAGCACAAGAAACATGGACATTAACGAAATTCCATCTCCGAGCGCGTGGTGCAAGCGAAAGATGTTGCATCTGTATGCCATGAGTTGGTGAATTTCCCACAGTGGTTTATCTGTACTGAGTGGAGAAGAAACTGAGAGATCGGCCACATATTCGTTTACAATATCTTCGTCAGAGATGGACCCATACTCATCGGAGAGGGGTTTATCGAATACGATGAGGTGGCGGTCGACGTCGACCTCCGTCCTACGCCAGTACTCACGGCAGCATGAGTCTTTGACCATGAGACTGCAGAATCCCCATTATTACGGCTTTGATAGCGTCGACGTCTAGTGGAGATCCATTTATAGGATGAAACTTCTTGAGGTGAGCTAAAAGAGACAGCGAAGAAGAAGAATTGGATTGAAGGTCCCCTTGTTGAAGCCTGCAAATCTGGAAGATCTGGTTGTTGTGGTGGTTGTGGCGGTTGTGGCGGCCGGTTGTGGTTGTTGAAAAATTTGTGGTTCCCTTTTTGTTGTGGTGGCCGGTGAGAGAGAAATCTAGAAGATCTAGATCTATGGTGGTGGTGGCCAAAAAATTTTGGGAGAGGGGTGCGTAGCGGTGGTGGCCGAAAAAATTTGGAAGATCTAGATTTACGGTAGCACGGCAGTGGCGGTGAGTGTTGGATGGGTGATTGGCTTGGCGGGGGCAGCCGGTTCAACCAGAAAAATTGGTGTTTAGAAAACCACCACGGCGGCGCGGTGGTTGATGGTGGTGGTTGTTGGTGCTGGCGGTAGTAGAAGTAGTGAAGATGACAAAGGATTAAGGCGTGTTTGGTTTTAATTTTTTTACTTTTTTTAGCAACTTATCCAACGTGGCTTGTAAATTGATGGGGTTAATGCCAAGTATACATTAAAAGGCGCCACGTCAGCTATTGAAATTAACCCCGCTAATAAGGTGACCAATAGAGTAAGCGGTGCAAACGTTGGTGACCATTGCTGTAAATTTTGAACTTTAGTGACCTTTTTGGAATTTCGCTCAAACGTCAGTGACCGTTTGTGAAATTAACCTAAGTGGAGATATTGAATAGTTGTAGATAATATTAAAAAAGAAAAAGAATTATTTTTTATTTTTAGTAGTGCTGAAATTATTTTTTAAGTGTTTATATTATAAGTTGTAAGTGAATGTGTGGATAAAAAGTGAATTGTAAATTGTAGTCAAATAAAATGTGTGAATAAAAAGTATATTTGACTAGTTTAACCAGTTGAAATCATAATTTGAGCACCACCAAATTTTATTTTTATCTATATATATAAGATTCATAATTTTTATCTATACATTTGTAAGATCCACTATTCATAATTAAAAGAGAAAATAGTATATTTGGTCCACAATCTTTTAAAAACGTAAGAAATATATCTCTAACCTTTAAAAATAGTGTCGAACATTCCCAATGTTTGAAGAAATAGACACAATAAGTCTTTTATGATGAAATTGCTCTCTTCTTTAAATAAGTAAAAAAAAATAAATGAAAAATAAAAAATAAAAAAGAAGAATAGAAAAATAACTAAATTTACCTCACAGAATTAAAGAATAGCAAATATGCCATCTTCTTTATCAAACCCAAAAATTCAAAATCCACCACAACACCAAATTCCAAAAATTCCAAAATCCACCACACCATGCTGGTGTTTTTGGGATGGCAATTTTCTCTGCTGGTGGAGTTGCTGGAGAAATTTTCGGCTACTTGCTCACTCGTCTTGTCTCCCGAACTTCCTCCACCCTCTCAAATCGCAATACCTCTGGAGCTGTTTTTGGCACCAGGAACCATCAAACTTGAAATGTTCCAAGAAGAGAGCTGTTAAATTATTTGTTAGATTCTTGAACTGACATTCTTGAAGTTAAGAGTTCTTTTTAGTGTGTCTCGCTAAAACCTCTTTGCAAAACTTACGTGTAAGTTTATATTGGCGATGAGTTGCCTTGAACCCAATAAATTGTCATAAAGGTTTGGAGTGGTGGATTTTGAGATTTTTGGAGTTTGGCGTGGTGATGAATTTTAGATTTTGGGGATTGATAAAAAAGAAGGCATATTTGTTATTCTTTGTTTTTGCGGTACATTTATATATATATATATATATATATATATATATATATATATATATTCTTGGTTTTTGTTTATTTAAAAATAATAATATTTCGTTATAAAAGACCTATCATATCTATTTATTCAAACGTTGGAGATGTCCTTGTTATTTTTTAAATGTAGTGTTCTTTCTAATTAAAAAAACAAAAATTTCTCAAATAAGCATACAACATCTGGGTGCCTCGAAAGATTTAATGTGTCAAGGTAGATATAAAATTAAATATTTAAGTTTGTCTTTTATGTGGACAGCTTTTAGCTTTTAGGTTTTAACTTGTAATAAAAAGATGATTCATTCAAAGATTCTCTACACTACGTGCGAGGAGATCCATAATTGCTGACACATTATCTGTCGTCAAATGGATATGCACGTGAAAGTATATGTTTGATAAAAAAATTTACAGATTATAATTTATAAGTAGTAACTTTTATAGAATGTGTGGATAAGAAGTAAATAAAAGTTGTAGATTTTATTAAATGTGTACTTGATCAGCTTGTAAGAGTTTATAAGTATTGACAAACATACTTATATTTGGTAGTATTAAAATTATTTTTTAAATCTTTATAAATTGTGGGTCTTATAAAATATGTAGATAAAAAGTGGATCGTAAATTGTGGGTTCTATAAAATGTGTGGATAAAAAATATATTTGACCAATTTGACCAGTTAAAATTATAATTTAAACACTTCCAAACATAGACTTAAAGTCAAGCAAGAAATGAAATGGAATTTGGCAGCTAAATGGACTGTAGAAATCAAAGGAGGCATAGGTGAATATCATCAGATAAAGATAAGACGCACGGTTTGAGTACGAATGTCATTTTTGTGTGAGAGAGTGATGTAATTGAGGTTTGTAGGGACAGTTCTAATAATAGGGAGTGCTTTGTTATTTGGGGGTTAAGTAAAGACTTGAGAGTCTTATTTTACAATTTATTCAAAATTATGTTTAGGTAGTAGAGTTTTGTTAGTAGTTGGCTTATTTATTTTATTTATATGTCCCACATCAAAGTTTAATAAAGAGAACTATCTATTGGCAACTATAATGACCCCTTGTATATATTAAACATAATTAAGAAAATGAGTAGTTGAGCTTTCTAAGAAATAAAGATCAGCTTTAGCTACTGTATCATTTTTTAATTGAAATAAGTTTAGGAAGATCTTGCTTACAAGATCTCATAGTAATGGGTAATAATTTTACTATTGTTTTAAAGTTTATAAATTTTTTTTTTGAAGTTAGTGAAGAGATTTTGTGGTGCTTACTGACTAGGTAAATTTTACTGAACTTTTTAAATTCTAGTGTTCTTTTTCTCTTCCTTTCTTTTGCATTCAACATTTTTTCTCCTTTATTATTACTACAATATCAATATTTTCCGTGAATTCTTTCCAACAAGTGGTATCAGAGACAAGTTCGACTTGAGAGTTATTTACTATTATGTATAATAATGTTAGAAGATGGTATAAGGTTCTTCGTCTACGTCGATGATGATGGTGGCCAATGCAAGGTTCAAGGTAGAGAAATTTGATGGTATCAATAATTTGGTATGTGACAATGCAAGGTGTTAGTCTTCCTATATAAGCAAGAGTTAGAAATTGATTTGGATGATTTGGACGAAAACTAGAGAAGATGGATGATGCAGATTGGAAAAAATCAATCGTCAAGCATGTGGTACAATTCATTTGTTTCTTTTAAAAGATGAAAAATACCACTTTATGAAGAAAACATATGTGAGCAACATGTAGAAAGTCCTCGAGGATAAATTTATGAAAAAAACATTGGAAATCGACTTTAATTGAAGAAAAAACTCATTCACCTCCAATACCAATTTGGTACCACTATCAACTATCATATCTATAGGTGTTTTTCCATTGCAGAAGACAGTAGACAATTAACATGATGACATGCATGTACAATTGCCTCAACCCAAAATGCTTTGTCCAACCTAGAATTGGATAGCAAAGTCCGATTCATGCATTTTGCCAAATCGTTCTATTTTGGTGTACTTTTAACTGTGAAGTTTCTTACAACTCCCTCATATTGACTTATCTAAAAAAGCGGATCACTTCTATATTCACAACTTTTGAATGGTGATGTGGGCGGGGGTTTTCGAAGAATATAAATAACCTTTAGTATTTTTCAGATGTGGCGAGCATCTGGAATAACTAGTGAATTACAACTCTATTGTATCGCAATTGGTGCATTGGTATTTGTAGAGTCAATGTTTTTTGTTGGTTGGATTCATTATCATAAAGCGCCCCCAAAATTGTCATAGTTTCAAGATGTATAATCACCATTTAGCGGGACTAGACTTGGGTCACTTTCTTGGGTCGTTTTATTTTTCTACATGTCTAAGTCCCAATTATTTTTTTCTGCACGTTTTATTTTTTTTACATGTCTGAGTCCCAATTATCTTTTTCCAATGCAGAAAATTATCTAATACTTTATCTTTAATTTTTGTAATGTACACTTAAACCTTCTATAGAAGTGCATACCTGCCAATGAAGCTATTTTAGACGGTCTCCAAACATTAGAGTAAACACAATCCAAAATGTTGTTAGTGTGATAGATTGGTGCCAAATGCCACTATTGTTTGCTTTTCAAGAACACAATGTTCGCAAAATTCTAACTTGGTCTTTGCACATTCAATAAGCCCTACTTTTCAAATCCTTGCAAAGCTTTCTCACCTGTATGTCCTAGCTTGGTGATGTCATGGCCTGCACACTCATCATAGACTATAGCTAGTAATTCAATAATTGTACTACCTTGAAAGTAGTACAAGTTGTTCATTTTTGTGTATTTCATCCCTATAAATGCACCTAATAGAACGTTTATAATTCAATCTTGTGCGGTCACATGAAAGTCTTTAGATTTTAAAGCTCCTAATGATATAAGGATTTTCTTCAAATTCAGAATACACTGAACTTCTGTCAAAAGTCTGGTAGTACTATCTTCGTTCTTCAAACGAATTGAACATATCCTAGTTTTTTACATGTAATATCATTTTCCATGTAAACAACTCTGGCATTTAGTTTTTCAAAGTTTAAAAACTATTCTCTATTGCGAGACATGTGATAAATGCAGCTCGAATCTAATATCCATTTATCATAATAGGATTTCAATGGTAGGCTAGCTAGTGCAAATTTCGACTCATTGCTTTCACACTTGGGTAGATAAAAATCAGAAGTAGCCTTGCCATTTTATTTCTTTTGCAATTTTGGACGATCTTTCTTTCAATGCCACTTCTCACGACAAAAGAGACATTCATCTTTTGTAGGTTTTCCCTATGTTGTATCTTTGTAAAAATTCTAATTTTTGTTTCTGATTTCATGTTTTACAGTGCAGATCATTCATAATCAAGTTTTATTTTGTCTCTTCCTTAAATGAGAGTGGTGGTGAGGTGAGATGTTCATATTCATCGAAAAGAGAACTCGACGATAAAAAAGTTTTATCCTCATCTTTGAAGGTTTCATCCGAATTCCACAAATCAGCTAACAATTGGTTTCACTGTTTACTATTGTGTGAAAAAATCTTAGTCCAATCTGAGGGCAAGAAACCATTTTTCATGAGAGTCAACTCAGGAGTAAAAAGATATCGACTTTGGTGTCTTGACTTGAAATAGATTATTCTAAGCATGTATGCTAATTTTGACGAATCTACTACACTGAAACAAATAACACATGAAGATTCTCAAGAAAAAAACAAAGACGCCAGTAGTTAGTAGAGTTTCGAGAAAACTTTTATTAGCCTATATCATCAAGAATTAGATAATGATTTTCCAGTGTCAAAAGAAGACGTTGATGATGAGGAGACTATAACCTAATAATCTCTACAATAACAAGAATCAATTACAATTAATAGGGCAAAAAGAGTGATACATATACCTACTCGATTTATTGATATGGTGGCCTATGCACTTTCAGTTATACATGATGTTCATTCTACTTCAGTTAGAAGTTCAAAACATGAGTAGTGGAAGAGAGCAAATAGTACAAAAATGCAGCATCTTCAGAAACAAAACTGTTTAAAATTGAAGCAAAACTGGTTTTCGGTTATCAGAACTAGAACCGAACTAGAATTGGCTGATTCTTAGTTCTAGAGACCAAAACTACTTAAATTTAAGCAAAACTGAGTCACTTCGGCTTCATTGGTTCCAGTTCTTTTACTCGCCTCTATGCAAGACCCACTTCTTGGTGATCTTAAAACATTGTGTTTTTGTATAATTTCTGTTGGAAAAATATGTGTCATATTTTTTTTTTTTTTATATAAGCTCACTTAATTAATATTACTGACTTTTTATAACAAAAGATGAAGTTAGCGTTTACGTTCTGATTGGTCACGTTGCTGTTAGTTTTGACTGACTGAGATGGTAAGCATATTATTTTCTAGATCAGTGGACTGCAGATTTTATTCTGTTTACTTGTATAAAACCATATGATCTTGTGAATTTCAGGAACAGCCCACTTGTAGGTTAAATGATATTTTCTTATTCTCTTGCATTTGTTTAGGAAAGAAATATTTAAAAATAATCTTGAATTTCTTAAATACATTGCTTCTACAAATCTAGAATATCCTTTTATATATTATTTCATACTAATTGTCTTATCATTCTTATTGCAGATTTTTAAGTAAGAAATAATTCATAATTTGATTATAACTTTATCTATAAGTAAGAACAAATCAATAAGGAATTAAACTTTGATTTTTTTTATTTTTTTTGTGTTCATGTTCTTCAAGCATTGATTCGACTGAATCCATTGAAGGCAAACATGACATGGTGTTTAGTTGATTAACTTTCAAAGCCAATGTTTTCTTCAAACTCATTGAAGAATAAAAAACAAATTGGTGCTCAAAGAACAATTCCATATCTTGATTAATCTACTTGGCGTGAAGTTAAGAATATGAGTTCTTAATCCAAATGGTGGTTGCGGTCAAGAATTTTTGGTTTTTTTTGTTTTGTTATTAATTTGACTATTTTGACCACTCATTTTTTTTAACTAATTTTAATTAGTGTGTTAGACAATTTAATTCTCTAACCATATGTCTGCAAGTTGTAGACTATAATTTTTGTTAATTGAGGTGACATTGCATGTTGTATCATAAATCGAATTATACGTCAATAAGTGTTGAATTTTATTTCTTGACTCCTCAAATTAAGCAAAATACATTTGCATGTAAGTCAAAGCTTGTTTGGTGTAGTTTATAAACTAGTTTTTTTTTTTTAACCAAAATGAATTATTTGACTAAGAATAATAAAAAATGTCATACTATGAAGACAAATTTTTGATAAAATAAATCATTTTTGGTTGAAAAAATAGTTTATCACCGACCGTAAAGAGTTTTCTCCGTTATGGAAAAAAAAAAGATATTTCTTTGTCATTACGTCTTCAATTTCTCATTTCAAACGAAATTCTCCCTCGATCCTCTCCTTCAAACGGTTATCTCCAAGCTCTACTCACCGCCCCAATCCATCATCCTAAAATTATAAATTGAGTTTTCTTCTTTCTTGTTTTTATTTTGGTTAAGATAGTAGATTTATCTTCCTTTTTTTTTTCTAAGTTTTTTATTGATATTATTTTTATTGTCAAATTTTTATTTGAGAACACATATGATCAGATCAAACCAATTAAACGGTATACTAGTAAACTACACCAAACAAGCTCTCAATAAGTCAACACATTCAGAGCTTTGATTCAGAGTTGAATTTTATTTCTCGGCTCTTCATTCAATAAGATCAATGCCATGCATGCCCCTGGACAATGTATAGACAACAAGTGCAGTCAAATACTCACATGATCACTAGAAAAAAAAAATCTTTTTTTGTCCAACTAGATTCTAAAACTAGTAATTTCTATTATCGTTTTTAGTTTTTAAAATTTTTCTTTCCATATTTTAAAATAAAGCCTTCTCCTTGTAGCTAGATCAAGATTTGAATTTCGATCCAATACAACAATGCATCACAACTATGGATTCCAATTTTTTTATTATTTCTTCGCTTTCTTTCATCGAATACGCTCTACTACTCTTATTTGTTACTGGACAATTAACCAATTAAAAAAAGGATTCCAACAAAAAAAACTGCTTCTACAACTACGAAAAGGAAATTTCTAGATATCTCTTTCATTGTAAGAATTTTCTACTTAAATAGAGCATAGTCGCATTGGTTTTACCTAACGTAACTAGACTTCTTTTAAAAATTGAATAAATTTTTTTGTTTTTTTGTTAATGAGGCTCTTTTTCTATATAGATGTTCTTGGAAAATTCTTGAAGCACTCAATTTCAAGTTCCCCAAAATTCCAGCTTCCCTAAACCAGCCTATATATACACAATCTGTATATATATCTTGCAATATTCATTATCAGTTGTCATCCCATTATTTTATAAGAAACTCCTGAAATCCCATAGTCTGTTTGATAATTTGTTGCAATGAGTCAGCTTCATGTTTTCTTCTTTCCATTAATGGCTCATGGCCATATGATTCCAACCCTGGAAATGGCCAAGCTTTTCACTTCCCGGGGTGTGCAGACAAGTATAATTGCCACTCCTGGATTTGTAAAACCAATAGAAAATGCCAGGAATTCAGGATTCAATATTGGGATTCATTTGATGAAATTTCCACCGGAGAAATCTGAATTGCCTGATGGATTCAAGAGTCTTGATCAAATATCTTCAGATGATGCTATGATTCCCAAGTTCATGAAAGCCCTGGAATTGCTCCAGGAACCTGTTGAAAAACTCCTGGAAGAATTTCGTCCAGATTGTCTTGTTGCAGACATGTTCTTTCCATGGGCTACTGATGCTGCAGCTAAATTTGATATCCCAAGATTGGTTTTCCACGGAACAAGTGGTTTTTCTTTATGTACTTCAGAACACATGAGGATTTACAAGCCTTACAAAAATGTATCGTCTGATACGGAGGAGTTCATTTTGCCTAATCTTCCACATCAGCTCAAGTTTACAAGAACACAGGTGCCTGATTTTGATCGAGAAGAAATTGAAAATGATTTAACAAAGATGTTTACCAAAGTAAGAGAATCAGAGACCAGAAGCTATGGAGTTCTTGTTAACAGTTTCTACGAGCTAGAACCTGATTATGCCAATCATTACCGGAACGTTTTGAGGAGAAATGCATGGCATATAGGCCCTCTTTTGTTATCCAATAAGGGAGGAGAAGATGATAAATCACAAAGAGGAAAAGAATCTGCCATTGATGAACATGAATGCTTGGAATGGCTCAATTCCAAGGAACCAAATTCTGTAGTTTATATTTGTTTTGGAAGTATGGCAACCTTTACTATAAAACAATTACATGAAATTGCAAAGGGTCTTGAAATTTCAGGCCAGAAATTCATTTGGGTTGTTCGAGAAGGCAAAAACCAAGAGGAAAACGAAAACTGGTTGCCAGAAGGATTCGAGGAAAAAACAAAAGATAAAGGACTGATCATCAAAGGGTGGGCACCACAACTTTTGATTCTTCAAAACAAAGCAATTGGGGGTTTTGTAACACATTGTGGATGGAATTCGACGCTGGAAGGGATTTGTTCGGGGTTGCCTATGGTGACATGGCCAGTTTTTGCAGAGCAGTTTTACAATGAAAAGTTGGTGACAGAAGTTTTGAGAATTGGAGTTTCTGTTGGAAGTAAGCAATGGAAGAGAATGGCGAGTGAAGGCATAGAAAGGGAAGCCATAGCCATGGCGATTCGGCGGATAATGGAAGGAGAAGAAGGTGCAGAAATGAGAAGCCGAGCACAAGAATATAAAGAGAAGGCAAAAATGGCTATTGAAGAGGGTGGATCTTCTTACAACGATTTGAGTGCTTTGTTTCAAGAATTGAGTGCATATCGTCTTCGTGTTACAACTTGAAATTTTCCAATTCTTCGATCTACCCAATAATTGTAGTGAATCATGCACAAAAGCGTAGCTATGATGTGATATGATCTTGTATTTCTCTAAATGATTCGTGCTACAATTCTCGTCATGTGATCACATTTTATAATCTAATTTATTTTAAAAATTACAAATTGTCTATCAGTTTAATTATCGATATTTCAAAAGTATCGTAACTATCTTCTATTAATGAAAGAATAATATGAAAAATGACTAAATTCTTCTTATGAATTTGAGCATAATAAATTACCATAATTCATCATTTTTTGTTACAGAACTATGCACCTGGAATTTTCTGTACATTTTGTTTCTTTCTTTTCTTTTGAAGGAAGATTGAAGAAAGAGAGAGGGTCTCCTCCAGAGTTCAAATAAAAACATATAAATTTGGGTAAATTCCTCCAGGTCCCTATCCTTGTCTAAGTGTGATGTTCATGTCTCCAATCTTTAGTTTATGCCACCCCGCATCCCCAACCTTTTGACATTGTACCCACGATGTCCCAACTTGATGGAAAACGTCTAAATGGATGGTAAAAGGTCATGTGATAAATGACTGATGGGTATACCACCTAGAGATCAAATTAAAGTCCACGAATTGAGTACCTCGGACGAAAGATGAGCTCCAAAACTTTCTACTTTTTGAAGGAGATAGCGCAATTATACATCATTAAGAACATATATTGTCAAAATATTCATGGACACACACGACCTATTTATCAACAAGTTAGATTTCATGACAAGAAGGATCTTAAAATCATTTGTTATCTAATTGTAATGGTGCACTCATTTTCAATAATGAGGACGATAATTAAAAAATATACAAGAATACGAGATTTTGAGATCACCAAAGGGTAAGTTCGTGTATGAAGCAAGGGGCTTGGGTCACAGTCAATTGAATGAGGACTTCGAAGAGGTGCAATTATTCAATTCAAATGTGGTGACTTCAAGTAAGTGGACCATTTGTCAAACAAATTGCAACGAGAATTCAATCTTAATACTAACATATAACCTATATCCAAGTACATAATCAATAGCAGGCTAATTATTTGCAAATGATTGGGATACCGAATAATATGGGGCTGTGGATGTTTTCTTTAGAGATTTACCACGTTATATCTAGTGTTATTTACTGCTTTAATCGTCATTTCATTATATGTCAGAAGCTGCAAACGTTCAATTTGTAATCTTCTGACGTTCAACAAATTTTCACCAAACTTTTAAAAAAATATTACTACTTAACGCCTAATTTCAATAACAAACTTTTCAACTCTCCTTCTGGATTGTTTGTTACGTAAGCTTAAAACTAACAATTTGTAATAGTGAAATTGGTTATTTAGTACATAGCCTAAATTAATTTAGGAACCACAAAGAATCAAAGTCTAAGGTTTATATTACAATTATTAAAAGATTAATGTTAAAGTGTAAATATACCATATTTTCTTCAAAAGTAATTATGATACTGTTGAAATGAAAAATAAAATAAAATACATTTTGTCCATGTCTTAGAACAAACAATGTGTAAGTTTTTTTCTCTTATTGGAATTAAACACAAATACATTTACTAAACAATGAATTGTATGGTACTTAACAATACAAAAACATAAACTTTTAAATTTTTTTATTATTAATCCATTTTATTAAACAAAGTATTAAGTGAGTCATAGGACAAAGTTGACTTGAAAGTTGAAAGTTGAATTGTGAGTCTCCTCGAACTTACGACTTCAGCCATGACGAAGCTGATTTGAACTTTAGCATGCAATAATTTGACATGAGTGTTCATGTAAAGAATTGGTTCCATTTATTTTGTGTTATTCTTTGAAAGTGGGTCACGCAACGTGAAATTTGGGGTTTTATTAATATTTTAAATGAGTAAATTACGCCTAGTGTTTCGTTACTTTAAATTTATATCAATTTCATCTTTATTTAATTTAATTATATATGACATCGTTGAACTTTTTCAGTAATTCACTCGTATTGTTGTTTTCGACAATTTGTCTGTAACTTAAATAAATTAACAGACTTTTGGAAGAATTGCAGTTGTGATCTTTAACTTTTTCAAAAGAGCAATAAAATCTTGAACAATTTTTTTTTTTTTACAGTTCTTCACTTAAAATAATAAAAATTGTATTGTCAACCCAAAACTTTTAATCTTGGCACCTACGTCCCTAATTATATGTGCACCTATGAGATTTTTCCACTGATTTCGCACAACCGGGGAGATTTTTCCACCCGATTTCTGACCCAAACCCCGACAAGTTTGGTCCAAAACTAGAAGGAATAAATCTCCCCCGGGTGGTGCAGGTTAGGTGAGGTTGGGGAATAAGAAGATCTTTTCCTTTCTTTCTTTTTTCAATTTTTGTTTCTTTTCTTTTATTTTTTAAATGATTGAATGTGAAGAAACTATTTTTTCTTTGTTATATTGGTCAAATTTAAGTCATTTAACTTAATTTTTGGCCAACTAACTGTCCTTTGAAAGAAATTCATCCACATTCTAAATGTCTTTCTAGTGCACATATACTAAGAGACGTATGTGTCAGGATTAGAATATTTGGAAGCTGACGATATATTTTTTATTATTTTAAGTGAAAAATTATAAAAAAAAATAAAAGGTTTTAAATTTATTTGCACTATTGAAAAAAAAAATTAGAGATCCTAATTGCAAATTTTTTATTTTCTTTTTTATTGTTATAGTTTATTTAATTATGAGCAAAATGTTAAATTATGTGCAAATTATGTTAGGTCATCACGAATGAAGTCAAATTTGCACCTGGAGTCCCCATTCAATTTGTTTTGATACTGAGATCCTCAATCTTACAATTTACGTACAAATAGGTCACTTGAATAAAATCGTTCATATTTCCCTCAATAAATCATGTGCTTTGCACAATGCACAATTTTATTGAGTTATACTCAATAAGTAGTGATATCCTCTTCACAGTGAAAAAAGTTTATGTTACGAATGTACACTGTCTATATAATAGTAAGCAATTGACCAAAAAAAAATTTATTTAATATTAGCAAATTTTTGTGACCAATTGCCCACTGTCATGTAAGTAATGGACAACATAAATTTTTTTCACTATTGAGAAGAGATCACCACTTTATACTCGATAATCTTATTATTTCTCTAAAAGCATTAAAATACTGAGGAAAGTCCCATCAATATTTTGAAATTTGCATCGTGACTCACTAGATATTATTGAATATCTATAATACTTTGCAGAATCACACACCCCAAAATTTCACCATGACTTCTTGGTACCCTTTTCATTTTTTCCTTTCACATTTCCTTGTTAAAGAATCGAACGGAGTTGAACATTTGGTGAAAAAGCCCCCAACTAAATCCAGAAGGCCACTTAATAGATTTATCAAGATCAAGATGAAGGAACTGAAAAAAACCCTAGACAAGGAAGACCGTGGCTAACTGCACTTTCTAGTCAAATTTTTTTAACCTTTAATTTTGCATTTAATAAAATTTATGAATATAGTTATAAGAATATCTTCATTTTAAAGAATCAATTCTTAAAATTATGTTCCAATAGACTCTCAAAATAAAATTTTAACTACTCTAATTTTCAATACTCCATTGATTGAACTAAATGGTATATACAAAATAAAATAGAGAAAAATGAAGAAAAATTATATAATAATTAGGATGGAAGTATATCAAAATAAAATAACAACTACTAATTGAAATAAATAAAATAAAGTGTTAAAAGATAAATAGAGTGTTGGAATACTTCAAAAATTTTACTTTCATACATTCTCTAAAATGCAAAAAATACTCTATAAATAAATTCTCTTAGAAATACTCTAACAAATCAAATTTAATTTAAAATATACATATTATAAATACTTTAATCACTATAGATGCGTGACAATATAATAAACGTCAAATGTGCCATAGTAATCATGTATTTCAAATTAATGGTTTTGATCTAATGCCTTCGGTGGGCATTTTTTAATGCCCACCGAGACAAGTGTCATGCACTCATTAATCAAGGCCAATGAGTGCATGACAAATATCTAGGTGAATATTATAACAATGTCCACCAGGGGCATCAAGGCCCTTCAAATCAAATGCCTAGGAAAATAGACTTACTGTACCGAGAAACAAACATACACGACAAAATCCAACGTCTACAATGAAGACTGAACTAGGAACAAACCTCCACAACAAGTTGAATAATTAGAGAGTAAAATTAGACATTCAGAAAGGAAGAAAAAAAATAGAGGCTCACTAAACTCGCACTTACTATACGGGCGCCTGCGGGACGGGGCCAGTAAACTTTCATGGGGACGGGGCCAGATCTCCAATACCCCAGCTAGAATTTCTAGATTCTAACAAATGCCAAATAAGTACACATATGACGTCTAAATTTATAGGCACAAGCCTGCATAACAATAAAGTTCCCAATCATGGGGCCTTCTAAATAGCTTATATCCAAATATTAATGTGATTGCCTGCTTGTGAGAGAATTCACTGAATAATTTCACCATATATGCTATAATCGGCCCAACAGAGAAGCTGAACCATAAACATTTGTTGAAATTGATTTGCTTCCATGATATTAAATCCTTCATGAATTTACAATATGTCATTAGCACGCTTTATCTGAAGTGCAGCTCTAACAACATTTCCCCGGGTTATAATGCCAACCTTTCACATAGTAGTAAACATAGACCAGTAAGAAACTACTTGCTGCTGATAAATGTAAGCAAATCCAAGTAAAGAACAAGGATTAGAATCACATTACCAGTTTTCCATCACCATCTACAACTGGTAGTCGACGGTACTTGGTTTTAAGCAATAATCTAAATCAAAAGAATCAGATTTTTGTATTTAGTCTCCCAATTCTTACAGGAAAGAATTTTTCAGCTGAAGACTTAATATTGTTTTCTGTGGCTAAGGAACATAACCAGGAAAGAAAAGAAATAAAAGAAAAAGAAAACTAGTACCTCGCAGCATCCTCCAGGTTTGAGTTCTCACGAACTACAAGAGGAGCAGGGGTCATAAGGTCACTGACTACCTGCCCATTAGTTTTGCTGAGTAGCTTCTGAATCTCATTAAATGTCTGCCATAACATTACAAAGAAAGGAGAAGTCCATGGAACAAATTAATATGTATTTATTATCAAGAAGTTGATGATTCGCTAATCAGCCGACTAAAAATGTTACATAAATAGCATCAAAATGGGACAGCTCAAGTGTATTCTCACATCACGTCCAGTTTAAAATAACCTAGTCTCTTTCAAGGCGGAATCAGTTTGGAATGATTTAAACATGTCAAATGCCAGATATAACATATTGTCTAGGGAATTAATAGCGATAATATAAATTTGCAAGCTATTTCATTTCATTCTATGCAATTAGTTATTTCATTTCAGACTATTATTACTTCTCTTAAATATGATAAGAGGCAGAAACAAAGCAGAGGATTTGCAGAAAGTATAATTCGCATAACCAGAATCATTGCAGCAAAAGTACACAACTATTCTAGAACATAGAGCTTATCTAAAGGTCACTGTGAACAAAAGGTAAACATACTACTTCATCACTAAATGTAGAGATTTCGAAACACGGAAGGACGAGTTTTCACTTACTTTCCAAGTACTGTCGACATCGGGAAACATATTTGTGTCATGTTGACCACCACCTAAGTTTCACAGATGAGAAAGTTAGATAATTAGTCACCAAGATATAATCTTCATACTGAAAATACCTGGCACTAGGCAAAATACTTTTTAATTGTACTTTTTGCAAGATGAGTAATCATGCTAATTGCTGAATCCACAGCATGTATGATTCTTAATTTAAATGTCATTTTTTCCCACTTTGATTTTTAGGAGAATGAGCCTGTTTTCGGCGGAAGTTCTGAAAACCCTCATCAATAGCAGAACATTTTAAGCCTTTATGTTGAACATCTATGCTGAATGTTTACTAATCTGTGTACTCATCGTTCTCTTCCTATTTCTAGCATTTTCATTTTTGTCAGTTCTTGATACAGGAGTATCATCAATTACAACATTTGAACCTAGAGAAATCAAAATTATTTCATTGGTGTGTTAATTTCCAAGTCACAGAATCTAGGGGGTCACTTTCTATCGAAATCTGGAATGATATAGCAACTTTTACCAGGCACATGAGATACCGTTGGAAAGGTCTTGAAGTTAGGATTCCAAAGAATTTTACGGATATCGATTTGGACTTTTCTACAAAGAGTTATGGTTGTTTTACTTCACAATGGTCATGCAGCCTACCAACCTGAGAATTGAAGAAGCTTTTCATCTTCCAAGATTCATTGAAGACTAAATGTTAATTTTTTCATTGCATACATGAATTTGTAACTTAAATTCATGAATTTGTAACTTAAATTCATTCATTTGCATTTATTTTTATTGTTTTGGTATTCCAAGTCTCAACTACAAAAAGGCACCTTATGTAACTCATGAAGGCATTCAAGTTTGAAATAATATTCAAGTTCGAAATAATATTCAAGTTCATTTGAGAAGTGTTAAACTTTCTTCTCTTAAACTCTGTATATCTTTGGTGGATTCCGAGAGTGGTGAGTTATACTAGTCCTGTATCCCTTGTCAAATTCTTTTGGGTGGTGATAATCTATATCCCGAAGTGTTTGCTTGGGTGGTGAGCTATTTTATCCGCTTTAATTGGTTTTCCTTATTCTTCATTCTTACAACCCGGTATCAATTTGGTATCAGAGCCTTGGGTTTTCATGGCTGGTCGTCGTCGTCGTGGTGGAAACATTGATGCTCGTCCGGGTAGAGAAAGAGATGTTCGTGATATCGAAAATGAAGAGTTGAGAATGCAAGTGCAGGAACTTCAACAAGGACTGGCACAATTTGAGCTCGGTCGGAATGAGAACTTTGCCAATAATCTAGAAGATGAACGTCATAGTGAAGAAGAAATAAATCCTTTTCATGAGCATACTCATAGTGATGACTCCGCTTCTCATCATGTTCGAAGAATTCGCAATTTTGATCGTGATTTCAACATTAAAGTTGAAATTCCCGAATTTGAAGGACGAATGCAACTCGATGACTTTCTTGATTAGCTTCATACTGTGGAAAGAGTTTTTGAATATAAAGAGGTACCTGAACATTCCAAAGTGAAATTAATTGCTTTGAAATTGAGAAAGCATGCCTCTTTATGGTGGGAGAATCTCAAGAGACAACGACAACGTGAAGAAAGGAGCAAGATCGTGACATGGGAAAAGATGAAGAAGGAACTTAAGAGAAAATATTTGCCGGACAATTATAGGCAAGATAATTTTCTTAAAGTTCATAATCTCAAGCAAAAGGAGCTGTTCGTGGAAGAGTACACTACTGAATTTGATCTTCTCATGATGAAATGTGATCTTGTTGAACCCGAGGAGTAAACTATTGCCCGTTATCTTGGAGGACTTAAAGCTGAAATTGCTAATGTTGTAGAATTACAACCTTATTGGAGTTATAATGATGTTTGCAAACTTGCTCTCAGGTTGAGAAACAACAAAAGGAAGCAAAAAGGGCGCCCATTTCGACCTATTGTTCAAGATAACACTACTTCAAAGTCCTCTACACCGACTAAATCAACTTCTAAATTAGTTTCAAAAGGAGATGCTGGATCTAGCTCAAAGCAAACCACGCCATCTTCTTCCGAAAATTCCCGTCGTTGTTTCAAATGCCAAGGATATGGGCATATTGCTTCCGAATGTCCTAATCGCCGGATAGTCACTCTAGTTGAGGAAGAAAGTGACAATGATGTGAATGAGAGTTCACATGACATTTCAGAAAATATATTGGAAGATGAATAAATTATTTATGCAGATCATGGAGAATCATTGGTGCTTCACAAAATTTTAAGCGCACATCAAGAAGAAGAAAAAGATGATTGGCTCGAAAGAATATCTTCAAACTAAATGCACTTCTCATGGTAAGGTTTGTGATGTAATAATTAATGGTGGCAGTTTGAGAATGTGGTATCAACAAAATGGTGGAGAAATTGAATTTGAAGACGGAGAATCATCTTCATCCGTATAAACTTTCATGGCTTCAAGAAAGACAATGAAATGAAGGTTAACAAGCGCGCCTGGTATCCTTTTCTATTGGAAATAAATCTGAGGATGAGATATGGTGTGATGTTGTCCCTATGGATGCTATTCATTTACTTCTTGGTCGTCCATGGCAATATGATAGAATGACTATTCATGATGGCTACAAGAACACTTACACATTTTACAAGAATGATGTGAAAATTATCTTGGGTCCTTCTAAAGGGGAAATTATTTCCAAGCCTTCTAAAGGAGAGGAAAATAATTTCCTAACACTTTCCGGTTACAAAGAAGAATTAGAGGCAGGAAATCAATCATATGCTCTTATGATCTTTGAGGAAAATGAGGAAAATAGAGACTTGCCACCTATTGTGCAACCACTTCTTGAAAAATTTATTGATGTTGTGTCGGAAGAAATACCACACGGTCTTCCACCTATGAGAGACATGCAACATCATATTGATCTGTTCCAGGTGCTATTTTGCCTAATAAATTAGCCTATCGAATGAGTCCAAAGGAGCATGAAGAGTTACAAAGGCAAGTGAGTGATCTTTTTGGCTAAAGGATTGGTGAGAGAAAGCATGAGCCCTTGTCTTGTCTCAACTCTCCTTGTTCCAAAGAAAATGGTCAATGGAGGATGTGCGTTGATAGTAGAGCTATAAATAAAATCACTATTGACTATCGTTTTCCTATTCCTCGATTGGATGATCTTCTTGATCAACTTCATGGAGCATCTATATTTTCGAAGATTGATCTTCGAAGTGGATACCATCAAATTCGAATGAGACCCGGAGATGAATGGAAGACGACTTTCAAAACTCGAGATGGCCTATATGAGTGGATG
Organism: Forsythia suspensa; assembly: GCA_023638005.1. Classification (NCBI taxonomy): domain Eukaryota; kingdom Viridiplantae; phylum Streptophyta; class Magnoliopsida; order Lamiales; family Oleaceae; genus Forsythia; species Forsythia suspensa. Next base: position 28,868,845 of record CM042670.1, on the reverse strand, counting down.
GTTATGCCATTCGGTCTATCTAATGCTCCAAGCACTTTTATGCGCTTGATGAATCATGTGTTCAAGCATCTCATTGGGAAAATTGTTGGAGTATATTTTGATGATATCCTTGTATACAGCAAAAATGAAGAACAACACATGCAACATCTTCGTGAAGTTTTCAAAACTTTGCAAGAACAAAAGTTATTTGCTAACTTGAAGAAGTGCAGATTTTTCACTCGTAGTCTCATATTTTTGGGCTATGTTGTCTCCGGAGAAGGAATCAAAATGGATCCAAGTAAAGTTGAGGCTATCTTGAATTGGCCTACACCAAAGACCATACATGATATCCAAAGTTTCCATGGACTTGCATCTTTCTATCGTCGATTCATCAAAGGATTCAGCTCCATTGTTGCACCAATTACAGAATGTTTGAAAGGATTCTCTTTTAAATGGACAAACGAGGCACAAAAAAGTTTTGATCTTATCAAGCAAAAGGTGACCGAAGCCCCTATTCTCTCACTTCCTAATTTTGACAAAGTTTTTGAAGTTGAATGTGATGCTTCTAATGTGGGAATTGGTGCTGTCCTAAGTCAAGAAAGAAAGCCAATTGCTTTCTTTAGTGAAAAGCTTAAGGACTCTCGAAAGAATTATTCAACTTATGATAAGGAGTTCTATGCATTATGCCGAGCTTTGAATCATTGGAGTCAATATTTACTTCCAAGACCATTTGTGCTCTATTCCGATCATAAAGCCTCGAAGTACATCAATAGCCAACAAAAGCTAAGTAGGCGACATGCTACTTGGTTTGAATTTCTTCAAGCCTACAATTTCACCATTAAACACAAATATGGAATTCAAAATATTGTGGCGGATGCACTAAGCAGAAAATACTCCTTGCTAACTCAATTGCAATTGAAAGTTGTGGGTTTTGAAGTTCTAAAGGAGCATTATGAAGAAGATCATTTCTTTGGACAGATTTGGGAAAAATGTAAGCAAGGTAGTTATGGACAATTTCTTTTGCATGATGGTTTTCTTTTCAAGTCAAATCGTTTATGCATCCCTCAATGCTCACTAAGAGAGGCAATTATCATTAAAGCACATTCTGGTGGACTAGGAGGACACTTTGGAAGAGACAAAACTCTTGCTTTGATACAAGAGAACTTTTATTGGCCAAAATGGAGCAAGATGTAAGGAGATATGTGGAGCGTTGCGAGAGTTTGTCATCTTGCCAAAACTCACAAACGAAATCTGAGGTTTGTACACTCCATCGCCCATTGCAAATGCTCCGTGGGAAGATGTTAGTTTGGATTTTGTACTTGGTTTGCCAAGGACTCAAAGGAACAAAAAGACTCTATCATGGTGGTAGTTGATCGGTTCTCAAAGATGGCACATTTTATTCCATGCAACAAGACCAATGATGCATCTCACATCTTTGATCTCTACTTTCTTGAAATTGTCAAACTCCATGGAATTCCTAAGACCATTGTGTCGGATCGTGATGCAAAATTCTTGAGTCATTTTTTGGCGTACTCTTTGGAGAAAATTGGGAACTACTCTTTGTTTTAGTTCATCTTACCATCCACAACAGACGGTCAAACCGAAGTTGTCAACCGAAGCTTGGGCAATCTGTTGAGGAGTTATGTGGGAAAAAACATTCGCCAATGGGATCTGATTTTGGCACAAATTGAATTTGCTTATAATCAGTCCACTAGCCAAACTACGGGGAAGAGTCCATTTGAAATTGTTTATGGTCAAAATCCATTAAGTCCTTTAGATTTAACTCCACATCATAATGAGCACCATTTTAGTGGTGATGCTGAAGAAAGAGCCAAATATATAAAGAAGATGCATGAACAAGTTCGAGACAAGATACAAAAGCAAAATGATAAGTATATGAAAGTTGCCAACAAACATTGCAAGCATGTTGAGTTCAAAGAGAGGTGATTTAGTGCGGATTCATCTTGAAAAGAAAGATTTCCTCACGGAAAGTATGGTAAACTTCATCCCAAAGTCGATGGGCCTTTCAAAGTTCTCCGGTAATTGGCAAAAATGCATACAAGATTGATCTACCTTCTAGCTAAAGTGTTTCCAATACTTACAATATTTCGGATCTTTCTCCTTACCGTGGTGAAAATGACAACATAGAATCGAGGTCAATTCTTTCTCAACGGGGTGTTTGATACAGAGTATCATCAATTACAACATTTGAACTTAGAGAAATCAAAATTATTTCATTGGTGTGTTAATTTCAAGTCACAGAATCTAGGGGTTACTTTCTATCTAAATTTGGAATGATATAGTAACTTTTATCAGCACATGAGATACCGTTGGAAAGGTCGTGAAGTTAGGATTCAAAGAATTTTTACGGATATCGATTTAGACTTTTCTACAAAAAGTTATGGTTGTTTTACTTCACAATGGTCATGCAGCCTACCTACCCGAGAATTGAAGAAGCTTTTCATCTTCCAAGATTCATTGAAGACTAAATGTTAATTTTTTCATTGCATACATGAATTTGTAACTTAGATTCATTCATTTGCATTTATTTTGATTGTTTTGGTATTCCAAGTCTCAACTATAAAAAGGCACCTTATGTAACTCATGAAGGCATTCAAGTTTGAAATAATATTCAAGTTCATTTGAGAAGTGTTAAACTTTCTTCTCTTAAACTCTGTATCTCTTTGGTGGATTCCGAGTGGTGAGTTATACTAGCCCTGTATCCCTTGTCGAATTCCTTTGGGTGGTGATAATCTGCATCCCGAAGTGTTTGCTTGGATGGTGTGCTATTTTATCCCCTTTAATTGGTTTTCCTTATTCTTCATTCTTTCAACCCGGTATCAGTTCTATATGGGGGAAAGAGAAGAAATTAAATTTCTGTGTGGCCAAGTGGTTATCTAACCAAAGTATTTGTTAATCCATTTTCTCTTTGCTTCAAAAATTATATCACCTTTCGTCACCAAGAAGGACTACCTCATCTGATTACTGATGTCACATACACTTCAAAATAATTAAGATAAAAACACATTTAGTCAAAGTGGTGGAAGAAATAGTTTCCCTCTAAATATCTAATGTGGCTTGAAACTTCATATTATACCTGAGATGGAGTCAAGTGCTAACAAGTCATAGTCGGAAACAACACCAACCTGCAGCATAAATCTATGGTAAGTGAACATGGACTTGTAAACAACAAAGAACTAACATTATGATATTCCAAAATTTAATAAATGAAAAAAGAAAAGCATCCAAAAAGGAAACTAAATTGTCAACCTTCCGCGGAGGAATGATCAACAACCAGTCCTATATATTAAAATTTCATAAAAAACCTTAAGGCGTCTGTTACTGCTTTAAAGGAGCAATGCCCTTCCCATCTAATAAAACTAAAAGTTATACAGCCAATTAAGATAATTCAAATCACAGTACAGAAGATGATCTGACAAGCCAGAAAGTAGACCAAGTTCTTTTATGAGTAGAGGACTGAAGTTGCAAATTACAAGATTATTGTAACAGGAAACTGCTAGAATACAACAAAGCAGAAATAAATTTTAAGAGAAAGAAATTAGCAATAGCATCCCAGCTCACTTTCTCTTCCCCATTCATCCAGTCTGTGAAAGTCAACACTTCAAAAAATTGCTACTTTTACCTCCTGCATAAGTAGGCCTTTTAATTATGAAACTAATTCTTATTTCACCATTTTTCAACTTCGTTTTAACCAAGTTATAAGTATCAAAAGAGAAATAGCTTATCAACTGAAAGCACACTAGCAGTATATAAGATTATCCAATGACACAGTGGTCCAACCAAGAAACCGGCTTCATGGATCTCAAGTTCACAAAGACATATAGATAAAAGCCTCAAGGCATCTCATTTCTTTACTTCATGAAACAAGAAGATATTTACTAACTCAAGTTTCCGTTAACAAGTCCATCAGAAAAGTGGACTTTTCTAATTCTACCACTTAGTCAAATGATCACATTTATCACAATATCTTGCTTTTCTATGCACACTGTTCTCTTTGACTAATTGGACAAAGAGTTCTTAACCGGGTTAAATATCCCAGTCGCTACTGAACTTTCCTGAATGTTTCTCAATTGCCATTGAATTTTAAAAAATTTCCGAGTAGTCACTGAACTTTCCCAAATGTTTCTCACTTGTTCTGAATTTATAAGTTTTTCAAGTTGTCATTGAAGTTACAAAAATATTATTCCATTTGTCACTCACCTTCTTAAAAGTTTAACGGACTTGATGACATGGCAGTCGGAATGACAAATGGGATAACATTTTGGTAACTTCATCAAGTCCGTTAACTTTTAAAACAGCAAGTGACGGATGGGATAACATTTTGTTAAGTTCAGTAGCAACTCGAATTTTTTTTAAAGTTCAATGACAACTAGGGAACATTTGAGAAAGTTCAGCGACAACTCGAACAACTTCTAAGGTCTGCTTGGGAATTTTAGAGTACCAGTTATAAGGAAAGTACCGATTTTGGTCGTTTATGAGAGAGCAATTTTGGATAGTTTTTAGTAGCGATTTTTGAAACGGTTCAATTCATGCTTGGGAATTTATTATCCAGCGGTTCTAAAAGTTTTTTAAAAAAAAATCAAATTAAATATATGCCCATATATAAAAAAAAAATTAATTTTAAATATTTTATATATCCACCTATCATTGAAAATATAAAATTAAATTTATGTTCTTGCATATGTTTTTTTTCTTTTGCATATTCTATTATTTTTACAAATATTAACTTTAGGGTAGTTTTGAAAATAATTGTTTGAGAGAGGTAAAATTAGAAGAAATTTTAAAGAACGGTAAAAAACAACGGATTTGGGAGTTGGGAGATACTGTAATTTACACTACACCGGTTTTGGATGGTTTTTAGCGATGCTCCAAAAAACTAAAAACTAAAAACTAACAAGTACTATTTTTTACAACTCTTCATAAACAATACTACCCAAAACCGGTGGAAAAAAACTCCCAAGAAAGCCCCTAAAGTTCAATGGCAAATGGAAACATATGGGAAAGTTTAGTGGCAATTGGGATATTTAACCGGTTGTTTAACCCATGAACATAGCAAAACAAAATTTCACCTCTGATTCAGAACATGCCTATGCCCAAGAGGTTAGCTGTAAATTCACATAGGCTAATCTGGTAATGATGCATGCAGCTTTTCTAGTAGTGGAAAAGCCATATTATACAGAAAGCGGACAGAAGAAAATAGAGACGTTACCAACTTCCAGTCATCATCAATCACAGGAAATCCTGTTATTCTTTTCTCGACTAGCATCTCCAATGCTGTACATAAGCAAGAAAGGCTGATGAATGAAAAAATTGAACTAGCAAACACATATTCAGAACAAGGGTAAGAGATACCTTCATCAACAGTAGTTGAAGGTTTTACAACATGCAAATCCTCTTTTCTCGTCATAAAATCACCAACAGTATATATCCCTTCTCGAGGCTGCAAATTGGAACACAGAATTAAAAATATAGATTCAACCAACACAGACACCATTAAGCAAGGGTGAAGATGACCATCTTTACATTTTGATTGGAAAATAGGAAATCAATCATATCTTCTCTTAAATGCGTGTAGTTTCATCAATTGGTCCTGTCCGCTTTAAGGACTTCGACACAATCAGCAAGGGGTTTACTAATAGAGTCAGCAATATGGATACTTACCTTACATTCTGTTCTACCAAGGACCTCTTTGCTAATAAAGCTGAGATTTCAAATTGCCCCATAGCCTGCTTAAATTAGCTCAAACTTCAATTAACGCAATTGGTTTCGATCCCGCAAGAGTTCAATCAAGAAAATCTTTCAAGTATTCAGCTATTCTCAGCTCCACTCATTTGCATCCCTATGAAGATACTATTTTTCCCAATTCTAAAAGCCAAGTGAGTGCCCCATGCCATTAGCATTTCAGGATAATTGAGCTCCAAATAGAGTCAATAGTCTGAATCTTCAAGCAGAGGCTCTAAGAAAAGTAAAATCGATAGATTTGAAGATCAAAAACACTTATACATCAAAAAAGATGATCGATTCTTCAGGGACCATAAGTGCATGCACGATGCATTTCATCTTGGTGCCCGTGCCATAAGTGAAATCTTTCAGAACAGCATGATCTCTTCATCTAAGCCACTTCCAGAACAGTTTAACACTTTAATTGTGCATAAGAGAGATAATGAGAAGGCAAGTAGGACACTCTTTCAGAATAGCAGAATAGGCAAGCCGCAAACTGGTGCCGAGAGAGAAAATTTGTATTTTAGTTGGGTAGGACCTAGAAACCTTCTCAAGGACAAACAGTTATGTAGAGCTTCATAAATGAGTTGAGCGACTCAATGGACTTGGTTAATTATATGGGCAAGCACTTAGTATTCCATTCTACATCGAGCATGAGAACATAGAAGCACTATTAGCAGATAAAATTGGCACTACTATCGATAGACCTATAGAGGTATCTAAATCCCCCACCACAAACAACAAACTAAATTTTATTCCCTGTAATTATGGTGTTGAATAATGATGCCCAAGATTTTATAGCCCGTAATTTAGTGTTACTTTTTTCTGTATAGATGGTCTTAGCATCATTTGACACTATCATAAATGTAGAATACTTGGCTTTACTTTCATTGCTAATACTTGCTTCTTTTCTATCCAACTGAAATGTTCGCAAATGGATAAATGCAGAAGACGAGGATTTCAACAATGCAGTAACTATCAAAAAGAAGTAAGTCATGCAGCATATTGACTCTCCTTAGCATCATAAAATGGTTTCTTTTTGTTAACAGATAAAAGGTACAATTGTTTAATTTGAAAGGTTCTAAGTAAGATCATTGGCTATTCCACCTAATTCCAAACATTTTTGAATGGAAACGTATCTTTTCTATTAGAATATCAATTTGATGCTTCCTTATTCGTTGCCCATGTTTCATCATGTCAGTCGTTCTAGTCAATTCTATTGTGGAGCAAAAAGACAATTCTTTCTCCTTCAAGACACTCCTCTCTTAGAATAAGAGCTTTTTTTAGAAAGCTTTTTAGCAGATTTTGATCAAAAGTTGATGAAATGTGTGGTTGAAAAATTAATAAAAGTTGTGGCTCCCATAAAACCTGTGGTTAAAATTAATTGTTGACTTTGACTATAATTTTTTAGCAAAATTTTAAGCTCCACCAAACAAGCGCTAAATTCCTCGTCCCAGTCAATTTCATGGCCTATGTGAGAGAATACTCCCAAGCATTTACATAAGGAATCATATGATGTTGTACAAACATGTTGAGCTAATTAGTTAATGACATTGTGTTAGGGTGGAACTTCATGCTCTTATGTCATTTTAATTCAAATTCATGTGTTAAAAGACCACTGCAAGATAATTGAGCTAAACTAAACAGTTCTAGCCTACAACTTGCATTTGATATCCTCACACCATTAATCATGTCACTCTATTATGTGACTTCCAAACCTGACACCGGCAACATGTCAACATCATGAAAAACCTGATAATTTCTACTACAAACTACAAGCTTAAGTTGCACCAAGGAAGTCAAATAACCACTTAGCTAACCTAAAGCAGAACCAAATATGACAAAGTACACGAGCTCGATCCCATTCCCAAGCTCAATAAGCTAATCGACCAATGGAAGTGTGTGCAGAACATAAAACAGTACCCCACCAAGAATCAAGAAATCTATCGATAGCATGTCAAACATATAAGACATTGTGATCCACCAACAAGGATCCAGAAAAGCCAGCGTGTCAGTGCGGCACCTAACATAATTCATGGAATAAGTAGTTTGAAAAGTCATAGGATAGCCACCAATCTTAAATATCTATAGTTGGCGTTGAATTGGCCATTGCATCCCCCATTTTTCTGGTGGCCGATCACGCACAACTTCTTTTATGCTATACAACTTATCTAATTAGTTTCAGTATATGACCATCTTTTTTATAATTAATTTCTACAATATTCTTCACTCCTCTCCTTCTGACACGCACATTTGACATTACTAGATACTGGGATTACCTTTCCTATTTTCCCCCCTTTTTGACTAATAGCATATACAGACACGCAATATAGAGAAACAATAGGGACTTACGGGGACGGAATTGGTTGTGCCGGCGGTGTCAGAGGCGGAAACTGCCGCTTTCCGGCGAAATTCAGAAAGTTGGCGCCGTCGGCAGGGTGAGATGGAAGTATAAGTAACAGCGGGCTTTCTGAACACTGACCGGCTGTAGTATGCGAGGATGCAGGGCAAATTTTTGAAATCGGAGGCGGGAATTACGCTCAAACGTGGAAAAACAGTTCGATCGGCGACAAGAATCGAATCCATGTGGATGCGGATAAAAATTTATAGAATTAAGAAACAATTATTTGAACAGAGGAAATTTCAGCGGATGTAAGATATTCACATTTTGTGTGTGAGAAAGAGAGTAACTTTTAGGAAGTGCTTGTTTGGCAAAATTAGGTGTTTCCCAATTCCGATTTGAGAATAGATTTTATGAATTCATATAAATTTAGGTTTTCGAAGATAGATTTTAATAAATTCTATTGAAATTTAGATGTTCTTAATACAAATTTTAATAGATTCTATTGAAATTTAAGTGTTCTCAAGTCAAATTTAAATAGATTATTTAAAAATCTAGATCTCCTCGATAAGTAATAAATTTCTAAAAATTTCATTAATTAGAAAATTTTAACATATTATAATGAATTTCAGACCCATAAATATAAATACCAAATTGTCCAATTTTGGTCCAGCTTTTTGATATTTTAATCCCTCTCTCCCTCTCTCTCTCCTCTCTTCCTCTCGAAACCCCAAACCATTATAATTTTACTCTCTAGATTTTGCATCATTCTCTAACCTTCAGATTGCATGTACATACTCAACCTATATATATACTTGTTATTTATTTGTGTATTCCATGTTCTTGGATTTTCAGTCTTTGTGGTTGTTTAATTTTCCTATTTCGTGCTATTTTCGCACAATTTTTATGTATTATGCATATATTTATAGGGTGTTTGTCTGATAATGTATTTTATACATCTGGAATTTTCAGCGACATTTGTCTTTGTATTCACTCAATTTGTTTCCTCTATTTTTTTAATATACACAAGTTTGAAACATATTCCTTCAACATGTTCTTTGTCAATCAATTTTCTAAGATTAATTACAGATATTCATGAAAGATATTAACTTAAAAAAAACTGTTAATGGGCATAAAAATATGTTCATGTTAATATTAATGGGTAGGAAAGCTATTAACTATTAATGTTACTGATATTCAATTTTCTAGGATCAATTTTTAATGCCCGAATTGTCATAAAAATAAGAAGATTAGATTGTTTTTCTTAGATGGCCATATGAGAATAAAATATGATTCTTTGTTTGGTCAAGTAAAATTATCTTGTTCAAAATTAGTATTTTGCTTGAATTTGAGTCTCTGTTCACCTAGCAAAAAGCAAGAAACTATACCATTCTAAACAAGCCTTACATGATTTCTAAATGTGTACTTGTGACATGGATAAACCTATCAGCATTCCAAGTGTTGCAGATATTTACATAGTTCCTGGTATAGAATTGCCTATAGAGAGAGATATACCACGTCTATTGAGCTTTGAATCCCTAATCCCAAACCACTGCAGCAGCCCCAACCTCCCAACTTCACAGCAACTACATGTTATGTTTCAAATATGCTTGAAGGGATTGGGGGCAGGGATGAAAGTTAGAGGAGAGTTGGGGACTTGTTGCTGGTAATAGGGGAAGAGTTTTTGTTTCTTTTGCTTTTCTTTTCTATTTTATATATGTTTTTTGTTTATGTAACTTGAGCACAAACTGATATGCATCATATTTAGGTCACCACGTCTATTTACACCCAACTAGCCAATTTTTCCACATATAAAAGAGATTTTTTTTTTTTTTACTGCAATAGACTTGTACCAAATGAATTTGTACGAGTTTTGCCTCACCACATCCCAGCATGATGCAATGCAAACAGTTATCAATGAGTTTCCAATAGATTTGATGTGTTTAAGTGGAGTAGGAAGGAATTTGTATTATATTTTGAACAGTAGCACTAGGCAATATATCAGATAGTTTGTCAATGTCCCATGTGGTACCTTTTTATAACATAAAGCATTCTCATCCAAGTAGGTTTTGCCAAATGAGTTTGTTTTAGGTTGCACATGGTGGAGTGAATGTTGATGCAGTATTTGGCTTTAAAAACCCATGCCCAAAGTGAGTCTTGGGCTCTAAACTTCTACCATAGTTTCCAATCAAAGGTATTGCTCAAGTCCATATATTCATCAACCACTTGGACCATGTTAATCTTGATCTACATCTACCTCTTCCAATCTCTTATAATGGAGTTGTGTACCTCTTGAGAGCAACAGCTTCTTCAAGCCTATGAAAGACGTATGCCGACAATCTAAATCATACATCCATTATTTTATCATCAACCGTTCCACATCAACTTCTTTATATATATAATTCTTATTTTATCAATTATAATGTGGCTACACATCCAACTTAACTTTATCAGCTCTTATATGTTTATCTTATTGATATTCTGACCTTCTACAACCCAAAATTCTATGACGTATAGCTGGTCTAATAACCATTCTATAGAACTTGCCTTCTAACTCAATGGGATTTTAATGTGGTATCCATAAAGCAGTTTACTTTGAATAACTCACTCTAATCCTAGCATTTAGTCCCCTCCACAACTTCCTTTCTTATTAAAAACAATACAGCAACTAAAAGAAACTTTAAAAGCAACTTCCTTCCTAATCCTAGCATTTAGTCCCCAAACCATACATGAACTCAAAGAAAAACAATGATGAGAGAATAAATGAAGCCCTAAGGTCATAATAATATAACTTTTTTTGTTATCAAATAACTGTGATAAAATCAATGTCCATCCATTTCATTGCAACTAGTAGACCAAATTGTTAAAAACTAGCAGACCAAATTATTAAATGTTTTAGTTACTCAATTGATAAAAACTACCATAGCAGTGCAACTAGCAAACCAAATTGAACTACTGTTTTTATGCTTAATCGAGAACTGCAATCAAATGTGTTAATAATGGAATATACTACTGCTTTTGTGCTTCATGGATTAATGCAGACCAATTTGAACTAAATGCTTTAGCAAACTTGTAAAGTTTCATAAATTTAGATTGTGATATTTACGTGGACTTCTATTGATACGCCGTGTTTGAACCATCCAATGTGTTTCATCTTGTTTGGCAAAGCTTAAATTATAATGTGATGTGTGATATTCATATTAAACTTTCTGGCACCGTTATTTTTTTTTAATTTGTGTATGTGATATTCATATTAACCGACACATAAATATATATAACTCGTTATTTATATCACGGACAATGTAGTGAGATTATAAATTAGAGATTCTCAAGGAAAACAAAGAATTGGGCATAATGCATGGAGTGTGTGGAAGAGAGCTCCATATTGTTAGAGCTTATGGTTGATGCCGCTGATCGTGGATGGCGTAGTACCAATGGGGTATTAAGCAGACAGACAGTTGGAAAAAAAAATACTTCATATTTTGAACAAAAAGCTTGGATGTCAAAAGAAATATGCTATGTACCAAAGTCGATTGACTTGGTTTAAACAAAAATTGAATAAATACTCTGAGCTTATGCGGTATAGTTCTGGTTTCGTGTGGGACCCAATCACAAAAAGTTCACTGCTAGTGATGAAGTGTGGGAAAATTACTTCGAGTTGAGATTTTGATATCATATTTTCTTGTGGATTAATGTACAATTTTTCATACAATAAATGATGACTTATTAATTATTTTATATACTTGTTCTTTGCTAGTCCCGCCCAAAACAGAGACACCTTCGTACTGACACCATTGCTGACTATGAAGATTTACATTTAGCAATTGGCAATGCAATAGCTACAGGAAGAAACTCAATTAGTTTGGGTAATGAATCAAATGCAAGAATATATGGAGTTGAAGAAAATAGACATGTCACGATAGATGACTATGTGTTTGATGAGTGTCAAGAGGCATACATACAAAGTCAACATGACCAATCAAATTATGTTCCATCATATGAAAATTATAATTCTTCTCCAGCGACAATGGAAACTAACAAGGAGATTCCTGCAGAAAATAAAGGTCCTAAAAAGCGAACTAGAATGAAATATGAAGATAATTCTAGTTCGTTTGAAACCATGACTCGAGCTGATGTTCAAGCAAAGATTTCTCTTCCCATGTTCAAGCTTAAGCTGATGGAGAAAAGGGAAAGAGATAAAGTTTACAAGGAAATAGAGAACAAAGAAGTAGAGAATAAGAACAATATATGGAATGCTATCAAAGAAACTCCAAACTTGGATAATCACACTCGCTACAAAGTGCCTACATTCATTCATAAGTTTGGAATGAAAGATGCTTTTTTTAAAATGTCACATGAAGAGCGTTGGGAGTGGATAAAATATAATGTGGAATGAGTTTGCTTATTTGAGAAAGTGTTTAACATTTTGAATTCTTCATTAAAATGTGATTTTAGATTACTTTGTTTTAATTTGGTTTGAAACTTTGACGAAACTTTGATATGAGTTATTTTTATAAACATTGATTTGAATATGGACTAATTCTTATATTTATCATATAGGTGATGTTCTTTGTTGTAGCATGAACTATATATATATATATATATATATATATATATATATATATATATATATATATATATATCCTTACAATAATATAAGAATTTTAAATTTGTTAATGTTCATTTTTTTCTCCAACACACACCGTCGTTTTATAGAGTTTTATTACCTACTTCAATCACTACTTTCTACCTTTTTACTCTACCTTTTCTGAAGCCACTGGTTCCATTTGGAGCTTAGACTTTAGTCGTCGTCATCGTATTTCCATACTTTTTCCATACTTTCCATTGGAGCTTATATTAAATTCATGTAGCTAAGAATTTTGATACAAATTTAAGATTAAATTTGCGAAAATAAAGGGTATTGAATGTCTATATCAAGACAAAATCTTAAATTAAATTAAAGCAAAAGAAGATCACAAAAAAATACCCATTTCTTATTTCGAAATAAAAATCTAGAAGAACCTCAAAATATAATGTGCAATTAAACAAAATAATATGCAAAAGAAAAATAGTTTCACCTTTTAACAAAGGTAATTCTATTTTTGTGCTAAATTATTGTCCTTGTGCTTTGAATTTTTTTTTTTTTTTTTATCTTTTCTTGACCTTCCTAAAAGGCTTAAAGACCAGTAGCTAAAAATGAAATTTCATCATGTTTAAATAGGTTTTGAACAAATTCCCATTCTCGGGATAAAACAACCTTTCTTAACTCAGAGGATTACTTTTTCATTTTAGCCATGGAATCCGAAAAAGAAGTTAAGTTGGAAAATAAAATTCTTGAAATATAAAAACAATATTTTTGAAGGAATTAATTGCTTACTAAGTTTTTCCTCTTTTAGGCCTTTCCGAAAATATAATAAAGTGTGAGATAATTAAATAAGAAGAGATGAAGAACTTACTTTTTATTGAAGATGTCTAAGAAAATCTTAACAATTGAGAGCAATACAAGAGTATGTAAATCTGTGTGTGTTTTATTTTCTGAAGGTTTTTTTGCGTGTCCTCTGTATGCTATGAACAAAGGTATTTATGGACAAGGGAAATAATAAAATAATCTTACAATCTTTACAAGTGTAAGCATGGGAAAAGAAAGAAGAAAAATCCAAAACTTTCTCTGCAAACTTTACTGTTTACTATGAATGCTTGCACCTTGTACACTTTTTTGACGAGCAAACATGCATTTCCTTCTATTATTGGTATTTCCTGTAACCTTTTTGACATTTCTCTTAGAATTATCGTCAATGTGCTTAATTATTGTCCTTGTGCTGAATTATTGTCCATGTGCTATCACATCTCTGTATTATCTGTCCATCATTTCAATATAGGCTTCTTCTAGATCATTATCCATTTCATTGTCACTCTGGCTCGAGATATTTTACAGATCCGAATGTCTCTCTGATGCTTCACAATAGCTTTTAATACAATAATTTTCTTGAAAAGTTATCAGATATAAATCTTTTTTATGAGTATTTGGAACATATAATCTTTCTACCTTGATATTTCTTGCTAGAAATTCTTCACAAAATATTATTCCATTATTCCATTGCGCCACAAGTCTGTAGTGGGTTCTTTGCATTTCCATGAGAGCAGCTGTTTCTGAAATTCGTCTTTCATAATCAATATGTCTAACTTTAACCTTGATATCAGTCTTTGAAGAAGGCCTGAATTTTCTGGAACCTTCAAAAATTTTAATAAAATGGTATGCTGGGAGAATAATACCATTATTTACAATTGGTGGTCTAGAAATAAATTGAATCATTAAAGGGTGTTGTTTAAGCTGATTAAGAATCTTTTAAGAGAAGGTGGAAAAAAGTTAAAAGGTCATTTAAGATATATCTTGTGTCAATCATGCTTAGTATTGTAAAGGTGAATAAAATATAAATCTTCTTCTTGAGAAACCGTATAGTCAAATGAAATTGTAGGGTAATTGTGTCTAAGAAAGGTAGAGTCGTGGATAGTCTGTTTTTATAGAGAGGGCCATATTGAAGGAAATATTGATTCTCATTATGATAATATTGTAGAGTTTGGGAGAAATCAATAATTTCTTGGATAAGTGAATTTTTATAGAATTTGAACAATGTTGGCACAATCTCCAATACTTTGTTGTAGATCAAAAGAATTTTTCTTGCCCCTGCATTTGTAGAATCTGTTAGTTCAATAAGTCTTTCTATTTTAGGCGGATATTTTCTACTAGAAAAGTAATGATGTTTTTTGAATAATTTTCTTCATCAGTATTAAATCTTTCTAGGGTCTCATGTAATTTAAATATTTCATCTTGGTATTTAGTTATTTCTTGTTGATGAGAAGATACTTGGTCTTCTAAAATTTCTAGTTTTACTTCTAAAGTATGCTTTTTATAGTTAAGATCTCTAACTACTCTAGTCATAGTTTCACAGCTATTACACAGTTGCAAAGATGAAGATGATGTTTGAGAAGAAGAAGGTGATGGTTGAAAAGTAGATGCATGAATTGTCTCTAACTTTTTCGAGATATGTAAAAATTAAATCCGATGGTCTGTCTACAATGATTTAAAGCTTCTTCAAGAGAGTAAAATCCTTTAAAAAGAGGTTCTAGAAATTTGTCTATCTGCTCAATTACTTCTGGCCAATAGTTATAAACTCTTGGTTGTCTTCCTTTGATTACTACGAAGAAACTAAAATTTTTACTTTGTGTTTGATTATGGGTCTGTCTAAAATAATTAGCTAAGGCATTAATGCTGTCTAATTTCTGTCTAGAGTCTCTTGCCATCCAGAGATTATCTAGTAGGCACCTTTCTTTTTCTGGAAGTCTTTCTAAATTATTTCCTCTAAATCGAAGATTAGATCCTTCAGGGACCACTCTTAAAGTGATGTTCCCAAAGTTCATCATCCTTTCATCCATCCGCAATATGAACAAAATTGGTCAGAAAGTTAATAACGTGTCTACTTAAATTATCGGCTAAAACATTATTTTTTCCATCTATGTGTTCAATACTTACCTTATAACTATTTAAAATTTCATACAATTTTAACCACCTTTTATGTCTAATTTTATCAAAATTAGTCTTTTTAATAAATTTAACAATTGCTTCATTAATCTGTTCTAATAGTAAATTCAGTATTTAAAAATAATTTAAAACTTTCTATACTATGAATTATAGCCATTATTTCATAATCTAGAGGTTTGGTTAAGTATTTTCCTTTTATTTTATATTTACCGCTAGCATATCTACAAATTTTTTCTTCTTTTTTATCACTATATTTATTTGGTTTAGAATATAAAATTCCTCACCATCCTAATTCACATCCGTCTGTTTCTACTACTTTATATTCACTATCTAAAGGTAATTCTAAAAGTGGTAGTTGTTGGACTTCATTTTTTATTTGTCTTACTAATTCTATGTCTGTTTGGTTAAAATACTTTTGACCATTGCTTGATAATTTATTGTATAAAGGTTCAATCTTTTTACCTAAATCTTTAATAAAACTTCTAGCATAATTTAATATTCCTAAAAAGGCTTGCAATTTTTTAGTTTCTTCTATTTTATCTGAAAATTGTAAAATAGTCTTTACTATATGGGGTTGAAGTTGAATTTTTCCTTCTCCTATGATTATTCCTAGAAATTCTATTTTTTGTTTATTTATTTCTATTTTCTTTTTACTAATAATTAAACCATTTTCTATAAATTTATTTAAAACAATTTCTAAATGCTTTATATGTTCTTTATGATTTTTGCTATGTACCAAAATATCATCAATATATACACAAACAAATGGTAAAGAATTAAAAATAGAATCCATTTTTCTTTGAAATATAAATGGAGCATTTTTTTAAACCAAGTGGCATAACAATCCACTCAAAATGACCTTGCGGTGTTGTAAAAGTCGTCCATGGAATAGAATCTTTATGCATTTTAATTTGCCAAAATCCTAATTTCTGATCAAATTTTGAAAAGATCTTGCTATTTTGTATTTTATTTAAAATCATGTCTTTATCTCGGTATTTTATATCCATCTTCTATAGTATTATCATTTAGTCTTTTATAATTTATAACCATTCTAGCTTTTCCTCGTTTGATTTCACTATGATTTCTAACCATAAAAAGTCTGCCGATCTATCCGACTAGTAGAAGGTCTTATTACTTTTAATTCTAACAATTCTTTAATCTGAATTTTAAAGTCTTCTATATCTTTATTAGTATGTTTTATCTCTCAGGTCCTAATCTTTATATTTTCATTTATGATTTCTATTTTAGCTTCTATTTTATTTCTATCCCAATGTTTTAGAGGGTCTTCTCCTATTATTTGGGTTTGTTCGCTAATTGTAAAATCTTATCTATACTTTGTACATGGTCTATGTTTTTATTAAAAACAATTAAGTCTTTTGCTCTTGGTACAAAATACATTTTTAAGGTTTCTAAAGATAAATAATCTAAAATTCTAGATTCTCTAAGTCTTCTTCATCATTTTATATATATATATATATATATATATATATATATATATATATATATATATATATATATATATATATATCCGGATCAGAGGAAGAATGGCGAAAGGCTTAATTTTGACTTGTGATTCGAATATCAAAGAATAAAAACTTGAAAGCTACTTCAACGGAATGGTGCGGGTTTCTTTATTTACAATGGAAAATATCTATAATTATACGAGCTGGCTCGACAACCAAGCTGGTTGTCGAGTTGGTCGGCAACCAGCGTGATTGCCGAGCTACTCGGCAACTGTTGTTTGCCGAGTTACTCGGCTCGGCAACCATCACGATTGAGTTGTTCGCTTGGTTACGATGGCTCTACAACCTTTTTCAAATATCAAGCAACTCCATATTAATATAACATAGCATATTAAAGAATTCAAAAGAATATCACAGCAAAAATACTCATTTCTTATTTCAGAAATAAAAATCCAGAAGAACCTCAAAATATAATGTGCAATTAAAAATTATAATATGCAAAAAGGAAAATAGTTTCACCTATTAACAATGCAGTTGAATTGGGTCTGTGATTCTCGTGAAAAATTCAATCAAATCGGATAAGAACTACTTGACCGGCCAAAAATACTTGGAACTAACATTTTTTTTATGAAGTTTCGATAAGAAAAAAATCTTGTTAAGTGAAAAAAAATTAAAAAGACAAAGGAAATGAAAAAGCTAAAAAAAAAAAAAAATCGTGAATAGTAAGTACTATTCATTGCCGAGATGAACAGTAAGTACTGTTCATTGCCGAGTTCACGAGATTTCTTTTTTTTTTTTTAAAAGCCATTTCTTTTGTTTTTTTCTAATTTTTTTCACAATTTTTTTTTCTTTAGTTTTTTTTTCCTTATTTGTTTTTATTTTGCACATTTTCATTCAATTTTTTCATTAATTTTTTTTATTTTATCTTATAAACAAATTGAATTTTTTTTTAATTTTTATAATGTTTGGATTTGAATTGTTTTTTTTTTAAGTGTTGTTGAGTAACTCGACAACATTGAATTTGTTTTTTTTTTTTTTTACAATGTTGTCGAGTAACATTGTACCTTGAATTTTTATTTTATTTTTTTTTTACACATATTGGGCATTGGCCCATTTTCATTTTTTATTTTATTTTAGGAATAATTGCATAAAAGGTTCCTATCGTTTCAATAAAAATATAAAAATTGTCACTTTACCACATCACTTTACCAAGACCGTTTACGAATCTTAGTTATTTAATTTTTTTTAAGAGTTATTTAATTTTTTTATACGAATTATGTGCTTATTTGGTTCTGCTTTTCTTATTATAATTTCAATATTTTACTTAATTAATTGTATTAAATGGTATGTTAAAAAATATATTTTTCATATTTATTATTTACGTATTATATATTTAATATTTTTTATACGTATATATTCAAGTAATACCTACGTGCAGCCTAAACATAAAATTTATCCCTATATTTTTCACATAAAATTTATCCCTACATTTTTCACGGACGTACAACGCACGTAGCAAAAACTAGTATGTATGTGTGTGTGTGTGTGTGTGTGTGTGTGTGTCATGTGTATATATTTTAGTGCAATTTTTTAAGTTATAAGCAACCATATCTTTCTAGGTGGGAGAAGATATGGATTAAGGAATAAAACAAGAATTTGAGGAAGAATTCAATGAAACTATCAAAATAGTTTTAATGGCACTTCAAGCAATACTTCATATATTAATTGAGTTAATGGTTATCATGTGTGGTGAATATATAGAACGTCCAGTTCGACGATCAATTACTACAGTTGGATATGATTACATTCATAAGGTATTGAAAGAGGATTCTAAACACTGTAGACAGATGTATAGGATGTATCCTAATGTTTTTCTAAAGCTTTGCAATATCATTAGAGAAAAAAACACCTCTACGAGATACACGATATATATGTGTTGAAAAATTGCTTACAAGATTCTTGCTCACCGTTGGTCAAAATTTCGATATTGTCTTACTCGAAAGACGTTTGGTCGAGCACATTCCACATCTAGCAGAAATTTCAACAAAGTTCTAATAGCTTTGAACACAATTTCATCGATATGATGGTCAAGCTTGGATCTACAGTGACAAGTAAAATAAGAGAAAGTACAAGTCTGTATCCTTATTTTAAGGTAAATTATACAACATGTTATAAAAATTACTTATTAGTATTAATAATGTAACAAAATATATTGTTAAAATTATTTTATTCATTTAGGATTGTGTTGGAGCTATTGACGGCACACATATACCGGCTATGATAGCAGGACATGACGTGAGCAGTTATCGTAATCGCCATGGATCATTATCTCAAAATGAATTGGCAGCTTGCAAATTTGATTTGGAATTCATTTATATTCTTAGTGGATGGGAAAGTTCAGCTCATGATTCAAAACTACTAAATGACACTTTGGTAAGAAGAAATGGACTTAAAGTACCACAAAGTTCGTACTTTTATTTCTTGAATTAGGTTATTAGTTACACGGTTTTTTTCTTCTTTAGAATAACACCTTATCTTTTTCTTGACACGAGATCAATATAACATATGATATATGCATTTACTGGTAAATATTTTCTTGTGGATTGTGGATTGTGGATTTGAAAATCATCGTCAATGCTTAGCTCCATTTCGAGGTGTTTGATATCATCTCCAAGATTTTGGTGGTGAAGGTCGTAATCACGAAAATGCCAATGAAGTATTTAATCTTCGTCATGCTTCCTTGAGAAATGTAATTGAAAGAATATTTGGCATATTCAAATCGCGATTCACAATTTTTAAATTAGCACCTCCATTTCCATTTAGAACGCAATCAGAGCTAGTGCTAGCTTGTGTAGGATTGCACAATTTTCTTCACAAAGAGTGTCATTCAAATGAATTTCCTGTTGAACCAGACAATGAAGCTTCATCTCCATCATCGACATCGTTAGCAGGATTTGAAGAGGATGAAGATGTTTTTGAAACTCAAGAGCAACAAAGAGAGCATGCAAATGAATGGAGAAATAATATAGCATCAGAAATGTGGGGTGATCATGAGTGATGTGAATGAAAAGTGATAGAAATTGAGTAAAATTCTGTTAAATTTGTTGATGTAAAAGTTTTTTTTCATTATGGTAGTAAAGCAAAATTACGTTTGATAAGTAATACCTTTATTTCTATCATTGATAAACACGCAATACATTTTTAAGAAAAAGTTGATATATATTCGCATTACATTTAAAATCTCAAGATTTGTTATTTGTGTTGAAATAATTATAGCAATCCATATGGGCATGTTACATTCGAGGGCTATATATATATATATATATATATATATATATATATATATATATATATATATATATATATATATATATATATATATATATATATATATATAGTGGGCATGAATTAGTGGTTTATTTTTATTTTTTCGAGGGCTATTAGTCTATTCATAACAAAGAAAATGGTACATTTTTGTGGTGAGTTAGATTATCAAACATTAATTCTATAGTAAGTTACTCGTTCTGACTTAATCTGGTTTGAAAAGAAAATATAGACCTTGAAATGGTACGTGAAATTTTAAAATTTTCTTCATTTCAAGTTGACAAATTTGAGAAATTGTGGAGGTAAAATTATAATTTTTTATAAAAAGACCCAAATCCATGAGAATCTATAGAAATCCATGAGAATCCAATAAAATTTATAATATAGAATTCTATAGAATTTATAATTTCTATAGAATTCTATTCAAATTCATGAAATTTATGAAAATACATAAATATTAAGAAATGTTTTAAAATCTGAGTTCAGGACACCCTCCTTAATTTAGAATCGCAATTTGTATTAATTTTTCAACCCACGTTTCACTAACGTTTTATCAAAATTTATTTAAAAAAAATCTTCAAAAAGATAAAATCATGACAAATCTATTGAAATAGTGGTAAATTTATCCACCAATCATTCGTCATAGTTGATCCTTACTTCTAATTGTGCGCACATCACACGATATTAATATACTAGTATACTACTTCTTTTGCGGTGGAATCCGACCGTATGCTAATGGATTAAAGAGATGAACAGATTTTGGAGATGATCAGTAGAGGGAGATAATCGATTGAGGAGAATAAATTGAGAAGAGAGCAGATTTTGGAGATGGTCCGTTGAAGAAAATGATTGAACATGAGATTTTGAAGATGATCCGTTGAAAAAGATTATTGAATAGCAAATTTTGAAAGAGATACTAGTGAAGACGTAGTGACACACATAGTACTCTTTTTATCCCTGTAGCAGAAAAAACTTTCCTACGGTCGGTGATTACTTCAAATATTTGGACATCAATCCAATTTAAGAAATGGATCTCAGCTTTATAAAGGTGGGTATACTAGTAGAATGAACAATGTTATTCATAGTCGCTTACTATTGGTAGTCATCCTACGTGGCATTACTTAATTGAATGAATTATTTACTCCAATTGAGTAATATATTTATAGCCATTAATTATGAATAATTCATCCAATTGAAATAATGTCATATAGGTGTATTCACCGATAATGAGTGACTATAAATAGATATTACCTTAGTAGAATAGGTGACAATTTAAAAAAAGATAGGAAATTTTTGAAATGTGCCCAAAAGTGAATGGATTTGAAATATAGCTTATTTTGAAAACATTTGTTAAAATGTTAATTAAATTCTTTTGAAAAAATTCTCACTTTTTTGTAGTTAAGATCTTGGAGTACTTAAGACTAATACAATAACTTCTAAGAGGTTATCAAAGTAAATCTTGCAATAATACACAAGATAATGCGAATTAGTTCATAATCATAAGAAATATCTTATTTTTATTATATTTTGAATAGTTGAACTATGAGTTAAAAACATAAAGCTTTAATCTGATTAACCTAATGAACTTTTGTTTAGAGTTTAACAATTAATCCAACGAATTGTCGATATCGTGGCTAATTAGTTATATATTTTCATAATCTAATGAATCATCGGATTCAACAGCAAGAGAAACAGTGACAATTCTTCACTAGGAACTTTTACGACAGTTCGACCTGGAGGAATTGTCAAAAACAGTTCCTAAACGGAACTATGTGTCAAAACATGAGTTTCCCCTTAGGTAGCTGTTAGAAAATTGACAATTTCTTCAAGCAAGTATCAAATCAACAATTCCACCTGAGGGAATTGTCATTTTGACCGTTTCTGGGAAACTGTCAATTTTTTTTTTTTGACAAAAATGTCTGTCAAAATGACAGTTCTCCCTAAGTCCTTTAGGGAATTGTTAGAAAATTGACAATCCCATCCAATGGAGACTGTCGAATCGACAGTTCCTTCACACAACTGTCGATCCGACCAATAATTCCTCCAATGCGAGATTTGTATTTTAGCAAAATAGACCACCAATTTATTTTCGCTCTTTGTGTCCTACGAATTACAATCGTGTCTATATTTTACTCATTGACTCCATCACACATTCTCATTTGCACTACTTTCCAACTATTCTGATACATTATTTATAGAATTCATATTTTAGTAATTATATTAGATAAAATATTAGTAATTTAAGCAACTGTCATGAAAAAAGATAATTCCTCACGATGAACTGTGTATAATAGAAACCAATAGAAGTTTCAAGTGATGGACAACAAGGGTTCTAAGAGCAGATAAATCAGTTTTCGAATGGGTTTTATCCTTTGCGATGGAGAACAATGGTTCTAATAGAAGGAAACTGAGTTTTGAATAATTTTTTTTCTCGATGAAGAATGAGTGTTATAAGAGGAGACGAATAAGATCTCTTTTTTGGAGATAGAAAATAGAATTACCTTCTTTTCTTTCGTTATTTTCGTGCTGATTTTGGTAAGGTGAAAAATTTCCATTCGCCGATGAGACAATTTTGAAAAGGGAGAGAATTTTGATCCGACGAGGTGAGAAAATTTTAAAGTTGGGTTTAGGAGAGAGAATGTGAAAAGTGTTAAAAGATATTGACAATAACTAACTAAATTTGCTAAGGGTTATTTTGGTCATATTTTGAATAATATGGTCATTTGGTCAAATGTACTAAAAAGTTGTTATATTTTAAAAGGCTAATTATATTTACAATACATTTTATATTTTCTACACCATGTTTTAATTACAATAAAGGTCTTTCAACTTTTGACATTTTGACACTTATGTTTTCAGCTTTTTTTCGTCGCATTTTTATTATTAACTTTCAATAATTTTCACATCTTATCTCTGATAACGATTTTGGTCCAAATATTATGTCAAACTTTTGTATTTGTTATTTATTTTTCTTATTTAAAAAATACAATAAGAAAAAAAATTATGCCCTCCTAATTAACTTTTTAAACAGAACCATCATCAAAGACAAATATAAAATGTGAAAACTAATGTGGATGATAAGAATGTAATAAAAAATAGTTGAGGACATAAATGTGATAATGTGCAATAGTTGGAGACTTTTATTATAATTAAAATGTGACGTGGTTAAAAAATGTGGTAAGAATATAACTACCCGATGATAGAAACAACAACAGTTTTTGTTGGATGATTTTGGTGCGTCCTGGCACGCCCGCCTCATCGACTCGTCCGTCCTGATAGTCTCATAACTCGCCTCTTGAATTTAGACAACAGTAATTCGACCGTTGTTGAATTAGTTAGACCCACGATCCACGAAGTGACAGTTACTATTGTCAATTGAAAAGAAGTAACGTTCTTTATTAACTTCGAGTAATGAGAAAGGTAAAAGGGCACCAGTCATTAAAGACGGTGACACATGTCCCTCATGATAACTCCTATAAATATAGGTAAATCCTACAAGTAAGACCTCCCACATTTTTAAACATTGCTACCCTACACAATTCTTTTTGAGATACCTCCTTAATTATTTACTAATTATCACACCGGAGTGGGCATGGGAGGCGAAGCCCGCCTACTTTTTGGAAGTCTCCACCACTATCACCGCCACACTCTCGGAGGAGAAGAAAACTTTTATCATCAATTGGCGCCTTATGTGGAAAATCTGCACAAAAAGTCATGGCTCAAACTAGAAGGGCGAAGAATGTTACTACCCCAACATGCCCCATGGAGATGTTGACACTGAGTCCAACGCCGCCACTAACCACCTGCAGTAAGAGTTTGACCCGCCGCTCGGTTTGCCTCACCACAAGCTCGGTGGCGGCTTTAGCGGCTCAACTCGAGGATCAAAACAATGTTGCTTCTCATCTACCCTGTGTTCTCAATCTTCCACCGGCGGGACCATAACCACTGCGTGCTTCACCTCAGGCCCCTAACCTTCCATCAATGGAAACACCACCAACAATGGCTCCGCCGCTGGCTCCAAGTTCTTTGGCTCCATCATTTGCACCTTACATTCATTCATTGACGTCTGGCCCAAATCCACTCTGGGGCAACCATCATGGGTAGCTCCATCGACGCTAGGTGAGACACCAGTGTTAGGCTTCGAGCATCAGTTATAAGACATGATGGGTCTTCTAACTATAGCAGAGGCTATGTCTAAGAAAAGTGGTAGTAAACAATCTTTGGTATTGGAAGAAGATCATTTTGCTCCAGAAGTGATGATTGTTCCTTTGCCACGAGACTTTGAACAGCTAAATATGGAGAAGTATGAAGGGTCTCTCTCTGACCATGTTGATCACCTCAGGGTCTTTGTTGACTTAACGAGGTTACAAGCCACCCCCGATGCTATTATATGCAGGGGCTTCCCATCAACACTTAAGCAGAAGGCAATGGACTGGGTGTCAACCCTTCCTCCAAAATCTATCCGCACGTTTGATGACTTTTCTAAGCAATTTGTTGCATACTTTGCCAGTAGCAAGCAAGCTAAGAAAATAGCTATCAGACAAATGCAATTAACCCAGAACAAAGACGAGATCTTTGAATGATTTTATTGCCCGATTCAATACAGCCACTCTGGGGTCAAGGATCTACAGATGTCTATTGTAGTCACCGCCATGATAAGTGGAACTCGCAGTCGCCCTTTCAATATGTCACTCTCCAAGAACCCACCGGATACGATGTATGAGTTGCTAAGGAGATGGGATAAGTATGTGGATGTTGAGAAAGTATTTTTTTTTTCATTACCAATGGCATAAAGGATATAAAAGAGTCTGAGTCTAATAAAAAGAAAAACTCGAGACGAGCCCAAGCCCCGAGATGACAAAGACAAGCAGAAAATGAACCATCTGAGGCAGATAAATTATGTGTGTGCTAAAGAAGGATTAGCCTAGTTGTGGAGTCCTGGTGCACTCAATGAACTCGAAGGCGACAACTTCTTATTTTCACTACAGTCTTTATTAATGTAAGTGACACAAACATTCTCAACAACTACTATAGTAGTCAGACAAGGCAACGATCCTTAATTCAAAAACAAGGCGACAACCCTTTGTTTAAAAACAAGTCGACGAGCCTTGGTTAAAAAAAATAAGGTGGCGAGTCTTAGTTTAAAAACAAGACGACGAGCCTTTAAAAAAAAACAATGCGTGAGCCTTAATTTAAAAACAAGGCGACGAGTCTCGACGAGACTTAGTTTAAAAAACAAGGTGACGAGCCTTAATTTAAAAACAAGGCGAGGAACTTTAATTTAAAAATAAGGCGACGAGCCTTAGCTAATTAAACAAAGATACAAGTTTTAGCTTAAAAATTAAATGACAAGTCTGCCTGAACAAACTTCAAATGGAACGAGTACACAAAATGACAGGGACAACCGTCCCAAACCAAAAGACAGACGCACGCCTGCCCGCCCGCCTGCGGTGTTGTGCTCCAGTTCCACTTGCAGTGTGGAAAATCCCACGAGGGGGATCGCGACGCCCCCCCCCCTCGGCGTGAGAGAGACCCGCGCCCACCCACGCTACATGTACCTATTTTTACAAACTACTTCACATTCACAATATTGGCTGGGGGCTATATGCACTTATAGTACACAACATACCAGAAAACTGGAAAAGTTAAAGAGGACAGGTGCGAAAGATTATTTCTACTTCCCATCGACGATAGTCTATTAAAAGTAAAGAGATTTATGATGATAGAAATGACAACAGTTGCTATATTTTGTTGGGTGATGGTGGCGCGTCCTGGCTCGCCCGTCATGATGATCTCATAGCTTCGCCTCTTGGATCTAGATAACGGTAATCCGATCGTCATTCAATCAGTCCAACCCACGATCCACAAAGTGACAATTACTATTGTCAATTGAAAAGTTGTAACGTCCCTCATTAACTCCCAGTAATGAGTGAGGTAAAAGACACCCGTCATTAAAGACAGTAACACTTGCCCTCTCATGATAACCCCTATAAATATAGGTAAATCCCACAGGTAAGACCCCCACATTTTTTAAGCACTGCTACCCCCGCAGTTCTTTTTTTGGGATACCTCCTTAATCATTTACTGATTATTACACTGGAGTGAGAACGGAGAATAGAAGCTCCTCCACTTTTTGCAGATCTCCACCACTATCACCACCGTACTCGAAGGAAAGGAAAAACTTTTATCATAACTACCCATTTTTACAGGTCTCCACCACTATCACAACTGTAATCGGAGGAAGATGTACTTGTTTGTTTTTAAAAGTTAGGAACCAGTTTCCTACTTCAACAATTTTTTTGAGACCAATGGTGCAATTGTTCCAAACTCTTACGAGTTCTATATAAGGTTAAAACTGTAGTAATTCATTTTCAAAAAGCAGCAACTGGGTCGGGTCTGTGGGCAACAATTATAAGGGTGCGTTTGGTTGGAGAAAATGATGGAAGAAAAGGAAATATTAAGTTAAAACGGGGAATGAAATAGGTATTTGATGGAAAATAAAAGAAAAGAACTAGAAATAGAAAATAATTTTGTAAATCCAAATTAATTTTATTAGCTTTTTCATTAAACAACCATATTCTTTATGTTCTTTTTCTACTGACAATCTCGTGTATTTTTCCACTGTGAAAACTAAGCAAGAATTAGGTAAGGCATACTCATAAGTGTCATGGCATGCACCTTGATTGGGAAATCAAAACGGGCGATAGAAAAATCATAAACTTTTGATTTATATATATTGAGAATAAAGTGTAGTTTGTTTTTTGTGGATGCTTGGACAATTGAAGAGAGAATCGAATGGAATAGTTAAACATGATTCATGTAGATTTTATTTTTATGTAGTGCTGAAACTTTTAAATAATAGTCGTTCGACGTCTGTTTTATATCTATCCAACATTCCAAAGCAGCTCAACGAAGAAATTTTCCAACTCATTTTCAATGGAATCACCAGTTCTAAATTAATCATGTTAAAGCTGATAAATTAGATATACAATTTTGTTTTAAAAAAATCAATATCTTCATTGAGAGATGCACATGCCAACAAGCATGGTGTGACCTTTAGAACCAATTATACGCTTTGAGTGTAAGTTTTAAAGAAAGAGCGCTGTTTTGGGTGATTCCCTCTGCACCAAAGTTATCTACGTGAAAGTAAAAAAGTAACTTTTTACTTTAAAAGTGCAAACGTACGACTAAGCCATGCATCACTCCATATAGAATTTTGAGTAATGCTATATGTACATCACCCTCATAGAATGACTTACCGATGGTGATATGGCAATAATTGTTTTAGTCAAAATATCATGATAAAAAGATACTAAAATATCACGATATTTTGAACTAAAATTAAAAGCATGAAAAGCCCATTTTCATCCTCATTTCTGTCCGCCAAAAGCAAAGAAATAACCAAATAGTGAAAAAATCAAACCACCACCGACGACATTTTTCTTCTCCACCGCTCACCTTCCATCATCACCGATGTATTCAACAACAATGACTAACACAGCTAATCTGAGTGCTAAACTGCTATTTAGAGTGCAATATGTTGTTTTTTGTGCAAGGAAGCAATCAGATCTTCATGTGCTTGAAACTTGAAAGTTAAAAGCAAAATGATGTAACTGTGTGAATGAATGAACTTCAACAAAAATGCTTGGCAAGTTTGGATTTTTTATTATTATTTGGATTTCACATTTGAAGCCTTAATTGATACCTAAATTCATGTAATATGGTGATCATCTTGTAACTTGTATTTTGGAATTTTTATGCTCTAATGTACATACATTGCTATATGTTATTATGTGAAATTTGTAAATGTCCAACCTTTGTTTCTTGCTGGTATAATTTGTTAAGCTATGGAGCCTAATATGTTGCGTTATGCAGAGTTGAGCACGGATCGACCTTTGCAATAAGGTCGCCGTGGGGTTGGAAGAGAGGCAGGTGGCCCCCTTCCGGGAGCTCGGAGGCAGCGCTTATGAAAGGTCCACGGTATTTCTATTTGCTTAAGTAATGGTGTTTTCGAGATTTTGCCTTTGTAATTAGGTTGTCCTAATATTTCATTATAACTAGAGAACTTTTATTGCCTTAGAATTTCATTATAACTATGGAACATTCATTAAGTTGTTATATATATGACTAATCTCTCGTAAACAATAATCATCATTCATTATAGTGAAAATACTATATCGGCTGAAGAATGAAGACATGACGTAGTCTCACATTGATGCGAATCTATATAAATCCCAGTGTTCTTTATTTTCCGCCCTTTGTTTATTGCTCTAATCCTAATAATAATCATTGCCAATCCATCAGCAATCTAAATGTCCAACCTTTGTTTCTTGCTGGTATAATCACTGCCAATCCATCAGCAATCTAAGATGATTGGTATGCTTGCAACCCCTAGACTTGTATCTTGATTCAAAGAACATTAATAAAGAAACACTTTCTTTCCGTTCAATAATGAATCTACTCATTATTTTCTAACATGTTGCTGGTTTAAAGATTTCACAGGCTTGCTGTACATGTGTTTTACGATTTCATTGAGTTAAATTGACAACATTAAACGAATACGAAACACAAAATCAATCTCAAATTTCAACGTTTCATTGCAAGGTCAAAGAACTACAATCGTATATGTATGAACAAACAAGCATTGCAAGTTACAACTCAATATTTTCAACGTTCAAATACAACTCAAATATTAAGTTCCGAGCATGAGCTGGTCCTACAAAATTGATAAGAAATTATATTATCTTGACAGAAATTCAATGGAACGCCATGAAGAGAGAATGGCTTGTGTACATCCATAGATTCACAATAAAAGGACAATAACTGGAAAAGAGAATTTGTCCACATTTACGTTGCACCAACGATTTGCAGGCTAGTCACCAAGTGTGCTAGACCACAGTTATGACATGATTACCTTAGATCCTATTGAGAATGAGTCGCCGGTGGAGATTTGTAGTTTTCTTCTCTCACCTTTTAAGGTTTGCTTTTCAACAAAGACAATGAAGTGCAGTGACAGATTTTCCCTCCCGACGACGAAGATATTACATGTGTCAACCAACATCCATGTAGCCCTAATCGGATCCAATTTTGAAAATTGAAAAGGAAATTGTTTTTCTCTCCATGGGTAGATGCCAAGTTGGGAAGTGGGCTTGAATATAGATATTTTCTATACCCTTCCTTCATATTATTCCTTTGAGATATAACAGACAAACGGCACGGCTTATTTACTGAACTTAAGTAATGTTTTATTGAGGGTTATTTTTGTCATTTAGTGTTGAGGATTTTTCGATCAGATTTTCTATTTAAGAAAATACAATTATATTCATCCTACAATTTTTATTATTTACACTACATTTTAATTGCAATGAAAATCCTCCAACTTTTGATATTTGGCACTTATGACCCCAATTTTTTTCGTCATATTTTTATCATTAACTTTCAATTAATTTTCATATCTTGTCTTTGATGACTATTTTTGTTCAAATATTCTACTATTGTGCATTGCAATGGGAGACAATATTTTTCTTGTTAAAAAATATGAGAAGCAAAAAAAATCTTTTTACACTCTCCTAATTAATTTTTTGGACAAAAACCATCATCAAAAACAAAAATAAAATGTACAAATTAATAGGTTAATGATAAGAATGTGATAAAGAATAGTTGGTGACATAAATACGAAACTAGGGAAGGGCATTTTAACCAAAAACGAATTGGAACCGGAGGTTCTAATTTGATTCCAATAAAATAAAATTAAGAACCGAGAACCGCGGATCCGGGTCGGTTCTTGGTTTTTGAATTATAACCGTAGGTGCCCGATTAGAAATGAATTTGTTATTTTTTATTTTTTACAATTTATTCACCCTAATCTAATGACCTAATGACCCTACCACAAAAACAAGAATTCAATTGTTCAATATCCAAACAAAAGACAAAATTCAATTATCCAATATCGATTTTTGACTTTTCAACCAACCAAAAGTACAAAACTCTCCACTCTTAAACCCAAACTCAATTGACCATATTCCAATTTTCCAAATCTCAATTTTTCAATCGCTATTTACTCAAATATTCAATACAAACACTGTCGTCTGTCTCGCTTCACTCATCTCTCTCTCTCTCTCTCTCTCTCTCTCTCTCTCAACACACAGTGATACGATGAAGGCGAAACTCCTCTGTAACTGAAACGAATCTTCAATTTTGAGAGGTAATTTTCTTTTTTCTAACTCTAATTTATGAGTTTGCAATTTTGGTATCTATTCTTTCAGTTAATATTTATATCTTTCAGAAATTGTTTTAATATCTAACGTATTTTAATGTTAACGAGTTTGTAATTTTTAATTTTTTTCAAAACATGTTGTCAACTCACAATTTTAAAAGAAAATATTATGGGTACACCGAGCCCAAATTAGAATCGACGGTTCGAGTTCGGGTTTGATTCCAATAATTACATAGACTTGAATGGTTCCATTGACAAAATATTCGAACTGTAAGAGGTGGTTTTAGGTATTGAAATACACGGACCGACCCACCCGACGCCCAGGTCTATATGAAACTAAGCAATAGTTGGGGACCTTCATTGCAATTAAAATATAGTGTAGTTAACAAAAAATGTGGGACGAATATAATTACCCTTTAAGCAATAGTAGGCATTTTTGTGATTAATTTTGATCAAATAAAATACTTGGAGATTTTTGCCCAGTTGTTGGTAGTTTTTTTTATATTCGTGCGCTAATCAACGAATTGTGATCGCATGTTATTGCTCTTGCTCGCTTCTGTCTGCGACACTTGGTATGAAAGACAAGCTATGTTCCTAAAGATGTTGAATAGGAGGGCACCAGTTGTTTGTGAAACCTTCTTGGATGATATTCAGTATCGAGAGGACATGACAAAAATCTACCAGCAATTTAATTTGTTGGAGCAACAAATGTTGGGACAGATTTAGTGGGTTCCCTTGTGCTGTAAACCCCAGCCAAAAAAAAATATTTGAAAAAAAAAAATTTACTTGGGAATTATTATTTTTATATATTTGCCCAGCTCAAAATTTTTTTTAACTCCCATATACCTCCACTCCTTGGGCCAATAATGGGTGTTGTTGGGTGTCATTGGAGGCAGAAGGCGTGTAGGGTTTGTCACGACAAAGTCGTAGGCACAGATGGTGCAACAACCGGTGTGGAGTTGGTCGTGGAGGAAGACTCTGACGGAGATATTATCTTTGTCCTTTTCAATCTCAAGTGACCAATGGATGCTGATTTAGGTAGAAGTTATAATAGTCCAACCATTTTGTTATATAGAGCCCAATGTCGAGATTCTTAAATATGTGTATTTGGCATTGCGAATGACTTAGAAAGGGAAGGCCCGTATTGAGAATGATGTGCATGCTCCATTGTCTTATGCTAGAGATGTTGTTTGATTTTAATCCCGCAAGTGGACGGATCATTAACAAGTAATATAATGATGTGTTGAGTGTCGAATTCACGATGACTGAATTTTCTACGTCTTAACTTTAATTAATAATAATTCTAATTCAAGAAAAACACAACCTGTTATGAAATTCAATTCCAACTATATCTAATTATATACTAAAATATGTAATTAGAATTATACACAACTTGGAATTAATCAAATCATGAATGGTATTAGAATCCCAAATCCACCATTGTTAACCTACTTTAACCCTCAATTACTTGTTTATACTTAATTTTTGATTTATGTGGACAATCGGTATTCCTTATATGTTAAGTTGCTCTCTCGATATAAATTAAACCAATTCTCATCTATGACCCAACTATATCTCTATGAAGGATTCGAATAGATAAAAAACACAACTCAAAATTAGAAAACCACCAAAGATTGCACCAAGCATAGAAGTATATCTCTATCTCCATCTCCTATTGGACTTAAATTCATTTGTTATTTGAGCTAGACACATGTAGATCCTTTCGACATCAACACAAATCCCAAGAACTATCCTAGAATTTGCCAAATTTTAGGATAACATTAATTCAATAACAAACAATCAATAAAATTAAGAACTTAGATGCCTAGGTTAAAAATCAATAATCCAATTTTAATCAATAGCCTCTCTCGATGGTTAATTGATTCTATACTTATATGTGAACCTAATTATCTCTAATTAAAATTCGAACACGTAAGCATGCATTAATTCACAAAGATCATCACATAACAATTTCATAAAGCATAATGACATAGACCATCAATTATATGACTCTATGTTGTTTATTACCACGTGCTAATTTATACCGAATCTCTCGAAAGTAATATAAATCACAAACACGTTTTAATAGTGATCAAATATCAAAATGGAATTAATGAATAATAAACAATTAACCCAAAAGCAAAAATAAAAATGAGTAATTTATTAGATTAAAGAGTTAATAAGGTTTCATCAAAATCCTAACCATAAAGGTTTAGTCAATCATATTTTGATTAAGAAAATACAAGATAAAAAGTAAATACATAACCCGGATAATTTAGAATAAAAGTTGATACAACCCTTAATCTTGAATCTCTTCAACGATCTTGGAGGGTCCTGTCTCCTTCTTCAAAACCATCCAAAGTTTCAATGATTTCTTGTAATTTTTCTTCTAAGAATTTAATATCTTTGATGTGGAGTTCCTCCAAATATTTGTGTTATGTTACGATATGGAACTCCCTTTTTTTCTTTCCAAATAATGTGTATTTATATGGCCACAATTACCCTAAATCCGTGCCTCAATTTGTGTGGAAAAAGTAGTCCAAAAGAAGCCCAGACTCATAAGGAAAGAAAAACAATTTGCTGGGCCGAAAAGCATGAAAAGCCCATGTGATCCCATGGAAGGAGGAATTGGGCCTCTGCTTATAATTTCAATGGCCCGCGATAGCAATGGACTTGGCCCATGCGATTTTATCCTCATTTTGCATCATAGTCCTCATTTATTTGCACGGTAAGCTCTTGAACTTTACATCATTGTCAATTGAGCCCTCCATAATAAACTTTTATTTCAATTATGCCTTTATATATTTGCATTCTAGGTCTTTAACTTTTAGACCTTTGCATGTTGGTCCCCACACTTATACTTTTCTTTCAATTTAGTCATTTTCGTAACTTTGCTCCAAACACCACCAAACTCGGGTTTTGACCTACAATAACAAAATAAACACATAATTAAAATAAATCACATTCAAATGCACCCACAATGGTCTATTTTAACGGTCTAAATAAATGTAGAATCACACTTATCAAGAGACATCATTGATGGATTCTGCATTGGTGTACAAATGGCCACTGAAAATTCTGATGCCATAAACAAGGCCTCTTAGCCAATGATGTAGAAGGAAAAATGGTTATTACTACAGGCAAATGGTGTGATTTGGAGACACAATTCCTGCAACCTGCAATTGTAAATGTTTCAACAGAAATTTTAGGTAATTCAAAGATTGGGGAGACTGAATTACTTTTATAAAATTGTGATGACTTGCTTATCGATGGCCATGGGGACGTTCAATTAAATATTGTTGCATCAAAGGGAAAAACAAAACTCTTGCAACAGTATTAATATTTCTTTGGACTTTGTTCGCCCTTCATTTTAAAATTTTGATCAAACAACCTATTCGACCCCTAGGATCGACGAAATGATAAATATTTCTACGTTAACCTGTATGACTAGAAGAAATTGTTCAACATTTAATTATTCTAACCATCCAAATGGGGACCATCGAATCATGTTTCGAGATGTCAGTTCAAGATACAATGCTTGATTGGAGGACGAATTTTCTCTGTCGAGAGAATGATGTAATAGAGAGGTGGCACGACTTATGAGGCTTAATTAATCATTTTTATTTTATTTTTACTGCAATTTAAATAATGTTTTAGTTAGGTCTATTTTCGTCATTTAGTCGTTGGAGTTTCTTTAGTAGGATTTTCTATTTAAGCAAGAGTAGGCTTTCGTTGTTTCTTGGCTATTTCCGATTAAATAAAGTACTTAAAACATTTTTTTTAATTATTGGTTGAATTTTGCTATTTGTGTGCGAATCAATGAATCGGGTTCGTGTGTTATTGTTCTTGTTCAATTCGGTCTGTCACTATATTAGGAATGAAAGGAGAGAGGCAGGTGATGGGGAGGGGGTTATAAGTGCTTGGCATTACCTACTTCCTAGGTAACAAAGATGCCTATTATGGAAATTGAAAACCCGGTTATTAAGGTTGGGCGTGGGTTGGATCGGTCAGTTTTGGGCCCAACCCGAACCCAACCCAACCCAACCCAACCCAACCCAACCCAAAAGAATCGGTTTAGAGAAATTTCAATCCAACCCAACCTGCACACTGATTTGAACCCGACCTAACCTGACACACACAAGCGTCGGGCGGGTTGGTTCGGTGGGTTGGTAGTTTGGGCTAGTTTGGGCTTTTTTTTTTTTTTTTGCAAACTAGCTGTTTTAATTTTTTCAACAGCCAACGAACCAAAACAAAATTGAACATCACAGCAACAAAAATTTAGCAACAAAATTCATATTAACAAATTCTACAACAAAATTTCAGCAAAAAGAACAAAATTCAGCAACAATTTTGCAGCCATGCATCAATATTTTTCCCCATTGTGGCCTATAAATTTTTGCTTAATCACCCTCTAAGCCCATGTATCAATATTTTTCCCCACTTCACTCCCAACAAAAGAATAAAATTCAGCAACAAATTGTAGTAGAGGGTGATTCAGCAAAAAATTTGGAGGTCTTTTGCTGAATGAATATTTTTGTTCAGTATTTGGAGGTCTTCAGCAACCAATTCAAACAAATTAGTCAGTGAGCCCGAGTTTCTCGACTCGTGACCCAAATCTAGAACCAGTAGAGGAGCCGTTGCAATCCAAACCACAGAAAACGAAAAAAAAAATCTGTCATATATAGGTACAATAATCATTATTCAAGTCATTTTTTTCCATTACTCCATAATATTTGAGGGGGAAATCATTTTTTTTCATAATCACCTTTCAAGATTGAAGATTTCGACAGAGAGGATTCGTGGGGATTCGTGGCGATTGATCGGGCGATCGCGATCGCAAATGGCGAGGGTGCCGGAGATGATTCGTGGGGACTGGAGAGGTGAATCACAGACGGTGAATCACCTTTCAATAATTAATGAATGATATGAGATAATTAAAATTCAATGTAAGAAATCAGAAAGAACAAGTATTCTACCTTTCTCCATTTTCGTCACTGTCTTCAATGGCCAACGAACACGAAAATAAAATTGAACCTACAAGTGATCATCACAGCAATAAATTTTCAGCAACAAAATTCAGATCGACTAATTGAGCAAAAAAATTTCAGCAAAAATAACAAAATTCATGCGTACGCCCCAAATTCAACAACGATTTTAGCAAAAATCACACGGACATCCCAAATTATCGACTTTTCAGAATAAATGCTAAAAATGCACAAAGAGAGAGGAGGAAAAGAAAAAAAATCTATAAATACATTAATAAAAAAAAAAACAAAAGAAAAACATAAACAAAAAAAAATTCAGAACTAATTAGTGGCGAAAAATTCAGAACTAATTTGAGGGGGAAATCATTTTTTTTCGTAATCACCTGGCGGCTGGAGAGTGGAGAGGTACTTCGGAGATGATTCGTGGCGATTCTTAGCGACTGGCGACTGGTACTTCGGAGTTCGGAGACTGCTGCGTGGTGATTGGCGATTGGGGAGGTGACTCACAGCTATTAGCGGCTGCGTTTTCTGTTGGAGAGGATTGAGGAGGGTGGAGGGCTGGCTAGAGAGCTGAGTTGAGTTGGAACGGCGAGGAGGAGACTAGAAAGTGTTAGGGCAAATTGCAAATGGGTCACTTTTCCACGCGACTGATTTTAGTATAGAGCACCAGCGGTCCAGGCCCAACGTTATTTCTTCCAATTTTTTTTAATTAATTTTGTCGGGTTGGGTCGGGTTTACTAATCCAACCCACAACCGACCCGACCCCAACCCAACCCAATTACACTCAAAAATTGACCCAAATCGCTCGAGTCGGTCGGGTTAAGCGGTTTGGGTCAGTTTTTTCCCATCCCTAACTGTAATATTTTTAGTCGTTCCTACTTAATACTTATTATTTAGGTTGAATTTGTTTCATTTTCAAGATCATTGTCGAATGATTTATTGAATGCTTATCCGTTATTAATTTTTAATTTGTAGTATCTATTGAAGTTTGAATTGGTAGAATTGTAGTATTCTTTTGTTTGGTCCAAAAATGGTTTTGAATTTGTAGTACTCATTTTTGGGTTTGAATTTGCAAATTCTAAACTCATTTAGTCTACTCATGTAAATGTAATGGCCCCAAAAAAATTAAAACTATTATTTTGAAAAAAAAAAAAAACCACCAACCCGCCTAACGCATGCTGGTCGAAGTTGGTCGTTCAACCCATTTCCCGGGTTGGGTTGGGTTGAATTTTTGCCAAACCGAAACATTTGGGTTAGGTTCGGGCTGGGTCCAAAACCGACCCAACCCAACCCACGCCCAGCCCTACGTAGCGGTTGCGTTTTCTGTCGAAGATGAGAGTGGAGGGCTAGTGGCTGCGTATACTGTTGGAAACTTGGAGAGAAAGACTGGAGGAGAGTGGAGGGCTGGTGTTTGGCTCATTTTGCAAATGGGCTTTACGCTTTACCTGCCCATTTTAGTTTAGGGCAGCGCGGCCAACACATATTCAACCAATTTTTTTTTATTAATTTGCTCGGGTCGGGTCGGGTCAGGTTTACTGACCCAACCCACAACCCAATCCAAGCCGACGTTATTTTGAATCCCGGACCCGAACCCAACCCAACCCAACCCAACCCAATTAAACTAAAAAACCAACCCAAACCACTCAGGTTGGTTGGATTGAGCGGTTTGTGTTAGTTTTTGCCTAGCCCTACTGGTTATGATGAAATGCAGAGAATAGAGAAGAAGAAATAAATTTTTTTTGTATTTAAACTCTATAGATTACAATCCTTATATACAATTTGGCAGTTTTGCTAACTATGAAAAATGAAAACAATAAAAGAAATACAATAAATGGAGAATATATAATCGGAGATAATGACCACGTGATTAGGAAATCAAATAAGAGAATTAATGGTAACATGAGCATCTGATGGCAGTGAATTGTGGAGAGAAATATGGTAAGTCAATCAATATTCTTAACACCCTCCCCTCCCCTCCCTTCCCTAAAGATGGCATGTGAAGATTCTAAACACCCATCTTGACAAGTAAATCACGGAACATGTCTGCTTCAAGTGTTTTGGTAAAAATATCAACCAATTGTTGTTTGGAACTAACAAAGCTATTATGAACTACTCATTGCTGAATCCTTTCACGAACCGAATGACAGTCTATCTCAATGTGTTTGGTATGCTCATGAAAAGGATGGGTTGGCTGCAATATGTAATGAGGCTTTGTTGTCACAATAAAGATGAATTGGTTGTGAGTGATGAGTTCCAAAGTCTTTTAACAAATATAATAGCCAACTAACTTTACAACAGGTTGCCGCCATTGCCATATACTCCGTTTTAGCGAAAGAGCGGGAAACAATTGATTGCTTCTTTGATTTCCATGAAATGTGAGAGCTTCCAAGCTTTCATTTTAATTTAATCTCTGTTGTCAAACTCATCCATGATACAAACTGCCTTATAACCTTTCTTTCCGATTCATATTACATGCAGGACCCATCTTCGAAGAAGATGATTGGAGCAGGTATGTACTGTATAAATTATATAAAAATAAGAAACATATGAACCTAAAGGAGTTTAACTCGGGGCGGCATCCCCACTAATGCTATACTTGACGGCCCTTATTCTCTTCCTTCATCGGATTCAGGAAGAGCGGGCCGGGAGTTTTCTTCTTTTTAAGCCGCAAGGGCGGACAAGAGAAGAGCTCCGGCAAGAATCCGCGAAATACTGCTTTTTTTTCTTCTTCTTGTGTTGTTTCTGAATGGGCATCGCGATAAGTCTTCTGTCCTACTACAGGTGCCGCGACAACCTTTACCAAGTCGAGCAGATAGATTACATGATAGTCTTTATCTCCTTCAATTGCCAACAACTAATCACAGATGTTCTCAATTCGTGTCTTCCTCAATTCATAATTTATGGCACCAACGTCTTGGACACCCTGGGCATAGTTGTTCTAAGTTGTTTCTGCATTACATTCCAGCTTTAAGTCCTTCCGCACAACATGACAATTGTGAGATTTGTCCTCTAGTCAAACAAACTCAAACTCATTTTCCTCTTAGTAATAAAAGCTCTGATACCATAATGAAATGCAGAGAATTGAGAAGAAGAATTATAACTTTTGTTTTAAACTCTAGAGATTACAACGCTTATATACAACTAGGCAGCTTTGTTAACTATGGAAAATGAAAACAATAAGGGACATACAATAAATGGGAAATATACAATGGGAGATAATTGACCACGTGATTAGGAAATCAAATAAAAGAATTAATGGTGACAGAAGCATCTGATGGCAGTGAATTGTGGAGAGAAATATGGCAAGTCAATAAATATTCTTAACATTTTGTATCATGGATGAGTTTAACAACATAGATTAAATTAAAATGAAAGCTTGGAACACATTGGAGATTTTTTAAAATAACAAACCAGCCAAGTTGTATATAGGGGTGTAATCTCTATAGTTAAAATATAGAGAATGTTTTATTTCTTCTTTTCCATTCTCTACATTTCATCATAGTATCAGAGCCATATCGTTTCTGAGATTATTTCTCCCTTCTTCTAAATAAGTTACTATGCTTAACATTTGTTTACAATGGGTGACAAAACTAAGAAAAGCCCTTATAAAATTCATCCCTCAGATAATCCAGGGACAATTTTAGTGTCTTCTCTCTTGAATGGAGACAATTATATCATGTGGAGCAAAGCTATGTTGAAGGCTCTTAGTGCAAAAAGCATGTCTGGTTTTGTTAATGGAGCAATCCCAAAGATGTCACAAAAAGATGCAGATTTTGGAGATTGGAAGCAATGTAATGACATGGTGGCATCCTTGATCGTGAATGCTATCATCCCATTTATACAGAAATAGCTAGAGACCTCTGGTTGGATCTTGAAGAAAGGTTTTCTCAGGTCAATGACCCGCGAATGTTTGAACTCCAACAAAGAATTACCTCTATATCACAAGGTTAAGATTCCATCACGATTTACTATTCAAAGTTGAAGGGGTTGTGGGATGAATTGAATGTTTATGGGTAAAACGGTGCTCGTTGCTAAGATTGAGATAAAGAAAACTTTGGAAACCCAGAAAAATGTGACCTTATTTTTTTATTTCTAAGTGACAACCTTCACGGGAGTGATTGGATAATTAGTTTAGATAAATTCTTCTATGATGAAATCACAACGAAAAATGACAATGTCAAAAAGTTACAATGTAATAATTCCAATTGTTCATCAAAAGAGGCGTAGGGTAAGTTGAAATGAAAACGATTGTATAAGGAAGTTATGCAATTACATAAGAATGAAAACCCACCCAACCGCAAGAAGTTGGTCAACACGTCAAATTCTTAAACAATGTGCAGTGTTATCCAAGTCAGTTACTTGGCGGGACAATATATGTTTGTTTATACAGATCATTACCCTTAACATAGAGTATTAAAATTAAAGTATTTTTTCTCTTCGGCATTGAATATTGTTATTAGTAGAAATATGGTTTCAAAACAGATTTCTTTTCCTCACATTAAATTAAATTATGCTCTGCCCTATTGTATATGTTAAAATAAAAATATATATACATCCTACTCCCACGTCCATATAAGGCCAATTGTATAGTTGGCATTAAATTAAGGGTCTATTGAGCGGTCCAGCTAGACGCCTGCGTAACAGAAATGGGGGCCTGTGTCGGCTTAATGTTTTAGCCTCGCCATCTGAGGTGGAATTTGTAGCCTCTTCTGGAAGAGAATAGATGAAATAGTAACACTTTGAATAAATAGATACTTGAAGAACAAAACCCATGCAACCTCGTCCTAGCCTCGGACCCAAACAAGGCTTCCTAAATAATAGTGTAGATTCTAACAGTCCCAATTCTAGTGTTAGTGCGTCGTACCTTTGCATGCACAACACAACATTCGTGCTTACATGCCATATTCATTTCATAAAATTCATAAAAATTGTAAAATTAATGAACCTTGAAAATTGAAATATAACAATAATCTTGAATCAAATGATGAAAAAAGTATGATAATAAAAGTGACAAAATGCCTCTAACTTTTCTATATATATACTCCGCTCATCATGCATTTGAAGGGATGAAGAGCATACATAGATTTTGAGCCAACTCTCTATCTATTTAATCTCATACTCAAATTTTGATAATTGACTTGATCGTCAGAGTGCTTACGACCATTGTACCATCCTGTGAGATCGATCGTTAGCAATCTAACATGTTCTCCGAGTGCGCAAGTTATCAATACACGGACAGTGATGTGACCCGTTTTGTGTTGACATTAAAGTCAAACAAGATTTTGAGGTCGACAATATCAAATCAAAAAGGAAGAAAATGATCTCTATAAATAATGATTGGATTTGGTAGAAGGAAAAAAAGAAGTTTAAATATGAGTTTAAACGTCATTTCTATAACATTGGAAAATCATAATAATAATAGCGAGAACATTCTTGGTATTGTAGAGAACAATAAATTATGTTTATTTTCATTCTTCACCGTCTAATACTCACTAATTAACCTAGCAAAATATGGTGCAGATGATTGCACGGAGAGGATTTGCAAAATGATGGTAAAAACAAAAAGCGAGGTAGTGTGAATTAGAGAAGTTTTAGCTATAGCCGTCTTAGCCTCTAAGTTATGTTGTTGTCTAATGCCTCATATTTAGGTAAAGTCCCAACATTTTAAGAGTTTTCAAATAATTGTATTGATGTTACCTCTTAATCAAATTTATTTATCGGTAATAGTTAAAAACAAATATTTTAAATTTAATTTGTTGAAATAAATTATTTTGCTAAATAAAATAATAAATATAATTGACGCAACAGCCCATAGATAACAAAATAACAATAATAATAATAATAATAATTTAAGATAAATAATGGTGTTTTCAATATGTAATAATTTAAATAATATTTTCTTAATAAATTTAATTACTGATAAAATTTATGTCATTAAATAAAATAATAAAATAAAAATAATAAAATATTAGTTCAAAAGAATTATGTCGATACTAAATAACAATTAAAAAAGTAATTTGATATTACGAACGAAATTTTAATTAGTAATTTGAAAAATATAAATATTTAAATAAATTTTATTTATCAACAAAAATATCGTCAATAAACAAAATAATAGAATAAAAAAAATTAAATATTAACAAAAAATTTCGTTGGGTATAAAATAACAATTAAAAAACTTATATATAAGTAATGTCATAAATAAAAATTAAAAAGTTATTGGAAGTTAACCGTCTATAACTTACAAAAAAATAAAATAAAAAATATACATGGAAATAATAATTTTTTTGGTGATAGCAACGGCTTCCCATCGACGATCAGCAACCAAAGCACTTTGTTGGTGGTTGCTGACATCACCAACGACATTATTGTATTGGAGTCGGTAATTTCGTCTAAATCACCTACAAATATTAGTTTCTATCATAATCTTCTATAATAATACCATCGGCGATCACCGATGGAATTTCTATCGTGAATAAAATAACAGTTAAAAAATTTATCCGCCAATAACATCATAAAAATAAAATAAAAAAGATATAAGAACTTAACCATCATAGAGTAAAATTTCGTCGGTGAAAGAAAAAGCTTTTCGTCGGCGATTAGTGACTAAAGCACCACTTCGTTGGTAGTTGCAGACATTACCAAAAACATTGTCGTCAATAATTGCTAACAGAAGTGTATTGCAATTGGTAAATTTGTCAGAATCACCTACAAAATGTCAGTGGTCACTGACATCACCGACGACATTGTTGTTGAAAATTGCTGGTGGATGTATATCACAGTCGGTGATTCTATCCAAATCACCTACAATATTGATTTCAGTCAAAACTCCAACAATAATACCAACATCTTTCCGTGAAACAATGTGGGATGTCCATATTTTTCTTTCAACTAACTAAAATGCCCTTATTGATCATCTCCAAATTACCATTATACCCTCGTTAAAATATCAAATTGGCATGATCCTCCAATAGGCTTTTTTGTCCATGCAAAAAAATTTACCAAACATAGCGGCAAATTGGAGGGGCTAAAGTGTAAGGTCGAATTTCAGCACAAATCATCTGGTCAACAATTGTGGGAAATTTAAATTAAAGTGTTTTTTTTTCCTATATTGCCAAACATAGACTTAGTGTCTGTCGTTTTCAAAACCTTTTTCCTCTGCTTAGAAGCTTCTTTGGTGGTCCATTGTAATGACTTTGGTGCAAGATATATATAATCATTGTTCGCCAAAAGAATTGAATGAGTACGCCAATCCGTGGGATATGGACTTCTGTTTCCTTCATTAGAGATTCAGAGATGGAAAGATGGAGACGCCTTTGCTTCTAGTAGAAAGAAACATTGAGGCGATATAGATGACCCTTCTCTTCTGCTCAGCATAAGAGAGTCAGAGAGAATTACACACAGCACTGCTCTAAGGGGTGTATAAATGATTGGAAGTCACATAAACAAGTTCTCACACAATTTGTATAGAGATCAAGAAAAGAAATGGAAAGCTATCTTGTGGAGTAGAGTAATATCAAGTTCGTATTGATGGATGTGTTGGATCTGGTGACGTGACAAGAATCTTTTCGTGAATTTATTATTTATTGATGAACATTGGCGGTCTATGTATCTTTGGGATCAAATCGTTGATGGGCCTTTTCGAAAATAATAATAGAAAAAATTAATAGAGGAAATGACCACTAAAGGAAATCCCATGGTGATTGCAACTACTAAAATCTGATATGTAGATCGGACCCAAGATACATATCTACGTTTGGCATGGATTCTGCTTGTAAGTGCTTATCCGCAAATTATAAGCAATCCCAAACAAGTGCTAAGTATGGGTCACCATTGGTGTTTGGTCCCGCGGTCCCTTAGAAAACAAAAGTTGGTATTCATTCATGACAAACTTCAAAAGAAGAACATTCATAAATTCTGAAGTTGTAGATCCCGATGATTATTGCTTCGGAGAACATGAATTTCCAATTCAACTATCACAATACAATATGCTCGATGGGCCAGTCCTTTAGATTTGTGGTTGAGATAGAGTGAATCTTTTTTGAAATTGATCCAGACAAGGCTTTCACAAGAAAAGTAGTATTTTTCTTGTAGTGAAATCTAGTGAAACTATTAGCATTGTTTAGATTTAAATGATAAGTTGAAGATTGGAATTTTACAGCTTCACCATTGAGGATTGATAGTTAGGAGTACACATCGAGATATGAAGGCAATTTGGTGGAAAACTATTACTTTGAAAAATGCAAACTTATCTGGGAAGTTCTCAAAGGTGGTCTCAAGAGTAAAATAGAAATTCAATGGTTTGATATTACGGTTTTGAAAGCAACATGTCTTGATAATGGTCATGGCATCTTAACTTTAGTGCTAGCTCGATAGCCTCTCTTTTTCAAGGAGACCAATCCACAGCCAAAAAGACATACTCTTTGGCAACCAACTTCTAACTTTACTTATGGGCATGCCATCATAAATAGGAATTTCTACAGTTCTTTCTATTCC
This sequence comes from Forsythia suspensa, assembly GCA_023638005.1. Classification (NCBI taxonomy): domain Eukaryota; kingdom Viridiplantae; phylum Streptophyta; class Magnoliopsida; order Lamiales; family Oleaceae; genus Forsythia; species Forsythia suspensa. The sequence continues at coordinate 28,824,759 of CM042670.1, read as the reverse complement.
AAGTGTGTTAAACAAGTATTGTGAAAAGCTAACAAGTGTGACGGGAGTCTTTAAATTACTGAGCCAATAGTTTGAAGTAGTTGTAGACTCGCCCTATTTTGAACCACAAACTTCTATTGTCAAAAGTCCAGAAGAATTCGAAGGTGAAGCATTTGAGTACAAGGTTATACTCAAAAACATTGCACTACATTTGCTAAGTGACACTCAATGTGCGACCCTCATGCAAGACCGTGGCACATATTCTAGTGCACAAGTTGTTGAGGAAAATATGTATCTGCATGTGAGGCGTCGGACCATGTGGTTATAGTGGAAAATATTGCACGATATTTTCCAAGTAAGACTCAATGTATGACTAGTCTGGATGAGGAATCCCTATAGAAAGTGGTCGATTATCTCTGATGTCTTCTGCAAGATCCAACCACAGATTCCATTGCACAAGTCGATGAAGGAATCTATAACGAAGGCACTAATTGTATGTCTCGTGATGGTTGTGTGTTGGTGGTAGAGGCGACTCAAACAATTTGGGGCCTTAGGCAAAATCGTGGAGTGGCCGTTTTGAGAATAATATTAAAAAAAAATTAATAGAGCAAATTATCCCTAACAAAAATTCTATTGGTGATCGCCGATGATATTATTGTTGGAGATTTTATCGAAAATAAATATATATCAGTGATTCAGATAGAATTATCGACATTGGTACCGTCAGTGATACCGACACATCTTTGTCAGCTATTACTGAAGACACTATCGTCGATGATGTTGTCAGCAATCATTGATAGTGCTTCAGTCACTGACCGACGAAATTTTATTCTTTTCATACTTATATACTTTTTATATAACTTACTGACAGTTAAATTTAAATATCTTTTTATTTTTTATATAATATTATCAACATATAAATTTTTTATACTTTTTTTTTATTTCCAATAATTTTTTTTTGTTGTTAGAATGCAATTTTTTTCATTTTTATTTATTAAATAAATTTGTGTCAGTAGATTAAATTTATTAAACTCCATGTGTGTGTATATATATATACACACACGAGCTAAAATTGTGGTAATTACACGAGCTAAAATATGTTAATCTAGCCATTCTAGATTCTAGACTCGTCGATAAAGATGTCTAGATTCTAGAATTGCCGAGCATGTTGTCTAGATTCTATACTTCATAAATAACAAAATATAGACATCATTGACATGTACAAATTCACAAACACGTACAATTCGATACTAAATGCTTTCCAACTCTTCAATACATAGCATTGAGAAACAAATAGAAGAAAATAATACAATGTAAATGCACTATGTTTAACAGCAAACAAGCTCAAAATTCAGGTTCTACACTGTACTCTAGGGATCATACCCAAATCAAGACATGGAAAGAAAGAATTACAAATACTTCACTCTATAAATCATTCAAAGTTGTTAAATAAGTAAAGCTTTCTCTATATTTTCAAAATATACAGAAGAACTAAATTCAAAGGTTGAATCTTTGAGCACAAATAAATAAATAAATAAAGAACTATGAGAAAAAGTTCAATGCTAGGTGAGATTTAGACTACATATGAACTCAAATAGATAATATCTAATAAACAAAAGAAAGACTACATATGAACTCAAATAAATAATATCTAATAAACAAAAGAAAGAAAACAAATTTGTTTAGATTATTCTAAGTTTTCATCGCCTACTCTACGTATATACAATGTGTACATAAATTTGAAGAATAGAAAAAGAATTTATGCAACAATTCTTCAAATCATACCATTCCCTTGTTAAGATGGTGGTTTTGGGTGGGAGAATAGAGAGACAGTGGTTTTCGATGGGAGGATGGTGGTTGTTTTTACTTTTTAGTGGAAGAATAGAGAGAGTTCGAAGACAAATGAAAAAATGTTGAAAAGAGATAAAATTTATTGAGATTTGATGTGTCATTTCAATTCACGTTTATGATTAGTGAGAAAATCTGAAGAGAGAAAATAGATATTTGAATTTTTTGTCGAAAGTGTGCCTAAGGCATTTTAGGTTGTTAGAATGATAATTTAAAGCTTGGACATTTGGAGAGAGAAATGTTGACATTTTTTTACCATTCTCTATTTTTTTTAGTTAGTGCGTGTTGGTAGAGGTGGCAAAATCGACCTGACCGTGCAACCCGAATTTGGGGCCAGGTTGGGCCATTAAAAAGTTGGCCTGAAAAATATTGGGCCTATATGGCCCGTCGGGTTTGGACCTAACTAGCTAGCTCGATTTTTTTTCTCCTTCACACTAGTATAGTAGTAATTCATTTTGTGAATAGCTCCAATACAAAATTCAATTAACCCCAAGCCCAAGTCCCTAACCTGAATTATCTTTTTTGAAACATTAGTTTAAGAATCCCAAATCTCAACACCAAATTGTTTAGGTTCAATTAAAATTTAATTTAATTCAAATTTCAACCCACCTAATTCAAATTTTAATTTAATTTACAATTCACCAATCGAGATGCTAAATTATACGAGCAAGTTGTTACATTCATAAATTGGGACTCCAACATTCATTTAACTACTTAAACCAGGGCAAATCTACCAATTAAACAATTGAAATACTCAACTTTTATACATAATATTGGAAATATACAAAATACAGTTCAAAGATTCAAAATTTACACAATTAAACATAGCAGAAATTCAATATTCATCTAAAAAATCAATTAAGATCAACCCACTAAGGAAAAAGCTAAATGATTCAATTTTTGAGGATAATATTATGCACATGAAGATTCTAATATACATAAATATATATAAATACACATCAAAACAACAATCTTCAAACGAAATATGAATAATAAAATCAAGGACTAATTGCATAGTAGGTTCCCAATCTTTCAAAAATGTTGGAGATATGCCCATAACCTAAAAAAATAGCACCACATGATAAGTGCGGATTTAGCACTTATTTTAGCCTTTAAAATATGGATAATTGTGAGTTCTTTCAAGTTGTTTACTACTTATTTATCTTCTTTTGTTTTATTAGGTAAAAAAACCCGAGCTTGGATGGTGATTGGAAGAGATCTCATGAAAAAAATAGAGCAAAAGGACTAAATTTGTGCAAATTGAGAATCTCAAGGACCAAAAGATAAATATGTCTAAAGATGGAGGATCAATGTTGCAATTTATGGTGGGCCTATATGAAAGATAACCAAAACTTCAAGGACTAAAGTCAACATTTCAGATAGTTCAAGAGCTGGAAGTGCAATTAATCAAAATTCAGAACCAAGGACTTGGATATTTGGCCCATGCGATCGCATGGGCCTATTTATGTGCGATCGCGGACCAGCAATTTTTTTAGCAGATTGGTTTTGGACTCTACCATGTGATCGCATGGATTATAACCATGCGATCGCATGGTTCATTTTCTGATCTTCCGCGAATTTTTTGTTCAACTTTTTAAGGGCTTTTTGGTAACTTTGCCTTTCACGATTCCTAGGGTTACAAGAGCCGTTTTTTCGGCATTTTTGGGACACTCTCCATTTTCTCTCATATCCACTCTCACATAGAAAGCTCTCCAAGAAGAAGAGGGTTAGGGTTCTTGAAAAACTCCATGGAAATGGGTTTTTCTTGACTTTTTGTACATCATTGTGTGTATTTTGTAAATAGAGTTTGTAAAGAGGAAGATGAATGGAGGTTTATAGTGGGCAAATGAAGACAACCATGGGCTCAAGCTAAATCTTGCATTTCTCTTGACTTTATCAAACCCGGTGATGTATTTTGTATCTATTTTCCATTTTGTCTTTGTAAATACTATGGGCTAATTTTATTTACTAGGAATGAGATGAATCCATTTATGAAGCTTTAAAGTGCATTGTTCTTGTTATTGATTTCTTATGCTTGGTTTTTATGGATGTTGATTATTGGGCTTTATTGTGTATTGAGATGATTGATCACCATTGAAATGCTTTTATGACTTAGTTGCTACCGGAGGTTGAAATTAGGTTTAGCACATTTAATTAACAACACAAGGTTTATGGAATGTAGGAATATTCTTTCATACTTTGTGCAATCAATTTTGAATGTTCTTGAGTTTTAATGCAATTTTACATATACGCTCTCTCTCGGTAGGAATGCTTGGGGTCTTGTGTAAAATTAGGTTTGGCTTTACTCGGGAGAGATTGCTAGACATTTTAGGAGCATGGATTGCCATAGTAACCTCATTTTGGAATTGATAATGGAAAATGAAACTTTAAAGTGGAATAGTTGGTGAAATCGAATTCTTAGTATTTTCTTCTAATTGATTTTATTTCCTACAAATTTCTCTTTTAATACTTTTCTTTTTAGCTTAATTTTTATTCATCTTTGAATTCTTAGTTTAATCATCAAAACAATATGTTTTATTGTGTGTTTAAATTAGGGCTAGATTGATTTGGATGTTAGCAAAATTATCTATCATCGTGGGTTCGACACTTTCTCATCACTTTATTACTTGAACGCGACCCGTGCACTTGCGGTACATTTTTAGCGAACAAGTTTTTGGCGTAGATTCTTTGGGGATAAATTTAATTAGTTAGATCCTTGTTATTTCTAGCTTTACTTCTTTAATTTTATTTTTTATTTTTTATTTTTCCATTTAAAGTTCTAGTTCTACCTTTGTTCTTTTCGGGCATATTATCTTTGGTGGATGCAAGATTTTGAAAATCTTGAGAATTTGGTGTTTGACCCCGAGATTGAAAGAACTTTCGGATAATCAAGAAGAGAATAAAGAGAAGCACGACATAGAGTGAACACCATGGCGCATTTAAGAAGATCAAATGGTTGAGATAGATGAGGATGATTTGCTAGTTGGGGATATTATTACTCCAAATTGTGGTTCAAAGACAATCTAGCATTGCATATCCGGCTTATGGGAAGGAAAATTTTCAATTGAGACCGGATGTCATCAACCTCTTCGTAATACTCTTCAATTCTATGGGCGTTCTAATGAAAACCCTCATATGCATCTATCACGCTTCTTGGAGCAGTGAGCAATTTTGAATACCAAGATGTCAACATGGAAGCTATCAAACTCAGATTATTTCCACATACTTTGAGAGATGGAGCAAGAGAGTGGTTGGATTCACATTCTGCGGGAAGTATTACTACTTGGAATGACCTTGTTCAAAAATTCACAAACAAATACTTTCCTCCCGCCAAAGTTGCAAAGTTGAAGCATGACATCTCCATATTCAGGCAGCAAGACACATAAAATTTTCATGAAGCTTGGGAGAGGTTCAAAGAGATGCTTCGGAAGTGTCCTAATCATGGTATCAAGAAGGCTTTGCAAGTTCAATACTTTTATGCCGGACTACTTCCACATTGTCGTTCCATTGTTGACTCATCCTCAAATGGGTCAATCAACACAAAGACAATTAAGGAAGCATGGGTATTGTTTGAAAGAATGGTTGAGACAAGTTCGAATTGGCCGGCTGATAGGGGAGTAACAAAAAGGGCTGCGGGGATGCATGAGGTTGATGTTATATCTGCTCTTTCTGCACAAATGGCCGCCATGGAGAAAAAGATGATGGATACTATAGCTCATAATCAAACAAACTCATGCTATTCGTGACGCCTACTCTTGAATGCGATGGTTGTGGAAGCAAATCATTCAACCGAAATTGCCCATTGTTGACCGGTTCTTCAACATCCACCGAGCAAGCTTGTTATGCTCGTAATCATCCAATCAAAGAAGGTAATATCTACTCCAACACGTATAATCCATCTTGGAAAAATCATCCGAATTTTTTCATGGAGCAACAACCAACACCAACAAGGTGCTCCGAGACAACAATCGAATTTTCAACAAAAGGGGGTTGGGAAGAAGCTATAGCTCGGTTGGCACACCAACAGATTAAAATTTCAAGAACGAATCGAGGAATCTATTCAGTATCGAGCATCCGTGAAGGGCTTGGAGAATCAAATGGGTCGATGGCAAAACTTCTATTTCGAAAGACAACAAGGGCAATTCACCGAGCAACACCGAAACTAACCCAAGAGAGCATCTCAAAGCAATTACTACAAGAAGTGGGGTTCGGTTGCACGAGATAGAAGTCAAAAGAAATGTTGCCACTCATGACAAGACACCTCTATTGATGATGAACAAGGGGATCAAGCTAATGCACAACAAGATGCTAGTCAAGAAAAAGATTTGGATACTCCACCTACTAAGGCAACTCCTCAAGTGAAAGCATATGTGCCTCCAATCCCATTTCCACAAAGATTGAAAAAGCACAAGTTGGATAAGAAATTTGAGAAATTCTTGGAAGTCTTAAAGAAATTGCAAATCAACATCCCTTTTGCCGATGCTTTAGCTTAGATGCCTAGCTACATAAAATTTATGAAAGAGATTCTATCTAACAAGAGGAAGCTAGAGAGGAGACAATGAACCAAGTGATGTTGACCAAGAGTGCAAGTGCTATCTTGCGTAACAAATTGCCACCTAAGCTTAAAGATCCGTGGAGTTTTACTATTCCTTGTACCATTGGTGATATTGATTTTAATAAACTCTTTGTGATTTAGATGCAAGTATTAACTTGATGCTATTTTTTTGTCTACATGCGATTAAGATTGGGGAGGCAAAAAGCAACAATTTTTTGCAGTTAGCCGATCGCTCAATCAAATATCCTAGGAGAATCATTGAGGATATCTTGGTAAAAGTTGACAAATTTATTTTCTCCATCGACTTCATCATTCTAGACATGGAAGAAGACAAGGATATTCCTCTAATATTGGGCGCAGACCATTTTGGCCTTTGGAAGAGCTTTGATTGATGTGCACAAAGGCCGATGATATTGAGGTTAAATGATGAAGAAATGGTGTTCAATATTTTCAAGGCGTCAAGTACCCAATGGATTCTCGGCAATTTGTTTCGTGGTTGACGTGGTAGAGGCGAAATGGTAGGAGAATCATTTGCACAAAATCATCCTCAAGATCCGCTTGAGATGTGTTTGGTTCATTCTTTTGCTGAGGATTTCAATTCAGAAGAAACCAAGCACATGGTGAAGCAACTAGAGGCAAATCCAACTTATAAATGGCAACCACCTTCCAGGAGCTTGGAGAAAAGTCAACAAAGTTACCCCATCTATTGAAAAACCTCCGCAGTTAGAACTCAAGCAATTGCCATCTCACATGCGTTATGCTTATTTGGGTGATGATTCTACACTTCCGGTTATCATTGCAAACTCCATCAGTAATTTGGAAGAGGAAAAATTGCTACGAGTCCTTCGAGAGCACAAAACTGCAATAGGATGGTCTATCTCAGATATCAAAGGCATTAGTCCCACAGTTTGTCTGCACAAGATTCTCATGGAAGATGATTTTAAGCCATCAGTCCAGCGTCAAAGAAGATTGAATCCAACATTGCAAGAGGTAGTCAAGGCTGAGGTGATAAAACTTTTAGATGCGGGGATCATCTATCCTATATCATACAGCGCTTGGGTCAGTCCAATCCAAGTAGTACCGAAGAAAGGAGGGATCACAGTGGTGCCCAATGACAACAATGAGCTCATTCCAACCAGAACAGTTACGGGATGGCGAGTTTGCATTGATTATCGCAAACTCAACACTGCAACTCGAAAGGATCATTTTCCTTTGCCATTCATCAATCAAATGTTGGAAAGGTTAGTCGGGCATTCACATTATTGCTTTTTGGATGGGTATTCGGATATAATCGATTCCGATAGCTCCGGAAGATCGGAGAAGACCACATTCACATGTCGCTACGGCACATTTGCTTATAGAAGGATGCCATTCGCCTATGCAATGCTCCGACTACTTTCCGGTACGTATGATATCCATATTTTCAGATATGGTGGAGAAATACATTGAGGTCTTCATGGATGATTTCTCGATCTTTGGAGCATCTTTTGATGAGTGTCTTCATCATCTATATTTGGTTTTGCGGCGTTGTGAAGAAACCAATCTTGTTCTAAATTGGGAGAAGTGTCATTTCATGGTCCAGGAGGGAATTGTATTGGGGCACTTAATTTCAGTAAAGGGCATTGAGGTTGACAAATCAAAGATTCAAGTAATTGAGAAGTTGCCACCTCCAACATCAGTAAAGGGAATTCGGAGTTTTCTTGGGCATGCAGGCTTCTATCGGCGTTTTATAAAAGATTTCTCAAAAATCACGAAGCCACTTTGCAACCTTTTGGAGAAAGATACTCCCTTTCACTTTTCTGAAGAGTGTCTACACGCCTTCAACACTCTTAAAGAAAAGCTTGTGACAGCACCAGTTTTGGTTACACCTGATTGGAGTCTACCCTTTGAGCTAATGTGTGATGCTAGTGATTTTGCAGTTGGGGTAGTGTTGGGGCAACGCAAGGATAAAAATTTTCATGTGATTCACTATGCCAGTCGGACCTTGAATGATGCTCAGTTAAACTATGCCACCACAGAAAAGGAGCTTTTTGTAGTGGTTTATGCTTTCGATAAATTTCGGTCTTATCTTGTGGGATCAAAGGTGATTGTTCACACAGATCATGCTGCTCTGAGGCATCTATTTGCAAAGAAGGATGCTAAGCCTCGACTCATCAGATGGATACTTCTACTGCAGGAGTTTGACATAGAGATCAGAGATAAAAAGAGAGTGAAAATGTGGTCGCCGACCATCTATCTAGACTTGAGATTGGGGAAGAGTCGCGAAGTGGAGAGATAAATGAGGAATTTCCTGATGAGCAAATCTTTGCAGTTGAGGAAGCACCGTGGTATGCAGATATTGTCAACTTTCTTGCCAACAACATCACTCCACCAGATCTCTCTAGCCATCAAAAGAAAAGATTCTTTGCAGACATCAAGCACTACTTTTGGGATGATCCGATTCTTTCTGAAGGGACCAGATCGATAATCGGAGATGTGTGCCGAAGGAGAGATGATGGATATCCCTCAAAGATTGTCATTCATCGAATATGCTTTGGGCATTTTGAGGCCTCTAAAGCTGCTTTGCAAAGGTGTTACAATCCATGTTCTCCTTGGCCTACCCTATTCAAAGATGCCACTGAGTTGTGAAAACATGTGATCGATGCCAAAGGATGGGAATGTCTCAAGAAAGAATGAAATGCCTCTTAACAAGTATTCTAGAAGTTGAAATTTTTGATGTTTGAGGTATTGACTTTATGGGACCATTTCCACCATCATTCTCTAATCAATACATATTGGTGGCGGTTGACTATGTCTCAAAGTGGGTGGAAGCCGTTGCATTACCCACCAATGACGGCCGGGTTGTGATCAACTTCTTGAGAAAGCACATTTTTACCCATTTTGGTACTCCACGAGCAATCATCAGTGATGGGGGTAAGCACTTTTGCAATCGCCAATTTGAGTCAGTGTTGGATAAATATGGTGTACATCACCGAGTGTCCACTCCTTATCATCCTCAAACAAGTAGGCAAGTTGAAATATCCAATCGAGAGCTGAAAAGAATTTTGAAGGTAACGGTGAATGCTTCAAGGAAGGACTGGTCTAAAAAATTGGACGATGCACTTTGGGCGTACCGCACTGCATTCAAAACCCCCATTGGTATGTCTCCATATCGTCTAGTGTTTGGAAAAGCATGTCACCTACCCGTAGAATTGGAGCATCGTGCTTATTGGGCAGTGAAAAAGCTCAATTTTGATTGGAAAGAAGCCGGTGAAAAGAGACTCCTCCAATTAAACGAAATGGATGAATTTCGACTTGAGGCGTATGAGAATTCCAAAATCTACAAGGAGCGCACTAAAAGATGGCATGACAACCACATCCAAAGAAGACAGTTTGAGATTGGGCAACAAGTTCTTCTATTTAATTCCCAGCTCAAGTTTTTTCCAGGAAAGTTACGCTCTAGGTGGTCGGGACCATTCACAATCAAGCGAGTGTATCCATCTGGGGCTGTGGAAGTTGAGGATGAAAGCAAGAGGGCATTTACAGTGAACGGTCAGAGGTTGAAGCATTATTGGGGTGATGACTTTTCCAAAGGAAAATCAATTGTTCATCTCACCAATCCCACTTAATCATGTGCTAAAATTCTAGCTAATGACTATAAAGAAGTGCTGAATGGGAGGCAACCCATTTTTTTTCCCTTACTTTTTGTTTTGCTAGTAGTTCATTCTTTTGCCATGATTTCATTCCTTGGACATTAGATGAATTTTGATTTTGTTGTTCTTGTTTGGCAGGCCTAATAGCAACAAATCCACAACAAGAAGAAATGTAGTCTCCAGCAATCTCCATTAGTCCTAACAAAGATTTCTCCAACTTGAAGTTGCCATCACCAACCAATTCACCCCAGGGGAGTTCCTATTTCTTTTCTCTTTTGATTTTTAGTTTTACATTGAGGACAATGTACATTTTAAGTTTGGGGGTATGAATTTTGCTTGAGTTTTTGTTTGTTAGAAAGCCTTGCCGGCTAATTTAGGTAATTTGCTTGTTTTTACTTGTTAGAGAGCCTTGCCGGCTAATGTTATGATTTTGTTGAAGTTGCTGTGATTCATGGATGGTAGACATAAATGCTACTTGTGGTTTTTGATAAATATACTTTTTCCATGTTAGATACTTTTCTTGCACTTTTGTCATGATGTTCATTGCATACAAATGTTGAGTGCACTTGTTCTTCATAAGCGATTTTTAGAACTCAAACGGTGTTATCCATTGCCTACATATCATCTCTTTAAATTGTCCAAATGGAAGGATAGTTTGGAAATGGCTGAGTCGTGATTTATCTCCTTGGGAGTGTGTTGATTCCATGCTTGTTGAACATGTGTGTGGAGTAGTTTTGACTAACTAGCAGAAACTGGGTAATGACCATATGCTTGGAATCTAATTCCTATATAAAAGTTTGTTAGCTGTGCTCAAGATGGCTATACTTTTGCTCTATTTTTAATTCTTTCACCTTACTTTGTAGCCTTTTTGACTTGAGCGATTAAGTCCTTTGGGACATCTCAAAGCCCGGTACCCTTTGGTCTCTTTTACACTGGGGAGTTATCGACCTAAAGCTCGTTACATGGGTCAAATAGAAAGCTTAAGAGAGTAAGGTTGTAAAAAGAAAAGAAAAGAAAAGAAAAGAAAAATTTATCTTGAGACTTTCATAGCAAATCTTGCAAGTTTGAGCCACTATGACTACTTTTTGGGATCTAGATAACTAGTGGGTTTGAATTATTTGGTAGAAGTTTGTTTGTTAAACTACTCAATTTTTTTGGAGAATCTTCACAAGCCTAAATAGTTACAATCATTGGCTAAATCCAACCAAACTTGAGCGGGAATGATTGAGTGACTTGAGAGAAACTTTTGAATAGACACCCCGGGTTAGAGAGAAAATATCAAATTTGGGATAGTGCATCCAACGAGAAGGAAAGGAAATTTTGACCATTGAGGGTTGGGTACTCACCAATTTTTGTTTTGCAATGATTCAAAGTGACTTTGCACACACATACATCTAACATGGATTAAGTTGAAAAGTTTCTTTTGTTTTTAGCTTTTGTGTAGATTTTTCATGAATTATAAGCAAGCTTCAAATGATCATGGTAAGGTGGCAGGCTCCCTAACATTTCGCATGTTTGTTGTCCTTTTATATTTTTGATTGTGCTTGTATGCTTGCATGACGTTTTAGATCATTTTGCTTGAGGACAAACAAAAATGCAAGTTTGGGGGTGTGATAAGTGCGGATTTAGCACTTATTTTAGCCTTTAAAATATGGATAATTGTGAGTTCTTTCAAGTTGTTTACTACTTATTTATGTTCTTTTGTTTATTTAGGTAAAAAAACCCGAGCTTGGATGGTGTTTGGAAGAGATCTACGCAAAAATAGAGCAAAAAGACTAAATTTGTGCAAATTGAGAATCTCAAGGACCAAAAGATAAATATGTCTAAAGATGGAGGATCAATGTTGCAAATTATGGAGGGCCTATATGAAAGATAACCAAAACTTCAAGGACTAAAGTCAACATTTCAGATAGTTCAGGGGCTGGAAGTGCAATTAATCAAAATTCAGAACCAAGGACTTGGATATTTGGTGTGCGATCGCGAACCAGCAATTTTTTTAGCAGATTGGTTTTGGACTCTACCATGCGATCGCATGGATTATAACCATGCGATCGCATGGTTCATTTTCTGGATCTTCCGCGAATTTTTGTTCAACTTTTTAAGGGCTTTTTGGTAACTTTGCCTTTCACGATTCCTAGGGTTACAAGAGCCGTTTTTTCGGCATTTTGGGACACTCTCCATTTTCTCTCATATCCACTCTCACATAGAAAGCTCTCCAAGAAGAAGAGGGTTAGGGTTCTTGAAAAACTCCATGGAAATGGATTTTTCTTGACTTTTTGTACATCATTGTGTGTATTTTGTAAATAGTAGAAGATGAATGGAGGTTTATAGTGGGCAAATGAAGACAACCATGGGCTCAAGCTAAATCTTGCATTTCTCTTGACTTTATCAAACCCGGTGATGTATTTTGTATCTATTTTCATTTTGTCTTTGTAAATACTATGGGCTAATTTTATTTATTAGGAATGAGATGAATCCATTTATGAAGCTTTAAAAGTGCATTGTTCTTGTTATTGATTTCTTATGCTTGGTTTTTATGGATGTTGATTATTGGGCTTTATTGTGTATTGAGATGATTGATCACTATTGAAATGCTTTTGTGACTTAGTTGCTACCGGGAGGTTGAAATTAGGTTTAGCACATTTAATTAACAACACAAGGTTTATGGAATGTAGGAATACTCTTTCATACTTTGTGCAATCAATTTTGAATGTTCTTGAGTTTTAATGCAATTTTACATATACGTTCTCTCGGTAGGAATGCTTGGGGGTCTTGTGTAAAATTAGGTTTGGCTCTACTCGGGAGAGATTGCTAGACATTTTAGGAGCATGGATTGCCATAGTAACCTCATTTTGGAATTGATAATGGAAAATGAAACTTTAAAGTGGAATAGTTGGTGAAGTCGAATTCCTAGTATTTTCTTCTAATTGATTTTATTTCCTACAAATTTCTCTTTTAATACTTTTCTTTTTAGCTTAATTTTTATTCATCTTTGAATTCTTAGTTTAATCATCAAAACAATATGTTTTATTGTGTGTTTAAATTAGAGCTAGATTGATTTGGATGTTAGCAAAATTATCTATCATCGTGGGTTCGACACTTTCTCATCACTTTATTACTTGAACGCGACCCGTGCACTTGCGGTACATTTTTAGCGAACACCACACATCTCCAACGTTTGAAAAAATAGGCATCATAGATCCCTCTTTACAGTTTCCATCAATTTTCTCTGTTAAATCTCAGAATTGGACTCCACGCGCTTTCTCTCTTCAAATAAAGCGATTGAAATTGCAGGGGTATTAATGTCATTCTACTATATACTATCAACATTGTATCATTCTTCCATTTGCAATTCCACCCCACCTTCCATCTCTACCTTGCGCACCAGTCCATATCCTTATGGAATTCACCTGAAAAAGGAGCATGCAGTGTGCAAGAAGAGTCTCTTCCATCACAATTGACAGAGGTTAGTGAAAAATTAATTGACTCAGCTGAATGGAGTCGTCAAAAGGAAGAAAAACTGAATAAGTTGCTGATGAAAATGATGGAAGCTAAGCCTGTAAAATATCGGAATGTGGTGCTTGACAAAAACAAATATGATAAGTTTTCCAATGAGCAGAGAGGTGGTCAGTACAATCATTACAAGGAGAATAGAGAAGAGAAACTTCGAGGATAAACTATTAAAAAGCAAGTTGAGAAAGAAAAACAATTTAGAGCAATGCAACACATTTTTGATTCAAGAAAAGCTGAAATAGCCTCTCCAATTGTAAGTCAGGTTGGTAAACTAAATAACGTCAATAAAGTCCAAAAATCACAAAAGAATATGTCTCAATCTGCGAATCCTAAGTCACAAAGCACAAATGTTGGTGTCATGAAGAAAGCTGTCACAAAATCATCTTCTTTGCTCGCCACACGCAAGTCATGGCCATTAGCATCATCGCCAAGAGCTCCTGGGACATCACCTGCTAAATTCCCTCGGAACAACTTCCATTGGCACTACACCAACGCGTAGAAGATCACAACACATCTCCAACGTTTGAATAAATAGGCATCATAAGTCCCTCTTGACAGTTTCCATCCATTTTCTCCATTAAACATCAGAATTGGACTCCACGTGCTTTCTCTCTCCAAATAAAGCGATTGAAATTGAATGGGTACTAATGTCATTCCACTATATACTATTAACATTGTACCCTTCTTCTCCCTACAATTCCACCCCACCACCATCTCACACACCAGTCCCTACCCTTCTGAAATTCACCTAAAAGAGGAGCATGTAATGCACCTGGTGTGCAAGAAGAGTCTCTTCCATCATAATTGACAAGAGGTTAGTAAAAAATTAATTGACTCAGCTGAATGGAGTCATCAAAAGGAAGCAGAACTAAATAAGTTGCTGATGAATATGATAGAAACTAAGCCTATAAAATATTGGAATGTGGTGCCTGGCAAAAGAAAATCTAATAAGTTTCCCAATGAGCAGAGGTGTGGTCAGTACAATCATTACAAGGAGAAGAGGGAAGAGAAACTTCAACGAGAAACTACTAGAAAGCAAGTTGAGAAAGAAAAACAATTTAGAGCAATGCAATACATTCTTGATTCAAGAAAAGCTGAAATGGCCTCTCCAATTGTAAGTCAGGCTGGTAAACTAAATAACGTCAAGAAAGTCCAAAAATCACAAAAGAATATGTCTCACTCTGCGAATCCTAAGTTAGAAAGCACAAATTCTGGTGTCATGAAGAAAGCTGTCTCAAAATCGTCTTCTTTGCCTGCTACACGTAAGTCATGGCCATCAACATCGTCGCCAAGAGCTTCTGGGACATCACCTGCTAAAATTCTTGTCTGAACAACTTCCAATGGCACTATACCAACATGTAGAAGATCATAGCCAGCGTCACCAGTTTCTCGATCTACTCCTAAAGTGGGATGGAGATGGAATTACAGGGGGAAGAAGAGTGCAATGGTGATAGTATATAGTGGAATGACATTAATACTTCTGCCATTTCAATCATTTCATTTGGTGAGAGAAAGCGCGTAGAGTCCAATTCTGATGTTTAATAGAAAAAATGGATGGAAACTGTCAAAAGGGACCTATGATGCCTATTTCTTTAAACGTTGGGGATGTGTAATACTATTTTTTTAGGTTATGAGCATATCTCCAACGTTTTTGAAAGGTTGGAGACTTACTATGAAATTATCCCTAAAATCAACCCACCTATCAAAAAAATTATTCAAAGAAAAGAAAAAAATAGCATCATTCCAGGCTGGCCCGATGGCCCAACATCGGGTTGGGTACAAAACCCGGGCTAGGAGGGCTCGACCCGTTTGGTATAGTTTAAAAATCATTTTTTAGAAATTTTGATAAAAGTTGATGAAATATGTAGTTGAAAAGTTGATAAAAGTTGCGAGTCCCATGAAATAAGTGGTTAAAAATGAGTTTGAGAAAAAAATAGTTTATTTTAAACTTGGGTAAATAGCACTTGAGGTCCCGAACCTTGTGACGATGTAGTTCCGAATATTTGTTTTCTAGCACTAGGGATTTCAAATCTTTTAAATGTCTATGCTTTAGGTCCTTTTATGACGGAAAACGTCAATTGACTATTAAATGATCAAATTTTGTTGAAATGGCAGTTCTATCCTTTATTTAATTTAAGGTAAATAGTATTGAGAGTCCTTAACCTTTAAACTTTGTAACAATGAGGTGCCGAATATTTGATTTATAGCACCTGAGATCTAAAATCATTCAAACATCTGGGCCGGAGGTTTTTTTATGATGCTAAACGTCAATTTGACCGTTAAAAAAAAAAAAAAGAGAAATATGAAATTATCACCCCGATCGATTCGAACCAATAATTTCATCATGAATTTGGAACTAATTATCATGACATAAAAAAATATTAAAATCATCACAATCGACCGATTCAAGCCAATAATTTCATCATCAATTTAAAAATACAAACTAATTATCATGATATACCACTTATATTGGGGTTGGGGTGAGTAGTTTGAAACTGAGGAAGATGATTATTCTTTTTTTTTTTTTTTTTTTTTGCTTTCGTTTCTTCATTTTCATTTTCATTTTTATTTAATTCAAAATTAAATATGAGTACTCTAATCATTTTACTCAAATTTTGACATTTTAATTGTCAAACTGATATTTTTGACCACAAAAAGGACCTCAAGCAAAGACTTTTGAAAGGTTTGAAATCTCGAGTGCTAGAAATCAAAGTTTCGAGACCTTATTCTCACAAAGTTTAAAGGTTAGAGACTCTCAATACTATTAACACTAAATTAAAATAAGGGTAAAATTGCCATTTCAATAAAAATGACAATTTAACAATCAAATTAACGTTTTCTATCACAAAAGAACCTGAAACATAAGAATGTAAAGATTTGAGATCTTAATTGCTAGATATAAAAAAATATGAAACCTTATTATCACAAAATTCAAGAGTTTGAAACATCTAAGTACTCCCTCCGTCCTATAAAGATAGACTCGTTTTTCTTATTTATCTGTCTCAAATTATAGACTACTTACTTTATATAAGATATATTAAATTTTTATTTTTCATAATATACCTTTATTTAATTTACATTGTTATCAACCAAAATATCTCTCTCTCTAAACCTTCATTTTTTTTTTCTTTTTTTCAATATAACTCACTCTATCTCTATAACTCTCTCTCTCTCTCTAACCCTTCATTTATGTTTTCTTTTTCCCCGTATAACACTCTCTCTCTCTCTCTCTCTCTCTATATATATATATATATATATATATATATATATATATATATATATATTTTTATTTCCATTTAACTTAAATAGGGGTCTAATAGAAAAATTGTGTGAAAATTTTATAATTTCAATTATATTAAATGAGTTTTCTTAATCTGTGTAAAAAAAAAATGAGTCTATTTTTGTGAAACGGAGAGAGTATTATTTAGTATTTACCCTTTAAAATTTACAAAACATGCTCTAAGTTGGAGGAAAATGATCTCTTGCTCTCAAGAGGCAAGAAATCTTTATCCACCTGCTGACGTGTCAATAGGTAGACAATCCAAGATCAAATGTCAGCAAGTGGGCAAGAAATCATGATTCCTAAGTTGGATCTAATTTTAATGTTTTCATTTTTTAAAAAAATTTGAAAACAAATTTGACGGCGCCAGCATACACAAATTAAACGACGCAGATCACGTAGCGTAGATTATCTAGGGTATACACACCACCCCAACTCATGGGACCCTAGTATAAAATACGCGGCTCCAAAGTCTCTGACTTTTGCTGTGAGCTCTAAATTTTTTTTTATTCTCCCCCCTTCCCGGTTTCGGCTTCTCAGCCGGCGGCATTTTCCGCCTTCTCTCAGGCGGACTTCCTTCCTATCCACGCTTCCCTCTCCTCTCTTTTATTAAAAAACTTAAGAAGGAAATCTTGCGAAAAAAAAGTACAAATTCTCTCAATCAGATTTTTATCCTATTTACATAGCTGTTTATGATTATTTTCTTTGGTTCTCAAATAAGAGGAGAGGGAAGTAAGGAAAAAACACAAAAAAAATTATAAGAAACTTTGACTAAAGGGAAAAAAATTATTTGTTTCTTAATTTAGGGTTTTATTGGGACTGAATGGCGACGCAGGTTCAGGTGCAGCCTCAGGTGCAGGTGGTGAATGCGGCTGCGGCCGTTGGTGCCCAGCATGTGACGTCGTTGTACGTCGGCGACCTTGAAGTGAACGTGACGGATTCACAAGTGTACGATCTGTTCAGCCAGATGGGAGATGTGGTGTCGGTTAGGGTGTGCAGGGACTTGACTAGCCAGCGATCACTTGGATATGGTTACATCAACTATAGCAATTCTCGAGATGGTTAGAATTCTCTTTATTCATATAACTGATGGGCAGTGGCTTTAATTTGTTAACTGTAAATGTTATAACAATGCTCGAGATGGTTACGTCAACTCTAGCAATTGTCAAGTTGGGTAAATAGCTGAAAAAATCTATTATCTGGACTGAAATTTTAGTTTAATACAAGTACCCAACCGGTACCAAGATTATTAACTTTTTTTTTTTTTTTAAAGCTAGAATAGGAGTTGGGACTTGGTATGTCCATTGACAGTTTGACAATGAAAGACACGTAACAGGTTTAACCAAAACGTCATCATGTAACATGAATGGAATTTTAATGCTGCAAATATGTTCCTCCATTAAGTATTCCATTGCTTTCAACTGTATTATAGGGGTGGATAAACGAAACTAATGACAGGTATGGTGCAGATGGATGTTCCTTTGCTATAAGATGTGAATATTATTTTCACAGCGTATTGAAAACGCCTCTCTATAGTGCAAATTCTGCTGTGATGGCCACTGGGAGCTACTGAGGCATTGAGTTACATGATGATTGAACGAAGGCATCACAGAAAAGTAATTGTAAGAAATTTGGGTTCTGGCAGCATTAGGATGGACAGCTGCATTTGTATACATTTGATCCCTGACCAAAATCTAGATTCAATGGAATAGAATCAGCAGTTGGAACTATTGTAGTTCAAGTTTTAGGGGCTTGATTTAGTTTTAATAGGCTGTTGGCGTATGTGTGTGTGTCAGAGAGCAAGAGCTAGAGATTCTGTTAGTTTTTGATTACTAGGAAGATATTGGTCATTCAATGCCAAATTGTTTTGGCAGGATGCCTCAGCACTCTTTAGTGAGACTTAGTCTTGGTTTCTTATTTTAATAAAATTAGATGCAGATTTCTGTGAATTTATAGTAACTTTGACATAGTTATCTCAATACTTGTTACATTAGACTATGTTCTTGTGACTGGTATCTATGTGGTGATTGTTGTTGTTGGAAAAGGAATTGGCCAACTTTTTCTGCTCTTAAGTTTTACCTAATGCTTAGAGTATGAAACATTTCCCATTATTCTATTATGCAATGTGTATATGCCTTAATGATCAATGATTCACAAGAAAAATTCATTAAGAAAAAAGAAAGAAGCGTGGAAAAACAAACAATCTAGAGCTTTTGAAATTTGAATTTCTTTTTTTTTTGTCTCGGATCAAGTTCAACTGTTTCAGCTCCCTTTTCGTTCTAAGATAGAAAAGCAGGAGTGGTGGAATTAGTTACACCTTTATTAGTTCACAGGAAAAAAATATAAAAAATTGGTTACTTTTGGAGTTTTTAGATTCAAAGGGTGAATATGGTTGATGAAGCTCTATTTGTTACATCACTTTATGTTGGAGACCTCCACTTGGACTAGACTGATGTATAACTCTATGATCTGTGTAGTGAGATTGGACATGTAGTGCCTAGTCGGGCTCATTGATCTTTTTATTTTTATTTTTGTCTCAACTGTGTCATTGACAATTACTGTAGTGCCTAGTCAAGCTCGTGTAGTGAGATTGGACATGTAGATATTAGCTATTATTGTTTAGAAAAATCTATTTATCTCCTCTGACTTGTAAATTGAGTCGAAGCTTTAAACTTATCTTCCCTCATTTATGAATTCCTAACATATGCTCTTTATATTCTTGATAGCTGAGAGAGCCTTGGAGGAGCTTAACTTTACTCCTCTCAATGGTAAATCCATTAGGATAATGTTTTCTCGTCGAGACCCTAGTATGCGAAGAAGTGGAGCTGGAAATATATTTATTAAGGTAGTGATACTTATGCTTTCCCTTGCATTTTATTTGATGTGCACATTTTTTGATGTGGTCTACTTGTTTTCTGGGGTTTCTGACCTGGTTAATATATATTATCATTGCAGAATTTGGACAAGGATATTGACCACAAAGCACTCCACGAGACATTTTCTTCATTTGGTGACATTCTCTCATGCAAAGTAGCAACAGATGCTTATGGCCATTCGAAGGGCTATGGTTTTGTTCAATATAACAGTGATGAAGCAGCTCAAAAAGCTATTGAGAAGTTGAATGGTATGCTGTTGAATGGAAAGCAAGTCTATGTAGGACCCTTCCTTCGCAAGCAAGAAAGAGAGATGCCAATGGACAAGACAAAATTTACCAATGTTTTTGTCAAGAATTTGTCTGAATCAACAACTGAAGAAGATTTGAAGAAAATATTTGGTGAATTTGGAATAATCACCAGTGCTGCAGTGATGAGAAATGAAGATGGAACGTCAAAATGCTTTGGATTTGTAAACTTTGAGAATGCAGAGGATGCTGCAAGATCTGTTGATTTGCTTAATGGGCAGGAATTTGATAACAAGGAATTGTATGTTGGGAGAGCCCAAAAGAAATCTGAGAGGGAGCTGGATTTAAAACTCCAATTTGAGCAGAGTGTGATTGGAGCAGTTGATAAATCACAAGGATTGAACCTCTACGTCAAAAATCTAGATGATAGCATTACTGATGATAAGCTCAAGGAACTGTTCTCTCCATTTGGTACAATAACATCATGCAAGGTTTGTTGAGCAATTTATCCGGTTGATTAGAAAAATGTCCAATTGGCTGATACTTTAATCATGTTTGTCAGCTGGCTAGAGTTCACTAAATTTGTTACGATGTGTATACAGGTTATGTGTGACCCAAAAGGAATTAGTAGAGGATCAGGCTTTGTTGCTTTCTCATTGCCTGGAGAGGCTTCTAGAGCAGTAAGTTTGCATTTTTTTGTAACACATTATTTACCTATTTATATAATTAAATGAAGTTAACAATTATTGCTTTGTTACGTTTGTTTTATAGCTCTCAGAAATGAATGGTAAGATGGTTGTTGGCAAACCTGTTTATGTTGCTCTTGCACAAAGAAAAGAAGATAGAAGAGCACATTTACAGGTATTTCCTAGTTTTCATTTTTCTTTTTTTTTTTTTTTGCTTTCAATTTACTATAAAGGTGGCTCAAGATGGGAAATTAAAGAATTCAAGGTTGGCATAGCTAATGATCTGATTTAGTATTTATGAATTATTGTCACATTATTGTCTCATCATTTTATTGTATGTGTGTTAATTCCGTATAAATGGAAATTGTGATATGCATCAGTGTGAATAAATACCATAAAATGATGAGACATTGATTTCATATAAAATTTAGATCTTAGGATTTATTGACTTGTGTGTATGCTCATGTTATGTATACCTATGAACAATTACATCAAATGTTGATCTTTTATTGCTCATTTTATCTAGGCTCAATTCTCTCAAATGCGGCCAATTACGATGGCGCCTACAATCACTCCTCGAATGCCAATGTACCCTCCTGGTGGTCCAGGTCTAGGGCAACAAATATTCTATGGACAACCTCCACCTTCTATGATTCCCCCACAAGTACTACATTCATCCTCTGATCCTAGTTATTTTATTTTTATAAATTTCTGATGTCAATATAGGATTCATGTAGCCAACTCCAAGTTTATTGGGAATAAGGCTTTTCTTTCACTCTTGTTGTTGTTGGTCGTGTTGTACCAAAGATGCCCAATATGTATAGAAGCAAATGTAAACAGATAAAAGAGAAAACATTTGTTAGCAGTTGAAATTTCTTAACACTGAAAGATGTTGACACTTTCTGTGGCCTGATTTTAATTGTCAGCCAGGTTTTGGGTATCAGCAGCAACTTGTCCCTGGTATGAGGACTGCTGGGCCTCTCATGCCAAATGTCTTTATGCCTCTCATTCAACAGGGGCAACAAGGTCCCCGTCCTAGTGGCAGACACACCAATGCTGTTCCCATGCATCAAGGCCCACGGCCAGTTCCTCTAATGCAGCAGCAGGTTTGTGTCATTTACCCGCCCCCTCCACCCATATCTGACCTAAAGAGAAATGGAAAAATAATTAAAAATGTCTCGTCCGTTCATTCATTTCTATGGCCACCACAGATGTTTCCAAGGGGACGTGCTTATCGTAATCCTCCTGGGCGCAGCCTGTCTGACCTTTCCATGCAAGGTGTAGCTGGAGGCATGCCTGTCCCATATGAAATGAGCACCATGCCTATGCGTGAAACAGGGATATCTCAGCCAGTTCCTGTTGGAGCTTTGGCATCTGCACTTGCAAATGCTTCCCTCATGGAACAGAGGATGGTAAACATTTCTTTCAACGTCTTTTATTGACTAGCTATTTTTACGATTCATGGGTGACTAGTTTATTTCTAGTCATATCTTTCGGAAGTCTTATCTCAGTTGGGTAATTCTAGCAACTCCCAAATTGTTCGTATTCTTTTCCTGAAGGACGAAATTCAGTGTCATTCTGGCTGCTCTTGTCTTGATTAGCTGTTTCACATTTAAATGTAAACAGTGAAATCTTTTGGACAATCTTAATTCATGCACGCACGCATGTGTTTTTCTACATGAATACACTCAAGCTAATTTACAGAGCAGAGGATATGCATCATTCAAAATCTTTAATTTAATGGAGACTCTGAGTATTGAACTCATTAGTTTGATTAACTCGACTAAAGCAGTCATGTATTTTATCTGTTAAAACATTGTACTAGGTGCATGTATGGCTAAGCTTAAAAAGTTCACTTATATGTAAATAAGTTTTAAAATAAATAAATTTTTCTATTTGAAAATAAGTATTCACTTATTTAGACGGTAATGTAAGAGTTATTTTCAAATGAAGTAACATATCTAAACATATTTGGAAATAAAAAGTTACTTAAAATTGACTTTTACTTTTTTTAAGCTTAGCCAAACATGCTCTAGTAGGTTGCTTAGATTACTTCAATTTTGCCTCTGGGGGCATGATTGCATGATTGAGTTGTGCGTTCATTTTGCAGATGATGGGTGAAAGTTTGTACCCACTTGTTGAACAGCTGGAGCCAGAAACTGCAGCTAAGGTAACTGGTATGCTTCTGGAGATGGATCAGCCGGAGGTTTTACATTTGCTGGAGTCACCAGAAGCTCTTAGAGCCAAGGTTGCTGAAGCTATGGAAATCCTGAAGAATGTTTCTGAGCAGCAGGCCGGCAGCCCAGCCGATCAATTGGCTTCATTGTCCTTGAGTGAGTGATGGTTCGTGAGTGATGAACCATCGCCTAGTTTACTCGGTGTGTGGAAAAAAGGTGGAATTATATATACTATTGGTTCTTTGTTTCAAAACATTATAAAATGCTAAGCTTAACACACTTTTTATTGTTTAAGAAAGGTGGAATTATTTAGTGTTGGTGGTGAATATTGCTTTTCTGGATTGTTTTTAAGTTTCCTTCTAAACAATGCTCTATGGGAATAAAATAATAATGCCTATATGTAAAATATACCTAGAAATTGATATAAATATTGACGGCTTGACGTACTACAGAACTTCTAATAATTGGTTATCTCATTTCAATCTGAATCACCCTTACTTGTTTGATACCACTATTTCCACTCGTCTCATGAGCTCCATCCTGAGGTTTAGTTAAAGTTTATCAGGATTAGTTAAAGTTTACTTGTAATCCGAATAATAAGGAATCGTACGTTACAAAGGGCAATAGTGTCCCTTACACACATAATGTAAAAGTGCTATTTACAAATAACAACTTTCCAATATAATATAATACAAAGTGAGCGCAACAGGCATGTATGGAGTCCCTGTAAGATTGTCTCAAAAAATTGTGAACTTTTAACACTTAATAGAGATTTAGTCAATAAATCAACTATTTGATCATCTGTGCTTGGATAGAGAACCTCTAATTCCTTGGCCGGCACTTTTTCTCTAATGAAAATAAATGTCTATTTTAATGTGTTTTTTCCTATGATGAAACACTGGATTTGCAGCTAACGACCCTGCATTTGCATTATCACACAAAAGAACAGGATACATAGATATGCTTAAACCCAACTCTTGAAATAAACTTTGTGACCAAATAATGTCAATGGTTGCGTGTGCTAGTGACGGATATTATGGTTCAATACTAGATCGAGCAATTTGTTTTCCGAAACACCAATGTATAGAGTTTTCCCAAGAAAGACAAAATAACTTGTAGTGGACCTTCAATCATCTATACAACTAGCCAAATCAGCATTTGAATAAGCTTCTAAGGTAAGGAAAAGAGAAGTAGGTTTGAAATGAAGACCCAATTTTATTTTTTTTTTTTGATATTTTACAAAATTGATAACTCAAAGCTGTTTGAAAACAGTAAACTAAATGCCATTTAAAGGATCAAATACACCATGGGCTAATGTCTTGGCCCAAAATTGAATTACGGCTCATCAGAACACGTTCACTGTGCTTATTTTCCCTTTTATTTTTCCTTGTGCTCATTTTTATTAATGGTTTTTCTATTTCTAGCAGTGAACATAGTTCGATTTAAATGATATTTTTACCTATTTTTCAAACTAATTGTTTTAAACGGTTTGAAATTTTTGGTTATAATTTCCAAATGTTACCAATCCAAACTAATTTTTATAGTTCGGTTCGATTTCAAACCACGAATTGTGCAACGACATAAAAGTATTATTTTTCAAACAAATTAAAATATATTTGTTGTTCTAAAATCTCAGTAAAAGTCTTAAGACTTGTTTATATTGCTGTGATTTTATAATAATCAGCTTTTACTATGTTGAAGAAAGAATCACTTATAGAGAAAATTAGTTGAATGTTTGATGAACTTTTGATTTCAAAATTGGTAAACAAAAAATAATTTATTGATATACATGTATACAATTACTAAAATAGACATTGATTATAATGATCTCTTTTTGTATGATTACTATTTGTTGGCACTCGACCTGATTTGGCCACTACAGGTGCTAAATTACTCAGCAGGGAACCAAGAGAATCATACCTGAAAGTATAACTTTGAGATCGGACACCATCCATAATTTAGGATCTGGTCCATCGTGTCAACTTTCAGTTCGGACCTCTCCCGATCAGTCCAGGTCGAACCTAGTCCTCTGACGTCATATTCACGTCATTATTATAGCTTGTCATTTCGAATATCAGCCGTCACTTCACATTAAATACCCTAAAAAGAATGTTTTGTAAACATTAAATGCCTAACTTGGCCATTTAATGTCTAGCTTAACATTAAATGAAGAAAATCATTGCATATTTTTCTATAAATAAAAGACATAAATGTTATCAGGTGGGACATTCAATTACTTAATAAAAGCACTCTTACAAAGATTATACAATCAGATCTTCCTACATATCTTTACCTATCTACTACTCATTACGGTCATAGTCGACTTCAACACTTATCTTTAAGTTGACTTGGAAAGTGCATCATCATTTTCCAACATCAACACTATTATTAGTAATATTGTAAAATTTATATTTACTTTTATAACAATATGTATTATCAAATATTTTTCTCAATATATTCACTATAGTTATTTTAAAATATAAAAAATTAATATCAATTAAATCTCAAAATTTATAAATTTACAAAATAAAAACATAGTCCATGTAGTAGAAAATAAATTATTTTAATGAATTAGAATTAAAATTGATATTTATAATTGAAGAAGTTAAAAACAGAATTTAAAAAGTTACAATTTTTCTTTTTTTCAAAATTTGCTATTATATGGTACAATTTCTCATATAGTAAGTTTTTTTTTTTTAAGTTTACCAAACACTTAAAACAACTTCCGATTATTTGATCAAAATGTAAAACTAATTTCAAACGAGGCCTAAATTGTTACTTCCTAAATATAAACTTAGCACAGTTATTTGTTAATTAGAACTATAATTGCTTCTTGGGTCAAGAAGAGTTGCAATGAACAATTGATTAATCTTCTCAAGATTGTCCCAATACTCACTATTATTTTTATACTGCAATTGTCGTGGATCCATCAAACTATTTTACCCTATAATGACTATTTCATTAAACTCCTCGATCAATTTAGCGTCAAACATTACATAAAAATAACCACTAATTTTTAATATCATATCTTGAAAAGTCTTCAAACATTCTAAAAATACATTTGAAATATGAAAGCACATTTATTTCATGACTACTTTGTTAGTCTAAAAAGTACTTTAATTTTTTTTTTTTAGTTGTGTAAACCATTCCATTAGATTGAATAGTGATATAGCACCATGGTGGGTAATAATTATTATATCCACTGACACATAAGATCATTGCATTGGTCACTTTTTAAAAAATTAAAAAGTTATAAACAATTTTTTAGAAAGTAACCAATGTGATGATATCACGTGTCAAGTGGATACTATAATTATTACCCATCATAAATGCTATATCTTCTTTCTAGATTTCAAACGATTTATAAGTATCAAAATCTAAACCGAATCGTTTCTAAACAAATTGATTCTATTCAAAAACCGAAACATTGACAGAATCGTTTCTAAACAAATTGATTCAATTCAAAAACTGAAACATTGATGGAATCAAGTGAACCTAACCAACGATTTCGGGATTCTGATCCATTTGACAGTTTTTGTTCACCCCATGTACTTCGAGCATCCTTATTGGCTATAGGATTTAGCGGTCAACCATAATCTTGTATAATCATTTGATTTGCTTACCTATTTCAAAGGAGAAATCAGAAAATACTCTTAAAAATGCTATGGGAAGGAGTCATGCCAACAGCCTCTACGAACGTCCATGGCGCAGCAAGCTGAATAGCAAAATTTTCAAGTCTAGGGTTTTCAGCAACTAAGATGCTAGTTTGGATTTTGGGAAAGAGAAGAGTTCCACAAGGCCTAGAGAGTCGTAAAGAATCAACTCGGACAAGAAATAACAGCCTTACCAATACCAACACCAACAGGAGGAATACCACGGCCTAACAGCCCATTGCAAAAGAAGTAGGTTTATCAACTTGGTGAGGGATCAAACTGGAAACGGTAAATAAATTTCAGAAACAGTTGCAACGGTAAAACCGCAACATGGTCAACAGGTCCGCAGCTGAACCTGGCCAGCTTTGGTAGGGTTTTTGACTAAATGGTTTCTGGTAACAGGTTTCCGGTTCCATTTTTCCATTTGAACCAGCACTGGCTGGTCCAATCCCATTATCATAACATTGTTCTTGAATGTCAAGATGCAACAGCTCAAAGTATATGATGTGCAACCTAGACGTTGTATTTTCGACTTCTGCAAGTCCATCGCCTTCAGCTTTGCAGCGTTCACATCCTGCTCTCCTTGCTTGCATGCCTTGAAATGCGGTTGTGCCTACTTTCATCTGCCCTGCACATTTGCTGGTCTTCAACCCGCTGGTCCACAACCCCATCACGAGTAGAGCTTAACAAGCATCTCTAAACAAGGATTTATATATGCACACAGGACAAGGATAAAAGCAAGTTGAACTAGTATATGTGATCTAAAGACTGCTAAAACTGAAAATCTGATGCCTCTAAAAAGTAAAGACTATAATCACCGACCGAGGTTTACTCCGCTACAAGCACAAAAAAAATACTTCTTTGTCCGTCACTACATCTTCATCCTCTCAAACCAAAACCCATATCTCTCTCTCAATTCCTCAATTTCTCCATATCCATCAAAATCAAACTCCCTTCAAACAAAACTCTCTCTCTCATTCTTCTCAACTCCTCAATCCATTAAAATTTCTACGGTCGAATTCCACCAGCAAAGAAAAGCAGTATAATAGCATATTATACAGCCGGGGAAAAACACGCATTCAACATTTCAACTCCAGAAGCAAATTCTATCCTCAAACTTAAAACCTAAAATAGGTAAAATGCAGCATTTGATAGTTGTACCCAGAAAACAGTAAAGGCTTAGGTTCCTTTAAAAAGCTACTTCCCAAGAAGGTGGTAGCAAGAAAAGCTCTTTTCCCTTCAATGCAATAAAAAGCAATTCTTGCTAATAAGTGGAATTCGATCTTAAGATTGCTCAAATATTCATGTTGCTAATTGCACATCTGCTACGCAATTCAAAGGTCATCGTAGCTTTAACAAATGTAGTGCAACAATGGCGAGACCAAGCTCGAAACCAAGGTTAAAAATTCAAAAACCAACATTATCACCAGAAATTTAAACTCAGTAATAAATTGAACTTTAAAAACAAGAAATTCAATTCAGAAAATCAGAACTCACTTTAGATGCTAAGAACAAGAACAAGAACAAGAACAAGAACAAGAACCAGAACCAGAACCAGAACCAGAACCAGAACCAGAACCAGAACCAGAACCAGAAAACCACAACAATCAAATGCAGTAATATAAACCCTATTGATATTATCCCAAAGAAGACATCTTGATAAACGGAAATGTAACAATTAAATTAAAGTGCCTCAAAACCCTAACAAAACAGATTATAACCATCATGCCAACTTTAATTGAACAGTACCGTCAACCGAAACTAAGTTTAAATCCAGAATTGGAACACATACTACCAACGATAAACATAAAGATTGTAATGATATAATCAGAACTACCGGGGTTTCAACGGTAGGATTTCTGGAACCTAGCACGAGCTCCACGGCCACCAAACTTCTTCGGCTCACAGCGGCGTGGATCAGCCACAAGTAGAGTCCTGTCGTATCTAACAAGGATGTCCTTAATCTCCTTCTTCGACTGCTCGTCGACGTATTTCTGGTAGAAGGCCACGAGGGCTTTGGCAATAGACTGGCGGATAGCGTAGATCTGGGAGGTGTGACCGCCGCCCTTGACGCGTATGCGCATGTCCACTCCGGCGAAGCGGTGGCGGCCTAGGAGGAGGATAGGTTCAAACGCCTTGTACCGGAGGATCTCCGGCTGGACTAGCTCGATTGGGACGCCATTGATCTTGATCAATCCGCGTCCCTTCTTGCAGTGGGTCACGGCCACCGCCGTCTTCTTCCGGCCGAAGCACTGTACGGACTCGATTTTAGCAGCCGCCATGGTTGGGGAGAGTGGATGCTGGTTTTTTATCTCTCTCTTCGGCGATTGGAATTTCTGTGCGTATAGAAGAGAAAAGGGTTAGGGTTTTGTAATATGAAGATGGGCCTTGAGGCCCTGATAAAGTAATTGAGTTTTATTTCGTGATGTTTTCATAAATGAGCCATATTTTAAAAATAATTCTAAAAGACTTATTCTGTTGTAGAAATTTCAAAAATACTGTTTTTTAAATATATTTATTCTATTTTCATATATTAATTACCAGTTGTAATAGTTAGCCTAAAAAATGGGGATTTTCGGTTATTTCCATTAAATTGAATATCCTAATTGATTCTTTGTCTAAATAGAAAACAAAAAATTTCGAAAAAAAGTGCAAACATCATTCCATGAATAACATCATTTGGCAAAGAAGATCAATCGCCAAGAACATCAGCCCATGAAAAACTTTAGCACGTGAAGAAAGTGCGGTGAAGAAAATCAGAACGTGAATGATCAAAATAATTACATAATGTTAATTATTGTAACATGTTTATCAATCTAAATATATGTAATCGATTTTGAATAAATGTGATTATATGTAGCAGCAGTTCAAAAATTCTTTATTTGAATACATATGTTTACATTTTTTTTGAAATTCATGATATTTTATGTTTAAGTTTCTGGTGAGAATATTTGCACATGTTACATTATATTTTATTTATGATCTTGTAATATTTGAAAGTTTACGGTTTTGCGGAGGCGTCTATTGCATTTAGAACATTTGTATATGTTACAATCGCAAGACGTTACATTTGCATGTGTTACGTTTGCGTGTATTACATATACATATGTTATATTTAGATGTCGGTAACATATTATTTTATGTTATCATCACTCTAAAACAAATGTTACAAAAAAAATATCGAATTCATGATATTTTGTGTTTATATTCAATGAGAACATTTGCATATGTTACATTATAATTTCATTTTTGATCTTGTAACACTTGGAAGTTTTCGGTGTGCGTAGATGTTTGTTACATTTAGAACATCTACGTATGTTACATTTTAGTATGATATATAACATCAATGATACATATTAAAACTCATGATAATATCAGTTGTAATATATATAACGTCGGTAGTAAAGAATATCAATACATGTAACATGTTCTCGGGTAAAATAATATTATAGCAATCGTAATATATTCAAAGTGATACAAAATGTCGTTTGTAACATATGTATCAAACAAATGATATACTATAGCATTTGTAACACTATATCGACCATGATATTAAAAAGATTTCATTACAAATGTTACAACCGCAAAACCAACTATAAACTTCAACAATTTCGTATTTACATACATCTTGGACTTTAAAACAAATTGACACATTGTAACATCGAATGTAACGGTGAGAAGAAATTTAACTCATGATTTAATAACATAACTCAATCAGTAACATAACTTAATCAGAACATATTTAGTAACATATTAATTGCTACAAAATATCAATTGTAACATCTGTATCAGAACTTGATTCACAACATCATCCCTAACATTGTATCAAACATTCATACACAATATCATTTGTAACATCAACATCAAACATTGATATTAAAGAGAATCATAACAAGCTATTACATGTACCAAAACCAAATCTAAACTTCAACAAATTCCTATTAATATATAAAATGTACTGTAACAGACCTATATATACATATTATATCATAAAAAAATGTTTCATACAGAGAACAATCAAATCCTAGACTGTTACAACGGTTACAAATACAAAATCAACTCTAAACTTCAACAAGTTTATTGTCTCTTTCGTTTTGGGTGCTTTCGTGGGTGTAGAAAACATTATTCACGGGTGTTGGAAGTGTTCGACTCTCGGTATGGTTTCTTCTCAAAGTGACGCCATCTTCAACCTTGTATTTTCACGATTTGAGTCTCCATTCTTCAACCAAGATAAAAAGCGTGAAAAATGCAATTGTGATTTTGAAATTTTGGGAGAAGATTTGCTAAAATTTTGAAAGATTTTATTCCGACTTGTAAATGGGGAAGTTTCTTTGGTTTGGGAGTTTTCAATTTAATGGGTGCTGTAATCTAGGAAGGTTAAAATCGGTAATGGATAATTAAATGTTTTAAAATGACTTTAATACATTATTAATTCAATATTAAATTAATTAATATAATTTTAAGAATGTAGTATTTTTGAAATAAATAAACTAAGTTGTTAGATTTAAAATTATTTTAATATTCATAAGTAGTGGGTGTAATATCCACTTTTATTTCGTAATCTAAATAGATCTTATTGGGCTCTTTTGCATTAACTACCCATTTGCTTTTGCTAAAAGTTAAATTATTTTGTAAATTTTGATAAATGTTGATAAAATGAGTAATTGAAAAGTTAATAAAAATTAAGGATAATTGTATCAAAGGTCTCCAACGTTTTAAAATCGTTGGGGATATGCCCCTAACCTAAAAAAATAGCACCACACATCCCCAACGTGAAAACCTTGGCGTGGTAGATCCTTTATGACCAAATTGCCATTCTCTTTAAATAAATAAAAAAACAAAAAACAAGAAAAAAGAAAAACAAGATTGAAGACTAACCAAATGTACCCCAAAAAATAAAAAATAAAATATACCCAAAAAAAAATAAAAAGTAAGAAAGATGTCTATCTTCTCCAAAAACCCAAAATCCAACCCAAAATTCCTCCTCTTACAATCCACTCAAATGAGGAATTTCGGTTTTCAAACAATTACAACAACGATCCACAATTAGTATTCAACCCACAATCAATCCAAAATCGATCCACAACGTATGAAAAGGGCCCACAATCCAACACATCCCCAAAGATAAAAATAGTATTCAACTTTTCTGAAAAATCCGTTCTGTTTCGTTTTTTTCTCATGTTTTTCTTAACTGGGTTTTTCATTATTTTAGCATTTGATACATCAATATATTGAAAATTGTGTGTCTTTTGAGTTTTTGTTTGAAGGAAAAAAATGGTGAAATGGCTGTTTGAAGATTTCTGTTTCTTCTCGTTCTTGGGAAAATATCAACGTTGTAACGGGCATCGAGAAAATGGGCCAAACCCTCATCGGCGATTATCTCCACCGGTGGAAAGTCGGCTCCCGCGATGCCCAAGAAGTTGCCAGAACTACGGGCCACCGATGGTTTCGGAAGGCCATTCGTTTCTACCATCGATCTTCCAAGATCGATTTACGAGGCTTCTTGGGCCCTAGTTCTAAGGTCCTTTGCGTCGAAACACGAGATAGGTGCCGGCGTTTCTGTTGAAAGAAATTGGGGTAGAGGATTCGATTGGGATTTTCAAGAAAGCATTCAAGCCTTAGGTAATTTTGGGGGGGTTTTAAGCGACCTTTCAAGAATAGTACTTTCGATTTTGTGTTTTCCGATGGTGGTATGATTGAGAAGTCTGCGAAGTTGGCGTGATTTTGCGATGGAAATTTCTCGTACCACGAAACCCGAAGTGGTCCACACGGGCAGACGAGTGATAATTGCGATCTCTATTCATTTCTTGATTTGTTTCACTTTTGTAAATTGCTAAAAACAAGGGACATCGACGGGATTGATTCCAAAATGCCATTCATTCGTGAAATTGTCATGAAAAAAGTGAGTGGATTGTAAGAGGATGAATTTTGGGTTGGATTTTGGGTTTTTGGAGAAGATGGACCTCTTTCTTACTTTTTATTTTTTGGGGTACATTTGGTTAGTTTTCAATCTTGTTTTTCTTTTTTCTTGTTTTTTTTTATTTATTTAAAGAGAATGGCAATTTGGTCATAAAGAACCTACCACGCCAAAGTTTTCATACGTTGAGGATGTGTGGTGCTATTTTTTTAGGTTAGGGGCATATCCCTAACGATTTTAAAACGTTGGAGACCTTTGATGCAATTATCCTTAAAAATTATAAATCACATTAGATATGTATTTAAAATTAAATGTTGATTTTAACTTCAATTTTGTAGTAAAATTTTAAGCAAAATCAAGCAATGCAATGCCTAAGTGCTTGTTTGATCCATATTAAGATCTACTAAAAATTTGTGGTAAAAAATTAAAAATTAAATTTAACTATACATTTCATCAAATTTTTATCATAATTTACTAAAAATCTCTCTCAAACTGTACATAACACAACTTGTGCTTCAATTGGAAAATTTTGAAGCCCACAATCTTTTCTATATTGGAAAATTAAAGCAAAAACATAATTAAAATGTGAGTTCAAAAGGAAAAAAAGGGAAAAAAAAAAAAACGATTGGAAAGGTGTGGGGGAAAAAAAGATGGTTGGCTGCCTAATAACATCTTCAATAAAATCGTTGATTGTTAAAAAAATGAATAATGTTATTCATAGTCGTTGACTACCGTAGTCAATCTACGTAACATTAGAGGTGTCAATCCGGGTCTTGGCCCGTTTCAGATGAAGCTTGGTGACGACCCGCATTAGAAAAAGCCTGCGCCATGGTGGGTTGCGGGCCGGGTCAACCCAGTCCACAAAAATTGAATACGAGCAGGGCCCATCCAGGTCGAGTCCATGTGAGCTGCGGTTCAACCCGGTTCAACCCGTATGAATATTTTTTTTTTTTTTTACACATATAGCACAAAAATGTGTTAAATTACTAAATAAAAATAAATAACAATGATATATTATATTCACATTTGTTAATTTTTTAATTCAATTTCTATTTTTTTAAATATATTTAAAGACTAAAAGAGCACGCATATGTCACATCTTTCACTTTAAATGGCTTTCTGCCATTTATTAAAAAAAATCAAAATAGGCCAGCGGTTAAAGGTCGAACCGTCCGAGTCGTGAACAACCCGCTTTCGGTTCATGAGGCGGCCCACTTGTTCGATCTCCTCGGCCCGCGGTTCGGCCTCTTCAGCCCGTGAACGACCCGCCCAGTTTACGGGCCGACCCACGATTCTGGGTCGAGACGGGTGGGCTGATGCAGGTTTGGCCGACCCGCCCGTCTTGACACCTCTACGTAACATTACTTAATTAGAGTAATTATTCATAGTTGCTGATTATGAATAACAATACTCAATTGAAGTAAAAAATTATTTCAATTGAATAATGTCACGTAGACTAACTACGATAGTCAGCGATTATGAATGATATTATAAAAAAAGGAGTTAATTACACTAATGATCCACATTCTTTCAAGTTTATAACGATTTTATCACCATTCTTTGTTTTAGTAGATATCATCCATATTCTTCTATTTATACTCACAGATAGTCTCCAAATCAATATTTTTCACTATTCTGACAATTCTTGGACAATTTTATCCATTGACTTAAATAAATTAAAATGATATAGGGATGGCCTGGTAGGGGTGGGATGGTCCTCCTGTCCCCATTCCCCGCTTAAAGCAGGCGGGTCGAGGTTGAGGTCGAGGTCGAGGTCGAGGTCGAGGTCGAGGTCGAGGTCGGGGTCGGGGTCGGGGTCGGGGTCGGGCCTGGGGTCGGGTCGGGCGGGCGGTGTTTAATTTTTTATTTTTTAAACGTGATTTTCATTTAGGGCAATATATGAAATTATGAATTATGAAATGAAGAATTAAAGTTAATTCTAAATGGTATGGTTAGAATTTAAAAAACAAATTGTGTATAATATGTTTATTAAGCAAAATAAAAAAAAATACAAATTGTTGATATCCAATTCGATCTGTTACATCAACTAAGTAATTCTTCACCGGTGCCACAAGAGCAGGTCGAATGTCATCCTCATCTAGGTCTTACTCTAGGTCGGACCTCATCCTAAGTGGGTCTTACTCCAGGTCGAACCTCATCCCAAGGGGGGCCTTACTCCAGGTCGGACCTCATCCTAAGCGGGTCTTACTCCAGGTCGGACCTCATTACTCCAGGTCGGACCTCATCCTAAGCGGGCCTTACTCCAAGTCGGACCTCATCCCAAGGCAGGCCTTACTCCAGGTCGGACCTCATCCTAAGGCGGACCTTACTCCAGGACGGACCTCATACCTAGGTCTTACGGTTAAGGTCACGTCACTAGTATGCCACGTCTTCCCACGTGTCAGACGTCAGATCAACTGCCCATCACAGAGATGTCACTTCACATTAAATGTTCATAAAGAAAATATCTTGTAGGCATTTAATGCCTAGCTTGGCATTAAATGCAGATCATCATCACATATTTTTCTATAAATACGAGACATAAATGTCCAACAGTTCGGACATTCAACTGCTTAATAAAAACACTCTTACAAAAATTATACAATCAGGTCTTCCTACATATACTTACCTATCTGCCACTCATTACGGTCATAACTGACCTCAACACTTATTTTTAAGTTGACTTGGGAAGTGCATCATCATTTTCCAACGTCAACAGTTTGGCGCTAGAAGGAGAGGGTCCCCCTAAAAAGGCTCTCCATATTCCAGAAATTTATCGAAAAGATCAACTCTTGATCATCATACCTAAACAATTCATCTCTAAAACACATCCAACATGAGTCATAACTATGACTCAAGAACTCACAACCACGGAAGAAAAGGGAGTCAACATATTGAACTCCTATCGGGCTTCCACCGAAGACATCTCAGAGAAACCTCGGCCCAACATGTGCCCATGTAAGGAAAGCAAGACTACAAAAGATTGGAGTACCTAACTCACGTTATCGAATGACTTGAAAAGAACAAAGCCACCTCTAGATGCATCTCAAACTCACAAGTCGCCGCCACCAGAACCAACTCAAGATCGCCGGGCTAAACAACGCCTAGCCGAGCTGGAGGCTAAGCAAAAGAAAACTTCGAGGACACAAAATAGCCTCGCTGACGCCGTAGCTTGACTCACTACCAGTGAAGGAAAAGAAGAACTATAGAGCATCTTGATCAAAAGAATTAACGGTCCAACGATCACTTAACTTGAGCCCATGCTCACCACGCAGAAGTCAATCCCAACTGGATGGACGGAATCATCCAACGTTTTAAAGATGGTATGGTGTCCTCAGATAGTGCGGATGCCAAGAAATCATTGACAACATCCTATTCAAAAGAAGCTTTTCACTTCCACTTCTCAAATGTTTAAGGAAAGACGAAGCCCAAATACGCTCTCAGCAAAGTTCATAAAGGAGTATGTGACAATCACGCTGGGAGGCAATCACTAGCACATAAAACTTTGACGTAAGGATACTTCTGGCCATCACTAAATAAGGACTCTATCGAATTTGTCCAAAAATGCGACAAGTGCCAGAGGTTTGCCCCCATCACCAGATCTCTCCCAGAAGTGCTGACCTCAGTCCTCAGCCCATGAATTTTTTCAAAATAGATGATTGATCTAATCGGTCCAAAGCCCACGAGAAAAGACGGGACCAAATTCGCCATAGTCAAAGTTAACTACTTCACCAAATGAGCAGAAATAGAACCATTAGCCAATGTTGAGGTCGTTCGGTGAAGAGCTGAAAATCATCAAACACACACTGAAGACGCAAATGGATGAACTCAATGGTGCCTGGGCAGAAGATCTTCCGAATATACTTTGGTTTTATTGCACAACTTGCCGCTCTAGCACGAGAGAGACGTCTTTCTCACTAGCCTTAAGAGTAGAGCCTAGAATTGGGAAGGTCCTTACAAAATTACCAGTCTTGAAGAATGGGGCTACAAAGTTAGTAAATCTAACCAACGTCCGAACTGAGGATGTGACCAAGGTCATAAACCTCTGGACACAAAGGTCCCACACAACTCGGAACTACGTCAAATCAACGTAAGTGTCGCATCACGACATCACCAAGAAGCTAACGTCGAATCGAGGATGTGACCAAGGTCACAAACCTCGGACACAAAGGTCCCATCTGACTCGGACCCATGTCAATCGGCCGTAAGTCTTTGCATCAGCGACATCACTCAAGAAGCTAACGTCTGAGGCGAGGATGTGACCAAGGTCACAAACCTCTAGACACAAAGGTCCCACACGGCTCGGACCCATGTCAATCGGTGTAAGTCTTTGCCGCTGCCGACATCAATTTAAAAAGCCAACGTCTGAATCGAGGATGTGATGCAGGTCACAAACCTCTCGACGCCGAATGTCCCACACAATTCGGACCTCATATCGCCTAAGTAATTCTTCACTCACTAAGAAACTTAAGGTCGTCCTCATTCTAAGTATGTTCGTAACCAAGTCGGATCTCATCCCTAGTGGAACCGATCTAGGTCGGACCTCATCCCCTGGTAGAACACGATCCGGTCGAATCTCATCCTGGTAGAACCTGATCCAGGTCAGATCTCATCCATGGTAGAACTTGATCCAGGTCGGACCTCATCTCTTGGTGGGACTTGATCCAGGTCGAACCTCGTCCTCTGGTGAAACCTGATCCAGATATGTAAGCTAAAAAAGGTCAAGCTCAGTCCTGGCCTTCAGGTTGACATTCTTCTCCAGAAGAAGTAGGATTGAACTTAGAGTTTTTCTTGAGCTCATCCAGCTCGTCATTCAAGAACTGGACATCCCAGTCCCGATGCTTCTCCGCAATAGTCTTAATTAGCTCATCCACGACCTCTCTACAAAATCTTGGAGGTCTGCTTGGCTCTTTTCAAATAAAGCCTCCAGCTCGAACTTTCCCATCTTCTCTTCTTCCACTTGGCGTGCTAAAGCACGGAGCTCGACTCATTCTCGGCAAACTCTTTACCTTTTCTCTCCAGCCTCTACGGCCTCGTAAGCGGAGCTTCATTTCCTCATCCATAATGGACCGAGCAATAGTATGAACTAAAGGCCACTCCTGACCAAAGTCAAGAGTAGGAGGTCCCACCCAATCTCTATGTAGAGGGGTTCCCTCAGGGAGGTCCTACACAATCTCTATGTAGAGGGAGTTTTCTCAGGGAGGTCTTACCCTTCGGGTCCTACCTACAACAAGTCCTACCCAACCTCTATGGAAAAGGAGTTCACTCATCATGGAGGTCCAACCCATTCAGTCATACAAGAATCATACAAAGGAGGTCCTACCTACAATAGGTCATACCCAACCTCTATGGAGAAGAGAGTTCACTCATTAGGGAAGTCCTACTTACAACAAGTCCTACCCAACCTCTATGGAAAAGGAGTTCACTCATCGGGGAGGTCCTACCCATTCGTGTCCCACCGAAACATACAAAGGAAGTCCTACCTACAACAGTCCTACCTAACCTCTATGGAGAAGAGAATTCATTTATCAGGGAGGTCCTACCCATTTAGGTCCTACCCAACCTCTATGGAGAAGGGAGTTCACTCATCAGGGAGGTCCTACTCATTCGTGTCGCATAGAATCACAAGAAGGAGGTCCTACCCCTTCACAAGAATGAGGTCCTACCCCTTGAAGTCCTACCAAATCATACGAAGGATGTCATAACTCAATATCAGATCCTACGTCGATATCTCAGGTCTTACCCAACTCCAAAAGGAAGGTCCTACCTAACCTCTACGAAAAGAGACATCACCGTCCAGGAAGTCTTACCTCAATATTAGGTCATACCTCGATATCTCAGGTCCTACCCAACTCCAAAAGGGAGGTCCTACCTAACCTCTACGAAGAGGGACATCCTCGCCTAGGAGGTCCTACCTCAATATCAGGTCCTACTTGATATCGCAGGTTCTACTCCTTCAAGTCCCACCGAATCACAAGAAGGAGGTCCTACCCCTTCAGGTCATACCAAATAATACGAAAGAGGTCATACCTCAATATCAGGTCCTACCCAACTCCAAAAGAGAGGTCCTATCTAACTTCTATGAAGAGGGACATCCTCACCCAGGAGGTCCTACCTCAACATCAGGTCCTACTTCGATATCTCAGGTCCTACTCCTTCAAGTCCTACCGGATCACAAGAAGGAGGTCCTACTCCTTCAGGTCATATCAAATCACACGAAGGAGGTCTTACCTATAACCTCTATGAAGGGAGAGTTCACTCATCAGAGAGGTCCTATCCATTCAGGCCCTACCTCGATATATCATGTCCTACCTAACTTCTACAAAAGAGGTCCAACCTAACCTCCATGAAGAAGGACACTATTGTCCAAGAGATCCTACCTCGATATCTCAGGTCCTACACTCAGTACTATAACGTCAGCTATGTGTGCACACACGAAACAGATCAAAACGGCCCAGGAACTGAAGGCCACCTATGACTGAACTCAAGAGTGAGCCTTGGAGGACAATTGTTGATATCCAATTCGATCTGTTACATCAACTAAGTAATTCTTCACCGGTGCTACAAGAGTAGGTCGGATGTCATCCTCATCTAGGTCTTATTCCAGGTCGGACCTCATCCCAAGTGGGTCTTATTCCAGGTCGGACCTCATCCCAAGGTGGGCCTTACTCTAGGTCGGACCTCATTCTAAGTGGATCTTACTCTAGATCGGACCTCATCCCAAGTATGCCTTACTCCAAGTCGGGCCTCATCCCAAGGCAGTCAGTACCTGTGTCGAGACCTCATCCCAAGGCAGACCTTACTCCAGGTCGGACCTCATACCCGTGTCTTACAGCTTAATGTCACGTCACTAGTATGGCACGCCTTCCCACGTGTCGACGCCGATCGATCGCCCATCACGGAGATGTCACTTCACATTAAATGTTCATAAAGAAAATATCTTGTAGGCATTTAATGCCTAGCTTGACATTAAATGCAGATCATCATCACATATTTTCCTATAAATAGGAGACATAAATATCTAACAGTTCGGATATTCAACTGCTTAATAAAAACACTCTTACAAAGATTATACAATTAGGTCTTCCTACATATACTTACCTATCTACCACTCATTACGGTCATAACTGACCTCAACACTTATCTTTAAGTTGACTTGGGAAGTGCATCATCATTTTCTAACGTCAACATAAATCAATATGTGTCGCCGTGTTGGTGTAGTAGTTAGGAATTGTAAATCAATGTTCACACCCTGGCTTCGACTCTTCAACACGCATTTTATCAAAATATTTTTTAAAATTTTAAAAATAAAAAAAAAAAATTAGTGACGGGTCTGGGGCGGAGTTGCTCGACCCCGACCTTGCCCCCGACTCCGACTCGGGACAATTTTTCTCGCCACGTACCTACCCCGATTATCTGGGACATAAAAATTCTAAACCAGGGGGGAGGGGAGGGGAGGGGGGGGCAATTGCCATCCCTAAAATGATAGGAAAAAAATACAATGAAAATATTTCAATTGGGTCCTTAACCTTTTTAAAAGTACAAATAAATCATAAACTATTTTATTTTATTTAGATAAGTGTTCTTCCCCAACTAATGCTCGGCCGGTCAAGTTGTTCATGCCACCACCAGTATTTTTGTTCATATTGTTATCCTGTTTGATTCCAAGAAAATCTCTGAGTTTTTCACCACCAATGGTTTCCATTCTCGATCGAATGGGAAAAAGTAGAATGAATTTTTTGAATATTGCAAAATTATGAAAAGAAACCAAAGGAAAGGACATAATTTAGGATTTTTGATAGTTTTTCTCAAGAACTCAACGATGGGAAACTTCGTTTATCGGCAAACGTAATGATATTTCTCGAAATCCGAATTTCAAAATAAAAAATTCGATGAAAGAACAAACATCAGATATGTTCTATGTGGGTCTATGAAATCAAAGAACAGTACCAAATCTGAAAATAGAACAGCTTTTTGCATGTAACTAGTACATCTTTTGCGTCGGCAATGAAGATAAATGAAGAGAAAATTGGAGAAACAGTTTGCTGGAAGAACATTAGAGATGAGATATGAACTAGTTGATAGCTTTTTGTGTGATAGTAAGAATTGGGTGTTATAAATCTTTTGTCTTTTGTTCCTTTGCTCAATCTTCTTTCTGTTTTTCTCTCCATTGAAAGAAAAAAACAGGAAAAATGTTCTTTTCTCTCTCTCTCATGGATCAACTAATTCTATTTGAGTGTGTGTTGTGTCTGTGAGAGAGAGAGTGAGGATTTGGTAACTAAATGATTACAAGTCTTTTGGAGAAGTTTAGTTGAGGAAGAACACTTATATGAATAAAATAAAATAGTTTAGAATTTATTTGTATTTTTGAAAAAGTTAAGGGGTCAATTGCAATGCTTTCATTGTATTTTTTCCTATTATTTTAATGGAATAATTGCATCAAAGGTCTCCAATATTTTAAAATCGTTAGGGATTTGCCCATAACCTAAAATAATAGTACCAAACGTCTCCAACATATGAAAAAATAGGCATTATAGGTCCCTATTGACAGTTTTCATCTATTTTTTCCGTTAAAACCAAAATTTGAAATGCACGCGCTCTATTTCTCCCACAAAAGCATATGATCTCTCTCATTCCCCATCTCTCTCTCTCTCTCTCTCTCTCACTATGTGTACTATATATGCAAATACAGACACCATTATTCTGCCAGATTCAATTCCAATGCCCACAAAAGTGTAGCTCTAGTTAGAAAGAAAGTCAACAAGGTGGGATGAGAACATAAGGGGAATGAATGAGTTGGTAGATGAGACAGCGAAGGCCGACACAGAGTTGGAGGGTGGCAACTGGGTTCTTATAGTACTAGTTGTGTGGGTGCCACTCTATGCCAAGGCCGATGACCAGGCGGCTGCCGCTGTGATTGTTGAGGGACTCAATATCGGACAGCCACTATGAAACCATGTTAGGGTCGTGAGTTACTAGTGTATGGATGATGTCTTCGAAAAAGTTCACGTCGTAGAGGTTGTGGGTATGGCGTTGTGACTGGTAATTCTGAATGGTGATCGCCTTTGCTAAAATCGTGTGTATGTTGTGTGTGTGTGAGAGAAATGAATGAAAAAGCCATGTCGGGGTCTCCCCAAATTTACTACAGAGCCAACCTGGTCCTATTACCACCATACACCGACCCCTAATATGCCCACAAAATTCATCAATCTTTTGGTAAATCCATGTCGATATAGAGTTCCTGTTGGGAAATAAAACCCTCCGTCTTTGCGCTAAAGTTGATGTCGACATAGTCTCTATCCTTGTTGCGGCAATTATCAATGGCTCTACCTACTATAACAGCTACTGTATAGTTTCTCCATAAGATCTGTGTCCCAATTCTCTGGTTAACTGAAAAATTCTTCCAACACAAAGGGCGGGCATCCTTATCGTCCTCCTTCTACCTTCAACTTTCTCTGGTTAACTGAAAAATTCTTGCAGCACAAAGGGCGAGCTTCTCTTGGGTGCCAATACTTGTTTCTTCCTTTCTTCCCTATCTACAACCATCGTGGTTTTCACCGGCAAATAGGGAGAAAAATTGTGTTCTCTATCTGCAACCACATTCTCATACACTTTTTTGGGAGAAATAGAGCGTGTGCATTCCAAATTTTGGTTTTAACGGAGAAAATAGATGAAAAATGTCAATAGGGACCTATGATGCATATTTCTTCATACGTTGGGGACGTTTGGTGCTATTATTTTAGGTTAGAGGCATATCTCTAACGATTTTGAAACGTTGGGGACCTTTGATGCAATTATTCCTATTTTAATTTATTTAAGTCAAGGGGTAAAATTGTCCAAGAATTGTCAGAATAGTGAAAAATAGTGATTTGGAGACCATATGTGAGTATAAATAGAAAAATGTGGATGATATCTGCTAAAAAAAAGAATGGGCATAAAATCGTTACAAACCTGAAATAATAGGGACCATTAGTATAATTAACCCTAAAAAAATTGTTACATAAGTAAAATAGACAATGTCTAAAAACAATTTCTCTTCCATACAACTTGTCAATGACTCTGACAAGCTGACATGGCAGATAAAAAAAATAGACAATGTCTAGAGTTCATTCTAAATTCAGAAGTTTTGTTAGACATTCTGCTCATTCAGGAAAATGTAAATTTCCATTAAATTTTCTATGAATATTTAAGTAAAATTTTGTTTTTATTTTAATAAAATAAAATACACATAGATAGCATTCCATATAATGTTTTGGAGACCAAATTTGAACTTGAATGTCTATTCATTAGACATTAATGTCACATATATTAGAA
Organism: Forsythia suspensa; assembly: GCA_023638005.1. Taxonomy (NCBI): domain Eukaryota; kingdom Viridiplantae; phylum Streptophyta; class Magnoliopsida; order Lamiales; family Oleaceae; genus Forsythia; species Forsythia suspensa. The sequence goes on along the minus strand of CM042670.1, from coordinate 28,782,084 downwards.
GTCTTTCAATATTTGTGTCACTTAGATAGCAATTCATATAATGTATTGTAAATGTAAGAATATCTCCAATGCAACAATGTAGATTATTGTACAGGTAGCAAGTAAAATTGGGGATAGAGAGAAGAGCAACTCCAATGGGCTGTGGAATGAAAATATTGTGGCCCACATGTATAAGAGAAGTGGTTTAGATAAATTATAAAAAAATTAAATAGATTGATGCTTAACATATATTCCTATGAAGATAAATTATAAAAAATTAAATAGATGATGCTTAGCTCAATTTTGTTTGAGGTAAATCATAAAATTTAAATAGAGGATGTCTAGTATAATGTCCAAATGTGGATGATGTACTAGACATCATTCACTTTTTTTTCTTGTCACGTAAGTATTTTAGAGTGATGTGACACACTTTTTAGTACAATTCACCGCCCAATGGAGATGCTATAACTTTCATTTTTGTCAATGTTGGAGACATAAATGCTTATAGCATATTTAGTAGATTGAACCGTGCTCGACAAGATTACCAAAAAAAAAAAAAATACCACTACTGTTTAATATAGTATAGCAAACATCAATTAAAATGATGCTTAATTTGTCGAAAACTAAATTTAAATTATTTACATAATATAGATAGTTTTGTTTATAACTATTGAGACTAACAAAATATTTCTTAAACACTCTCAATTTATAAAAGACCATTAATTAAAAATAAATTTCTATCCCTTACAAAGAGATTAAAATATGTTTGAAAAATACTTTTCAAAATTACGTGGAGGAAGAGTAAGGGAACAATAGTTGGCCTCTTAATTTTCACTAATGTCAATGTGTTACAGACCATAACTTAGCTTAACGCTAATGTCCGTGACCATATAGAAAAAGTTGGCTTGGCATAAGACTATAGTTAGCTGTAATAGTAACAATTTCGTACAATAAGCAGAGAACCTTAGCAATGGAGTTTTAGGAAGTCTCTTTACGGAGAGAGTTCCTAAGGAATTATGAAGTTTTCGACCAAAGCAGGCAACAATCGGAGTTCGTTTGATTATGAAACGTAGGGGTTGAAGGCGACAGTATCGGACAATGACATTGTCATAATTTTAGAATATTATGAGGGCAATAACTCAACAATCAAGTATATGTTGTGGCTGAAACTTTGTGTACTTAATATTGAAGATGTTTGCTTCCCTACGGATCAAACGGAGTGTCATTTGGAGGTTGGGAGAATTCGTTATGAAAATTATAATTCATTGGCCAAAAGATGTCTATTGGTGTCATTTGAGTATTTATACACATCTATTATAAGGGGGCATGCTTGGTGAGTAGTCAGCCATCCTCTCCCGTGCTTCCGTCTCTACAAAAAGGTAGCCAGCGAGCTATTCTTATACATGTGCAATCATTAAGGGTTGCAGGGAAAACTAAGAGCATACTTTAGATACCTTAAAGGAGGGCCAAGAACACAACACAGGAACTCATCAAGCGGTGATTGGCCTTTGTGACCTTCGTTGGGCACTTGGAAGGGCATGAGGTTATCGATAGAGCATTGATATGCTCCAAGGGCTACGACAAGGAAACGATAATACCTATAGGCCGAATGAGCTATCAAGGAAAGCACTCTAAAGGCCTCGTATGCTAACTCGTGTGCATTGGCTATGAGTTATAGCCTTGCTGCGGTGGTTTGTTGGCCATAAATGCGGTTGTGGGACGACGACACATAATTTGGCAAATATGGTAAGATGTCGATGTTGTTGGAATCAGTATGATTTGAATGCACTTCAAATTAACTAGGTATTATTAGATGGCCCTGCTTGGGCGAGGCACTAACGAAGGGCATTGCAGCATGCAATGAGCTAATATGCCTGTAAGAAGTATCGAGCACAAGGATTGCATTCTATGGCATGTGAATAACCCTCAATGCTTCAAACGGAGCTGGAAGAGCTCCCATCCATTGAGTATGCTTCAAGAGGACCGTATGTTGTGCACGAGCATGCGAGCAAGCTAACTAAGTTGGGTCCAATAGAGTTTGGAACATCGATGAAAATGTGCATTGCAAATAGGCGAGTGCCTTGTTACCAAGTGTAGCGTAGGAATGCGTTCGAGGGTTTACAAACTAGTAAGCTTTGTAGACGAAATAAGCAACATATCATATCTAGACTCGTAATAAAAAAAAAACCAAAAGGTAGTTGAATAGAGTTAGACTAGTGCAACACAATGAATTGATTAAGAGGAATGATGAAATGATAATAGATTTTAGCAAATCATGTTACATTGAGTGTGAAATAAAGTTAAGTTATTTTCTATCAAGATTTGTGTTTTCTTGATATTTTCTATCAACATTTGTATTATTTGGTGCCACAATAATACAAAATTGCCATCCTCATTTTTTCAAACTATACAAAATAATTATTTTCACAACAACAAATTAAGTATTCCCTCTTATCAATTTGAATTCGATTAAATGAATCATTTTTCGCGACTCTACTATACTCATTTTCACAAGAAATTAAGTATTATTTCAAATGAATGAATCATTTTGATTTATTCTAATTTCTTATAACATGTTTTATTAAGAAGTAAATATTTATTTTGGCATAAACACTAGTAAGCTTTGTGGACGAAATAAACAATATGTCATGTCTAGACTTGTAATAAAAAAAAAGTGAAAAGTAGTTGAATGAAGTGAGATTACTGCATCACGATGAAATGATTAAGAGGAATGATGAAATGATAATATATTTTAGCAAATTATGTTACATCGATTGTGATATAAAATTTAGATATTTTCTATCAAGATTTGTGTTTTGTTGATATTTTCTATCAACATTTGTATTATTTGGTGCCACGATAATATAAAACTGCCATCCTCATTGTTTCAAACTATACTAAATAATTATTTTCACAATAATAAATTAAGTATTACTTTTTATTAATTTGAAATCGATTAAATGGATCATTTTTTGCGACTCTATTATACTCATTTTCGCAACAAATTAAGTATTATTTCTAAGGAATGAATCATTTTGATTTATTCTAATTTCTTATAATATGTTTTATTAAGAAGTAAATATTTATTTTGGCATTATATAAACACTAGCAAGCGTTGTGGACGAAATAAGCAACATGTCATGTCTAGACTCGTAATAAAAAAAGCGAAAGGTAGTTGATTGGAGTGAGACTACTGGAGCACGATGAAATGATTAAGATGAATGATGAAATGATAATAGATTTTAGCAAATCATGTTACATCGAGTGTGAAATAAAGTTATGATATTTTTTTTTATCAAGATTTGTGTTTTCTTGTTATTTTCTATCAATATTTGTATTATTTGGTGCCACAATAATACAAAATTGCCATCCTCTTTTTTCAAACTATACTAAATAATTATGTTCACATAAACAAATTAAGTATCCTTCTTATCAATTTGAAGTCGATGAAATGAATCATTTTTCGCGATTCTATTATACTCATATTTGTAACAAATTAAGTATTATTTCTAATGAATGAATCATTTTGATTTATTCTAATTTCTTATAATATGTTTTATTAAGAAGTAAATATTTATTTTGGCATTATATAAACACTACTAAACTTTGTAGACGAAATAAGCAACATGTCATGTTTAGATTCGTAATAATAAAAAGCGAAAGGTAGTTAAATGAAGTTAGACTACTGCAGCACGATAAAATGATTAAGATGAATGATGAAATGATAATAGATTTTAACAAATCATGTTACATCGAGTGTGAAATAAAGTTAAAATATTTTCTATCAAGATTTGTGTTTTCATGATATTTTCTATCAACATTTGTATTATTTGGTGCCACAATAATACAAAATTGACATCCTCAATTTTTTCAGAGTATATTAAATTGATTGGTGATCTCCTCGGGGGAGGTTTTATGTTGTCCACGACCAACATTGCAGTTGACGATTGGCCAAAAAAAAAACTCGTTTAATGTTAACAATTTTTTTGGCCAATTGCTAACTGTCATGTAGGCAGTGGGCAACATAAAACCTTCCCACTGTGGGGGAGGAGATCACCACTCATACTAAATGATCACCACTCATACAAAATAAATATTTTCACAATAATAAATTAAGTATTACTTCTTATCAATTTGAAATCGATTAAATGAATCATTTTTCGCGACTCTATTATACTCATTTTCGCAACAAATTAAGTATTATTTCTAATGAATGAATCATTTTGATTTATTCTAATTTCTTATAATATGTTTTATTAAGAAGTAACTATTTATTTTGGCATTATATATTTTTGTTTAGAGATCGCAACAGAGCAGGGCGGGGCGGTTCTTACTATCCTTATCTTGTCAAAGAATTTTTGAGATGGGCAGGCGTGAATTAAAGTATCTCTATTTACTGTTTTGTTTAATTAATTAATATTTTTAATATTATTTTTTATTTTTTTAAATACACGGAGAACATAATTCCCTTCTCCATCTTGTTTATCAAAAGGAACGAGACAAAGACGAGACAAATTAGGAAAAAGATATTTTGTCTAGCTAATTTGGTAATTAGATAATTGTGCTACTAGCCATCATTAAATTCCTGTGCTAGTTTTCAATTATAATTTTTGGATAAGGGTGGGTGGGAAGCAAATTAATTTAGATATAGATATAGATATAAAATATATTTTTTTTTTTTTTGGTAATTAGGATTTATTTGCTCATTTAAATTGAAGCACAAATACAAGTAACATATATTTTGCTTGAAACTTGAAGATAATAATTTTCAAGAGGTGATCAGCTGACGCGGCGGCACAGGGTAATTCCATCTCCCACGGGAAGCATGCAGATCTCGATCCTTGGATCAGCAGCCAAAGCCTTGTTGAGCTCCAATACAAAATCCCTATAGTACCTAACGTACTTTCTCAATGGTGCATCAGGTGGTGCCACAACAGATCCATTCCACAAGGTATTGTCGTACCCAATCAATCCCCCAACTTTGACAAGATCAATTAGTCTCTTGTGATAGTTGATGTAATTGTCCTTGTCAGCATCCACAAATATAAAATCAAATGCTCCATGATTCTTCCCCTAAAATGCATTAGTAGAAAAAGTTAAATTTAAAAAGTAATCAAAGAAGAATTGATTATTTTTAGTTTGAATTTTGATTATAATTATTTTTTTAAATTTAATCCGGACTAACTTATTTATAATCGTGTTAAAAAAAGTAAAGGAAAAATAGTTTCGTGGGGTTGGTGAGACTCACATCTTCAATCATTTGATCAAGAACAGGCAAAGCTGGGCCTTCTTTGAATTCAATTTTGTGGGCAACGCCAGCCTTTTCAATTATGGGCAAACCCAATTCATAGTTGTCTCTGTTAATATCCATTGCCAATATCTGCACCAATCAAAACCCATAAAATCATTAACTTATTTCCCCCTGTTAGGTAAGAGCATGGATAAGTTGTTTCAAATATGTGTCATCTTGACTGTTCGACCAATAAAAAATATACACGTTATTAAATAAATATAATATTTAATTTATTCACATTTACAATTAAAATTAACTTGTATTTATTTAATTATAGTGTATATTTTCTATTAATGGGACAACTAAGAGCATCTCCAATGTTACACTTTCTAAAAAAATCTATGTAAGAAAAGAGAGAAAAAATGGGGAGAGAGAATGTAGAAAGAGAAAAAAGAAGGAAAAATAGATGAGAGAGATAGACACAATTTAATAAAAAAATGAGTGGAAAGTGTGTAACAGGATGTCTAAAACTAGACGTCCTGTTTCAACTTCATCACCACATTAGTTTTGTCTTTTCCACTTTATCACCACATATTGGAGATGCTCTAAGAGGACACACATTTGGGATATCAGATCTGGCCTCGTTACATAACCCATATGCTAAGGATTTTTTTAATGTAATTGAATTCTTTTGAACGAGATTTTGAGAAGAGTTGCTTATTTGAGAACCCGGGTTTTGGAAACTTGGATAAATTAAGTACCTTTCCATCGTCTGGAAGTGCGAGGGCAGTGGCCAGGAGAGAGTAGCCAGTGTAAACACCAATTTCCATTGTGTTTTTGGCATTAATCAATTTCAAAAGCATGTTCAAGAACTGCCCTTCATCAGCAGAAGTAGTCATGATATTCCTATATTAACAAATAATATCAGCATCTAATCACAAACATTAAAAGTTGGACGACAAATTTATTATGGTGAACTCGATAGATTGGGACTCGAACACGATTTTATTCAGTAATGTCCAGTTCAACATATCAAAAATGCGACTAATCCAGTGATGAAACTCACCAGGGATGCTTGGCAGTCAATTCCCTGAGCTCTTTCATGGCCTCTGGCTCTCTTGGGTACACACTAGTTTCAAGAATATACTACAATAACACAGAAACACCATTGAAGTACTCACAGACACGAAATTCAGATGAAACAAGAAAATCGAGGTAAAATCTCGCAGATTATAATGTATAACCTTATTGAATATTTTGTACCTGATAAAGAGCATCACTTTGCAAAAGGCTCTTGTGGCCAACCTCTTGGTGCCTGCCCTGATCACCGTTTTCTGCCATTTTCTTGAATAATTTCCTGTGGTGGTGGTTGTCCGAGATCCTGAGATTGAAAGATGAAATCAAGGGTTCTAATATAGATGGAATTTAGGTGCCGGTTCAGACCGACAACTTTTCCTTATTGGGGGTGGTTGGAGTTGGACCGCCTGCCAAGCCGGTTGGGGGTAGGTGAAATTCCGTAGACCGGGTCGGTGTGGGGCCCAGAATAGTAGTTTCGTGGGCCCCGGTTCAGCCAACTTGTGAGATTCAATTTTTATGACGTCAGGATGACTAAATCCTACGGTTTAGATGCACTTTACATAGTGCATTGGGTGTAATAAAGCGTGTCATTACATGATTAGTTGGAAGGTGGAAGGAGATAGGGTATTAACAAATGGAGAGATGCCACGTTGCAATTGCGTTTGGTAGAGGGTTGGTGAAATTGCAAAGAAGTTAGGTTTCCAAGTCAGAGAAAGTGGAAGGAATTTGAGAGCCTACCAATTATTTGCACGCCATTAACTGTCTTTCTACGTATTAATCTAATTTTTTGGTTATCGATGACCTATTCATGATGAGTATGAGATATAATGTTCATTGGTGATGTGATTAAACATGATTAATAATAATCACGAGTGTGGAGATACGAACTATCAACTATGTGATGTCACCACCAGCGTGAACATTATAAATAAGTAGAATAAATGGGTAGGAGATCAACTTCCTTAATTTTTTATTCTTCTCTTTAGTTAATAATCACCATATGCACAGAGTATCCTAATCCTGATAGTAATAGAGGCATATAGTGGGGCACTATTGAAGTGTTGTTGAAGAAGATATTATTTTGCTAACATCATCAAGTCAAAATTTTTTTTTTTCATTGAGTGTTGAAAACGATTTTGAGCCTAGAGGTGAAAACGACGTAGTTTTATTACAATTGTGACCCATTATCATTTGACTGCTACACTCGACACATATACCATAAACTCACCCACTTTTCTCTCTCTATCTTCGATTTGTATCCTTAATTCCTAGTTAACTTTTCCCGTTGTAGTATTCCATTCATATAGTTGTTAAAATATTTTCCACAAGAACGAATTTGATTATTAGGGTTATGTTATCGCATTTGTAGGGTATTTCTTCTAATTTGGGTCAATTTTTTCAATGATAGGCGTCTGTGTATTTCGATTTGGTTTCTGGTTGTTGGTGTTTTGATATCGTTTTTTGAGGGTATCAACATCTAATTTGGGTTAGTTTGTCCAATAATCGGGCTTTTGTGTGTTTCGATCATGCTTCTGGTCTTTACGGTTTGGGTATTGCAATTTTAGGGTATTTGTATATGATTTCAATTAGTTTCTCCAACCATCGGCCTTTGTTTGTTTCATGTTGGTGATTATTTATTTGGTGTTCAAAGCGCACAATTTTCCTCAAAAATTTCATCTATTCATTGATGTTGTATTGATCGATTTTTAATATTTTCTATTTTTTGTTTGAGCGCAATTGATCCAGTCGTTGGGAGACCCATATCAAGAATAAAACTTCAAAGTTAAAGAAAGTATGTATTTCAATTTCTTACTTTCTTTCATAATTGGCAAAATTTAGAATACTTCTTGGGATTTGTGTTGATGTCGAGATGTGCTACATGTGTGTAGCTTAAATAACAAATGACAATAAGTCTGATAGGATATATATATATATATATATATATATATATATATATATATATATATATATATACTTCTATGTTTAGTGCAATTTTTAGTGGTATTCTAACTTTGTATTGCGTTATTTATCTATTTGCATCCATCATAGAGATATAATTGGATCATAGATGAGAATTGATTTAGTTTGTATCGAGAGAGCAATTTAACATATAAGGAGTATCGATTGTCAACATAAAACAAGAATTGATTGTAACCAACCAATTGAGGATTAAAGTAGGTTAACAATGATGGATTCAGAGTCCTAGTGCCTTCCATGATTTGATTACGTCCAAGAATTTGTTTCCTTATTTTAATTATATAGTTTAGTAGATAATTATATATAAGTTAATAAATACATAAAACTCCAAATAATTGATTGTGTGTTATTCTTAAATTAGAGCTAGTATTAATACGTAGAAATTCAGTTCTCATTGGTTCGACACTCACTTATTATTATATTACTTGGTAATGATTTGTCTACTTGCGGGATTAAAATCGACAACAAATTTTTAACGTCGTTGCTAGGGACTTTCTATTTTTTGCTTGGTTAATTTTGGGTGTAATTATTTTCTTTTTCTTGTTTTTTTTTTTTTTAGCTGATCTATATGTTTTTCTTGATTTTATTGTTGTCAAAGAATGAAGATGAGCTAGGAGATCAACAACACAAAATGGTAGACCTTGAGATTGATGAGGACATCACACGTGACATGCTTTATGGAGATTTCATTACAATACACCAGACTATGATACACCTAACGAAATTATGGGATGACTTGCTCTTGAAGATTTATGGGAACCACCGGTCACACAAAAATTTTGTCGCTACTCCTACACCTACAATCAAGATTGACAAAATCACTCAGACTACTCTTGGTACAACAACCAAAGTCAAACAAGAAGACCACTAAAAAGGAAATGAGGATGGGAAGAGGCACTTGCTCAGTTGGAAAATAATCTGCAACAATATTAAGAATGAACTGATGCATCCATAAAGGAATTAGGCCAGAGAAAAGATGCAGCTTTAAAAAATATAGAAAATCAACTTGGGCAGCTGATAAATATGCTAACATAGAGTCTACAAGGCACCTTTCCAAGCGACGTTGAAGTCAACCCGATTGAATACGTGCCAAACATTACAACAAAGAGTAGGGAGCAACTGCCCTAGATTTTAGATAATAAACTTGTCATCTAATCCAATAAAGTATCAACTAAAAAAGAAGAGCATGAGAAGAATGAGAAGTTGATCCTAATGAGCAAAATGAAAAAGTAACATTAAATGATGTTGCATGGTTGCACCTATCAAGCAATTTTTCCACTCTCATATTTCTTTTAAAATTGATTTTTTTTTATATCAAGGCCGATGAATAAGTTGAAATTTTCATAGTTGAGTTCGAGTAGGGTGGTAAACTAAAAATATATTTTAATGAGGAGAGCAAATTCAAATTTTGGAGGATAAACGAAAAATAGTGCAAAATCAATCGATGCAAGCAAAGCAATGACTTTAAAGCCCTATTCAAAGTGCCGTGAAACGATTGTTGAAAAAGTCAAGCTAATGACTTTAAAAAAGCACTTATTGAGAGACAGTCCAATTTTCTATCTCTTCTCGGAGCCGAATGCTAATGAAGGAGATGCATCATCATATGACATGAGGAGTATTGATATTATTTCTTACATTATTTTTGTACTTACATTGGGACAATGTAACTTTAAGTTTGGAGGTGAAGTCGACTATATAAGTCAATTGTGTGTGTTGATTTATTGCTTTATATTATATAAAAAAATATTTTTAAAAAATTGAAATTTGTCAAAAAAATCCAAAAGAAAAAAAAATATTGAAAATTTTGAAAAAAAAAAAGACAAGATTTTCTTTGTGTAACATAGTTGGATAATTTGCTAGCTTGTGATGATCTCTGTTTGGACAAAGGTTAATTGTTGAAAAATGATTGAGTATTGATACAATGTATTTAGTTTTGCTAAACTTTTTATCCATGTTAGACTTAAGACTATTTTTAGCATATAGATATTTTTGTTATTGCTTAAACTTGGAGACATGTTTTGTGATGAAAATGAAAGCTCGTGTTTATAACTTTAGGTAGTGATTTTAATTTCTATTTACTGGTTGAAAAATACACTTAACCAATATTTAAGAATAAATTTGGGAGAGATTGAATTGGTAACGGCGATAGTTTAGACAAGTGACGATTCTGTATTTATTGACAAATTGTATAAGTAGTTCAAGTTGACGGGTTGAAGCTAGGCATTGACTATTCGTTAGAATTCTAATCCCAACTTTCTGTCCTAAGAAAAGACATTGCACTAGTCAAGACACATCAAGTAGGAAAAAGTTGCCTATACTAATGTGTGAAAGCTAACCTAGAGTAGAAAGAAACGAAATAAAAATATTGCAATTGCCTGATTAAGTCTTAGACACAAAAAGGGAGTTAGATGCCTAGTTAGTTTGACTTTCTTAGTGAAGACCTAGAGACTAGGACGCTTGACATTGTAGAGGATTGTTGACTATCTAAACTTCACCTTAGTCGGTTATATCCTTCAAGCTTGAGAGTGAACATTAAAATGTGAGTCTAACATTGTTGAAAACTCTCGAGGATAAGTGATAGATACTTGAATATGGTGTAAAATTTTCTAGAGGAGAAAGTAAAATATGACAATTGAGGGTCGGGATTGAAAAGACTTTTGCATAAATTTATTCGGGTTAAAGTAATAAATGGAAATAGCTATTCGAACACACACACACACACAATCAAGTATTGAATAAGTATTAAAATCTTTTATGTAGCAATATTTGGATATTTTACTTGAATTAAATGCTGAGATCACAACTAGAGGAGAAAGTGGTAAGAAGTCTAACGGTGTGCACAATGTTTTGTTTGTATGTATTTTAGTCTTTGTTTTATCTTATTTTTGCTCGGGACTAACAAAAGTTCAAATTTGGGAGTTTGATAATTGTAATTTGTACACTTATCTCGACACCTTAATGAAAAGTTTTTGTATAGTTCTAAGTGTTTTAGAGTCTATAAATATTGAATTGTAGTCATTTTCGTGATTGTAGAATAAAATTCCCAAGCTCGAGTCACATTGGTGAAATTGGCGAGAAAATGAGAATAAATTTAGTTTTTGAAGTGAAGATCATAAATCAAACATTGAAAACATGAGAAAGAAGATAAATTAAAATTTTTAATGTGCTTTGGTTTTGGTTTGATAATAAATAGTTGAAGTGAAGGAGCAAACACCCAAAAGTCGATAAAGCGAATTGAGAAACCTACAACTGGAGTATATGGGAAAATTAGAGCATAAATTTTGGTAAAAAAATCTTCACAAGGCAAATTATATACCAATGGAAAGATAATTGAATTATAACTAGAATGCTTTTTACGAATCTCAATTCAGAGTTTCTTACAAAAAGTTATGGCTGTTTGAATATAGGTCGCCACCCGGAACAACTCTCTAGCCACTCAAATGGCCAGAAGGCTCGCTCGAGCAAGCCATAGGCCAAAATTTGAGTGCCTCTGTCTGCTCGAGCGGCCATGGCACCCACTCAAGTGGACAAACCCATTATCAGACCTTTAGTTAGGTTAAAACTCTATTTTTGAAAAGTTTTGTGAACTTATAGGACATTATTTCAATCCTAATTTGGAGGCTATAAAGAAGAGAACCAAGAACAATAAGAGGGGTCGAATTGGAACGAATTTTTGAGAGAAAAATGAGGTAAAAGCACAAGATTTCTCTTGGAGAATTGACATCAACCTTGGTTTCTCCCTGGATTTCAATTAAGAAGAAGAAGAAGATTGTTCAAGACATTCGGGGAAAGGGGGGTCAAGATTTATCTTCTATTTTATTCCATCTTTATAGAATATGGATGATGTACTTCCAATTATTTAAGTGTTTTTGTAACTCCAATATAATAAGCTAAAACCCTTGAGGCTAGGTTTTTGATAAAATTTTGTTGACTCTTTAATCCAATAAATTGCTAGCTTTTATTCTTGCTTTTGGATTAATTGATTATTATTCCCTTATTCTATTTTGATGATTACCTACCATTGGAACGCGTTAGTAATTTATATTATTTTCAAGAGATTCAATATAAATTAGCATATAGTAATAAACAACATAAAGTCCTATAATTGATGGTCTACGTCATTATGCTATATGAAATCGTTATGTGATCATCTTTGTAAATTAATGCATATTTATAAGTTTACAATTTAATTAGAGATAATTAGATTCACATATAAGTATAGAATCGATTGATCATTGAGAGAGTCTATTAATTAAAATTGGATAATTGATTTTTACCTAGGCATATAAATTCTTGTTTTTGTTGAATGCTTGTTATTGAAATGATTGCCATCCTATAATTTGGCAAATTTTAGGATAGTTCTTGGAATTTGTGCTGATGCCGAGAGGTGTACCTCAAATAACAAACGATATTAAGTTCAATAAAAAATAGATATATATTTCTATGCTTAGTGCAATCTTTGGTATACTTCCAAAGTCAAAAGATGCATGAAGTTTCAACATTCCTTGCACCATAAACAATTTTTTTTAATTTTAATGCATTATGTGATTTATGTGCGAGTATTAACTTGATACTCCTTTCTGTTTACGGAAACTAAGTTTGGAAGAGGCCAAAGCAACTACAATATTACTTCAACTAACTGATTGGTCAATCAAGCATCCTTGAGGTATGGTTGATGATGTGCTCATCAAAGAAAGAAAGTTTATATTCCCGATAGATTTCACCATCTTGGATATTGAAGAAGATCGGGATATGCCAGTGATTTTGGGTCGACCATTCTTAGCCACCAGTCGAGCCTTGATTGATGTGGAGAGAGAATAGCTAATCTTGAAGGTGTAAGATGAACTATCAAAGTTCAATATGTTTACCTCTCTCAAGCAACCATCTAATCTCGAAGATTGTCCCATGATCGACAAAGTGGTGACAATGAATGGTGATGAAACGCACATGCCAAGAGTGAAGATGAAAAGTGAAGAGCTCATGCCTAAGGACAAGTTAGAAAGTCTAGGTGGAGCAGAATTTTGATGAAAAATGGCAAGTAAAAGTTTGGAGGGTAAAGGAAAAATCTTACAATGCCGGAAATTGTGAGCAATGCAAGGCTTCCAAAGCCCAACTCAAACCACTTTGAATGATTGTTGCAACAAAGTCAAGCTAACGACTCTAAACAAGCACTTATTGGAAGGCAACCCAATTTTTAACCATTTTATTTACTTCTAAGTAGTAGTTTTAGGTAGAATTTGACATCTAGGTTGTCGTCATCTTTTTATGTGAAATCTTTCGGACATCACGTAATATATCTTTTGATTTTTTAAGTCACACACAACGTGTTCGATGAAATATTTCAAACTAAAAATTGCACAAAATCACTTTGAGAATTCACTACAAGTTTTGGAGAGATAGCATGATCGATTCAAAGTGCTCAAAAACTCCACCCACAAAGGAGAATATTAGAGGAGTATCGTGATCATTCTCTTTACTTTCTTAATTTGTCTTTATGCTTACATTGAGACAGTGTGAATTTAAGTTTGGAGGTGGAGTCGACTTGTTGAGTTAAATTTTTATTATTATTTTTTGTTTTTCCTATTTATCTGGAGTCCGTACCGAATTTTTTTTAAAGTCCAAAACATTTTATTTGTGTAATGTAGTTGAATAACTTGCTAACTTATGATGATTTCTATTTGAAAAAATGATTGAGTATGCTACAATGTGCTTAGTTTTGCAAAACTTCTTATCCGTGTGAGACTTAAGACTACTTTGATCACATATTTTATTGTTTCTTAAGTTTGTAAACAGGTTATGTGATGTGAATGGAAGCTTGAGTTTAAGACTCTAGGTAGTGTTTTTAATTTCCAAGTATTTAGTTAGATATACACTTAAACAACATCAGAAAATAAGGTTAGAGGAGATTGATCTGGCAACGGTGATAGTTTAGAGAAGTGATGATTCGACTTTTATTGAGAAATTTTATAAGTAGTTCAACTTGACAGGTTGAAGCTAGACATTGACTGTTCGCTATAAATCTAATCCCACCTTTCAGTTCCAATGAAAGACATTGCACTAGTCAAGGCACACATGGTAGGAAAAAGTTACCTATACTGATGTGTGAAAGCTAACCTTGAGTAATATAACCATATGCATCAACAATATATAGGAGACGATCTACTATAGAAGAGGGCTACCTCAGTATTAGAGAAAAAACTACTTACTGTGGTGATTAAAAAAGTATAAAAAAAGTAGTAGCAAGAAATGAATTAAAAGTACTGCAATTGCCCAACTAAGTCTTGGACAAGAAAGAGAATTTAGATGTCTAGTTAGTTTGACTTGCTTAATAAAGACCTATAGAAACTAGAACGATTGACATCTTGAAGAATCATTACCTATTTAAATTTTGCCTTATTCGGTTAGATCCTTCCATCTCGAGAGCGATGATAAAAATATGAGTTTGACTTTAGTTGAAAATCTTGAAGAGAATTGATAGATACTTGACTATGGTGTGAAATTCAAGAGAAGAGAAAGGAAAATATGACAATTGAGAGTTGAGATTGAAAAGACTTAAGAATTCATTGTTTGCATAACTTTATCCATATTAAAGTAATGATTGGAAATAGTTATTCACATACACACGAGTCAAGCATTGTATAAGCATTAAAATATTTTATGTAGCAATATTTGAATTTTTTTTTGAATTAAATGTTTAGATCTAAACTAGAGGCAATCATGGTAAGAAGTCCTATGGTGTTAACAATCTTTTCTTTGTATGCTTCGAGTCTGTATTTTATTTTGTTTTTGCTTGGGACTAGTAAAATTTCAAATTTGGGAGTTTGATAACTGTAATTTATACACTTATATCGAATCTTTAATTAAGAGTTTTCGTATAGTCCCAAGTACTTTGGAGTCAATAACTATTGAATTTTGTTTATTTTCGTGGTTATAGGACGAAATCCCCGAACTCGAGTCACATTGGTGAAATCGGCGAAAAAATGAGAAGTAATTGAGTTTTCGAAGTGAAGATTATAAAAAAATTGGAAGATGAGAAATAAGATAAAAATAATAAGTTTAAGGTGTTTTGGAGTGATAATGAAGAGTTGAAGTGTCCTTCACACTAGAATGCTAAAGAAGTGGATTGAGAAAAGTACGACCGGAGCATGTGAAGAAATTAGAGCACAAAGTTTGGTACAAATTTCTACATAAGTTAAATGATATACCATTAGAAATATAATTGAATTAAGAGTCCAAATTTTTTTACAGATCACAATTCATAGTTTTCTACAAGAAGTTATGCTTGTTTGAATATCAGTCTCGATGGAGGAGCCCCATGTCCGCTTCGAGCGGGCCTTACACGAAAAATCAGCTACATCAGCTCGATCGAGCAGCAATCTCCTGGGACTTTTTTGTGTAATTTTGTAAGATTTTAGGTTTCATTTTAGGTGCTTTTTGCACGATTTTCAATCCTAAATTGACACACACACACACACACACCAAAACTATTGTATTTGTTGGGGGTTAGGGATAAAACAACGAGGCAAAACAAAAGATTAGATTATTGGAATTTCAACACTACTAAAAATTTAACCATTGGGGATGGTTATTAATCGTCCCCAATATATATTGGGGACTATAACTGCAACGGTCCCTGTTAGACGTGTTGCAGATACTATCAGGGAAGGTCTTAGCGACGGCTCTTCAAACGTGGGCAAAAATATATGTATTATCGTTCCTACTTTTGGATCTTATTAGGGACGGATATCAACCGTTCCTAATAAGACGTGGGGCAGCTAATACATATGACGATAAGCTTATTAGGATGGATGCCAACCGTCCCTAATGTAAGTATTTTTTTCCAAATATTTTGATTATACAGTACATGTGCACCAGTAGGTTGTAGTTACACAATTTATCAATTACATCAAAAAAATAAATCATTCAAATATAAAAAATAACAACCATTCCACATCCACAAAATACGTAATAATTCTAAACATATACATACTACTTTCAAGTCAATATTTGAGGATTTTAAATCACGATATATGATAGCGGGATTGGCTTTCTCGTGTAATTATTCAAGTCCTTCCGCAACATGTGAAGCTATTCTCATTCTAGCCGACCAATCTATTAATTTTCTCTCTGTTGAAGTGTCTACAAAGATAAATAAAGAATCTATTTCATTTCAAGAAAACAGCATATCAAATGTTAGGTAGATGATGGAAGGAAATAAAAGTTATGGTTATTGTTAGCTGCTTACTTGTGCTAATATCTCCTAGAATGATTTGTTCGCTGCATTTATATGTTCTTTCTATTCCCTGCTTACTTGTGCTAATATCTAGTCCAATTTTATGACATTGAAATCTGGCAATATTAACATTGGCGAGCCATTTCAATTTGGTAAAGTCAAATGGTCTTTTTAAAATAAATCTAAAAAGTTCAGGTGCATTTCCTCTTCCAAATTCAGACAACAGAACAGAATACATACCAAGAAGTCTATTGACCCTACTTCGTAACACTTCAATAGTGCCGGAACACCCCCAACCCACCAAAAAAAAGTCATCATTACCAAATTGGACTGCCATATTTTACCAGATTTCATGAATTTAAGTTGAATATAAATGAAAAATAATCTGAACTAGCAGTTAGCCAATGTGTGGTGCATATATCACTTGGCTTTATCAATATTCCAAATGGTTGTTAAATCACGCTCCTTTACTCTCAAATATCAAATTCAAGTTTATTTTTGGATACCTTCAAAGTTGGCGTGGTTTAAAATAATATTTTTCCAACTCACTCTGAAATATTTTGACAATGCATATGCCATTTCAGATAGGATAGTTGTGGAATCCACCAACAAAGTTGGTGTCTCCACCAAGAATAACAGTTGTGGGAAGAAGGCCACATATATGGGTGTGAACAGAAAAAAATTAAGCCGATAGCATATGAGCACTCACTTTTTTCCCATTCGTAGTTTTCACATGAACATCCTGACCATCTAATCGTGTTACTTCTCCATCAATCCATGCCAAGACTGGATCCTCAACCCATACATGAGAACCAACAATAATGTTAACTGGTGATACCTACAAAACAAATAGAAGAAAGAAAAAGAAGACTGATATTAGATATATGACAGTGAATTATTACTCTGTTTTCCAGAGATTGAAGACATCCAATCTGTCATGTCGTATGCATCCATACAATATATCCAAGATAAACACAAATGATGGACACAGAGCCATTTCCAGAAGCATAAAATTGTATGTTCAATCCATCCATCTCCACATATAACACCAAAAAGAAAAAAGTAATATCATTTTACATTCATTTTGACTTGGACCAGCAAATAAATTTTTAATAGGGGATATCAAAGTAATAACTATTGTTAACATATTATGATACCCAGATACTTACAAGAATTACGTGGTATTTCTTAAGACATGTTAATTGAGGGGTAAATTCATTGTGCATTAAGAATTGTAGGATCCCGGAGTGATTTTCCTCGGTCAACCTATCATCAAAGGATGATAGAGGCGCAGGTTGGTCAAGCAAACTGAATCGTTTAATTCTTCATTGTCGCAAAATTAGAAGAATCACATGGCTTCTATAGTAAGTAGCATATTCATGCTTGACAAAAATAATCCAAGGAAAAATACATTGCTTATCAACTCCCAAATTCTAGCACTTGTTAGGTGCAGCTTTTAACACAATCAACTGCTACCAACTTATTTCCTAACTAAACAATCTCTAGCTTCTGTTCTACACAGGAAATGATTAATCAAATCGATTAGTTTTTATATACCTGAAATGTTTCCTTCATTAAATTGAGCAAAAAATAATTTAGCTTCAGGAGAAAAAAATATATCAAAGTTATTCAGGAATCGATTTTTGTAATTTAATCTTATCTCAGACACGTGAACAAATAAACAAATATAGATGCAGCTGCTAACACCAACAATATAGATGTCAATTTGCAAGTATGTATGTCAATTCTTTTCAATTATTTGGCGAACAAAATACCTGGATAGTATCAATTCTTTGGCGCAGAAGTTGCTAGCAACAAGCTCAGCACTGATGACTTCTTCTGAAACAGGGATCATAAAATTTGCAAGACTGCAAAAAGAAGCAAAAGACCCAACATTAGGAAATTATAAGATCAATGGATACCACAACGAATTAGTAATATATTCTTCCATACTAGGAAAATCACTGAGATAATTTTACCTCCTCCAAGGTTCTAGGGGCAAGGGTCTTGGGAATTCAGGATATAGTCTCCCACATGTTTGTGATACCAGGTATAAAAAAAAAAATAAAAAAATCACTGAGATAATTAAATCAATGTAAACAAATATATGACATCTACATCTCATGGTATTTACTATTTAGTCCTTTGATATAGAGGTAGAGAAATCAATTTTTCTCATGAAGCCTTGTGCCCTGTATTAACTCATTAGGTCTCCTTGGACTTGTTGTTCAATCCATTCAAGTTTACAATTAATAGAATATAATAGTATGTTTGTCTTGTTTACTAAAGAATGAATAATATCGACAAGTTTAAAATTTGAAATTGCATGGATAAACCAAGGTAAACATAGTGAATTTTGAATGAAAAGTGAAGACCTGATACTCTATGGACTTATTCTGGGAAGACTTTGCATATGGTGCAGAGCAGGACGACACTAATCTTGGTCTTGCAGATGTTTTCAACGCTTGTATACGATGTCACATTGACTTGAGGAATGAATTGAGACAAACCTAAATTTACTAATTCGTACTCAACACTATCAGCGAGTATTTAGAAGGAATATGAAAATAGAATAATACTTGGTGCAAAATTCTTCGCAGAATTTAAAGCAGGAAGAAATAGAGATTAATGAGAAAACTTATTGTTTTCACTGTTCTTTGTGATATCTTCTTCAACCATAACTCTTGTGGAGTTAATCTCGGTATCATGTTGTTCATTAGTATCACAAATGCTCCTAAAACAAAAAGAAACAAAGACAAATGGATATGATTACACAAAGTTGGCTCTCAAAGGGATAAGCACCACACATAGGTAATTTAGAAGACAATAGTCAGTTGCAGCTATTTGAAACCAGGAAATACAAAGGGAAATGGAAAAACATGTGCCGCGAGCTAAAATACAAGAATGACTGTTGAATTTTGTTCATCTTTCAGAACCTATCTAGAACTGACAACTGAAAAAAGCCTCCAAAGTATATTGACTAACCTAAAATGTGAAGCAATTGTTGCTGCATGTTGACTTCCCATGTCATTCAAAGATTCTTGTGTTCTTTGCCACTGCTTCAGAGCTGTTTCAGTAGTGTTTGCACTGGATAGAGAACGTGCAGAAGATTCAAAACCAAACCAAGGCAAGACAAAGGGAGAAAAGGGCCTAGGTATTAAATCACAGGAGTCACATATTTCAAAACTAAAAGAGGAAGATTTTAGGTTGAAAACATGGCTATAGTATGTTCTCACCATTTCTGTCAAAGTAACTCCATGCGACAATGTTTGGCAGCAGAGAAGTCAGCACTATCTTTGAAGTTATTCTCTGCTAGCTTAAAAGAATCCTGCCATTTCCGTTTTAGGTCCATTGCAATTCCTTCCATCGATGAAACATGCCCGTCCATAAATATCTTATTCCCAATCACACTTTCCTTGATATCTCCAAGCCTTGCATCCACCTGTCATCTATTGTTTAGATGTCTATAGAAGAAAAAAGAATACATTTGAGAAACTAAACACAAAATTGCAGACCATCTCCTTCTGACGACGCATGCAACTAGAGACGAGAGTGGTCATATCAGCAATAAGCTTTTTTGCGTCAAGAGAAAGTTGAGATTCTTGGGCCATCTATTGAAGACATTCAAGGGGGCAAAATTAATCCTCAAACTTCGTCTTGTAATCAAATATTCCGGGTAATGAATTATCAATTTATTATGTATTTTTGTAACTCAATTATGGTAGGCTAATTTTTTTGTGCTGAGGATGATGATGTAAACTGTTAAATTGAAATTGTAATTCAAGAATTCTTATTTTTAACCTTAAATTATGTTTGATTAATTGGTGTCAAAGTTTTAATTGTCGTACGAATGAATAATCAAAATTTGAACATATTTGTGACTTATTTTGCTTCCGAGAGGTTCAAAGTAAGTTTAACTTATTGTTGGCAACAACACAAAGTAACACAAAGCCCTATAGGAGTTAGGCATAATCTTTTATGCTTTGTGCAATCGAATTTGATAATCTTGATATTAAATGCGTTTTTATATATTTGAATTTGAAATAAGAATATTTTATATGTATATGAAAATATGTTTAATTTTACTCAAAAGAGATTAATAAATAACTTAGGATTATCGATTGTCAATTTACGCATAAATTGGATTAAAAATGGGATTTTAAGAATTATGTGGATACTAGTGGTGGAGTCGGATTCCTAGCATAACTCATTTATTTGAATTTTCTCCAAAAATCGTAAGTGCTCCTAGTTTAAATCATAGTCATAATATAAGCATAGTTATAATTACTTCATTTGATCATTTATTGTGTGTATTCGATTTAAGCTCAAATTGGTCAAAATTAAGCTAAAATCTAAATCTTTGTCGGAACGATACTCTTTTACTCACTTTTAGTATTACGTGTCAACGAAACGTACGCTTGCATGATTTTACCAAACAATAGCATCAGAGTTTGCTTTTAGTATATGTGGCAAAGTTTTTTCTGATTTCAGGTCAAGACTTAAAATAGACATATTGGAGAGTTAAATGTGTCTAAAGGACTAAGAGGATACAGAACTTTGAATCCAAGATAAAGTTGACACTATATTAGCTGAAGAACTTAAGAGCTGACTTCATAATTTGTAAGTATTGTTCCAGTAAATTTATTTATTTTTTCTTACTTTTAAGTTTTACCAAAAATTGTAAACGTAACAACTTGTTCGTATATAATTTTAACTCCACCCACACTAAAAGTAGCTGGTCCTAAGCCTAGAAAAATGAGGAGTTAAATGTCAAATTTCTCATACCTTATTTCATTTTGATTCTTTAAATTTCTAGAAAAATATTGCATTTAAAAAAAAGTAACGAGCCAACCTTGTGTGCTGGCCCAGTCAAGCCCATGAGGGCCCGAGCTCAACCTTGGTTGGCTTGGGCCGAGCCAGGCCGGCTCGGTCCATTGCCAAACCTAGACCGAAAAAACTTTTCATGAAGACTTTTTAAATATTTTAAATCCAAATGTATACCAGTACATGAACTATTAGTAAAGTTAAATTGTCTGGTAATATTACTCCAAAATATTAATCCGTCCAAGGGCTATGTAATGGAACTAGAATTATTTGTAGAGGTTTGAGCAAAATGTTATTGACGTTGAAATATCTTTTGAAGAATATCGTGGCAAGAAACTATTTATACCTGGATCATTTTTGTGCCACTAGAAAATGATAAAATTGTTAGATTACCCTTGAAGCGCTGTCAATCCCTTTTTGACCTACACAACAACGAGATTGTGAAATCACGAACTTTGAATTCCGGCCACAAACTCCGCACCCCCAAGTCTTCTCTGGTGTACTTTTCAAGAATCACAAGACTACAATTATTTTCTCTCAATGAATGTCTCGGCACCGAGAGAGAAAATTATATTCTCATATATATTAGTCAAATCAACTTATTCCAAATAAGTGGATTCACATATAAAGTAGATTGACGAGAAAAAGGAATGGTCCTAAATCCTTCCCCATTACTCCATAAATACGTATATTCCAATCTTAATATATTGTAAGGTAATCAATTTTAACGTATGTCCATATACGTTCTTGATTAATTGCAATAATCACAAAAATATGTCTAATCAATTATTTACGTTTATAGTGCAGTCCTTGACAAATTATACACTTATAATTTGACCCCGATTCTTATTATAAAGCCATCAAAAGGACCTGATTGAACACAATTAATTTAAGCTCCAATTAATTAATTCTTATACTTGTCACTGTTGATTTTCTAAGATTAGTAAATTAGTTTCGATTTTTTCCGCTATTGGTCGAAACTGGGCTTAATATTATTCAATAACCATTTCATCTGACATGTTATTATGACAAGTTGCTCATGTCGACTGTTAAATAATTATAAGTAGTTTGCCCCATCAATTAGCTACTATAATTATTTATATATAATTTCGCGAGTCCCGTCTTTCTTCTTCAATTTATTGTGATCATATCACAAATAAAATTCAACAATCAGATCATTGAATAAGTGAGCTCAAATTAAATTGACACTAGAAAAATACTTGTGGTAACGGCCGTCCTTAAATAAAGAGGTAACAGATTCTATATTACAAATTTATGTTCGTTACATTAGTTCATCCTAATTTCCACAGTAACGAGGTATTGATCATTAAAAAAATCTCAATCTTTGTTACCTCAAAGAACTCGGACTAGTAATTAAAATCCATATCCCGCTCAGGTTTAAGGCATTTTTCCGAATGTCATGTAATATCTAATTACGTGTGGTTATCATGATAAATTAAATATTACACAATCTCGTCCTATACA
Source organism: Forsythia suspensa (assembly GCA_023638005.1). Classification (NCBI taxonomy): domain Eukaryota; kingdom Viridiplantae; phylum Streptophyta; class Magnoliopsida; order Lamiales; family Oleaceae; genus Forsythia; species Forsythia suspensa. Next base: position 28,759,276 of record CM042670.1, on the reverse strand, counting down.
TGCTAAGCGTATCATTATGCTTATTACTTAAGTCAAGATAAACTTAAATAAGAATAATACGATGCTAACAAAATAAAGTGTCCGACTTAACTTTATTTACCAGTCGCGGACAATTAATTATGATCACTTTATAAATTAAATATTTCCGCACTTAACAACTTAAGTGCTTAATTTATTATCACAACTGTGATCAAGGTACATTTTAATTAATTTGCTCAAAATTAAATGCATTAAAAATTATATATTCACTTTTATTTATTTAAATAACACAATTTGAAATATACAATTGGGTACACATCCCAACAATCCTCCCACTTGTCCTATAATATATGAGACATGTTAGCTATTCCCATCTTCTTGATGTGACCATCCATAGAAACTTGGTAGCCCAAATTTTTGTGGATAGACTTTTGGTGAATGGGTCAAGTTACATGATTTATACAAGAAATTAGATCCATAATTTTTGATTGGATACAATCTTGATTGTGTCGAACAGAAGATTACATTTCCACAAGTTGGAATGTATAAACATTAAATAAGAATAATACGAGTGCTAATTGGTTGAAAATAAAGTGCACTTTTCACGTACCACACTATATGTTTTATTTACCAATATATGTATAGACAATTAATTATGATCACTTTATAAATTAAATATTTCCGCACTTAACAACTTAAGAGCCTAATTTATTATCACAACTGTGATCAAGGTACATGGTTTTAATTAATTTGCTCAAAATTAAATGCATTGAAAAAATTATATATTCACTTTTATTTATTTAAATAACACAATTTGAAATATACAATTGGGTACACATCCCAACAATCCTCCCACTTGTCCTATAATATATGAGACATGTTAGCTATTCCCATCTTCTTGATGTGACCCTCGAAACTCTTAGCCCGTAGACTTTTGGTGAATGGGTCTGCGAAATTCTTTGTGGATACAATCTTGCACAGTACTATCGCTAAACAATCGGTAACCTTTGACTAAGAAGAAGGTGGATACTGATTGCTCAATATGTGGTTTCCACGCTGATGGCTGTAAGTTGGCTTGAAAAAAAGGTTTCTATGTTTGACATTTTGTTGTGGTTTGCCGCAAAGTCCCATTGTTATCACAAGTTCAGTATAATCATCAACTATGGATCGATGAAGTGAAGGCTCATGATAGCCACCCCAAATGTCAATTAAATTAAAAAGATACACTTGAGATAGTACGTAAGGGAAAAGACATTCTAAAAGGGCAAATAGGACACCGATTTTCATCACAAGATTTATTTGCGAAAGGAAATAACAAGAAAACTTTGGTGGAAGGATGACCAAGGTACATTTTGGAAAGCGAAAAGGTTGGGTGTCTCAAAATTAAGTTGCATGTTCCTTTCTTTATTGGATTGAGACAATAGAGTCCCTCCTATTCGTCCCAATCATCTTTAGGTCCTGTGTATGAAATGAAATGTTCGAGAAAGATAGTGATATAAAGTGAATCAAGTGCGGTTTACTAATAGAGAAGGTTCAAATAAAAGAATGGCACACATAGGACGTTGTGTAGAATGAAATGAGGAGTTAAAACTACTTTGCCAATATGAGTGAAGTAGTACCATAGAATTTGACAAAACGATTATGCAGGTTTCAAAGATGTAAGAAGAGAATGAGCATAGACTATGTGATCACTATCCAAACATTTTCTTGCCATCTTGAGTGATGGAAAAAAGCTTTACCGAGAGTTCATCATAATTTGAAACATTACCGCGATGATTGACTTTGTTTGTCTTATTTTTGCTTAGAAACTCAACAAGCTCCTTGCATTCTTCCCGTGAGAATGGAAAATTGTTTCCATCAAATCTGTTGTTATACATGGAAGCTACATGGTTCTCCTTTGAGTTCCTGCAGCCTTTCTTCTTCTACAATGTCATAAGTATGGCCCTTTCCCCACGTAAATTACACTTGAGGTGTGCCCCGCAATTCTTAGTTACGTGATTAGTCATGTTGCACTTCTCACATCTTACTTGAACTTTCCCGCATCCGAAATCATGGCCTCCCTTCTTACAAAGAAAGGCCGCCTCTGGTTGAGCAATGATTTTTCCATTCAAACCTCTGCCGCTTTTCATGGTGCAATGCCATTGAATACGCCTTGTTCACATTTGGCGGTGGATCTATTGCCACCTGTGTTGCTTGGATTGCATCATAGTTGTAATTAAGTCCCATTAAGAACTTCATGGTCTTTTGGTTTTCCATGTATGCCTTGATTTCTTTGGTCGCATCACGGCTACAAGGTGGAACCCCACAAATGCATCTCTTTCATCCCGAGACTTTTAAACTCGGTGAAGAAGGCCTCTGCTCGCGCCCATGGATCACATTTTCTATGTTGAATAGTTGAACTATGTTTGTATGGGAAAAATGCATTTTTTGCAATGTTTTCTTTGACATCGATCCTAGCGACCATGTCTTGACCAAAGTGTTGCAACGATCCCACCGCCGTTTCTTCTGGTAGTTGGCCTTTGAATGGATCCATCTACGAACCCCTTCTTGTTTTTGACATACTCATGGCCAGGGGTTGGTGATTCTGGGGAACCACATCAAGGTCCATAAGGAAATTTCTGAGCCAGACGACTTCTTTGGCTGTGCTGCGACATATTCTACCTCCATGGTGGAATCAGTAATACCAGATTGTTTGATACTCCGAACAACAGCTCCCTCACCCAGCGTGAAAATTGCCTAACATGGACCTTCTAGTGTCTTTCTCAGACTAAAAGTCGGAATAAGTATACCATTGGAATCAGATCTTCACTTGAATACACAAGCATATAACGTCTCGTTCTCTGAAGATACTTGAGTACATGCTTAACTTAGTCCAGGATTGGATTGATACTGACTCCCAATCCCAAAAACATAACAAATATCTGGTCTTGTAAATAGCATAGCATACATGAGACTCTCTATCGCTGATACGTAAGGGACTTGTCTCATATGATCCACCCATTCAGGAGTCTTGGTACAATGTTTTTAGTAAGGTGTATTCCATGTCTGAAAGAAAAATGTCATCTCTTGGAGTTTTGCATGGTATATCTCACCAATATTTTGTCAATATATAAAGCTTGAGAGAGAGCTATTCATCTATTCCTCACATTCCCAAGGATCTGAATACCTAGAACATGGCTGGATAAGAGAACTCGAATAGATTTAAGCATGGCTACTGGCGAGAAGATTTCTTGGCAATCGATACCTTCTCTCTGAGTAAAACCCTTTGCCACAAGCCTAGCTTTGAAGGTTTCCACCTTTCCATCTACTCATCTCCTTCTCTTGTAGACCCACTTGCACCTTATAGGTTTAACCCCTTGAGGTGCATCTACAAGCTCCCAGACTTTGTTAGTGTACATGGACTCCATATCTGATTTCATGGCAACTTTCTATGATTTTGCGTCTATATCATCTATAGACTCTCTAAACGATGTGGAATCTTCTTCTTTCTCAGTGGAGACTGCCTCGAAAGACTCTCCATAAAGCAAGACTACATTTAGGCTGTAGAGGTCCTTGTGGATTTTGTTCGACTGGATGTGGATTTAATTCTCCTACTACTTCATCTTGTCCCTGATCAATTGTTCCAGTCTCGGTACTATCATGTACAGGGATGGTTGGGTAATTGGATTTTGTTTGACCATGATTTCTGGTCTTCTCTCATCAGTGGGATTGATATTATATAGTCCGCGCATTCTGTCTACTAAGATTGACTTCCATGAAATCTCTGGTTATAAGTTCTACGCGGAATTCTGAAGTTGATAAACTAGGAACATTTCCTTTAATCTCTTCCAGTAAAATCTTATCTCTGGACTCTTGTTCTCTAATATACTTGTCCTATAAGAATGTTTCTTTTGTACTAGCGAACACCTTCGTGTCTTAATGACTATAAAAGAGATAACCTCTAGTTCCTTTTGGAAATCCTATAAACAAGCATAACTCTGATCTTGGTTCCATCTTCTCTATCTTTCCTTTTCAGCATGTGTGCTGGATATCCCCATATATGAATGTGGCTCAAATTAGGTTTGCGCCCATTCCACAACTCCAAGGGTGTCTTAGGAACTGATTTGGATAGTACAAGGTTGAGCAGACACATGACTATTTGCAAGTCATATCCTCAAAAAGATAACGGTAAAGTGGAGAAACTAAGCATTGATCTAATCATATCTAAAAAGGTACGATTTATCCTTTTCGATACACCATTCTGTTGAGGTGTCCTTGGTGCACTCAGTTGGGATAGAATCCCATGTTTCGATAAGTAAGCCATAAACTCATGGGAAGATTTATTAACCACCTCAATCTGAACAAAGTATCTTTATGTCTTTACCCAATTGCTTTTTAGTCCGAATTCTTTGAACTTTTCAAAAGCCTCGGACTTGCAAGCCATTAGGTATACATAACTTGAGTAATCATGAGTAAAAGTGATATAGTACTCATGACCTCCCCAAGCTTATGTACTAATGGGCCGACAAACGTCAGAGTGTACTAATTATAAGACCTCCTTGGCCCTATATCCTTTATAAGTGAAGGATCTCTTAGTCATCTTACCTCCCAAGCAAGATTCACAGACTTGGAAAAGGTTCCACCTTTAAGTCACTTAAAGGACCATCTCTCACCAGTCTTTGAATTCTATTTGAATTAATATAACCTAACCGGAGGTGCCATAAATGGTTTTCATCAGTATGAGATACATTTTACCTTTTATGATCATGTGCAATGTGATGTAATGAGCTATAAACAGGTTTTAAAACATATAAATCGTTATTCAAATGTCCCCTACAAATAAGGGCTTTATTCAAAGTAATATCCACCGCTAAAGGCGAAAAATGGACATAATATCCTTGTCATCATAATAAAGCATCGAAGATCAAATTCCGTGTAATATCCTAGACATAATAACAATTATTCAAAACCAAATGTTTATTACTACTGAAATAAAGATAAACATTTCCAATAGCTCTGGAAGACACCATTGCCCATGTGCCAACCCCTAAAAGTATGTTCTCATTCACTGAGCTGCCCAGTTACCTAGAACCCTGCAAAGAATTGCATACATGGTTAGTGCCTCCGGAATCTACAATCCAGTCTTTAGTAGAGTCAACTACTAAACAAGTCTCATTGTAGAACAAATTTCCTTTACCTTGCTTTATGGTAGCTAGGTACTCGGAGAATTCCTCTTCCAATGGCCCTTCTGACCATAGTGAAAGCATTTCCCTCTGGGTTTCCCCTCAGTCCTTGCCTTCTTCTTGGACACTTGTGCCTTTTCAACAGGATTCTTTCTCCTCTTGTTTCCCTTGCCTTTCGACTTAGGATGAGAGCTTCCACCTGAAGCAACAACCATCACTTCACCATCCTTAGCCATGAGAACATACTCCGCACTTTGGAGCTCTTTCATCAACCCAGTCAGAGACATGTACATCTTGTGTAGATTGTAATCCACTTTGAACTAAGAGAACATCTCGGGAAGAGTCTCAAAACCATGTCAATCTGTGTATCCGAATCAATTTGGACCCCCAAAACATCGTCCACGTTAAACTGGGTGACCAATGCAAGTACGTGATCTCTCAGGCGTCCCTCGTTTCATGCGCGTGCTCATTATAGATTTAATAACGGTTTGTCTAGCCTAACGGCTTTGGTGTCCAAACAAGTCTTTGAGGCTTTCCATAATATCCCAGGCAATATTCATGTTGTGATGTTTTTCTGTTGTAAAACATTTGACATGGAAGCCAAAATGTAGCAACGGGCCATCTCATCAGAGTGACGCCACTTGTTATATAATTCCTTGGCCTCAGAAGGGGACTCATTAGTGGGTTCATTAGGACAAGATTCATCAAGGAAAAATTTGTGTTTCTCTGCAGTGACAACAATCATTAAGTTTCTTTTCTAGTCAACGGATTACGGATAGTAGACTAAGCAACATTTTTTCTGAAAAAATGAGTATAATTCATAAGTAATGATTTTGAGCAAATAACGTGAATGATATATGCAGAGGCGGATCTAGCACATGGCGAGATCCCGCGTCTGCCCGTGCTGGAATTTCGCGAAAAAATAGTGTTGGCCTCATCAATTTTTTTTCCTGCATCTGTGTGCATTGTGCGTGTAGTGTGTGTATGTATATGTTGTATGTATAACATTTTTTGAGTTGAAGAAGACAGTGTGTGTGTGTGTGTGTGTGTGAGAGAGAGAGAGAGAGAGAGAGAGAGAGAATTTCTATTTTAAATTTAAAATTTCTTTTGTGGTTCTTGAACTTTGAGGAATTAAAAAAATAAGATAATTACATAAATAAATCCTCAAGTAAAGAATTTATTATTTCTCTTTAATATGATAATTGCATAATTTGAAAAGAGGGTCTCAAAATTGAAGAATATAGAAAGTATTTATCAGAATTTTTGCTCTTTTTTTTGTTGTCATAAATTTGACTTTATTTTAAGTTTTTTCTTATCGTTAATCGTCTTATTTTAAATTATTTTTTATGTAAATCTTTAACGCCTCCACTGAATCATTATCCTAGGTCCGCCCCTGGTGTTGGCTATCGTGTATGACGTATATTTTATCATGTTAGTGAATGATTATCGTTTTGTTGGCAGGCATTTTCAGAGCTCAAAGAGGAAGAGAAGGAGAGGCTTCATTCGAGGAAGGTAGGTTATTTAAACTACCAAATTTGTAGTTCTTGTTCGTTCCCATTTTGACTAAGACAACAGAATTGGTCATCAAAGCAGAATTATTACGGCATGTATCGAATTATATTTTACTATTATATGATTTTTTTTGTTGCTTTATAAGTTACGTATTTATTAAAAATATTTTCACATTATTTTTCACAAGCATCATCCGGTCAATATTGGTTGAACTTCAACCCTAGATTCGCCACTGGATATATGTGTAGACCCATTACTACAAAAATAACGATGACTTAAAACCCCGTAATTTTAACATACCCATCTAAAGGAGAGTTGGAGATGTCACTGTAATTACTGGCTAGGCTAAAACCCTCACACTAAAATTACTATCCTAACATCTCATGTTATAGTAAAATTAGCATCATTTTAATTTGGCCATCAATGATACCATTGGAAGATTCTATAGGAATTTTCCCCGGTATTGTTGATTTTTAAGTGTTTAAGAGACTGATAGAATTCGGCACGAGGCATATCCAATCCTTATTGATGGACTAACAAGGGAGGCCATATGCTCGTTTTGTTGGACGCACCCTCACACACTCAATATTTTATACTATTAGGTTTTCATGTTTAATAATTACCAACCATTTTCCATTAAATTTAATTAATTAAATGGTTCAACTATTAAACAAATAATTTCTTTTTACGTCATCTAAAAAAATAATATTATGTATATATCACAACTAGCATATGAGAAGTGTAAGTATAATTTACATGGCATGTAATAGTAATGATATGGGTTATTAACCTAACTACTTATCTTTAGTTTGATAATTGTAAATTTACTGGTTTGAAAAAATAAATTAAAAAATATTAAATAGGAAATTAGAATAACATATTTACTAGATAATAAATGTTGTTATCATTACTCATCCATTCCATTTTAGGGGATGAGTATCATCCTTTAATCATCTCCAAAATTTGAAATTCAAACATCATATTCCCAATCGTCTTCTATCTTGGCAGTTTACACAATCACGTATATTTGAAATCCCCATGTGTTTCAGAAGATTTTGACGAAACTACATTCAAAGATCATATTACTGTCATTTGATCCATTCTCCAAGTATTCATATTGATTTATTGCATGATATCTAGTTTAATATATGAGATAGAGGTGAACAATGGTGATGTTTATTATCGTTGCTACTATATATCATGAAAATTTTCGTAAATTTGTTGTATTTTTACCGTTCATCATCAATGATATTTTTCTGATTTTGATTATTGCTTATTGTACAATTATAAAATGTCATAAAGTTATTAATTATGGATTGTGGTTATTGAGTATCTGAATTTGTTGATGAGAATTGATAAATTAATATAGCAAAATGAACGATTGAGTACTCCAAATGATACTTCACATTAAACTATAATGGTGATGATGAATGATATAAGTCTAAACTATAATAGTGATGATGAATGACATGAGTCTAAACTATAATGGTGATGATGAAAGATATAAGTGTGTGTTGATATTTACAATTAATAACATATAAATAATACAAAAGCCTTTATAATTGTAGACCATGATTATCGTAGACCATTTTCATTACAATTTTTTTTTTGTATTTAGTAACATCATTTACAATTAGTATCGTTTGTCGAAAACGATTATAAAGATATGGATTATTTTATGGATCGGACAAATAGTGTTCATTGTATATATGTTTATCGCATTGTCATTTTGATTATCAATGAAACACAACATAAATTTATATAGTGTCTTCAATATATCAACCTAATTGTTCTTGATTAACGTAATTTTTAACTTAATTGTTACTTAATTATTTCATTCAATTGCTAGAAATTAACGTAATTGTTACCGAATTAAAGTAATTGGAACACCTCTATATGAAGAAACGTTAACAATGGTGAGACTTCGAAGATTTTGGAAAAGATGCATTAATTACTCATCTAATAAATGATGATAAAGATTAAGTACCTAAAATTTAGCAAATTAGTTGTTAATTGTATTTGAATTTAAACTAGTTAAATTTGTTTATATATATATATATATATATAAGAGTCATTCTTCAGTTTAGACAGAGTAATTTTACAATTACTTTCATATTACGAAAATTTGTAAGTATGAAATGTATCTTTCAATTTTGCATTTTCAATTTTACTTTCAATAGTTCAAGATGTCGATCAATATCAATTATATTTTGTCAATTGTTCAATAGAAGGACATTTTCAATATATTTCTCAAGTTTTTGATAAGCATCAATTATTTTCAATTATTTTTTATTTATTTCATCATGATTTACAAAAATCAATTTGCTTCTTTAAATGAATGGCATCTCAAGAAACTTATCTTGCATCATCAATTAGATCAAATTTATCTCCAAGAACATCCATTATTTCATTTTGTTACCAATCCACCACTGAAACCTGTTCATTATCATAGAAACCAATCTTTTGAGGGATTTTTAGCTTTAAGATCTCACAATCGTCGTGTTGCTCGAGCCAATTTGGTATCAGAGCCAGGTTCAAGCCATGGTGAGCCAAGTGAGCCATCTTCTTCCGTCAAATAATTTCTCTAAGTTAGGAAAATGTTGGTTAGCCCTGGAGACTCTGAAGCCTTGGTCAGCGGAGAGTAGGTGGTCCCGTTGAGTTTGGGTGGTCCCGTCAGCCGAGAGTAGGTGGTCCCGTCAGCCAACCTATCGATATTATTTTCTAAAAGTAAGGTATCAAGCTTTGTCCATTATGTCTTGGTCTAGGTTTTGGTTCAATAAGTCTCATAGCACGCGTAGATCTAGTGAGGATTTATTCAATAATGAAAATGATAATGAAGAAATTGATACTCATCAAGAAAGTTTAAATGTTAGAGAAGTTCAAATAGCATAAATAGAAAAAAACTTCAAAATTGGTCAATCCCGAAGATAGATCAGAAAACCATCTCTCAAATAGGACGCTTTGATTTCAAACAAGATTATACAATCAAAACATGTGAACAATTTATATCAATAAGACAAAATTCAGATACTTTAAGATTATTCTTTAGGAATCTATCTTAAATCACAGGAAAAAATACAATTTTTTGCATTGAATTAGTTTAAGTTGCTGTCAAGCTTTTGTTTAGACTTGGATTAGATGTTCCAATATGCATAACCTTAGAGACAAAAGACACTCAAGATTTTCTAGCTCGTTACTCTCAATAGTTGAATCTAATTTAGAAAGTGGTCCAGTTTTACTGTAAATTAATATAGCAAAATGAACAATTGAGTACTCCAAATGTTACTTCACACTAAACTATAATGGTGATGATGAATGATATAAGTCTAAACTATAATGGTGACGATGAATGATATAAGTGTGTGTTGATATTTACAATAAATAACATATAAATAATACAAAATGCCTTTATAATTGTAGACCATGATTATCGTGGACCATTTTCATTGCAGTTTTTTTTTTTTTTTTTTTTAAGTAACATCATTTACAATTAGTATCGTTTGTCAAAAACGATTATAAAGATATGGATTATTTTATGCATCAAACAAATAGTGTTCATTGTATATATGTTTATCGTATTGTCATTTTGATTATCAATGAAACACAACATAAATGTATATAGTGTCTTCAATATATCAACCTAATTTCTACTGAATTAATGTAATTTTTAACTTAATTGTTACTGAATTATTTCCTTCAATTGCTAGAAATTAACATAATTGTTACTGAATTAAAGTAATGGAAACACCTCTACGTAAAGAAATGTTGAGAATGGTGAGACTTGGAAGATTTTAGGAAAGATGCGTTAATTACTCATCTAATAAATGGTGATAAAGATTAAGTGCCTAAAATTTAGCAAATTAGTTATTAATTGTATTTGAATTTAAACTAGCTAAATTTGTTTATATATATATATAAGAGTCATTCTTCAGTTTAGACAGAGTGAAATTTTACAATTACTTTCATATTTCGAAAATTTGTAAGTATGAAATGTATCTTTCAATTTTGCATTTTCGATTGTACTTTCAATAGTTCAAGATGTCGATCAATATCAATTATTTTGTCAATTGTTCAATAGAAGGATATTTTCAATATATTTCGCAAGTTTTTGATAAGCATCAATTATTTTAAATTATTTTTGATTTATTTCATCCTGATTTACAAAATCAATTTGCTTCTTTAAATGAATGGCATCTCAAGAAACTTATCTTGCATCAGCAATTAGATCAAACTTATCTTGCATCAGCACTTATATCAAATTTATCTCCAAGAACATCCATTATTTCATTTTGTTACCAATCCACCACTCAAACTTGTTCATTATCATAGAAACCAATATTTCGAGGGATTTTTAGCTTTAAGATCTCACAATCGTCGTGTTGCTCGAGCCAATTTGGTATTAGAGCTAGGTTCAAGCCATAGTGAGCCATCTTCTTCTGTCTAATAATTTCTCTAAGTTAGGAAAATGTCGGTTAGCCCTGGAGACTCTAAAGCGATGTCAGCCGAGAGTAGGTGGTCCCGTTGAGTTTGGGTGGTCCCATTAGCCAACCTATCGATATTATTTTCCAGAAGTAAGGTATCAAGCGTTGCCCATTATGTCTTGGTCTAGGTCTTGGTTCAATAAGTCTCGTAGCATGCGTAGATCTAGTGAGGATTTATTCAATAATGAAAATGATAATGAAGAAATTGATACTCATCAAGAAAGTTTAAATGTTAGAGAAGTTCAAATAGCATAAATAGAACAAAGACTTCAAAATTGGTCAATCCCAAAGATAGATAAGAAAACCATCTATCAAATAGGACGCTTTGATTTCAAACATGATTATACAATCAAAACATGTGAACAATCTATATCAATAAGACAAAATTCAGATATTTTAAGATTATTCTCTAGGAAATCTATCTTAAATCACAGGAAAAAATACAATTTTTTGTATGTTGGATTAGTTCAAGTTGCTGTCAAGCCTTTGTTTAGACTTGGATTAGATGTTCCAATATGCATAACCTTAGAGACAAAAGACACTCAAGATTTTCTAGCTCGTTACTCTCAATAATTGAATCTAATTTAGAAAGTGGTACAATTTACTGTAACTGCTTTCCAATTTTCTCTTTAGATCTTTCAGATGACTCAATTATGAAATCGTTATGTTTTGATATACATGCAAAAATCTTGAAATGGATGTTAGATCTAAAGCTGTCTGTATTATCTATCATATTTATTACAAAGTCATGAGTACAAATATGAGCCCAAAAGCTCTTAGATCCTCTCCAAAAAAATGAAACTCTCTTAATTGAGATCAATCCTCTCCATTCGAATGTTGCTATTCCAAGAAGATTATCTTGGGATCAAGTAACTCAAATTTCTCTTTGGACGTTCGAAAACGAACAACCCCCAACAAGAAAAATCCAAAGAACAAAGTTAAATGAAATCACCAAGATGCCAGATGGAAGTGTGCAAGTACAAATTACTTCCTCTTCATCTTCATCTCGCTATTCTTTTAACTCCTCTAGGCAACTAGAAACATTCAAAAAATTTAAACAAGTTGAAAAGCAACCTTCTGAAAGATTCAAATGTGTTGATTTCTCTCCAAACATTCCAAAAACTCATTATTCTGAAGAAGATAAAGATTTAAACCAAAACTTCCCCGAATCTCCAACCCTTTCAGATATGAGGTCTCAAAGAAATCAATTGAATGTTATCTCCTCTTCCATAGATCGGAAAAGAGAATTCAAAAAAGATAAAGATCCAGTTGTCAAAACTTTCCGAAGAACCATCAAATGGTTACATTCAAAAGAAGAACTTAAGAATCTTTGGGAAGAATTTTATTCTTATCCTGAACATATTAGCTTTTTTGAATGGGCTTATATCAAAACTTTTAATGAAAAGCCAACCATTAACAACACTCACAATAAATCAAAAGTCTGGAAAACATCTTCCAAAAATACCTTTCAATCTGTTCATAAGAAATTTCTATTCAAAAGGGAGATGTCAAAGTTATTGTCTCTCCTCTTAAACAAATTTGTGATAAAGGGGAATATGATAACCCGATAATAAAAGACATCAAAAATATCCAGCAATAAAACAACTATACAAATATTCTCCTTTAGTCAGTTGCAACACAATTAAATCAAATTGACCATCCCTTTAAGACCGAGCAAAGTCCCAAAAAAAAGACAAGGGAAAAGAGAAAATCTTAAGCAAGAACACTCTTTTCAAACCAAGTAAAGAACATGTCAATTTCGGAACAAATTCTTCAGAAATCCTTAACAAAATTGCCAAACAACTCAAAAATAAAGAATCAACAAGTAAACTTAATGTCATTGATTCTATAGATGAAATTCAAGAACAATTAGAAGAATTAAAGATTAATAAACTCAAACAAGGAAATAATGGAACTCATAATATTCCACATTTTTATCCAAGACCAACATTTCTTGATATGCTCAGTGAGGAGCCAAGACACCCTCAATTTTTTTTTCCAAGAAATGAAGTCATATCATGGAATATTGAAAGTATGACTAAACAACAAATTCTTCAACTAGTTGGGAAAATGACAATGGCAACTAGCACCTAAATCGCTAGGGGAATGACTGATAATGTTGCCACCTCAAACATTATAGTTGGCTTCACATGCCGATTAAAGATTGGTGGAATAACTATTTTTCCCAAGAAGAACATGATAAAATCTTAAAAGCAGTCAAAAATGAAGGAGATAATCCTTTAGATCCAACTAAACATTACGATGTTTGTACTCTTATGTACTCAATAATCAAACATTTCGTTGGTGAACCGTCAGCCTTTTGCGAAAAATCATCAGAACTCCTCATGAATCTTGCCCAAAATACTCAATAATCAAACATTTCGTTGGTGAACCGTCAGCCTTTTGGGAAAAATCATCAGAACTCCTCATGAATCTTGCCCAAAATTACAGGATTTTAGATGGTACAAAGACATCTTCAAAAGGTCATGATGTGTGACGACTGCAATTCATCTTTCTGGAAAGAAAGGTTTATTGCAGGTCTTCCAAAACTCTTTACTGAAAGAGTTAGAGAAGGCATCAAAAGTGAATATTCAATGCTTCCATATCAAGAACTTACATACGGACAACTCATTGGATTCATCAATAAAGAAGGACTCTCTCTTTGCAATAATTTAAAACTCAAAGCAAAGCTTAAGTCCTACAAAAAAGAATAAAGGAAAGAACTTGGTTCTTTCTGAACAATATGGATATGAACGCATCCATCCATCTTCTAGAACTTTTAAAAACCACAAAAATATTACAAAACAAAAAAAAAATTAAAGAAAAATAACACCCCAGAATATTACAAAAAACAAAGAAGTACTAAAAGATTTCATAAATATAATAAATACAAAAGAAATATAGAAGAATTTAAGAAAGATAAGTCTTTTAAAGATCCTCCTCTCCGTGATCCTTCAAATACTATGTGTTGGAAATGTCAAAAGAAAGGACATTATGAAAACAAATATATGCAAACAAATATCCTTTAAAAAGAAAAATCAATAATCTTCAAATCGATGATGAATTAAAAACACAATTGTTGAATCTCATCAATTCTTCAAATTTGTTAGATTTTGAAGATAACATCTACAATATTCAAGAAGATTCTAACTATAGCGACGATTCTTCTTCATCTCAATCTTCTAGTTCCAAAAAGATTTGCAATTGCAAAGATAATTGCATTTGTGACTCAAATTCTATCAATGTTTTAACTTCAAAAGAGAAGTTAATCCAAGAAATTATTGATCAAGTTCATGATCCTCATGTTAAACAAAAATTCGCCAAACTCCTTACCCCTGACAAAGAAGAATAAAAACCTCCTCAAATAATTTATAACTTCAAAGATGTTTTTGAAAAATTCAAAAACCTAATAAACTTTCTTCTAGTCAAGATTTACGAGGAGAAGTTAGTCAAATGAAAAGGCAAATTTCTCAACTCGAAAAGCAATTAACCGAACTTAAAATTGAAGTTTCTATCATTAAAGCTTGCTCTTCTGGTAAAGGAAAAGCCAAGCTTCAATCTTCATCATCATCTAGTTCTTCTGAATCTTCTTCTGAAGTTGAAGGAACTAGTCAAATTCTTTTCAAATCCAAATCCCTTTAGATGAAGAAAATTCTATGAATGTCATTAGTCAAATTCGTTTACAAAAATGGTATAGTAATGCAACCATAATCATCAATAAAGAATTTAAAATCAAAACCAAGGTCTTACTTGATTCAAGTGCAGATCAAAACTGCATCAGAGAAGGGCTTGTCCCCACCAAATATTTTGAAAAAACAACGAAAAATCTTTATGGTGTAAGTGGTAAAAGTCTCAATATTAACTACAAACTTACAAAAGCACATGTTTGTAATCAAAACATCTGCTTCAAATGTAGTTTTTACCTTGTCAAAGATTTAGATCAAGAAGTGATTCTTGGTACTCAATTTCTTGTCCAATTATATCCAATAACTGTCACTGAAAAAGGATGAAAATCAAGATATCTCGATCAAGAGATATTCTTTGAATTCACTAATCCTCCTACCATTAGAGAGATCAATATTATAAAAGAACATTCAATCACCAAACTTATTAATAACATGAATCTCAAAAAACAACATATAAAATATTTAAAGGAAGATATCAAGTTTTCAAGAGTTACAGAACAATTAGAAACCAAAAATGTGAAAGACCGAATTGCAAGGATTGATAGGGCTATTAAACCGAAATATGTTCTACAATTCCTAATGCATTTTGGAATAGGAAAAAACACATTGTTACTCTTCCTTATATTGCCAATTTCAATGAAAAACAAATACCAACAAAAGCGAGACCCATTCAAATGAACCAAGATCTCTTAGAATACTGCACAAAAAAAATCAATGACCTCCTTAAAAAATGGTTAATTAGACCTAGTAAATCTCGATAGAGCTGTGTCGCCTTCTACGTCAATAATCAAGGAGAAATTGAGAGAGGTGCCCTTAGACTTGTTATCAATTATAAGCCTCTAAACCAAGTCCTTCAATGGATCAGATATCCCATGCCTTAGAAAAAAGACCTTCTCAATCGACTTCTCAATGCTGTTATCTTTTCAAAATTTGATCTCAAGTCAGGATTCTGACAAATTCAAATAGATGAAAAAGATAAGTACAAAACATCATTCAATGTTCCTTTTGGCCAATATGAATGGAATTTCATGCCATTTAAGCCTAAGAATGTTCCCTCTGAATTTCAAAAGATTATGAATGATATATCTTCAATCCTTATCAAAATTTCTCAATTGTTTACATCGATGATGTTTTTATTTATTCCGATAGTATAGAACAACATCTTAAACATTTACAAACATTTCATGAAATTATTAAAAAGAATGGTCTTGCTGTGTCTGAGAAGAAAATTGTCCTATGTCAAACTAGGATTAAGTTCTTAGGACATGAGATCTTTAGAGGAACAATAACTTCGATCAAACGTAGTCTCGAGTTTGCCTCTAAGTTCCCATATCAAATCCTTGACAAAACAATTCTTCAAATATTCTTAGGATGTGTCAACTATATATCTGACTTCATTCCAAATATTAGGCAGATTTGTAAACCACTCTATCAAAGACTACACAAAAACCCACCTGCATGGTCATACAAACATACACAAACAGTCAAATTCGTTAAACAAAGTGTCAAAACCCTTCCATGTCTCAATATCGTCAATCTAAAAGCTTTTCTTATTGTTGAATCTGATGCTTCCGACATTTGTTATGAAGGGATCCTAAAACAATCGATTGACCAAAAAAAAACAACTTGTTCGCTACTATTCGGGTATCTGGTTGGGACCCCAAAAGAATTATCAACCTTCAAAAAGGAATGCCTTTCAATTGTTTTATGCATTTCAAAATTTCAAGATGATTTGTTTAACAAAACATTTCTTGTTCAAACAGATTGCAAAGCATCAAAAGACGTTTTACAAAAGGATGTCAAAAATCTTATTTCAAAACAAATTTTTGCCAAATGGCAAGCAATTCTTTCATGTTTTGATTTTTCAATTGAGTTTATCAAAGGTGAGAATAATACATTGCTAGGTTTCTTAACACGAGAGTTCTTGCATGATAAAATGTCAAAGAAGATCAAGGGAAGAACCCCTGAGGAATATTTCCTCAAATGTTCAAGTTCTCAATCAACTCAAGCATTGTCATCGCAAAAATCAAAAGGTGTTTCGGTTTCCTCAAATCCCTTAACGGTTTTTGGAACCTTACCCTCACAAAAACAAATCCCTTCCAATTATAAAAATGCACTCAAGTCAAATACCAATCCATGTTCAGGAAAACTCCCTGAGATTAACACTTAAAAATTTCAATATCTTATCAAGGGAACTGCCATTTCCGGTTGCCGAACTCGAATCTGAGTGGGCAAAACATCCTTCTCTTGATGAATGTGTTTTAAGAATTTTTCCTTCTTTTCTCAAAGACGATGATCCGTTCAATTTTCTAAATCAAAAATATCAAGTATTGAATGAATTCTTTTTCCTTCTCCAAACAATTCTTCAGTAAAGACTGTGTACGAAGCGATCCTCAAAGTCATGAAGTCAGCAATTATTTCCCATACTCCAAACAAACCAAACGCACATTGGATTGATTTTACCAAAATCAAAATTCTTCAAGTTCTTACCCTTTCGGATTGGAATAAAAAATCCTTGGGAAACTAAAACATTTTCTCTCAAAAATGGTAAAAAATCTTCGTTTTCTTATCACTATTACGTCAAAGCCTGGTATAATGTTTTATACTTCAAGCCATCGAGTCATTCTTGGTTCATCCTTTTTGATCAAAATTGTCCAAATATTATTCCAAAATGGTTTCAAACATGGTAGATTTATTTTGGTGCTACTGAAGAAATTCTCCCTAGTCGAGTTCTAGAGGGATTTCAACTCTTTCGAACCAAATGAATCAATTTCACCCCGCAAGAAGATCTTCTGTTTCAATTTTGTAGAACTTTTAAAGTCGCATGGATCTTTTGCTGGGACTTCCAAATTCTCTCAAATTCTAACGATGCATTTTCATTCAAACATATCATTCGGAGATGCAAAGCTAAATGGTGGGAGAAGTTCAATGAATCAAACGCCTGTTCAAAGGCAATTCAATCATGGATCAATTAGTAGGGCAAAACCAAAGCTGGAGCAAGTTCATCTCAAAATGACTTCCTTTTTGAGAAGTCCAAAATCAAGGCACAATTAGCAAAATGTTCAAATCCAGAAGAATTCGCAATCTTGGCACACAAAGCTGCATCAATGGCGAAGGTCGAATCAAGCAAATGACCTGTTGCTGCTTTCGAAGTAGGGTCAGACCCATATTTTGAGCAAGAGAATGATGATGATTGTTACGGAGCAGACTTATTTGAAGAACAATTTTTACCCCTTTATCATTAATTTTCTTTCCAACAAAGAAAAACTATAGGTATGATTACCTTTCAAAAAGAAAACAGTGCTTCCCACAATTATTGGTCAAAAGTGACAAACAACTTTTTAAGAAGCAAATTGTAAAAAGCAAACAATTTCAACAGCTATCCGACAGCTTTTCAAAAGCAAACAGTGAAGACATGTGAATTCAATTATCAAGAATTCTTTTTCAGATTCTTCAATCAGGATCCAAGGTCCTCAATTGTCTATAAGAAGAAGAGTCATTCTCCGTTTAGACAGAGTGTAATTTTACAATTACTTTCATATTACGAAAATTTGTAAGTATGAAATGTATCTTTCAATTTTGCATTTTCAATTGTACTTTCAATAGTTCAAGATGTCGATCAATATCAGTTATTTTGTCAATTGTTCAATAGAAGGATATTTTCAATATATTTCGCAAGTTTTTGATAAGCATCAATTATTTTCAATTATTTTTGATTTATTTCATCCTGATTTACAAAATCAATTTCCTTCTTTAAATGAATGGCATCTTAAGAAGCTTATCTTGCATCAGCAATTAGATCAAATTTATCTCCAAAAACATCCATTATTTTCATTTTGTTACCAATCCACCACTCAAACTTGTTCATTATCATAGAAACCAATCTTTCAAGAGACTTTATATATATATATATATATATATATAGATTAAATGAAAAATAGTAATATGGAAAGAAATTATTTTACCTATACTACATCTAAAATGTCCTTAAAATGGAGAAATATTTTTAGACTATTCTATCCTTACAAAAATTTAAATTCCATATTTATCCTTATTGTTCATTAATGTACAATTATCTTATAATATTTTATTTATTGTATTACATTTTAAGTTTACTTAATTAAATTAATATTGTATTCATTCATGAACGTCTCTTGCCCTCTCAAAACCACCTTCAATGATCCTACATTAATTTTTTTAACAATTTATTAAATATACAATTAAAATTGTGGTTTATTCATTTTTATTGCTAATTTTAAGGAGGTTTTTTTTCTTATTAAATGAGAACGTAATAGTTATACTACATTTAAAATGTCCTAAAAGGAAGAAATATTTTAACGTAATAGTTATATTATATTTTATTATATTATATTACATCTAAAAGGCTATAAAAGGATTAAACATTTTTACACTATTCTATCGTGGGTAATTATATTCACACTACACTATTTGTTAACCACACCACATTTTAATTGCAATAAAAGTCTTCAACTATTGTTTATTTTTGCATTTGTGTCCTTAATATTTTTATCACATTCTTATCATCAACCTATTAATTTACATGTCTTATCTTTGTTTTTAATGATGATTTCTGTCCAAAAAGTTAATCATAATATCGTAAAAAGATTTGTCCACCTCTCGTATTTTCAAATAAGGAAAATAAATAACAAATACAAAAGTTTGAAAAATAGTTTTTCCTCATTTCAATGCACATTAGCTGAATATTTAGAAAAAAATTTCATTAGAGATGTACGAGATGTAAAAATTAATTAAAATTAATGATAAAAATGCGATGAAAAAAGTTAGAGTCATAAGTGTCAAAATGTCAAAGGTTGAAAGACTTTTATTGCAATTAAAATGTGGTGCAGATAACAAAAACAGTGGTGTTAATATAATTACCCTTCTATCCTTACAAAAATTTTAAAATTCTATATTCACCCTTATTGTTCATTAATGTACAATTATCTTATAATATTTTATTTATTATATTCCATTTTAAATTTAGCTAATTAAATTAATATTGTATTCATTCACGAAATGTCTCTTGCCCTCCCAAAACCACCTTCAATAATTCTACATTAAATTTTTAACAATTTATTAAATATTCAATTAAAATTTTTAAACTAAAATTGTGGTTTATTCCTTTTTATTGCTAATTTATGGATTTTTTTAAAACTAAATGAGAAGGTAATAGTTATTTTAAGAGAGATTTGGGACTATGGTTGAAATATTTATAATGTTTGACAATTCGGTATTTTTATTTATACTACATCTAAAAGGTCATAAAATGGAGAAATATTTTTTTGACTATTCTATTCTTACAAAAAATTTAAAATTCCATTTTCACTCTTAGTGTTTAATAACGTACAATTATCTTATAATATTTTATTCCCATATTAAATTTTAAAATTCAAAAACCTTTCATTTCCCATTATTATTGAACAAAATAAGTAGTTGTTTAGGGCCTTTGGACAACTTATCTTCAGTTTTTTTTATTGCGGAATATGATGAGTCATATAATGATTATGTAATTCTTAAATATGTATTTAGAATCATAAAAATGGGATTTATGAATTGGAAAGTTAAAACACCTTTCATTTGTCAATATTGACATCAAAATTTATAATTCTCTCTCTAGAAAACGGGGAAATAATTTTAGACTATTTTACCCTCCCATATTAAATTAAAAAGTTCAAAAAATTTCCTCTCTCATCATTATTGAATAAAATAAGGGGTTGTTTGGAATCTTTGGGCAACTTATCTTCAGTTTTTTAATTGCAAAATACAAATAGTCATATTATGATTATGTAATTCTAAAATATGTATTTAAGGTCATAAAAATGAGATTTATGAATTGGAGAGTTAAAAGACATTTCATTTGTCAACATTGACATCAAAATTTATCATTTTTTTAATCTAGAAAAGCCTTGTGATAGTTGATTCTTTCTCCTCTTTACTTTGGCATCAACTTTTTAGATTTTATATGTAAATTTTCAAGTTGTCTATATCTATATCTATACTATTTCTAAAAGGCCATAAAAGGGAGAAACAATTTTGGACGATTTTCCCCTCTCATATTACATCTTTGAACTATTTTACCCTCCCATATTAAAAAAAAAAATCAAAAACCTTTTATCTCCCATCATTATTGAAGAAAAACAAGGGATTGTTTGGGGCCTTTAAGCAACTTATCTTCAATTTATTTTAACTGCGGAATACAAATGGTGATGATTATGTAATTCTTAAATATGTATTTAGGATAATAAAAATGAGATTTATGAATTAGAGAATTAAAAGACATTTCATTTGTCAATATTGACATCACAATTTATCATTTTTTTTTTCTCTAGAAAAGCCTTGTGATGGTTGACTCATTCTCTTCTTTACTTTGTCATCAACTTTTTAGATTTTATATGTAAATTTTACAAGTTAGAATTAGAAAGTCTTCGTTTGGCAATAAATTCACGTAAAACACCCAGTAAAACATGAGAAATATTAACTCCATTATGAGGATAGTCAATTGTTCTAAACGTTGTTACTTTCTTATGCATGATACAATGTTTATCAATATAGTGTGCAGTTGCAGCTATATATCATTTGTGGTTATTACCGAACCATAAGTCCGAAGTAAAAAATAAAACACCAGTATAATTGTTAATATCACGTATAATAACTTCTTCTTTTTATTAAATAAAACAATAGTGTCTTTCTGAAGAATATTTCTAGCAAAAGATATGTACCTTGGTTTGAGATATTTTTGTATGAAATTCGTGAAATGAGGATTTTCCAACCAAGCTCAGTAAAAATTTTGCACTTGCCACCAATTGTGGCATTACTTCTCGGCTCATGCTCCCTTGTGAATATATCCAATTATTAAGATCGGGAGTACTAGTAGAACCTGCTGCGGGAGATTCAAACTGGAGTTGTGCTTGATTTGATTCTAACCCTCCGTGTTTGAACACACACTTTTTGAAATGTTTGTTTAGATGGGTCGTGTCTATTCCCTTTTATCACGCTAACTTTTCTTTACAGTGTTTATACTATGCTTTGTACTTAGGGACTCCATCTATTAGTTTACGAGTGGGCACTAACTCAAAATGCTACTAGCACCTAGCATTTTGTTTTTTGACTTTTCATTTAGTGCTAAAACCAGTGGTTGTATTTGTATGTGTTGACATTTTCTTGAATGTCATCCAAATCAATTGGATCGGTGCTACCATAATCATCAACAATATCACAAGGAGTTGGAATGTCATTAAGACCACTGAAATCATCATTATTTCGATTGGAAGCTATTTTGAATAAATTATAAAGAGAAGAGTAGAAGAGGTAGTAGAAAATTAAAAATGTAGTAAAAAATTAGAAAATTAGACATATAGACTAGTATTGAGATAATAAGATTTGATTTTGAGATAAATAATTATAAACTAATATTGAGATAATAAGATTTAAGAATTGCTATTGAATTTGAGTATATTGGGAGATTGATGTGTGAAAAAAATGAATTTAGAGGAGGGTATTTATAGCATAAAAAACAAAAATTGAAAACAAAAACAAAAATATTGCAGCATCAAACAATCACTAAATTGCAACCATTTGATGCTTAACGGTCACTTTTTTGTGACCGTTGGATGAATTCCAATAGTCACAAAAAAGTGACCATCAAGGCTCGTGGGCATTGCCTATGAACTTTTTCACGAGCTGACTCGTTGGGCCGGCCTACGAGCTGTCTCGTATTTTTGTCGAGCCCAAAAGGCTCAGTCCAAGCTCGGGCTCGTCCCGCATGGGGCCGAGCGTATATGGGCCGAACAGGAGAGCCCACGAGCTGCTTGACCCATTTGCCACCTCTAAGTGGGATACAACATTAGAGCTTGTTTGGTGGAGCTTAAAAATCTGCTAAAAAGTTAAAGTGAAAAGTCAATAATTAATTTTAACCACACATTTTATAAAACAATGAAAGGAATGACAAAAAAATCCGTCCCAGACCTGCCCCTCATTGCCCCGCTCCTAATTATATAACGAAAAATCCTCACCCCAATTACTAAACCGGGCAGGGGCGGGCGCCTACCAAAAATCCCCGACGGAGTGGGGATGGTAACCCATGGCGACCCAAGCCCCGCCCCGTCCCGTTGCCATCTCTAACTTATGACTTTTATTAACTTTTCAATTACATATTTTATTAACTTTTTATCAAAATTTGTTAAAAAGCTCAACAAAACAAAGCGCTTAAGAACAATTTCATGTGTACAAGTTCCAACCAATAATTGAAGAATACGTGTTGAGGCTTTGACTAAGCTTGCAACAAAAGGTTGAACAGTTGGAGTCCAAATTTTCCGTCCTCGTAAAGTAGTTTTTTTTAACTAGTACTTACTAAAATTTGAACATGTGAATACAATTTTTGAAATTTGAACTCGATTGACAGTAATAGAAAGAGGAAGCGACAATCAAGAATTTGTTTCCTCGTTTCTTTCCCTTGCTGATATATGAACAAAGTTATTCCATTGAAAGTTCTAAAATCTAGAACAATTAAATTAAATTCATTTTTAATTGTAAATTAAAAGCAGTGGATAGAACGACATACAGAACTAACGAGTGACAATGATAACAGTTCTGACTCACACATGCAAGTCCTAATAGTGTTCATCACAGCAGTTTCTTGTGCAGAAATTAAAGAATTAAAACAAATACGAACACATGATGTAACATGGTAAACTCCGAAGAGAAACATCTAAGGGCCCCCATGCCATGGGTAAAAACAATCTACGAAAAATCTTGACTAAAAATACAATACCATCTGATTTTTGTAATTTTGCAATATTAACAAATTAACAATCAAAAGAACTTCGATCAACTTCCCTTTGATACTTTTTCATTTGACGTGCCGATGGAATAGAATCAAACTCACCGATCTTGACTTTATCACCGCTTTCCTATTCTACTTGGTCGTAACCACCACTTGGATTAAGAAACCCCGTTCTTAAATTCACGCCAAGTAGATTAATTAAAATATGAAATCATTCCTTGAGCACCAATTGTTTTTCTTTATTCTTCAATGTCTTGAAGAACTTGTTTGCTTTGAAATAATAATGAGTGAATCTTTATGTCGTGTTCATTCACCATGAATTCGACTGAGAGAGAGCTTGGAGAACAAGAACAATAATTGTAATTTCAAAGCTTAATTTTTATTGATTTTTACTCTTTACTTATATGTAAAGTAATAATCAAATTAAGAATTATTTCTTACCTAAAAATTTGTAATAAGAGTGGTAAAAATATAAGAAAAGATACACAAAGATTTCTAAGATTTGTAGATTGAAAGTATTTAGAAAAGTCAAGATTATCCCTAAATATTTTCTTCATAAACAAATCTAAGAAAATTAAGAGAATGTATACATGGGCTGTTTCTATTAGGAAAATTGCATATTTATTCTCAAACCTTTCAAAAACGTTGAGGATATACCATTAACCTTTAAAAATAGCACTGGACATTCCAATGTTTGAAGAAATAGCTGTGGTAGGTCCTTTATGCCAAAATTGCCATCTCTTTAAATAAACAAAAAAAAAAAAAAAAGAAAAAAAAAGAAGAAAAATAGAAAAATAATCAAATGTACCCCTCAAAAATAAAAATTAACAAAGTGGCCATCTTCTTCTACTCAATCCTCCACCCAAATCAGGAGCCTACTCTAGACAAGTTCTCCTAGGTTAAATTGCAGAGCATTGTACATACACAACAAGCATATGTCTGAATTTTTTCACTCAATGATGTTAATCTAGATGGAAAGAAACTCATCCAAGAAGAGTAGAAAAAATGAAAAATATACTAGAGTGAATCTATTCAAGCTCACAGCAGATTTAATTTAACTCAAGGAAACATAAATCAAAGATGATGTACGCGATAATGTGTGAAGCCAACAGCACTCAACGTGGTGGGGGAGGGAAAGACTCTGAAGAATGAAATTTGTTTTGTCTGACAAGAAATCTACATAATCGTAAAAAAAAAAATGTTCATCAAGAAACCACTGACTTTTGAACTAGAGCTCAAGCAAGTGCCCTAATAGGGCAGTATATGCACCCTTTGACCGCCTAGAGCAAACCCGCCTAGTGTTTGCAGATCAAGAAAATTGAAGAGGTTGAGAGTAAGAACTTGTCTCAACTTCCATAACAAATTGTCATGTAACCCATTAATAAAAGAAACAACAGACTTCATATATATACTACATCTAAAAGTCCCTTAAAGGAAGAAATATTTTTGGACTATTCTACCCTTACAATTTTTTCAAAATTTCATATTCACCATTAGTATTCATTAATGTATAATTATTTTTTAATATTTTATTTATTACTCTTTTATTGTTCATCATTATTGTACATTAAATTTTTAACAATTTACTAAATATACAATTAAAATTTTTAAATATTTAATCTATTAAATTAAATTTTTTTTGCCTTACTTGGATGAAAGAAATGAGAAATGAGTTTCAAAAAAAAAAATGAATGAGAAAAATTATAACTTTGTTTATTACCGCATTAAAATTCAAATCATAGTTGCCAAAACTGAATGGAGATAAAAAGATTATTTTTAATATATTAGATTACAGTGATTACGAGCATGTTTAGTTTAGTTTTTTTTTTTTAATTTTTTTTTCTCAAATTCATTTTCAACCACATATTTTGTGGGACCTAAAACTTTTATCAACTTTTCAACCACACATTTTACCAATTTTTTTCAAAATCGTTAAACCTCATCAAACATATACTATATTTTAGAACTAACATGTGAAAGTTTTTTATATTTAATTTAATTTTATTTTATTTTATTAATATATATAGAATGTTCTTTTCATCTTACTTCTGTTTGTCAATAATATTCTTCAACATAGATAAACATTGACGCTTCTTTAATTTTTGTTTCTTATTCACATTTATGACGTTTCATTTACGTCGTCAAATCAAACCGTCTAATAAAAAGAGAACATACACAAAGAACATACACAAATGCAGCCCTGAAAATCATTAATTCCATATAATTTGATATCAAGAATCGTCAATCATCAAAGTTTAAATCACCAAAAAAGGTCTTCACTGGTTCAAGTTATTGTTGGTATTATCACCATATAAAACTTATCTATTATTATAATTGAACACGAATACAATTATCTTTTATTATTTATTTATTACACTTTTATTATTTATTATTATCGTAGATTAAATTTTAACAAATTAATAAATGTACAATTATACTTTGTAAACGTGTAACATATTAAATTAAATATAAAGATGAAAAGATGATCACAATTTTTTTTTCATTACATAAATGAAAGAAATGAGAAATGGATTTTAAAAAATTGAATGAAAAATTATAACTTTTTTTTATTACCGCATTAAAATTCAAATCATGGTTGTCAAAAATGAAATAGAGATGAAAAGATTGTTTTTAATACATTGGATTACATTGATTATAATTCACAACTAACATTTGAAACTTTTTTTATTTTTAATTTAATTAATAATTATATAGAGAGAGAAAAAGAGACGAAACGTTAACAATTCTCTAATTTTTGTTTCTTACTAACATTTATGTTGTTTTCATTTACATCGTCAAATTATGCGTGCTTAATAAAATAAAAAAAATACACAAAGAATATTGTTTACAAGGAATCATTACAACAAATGTACAATATTATATAGTCAATCATTACCACTATTATATAGTCAATTATGGTTCAAGTTACTATTCGTATTGCCTCTAGCTATATAAAACTCATATTTGATTACAATTGTACTTCTATATATATAAATAAAATATCAGCATCGAACAATACAATACAACATGTTATCAACAATCATATTTTTTTTTTATCTTTATTGCAATTGCTACTTTAACAATTTAATTATTAACAATTAAAAAATAAAAAATTTGAAAATATTAAAAATATTAAAAATTGACAATATAATTACAAAAGCATATCTAACTAGTACCAACAAATACATGTTAGAGAAAAAATGATTCCAAGTTGTCAATACCTTTTGATGAACCGGTTGTTGAAAATTTTCACAAAGCAACCTGATTGACTAGGAACTCGAGAGGACGGAGGCAAGCAATGCACGTGTTCTCCTCATTAATATGAAACATGAATTATGACCAATTGCAATTAATTTAAGGTTTTGAGATAGTAGATTTTGGGTTTTGGGGGTGGTGGTAGATTTTGAATTTTGAGATTTGATAAAAAAAATAAAATAAAAAAAAAAGATGATCTATTTGTTACTTTTTATTTTTTTGGAGTATTTAATTATTTTTCAATCATTTTTCTTCAAGACACTCCTCTAGCAATGTCTTCTTCACCCATAATTTTACTTTAGAAAAATGATGGAAACTACATTACATCATAACAAACATGCACTCTGAATTCATTTTGATAATGATCAAATCTAACTAATCGCCTAGCTCGATCATTGGAGTTGATTCGATTGCCATTCCCTCTCTAATAATTATAATATGAATGAAGTCATCAAATTGTAATGAGTCTTAAGTGAACTTACAAATCGAGAATTAAATATTTGTTATTTTTTACAAAATTATTATAAAGTTAATAAAAAGTTTGATAAACTTCAACTTCTATGACATATCCATTAATTTCTAATTTTTTGTAAAATTATGGGATAATTATTGATGATTACTTAGTGTTATCAAGATACTTAGACAAGTCTTACTTGTATATAAATCAGTTTGTAACTCTCTTTAGAACCCTATAAATATGAGTCCATAGTTATAATAAAATTCCATAATTCACTTTGCTTATCGATGCTCTCTTCTTCTTTAAATTTGATAACAAGTTATGAACACGATCTCTCTTCTTATCAGAATTGAAAACCAAATTCATATCCATTCAGTAGCAGGTACTATTATTCATGTTATATGTATGGTGGTTGAATATTTTTTTTATGTCCCAAATCTAAACAGCAACCGAGGCACTATTTATGTTATCATCAATCATAATATTATTTAATAGTTAGAATAAAAGCAATGATTATGTTGTAGACATGTCAGAATTTTACCTAATTATATACGATCATAAGACGTTGATGGTGTATACTTATTCTGATGATTCATCACAACAAGAGTGTCAATCTTAACCAATTCTAATAATCTACTATTGTATATTCAATACTTTCAAAATTCATATTTTCCATTTTGCTTTAATTTCCATAATTTTGGATTCTTTTCCTTTTCTTTTATAGAAACTATTGCATAGATTTTAAATTGATATATTTCGTATTGAAGAATCACAATATTACATATATCAATATCGTATTTTTACTCTAGAACAAACACAACTTTATATTATATTAATATTTCAGTAGAATATTAATTGTTTGAGAAAAGCCTAATTTTATAAGATCTAATATTCTATATAAATATTATAATATTGTTTAGAATAATGATTCGTTGTTGTCCCTGAAGAAACACAACATTATAAAATTCTGACAAAATATTAGTTGCTCCCGAAAAATATGACATTACAATTTAAAAATTCTAGAAGAATGTTAAACTATTGCTCCTCAATTAGAGTATTCTAAATATATCAAAGTTTTCAAAAAATATTTTATTGTACTCTCGAAGTAGAACATGTCTCAAAGAATATCATATCACATAATTAAATTGTGATATGTATGAATAATTTATAACTAATACTTGTCCCCGAAGGAAAGCATACAAACCATGTCATATTAACATAGATTAATGTGACTCATTGATCGATTATATATAAATATACAATGTCAATTAGAAAATTAATTATATTTTCTTTTTCATTGTGTAGTTATTTAAATGACGAATATCAGAAAATTTGAGTTTGTTGCACTTATCTAGCAAAAACTACTTGTCGTGGACCATAGATGCTGATATTCATATTATCTCAAAGGGTCTGGGAAAGGCAACAAGAGAAAGAAATGTAGCAACCCTGCAGGATGTTGTAAAAGCACTCATTTTCCTTCGTCACCATCTCCACGATTGATGGAAAATTGAGTACCTCACAGTAAAAGATCCACATGTTCTTTGGAAAATTTTGACTAAAAGATTTAATCACTAGAGGACTATATGCACCTTCGCTTGTAAGACTTTAAAACTATTAGTGAGTACAATTCTGAACTATTCAGAAATTTCAAAATTAACTCGTGTGGAGAAAAAAATCATTGATGAAGATATGCTAGAAAAAACTTTTTCCATTTTCCATGCTTCAAATATGATCTTGAAACAGCAACAATATCGTGAGCGTGCTTTTAAAAAATACTTAGAACTCATATCTTTCCTACTTGTTCCTAAACAAAACAATGAATTGTTGATGAAAATCATGGGCGTTTAACTGGTTCCATAATATTGCCTGAAGCAAATGCAATATCAAGCCATGACGCGGACGTGGATGTGGACATGGACATAGACGCGGATCTGGACGAAATAATGGGTATCATCAACCACAATGTAACAGCTTTAAAAAGTACAAAACAAATGAAAACCACTCGTCCAAAAAAGAGCACAAAGAAAATTAATTTAGATGTAGAATGAAAGGGCATTGGTCACGTACATGTCGTAGGGTAAAACATCTTGTGGACCTCTATCAAAGATCAATCAAGGGAAAAGAAAAAATAGAGACAAATTTTGTTGATTTTGATGGTCTAATTGATGTGACCCATTTAGATGTCTCTGATTTTTTTGCTGATCGAAGTGGTAATATCGATCATTTTATTGAGAGAGGTGCGTGGAAAATATAGACTAGTTTACTTTCGATGTCAAGTATTTACTTTGATTCAAAATTTTAGTTTGAAATATATTTTTATTTTTCTTTAAAGTCTGAGACTTTAATTAGCATTGTTAAACTAGTTCTTAGTTGATTGAAATATTGCTTTATGTTTAACTTATTTTAGTTATAAACTTATTTTTAAATATCTATTTCGTTATGGTTATAGTTTCATGATGAATTATCAAGATATCTGTTCAAATGATAGTGCAACTACTTATACAATTCTTTAAGACAAAAAGTATTTTTTGGACTTAACATTAGCAATAATGCTAATACGATATCAAGTGCATCAAATGTCTTTGAAGGATCCGAAAGAGCTAGTATTATCTTACAAAATTACATATAAACGATGCACTTTATTCTGAAAAATCTAGAAGAAATTTGCTCAGTTTTAAAGATATATGCTGCAATGGATACCACATTGAGACGATGTAAGAAAATAATAATGAATATATTTACATAACTTCTATTGTATCTGGCCATAAGCAGACAAAAGGAAAACTTATGGCACGAACCCCAAGTTCATTGAACCAAAGACTTTATACTTTGGCATGATCGACTTGGACACCCAAGAGCAATAATGATGCACCGAATAATTAACAACTCACATGGATGTCATGTAAAGAACCAGAAGATTTTTTTAGCTAATGATTATCCATGTAGTGCTTGTTTACAAGGCAATTTAGTCATTAGACCTTCTACTACGAAGGTTCATGTTGAATCTCCAACTTTCTTGGAAAGAATTTGTGGAAATATATGTAGACCAATACACCCATCATGTGGACCATTTATTTTATGGTATTAATTGATTATTCTACTAGTTGGTCATATGTCTGCTAATTTTTTTACTATAAATGTATTTTTTAATAGACTACTTATTCAAATCATAAAACTACGAGCTCAATTCTCTAATTACTCAATAAAGATAATCCGTCTTAATAATGTTGGTGAATTTAGATCATAAGCATTCGATAATTATTATATGTTAATCGGGATTGTCATTGAACATTCGGTTTCCATTGTCCATACACAAAATAGTTCAACAGAGTCATTTATCAAACGTCTTCAATTGATTGCTATGTCATTACTTATGAAAATAAAACTCTCAACTTTTGTTTGGGTTCATGTTTTTTATGCTACAGCATTGGTTTGTATAATACCAACTGATTAAGATGAATACTCACATTTACAGCTTACATTTGGTCACGAACCTAATATTTCTCATCTACGAGTTTTTGATTGTGCTGTCCAAGTCCCAACCAAAATGGGTCCCCAACAAAGACTTAGACTTTATGTTGGTTTTGATTCACCATCCATTATTAAGTACCTTGAACATTTAACGTGTAATTTATTTACTGCACGTTTTGAAGATTGTCATTTTGATGAAATGACTTTCCCAACTTTGGGAGGGCAAAACTACATCTTGAAAAACAATGTAAAATTTATTGAATGAAATAAATCTATCTCATTTTGATCTCCCTAGTAATCAATATGAGCAAGATGTTGAAAAAATCATTCACTTGCAAACTAATTACACGATATATTTGTTGATAAAAAGAAAGTGACAAAATCATATGTACCAACAGAAAATACTCATGCAAAAATCGACTAGAGTAAATGAATCTCAAATACGTCAGAAGAGTGGTAGACCAGTTGGTGTCAAAGACTCTGTACCTCGAAAAAAAAAAGTTACAAGAGAAAAACCAACTAAAATTTTTTAATGAAATAATGGTAGAAAATACTGATCAATCAAATATTGTGATTCATGTAGGAAAATCTACTAGAGTAAATGAATCTCAAATACGTTAGAAGAGTGGTCGACCAGTTGGTGCCAAAGACTCTGTACCTCGAAAAAAAAAAGTTACAAGAGAAAAACCAACTAAAAATTTTTAATGAAATAATGGTAGAAAATACTGATCAATCAAATATTGTGATTCATGTAGAACTACAAGTGTTCCAAAATAATGAGATTTTAATAAATTATATGGAAATGAAATAATATTGTCGTGGACAATATCTTCGTCTTTAATGTGGCACTTAATATCATGAAAAAATGAGAATCCTGAACCACAATCAATTAAAGATTGTCAAAATATAAATAATTGGCCAAAATGGAAACATGTCATACGGTGGAGTTGAATTCTTTAGAAAAACACAAAGTATTTGGACCTATAGTTCGAACTCCTGAAAATATAATTTATGTAAGATACAAATGGGTCTTTGTAAGAAAGAAGAATGAAAACAATAAAATTATAAGATACAAAACCCGACTCGTAGTCCAAGGTTCTCCACAAAGACTTGAGATTGACAATGAGGACACATATTTTCCCGTAATGGGCACGATCATATTTAGAATTTTAATGAGTTTGACTGCATCACAAAAGCTTAATATGCACCTTATGGATGTAGTAACTGCATAATAGTGACATATACATGAAAACCTCTTAAAGATTTAAAGTACTAGAAGCAAATGATTCATTCCGCGTAATTATGTTCTTAATTAAATTGCAAAGATCATTATATGGATCAAAACAATTTGGACGAATGTTGTATAATTTCCTTAGCAAATATTTGTTGTAAGAATGTTATAAAAACGACGATGTATGCCCATGTGTTTTCATAAAGAAAACAGATATTGGATTTGCAAATGTGGCTATTCACGTTGATCATTTAAATCTTATAAGAACTCATGAAGATCTCAACAAAACTACATATTATTTGAAAAATGAATTTGAGATGAAAGATTTGGAAAAAACAAATTTCTGTCTTGGATTGCAAATTGAACATTTTTCAGATGAATTATTTGTTCACCAATCTTCTTATATACAAAAAAAAAAGTTTTAAAATGGTTTTATATGAATAAAGCATCGTCTATGGTCCTTCGATCACTAGATGTGAAAAATGATCCATTTCACCCACTTGAAGATGGAGAAAAAATTCTTGGATTTGAAATACCATATTTAAGTGCAACTGGAAGATTGACATATCTTGTATGCATTCGATCGGATATAGCTTTTTTTGTAAATTTCATGCAAGATATAGCTTTGCACCCACTTAAAGACATTGGAATAGTGTCAAGCATATTCTTCGTTACCTAAATGTAATATTGACGTGGGATTATTTTATTCACAAAAATTAAGATCTTCTTTAGTGGGATATGCAGATACAGGTTATCTTTCCAATCCACACAAAGCTAAATCACAAACTGAATATGTGTTTACACGTGGAGGAACAACTATATCATGGAGATCTGTAAAGTAAATATTGACAGCAACATCTTCAAATCATTCTGAAATTATTGCAATCCATGAAACAAGTCAAGAATGTGCATGATTGAGGAACATGACCCATCACATCCAAGCATCACGCCGATTTAGTCAAACAATATTGTATGAAAATAATGCAGTTTGCATTGCACAACTTAAAAGAGGCTATATTAAAGGGAACATGACAAATCATATTTCTCCAAAATTCATCTATACACATGAGCTTCAAAAAATGGTGACATCCATGTTCAACAAATTTGCTCAAGTGACAATTTAACCGACTTATTCACAAAAGCATTGTCGATATCCACATTCAAAAAATTGGTGTATGAGATTGGAATGCGTCAACTCTAAGATTTTCAGTAATAACATCAAAGGGAGTAGTTGTGCCCTTTTTTCTTAGTCCAAGTTTTGTTTTACTGGATTTTCCTGGCAAAGTTTTAATGAGGCAACATTTTTTTAATACTATAAAATTTTAACAATTAATTGTACTCTTTTTTTCTTTCGTTTGATATTTTGTCCTTCAGAGTTTTTGTGAGACAATTTTTCTTTAACAAAATAGTTATTGTAGAAATAGTTATCGAAGGGAAAGTGTTGTAAAATTATGAGATAATTATTGATGACTACTTAGACTTATCACGATACTTAAATAAGCTTCATTTACTTGTATTTAAAACAGTTTGTAATTTTCCTTAGAACCCTATATTATGGGTTTATACTTATAATAAAATTTAGAATTCACTTTGCTTGTTGATTCTTTCTTTTTCTTTTATTTTATAACACAATTTAATTTTTTGTTTTCCCCAAGAAATGTTTAAAACTGTGGGCAAAACGGCGGGTGGTTCCACAGCTTGCTATGAATGTATACGGCGGTGCTACTGTTGTTCTATTTAGTGATGGGCCCAACATTTGGTGGGATGGGGAAAAACCCAAAACCACATATGGACACAACGCAAGCACTAGCCATAAATACTCAAAATCAACAACCAAAAGTTGGAATTCTGCCAAAGCACAATCTGCTACCACATAGGCACATACGTCATGCCATACACACCACTTTTCCCAATTAGTTTAGGAAATTTCCGTGATTAGTTTATGACACGGAGTATCACTTGCACTTGGAGATAAATATATTATAATATTTTGGGTGAATTCTCCGGTTTGATTGTGGCAGGTTGAAGAGAGCTCTAATACGTCTTGGAAGTCCGAACCCACTTATGTGGCAAAATACGGGGATGACTTGTGGCTAGGGGTGAAAGGCCAACCAAGATCGGATATAGCTGGTTTTCCGCGAAATCTATTTCAGTAGAGCGTATGATGTCGATGGCCCGAGGTAGAGCACTCAACGGGCTAGGGTGGCCCCATTTCACCTTACCAATTCCAGGAAAATTCCGAATACAGGCCTAGATCATTTGTACAGACAAATTTTCTGGGTGCTAAGATCTAAAGTCGAGAGGGAAACAGTGTTAAAAGTCTGACTTTGCATTTTCTACTAGCTATAGTTTTTGAGAAATATAATTGCATCTTTCTACATCAATTGATATAAAAGTTGGAGGTCTTGTGTGCATAGCATCACTTGAAATTGGAGTGTTGGCCCCAAATGAATAATACTTGAAGTGGATTTTCAGGTCCAATTCTTAAGTCATAAAGAGTTTAATTGCACCTCTTACTATATATTACTTATGAAAAACGTACGTAGTTGTATCTCCCTATGCAAGTAATATATGTGTACGTTGTTTATGCAAGAACCAAACTTGTATTACCAAGAAGCGATCAAATGAACTTAATTACATCTATATAATTGAAAAAAAAACATAAATAAATAAAAATATTTATTTGACAACATTCAAAATGTTTAACTATTACAATATGTTCTTAATACGTTTGGACACAGTTTCACCATAATATGTAATATTATTGTATGGAATTTTCATAGAATAAAGTTCCCCATACGAAAAGGTTAGAAATGAAAATTGAAATTCACCATAAAATGCTAGCTTTTTTGGGTCGATTACTTGATAGTATTAGCATTTTTGATCCATAATAACAAAGAAAACATAATATTAAAAATGCCTATAAATTGAGACCTTCCAAAACCCTACTAACTAAAATGATAAGAAAAACAAATTCTTGTAATTATTTCTCACACGAATTAATTTTAAGAGTAGGATAATGTTTATTTTTGTGGGTATTTTGCAAACAAATACACACATATTTGTATATATCCATGCAAAAAAGCATGGTGAAACACATTTACCTCTTCGTGATTGAAAAAAGGGATGGGATGGGCATACTACTCACATGAAAAAGTGAACACAATCACACTTTCTACAAAGTTTAGTGATAAATAGAACTGTAAAAGTTAAATCTTTTGATGTAAATGTAATGCTCGTGTTTAACTCTTTAATTGTGAAACACTTACGCATGTTTTGCAGTATTGAAATTATTAACTAGAATCTTGCCACCCTTTATAAGACTCTTATCTCCATTCCCCACCCCACTCCTCCTTGCCTTCTATCCCAGCCCGCTCCCCTACCTCACCAACCTTTGAGCATGTTTGGAAGTGCTTATAAGTACTTATAAGTTGGTCAAATATAATTTTTATCTACACATTCTGTATGACATACAACTTTTATCTACTTTTTATTTACACATTTCGTAGGATCTACTGCATATGATATGCAAAACACTTTATATAACACCCATTTCTGATTTGTATCTACATATTGTTTTCTCTTGTGCTGGCTGGCCATGTCTAAAGAGTGTGACCATGAGAACTTCAGTACCGATCATTGACATTTCAAAATTCTGATAATTAACTTAGAAGGAGGTGAAGAAAAATCCGGCAATTTAAATAGGCAAACGGGGAGAGATATGGAAGCGACACCACCACCGGCCACCGGAAAGAAGAGGAGGGCGGCTGGAAAAGGCGGCGGGGATCAAGGTGGTCGTGATTTTTATCATGAGACGCATATATGGACAGAAAGAGAGAGGAGGAAGAAGATGAGGGACATGTTTGCAAATCTTCATGCTTTGCTCCCTCAACTTCCTCCTAAGGTAATTCTAGTTGTTTGCTAAATAAAGAGTTGCAGTCGATTAATATAGCTATATATGTGTAGATTGAGTGGCTAAATTGAATGAAAATAAAAGTTCGGTGATGACCAATTTGGAGAAAATAAGAAAGTATACTATAACATGAAATAACTCTACAAGTTCCGTGCATAGTATTGTCAACTCAGAAATAGACTAGAGTTCGACTCAGAAATAATGAAGAAGTTCTCTTTGTCAAAAACGAACTTTACCGTGAAATTGACTTGGAAAATATGCCATTAATTAGTGGAAATGGCAAGAAAATGGTACTTGTTAGATGTTTCCATCCTTTCTTTTTATGACTTGATTTTGGCTTGTCTAAATAGAATGGTTTCAGATGAATCTTCTATTTTCCTGTCAAAATCAAGAATCCCACCTAGATTGCCGACATGTTTGGCAAGTTAGATTGAACAGAATTCACAATAATATATTGTCCTGTTAAATAATGTCCAGTCCCTAACAACAAAATATTGGTTACAAAAAGGCTCAAATTCTGTGCAATTTGAGACGTTTATTTATGAAATTTATGCAGGCAGACAAGTCCACGATTGTTGAAGAAGCTGTAATACACATCAGAACGCTACAAAAAACTCTTGAGAAACTCCAGGAACAGAAGCTCGAAAAGCTCCATGGCATCATAACTCCTGTTAATTCTGTTCCAAAAATAATTACCCAACAGAAACTCGCGACAAAGTCGTGGGAGGAATTTTTAGCCGATCAAGGATCTTCGAAAAATAAATCGCCTGCCACTGCTGAAAACTCATTTTCATTCCCACAAATTCCAGCCATTTTTCAGACATGGACTTCTCCTAATGTGAGCCTAAACATATGTGGACATGATGCCCACATCAGCATTTGTTGTCCGAAGAAGGCTGGACTTTTGAGTGCAATTTGCTACGTGTTAGAGAAACATAAACTTGAACTAGTTTCTGCCCAAGTTTCATCTGATCATCATAGAAGCATGTACATGATTCAAGCCCGTGTAAGTTCATCATTTTCTCCCTGAAATGTTTCCCATTAATTATAATGTTGAATTTTGTCGAGTATTACGTGTCAAACATGCTAGAACACTGCGTATAAACTCAACAATATTCTAAAATTCATACTGGCGTTTGATAATTATGAAACACAAAAGTTGATATACACAAGTTTTGTGATTTTTTTCAAATTAATTGGTTGAGAATAATTAAAGCACGTATATTTAAAAAATGATTTTATTTGAGAGAAATTGTATTTCTATTTCTAGAAGCTTCAAGAGAAATTGTATATCTATTTCTAGAAAATCATTTCATAATTTCTGTCTTCTTGGTTCTTACTCCAATTTATGTGTATCAGGCAAATGGAGTTTCTAATCAAGTTCAGGAGGATTTTCCAGTGCAAGAAATGTATAAGCAAGCTGCAGGAGAGATAATGCTCTGTGTTAATTCTTAATGAGAGACTGCAAATTCAATTTAAAAAGTAGATAAACAATGTTTATATAAGTACTTAATTATGTATATATATAGTGTTGTGAAAATAATTGCAAGTGCACAATATCGTTAACAAGTAATAAAGTGGACCTGATGAGTTTGGATTATCGTTCCCACAAAGATAATTTTATTTAGATACTAGCTAAATTAATCATTACCCTAATCTATTGAAAACAATTTGAAATTCATTTATTTGAACAATTAACTTATAACTATTAATTTAAGAAAACAATGTGATAATTTATGTGAACACAATTATCAAAAATTTATCAAATATAATTATTAAAGCGTGGTATTCACGAATTTACCATATTTATCATCGTTAATCTCTCCTCTTAAGTTTTCTTCCTAACATTTTATTCGGTGGAATTCACGAATTTAACATAATTTACCTCTCTCGAGTTCAAATTAGTCCTATATAATTAAATCAACTCACTATATCTCTATGTGAAGTTCTAATAATCCTTACCTAGATGTATTAAATCTCATAAGAATTTAATTTAACACCGCAACAATAACAAAAGTGTATCTCTACCTTTTATTCAATTGTCGAATTTTACTACGTGGTCTAGATTAATAAATTACCTCTTGGTTTGTTACAATCCACAATTTAATGAAATAATGGCCAATTATTTCAAACATTACGAGAAGAAGTGAAATCAATACATAATAAACATATATTCAAAAATTGAGAATTGAAATTAAAGAATTTAAACTAGGTTACATCGTTCATCCCAACTATAAGTTTGGCTATTCATCATACAGGAAAAAGAAAATATGAAGAGTTTGGAATACATAACCGGATTTAAAGAAAAGAAGAGAAAGATTTGAATATCTTACACCAAAAATTCACCGTCTTCACGTCCTAATTTTGAAAGTCTTGGTCGTTATTTCTCTGCTTCTTTAGTTCTCTATTATTTCTCTACTTTTCCCCTATCTAATCTGACCTAGATTAGATATTTATATAGTGTTTACGCATCTTAAACTTGTTTTAATTGAAAAGGACACAAATGCCCCATAGTTTCAATTTCAAACCACGACAAACAGAATTTTTTGGTCTGGCCATGGTTTGCAAACTGCTGCGGGACTATGGGAAACAGAAAAATTTTGGTTGATTTGCAATTTGGTCCTTCAACTTTTAAAATTGTGCGATTTGGTCCCCACTTGAAGTTTTTGTGCATATTTGGCCCCTTTTGCTCCAAGTCCTTTCAACATTGATCCCAAAACTTCCAAGAGCTTACACATTGGTCTTCAAACTTCCTTAGTCATCCAAATTTGGTCCTTCTCAAGTTGTATAACTGTACAAATCAATCGTCAAACTTTTTGTAAGTTAAAATCCACTCTCGAAACTTGTGACATTCTTCCAATGACTCTTTTAATGGTTCTTATCACTCCCAAGCTATCATGTCAATCTTCAAACACTTTCAATCAACTCCTATTTAGCTCTAATCCTCTATTTTTGCTCCATTTACCTCTATATTTGGGTTTTTATCTATAATGACAATATTTATATTAAATTAAGTAGAAATTCACTCAAATTAAAATTATATGTCAAGTTTATAAGATAGGATAAGCGTGTAAAATACACTTATCAAATACTCCCAAACTTAAAAACTTGTTCGTCCCGAGCAAGATTTTGTACTTAAACACACAAACAAATAACAATAAAATTTACTTCAATAGATAGATTGCTATATTTGCCTCAGGTTTTAAAATTGATCAAACAATTCATAAAAGACTTCTAAATCACGTTACCAAAACCAATTTGTAATCATTCGATGCTCGATCGACATGTGTGTGCGCACATAGTCAGTCAAATCACCATAGTTGGTAATATTCTGTCTCTCAATAGTCAAATATTTTATTATCTCTCATAAGAATGCACACCCCATCTTCATATTCAATCTCTCATACATGTTAGGATTAATTATATTAGCTTATAGTAACACATTCTTTATAGAAACGATACTTCACTAGTATACTGCGATATCACACAGTTGTGATTTCGACGAATAATAATCTAAACAAATATTTTAGGTGGAGAATGTTGTTGTTATTTTCAAGAACATTGACGTATTTCCTAACTATATTATAAGAGTCAATGTGTAAGGTATTGTTCATTAGAATTGGTCCTCCCAAATACCATAAGAATTGGTCATCCCAAATACGATGTCGTCTTCTGTCTCCTAGTTTTTTATTTTCTAAACTATAATGTAAGAGACATGTGGGAGAAGCACTATTAATTATTTTGGTACTCAAAAATCGAATACGACGTTGTTTTGTAGTTTTTGTTCACTAGTTGGTACGTTTTCTTTTCCTCCTGACACCTAGTACAATTGTTACACGTCTTCAGCCACTATTTATCGTTCCTTTTTTTCCTAAAGCTTGACACTCCCTTGATCTCCTCTCACGCAAACTGTAGAAAAGAAAAATAGAGGCATCGTCTTCTCCACTCAACTTGAATCTGAAGTCAATTATTTTGTCAATTGCTTTCCTTTAATAACTCTCTCACTATTCTCTCCCAACCAACCATTGATGAACAAAATTTTATACATGTAAACACATTCTTCAATGGTTCTTTTGCGTTGTTAAGGTCAGATCTGTGATTTTTTTTTTTGAAACTTTTTATTCTCCTTTTTTTATTTATTATTTGTTCACTCTCCACCAACCATGGATCAACTTCTAGAGACGTGCAGATTTGATTACATTCTTCATCACTTCTATTGGGTTGTAAGGGTCCCGATTTGTTCTCATTTTTCTACTTATTATTTGTTCACTCTACTTTTATTCTTAATAATATTTGAGTGAGCGTTAGTGTGGTTAATTGATTCAATTGAAGGAGTGTGAATTGATTATGGAGAAAAAAAGGCTATTTTTCACCTTTTTTTCACAAAAATGTGGTTGCCAGATGAAATACAGTTGTCCTCTATTTTTGATATTTTTTTTAGATTTTAATAAATTGAAACTTTGGCACCCGGTGCTTACCTTTTGTTTTGATTCATAAATGTGATATTTTTGTATTTTTTTTCTATTGACAATTAAAAACCTAAATTAGTATCCATGATGAACTTTGAATTTTAGGTTTTTTGAAAACTAAGAGAATAACATTCTAGACGATTCTTTAAAATTGACATGAACTTCTTCTTCCATAATTTTTATTTTAGCAATATAATGCTCTTTCTAATATGGATTTTGAAATTTCTTGTGAGATATGGGTTATCAAATATATATTCCTATTTCTTCTATGCCTTGTAGTTGGTATCATTTGGTAAAAGGAATGGAGAAGTCAAGAGAATCAAATGGGGCCACTCTAGAATTCTGATGCCATCGTTGCACAGGTATATTATGAGTAACTGATAAACAACAAATTATTAGTATATATTGTAGTATGATGATGGGTCCATTTCTATCTATGGAATTTCTTTAGGGCGAGTTTGTCATTTTTTGTATGAAAATTGAACTCTATTAACTAACCACATGCTATAAAATTGTGAATTCACTTACTTGAAAGGAAATATCTTTGCTTTATTTTCAATGGCCTTTGATTATTTTTACTTTTTTGTTACACCAAATGATCAATGTCTGATTTTTAGGGGTTGGTTTCAGAATAGAGATTGATTTTTATTTCTACTAAATATGATTTTTTTTTTTTTTGTTCTTTTTTTGATTGTACATGCTTCTTTAATTATAGTGTGTTGTTTTAAAATATTTTCAGGGTTAACGTAATGAATTCATAAATTTTGGTTGACATATTTATCTTTTACAATCACAAATTGCTGCAAGCCCATCAATCAATTGTGCAAGAACTCCTAGTGGGAGGTTCCAATTTGGATTCTTTTTCGAAATTATCACTTAATCACAAACTAATTTTTCTCTCTCATGGACAATTTTATTCGTCTTCATCGTTCATTTTTTACATTTTTCTTTATACGGGAATGTCGATAGATATATATATCACTGGTGGAGTAAATTGTCCTCATACGCTTTCTTCTTTTAATGCTTAGAGTAATGGATCCAGTTTCTATTCTATTTCAATTGTCTAAAAAGCTTGAATTTTTCTCTTAATTAATTTTCTTGAACATTTTAATTCTATAATTTTTTTTTTGAATGAGATTTCCACAACTATTCAAAATATTGAATTATCACAATGTAAGCTAGGTAAATTAAATTGTGATTTCCAACTTAACTATGTTGTGCATTTGAATTTTTTTGGATAAAAGCGGATTCTAAACTTTGTTTTAATATAATTGATTGTAAAAAATGAAAAAAAAAAAAAAATGGAAATGGAGATGGATACAACAATAGTTTTGACAGTGACTTGAAGCACTACAATTCAAAGTTTCAATAGTCTGGTGTTTCTTCATCATTATCTAGACGTTCATTTTAGGATAAGGTGTTAATATAGCAATACATGAGATGTTAATACACACACGAAACCTATTGCCTATACTATACATAAACTTCTAGAACTGAATAGTCACATATACATAGATTTACTTCACATTTTGATGTTTTCAAATATCACAAGAGATAATTAATGGCTAATAAATGTATTTTGTGCACTTATTCGGACCTTTAAACTAAGCTTTTATCGCATCATTTTATGGATTTCTACTTAATTTAGTATATTATTTTTTCTATTTCAGTTTTGGACTCGTTTATAAGCAATTAAAGAAGAATGAATAAAAAGAACAATAAATTGAAAGATATTTCAAAAGTACGAGGATTAAATTGCACTCAATTGAAATTTGAAGGACCACATTTGACCTTACGAAAAGTTTTGAGGACTAAAGAGGACAAAATCTAAAGTTGGAGGACTAAATGTACAGATTTGAAAAGCTTAAGCTGGGCGATCTCCCAACACCTATTTTCACCAGTAGAATGCAAACCAATGAACTGGGTGATCACCCGAGAATGACTAGGCAATCGCACAGTGTAAATTTTGGCTGGTGGATTTTGTTTCTTTTTTATATTTGACTCCAATTAGGAAACCTTTTAAGATGCGATTTTAATGATTTTTTAGAATTTTTTTGGGCATTATTATGAAACTATAAATATAAGTTATTAACTCATAATTGAGGAGCCGATTTAGAGTTGAATTATTAGAAGAATTCAAGAGGAGTAACAAGAGACGAAGATTCAACCAAGATCAAGATCTATTCTTTTGAATATTCAACGAAGATCAAGATATGTTCTTTTGAGTTTTCTTCTTATTCGGGTGATGGCTTATATATTTTCTTCTTCTTAATATGTTAGGCTAAATTCTTTTAGTGCTAGAATAATTAGGAATATTGATCTTCATAATTAATTTGTGTTATTAAATTTTACGATTTGAGTTAAAGGGGATTGGTATAAGTAGATTCGAGATCCTAGTACACTTTTCTTTCCCAAATTTAAAGTAATTCTTCATAAATTTAATCCTTTAATTATTTGAGTTATAATTATTTAATTATTCTTAGTTCATATTTTAATTAGTTTAAAACACCAAATTTCAAAAGTAATTTGATTCGGTTAATGTTATTACAATTGCAATTGAACTATCTAAATCCCTATGTCTACAATACTTGGACTCAAAAGCTACTTTATTACTTGTGCGATCTGTACACTTGCAGTAATAAACATAAATTTGCTAACAATGGCAATGTGGGTTTTTGAAGTGATGCGATGAAGCTTAAGTTTAGAGAAGTACATATTTGTTGAGAATTAAATCTTTTTAAGAGTAGCTTTATAGGAACTATTTTTTCCCAAGTTAGAAATTGAGTTTCTTGAAATTTTTCTTTACACTTTGTTTTTATGTGACTATTTTTAATTTCTATGTTTTGTTATGTGTTCTCTTTTATGGCTCATCTGTTTTTAATTAATTATCAGATATTGCTTTTGTTCTTCCTTTCCCCCCCCTTTTTAACTTGTAAAGATGAGATCTTTAATAGTGTTATGACATTTTTAATAATTGGCTATTTGCTATGTTTTTTGCTTTCATTGTTTTTGTCAAGTTTTACTTGGTCGAGTGTGCATACATTCATTTCTTTAAGGCCATTCTATCTTTTTTTATTAGTCTCTTTGTAATCAAATGAATTGATTATAATTAAATCTTATGTTATATTTATCATAAATTGCTTGATAAGATCTCGTCATTTTCTCGTTAGATGGATAAAGGCATGTGTGTCTCCTAATGGTAGATGATTTAGCAATTCACTTCAAAATTATATTATGGTTTTACATCCAATTCTATCCTGAGAGCATTGGAACGTGTCGATAAGGTAAATATTCAAGAATTTTACAGACGTCACTAAGGATTATTGGTTTAGATTGAGATCATGACTCATTAGTAAGAGAAATTTGATGCACATATAGTGATTGGCTTTCTAATGTTAACATATTAATGAATCTACGACTGTCCAAGAAAAGGCATTTACTTTTGTGTTGTATCTCCACTTAAGTTGTTCAAGCAGTTTGGATTACTTTCAAATTTCTTGTTTTGATTTTTACTTACTTTAATAATATTCTTAAATACTCCTCGCAACGACCTATACTGATGAAAAATGTCAGGTATTCTCTACTTTCATTAAAGGCATGGACACAAATTACATTTCATAATGTTACAGAGCATTCTTACTTCTTCACATTCTAATTCTTCGCTTCACTTTTTATCTGAATTTTATGTTGTTGGTTATTATTAACCAGGGACTCTGCAGGTTCTTCTACAAATATAAAATTTGGATAGGTTCGAATTTATGACTCTTTACATATGTATATTTTAGGAGCATATGAGGTTCTCTATATTGCTTTTTTAGAACACAAATTGTGGTTAAATGTGTTGCTAGAACATTGGACAATAACTTAAAAATGTAATTCTGCATATAAAGTGGAAGAAAATTTTCACAAATTTTGTTTTAACTATACTGAATATTTTGTTAAGTTT
Organism: Forsythia suspensa; assembly: GCA_023638005.1. NCBI lineage: Eukaryota > Viridiplantae > Streptophyta > Magnoliopsida > Lamiales > Oleaceae > Forsythia > Forsythia suspensa. The sequence goes on along the minus strand of CM042670.1, from coordinate 28,714,911 downwards.
GACAAGAAGGTTAAACCACTTCTTTTATCTAAAAGTAGTGAAAAAATGTAACCGACTGACTGGCTGACATAAGAACCTTGAAAAGACTCACTTTTTGTTCTATTTTTCTTGTGTAGTCCTAAGTACCATCTTATTCTAGAACACATTCATTTTATGAAGTTGTCTATTAACTGCAATCTCAAGTACCCTTATTGTTGCAAAATATTGGATATCATCTTGCCCTCAGATATGTATTGTTTCGTCAGACAATAACCCGAGCATATGACTATTATATTGTATCCTATTGCGTGAGCCAGAGTACACCAGTGTATTTTTATAATAGTCCATAATTTGTCTTTTAACTTGGTATACCCTACATATATTATTGTTTACTTAGTTCTCATCTCTATAGATATTTCATATTGTTATATTCAATTAAGATGATTTTAAATGCCCTAATATTGTATTATGCTCTTGGAATTTATATAAATTAATCTTGATAAATGAAAGACTTTATAAAATCAATAATTTCTCAGGGGAACACTTGAAATATTATTAAAGTAGTGTAGTAAATGAAATAGTAGTAAATGGCTAAAAATTTTGTTTAGTGATGATCATATATATTTAGTTTCACTCAAAACAGTGCATGTTGATGTATGTGAATATATTTCTATGGAAGACTTGATCCAAACTCAACCTTCTTTCATTCTTCATGTTTGAGCAGGAAATTATGCAGATTGATCTCTCATTTTATTGGGCTTTCGACATCAAGTGGTCTCCAAGTGGCAATACCTTTGCCTATGTTGGTCAGAAATTCATATCTTGTGCGTCAAATATAGCTATTTTTTGTCCGAATGTGGTCTAAGATACTTTAAATTCCCTTAATTTGGCTCAATGCTATCATTTGTAATATTTAGTCATTGGACTATAAATCTAAAATATTTATAGAACTTCTGTATGTATTCGTTTCATTTGTTTTGATACTTGTGAAAAAAACCTCATGTCATAATTCTATGATATACTTCGTTGATGATGTTTGCCTTTCTCCATCAGACCTTGAGTGTAGCATTTCGTGTGGGTTAGCATCCACTCTCAAGAATTTTACTAAATTTATTGTGAGCTTATCTTTTATAATGTTTGTATTAATAAATTGCATGATTGTTGTGTGCGTGATTTAGATTTTGTTCATTTTTGAGAGAATGGTTATCGGTGTGGGATTTGATTGCAACCCAATGGTTTTCACTACAGATGAAAGAGGATTATGGTGAGTCAAATTTCTGGCATAAACTTTTCCATCTTTCGACATGTATGTAATTTGATGCAAATATAAGTAGAAATTCACTCTCATATGTATGCTTGCTTATAAGTTATGTGACATCCTGATGTTTATTTGTGTTCTTACTCCTTTGATGAATCCGAATAAATATAAACCTACCGTTGAAATTTGAACAGAGTAACAGTATAATTCAAGCCCACCAAATTCACAATGTTTCCTTAAGAAGAATTTGCTCCTTCCAAGGTGCTTAAAGGGCGTACAGCAATCGTCTCCCAGGATAGAACGAATTTCGTCTCCTACGGAAGCAACACAACAATCTGCAAGAGTTCCAGTGAACAAAACCAATGTTTTGGCGCTCAAAATTATATATATCAGAATTTTAGAGAGAGGATGAGATTCAAAGCACATAATATTTGCAATGAAATGGTATATCTTTTCTGGCTGCAGTGAAGGCTATTTATAGAGTAATTCATAGCCATTCGAATTCTCTTCAAGCCTCTTCAGAACAGTGGCGACTCTTCAGAAAATCCCAGAAATGAACAGACATACATGTTGTTCAAACACAGTTTCAGTTTCTGTTTTTGTGAGCAGGTATTACCAGAAAACGAAAATTGTATGAATTAGTCACAGACAAAAGATTAATTTCTTTAAGTACCCAAGAATTTGATTAATTACAATTTGGCCCAAAATTTTAAATAAATTTTGTCCAAAAAAAATATATCTAACAAAAGCACCCGCACCGGACCGAACCCGTGCCAACGCGCATGTAGGGCTAGAATTGAACCCAATAGGATGTAGGCCGGAGGGCACGTGAGGTTAGAACCGAACTCAATAGGATATAGGTCTTCCACCCTCTAAAGACTATTGGTACCCCTTGAGGCCCAAACTCAATTACCAAACTTTCACAATATAAACCACACAAACGTTTCCTAACTTTCTTATGTGGGATAAGAGTTTCACAATATCAAATTATTCACTTATTTAAAGTTTTAAGTGGGTAACTTTGAAATCTATTATTTCATTCAATTCTAAATGGTTTTTGATAAATAAGTATATCACGTTGATTATCTCGCGGAGTAGAACGTGAATATGCTTAGTCCCGTTAAAATCGGAATATGGGTCCCACTGAAATTGGAGCTCATATTTGTCCTATTTCATTTTATTTATAAACCATTTTCCAACACATCCTTCATCCTTGGTCAATTATTTCCATGTAACAAGTTCATTTAAGTCATCATCATGTCATGTGCTTAATTTTTAACACTCACGCACAGAACTTGGAGCTCAGTCCATTATGTAGTAGATCATGTCTTCTATTGGTATCATAAGTTTTCGTTTTGTTCATATTAAGGATGATCAAGTAAAGTATTTTTTTTTTTTAGTGATTCCAATTTTCATTAAAGGAAAGAAGGGTGAAACCTTGTATAGAAACTACACCCTTACCCTTTATGAAAAACTCATGTCTCAAACTCCACCAAGAAATCTGTATATGTCCGGATGACCTTTTTAGATCAAAAGAACAAGAAAAAGATTACTGTGTTTTTCAACTTCCCAAACAGAGTTTTTTAATTGTTGCAGAAGAGTATTATTTGTTCTCTTTCTCATACCTGCTATTTATAGTTTCGACAAAATGAACTGCAAATACAAATTTTTTTTTTGAAAACCTTCCTCATTTGGTGATTCTGTTTTGTTATGGTACAATTCAGTACTAATTGTAACACCCCGTTTAAGCATACAATTTTTTCATGGGCCCTAATACTATAAAAATTGTATATATATTATGCAAATAATTCTAGCAAAGTAGATCTTTAATTTTTCATTTTGTGCTCCTTTATTTTTGCAACTTGAAGCTCGTGTATTAAAGTAAATTATGGAGTACTTTAATGTTATTTGAGTCTAATTTACCTATATAAGATAATACATTGGCATTTCTTGATTTTTATGTCAACTTACATGGGCTGTATATTCTATGGCGATTGTTCGAATATGGACGAACAACTTTTATTTTTGAAAATTACGAAGTTCGTAAGATCTTTGTTCTATATGTATGGAAGCTAACCTTCTCATTCTTCATATTTCTCAAAGTTTTAGCAAAAGTATTCAAATGCTTGTCTTCTTCCATGCTGCGACGATATCTTCTCGCTTAAGTTGATAAGCAATGAATATCAATCTTTGTATAGTTGCATTCAAGCATGTTGTTGGTTTTTCTATACTAACATTTCAATCCAATACCTACAAAATCAATATGCCCTGCGAGACTATATTGATAATTGTTACAACAAAATCTTGTTGTCGGATTTCTGTGAAAAGTGACTCCAAAGCAATCAATCAAACTGAAAATTGGAAAGGATAAAGATAAACCGAGGCAAGAGTTGAACACTTTGTCCTTAAGTCTATTTTGCCCCGCTAAGGTGCCTACGGTATATGGCAAATGACTCCCAAGATACAACGGCTTCCTACTTGTGGTTGAAGCACTTCAAAGCACAAGCACAACGAACCGGAAATCGGTTTTGTACTCCAAAAGATGAAATGAAATGAAACACCAAAAAATCATGCACCAAATGCAATTAATTTTTGGTTCAAAGATGAAATATGAGTGAATTAATATTGCAAAAGTGTTTTCTCTATCATTCCTCTGAAAATGTGGACGTCCACAGCCCTTTTTAACGTTGGAGATTCGGTTGAAAATGAAAAGGAATGAACCAAATCGTGCAACCCTTCAAAAGGACATGTCGATCGCAAGAAACCTATGCGATCGCATGGTTATACCAAGTCGCGATCGCATGGTACAAAAATCGAACAAACTTGATCCATTTTTAACCATGCGATCGCAAGGCTTTGCCTCCGCAATCGCATGGAAGAACAAAAGCAGCATCGCTTAAAAAAATTAAGCCGATTTGCGATCGCGAAGATAAATTAACCATGCGATCGCATGGGTCAAACTTTGACCCAATTTTGTCCTTTTTCGTAATTTCTCATTCATTTGATATTGGTTTCGAAATGCCAAATATACTCTTTAAACATGCAGATAAATCTGAATTTTTTTCCCCACGGTACGCCGCCTCGACCCCATGACCGGCCGGCGGTCGATCTCGCTCCGGGCGTTGCCCTGAAAGCGTCAAGTGGCAAACAAATTTGCCTAAACGGATTGGGTCGGGTCTTGTATATTTGGCCAAGTTGACACGAAGTCACTTTTCGTTATTTTTAACACTTAGTTAATTTCTCGACATATTTAAACCAATTTCCAACAAATCTCTTAATGAAATTCTCTTCAGTTGATCACTTTAGGATTATGTAAACATTATTGTTTATATGTGTGTATCATCAAAGAATGCAACTATTTACCAACAACATTGAACTTCTTTGACCTATACGTTGATGTGCACAAAATGCCTCCCACTTTAAGACCATCCAAATACAGATCATTTGGCCAATTTATTCTAACGTTGAGAGGTGTTATACCCTGAAATAGATTATGGTACCCAGATCAATAAAATAAATATTAAAGTTTTGAGTTCAAGATTTAATTAAAGGAGGTCAATATATTATATCTATATGATCAAACAATCAATATATAATTTTTTAATTAGAGCACAAGGTTTACGCTTTGAGTACCATTTGTCAAGGTCTACACTATTGCAGGGCCCTCTCGACGCATCCAACTTAGGATAGTTGGGGTGCACACTTGTTATGTTATCATGTATTACTTTGTTAATCCTTTTTTAGTTTCGAGTTGAAAAATAGATTTTTAATTTGTTGAAAAGCTTTATTATAAATCTTAAGTTAATTTATGTATGGGTAAATAGCACTGGGGGGTCTTAAACTTGTGAACCTTGTAACGATGGGGTGTCGAACTTTCAATGACTAGCACCCCGGGTCCTTAACCTTTAAAAAATTCGTGATCAAGGTCTTTCTGTTAAAAAATCTTTAGTTTGACCGTTAAATGGTCAACATTTTCTTAAAATGATCAAATTACCCTTTTTGGAATTTAAAAAAAACAAAAATTACAACAAACTCCATTCTACACTTCTTCTTCTTCTCCAACCAACCCCCAACCAACTAAAAAAAAATTGCAATCAACCACCCATCTTAAAACTTCTCCTACTCCAAAACCACCGTCACCCACCACCCACCACCCACCTAAAAAAACCAGCCAGCACCAGATCTAGAAAGGACAGAGGCACACCCCTTGACCTTCAAGTCACGGGCTCGTAGAAATTTTAGTAAAATCACATTGTTGCGATCATCTTTCAACAAAGGCATGCCCTATATAGATACTTCTTCGTGAAAATTAGTGATTTCTGAAAGTGACGCCGATGTGAAAAGCCAGTTATTCAAAGCTTCATGGACTAGGAGTTTGAATTATTCCAGTGACCTTTGCTCGAAATGTGAGAGATCTGATACGTTGTTACTCTCTTCTTTGAACGAAATCAATGATTCTGGAACCTTTTTCTTTGACTTTTCGGGTTTTATGGCTTCTTCTTTTGGAGCTTTTGCTAACTCGGATTTGTTGGAGTTTGTATAGAAATAGAGGTGATAGGAATCCCACATCAGATAGAAGAAGAAAAATATGAGTATTTATAAGTGTGGACACAACACACTTACTAAATTGGATAAAAGCCCACATAGATGGGCTTGGGCTATATGATGGTTATATATATATATATATATATATATATATATATATATATATATATATATATATATATATATATATATAATTGTCAAAAGATGGGCCTTGGGCCTTGGGGTCTCATAGATCTAATTTAATTTCTTTTTACATTTGACAGAATTTGGGTTCAAGAATAGTTGTATCTGAGAAGCCAGACAAGTTCAAATGAGTGGATTTTAAATGATGGCAACAGAAGAAGTTATTCTATTTAACAACTCTGAACCTTGCTCATGTTGTCAAAGAAGAATGTCCTATGAGAATAACTGAATGCTATTGATGAGTGGAAGCACAGTTAGTTTTTATGTAGGAATTACATTCTTAATAGCCTTGATGATATACTATATGATGTATACAGATCTTATAAGACTGCAAAGGAACTTTAGGATTCGCTAGAGAACAAATATAAGATCGAAGATGCTGGTTCAAAGAAGTTCATCATTTGAAAATTCTTGGAGTATCAAATGATAGACTCAAAAGTTGTTGTCAACCAAGTTGAAGAATTACATATTCTTATCCATGAACTTGCTGCAGAAGGAATGGTATTACCACTTCCATTCTCTGTCGGATCTGTGATAGAGAAATTGCCTTCATCTTGAAATGATTTCAAGATACATCTGAAGTATAAGAAGAATGATATGTCTATGGAGGATATGGTTCTCAAACTAAGGGTTCAAAAAGATCATCACAAGAGTGAGGGGCTAAATGCTACAGGGTTTGAAGCCAAAGCCAATGTCATTGAGGGTGGAGGAACGTCCAAGCCCAAGCCTAAAAATCATAAATACAAGTGGAACAAAGGCAAAGGAAAATGTTCAAATGTTCTTGCTCCAAAAGAGAAAAATTTCATGGCAATTAAGGATAATTGTTGGGTGTGTGGAAAACCTGGACACAAATGAAACTACACCATTTGTTCAAGTGAAAGAGTTAGAACCTAGAAGAGGAAAAAAAGTCAAGATTGCAAAAGAATTTGGATCAAATTTCTTAACTTTTCTCACTGAAGCTGAGCCACAAACATATAAAGAAACTATGACTTTATCAGAATTTATTTATTGGAAATAAGCAATAATAACGAAGTTGAATCCATTTCACAAAACAATACGTGGGAGTTAGTAGATTTGCCACATGGTTGCAAACCAATTGGCTACAAATGGATTTTCAAAAAGAAGTTAAAGCATGATGGTACAATTGATAAATATAAAGCTCGACTAGTAGTAAAGGGATATCGTCAAAAACAAGGGCTAGACTTTTTTGATACATACTCACTGGTAACTAGAATTACATCTATAAGAATGTTAATTGCTATTGTGGCTGTTTACAATTTGGATATACACCAAATGGATGTAAAAACTGAATTCTTAAATGGCGAGTTAGATGAAGAAATTTATATGGAACAACCTAAAAGGTTCGTGGCAAAAGGGCAAGAGAAAAAAGTGTGTAAACTTGTAAAGTCATTATACGAACTTAAACAAGCACCTAAACAATGGCATGAAAAATTCGATCATACAATGTTATCACATGGATTTCGGATCAATGAATGTGATAAATGTATTTATATCAAGAAATTTGACAATGGTTCTTATGTCATTGTATGTTTGTATGTTGATTACATGCTCATCATATGATCGAATTTAGATGTCATAAATTTCACAAAGAAAATATTGAATTCAACCTTTGAAATGAAAGACATGGGAAAGGCTGATGTTATCTTAGGAATTCGAATTCAAAGAAGTAGTGATGGTTATGTACTTAGCCAATCACATTATGTGGAAACATTCTTCTAAAATTTGGACACTTTGATAGCAAACCGTCTAATACTCTGTTTGATCCTAAGTGCAATTTGAAGAAAAATGTTAGGGATAGTGTATCTCAATTGGAATACTCACATATCATTGGAACACTACACTACATTACGAATTGTATTAGACCGGATATAAACACTCGGTAAATAGATTGGCAAGATATACAAGTAATCCATCAAAGGCTCATTGGGAAGCTTTGGTTAGAGTATTGAGATACTTAAAATATACAATAAACTATGGATTACATTATACAAAATATCCTCCAGTTTTGGAAGGATATAGTGATGCCAATTGGATTTCAACTGATACAGAAAAAGCCACAAGTGATTATGTTTTCACACTTGGAAGAGCTTTAGTATCTTGGAAATCACAAAAGCAAACATGTATAGCACGTTCGACAATGGAATTAGTTTTTATAGCCTTAGATAAGACCGCCGAAGAAGTGGAATGGCTTAAGAATTTTTGGAGGATATTCCATTATGGCCACAACCTATAACAGCCATATATGTGCATTGTGACTACATGGCAGCTATTGGTAGAGCAAAAAGCCATATGTATAATGGTAAGTCAAGGCACATAACACGTCGACATAACACTATAAAACATATGCTCTCGAGTGGCATTATCTCCATTGATTATGTAAGATCAAAGGAGAATATTGCAGATCAACTAACAAAGGAAATCTCAAAGGAGCAAGTGTTATATTTATCGAGGGGAATGGGCTTAAAGCCAACAAAATGAGGAGTAACTTAGCAGAAACCTAACCTAACAAGTTGATAATCCAAGTATAGGTTCAATAAGAAAAACTAGTTGAGTGAAACTCAAAGAATAGAGCATATTATGTTGCTCATTCCTATTATAAGAATCGTATGTTACCTGTGATGATAAGGATGAATTATCAATCATTCTTAATGACACTAAGGAAAGAATATTGTAGGTTATTCATAATCATAGTGTCACCTATATAGGAGTCATGTGGGGTCGCATTTACGAGAATGACATTGCTAAATTCTCTAGAGCTCCTATAAATCCATGACCAAAATGAACACAACCGTATGAATCGAAAGGTGTCAAGATTCGATATGTTTGATACTTGTTGTCTAGGTTTAATTAACATGGTGAATAGTTCAATGTCTCCCATACACACTGATTCATCGGTAAATCCAATAAGTACTCGCTAAGGAAGGTTCAAGTCCAAAAGACACCTGTACTGATGCATATCAAATCTAGTTTTCTCTTGATTGTTCTAATCACCGCGCTGACTCTATTTACTATACAAATGTGGGGTATTGTTGGAGTTTGTATAGAAATAGATGTGATAGAATCCCACATCGGATAGAAGAAGAAAAATATGAGTGTTTATAAGTGTGGACACAACACACTTACTAAATTGGATAAAAGCCCACAAAGATGGGCTTGGGCCATATCATGATGGTATATATATATATAATTGTCAAAAGATGGGCCTTGGGGTCTCATAAATCTAATTTAATTTCTTTTTACATTTGACAAAATTCGGGTTCAAGAATAGTTGTGTCTGATCAACACAACCTTTCATTTTGCTTAATCGAATTCTAGGGATGAGGACTAAAAACCGACTATCAGTTTTTTATAAATTAAGAACAAGGACGTCAGTTTGGAACTAGAAAAATCCTGCATTCTATTCTTCGAAAATTGAGAGAAGAAACACTTATTAAATTCGCCAGAGCCAAGAATCGAGTGCAAAATTCTTGGTTACAGATTGTTGAATCCTTATAGCAGACGCTCATTGAACTACAAGCACGCGAACAGGGGTGAATTTCTATTATAGGACATAGAGCCACGCTAGCCTCAATCTTCTGTTTAAAGTCAAGTTTTTATTTTCTATAATTTGGTAGTTAGTTTCAGATTTATACATATATAAATTTATTTTTTTTTAGCATTGCATTGCCTTGATTTACATTCTTGTTTGGTTCCTCACAGATTCTTATGGCGTTGCTAGTAATGAAGCTAGCTAGAAATTTGTGAAATTGGTGGTGTGGGAGTGGATGTGGGTGTGTGCGTGGCGGTGGCGGTGGTGGCGGTGGTGGTGGCGGTGGCGGTGGCGGTGGCGGTGGCGGTGGCGGTGGCGGCGGCGGCGACATGCTCCGCCGTCGATGGTTTTTGGCGGTGATGGTGTTAGTGGGGTGATATTAATTAATTTTGAAACCAAAAAATAATTCGACATTTCACCAGCAATGAATATCCGTTGGTGAAGAGTGAATCTTATCACCAACGGAATTTCCGTTGGTGATATTAATTAATTTTGAAAACCAAAAAATAATTGACATTTCACCAACGGAATATCCGTTGGTGAAGAGTGAATCTTATCACCAACGGAAATTTCGTTGGTGATATTAATTAATTTTAAAAACCAAAAAATAATTCGACATTTCACCAACGAAATATCCGTTGATGAAGGATGAATCTTATCACCAACGGAAATTCCGTTGGTGATATTAATTAATTTTGAAAACTAAAAAATAATTGAGACATTTCACCAACGGATATTCCGTTGGTGATGAGTGAATCTTATCACTAACGGAAATTTCGTTGGTGATATTAATTAATTTTGAAAACCAAAAAATAATTCAACATTTCACCAACGGAATATCCGTTGATGAAGAGTGAATCTTATCACAAACAAAAATTTCGTTGGTGATATTAATTAATTTTGAAAACCAAAAATAATTCGACCTTTCACCTACGGAATATCCGTTGGTGAAGAGTGAATAGCGCCTTGCAAATGCTTCGTCTTCATGGTTTTTCAGGCGGTGGTGATGGTGTTAGTGGGGTCTCTTTTTATACTAAAGTAATGGCTTCTTTAGTAATGGCTTCTTTCAACTTTTCTTCAATTGGAAATGGTGGAACAGGAAAGATGCACTTTCTAGCTTCACCAAACACTCGCCGGAGGTTTTTTTATCGAATGATCCTTATTTATGAATAAATTTTATCAATAATTATGTCCTCTCTAGATCTGGTGCTGGCTGGTTTTTTCCAGTGGGTGGTGGGCGGTGGGCGACGAAGGTTTTGGAGTAGAAGAAGTTTTAAGACGGGTGGTTGATTATAATTTTTTTAGTTGATTGGGGATTGGTTGGAGAAGGTGAATTGAGGGGAGAAGGTTTGTTGTAAATTTTTTTTTTTTCCTATTTTGTTTGTTTTAATTTTAAAAAGGGTAATTTGGCCACTTTAAGAAAATTTTAACCATTTAACAGTCAAAATAACGGTTTTTTTAACAGAGGGACCTTGATCGCGAGTTTTATAAAGGTTAAGGACCCAAAATGCCATTCATTGAAAGTTCGGACCCCAATGCGATTTACCCTTTATGTTTTATTATGAATCAAATTTAGTGGTTCATAGATTTCAAATTATTTTATGGGTTAATGTTGGGACACACTCCTTAAAGAGCATTGAGGCTTAAGTCTGCACAATTCGACATTTCTACTATTTAATCGAATGCTATTCAATTTAGCTGTATTTTTTTTTTCTTAATTTTCTATTCAACGTACATTTCTTACATGATGTTCATCCACGCTTCTAAATATTGATGTTCATTCTATTCGATTAAGTGCTGGTTTGATTCCCATTAAAATAGATTTTTTTGTTTTCTATTTTTTGACTTTTGAGAGAAAATGACCAAAATATCTTTTTTTTTTTGTCAAATATTGCGACTACTTTAGAAAGCAAAAAGGTATTTTAGTCATTTTTTCCAAAAGTCAAAAAATAAGAAACAAAAAATCCATTTTAATGAGAATCAAACAAGTTCTAAATACTCTGATTCTACCACGTGCAACGCACGAACAGTCACTAGTTAATCAAAAAGAGTACAGACAAAGACATTCTCTTCAAAAGTGAATAAGCAAGTATAAGTGCATGTTTGGCTAAGCTGTAAAAATGAACTTGTAAGTAAATATATAATTTTAAAATAAAATTTTCTTGTCAAAATTGACAATAAGTTATTTATTTTATAAGTAACTTCTACCCCGGAGGAAAACGAAGCCACTTGAGTAGAGAAATGAGGACGACTCACTTGATTTTGGGGTTAATAATGGTGTTAATAATTAGGATCAAGATGGTGACCCTTTTATTTATACTGTCAAAATAAAAGTTACTTAGAAGAAAATTCAAGTTACTTTTAAGTTTATAACATGGTCTAAGTTTGGGTCACATATGATTATATTCAAAAGAGCATTATTCTTGATTTTTTTTCTGTTATAGGTGGTGTGGTGTCTATAATTTGATCTCTTTCTACAAATAAAAGGGTCAATCTCAATTGTCCATCTAATTTGAGTGTCGAAAGATATCTGTTAAATAATATCACAAAGGGTGTGTTGTTTATAAATCTATACATTTTCTTTGTGTTTAGTACATATTTGATGTACAATACGACATATAAGATGTTAACTCATTTTCCTTAACAATCCTATTTATTGCGATCCAATTTAACCCACAAAATGAGAATAAAGAAAACAGGTTACTCCACTTTCATTTAGTATATTGGCTTAATTCCCACTGCACTTACAGAAAATTTTCATATCCAGATTGAAACTTTATCACGTTTCAAAAAATAAACACGAATTTATCTTTAATATATTAACAATTTCTTTAAATTTCTATCGTTTGAAAGGAGAAAAACCATCTAAAAAGTAGTATGTTTTGAAAGAAGGTTGTGCATTTTAAAATAAAATTTTGATATAAAAGGTGTAATGTAATAGAAAGAGTAATTATGAAGCGTTTAGATAATTCCAAGAGTTGAAGAATAGCATACAATTATTAACGTTGAAATCCAATCTTGAGGGTCTCACCACCACTACTCTGGAGAACTTTAGTGGAAGATGTAAATCGCAGGATGTGTTTCAATGGAACAGGATTGAGAGCTTGCTTTTTAACTTCGTTTGCAATGAGTCTTTTCTATACCAAAAGTAAGAATCGAAACCCCACCCTGCAGCTGTCAACGAAGTTGAGATTACTTCACTACTCGTCTTTCAACCAGTTGAACTATGCCTGAGGGTAGCATACAATTATTAATCTCAATAGAAGTTGCGAATGAAGGTGTCCCACTAGAGTATTCCGGGGAGTCTATGGTCAAAGGAGGTTGAAATATCAATTTATTTCCTCAAATTTTACCACTAGGTCCACCATCAACTCAATCCAAAATTAACCAACTACTATTGAAATAACTTTAATTTTACTCGACAGTTTATTATAAATGGAAAAAATGACCTAATAATATTTAGGGAAAATTCTATTATTTGTCCTCAAACTTATTGTCTGAGTAACAATATAATCCTCAAACCTTTTTTATAGATGCACAATTGGTTTACAATAACATTTTATGTACAAATTTTTGTTAAATCGTCACGTAAACCTCGTAGAATCATGACCCACAACTTTTATCCCTTTTTTTCTACATATTTGTATGACCTACTATTTATAATCCTAAAAAAATTATCAACGGAAGCATGTATTAATGTAAATAAGTATATGAATAATTTTATGGTAGCACTTCAAAATAGAGAGGAGGGGAAGGAATGTTCTCTATCTAAGATTACAAACAGAAATAAACAGCATTTCATTTGTAAGAAATATTCCTACTCATTTCAAACTTAACACATAAATATCGAATAGGTCACGTAACTTGTATTTTATAAAAAGTTTGTGATATCACAGAGTGACACGTTCAACTTGTATTTTATGAAAGTCGATTAGCGTACTTATCTATATATATATTTAGCAAACGCAACTCTTCTTATACATTTTCAATCCTATGCTACTAAAAATATGTCGTGCAATAACATAGAGCGAAGACCCGAGGTTTCTTTCCTTTTAACAAAAATTCTATCCAACAAAAAATTCTTACATACAAGAATACATACAGCACTACAATTCCTTATGTACTCAAATCATAACCCTCAAGTCACCTATTTCCCTTTCTTTACGTTTTTCCCATTTTACCACCCTTACAACAAAAATAGAGTTTCAATTAAGGACAAAATCAAAATGGAAAGACGTCGCTGCACACAAAATCATCCGAATTTGCAATTGAGTCCTCCGGCCAGGAGTCCCGCAGCAATTTCAGGAGCATTTGCGCTTTACGCTTTGCTCTCTCTGTACAATCACTCTGAACGAGCAGTAGCAGCTTAGTCAACACGCCGGCGGCAACCGCTTCACTCTGAGTCAACTCTGAGGCTGAACAGAGCGAGAGCAATGCCCCGGCGGCGTATTCGGTTGCACGGTCGGATATCTTTAGAATGATTTTTACCAGAAGCGGTATTGTCAGCGAGTGGGCTGCGAACGCCACGCAACCAGAAGGAATCCGGCAGAGTAATTCAACTGAGGCGAGTGCTCTCTCCGAGTCGCATTTTTCGAATTCCGCCAGGCGGTCAATCAGCGCCTCCACTGCTCCCGCCTCAACCGCCTTGTGCCGGTGCTGCTTCACTAAGCACAAGGCGAACAATGCCTTGATTCCAATTTTCAATGCCCTTGGATATGCTAACGGAAAGGTCAAAATTCCGACTATACCCTCGAATATTTCGTGAGCATTACTGATTTGTGCTCGGAGATCCGGGGACCTTAACCCGGCAACAACAATTTCAATCAGTGCTGCCGAGTTTACTCGGACATCAATCGAAGAATGAAACAGCAGATTAACAAGGTATCCAATTCGGTCGGAATCGGCTGCCACAAACAAACACTCTGGCTCGGAGAGAGAAAACAGGGACAAAATCGCGAGTGACTCGTGGCTCAACTCGGAAGAATTCGAATCCGAATCCAAATCGGAAAACGCAATAGCGAGAAGAATTTCACGGGCGTTATTCGCTGCAATAACAGACCGATTCTTATCCGAGTCGCGCACGAGTCCTCTCAATCTCCTCAAAGCCGACAATCTCAAACCAAACGGCGCCGACCCAGAAGACGCCTGATTCAACAAGTTCCTCACCTTTGTCGGATCTGCAGGCTGTTTCGGTGTAGGAATTCTCTCAACACCAAACGACCGGTTCGCTACGCACCATTCCTGAATAAGCCTCCGGAGAGTATGGTTCGGAATGAGAGTGAAATCCGTCAGCGGCGAGCGGGTGACAGGGCAAGTCGTATTTCCGGTAGCCACCCACGACTCGATACTGGTCCGATCATACGTCTGGCCCGTACAAACAGTCACCGGATCACGCATCAGCTCAAGCGAAATCGGGCAGCGAAAATGATATGGTATTTGCACACCCACATCCAATGGCTCCAAACTCACAGGCATGTTATACTTTTCCCCTTCCTCTATATGTGCGTGTGTATATATATATGATCTGTAATGTGGTTGTGTGTATAACTATGTCTGTGTATATGACCAAAAAAGAGGAAAAAAAGGAGACAAGAACTAGAGAGATAAAAGTGTTAGAGAGAGAGAGAGAGAGAGAGAGAGAGAGAGAGAGGAGACTGCAAATTCTCTTTCGGTTTGTTGTGGGAGTGATGGGTTATATACGAAATGGAACAAATGGACATACCCAGCAGAGGCCATAGGGAATTCTTCTCTGTGAACATGTACTACCACTGCTATTCCCCACACGTGTGTTTATTTCCTTTGGTTAAGGTTAAAGATTTAACTATGGTTGGTTTGTGTGTTGGATACTGGTTTGGTCAAAGATGTGTAACTGGGACCCATTTGCATGCTGAAATCTAACTCATGTTCACATCAATGTTAATAGAGATCACTGTTTCTTTATTAATTGATTTGAGGTTAGTTGGGCTTATTAATCTTTCTTAATTATTGATAATGATAGCTTTATTCTTCCTTATTTTTTCAACATTTGTTGTTTCAAAAATCAGTTGAGGCATTGAACCGAAAAATACGAACTTGCAAAATCACTAAAACTAGTTCCGTTTCACACAATCCAACTTTTAAGTGTATCGGCTCAAGCTGCTTTTTCAATTTAAAATAAAATACGATTGTTTTAATTATTTTCAATCGAATCCATTAATCTTGATTCTTAGGTGCTTGAGACATGTCATCGTTGCAAAAAAAAATATAAAATAAAATAAATAACCAAGTTCTTCTGCTAACTTTAAGTATCAGAATCGACCAAGTAGACCAGAGGATTCAAAGATGGGCGCATATGGGTGAGCGTTGAATGTTCATTAATAACTGTGTAGTTAAGTCTGTAACATTTATGTTTAGGTGCAGATTTCAAAGTGGAATTCAATCTGGTACGTCCAAACCTGTAAACTTGAAGACTTCGGATTGGGGGAATTGTAGATAGAGACAATTTTGAGCCACCTAATTGGTCAGTGGATGAATGTGTCGATAGGCCAAGAAGATTCTAGGCAACCACTGTGAACAAAAACAGCTCACTCAATCTTGTTGTCCGAACAACACAAAATTCTAGGTTTTCTTAGATAACATTATTTAATTATAATTTAAACTTAGTCGAACTTAGCTCTAAAACTTGTGTGGGCTCATCCAGATCATAGTCATCATAACGCAATATTGTTTCTTTATCTCCTAGTCCAAAAATTGTTGGCGGATTTATGTGAAAAGTGACTCCAAAGTAATCAAATCGAATGAAATGGATGAAAATTAAATTAGGAAAGCGCAAGTGTTGAATACTTTGTGTCTTAAAGTCAATTTTGCCCATGAATGACGCCTACTACGGTATATGGCAATTGACTCCCAAGATACAACGACTTCCGCTTATGTTTGTAAGACTTCAAAATACAAACACAACGAATCGAAAATCGATTTTGTACTCCAAAAGATGAAAGGAAAATGAAACACCAAAAATCATGCAACAAATGCAATAAATTTTGGTTCAAAGATAAAATATGAGTGGATTATTATTGCAAATATGTTTACGTATCACTTCTCTATAAATATGGACGTCCATGTTGACCTATGGTTAACTTTAAACCTTAATGTTTTGATTAGGGTAAATACAAAACGTCCTACCTATTGAGGGTATTGTGGAAAGCGTACCTTCAAAATTTTGGCATTTTCACCCTTACCTCTTGGATTTCTGCAAAACGTCGTCCTTGGTCCAAAATATAGGGGTAAATTAGTCCAACCACTTTTTACATATATATTATTTTTTTTTAAAATTGGGGGCTTCCCATGCAATTTTCAAAATTACATAATGAGCCCCCGTCCCCCAATGCGAAAAGTCTGAAACCGGTGGAAACCATGGCACGTTAATCAAGGACTTTCTACTCTATCTCCACCTTCAACCACCGTGTGCGCACCTTCCCGCCGGTGGCGGAATGGTGGCGCATGTATCTCTTTATCTTGATCGGGGCGGAGCCAACATCTCACGCTCTGTAATCCTTCTTGGTGAGTACTCGACCATCTCTACTCCCATGGCACCCACCTCACCCGCCCTCCATACAAGAAGTCATCGCCCGCGCATCGCGCTCAGCTCAAAGCCTTTCCCGTCGACCACAAGAGCGGCATCTACCTAATCTTAACCTCGGTTGGCGTCACTATGCAAACAACACCCTACAACCTTTATTAACCACCACGCTTACCGGTTATGGTGGTGGTGAAATTTCCACCACGGTGCTAGCACAGCGGGCGGCAAAGACGATCGGGAGGTGGCTAAAGGAAAAGAGAGAAGAAGAAAGAAGAGACAAGAGTACAAAATGCCGACTCCATGCGGTAGCTTCAAGATGGGCTGGGTGGCTTTGACATTGGTCGCAATTACGTGACAAAGCAAAGCGCAAAGATCTTCAAAAGAAAATGGCGAACATATGGCAAACATCGATAAGTCGGTGGCTTGTACCGCCATACTTGTGGGTCATTTTGCGGTGCGTTGAAAGCCGCGAAGCCATGGGAGGCAATCGCGATCATCTCATGTATACGTAATAAGCTCACATTGTCAATGTCCCGGTCTTATGGAGATATATCAACACTTATCTGCCCGCATGACGCGGTGAGAAAATTTTGAAATCTGCACTATTCAATTTCAACAAGGTGAGTTTGGATATTAAAGATTTACAAAACAAAACCATGACCATTAATGCAAGAAATTAGTAACTTAAGAGATGTTCGGTGGCGAAAACTTGAGGTCGATCCTTTCATCCATGACCATTGGTGCGTTTGGAAATTTTGGGGGACGAAATTGCAGTGCAATTTTGGAAATTGCATGGAAAGCCCTCAATTTTAAAAGAAGTATATATATGTGAAAAAGTGGTTGGACTAATTTACCCCTATATTTTTGGGTGAAGGACGTTTCTTGCAGAAATCCGAAGAGGTAAGGGTGAAAATGCCAAAATTTTGAAGGTAGGGACGTTTTCCACAATACCCTCAATAGGTAGGGACGTTTTGTGCTATTTACCCTTTTGATTATAACAAACAAATTGGTTATGTTTTCTAACAATCTATTTTCAAGCAAAATTCAAAAGCGCTACAAATCGAACTCCCATGCAATGACAAGTTCAAAGTCAAAATTAATACAAGAGTTCAAGAATCTCAAGATCCACCGAAATTCAAGATTCGAAGATTAAGATTGAAGAATAGATTTTTAGATAAAATTGTAAAAGTATTAACTTTATAATCCTTAGCAATTAAATAAACGAAAGCTCAAAAATATGTTTTATCACTTGCATAAAAATTAGTTTGATCAAAGTCAAAATCGATTTTCAAAAGCGTGGAAACGGACAATCCGTTTGGTAAACCGGTTGATTCGGTCGACCGTTTACCTTGAACCCGTAGATCGTTTGAAACGTCTTTTTCAAAAAGTGTCCGTTCGATTTTTACGAGTTCAACGGCTAGATTCGACCAATCGACCGATTCGACCGTTTGGTCATCCGTTTGGTCGAGAAAGTGGCGAAAATTCATCTCTATAAATACCACTTCATTTACTATCATTCAACAACACTTACAAGAGCATTTATAGAGAGAATCATATTGAAAACATCATTTAAAACTTCATTGCATTTATATCTTCAATATCTCTATTTAACGCTATCGGTCCAAATGTCCTATTTAACGCTAAAGATTAGTTGGAAGCGAAAAGGTATTGAACCAAATCGTGCAACACTTCAAAAGGACATGTCTGTTCATTGAACCTATCGCGATCGCATGGTTTTACCAAGCTGCGATCGCAATGTACAAAATTCAGAACAGAACTTGATCCAATTTAACCATGCGATCGCAAGGCTTTGTCTCCTGCGATCGCATGGAAGGACCCAAAAACGTTTTGCTTAAAATTTAGGCAGATTGCGATCGCAGGTGAAAAAACCCATGCGATCGCATGGTCAAAACTTTGACTCAAAATTGTCCTTTTCTGTAATTTCTCATTCATTCGATATTGGTTTCGAGATGCCAAATATACCTTTTAAACATGCAGATAATTACGAATTTTTTCCGGGGGCGTTACCCCGAGCCCCACGTAGGCGCGCCGCCCCTAGACTGCGACACGAGCAGGTAATCGATCCTGCTTTCTCGGCGGCGAAGTGGAAAAACTAATTTGCCTAAACGGATTGGGTGGAATTTGTATATTTTGGCCAAGTTGACACGAAGGCACTTAGTTAATTTCTCGAATTTTAAACCAATTTCCAACAAAAATCACTAATTGAAACAGATTACCATGAGAGATTGTCCATGGTTCATGATAAATGTCCATATCTGCCTCATCTCCATGTGGACGTAAAGTCTCCATCCCTCCTACTAAAGTAAAATGTTGAAGACACTGCCCAAGTATCTCTATAGTAGGATGACTCACTATAAACGGTTGATAAAAAGGCTTTGTATTGAGATTAAACGGTTGTGCACTAAGGTTAAACTCATAAGCTGCTATCTGTATTTGAGCTGCTTCGATGCTCGAATTGCTTGATTTTCCAATAGTCGGGATGTCAAGTTAACATTTCAAAATAGTCCCCGAAAACGTGGGAGAAATATACGAATAATGTATATAAATTATAAAACTAATACAATAGTAATTACCATTATTGGATCTACCAACAAATAAAATGTTCCATTAAAAGGGGAAAAAAATTTGATAGTAAGTAATCTTTAATACCTTATAAATAATAGTTTGAATCTCATGTAGAAGTAATGCTACATGCATTATTCAAATAATTCAAATAGACACTATCAAATTATTTATTTCATTCAAGCAAACAAAACCATAAATAAATAAATAACTATAAAAATTATATATTTAGTGTTTGTTTGATTATGATTTTAAGTGTTTATAAGCAGTGAATCCTATAGAATGTGTGGATAATAAATCAATATAAGTTATTGATCATATGAAATGTGTAAATAAAAAATATATTGGAACAGCTTAAAAAAATTAAGCTTTGCCAAACATAATGTTAAATTAAGTAGCTTAAAAGTAAATTTCTAAATATAATCAAAGACATTATATCTTACTTATTTCATTATTAGAACATTACGTGACAAATATCACGCTTATATAAAATATACTCTCTCCGTTCTATATAGATAAACTTACTTTTATTTTTGTTGACCTCCAAAAATGACTGCCAACAGGTACCCTACGCCTCATCTTCTTACATATATTTCCCTCCTTACTTGGAATGCCACGTAGTTTTTTCAACCACGTAAATAAGCCTAGGATTGGGTGGATATGTAACAAAAGATAAAGAGAAACACACTTTGGTAGATGTAGTAGCTTGATGGCCCCTAACTAACAATTTCTCAGATGGTTATAATACTTAAAGAATAGTTAGTATAGAGGACTTGATATTTCTTGATAGAGTAATAAATTCAACATCTCTTTCTTGTGGAAATGAGTTTGGTATTTATAGGCAAATTCTATCAGATTGTCCTCCCTTCGATGCGCGACACGTGGCATGATCCAGAGAGCTCTAGAGTCCCGTCTTGAGTGTCACATTATTGGTATTAATACAGAAGTCTCTTTCAGCCGTAACCTAAGAAACTATGATTGTGACAAGCCGCATTTCGCAGACTGTCTCATCATTCTTTTCATGATTGAGTAGCAAGTTTGGAAGGAAAAAGCTTTTTCATCACGCAACAAGGGTCGGACACCAATAGCCTCATCGTTCCAACTCCCGGCACAAAAGAATTCTTTTTATTAACTTTCACAAAGCTCCTCGGCAATAAGGGAAACTGCCTCGGACATGAGGTGGCAGATTTCTAAACAGCTTTGACTTTGACCCTGTCCATGTGGAGTGCCACGCAGGATTGGAGTGTAACAATAGTCCCCCCAAGTCTAGGCTCCTCATTATTTATGAGGTATGCTAGACTTGGTAAGAAAGCATTTATCTAAGCTCCTCATTATTTACGAGGAGTGCTGGACTTGGTAAGAAAGTCTTTATGTCGTGTTATGCTCTTGACAATGTGGGATGCCATGTCGTCTGTTCAATTATGTATTTGGGTGTTTGAATTTCAAATAATAATAGTTCCACAAGCTCAGGACATGTCATTCATGTGAGATGTTGTGCTTGATATAAGCGAATTACTATGGAGATTCCTAGTTGGTAAGTCAAAGCTTTATGGAAGAGGCACATAGCGAAGGCAAATCCCAAGTGGAAAGCCTAGCTGGTGTGTCGAAGCATTAAGGAATAGGCACACAGATTAGGCAAGTTCCAAGTGGAAAGTCTGGCTGGTGTGTCGAGACCTTAAAGAAGAGGCATACACAGCGGAGGCAATTCCCAAGTGGGAAGCCTGGCTAGTGTGTCAAGGCCTTAAGGAAGAGGCACACAATTTTCACATTGATTAAAAAAATTTAGTTATTATAATTTGAACAATGAATTTTTCTTAATATATTCTTATAATTAATATAATGATAATTGGGTGGTAACAAACAATATGACACATTAAATCATTATTCTAAAAAGCTCGCCTAAGTCTCGCCAAGCAGAAAAGTTTAAAGTTTAAACTACTCCACACTTACCACAGCCATCACGCATCGTCGTCTTTGCATCGCATTTATCTCGTGACTCGCTTAATCTTTCTTGCAGTCCGAAAAAACTGAAAGCTCCACCTCCACGTCTAACTTTACTTTTTAATATTCATTAAATAGAGATAGAAAATTAAAAAATTAAGTGCCTATAATTATTTGAAATAAATAAATAAGGAAAGTAAAAATATTTTCATAAGATAGAACTACTGTGTATAAGAAAAAATTCCACACCTCGAATCAATACATTTAGGACATCCACAATATCTCTATCGATTTGGGTAGCCGCACCTGCACTAGAGTCACCCAACAGTACAAAGACAAGCATTTAAAGATATGTATTTATTTGAACCACCAAATACTTGTTTTTTGTTTTTGAAATGTTTGGATTTTACTGGTCACTGTTCGAATGGTCAAAGGTCAAAGATGAACAGACTCGTGTGAATGGGCCAGGTTGTCTCTCCAACCTTAATAATTCGTGCCCGAAAAAAAAGCTTTTACTATAATTATTTTTGACAGTAGTGGGTGGTCTTGAGTAGTCAGTAGTGGGGCCCACTCACAAGAAAACGATGTTGATTAAGTAGGTCCCACAACATTCGACCAATTATGTCATTTGTATCATACAATTGGTGCACAAGGAATCTATTTTATCCATCACACGCTAGCATTAATCTTTTTTCTTTATTTTTTCCTTTTTACTCCTTTTCTTCTGGGGTTGGGGGTAAAGAGGGAATAGAGGGGGTGAGTAAAGGGGTCAGTGAGTCAGGAGGACTAACTGCTACTGCCTTTTTGCTCTTTCTACTTTCTTTTTTTTTGGGCTTGGGGGTGGTGGGGGTGCAAAGGGTAGGTAGGGTTGGGTGGCTAAACCGATAAGATGGCCAAGGAGTCAGGCGGAACTGAAAGTCTGACTACTGCTACAAGGGTGGCGGGTGTCGTATAGTGGCGGAAGCACGCGTGTGGGAAGGGGGAGGGTGGATGGGTGGGGGCTGGGATGGGATTTTTGGTGGGGTTATTGTATGTGTGTGTGTATACAAATACTATACAAAGCAAATATAGG
Organism: Forsythia suspensa; assembly: GCA_023638005.1. Taxonomy (NCBI): domain Eukaryota; kingdom Viridiplantae; phylum Streptophyta; class Magnoliopsida; order Lamiales; family Oleaceae; genus Forsythia; species Forsythia suspensa. Next base: position 28,692,242 of record CM042670.1, on the reverse strand, counting down.
CGGTGGGGTGGTGGGGTGGTGGTTTTTGGGTGGGTTATTGTATATGTGCGTGTATATACAATACAAAGTATATATAGGTGGTGGGGTGGTGGGTTGGGCGTTGAGTGGGGGTTAAGACTTAAGACAATTGCGGGGCAGGGGGGCCAGTCACAGAGGACCGTGTATGTCTGTAGTCAACCGGGCAAGATTGCCGGTACAGCTACAACCTTTGGTTCCCCGATGCACGTGATGCAACTCCCTCGCACGTGTTTCCAGCTAAGCAGTTCTCTTTTGTTGTCTTGTCATTCCACCTCGGTTTTTATCAGTGTTATCAGACCGGCCCGGCCCGGCCGGGTCAACCGGTAAAACAGGAACCAGGTCCAAAACCTGGTTATGAAAAACCTCTATTTAAAAACCCGCTCAAAAACCCGTTGACCCGCCTTGGGTTTGAAACCCGTTGACCCGCTCCCGGTTTTATTGGTTTAAAAATCATTTCTTTCCACAATTAATTATAACTGACTATTGAAATTCATCTATCTCCTTGCACGAAATGGATTAAAAGAATGAAAAACCAAAAAATTACTTTTGAGCAATTTTGTGATTTTCAAAACCTTATTTTTCATTTTTAATTTTTTTTGTACATTTTTAATATTTTAATTTTTAAAATCACCGGGTCAACTTGGGTTCGACCCTTTAACCCTTGACCTTTCACTTTTCCGGGTTGATGCCCGGGTCGGTTTTTAAAACATTGGTTTTATTAATCATTTTATTTATTTTCCCTTGAAACAGCAGCTGTAACAAAAAACAAAATTAATTTATGTTGTAAATTATTATTTTTTTAAATGCAAAAATATATAATTCTAAAATTTATGATATTGTCTACATAAAAACACTAATGTTAGTCATTCAACTTATAATAACATTTTAATCAACTAAGTTTATTTTGTTAAAATCTAGTGGCTTTTTTTTTTTCTTCCACTTTTGTGAATCAATTAAAATTTGTTAGTTGATGGTAATGTGTCTACATAAATGTCTTCCACATCATCAGTTCCATTAAAAATACTAATGAAAACTAGTTGAGTGACTTGAATAAAAAATAAATTTAAATGATTCGTTTGATCCGAAAGAAAAGCAAAATTAATGACTAATATGAAACTTTACTCTACATGGTGATTATGAATCTATTTTAATTATTCTTTGTAGTTAAGATATTTGTCGATCAGGACATTTGTGTTGTCTGAGTCGGGCACATGCCCGAGCCCGACTCAGGCAACTTATATTTTTCAATCGTCGATATACAAATGTAAATAGTCCAAGCTCTTTGTGTTTATGTTAAGAATTTTGTCCTTTTCATACTGATATACAAATACACGACTTTATACTTTGAGAATTTAATACAAATAGTCCTTAACCTCTGTCTCAATGTGAAAATGGTCATTAGTACTTTTTTTTTTTTTTTTGGCAAAGACATCTCTAATCTATTTGTTTTGGTATGTAGTTGGTTCTTATTTGTTCAAAAAAATCAACATTCCCTTAATTTTAATTAGAAAAAATTACAGTTAGATTCCTAATATTTGTAAAATGTGCTTTTAATAATATTTAATTTAGCAAACTAAATATATCATTATAGTCGTGTCAATTAAATTTTTCGTAAGAGAAAAACTATTAAATTATTGTAATTTAAGTAGATGTAATTGCTATGTGATGTGAAAAACTTGAATAAAAATTAAGATAAATAAATAACAAAATGACGTATATAAATTTATGATATTGAACCAATCTTATTGTATTTTTATTTAATATAAAAATATTAATAATAATTAATTTATGAATTATGTGTTCTTTATTTTAGAATAATAATAAAATAATAAATTAAAATATGAATAATACATTTAAAGTTCTAATATTTGTATTTAATAAACGAATATCTTAATTAAATAAAAGTTTTAAAAGATCAAGTTTATGACCAAGTTATTTTTTTTTTCTTTTTTGCTATAAACCATAAAATATAATTTTAAATTTTAAATAATAAAACAAATATTTTTATTTAACACGTTTGTTGATAATTATGAGCTTTAAATTTTAGTTATTTCACAATAGGTCGTAAAAATATATTAAAAAAAATTATGTATAATATAAATTTGGTTAATAAAGTCTTAATTCAAAAAAAAAAAACTATAGTTTTCTTTAATTTTTGTTTTAAAAAAATAAAGATACCAGACTATTTGCACTTTTTGCAAATGTTAAAAATCCAAATAAAATTTTTCTTATTAAAATTAAGGATATATTGGTTTTTTTTTTTTTTATCAAATAAAGATTAATTGTGCATAAAATACATAGACTAAGAACGTATGTGCCAAAAACCAAACGTTAAACATCATCATTTGCACCAAATTCCCTTATACTTGACTTGTATTTTACCAGGCTATCTCATCTTTTATAGCTTAACAGTATTAGCAGAAAAGTCTTGTACTTTTAGCGTCGTGAGTAAAAAAGTTATAACTAAAAAAATATTTAAGAAAGAGTTTTATAATAAACCGTCAATAATAGAAATAATAAAATAATTAAAAATATTCTACTTTATTGTATTTTCCACTCTAAAAGTGACATGACTGATGGTTGTTGTTGATGTCACTCGAGTACGTAGCATAGTTTTATTAATCAAAATTAGATTAAAAATTCATGTCATAATCAACTTTTTTCACTTTTTCATCATACATTAATTTGTTGTGTGGCATCTTATCTATTGGAAGGGCAACTATATGTTGCCGAAATTTGCCCGACTCTCACAGGAGGGTGGGATTTTCGGCACTGCCCGACTTTCGGGCACTGCATAAGTCCTCTCTTTTGGAATGCATAAATGCAACATGACATATCACAAACAATGGTTATGCATCTTTCCACTAAGCTTTACAATTAATAATTTTCTTTTCCTTTTCTTTTCTTTCCTTTATTCAGAAGAGGGGATCAAATGGTTTCACCCCTCCTATCAATATGAAGCTTGAACTCTGCGTATTTATAAGTTGTAGGTCTTATAGAATATGTGAATAATTAGTGGTGAGTATTAAGTTGTGGATCCTACTAAATATATAGATAAAAAATATTTTTGATCAATTTAATTAACTTAAATTATAAATTAAGCTATGACAAACAAGCACTCAGTCCATTGACTTCAAAAGCTTTACTCTTACCCTTTGAAATTGGAATCTTGAACTAAGTCTTGACTTTAATTAAATGTTATTACTTGTATGTGGGTGAAAAACTTACAATTTTGAATGAGACAATGTTATATGGTTTGTATCCGAATCCAATATTACTTTAAATCATGTCACATAGATGATGTTTATCAAAGTCAAGTGTTTTTCATTCTCTATACCTTATCAATTTAGAATATGATCTTTGTTGTAATATAATTGAAGTATATATGTATCATGTATGCATATATAATCTTTTTTATTTTAAGAAAAAATGAAAGAATATCGACCAAATATCGTTGGATTGTGAATATAGGAAGATCTAAAAGAAAGTGAGACTCTCTACATTGCATACACTTTTTAATTGGATTGGATTTGCAAGAGATAAATTTTTCTATACCTTTGGAATTACTTTTTAGGGTTTAAGAATCATAGCATTCTTCTTTTAGGAAATTCGTTGCAAGAATAGAGTGTAAAGAAAGTAAAGCTAGCTGGCTGCTGGCTTTTGATTTGGCCACGTGAATTTGTAAATTTAGTGGTCCAATATTTGAATATTTTTTAAAATCCAATATTCGAATAGATAAACCCACTTTTCAAGTGGTCTCATTAACATGTGTTACTACCTCTTTTGACGTGTGAGCTATGTAAGATTAAAAGACCATGTATCATATGCGAACAGCGCCATCTATATAATCTCTAACTATGGCGAGTCTCATGCATGCCTCGTCGATGTCGCTTTGTAGAGTCTAGAGCTAAATTTCCCGCCGCCAATAAGGAAGAATTCATTAAAAGAGAGTTCACCATGTAGCAAAACTCATGGCTAGGCACGAGAAGGAAAATCCTAACTTTGCCACTCTCAAAGGTAGCGCCTACTATGAACACATTTGCTTTGAAAAAATCTTTTAACTTACTGCAATTCTAAGGGAAGATTAACAAAACATAAAATATGTGACCTTATACTTCTTATTTCAAATAAAGTAACAACAAAATATTCTTTTGTCATAGGGTAAAAAACATGCTGTCACGCAAGCTAAAATCGTAAAAAGATAAAACAAAATCAAATAAAAATTAGTTGTTGACTACAACCTCATCAATAATGGAGTGATATGTGTCTTGATAAGTTAAAAAGAAAAGTCTGAAATACTATTGACTTTAATTTTTCTATAAATATTTTATACAATAAGAAGAAAAATGTATGAATATCAAACCCTAACTAAATCTCTGTCCATTTCATTTCTCCTACGTCCTTGTTCTTATTTTCCGTCAACCAATTTGATAATCGGAGTGCAAACCACTCTTTAGAACAGTTGCTTTTATAAGGTGACGATATCTAAGTATCAGGGGTGGATCCAGGAATTTTTTTACCGGACTACTGAAAAAAAAAAAAATTCGCGCAATTTATTACGTTATTAAGAATTTTTTTTACACCTGTAAAAATGATTCTTTTAAGGGGTGGGCCCGGCTATAAAAAAAAAAAAAAAAAAAAAAAAAAATCCGCCCCTGCTAAGTATGCAAACATAAGTGAATAAGATTATAAGAAGACGGTAAAGATCTGTGAACAGTTTGAACAGTCTAGTCCCATCAAATTTTATGGTCATCAACGTGCTCGAGATTTATATTTCAATTAGGTATAAGACCAGCTGGTCCATATAATTGAGGTTTTCAATTTTAAAAAATTAAATTATTTTGTGTGATCTACCGCTGTCAAATGATATCTAAAAGAAGAATATGGGGAAGCGTTGACTGTGTCTTACCAAGCAATCTTATTTCTTTTATTTTTTTACTATTATTTTATTCTTTAAAGAAGAATGCATGCATTAATTTTTGAATCTTTACTCTGATTGTGAAAACAATAATTCTTAGCCAACTGAGACGAGGAGAATTGGTAACCAAGAAGTATAGAGTTACTAATTAAAAATTTTTCGAGTTATAATACTATTTTATAGGCATATATGTTTGTATAGTATTTATATATATATATATATTGGTCAGATATTATTATTATTTTTGTCTATTTTTTATCTACATATTCCGTAAAATCATTACTTACAATCTACAAAAAAGAATTACCAAACATTCGACAAATAGTCCCTTTCCATCTCTTTTTCCTTTCCACCCATTTTTTCGTAATACCAAACAAAGCCTGTATCTTATAAAAGTTTAAATTATTATATAATGCATTCATGATTTATATCTTTATTTGTGGCTAATGTTGAATTTCGAGTGGAGTTTACGATAGACTTTAAAAGAGAACGAATATGTTATATTATACAGTCTTATCCATTAATCTAAATATACTCGTAAAAAATAGAATATTCTCTCCGTAATGTGCTGTTTCACTGACGGGATGTGCCATATTCTCTTACCCGTGATTCCCCCTACCAACCTACAAACTGCGGATGCTTAATATCTTAATTCTTGATTAAGCTTAATAAATGAACAATTAGTCTTGAACAGTGTGCTTAATATGAAAATTACTTAATTGAATTTGACATGTTATAATTTATGAATAAACCCTGCAGTCACTGAAAAATGTTTGAGCAATGCACAGTCTTGAGCCGTGCGCATTCCAATTATTTAATTCGGAGTGTCTACTAATTATTTTCATCATACTATACTTCTCTTTCGGCTTAAGCTCTTTTTAACACATTTAACAATGTTGTACAGATCGAGACAATTAAAATTAAAATTTTATCGTGATAATCGACTTAGATCGATCTGACCGGGACACCCGGCAAACATTCTAATATGATTGGTGTTATCAGTCTGCTTTACCTAAGAATCGGCCAAAGGTGGTGGATAAAAATTGGTCAAAAGTCAGTTGAAGGGCAAGTAAACTAAACCGGTTGAATGACAACCATGCGGAACAATGTGCTTTGCCTCGTTAATAAATGCTTAAGCCTAAAGTATAACAAAATCCAGCTGAAAAAAGAATACTGGAGTTTCAATTTCTACAAGAGCTTTGAAGAATTTTTAAGTTCAATTCTTGTATGAATACACAGTGCAAAATTTGTTAGAGAAATTGACTATAAATATAAAAATCATTTTGGACTTTCTTTTTTTATATTTTAAATTTTTCTTATTTTCCTGAAGATTTTTACATGTCTACTTTTCTACTTTAGGGATTCTTATCCCAAATGGTGCAATTCTATGGGCTTATTTGATTCTATTAGGCCCAATTATTCACAGATAGGATGCCCTCGATTTCCAGCCCAATATTTTTAAGAGTGCTCCCACCAAGATTCCCAATTATTCACAAGATAGGATGCCTCGTTTATAAATATTTTTATAAAAAATTGAAAAACCCTCTTTTTTTTTATTATTCAAAAAATACCTTATTTTCTTGGTTTGATTTAAAAATACCTCATTTAATTAAAAACAATATATTATAATGTGGAATGATGATGTGACATTTATTTATTGTATAGTAGTTCATGTTTTATATATAATCACTTTAGTCCTTATATTTTTAATTATATTTTAATTAAGTCATCCAAAATTACATCTTAGGTCCTTAATCTTTTACATCTTTACACTTTAGTCCCCAAATTATTAATTATCTTTCAGTTAAGTCCTCCAAAAATTGCATCTTAGGTCCTTCAACTTTTTATATCTTTATACTTTGGTCTCCAAATTTTCAATTATCTTTCGAGTTAAGTCCTCTAAAATTTGCATCTTAGGTCCTTCAACTTTATACATGTTCAAAGTTTGGTCCTCCAAATCCACGATTTTAGAGCCAAAATAAGTGTAATTTTAGTGGTCGAAATAAGTCTGCACTTTCAATTAAATCTTTGACTTTACACTCGAATTTTCATCTAAACGAACAAAATAAATATTTATATACTATTTTAAATTATGGTACACATATGTTACTTTAATTTAAATCAAATTAACACGTGTTACCACCACCTACTATCATATTTGTATCATATTTTACAATTATTTTCTTTGATAATTGTTTAAAAATACAGTATTTTCATAAAATCAATATTTTTATTTTTTTAATTTGAAAAACAATATTTTTACACGAGTAACATATGTGTTATTTCATTATTTTCATTGAATTAATACTTTATAATTTACTCATTTTATTATTTTTTAAAAAATATGTTATTTTCATTTAAAATTAATATTTTAATTTTTAATTGAAAAACAATATTTTTTACATAGGTAACATATATGTTACTATATATGTTACTTCTTCATATTTCATTAGAATCAATATTTTACCATTTCTCTAATTTTATTAATATTTTAAAAATATATTATTTTCATTTAAAATCAATTTTTCAATTTTTTTTAACAAAATATTTTTATACTAGTAACATATATGTTACTATGTGTTACTTGCTCATTTGCAATAAAATCAATATTTTATAATTATTTAAAAAAATAAGTCATATTTCTTTAAAATTAAAATTTCAATTTTTTTTCAAAACAATATTTTTACATGGGTAATATATATGTTACTTCCTCATTTTCATTAAAATCAATATTTTACCATTTCTCTATTTTTATAAATTTTTTAAAATACATTATTTTTATTTAAAATCAATATTTCAAATTTTCATTTAAAAAAAAAATATTTTTATACTAGTAACATATATATACTTGCTCATTTGCAATAAAATCAATAGTTTATAATTATTTAAAAATACATTATTTTTCTTTAAAATTAATATTTCAATTTTTTTGTTTTAAAACAAATTTTTTACGGGTAACATATATGTTACTATATGTTACTTCTTTATTTTCATTAAAATCAATATTTTATCATTTCTCTATTTTTATAAATTTTTAAAAATACATTCTTTACATTTAAAATCAATATTTCAATTTTTTATTTAAAACAATATTTTTATATTAGTAACATATATATTACTTCAAGGCATTCTCTCTCCTCCACCTAGAAAAAAAATTATTTTTTGCCTTTGATCTGGACACCAGTGTTTGACTTTAATATCAAACACATTTTGTTCCTCCAAATATTCAATTAAATTTAAATAAATCTCCCTATTGAGTGGAGAAGATCAAATTGTTATGTCACTATGTGTTAATTGCTCATTTGCAATAAAATCAATACTTTGTATTTATTTTAAAAACACTTTATAATTGCTATCTTATAATTTATCTCCTTTTAAATATTTTTCAAAAACTATATTAGTTTGGTCTAAAATCAAATATTTCAAAATTTTATTTTTCAAAAATAATTTTTACTGTGGGTAACATATATATTCTTGAATTTGTTACCCTATGTTACTTCCTCAATTTCATTAAAATCAATTTGACACGGGTAACACATATGTTACCACATGTGTTACCCTATATTATTTCCTCATTTTCACTACAATTTCTTTATTTTATAATTTATCTCTTTATAAATATTTTTAAAAAATACATTAGTTTGGTCTAAAATCAAATATTTTCAATTTTTATTTTTAAAAACAATAATTTTACGTAGGTAACATATATGTTACCGTATTTGTTAACATATGTTACTTCCTCAATTTCATTAAAATCAATTTGACACGGGTAACACATATGTTACCACATGTGTTACCCTATGTTACTTCTTCATTTTCAATACAATTGCTATTTTATGATTTATCTCCTTGTAAATGTTTTTTAAAAACTACATTAGTTTGGTCTAAAATCAAATATTTCTAAATTTTAATTTTGAAAACAAAACTTTACGTGGTAACATATATGTTACCGCATTTCTTAACCTATGCTACTTCCTCAATTTCATTAAAATCAATTTGACAAGGGTAACACATGTGTTACCACATAGGTTACTTCCTCGTTTCAATACAATTGCTATTTTATGATTTATCTCCTTATAAATATTTTTAAAAACTACATTTATTTGGTTTAAAATCAAATATTTCTAAATTTTATTATTGAAAACCATACTTTTACGTGAGTAACATACATATTCTTGTATTTGTTAACATATGTTACTTCCTCAATTTCATTAAAATCGATTTGACACGGGTAACACATGTGTTACCCTATGTTACTTCCTTATTTTCAATACAATTATAATTTTATGATTTATCTCCTTGTAAATATCTTTAAAAATACATTAATTTGTCAAAAATAAAATATTTTCAAATTTTATTTTATACAACAAGATCTTTTATGCGTGTAACATATATGTTATCAGTATTTGATAACCTATATTACTTCCTCAATTTCATCAAAATTAATTTGACATGGATAACACATATGTTACCACATGTGTTATCCTATGTCACTTCCTCATTTTCAATACAAGTGTTATTTTATGATTTATCTCGTAAATATTTTTAAAAACTACATTAGCTTAGTCTAAAATCAATGTTTTCAAATTTTAATTTTGAAAACAATTTTTTTACGGGTAATATATATGTTACAATATTTGTTAACCTATGTTACTTTCTCAATTTCATTAAAATCAATTTGACACGGGTAATATATATGTTACCATTATTACCCAATGTTACTTCCTCATTTTCACTACAATTGCTATTTTATGATTTATTTCCTTGTAAATGTTTTAAAAAATACATTAGTTTAGGTCCAAAATCAAATATTTCCAATTTTTATTTTTAAAAACAATATTTTTATGTGGGTAACATATATGTTACCGTATTTGTTAACCTATGTTACTCCCTCAATTTCATTAAAATCAATTTAACACGGGTAACACATATGTTACCACATATGTTACCCTATGTTACATCCTCATTTTCAATACAATTACTATTTTATGATTTATCTCTTTGCAAATATTTTTTAAAAATTACATTAGTTTCGTCCAAAATCAAATATTTCCAATTTTTATTTTTTAAAACAATACTTTTATGTGGGTAACATATATATGTTACCATATTTATAACCTATGTTATTCCCTCAATTTCATTAAAATCAATTTGACACGGACAACACATTACCCTATGTTACTTCCTCAATTTCTATACAATTACTATTTTATCATTTATATTCTTGTAAATGTTTTTAAAAATACATTAATTTCATCTAAAATCAAATATTTCTAATTTTCATTTTTAAAACAATACTTTTACGCTGGTAACATATATGTTACCGTATTTGTTAACTTATGTTATTTCCTCAATTTCATAAAATCAATTTTTAGCAAATTATATCCTTCTATAATTTTTCGAAATATGAATTATTATAAATAAAAATAATATATTTAATTTATTTACTTTTAATATCAACAATTTGACATGGGTAACACATATGTTACCCTATGTTACTTCTTCATTTTCTATAAAATTACTATTGTATAATTTAGATTCTTGTAAATGTATTTAAAAATACATTAATTTAAATCTACAATCAAATATTTTCCTTTTTTTATTTTTGAAAACAATACTTTTTACGCTGGGTAACATATATGTTACCATATTTGTTAACCTATGTTACTTACTCAATTTCATTAAAATCAATTTTTAGCAAATTATATCCTTCTATAATTTTTGAATTACTTAATTATGTTAAATAAAAATAATATATTTAATTTTTTCATTTTAATATCAACAATTTGACATGGGTAACACATATGTTACCCTATGTTACTTCCTCATTTTCAATACAATTACTATTTTATGATTTATCTCATTGTTAATTTTTTAAAAAATACATTAGTTTGGTCTAAAATCAAATTATATTCTATGTTACTTCCTTAATTTCATTAAAATTAATTTGACATGAATATCACATGTGTTACCTTATGTTACTTCCTCATTTTCAATACAAATGCTATTTTATGATTTATCTCCTTGTAAATATTTTTTAAAAAATACATTAGTTTGGTAAAATCAAATATTTCTAATTTTTATTTTTAAAAACAATATTTTTACGCGGGTAACATATATGTTACCGTATTTGTTATTATATGTTACTTCCTCAATTTCATTAAAATCAATTTAACACGGGTAACACATATGTTACCAAATCTAAGATGCATTTTTTGGAGGATTTAACTGAAAGATAATTGAAAATTTGGGGATCAAAGTGTAAGGATGTAAAAAGTTGAAAGACCTAAGATGCAATTTTTGGAGGACTTAAAGCGAAAGATAATTAAAAATTTGAGGACCAAAGTGTAAAGATGTAAAAGATTAAAGACCTAATATACAATTTTTGAAGGACTTAATTGAAATATAATTAAAAATATAAGGACTAAAGTGAATATTATATAAAGTACATGACTACTATGCAATAAATAAATATTTTTAAAAGAGTTTATATAATAGAGAAGAAATGTATTTTTCATAAATATTATTTAGACGTGGGTAAGAATAAAAATTGAAAATAATTGAAAATTTGGGGATCAAAGTGTAAGGATGTAAAAAATTGAAGGACCTAAGATGCAATTTTGGAGGACTTAAGCGAGAGATATTTGAAAAATTGGAGATCAAAGTGTAAAGATGTAAAAATTGAAGGACCTAAGATGCAATTTTGGAGGACTGAACTGAAAGATAATTGAAAATTTAGGGACCAAAGTGTAAAGATGTAAAAGATGAAGGACCTAAGATGTAATTTTTGAAGGACTTAATTTTAATATAATTGAAAATATAAGGACTAAAATAAATATTATATAAAAGTACATACACTACTCTTGCAATAAATAAATATTTTTAAAAGAGTTTATATAATAGAGAAGAAATGTATTTTTCATAAATATTATTTAGACGTGGGTAAGAATAAAAAATTGAAAATAATTGAAAATTTTGGGGATCAAAGTGTAAGGATATAAAAAATTGAAGGACCTAAGATGCAATTTTTGGAGGACTTAATTGAAAGATAATTGAAAAGTTGGGGACCAAAGTGTAAAGATATAAAAAATTAAGGACTTAAGATGCAATTTTTGAAGGACTTAATTGAAATATAATTAAAAATAGAAGGACTAAAGTGAATACTATATAAAGTATGTACACTACTATACAATAAATAAATATTTTTAAAAGAAATTATATAATAGAGAAGAATTTATTTTTCATAAATATTATTTAGATGTGTGTAAGAATAAAAAATGTAAAAAAAAGGGTATATATCAACTTTTTATAAAAAAAAGGGGTATATGAGCTAATTATCCCTATTTTCTTTGTGAAAGCCCACTATAGTGATTATTCTTGGCATCAACAGAAATAAACTCAAGCCGGTATTGGAAAATTGAAGCAGATAACACTAAAATAAGGCAAAAAATGAATTTAGCACTCTGTTATATATACCTGATTTTTAGTATTAAGTTTTGTGAGTTTTCCTGAATTTAGCACTCTGTTAATTAACATCTTTTCTATTTTTTTTCTACTTTTTAGCGATTTCTCAATAACAGCGGAGGCATATTTTGAAAATAGAAAGGAAATTGTATATGATCTTCATTTTTTTTTTTGTGTGTGTGTGTAACATGATCGGGTTTTTTATTTTTCTAATCGAACTAACAGGTCCAATCTCATTGTGGTATTTTATATACTAAAAAATATTATCTTCTCAATGAGTGTACTCATAAAAAAAAAAAGAAGAAGAGATTTTCACTCTTGGTCCCGCATTCTTATAAAGTGTAAAGTCTAATAATATAAGATAGGGGAAATAGCACTGAGATCTTGAACATTTGAACATTGTAACGATATGGTCGTGAACCTTCAATTTTTAACACTTCGGATCCCTAACTTTTTAAAACTGCGTGAACATGGTCTTTCTGTTACGAAAAGTGTTAGTTTGGCTGTTAATTAGTCAAAATTTTGTTAGGTTTTGTTGGTTGAGAGTTGGTTAGAGAAGAAGAAGTAGGAGAGGGGAGGGTTGATTGCAATTTTTATTTTCTTTTTCTTCCTCTCTTTTTTCTTGTTTTAATTCAAAAAATGGTAGATTAGTTATTTTAACAAAATTTTGATCATTTAATAGTCAAATTAACAGTTTTCATAACAGAAAAACCATGCTCGTACGATTTTTAAAAGATAAAGACTCAGAGTGCTAGAAATTGAAAGTTCAAGACCCTATTATCACAAAGTTCAAAAGTTTAGGACTGCGATGCTATTTATCCTATAAGATATTAGAAACAAAATAATTGACAAATCATTAATATAAAGTTAGCCATCTTCATCAGTCATCCATCTAACAGTATAATCAATTTGTCTTAAAATATTAACAGTTTCTAACACACTAATCATTTTCTTTTGAAAAGATAAAAGGGAAGTATATTACAATTTACGATGACATTACTACCGTTAAAAACGCACCAAACAGCCACTGAAATCGAATGGGTCTGCCATCAAATTGTCCATAGCTAGTTTGATTATTGAATGATCCACTTGGGGATGGACTTTCCTCACCAAGTTTACATGCTCCAAAAGTCATATTTTCCTGCACATTATAATTGTTCACATTAATAAATTATGAATTCTTCTACCTATAATATCTCCAACTTGTCAAACTGTTCATACCAAGAAAATCTCTTAATCATTAGATAAAGAAAAGCACGAAATGACACGAATAGCAATGTTTTCGGCTCGTGTGATAAGGTTATCTTGATAATATTTTCGTCCAAATTTATTAATCTTTCTTGACAAAGTCGGTTTATTACTTTATTAGGGTAAAATTGTATCTCTTAACAACTGTACATGCAATGAGAATCTCTCTTTTTCTCGATCATATTCCTATACCACCATCAACTCACTCTCAACTCAGTAAGTTGATGGGTAAAATTGATTTTAGATGAAATGAAAAAGACGTGGTACAATTGTAACTATAGAATACGACCCAATCAACATGCGTATATTTAATTATTTAACTATTGCAAACCTTGCAGGAGGCTATGCTTGCACAGCCACAAACAAGATGACCATTAGCCATATCTACTGCTTCAGGTGCACCTCCTCCGTCGCTTCTCTGCAAGATTCAAGTACCCAAAGGTAATTCATACTACAAAAGTAAGGACAGTTTGGTCTTAGACGAGTTCGTTTGCACAACAACAAAAATACCTTGTAATAATCAACAGCAATGAAGTTAGGCCACCTTTTACCAGCTGCTTCATAACATGTGTTCATCATGCTAATTAACGGGGCTGAATTGTGTCTGCAAGCTTGGGTTAAACTTGGAGTATCTGGAAAATAATTCATTAGGGCGAGTGACCGTGTTGTTACATTCATTGCAGGTGATTCTGAACGATTTGGACATGATCCAGCTCTCATTCCACCATCACCATCTGCAAGTTCTGAACACAATCATTTTTTGCTGGTTGATAATTAGCATTCAATATATCACCTACGATATATCTTAGCACAACGCAAATTAAGGTCCTATGTGATGCTAAAACCATCAAACAAAGCCATCCATGATAAGTGTTAAGGGATAGATCCCATATCAATTAAATATCAAAATTATAAACATATAAAAGCTTATGTTACTCCTCTTAACAAGTTATTTACATGTATAATGACTAGTTTATTAGTGAGAAAATAATTCTTAGTTCAAGACGAATAATATATTAGCAGGGATGAAGAGATATATCTTAGCTAGTTTTGAGAAGGCTCACATTGATTTTCCACCATGTATCTCCATTGATAAGCAATGCGTTCAGAAGATTCCTTGGAAGCTTTAGAAGTGAAGACTACTAACCGCTGATTCTTCTGAACCATGTCAACAACTGTTGGCCAATCTTGGCCATTTCTCGGCATCCTTGACACTGGAAACCAGAATTTCATCAGACCAGAGGCATTGAAAGCCCTTGTCAATCCATTAGGAGATCTAACGTAATCTTCAATGATAATGGTGATGATTTCAGAAGGGTTTGCTTCGAGAAAAACTCGAACCTCTTTCAAAACATTTGTGGCTGGTGTCTGGCAATCAGAACTCAGTAGATTAGCATCAACAAAGGACAAGCAGTTAAAGACGAGGTGGTCAACATATCAGAATAGGCAGAGGTCCTAAGCTGAAGTCTCATTGTCGGACGTTTATAACCACAGTGCACATGTTAGGCTATGGAAAAAGAATCTAACTTGTATGTGAGAAGGTGAATTGACGAAAATTTAAATAAATAAATGTCTTCATTCTCTAATGACTTGCATTTAAACAAACTGTTCAACATTATCAGCAAAGCATCGACGCCAAATCTGAAAGTGAATTCATGTTTCCCTGTATATGCCATGATAGACAGATACCTAACTTCAAACAAATAAAAGGTAGATTTAATAGTTCAATTTAATGTGATATCTAATGAATCCCCAAATACTTACAAAGGCTGTGTAGTTGTAGCAATTGCCACCAAATGAGTGGCATAACCAGACATCATTATTGAAGTCATACATATCAAGCATCAGCCCTCTAACACCATTCTGCAGCAGAAAAATGTTCAAAGAGACCATTAGAGTGTTAAAAGTCTAAGTAATTTACAATCTTCAATAACATGGAAAATTGTTGATGACCACAACATTAAAGACGACTTTAGAAGAAAAATTGTTGACCATGGTAACTTGAAGTCTTTACCATTGGAAGATGAGGTTAGCATTGGAAAAAAAAAAAAAGACTTGCCCTGGAAACTAGAAGCTACACTTGGGAAATATCTAGTCTTAAATATTAATATTTGAATGACTCGTGTAATTCTCAATAATCTAGAACACTCCTTTGTATCATATATAAAGAGGTTGTGATTGTAGTGTTAACACTATGAATGGATTGAGGAAAACAAATATCAAAAGGAGTGTGCTGTAGCAACTCTTGTAATCAAAATTCAATCAATAAAATTCCATAATTTTATAAATATTCAGCTTTTGCACCCAACAAATTTGGTATCAGAGCTAAGGCAATTTGAAAATATTGAAAGCATTTATAGCAGTAACCAACTAAAGCAATATCGAAGCAGTGCAGTTTGGTAGAGTGTGGTAAAATTTCGAGCAACTTTGCACTAGAAAAATTGTTCGTATAGCAGTTGAAGTCGCGATTCAACTTTATTAAAAATTCCAGCCGAGCTGAAAATCATTTTATTTGTTTCCAACACAAAAGCCTTTGGTTGATTATTTCAATCCACCATCACCAAAGAAATTTGTCCACACCATACATAATTTTCAACGGCAGCCGATTCAAGCAAATATTCAGTCAAATCGCATCTAATACAGTAGACTCATTATTTACATATTTACTAAGTTAAGTGCCTCTATTCGAAGAACACTATGAGTATTGGAGCAGTCAAATGCAAACGTTCTTCATCTCATTAGATCTTTGGGATGTCATTGGAGATGAAGAGTTTGAAGCACCAACCGAAGACGATGAAGAAATTGAAAAATTGCAAAAAGAGTATAAAAAGCGAGACGCTATGGGGCTGTGATGTATTAAACAAGGAGTCGGCAAATCAATTTTTCCCCATATCTTTGGTGTTAAAAATGCAAAGATGCTTGAAAAATTTTAAACAAGAATTTCAAGGCTCAGAGAAAACTATGGCCTTGAAGCTTCAATCTTTGTGGAAAGATTTTGACAATTTAAAAAGGGAAGAAAGTGAAACAGTTCGTGATTTCTTTCGACAGTTCTCTGAAATTGTAAATCAAATCAAAAGTTGTGGAGACACAATCCAAGATAAACAGGTTGTTGAAAGTACTTAGATGTCTTCCCACAAAGTTCAATCACGCAGCTGCCGCTATCAAAGAATCCAAAGACTTGTCGAAGATGACTATTTACGAGTTAACAAGATCTCTTCAAGCACATGAGCACATAATCAATCGTTCGGAGAATCCAAAAACAGAGCAAACCTTTTGGTCAAAGCAAGTATTGAAGACAGGTTTAAGCAATCATGGAGAAAATAAAAATGGAGGTTATATCAAAAGAAGGGAAAATTTGGTAACGCTATCTTGCATTATTTGCAAAAGTCAGATCATGAATCAAAAGATTGCCATTTTGGATGCAAGAAATGTAAAATCCTTAACCATTCTCAAGGGTATTGTTGGTTTCAAAATAAAAAGGAGAAAAATGAAGTAAAAGATGAAGCTGGGTTGTCCACGAAAGTAAAACTGAAAATGTTCAAGAGTCACTGTTTCTTGCTTGTGATGGAAACATGGGAGATACATAGTAAGTGGATAGTGGTAGTGGTCTAGCAAACACATGACTGGGGTCTGGGAACAATACTGTTTTCAATCATTGTTGAAGATGATTATGGGCATGTAGTCATTGGAGATGCTCGATCTTATAAAATTAAGAGTATTGAGATATTGCATTCAAAACTAAATTGGAAAAATTGAGAAGATGTCTCTAGTATTAAGAGTGTTGGTCAACTTATAAAGAAAGGTTTTGATTTACTTTTTTGCAAAAACGTTTGTAAGAAGAATGATCAACTTGTTGCGAAAATTAGTTTGAGCACCAATAACTTACATCCGTTGAAACATGATGTTACTAAATCACATTCTCTGTCCCGAGCTTGTTCATACAGGCACCGATGATTTTCTTCCCAACCCATCTCTTCAAGGTTCATTAAATTGGAAGATTTCTAACTTTGAAGATAACATCAAGTTTTGTAAAAAAAAGGCAACAAACTCAAAGGAAAGATCCACATAAAATTCCACCATCTTCTGAATAAAGAAAGACGAAGAGTTTAAAAAGAATTTACGAATCAACAAAAGAAGTCAATGGAGAATAACTGGTGTTATTTGCTTTCTTTGCAAAAAGTCCCATAACAAAAGATGTGTGAAGAGGATTACTAAGCTTATACAAGTTGGAAAGGACAAACAAGCTTTGAAGTCATTAACTAAGAGAAAGTTGAGGACTTACAAGAAGAAAAAGAAGCAAAGAGGAGATAGCAAACATTCTCCAAAAGACATGGTTTTTAGAGGTGGTCATGAAAATAAAGTTACGAAAATACAAGCAATTGAAGATTACCAATTAAGAAGAGTTGTTAAAGTCCAAGTAATTTGCAATCTTCAATAACATGGAAAATTATTGATGACCACAACCTTAAAGACGACTGTAGAAGCAAAGTGTTGACCATAGTAACTTGAATTCTTTACCATTGGAAGAAGAAGTTGGCATTGGAAACCAGAAGACTTGTCTTAGAAACTAGAAGCTGCACTTGGAAAACTTCTAGTCTTAAATATTAATATTTGAACACTTATTCGTATCCTATATAAAGAGGTTGTAATTGTAGTGTTAAAATTATGAGTGGAGTGAGGAAAATAAATATCAAAAGGAGTATGCTATAGGAACTCATGTAATCACAATTCAATCAATAAAATTCCATATTTTATAATTATTCAGTTTCCACGCCGAACATAGAGTTGTCAAATAATATCTGAAACATGAAAACAGATGCATAATGAACACATGTTTGTTATGAAAGATTAGACATTAATTGATATTTTTCACGACAGAAAAGACATTAAACTTTTGTTCATTGTAGTATGTAATCTCGTCTAATATTGTGTGCATTATCATTGGACAAAGAGGTCGTGAAGATGCCCATGTTCGATAACCCCTGCAAGTGCTAGGGTAGATAGTTCATTTTGATCATACTATAAGATTTGAAACGTAAGTTGTTCAAAATCTCTAAAATTAGCAACTGGACTTTGTCATCAAGCCTCAATAGGTTTATCAATTTTGTTCACACCATTTTCCTCAGAGTCAGCTCACTCTGATTGAATGAAACATATAATTTTTAGCAAGGGTAAGTGGATTCATCTTTAAGATTTCTTAGACATAATATTTGTAAGACTAGGCATCAAGCTGGCATGTAGGAAATTTTAGAAGGCAAGAGTTGACTACCATAAGAATAAGCCCCGTTTAATCGGGGCGGGTCGGGTCGGGTCGGGTCGGGGGGTCGGGCGGGCGGGCCGCTCCCGCCCGTCGCCTGCTTTGTATTTTTTTTAATTTTTAATTTTTTTTTTTGTAACCATTATTTTCAATATTAAAAATATTTAAAAAAAAAAAAAAGTTATTCAGGCGGGTTGGTTCGTTGACGAATACCCATTAGCGGAAAATCTAAGTTAAATTGTCGCATAAGAATATCTGTTGGTTTTGACACCAGAGTTTATTTCCAAATTTGCAGCAACGTCATAAAATCTATTGAAGCAGTATTGTCATCGTTGAATACAAAATTTACCTTGAGCTTATTCTAGTAAGTGCTGAAAATAAAATCAAATCGAGCCTAAAAATGTCGATTGTTGGCGGTTAAAAACACTATACTCCTGTAGCTTATGCAACAAAGACAATGGTGTCTAAGTGGGCCGGAATAAAAGAGTCACTGTGAAATGTAGCCGGCCAAACTCTTAAGCAGGCCATCCCTTCTCTACAGTGGTGTCATGCCGGTTCGATCCGACTGACACTATAAAACTATTTTTCTCAAACTCATTTTCAATTACATATTTTTATATCACATATAACTTTTATCAACTTTTCAACCATATATTTACAACTTTTTTAAAAATCTCTTAAAAAACTACTTTTAAATTCCACGTTAGTCTTTCCATTGTTAGGTAATACTTCAAGGGTACTTTTGTCTTTTTCCAGAACAATGTTCCATTATTCTTTAAGTCAAAATATGTTAATGGAGTCAAGTATGCAACAAACATTCATTCGTCATGGGAAAAAGCAAGCCGACACACCACCAACCACCTCGACGACACCCTGTTATGCCATATAATAGAAAATATTTTATGTAAAGTGTATGTACAGATAGAGATAGAGAGAGAAATAAAGAAACATTACATTGAGCTGATCGGTAATGGAGTCTTGCTGATTCGTCGTAGTTAAAACCAATCCTCCATTTGCAGACCTCGCCCCCAATCTAGCAAACGAATTGTGCGTCGTTAGCCACGTGTACCGATTAAATGCCAACCCTTTCACCTATATTCAATCAAATATCAAATTTTCACTTGAAGATAATATTTAAATGAATACATGAGAGACGAGATAGTTATCAAACCTTTGAGAAAGGATTAAGAGGTTGAATTCGAGTGCAGCGAGGTCGGACATTGCCATTGGCCACGCAGGTCTCGCAGTGCAGCCCTGAATCGCAGTTGCTGTTTGAAACGCATGTTTCTCCTTGCTGTAATATGTGAAAATTGAGATCTGTATGAATGTGAAGGTCTTTCCCCGATCAAATAAAATGAATTTATAGTTGAATTAAACCTGGCGAGCTGTAGAGTAACCAAGTAGCAGCGACATTAAAAACAGAGCAAAAATGTAGAAATTCATCGTTACTTCAATTCTCTGCACAATACAAACAAACAATCAAATTAAGAGTTTACAGAAGAATCTGTATTCTGCAAAATTATGTAGTATATTCACACCTTCATCGTGCAATCTCTCTCTCTAAAACGGAATGAAGCTCGCAGGAGATTTGTAATTGGATGGAAGACAGGAACCGGAGAGAAGAGAATGAGTACTTATATACACAAACCTTCAAACATACATATGTATATCTGAAGTTGTTTAAACCGCGCTTAAGCAATCAAGCCGATTCTTTTTATGTGTTTAAAGTTTCTAAACGAGACGGAATGACAATGGCAAACAACTCAAACTTTTAATCACGTTTAATCACGTGAATAAATAATTATAATACTTTCTAACCGTTTAAATTTTAAAATGATATTGTTGACAATATTTTAATTGTTATAAAAATTCGTTTAAGTTTCATCTAGATTGATGCGTGCGCTTTTATTGCCTACCACGCTCACATTTCTGCTTTCATCTTTGTCTCTTATCTCAAGACTTTGCAATCTTCGCGTAAATTCGAAAATTTTGAAATTCGACATCTACATTTAGTCACATCTTACACTTAACAAAATTTGTATAGTAACAACTAAAACATGACATTATTTCTTTAATTCCCTGGAGTTGTCTTCTCCTGTCTTTTTCTGTACTTTTTTATTTTTTTATTATACGTTTTACCCAAATATGAAAATAAAAATAAAAATTATTGTTTGCAACCAAAAAAAGTGTTTTTCACGTGTATTTCTTGAACAAATTTGATTCCGTCAGGTCAACTCTACCCTAAAGTCTTGAACGTGAAACATTTGGAGAACTTGTTATGAACGAAAAGTTTCCAAAAATTGGATTAAGAAAAGTACAAATTAATAATGTAAAATTGTGTGTTAATTAAAAGAAGTCAATAAACTTTGCAATGAGTTAGAAAACTTAGAATATTTTCAATCGATTTTATTTATTCAGAATATATGTGAAGTTAAAATATATTTAATTTTAATTCATATAAGACAAATGGTCATCATGCATAGGCGATCAAATTATAAATTGCTCCGATGAGTTTGGCCTAAAATTAATATTACCGCTATTACAAGCATTAAATTTTTAAAAATTGGTAGGACGGTGGAGGTCTTCAATTTATATTTTCTTATCTCGACTTTTTTTAAAATAAAATCTTTAGATTGGGCAAAATAACCGCCAAACCGCTTAAATCAGGCAGGCCGAGGCCGAGTCGGGTTTGGGTGGATTTATATTTTGGTCGGTTTTCGGGTTGGGAAAACCCAACCCGAACCGACTCGTTTTTTCAAAAAAAAAAAAAAAAATTTTTTTTTTTTTTAAACTTGCTTAAAACTGAAAACCCGACCCGAACCGACTCGGTTGGTCGATTCGAACCCAAAATTTTTTTCGGTTTGGCATTTTGCCAAACGAATTTCAGTCGGTTGGGTGGTTGGGTTAAAAAAGACCTAACCCGACCCACGCCCACCCCTACTTTAGATTGATTTAAATTTGGTGAGTCGGCTGGTTTAAAAAGTCGTCTAAGTTTATAAGGACTTGGGCACGGAGTTTATTTTTTATTGCTAAATCGGTGAATCAATTCTCTCATCATCATCATGATTAAAGAGAGTTTTTTTATAATTAAAATCTATATATGTTTATAGCGCGTCTAAAAAAGCGATGAGCGGTCGTTGGAAATCTTTCTTAAGACACATCTCAATCATTTTCTTTCTAAATTTTTTATTTTGATATTTAATATATAAAAAATCACATAAACTCATCACGAGCTTAATCGTTTTACTCATTGCATGAATAATCGCATCACGATTAAGCTTCGTGTTGCGATGATAATATTATACGAGAGGTAAATAATTCAAACACGAAACTTCACAGCTCTCGACTCTCGTCCTTGTTATTTTTTTGTTATAATATCACTTCTAGAAAAATTAAATACAATTAAATTAAAGGGGAAAATGTCGCGTGGAAAATTTATAATTGGGTATGATGTTGAATCCATGGTCCCATCGTAGTTGTTTTTACTTGACTTTCTGTTCAATATGACCTCAAAACTTTTTGATTTAGATTAAAATTTTATTAAAAAATTATAATTAAAATTAATAATTAATTTTAACTAACATTTTCGAGATATGAAAAAAAAAAAAAATCCAAGCAACTCATAATAGAAAAGAATATTGATCATATATATATATATTACTTACAAATGCTTAAAATTAAGTATGAAAAAGAAAAGAAGGACAATTTTCTACGAATCCGTTGAACTGGTCCGGAAAAAAAGTCAAAATTACATATTTCTTCTACGTAACAAATTCTATTAGGGAAAACTGAACAAGAAAAATTTGAGATGTAGCATGGATGACGTGGTCTTGTTTGTATCTCAAGAAAAATTCATTGGCAATCCTTTCAAGTAATTAATGTTGCTTGATAAAGGGAATGGTCTGACTTTTGAAATTGGATTGCTTATAATTTTTTTTATTTAAAATCAAAAAAGGTTGAATCCCGATCTTGAGAACTTCCATCACCTCTGTCCTGGGACTTTGGTATAAAATATAAATCGCAAAATGTTGTAACTTTGCTTTTTAACTATAGAGTTGAGAACTGCTTTTAATCAATGCTTTGCAGCGAGCCTCGTCCATACCAAATGTAGGAATCGAACCCCCACTCTGCAGTTGTCAGCAAAGTTAAGATTATCCCACTTTCTCTTTTCAACCAACTGAACTATGTCTTAGGGGCAGGATTGCTTATAATCTTCAAATTCAGCTATGTGGATTATGGCTAAGCCATTGTTGCATGTTTGACGGACTAGATTGAATAAATTAGATAGAATTTAAAAAAAAAAAATTAATTTTGTTTATTGTACTTTACAATTTGTCTAATACTACATAGTGCATAGTGCATACTATCTCAAAGGCAGAACTAGGAATTTTAGAGATTAGGTTGCTATTGGAAAAAAAAATTCACTTCAAGACCGGACTGTTAATAAAAAAAAAATTACACTAAAAAAAATATTTTTACACTAAAAGACGATTTTTTTCGAGGCAGAACTAGACTATAGTCTGGTCTCGCTCCCTCCAAATCCGCCCCTGTCCATAATGTGAAAACTAAAACTGCAGTCACACCTTGATCTTTAATTAACATAACTCGACGAAGACAATATAAAGACTTGACATATAAAAAAGTAGATGTGATGTTGATATTAGAATAAATTATATTTGATCATTTCAAATAATTATTTAAGTAAACAAATTGTCACTCTCAGCTTGAAAAATATACATGTTGTTTACTAGATTAATAGTAAGTGGTGACTATATAAATAATATACATGTAGAACGAATATGTTTGTTAAGACATTTAATAAATAAACTATGCATGATATTTAAATTTCTTAAATAATAGACAAGGGCATTTCTAAAAGTATCATTCTCATTGACAAAATATAATGATTAAAAAATTAAAATAATATCTTGTTATGTTATTTCTTTTCAAACTTTAATTGAATTGCAGAAGCTGATTGAATTTATTGTTTTTAAATTTTGTTAATTATTTTCCTGATAAAATAAATTGAAATGGCTTGATAAGTTCAGCTTGGCCAAATCCGAATAAGACCATACAAGTCTAAAAATATCCAACTTACTTTATGTCTCTATGAATGATCCGATCGAGTAGGGACGGTTTTATTAAGGGCAAGGGGGACCATGCCCCCTCTCAATTAAAACATGGCTTTATTCTGCATTTCTGCTGCTTTTTGCATATTTCCATTGGAGATTTTTAGTTTGCAGCAGATGGCAGGGGCGGAGAAGTGCTCTAGAAGGGGCACTAGTTAGTTGTTTACATTTTAGAAAATCTCTCATGTCAAATCGATGTGTTTTATTTTCCACTTTTGTGTTTGATTTAGCATGGAAAATGAAAAATATTTTCGAGTCTGATTGTCAAAACGCGTTTAGTAGAAACTTTTGGAAAAATTTTTCACCCATTTTGGTGGAATTTTTTTGGATGGAAAATATTTGCATTTTCCATGGAAAGCTATCAAACACACCTAAGTAAAATTCTATATTTGTCACTTATTCGAGTGTGAGAGCTGCCTATAAATCTAGCTCGTCTCTTTGAGATTGTGGGATAGAGGGATATGATATTCTAAATTTTTTATTAAAAATATAGTTGGTCCATCTGGGCTGAGCCATTGTAGACTAAACTTGTGGGCCAAATATTTTATGTTGGGCCAGACCAAACGCGGATCTGGGCCTCAACATGGGGATTTGTTTAACATGAATGAAACATGCAATACCGGCATGCGGTCCTGTTCTCCTTCTCCTACAGTTATGTTGCCATTTGCCTACATGGCAATTGGCTATTGGCTATTGGCCATGTAGGAAATTAACAACATAACTCCTCCCCACTGTGGGGAGGAGAACAGACCGGACAAACGTTGTTTGCTTCCTGTATCAAGACACTAGAACTGGGTAGTAGATAAGATTGAGCCGATTTACAGAAGGATACTGTCATTTGTATCAATTGAATCATTAGTATAAATGCAAGTTAATTTACAGAAACATCTCCCCTTGTTGGTCGATAAGATCGAGCCACGCTAACATCGATCCATTTAAGGTCAAAATACGATGAGTTGGACTAAAAAGCTTAATGACACAGAACGCAGACGCCATATCAATTTTGCTCGTCAGGAATGAGGCATGACTCCTTTGTTGGCATGTTTGGAATGCAGCAGTGAACAGGACCGGACACTTCATAGAATTCCATGAGAGGGTAACGATCAACTCTCTAGTCACCAACAGCTACCAGAAACTTCCTTTTACTGGTAGGTTCTTCTTGCAAAACCACGATATCTCTCACCATTGCTAGCAACTCATCCAAATCAACCACGCCATAGCTCGGATAATCCAGCGGTCTTTTGTACCTTTGCTGGTATATAGCCTGAAAACAACTGAGGAAGATCTTGCACGAGTAACTTACTAAAATCTCTTTAAGCTCGTACTTGAACTGGTAGAGGCTTTGGTCAAAAAATTTATTCTGTCCTCTCCTCGTATCATCACTACGCTCCTCTACAACCACCCTTTCATAGTCCAAGAACTCATCTGAAGATCCAGCTCCTGCAATAACATCAAGCTTATCCTCTGGAACCCCTTTTCCTTTCTTATCCCCCTTTGGTAAAACTAAAGGAGGAACATGTGGTCTGGATTTTGTGTCACAGAGGTAGACAAACTTCCTTTGGCCCTTCCCCTCAACAGTCATCGAATCAGCCATCTTTTTAAGAAGACGTACAAGCTTAGTTGCCCCGTATTCAGACATGCAAAGAGGCCTCCCGTAGGTTTTCTGGTATTCTACAGGAATCCGGGTTAGAAGTAAACATCCTCCAGACAGATCAAGTAACTTTATCAGTTGTCCCTTCAAACCATCTAGATCTCCTGGCTGTACCCAAGTCTTGTCATTCTGGTCACCAGAAACAAGAGTTCCTGCTGAAACTTCGTGCAGACCAGAAGGAAAAGTTTGTGACCTCGAAGTCATAGGATTATAGGGTAAAGATACTGAACTAGTGTTACGTTCAGATACAGACTCTGATATCAGCGAGAAATCCTGTGTATTATAATAGCTTTTCGAGATGCCTCTATATACTATAGCTTCTTCTTCTTGTTCTTCATTCAGACTGTATATACTCTCCTTGATTGGGTATCCAGTTAGACACCCAGTAATATCTGCACGAGGAATTGAGGTCTTAGCCTGGGGCACAAACCCTTCCCCATGAGCCACACTAGGCCAGTCCCAAAGAAACCTGCCTGCATTAATCAGAGCCGATGAGACTCCCACCCTAGACGGAATAACAAGGATAACCGTGTATCCACGTTGACCTAGAATATGAAGCGCGGGAGCAAAATCTACGTCTCCCGATATCAACATGATTGATGAGGGCGGGCGATGGTCGAGAGCAAAAAGGAACATGTCGACCAAGATTGCCTTGTCAGCTGCATCCTTCCTCCCGTTGGGAACGTCTACGAGTTTGACACCTGTCCTCTGACACCCCTCTCTTACTCGCCTCGGAAATGCGTTAAAATCGCCATACGCTGAAAACATTGTCACTGCTCCGTCAATCATGGGATGGGCCCGCAAAGCCATCCTAATGTTAACAGCCACATCCTCCGGACGCATGTCACTTGGCACGGGGCAGTTCTCAATGTCCCAAAGGATGGCAACCGGACCCTGTAAGGAGCTTCGGATTTGCCATAAGGAAGATTGAGAGGAATTTACATTAAAATTTGACATGTGTTCCTCGCTTTTCTCCAAGTATCCTGATGGCAATGCCAAAGCAGTTGTATTTAAATTTGACATAACTGTTTTCCCAAAAACTTCAGCAATACCTGGCTTCCTGAAATCGAGGAAAATCGTGTGAATAACCCAAAAAGGAAAAAATTCCCCCATATAAACATACATAAACGAAAGAAGAAATTATGGATTGCATATTAATTCAAGAATAGAACTCTTATTTCTATTATCAAACTAATTTAACAGTTACCTTTCTAAAAAGTAAATTAAGGTCATTTCCAGAAAGTTAAGTTTTATGGGTAAAAAGATTAAGTTTGACAATCATGTTTGGCAAAAATAAGTAAGTTAAACATACTTTTAAGCACAATCAAACATGGACAAATGCCGCTCCTGTATATTTATACTTGAAGCTGGAATCTAGTTGATTATATCAAAATTCCCATAAAATTTCTCCTGTCTAGGGAAAAACAGTAGCTAAAAGCCTAAAACAGAATTAAAATGGTAAAAGCCAGTATTACTAAAAGACAGAACTTGAACAGCAAACAAAGATTAGTTAATCTTAATTTCACAACTAAATATGAGTCGAAAAGAACCCTAATTAACCCTCAATAGATGCAAACACAAACCCATGATTAACACTACCTAGACTTCCTATGAAAATTAATATGTTAAAACAAGAAAATTGCATAGAAATAGAATAATTGTACCATGAATTTATAAGCAGTTATACTAGGAAAAACCCTTCAAAAACCCATTTAAATTCTCCCAAACCATTACAGCATCATCATAAGACTGAAGTGCATTCTTATTGGATAGATGCTATCTAATCCTCCCTATCGAACAAGACCATCCTATTCTTGGATCAACAATTAAAATTAACACAAAAAATCAAGCAATATAGATCTAATGCCCACTTTGAAGATCTCACTTTCAAACAACCCCATGTATGTTTGCATATAAAATAAATATACAGAGAGAGAGAGAGAGAGATTACCTGCTTGAAGAGGAATTGAATTCTTAAATAGTTGCGAAGGGCAGAAAGAAAGAGAGATTTTTTGCTAAAACATTAATGTTTTAATGATCATAAACCGTGCAAGAATTATGGGTCTTTTTATATACTGGGTAGCAGTGGCCGAAACAGAGGCGACAATGAGAAATTGAAGAAAATCAATGTAAATTATACTCCTATAAGAATTTGAAGTCCTCGTCTTACCTAAATTGATTTTTAAGATGATATTTTAAATTGAGTTACTTTAGGTTTGACTTTTTTTAATAAGATGAATTTCAAGTACATACAATCTTGTGTAAAAAAAAAAAAAAAAAAAACTGTTATTAACTAGAGTGAGTAATACAAGAGAATAGGGAAAAAAAAATAGTATATTTTATTATAATAATGAATTCATATATTTAAGATTTCAAAGATATAAAGACACGTAGAATGGTAAGAAATATCTAAATATGGTAATCAATATTTTTCATATTTTACAACTCTCTTTTTGACAACTATTAGTACAATAATTGTTTCATTAAAAACATTGTTTGATAAATATTTAATGGGACAAAAATACCAAACGAATGAGAAAATAATTATAAAAAAATTTTAAGTAATCAAATGTTGCTTCGTTAAAACATTATCGGAAAAATCAATTGGACAAAACTTAAACGAAAGAAAAAGAGTACAACTATTTCTCCTGATTTCAATCAATGAAATTTCTTGTATCGAACTATTCATATCTTGTGTATCAATGTTTTCAATGCCACCATTTTTTTAAAACTTGTATAAAACAATTATAGTGAAATATGCTCCATGTTATAACCTCCAAGCAATATCATCTTCATACACTATCTCTAGTTAACTGTAGTAAGCCTGATTGTCTGATGCAATTATATTAAAAATAGATATTCTTTTTGTTTCCTTCATGGGTCTCGTATACAATTTGTAACACACGAGAGTATAACCATTGAGTTAGGTTGTGGATAAATATATTGTAAATTATGGACATCCATAACTATAATATTTATAACACTTTTCATTGGATGTCAATTATACAAAAAATATGCATCATCAAAACCTTACTAGGAAAAAGAAAAATTGGTGCAAATGGTCCATAACATTTGCTTTTATTGTGCAAATGGTCTCCAACCTTTATTTTTTTGTGCAACAGTCCCTAACATATATGCTTTGGTGTGCAATTGGTTCTTATTTGCTAAAAAAGACAAAATGTCTTTATTTTTATTTAGAAAAATTTTCAATTGAATTCTAACATTTTCAAAAAATACAAATGGGTCCGATACTTTTATTTTTTATAAAAAATTAAAAGAAACTAACAAATTTATAATATACTAAATTATTTTGTATATTTTATGAACTATTATAAAATAACTAAAATTTAAGCTCATAATTATTAACAAACGTGTTAATTAAAATTATTTTATTATTATTAAGTAATCATTAAAATTTAAACTTTAATTTTATCATTACAATATAAAAAGAAAAATAACTTTGTCACAAACGTGATGCTCAAATATTATGATTTAATTGAGCTATTCATTTATTAACTACAAATATTAGAGCTCAAATTGTATTCTTCATATTTTAATTTATCGTTTTATTATCGTTCAAAAATAAAGAACACAAAATATGTAAATTATTTTTTGTTAGTATTTTTTATGTTAAAAAAATATATTAAGATTGGTTCAATGTCATAAAATTATATACGCTATTTTGTTATTTCTTTAACTTAATTTTTATTCAAATTTTTCACATCACATAATAATTACATATACCTAATGTACAATTATTTTATATTTTTCTCTTATAAAAAATTTAATTAACACGACTATAATGATATATTTAATATGCTAAATTAAATATTGTTTAATAAATGTATCGGACTTATTTGCACATTTTGCAAATATTAGAAATCCAATTCTATTTTTGTAAACTAAATTAAGGGTATTTTTATCCTTTTTATCAAATAAAGACCAGTTATGCACTAAAATACATAGTTTATGGACTGTTACGCCAAAAAATAAAGGTTATAGATCATTTGCGCCAATTTTCTTAGGAATAACCCTTTGAGAAAAATCCCAGTGAAGTAAAAAGATTACAATATTCTTTTAGATACACTATGAAAGTTACCTCATTAAAAACCTTGCCAGAAAAATTTAATGGAACAAAATCTCAGCCAAAGAAAAAAAAGTACGCACATCTACTCACCCTCATGATAATATCACTTGAGATCAGTAATTTGATCGACAAAAAGTTGAACTATATGCTTCAAGCATATTAAATCCTCTAGTGATTTATATACATAGTAGTCATGCCAGACGAGCTGGTTATAACCATATTCATTATACGTATATCAAGTGTCATGCATTGATAGGCAAACAAGATATCGACTTGTGATTGCTTTACATAAGACTTTGCAAAATTCATAATGTTAAGAGTCGTGCATTACATGTTACGACTTCATTTTTTTCATTTCTTTTTCGTATGAGTATACACATTTAGGTGTTCGAACTGTAGGTCTAGAAACATCAAGTTTCTTTAGGAAGTTCAATTTATTTGAATTGCATCTTTTTATTTGGCCAATTAATTTGACAAATTTCTTTCAATATCCGCGATATATTTCATAATATGAAGCGTTATATTATATACAAAAGAGTTGTCAACAATATTTTATTTTGATTTTATTTCTTTCCCATAACAACATGACTTATTGAGATCTCTTCATTTTCAATATTAGGTACGTGAACCTCCTCTTAGATTTTACAATTATTTATGTTTATATACTCTCCAATAGTATCACCTCTTCATCACGACAATCTTTACAATTGAATCCATTTTTAGTTTGAAGATTTTTGGAATCAAATGTCACCACGCTTCAGTGTTATTAATTTATCAGATATAGTATTAATGAATTGTCTTTCAAGGACGTCAATATAAATTGGAGCATTTACAGTTAGTATATGAGATTTGGTTTAATCTCTTTGGTCAGTAAATATATTATCAATTGTATAACTTAAACATAAATTATCTGTTGAACTTCTTGTTCGTATTGTCTTGTGCGAGGATTTAGAAAATATAATTTGATGCATCATGTATTCTTTCCAACTACTAAATTATCCCCTTAAATTTAAGAAAATTGTCTTATCAAAATGACAGCAAACCATGTATAAAATATCACCATTTAGAATTTAAGATATTTTATAAGGGTTCAAACTAAATATGTATTCTCAACATTCTTTAATGTCCGTCTCAGTATACTATGGTAGACCGATTGTACATATATTTTACTATAAAAAATTATTAGATGGATAATCTTAAGCTCTGACCATACGCTAACTATAGCCGGTATAACTTTGATGCTGGCATGATACATATAAGTGTTGCTGCATATAAAATAATATTTCCAAGAAAAAATGGGAAGTATTTTGTTCTCAATAATAATGGTTTAGAAAATAGTTGGAGGCGTTTAACAAATAATAGTGTTAAACCATTTATCATCATCTCAACTAGCATTTATTAAAAGTTTGAGATTTAGGCTCACTAACATTAACAAGAAATACGTTTTGATTGTTAATCTAAAAATTATACTCATAATTTAAAAATTGAGCAAAGTAATCTCTCAAACTTTAAGTTACGAATAATAACACTACATAATCATATAATAGATGTATCTATTGGATACAAATAATATATAGATGGTCAATATGAAGGCGGGGCCCCATATATCACCTTAAACCATTTTCAGAAAATGCAGAAAATCCACTCTTGATTTTAGCTAGTGAAGGTTTACTGATTTATATATTATGAGAACAAGCATCACGCGAAAATTCATTATATTTAAAAATCATCTAATTTTTAATAAATATTAGATTAATAATTTGCATCATATTGATCTTTGATGCTCTATTTGGTAATGTCAATCAATAAAATTTTGAATTATTGAACATCTGGCTCAATACAATATAGCAAGCCAATCTTTTCTCTGAGACAAGCAATTCAATAACTAAATCTTTGACTTGATTGTT
Source organism: Forsythia suspensa (assembly GCA_023638005.1). NCBI lineage: Eukaryota > Viridiplantae > Streptophyta > Magnoliopsida > Lamiales > Oleaceae > Forsythia > Forsythia suspensa. The sequence continues at coordinate 28,660,563 of CM042670.1, read as the reverse complement.
GATAAGTAAATTTATTTAATAAACTAGATCAAATCAAATAAACAAAAGGACATTATACTCTAGAAACAAAGTTCTTTTGTCGACAAGAATGGTGAATTGAACTAAATTTCATAAAATTGTCATATCAATCATATTCATTTATACGATTGGGTGATATGGTATTCTTTGAGAATTATCACATCTGAAAATAATGAAAATATTGAAATTGTACTTGTTTGAGAGCAATCATATAATATTCGTTTAATTAAGTTGTGCTTCTTCAGAAGCAACAACACAATATTATTCTAAAATAATTCAATACTTTGTGTTTCTTCAAACAACAATATCATTTTCTTTTAGAATATTTCTATTCACGACGTTATATTTTTTCAGGAGTATTAATCCAATATTTTTATAAAATATTAGATCTTATAAAATTATACTTTTCGAGAGTAATAAATTAATATTAAATCTTACAAAATTACGCTCTTCGAGAGCAATTAATATTATACTGAAATTTTGTATAATATTGTGCTACTTCAAGAGCAACAACAGACTGTTATTTAGGAATATTAAATTATGTAAGAATTTACTCATCAAGAGCAAAAACATAATAGATGTTTAGATCTTATACAATTATGTTATTCAAGAGCAAATAATATTTTAATAGAAAATTGATATTTGCAAAGTTGTGTTTCTTTTAAAATATTGTACAATATTCTTCTAGAATATTGATTATCAATAATAAACAATTCTTCAAGAATAAAAAATCCTAAAGGAAGGCAAATTTTTTTTAGTAATAGACAATTCTTAGTAATAGACAATTTTTCTAGAATATTGATTCTTAGTAATAGACAAATTTTTGTGACAAGCATGGAATTAAAAGGCAATTTACTACAGCTTATACTCCTCAACAGAATGAGGTAAGTGAGATAAAAAAATTGCACAATTCTCAATATAGTGAGAAGCCTTCTACAAATGAGTGGCATTTCCAAGAATTTTTTGCCAGAAGTAGTGAATTGGAGCATTTATATTTTGAATCGAATTCCCACATTTGTTGTTTAAAATATAACTCCTGAAGAAGTATGGAGCAGACAAAAAACCAGTTGTTGATCATCTTCGAGTATTTGGGTGTATTGGATATGCCCATATTCCAGATCAGAAGAGAAAAAACTAGACATAAAGGAGAAAAATGTATTTTTTCAGGATAAACGATCAGTCAAAAGCTACAATCCAATCACCAAAAAAATTGTTGTCAATCGTGATGTTGTCTTTGATGAAGAAAGCACATGGTCATGAAGCAATAATATTGTTGAACAAAATATTCCAGTAGATTTTGATAGTAAAGATGAAGAGGAAAAGCAGCATGTCATAAATGATGAGGAAGAACTAGCTTAAGAAGTTGTTCAAGAAGCACATGTTGAACAATCTCAACGAAGCAGAAAAAGACCGCATGGAAGTCTGATTATGAGGTAATTGGAATTGATGAATCTCGAGATATGCTTACACATTTTGCTTTTTCATATTGTCATCCTGTAGATTTTGAAGAAGTTGTCAAAGAATCAAAGTGGCAGGAGGCAATGAATGATGAAATTGCAACAATTGAAAAAAAATAACACACGAGAGTTGATTGATCTTCCAAAAGGACATAAGACAATTGGTGTCAAGTGGGTGTACAAGACAAAGTAAAAAGAAAATGGAGAAGTTAACAAATACAATGCACGCCTTGTTGCTAAAGGCTATAAGCAAAATTTGTTGTCGACTATAAAGAGGTATTTGCTCTTGTGGCAAGGCATGACACAATCAGATTGATGATTGCATTGGTAGTGCAAAACTCATGGCCTATTTTTCAGTTGGACGTGAAATTTGCGTTCTTACATGGAGACTTGAAAGAGCGGGTATATATTGATCAACTTCGTGGATATGTAAAACTTGGAAATAAACATAAAATGTATAGATTAAAGAAAGCTCTTTATGGATTAAAACAAGTCCCACGAGCTTGGTATAGTCGCATCGAGGCTTATTTTCTGAGAGAAGGTTTTCTGAAATGTCCATATGAGCATACACTTTTTGTCAAGATTGGTAATGGATGAAAAATGCTCATTGTTTGTTTATATGTGGATCATTTAATCTACACTGAAAATGACAATGCCATGTTTGAAAAACTTAGAAAATTCATGATGGTTGAGTTTGATATGGCTGATCTTGGAATGATGCATTACTTTTTTGGTATTGAAGTAAAACAATTCGCTGCTGGAATTTTTATTTTTAAAAAGAAATATGTAAGAGAAATTTTAGACAACTTTGAGATGAAAAATTGCAATTCAGTGGGCACACCCATGGAAACAGGTTTGAAGCTTGTTAAAAATCCTAAAGGAAGAAAGGTAGATAGCATTCTTTACAAATAAATTGTGGGAAGTTTATTGTATTTAACTTTAACTGTAACAAGGCCTGATATAATGTATGCAGTAAGTCTTATATTGGGTACATGGAGCGCCCAAAAGAGATTCATCTATTAGCAGCCAAGAGAATTTTTCGATACTTGCAAGGTACTAGTGATTTTGGGATGTTCTACAAAAAGGGAGAAATATCAAATTTAATTGGACTTACAGATAGCGATTATGTTGGAGATAGAGACGATCGAAAAAGTAAATCTGAATATGTCTTTAAACTAGGCTTGAGAGCTATTTCATGGTCATCAAAAAGCAACCAATTGTCACTTTACTAACTACCAAAGCTGAATTTGTTGCTGCATCGGCTTGTGCTTGTCAAGCTATTTGGTTGAAAAAGATTCTTGAAGAACTTCATTTCAAACAACACGAACCTACTCAGATTTATTGCGATAGTAGTTTTGCAATTAAACTCTTGAAAAATCTTGTTCTACATGGAAGAAGCAAGCATATAGATGTGAAATATCACTTTCTACGGGAACTCACCCACAATGGTTCAATTGACCTTGTTTTCTGCAAAAGTTAAGATTCACAGATATATTTATGAAGCCCCTCAAACTGAAAAAGCTACTTGGTGTCTATGAGAAGTTTAAATTGAGAGAGGGTGCAATATAGCTAGTCTTTATTAAACTCATATTTAACACATTAGTTTAAGGGAGGAAATGTTAGGAATTTATTATTTATTATTTTTAAGTTAGAAAACTTAGTCTTGGGTTTGTTTTGCACGTGAAAAAAGTTGTTATCTAGTTTTTAGGCTGATAGCTATTTTTACCTAGTTAATTGGGATATTCTTATTTTCTAGTGATAATGATAGATTTCTTTTGAAATTTCAGTTGGTTCCATGATTATAAATAGCCTACTTTGTAATCGTATTCACTGCATCAGATTTCCATTCAATTCTTGGCTTTGTTTCTTTTTTCTTTAGTTAAAGCAGCAACTTTTTTCTTGATTTAAAGAAAGCTCTTAGCTGCAGCTTGTCTTTATTGAAGTGCTCATTTGTTATCACTCTCATAGGTTGCAAAAAAATCTAGTTTGTCACCAAATATAATGATGAGATGTGAAACATTGTTGTACACGTATTTATATTTTATACTGCGTAAATTATTAGCCCCAACATACTATTTTATCACTAATCTACCTGAAATGTTTCTGTTTCTATTCGACCATAAACGAGGATCTAGAAATTTTACTTTTTACTAAGATCTATGACCCTGTCAAAAGTCTTTCTTTATACCCGTATTGAGTTAAATGAGTCATTTAGAGTCTCTTGATTATTTATATTATGGTTTGATACAACCATAGTTTGGACAAGTATATAAATCGTGCTTTAAAATTTACTTAAAATAAAGAGCACAGACATTAAAAAATTAACATTATAAAATATATTTCAATATTTTTAAAAATTAATTAATTCTTTTATCTCATCTTAAATTTAATAACTATATTATTCTTGCCGATGGTAATTTTAAAAAATGACAACTTTTGAAAACAAGTTGAAAAAAAGCAATTTTGGATAATATACTTTCAAACAATTACTTCAACTTCCACTATATCCTCTTCAAATCTAATTTAAAATCAGATTTATTATTTCATTAAAATTAAATCTTGTTCCACCACCCACCGCCATCACGCCACTGTTCGCCACCAGCTAACCCATCTAAAATAAGTTACTTTTTTGATAGATTAATTTAAATTATAAAAGAACAAAAATTCAATAGGTAAATGCTAGATTAGTTTAGTTGTTTTAGATCTGAAATATATTAAATATAATTATTCAAAAATTGTTAGAAAATATTGGATTCATAGATTAATGTTTGGTTGAAGAAAAAGAATGTGAAAACGAAAAAAACAAACGAAGTGGGATAAGCAATTGTCTAGAAAAGAAGAAAAAAAAAAAATTGATGTTGGCAGTAAAAAAAAAAAAAAAAATTAGATCATTCTTCTTTTTTGCACCCGACACTTGAATGATAAAAAAAAACGACAATTAAATTGTATTCTGACAATTCAATAGTTTTTGACAAAAATACACGACTTTTTGCATCAAAAAAAATTGCCATTTTTATAAATATTATTAAAAGTTGTTATTTTTAAAAATACCCTTTGCATTTGTCTAAAATTTTAAATTCCCCATAATTCATTCCGCAGCTGAAAACATTAGGACATGAAGCAATCAAGATTGCTTTTTCAACCCAATTTATTTTGTTACTAATCCTATTCTGATTTTGTTGAGCATGGAAAATATGGAATAGAAGACATGAGGATTAAAAGGACCAACTTGGTCAAAATACTATCTTTACACAATGTAAGAATCAGAAACAGACACCAAATTCAATCAACATTTTCAAATACAATCAACATCAAATTGCTGTACAGTGGCATATATACAAGAAGCCGGGATAGAAAGTGTGGGTGCAAGCTTTTTCAACACCAGAAGCAGTTACAGCATCAGCTGGATGATCAAATGTTAGGCAAAAAATTTGATCAACCATTTGATATTTTAACTCGACTATAAACACAATTATGAAGCTAACACCCTTTCAATGGCAGCAATGTAGAACTCCTTGGGCATGGTACCAATAACAGATTCAAGTTTTACGCCTTTTTTAAATAGCAAGACCACTGGCACAGCCTTAATATCATAATTCTCAGCAACTTGCAAATCACTGTCTGCGTTGAGTACAAAGCATTTTAATCTCCCGGCATAATCCGTTGCAATCTCATCAATCACACGATGGACCATCCGGCAGGGGCCACACCAACTGGCATAAAACCCAACAAGTACTGGGATATCACTATTCAAAACCAGTTTCTCCCATGACTTGCCCGTAACAGCTGCTGCTGCACATTCAAAACTTAATGCATTTAGAACCCGCATTCACTTTTTGCACCCAAATCATTATTCTCCATCAACTTAAAAAAACTAGAAAACACAAACCCAGGCACTTAAATTTCCACTGGTTTCTTAGAAGCTATCATTTGCAAGAACTGATGCAAATTTTCTACTATGCGACATAGGGTTCTCCTTTATTAACCTATAAATAAGTCGTATCTTCAATTCATGCCAAGATTTCTTCTTATCTCTTTTTTTGAAATAAAACTCTTCCTGAATCTGCCTTTCTGTAGTAACTGAACTATACACCTAATACTTCTTTTAAATCAAATGATATCTAAATGAGTTTTGGTCAAATTTATTCATGCATATTATTGTTCCATCTTAACACCAGCTGTTAATTTTTCTAATACCAGAATTGCTAAGAACCAAAGAATCTAACAAAAAGAAACTCGAAAAGCAGAAGAAAGAAAGTTTTCTTCCTTTCTTTTTTTTTTTTTTGGGGGGGGATGGGGCTAGGTAGGGGTGAAATAGAAATTGTAATCACATCCTCCAAATAATCAAATGACCAAAAGTGCAAGAACTTGGCAAGAAAATTTACTAATTTATATCACGTGCTGAGAAAATTCATTTTAGCTAGGTTCATGTTAGTCGATGACTCGATGCACGTCATGGGGAAGGACATTCATGCAGATTTGTTAAGATGTCTAACAAAGCACAATAGAATCAGAATCTGAAAGTAATTCATGCATGCAACCAAACAGTGCATTATACCAATGAATATTGGGGAACAAAGAAGGAGGTCAGGGAGATGTTTAGAAAAGACATAATTGACCACAAATAAACTAAGGTCATACTGGTATGCAGGATTGGACTGATCGGACACTAGCCCAATAATAAAAAGTTTTTATCACCAAACAAGTTATAAAAGAATTTAGAAAAACCAAGGGAGAGAATTCCCCACAGCCAGCCCCAAACAGCTGTATTCAAACTTGTAGATTAGCAATACCCATGCCCCCACGGTGAAAAAAGGGGAAAATTCAAATCTACAGTAAAAAACTAGTTTTTGTGTAAACAAACTGAGAATCAGCAACAGATTAAAATTTTCCAAAGGCTTTCACACAAAATTGAGGACAGGAATTTCGGGTCAGAAACGATTCATTTCAAATTTGAAATGGTATTATCCATGAATTCTGATTCCACTCCAATTCCATACCACCAATGTAGCCTAATTCCATTCCACATACTGGTAATTCAGTAATCAAGTTGCGAATAGTGATCATTCAAGATGGTGTTTTTTCATAACAATACAAGTCGATGCATAAGTTCCACTTTTGCATCAATTTTTGCACATTTTAGCTAAGCAATACTTTTTAATTCCCTGTTTCTGATTCTTATATTAAACTTAGACCAGATTAAAATATTACAAGGAGAAGAACAGCTGATACTATAGTTAGATCAAAATTTGTATGGGATTCATGACATCCTCCACACTCAACAATCATTGAAGCACTAGATCATGTTAACCTCAAGGTGTTAGAGATGGTAAACACGTATTCACTTAAATCTTATCTTTTTACAGGACGGATTCATTTTCTGATCAAAAGTCCAACATGTATACAATTTTCCATAAATAGGTGGCGCCAGTTAGTCATCTCGTCTAAAAGCTCACTAATCTTGTCTTCAACAAATCGTGAACCAATGGTCAACACAACAAAATTTTCCACCAATATTGAAAAACAAAAGCCATAAAGAAAGATTAAACAAATTGATGAATTAATTTACCGGTGGTGTCACGGAGGCAGACGACCCGCAGAGTGGAAGGAGCCTTCCGGGCCCGGAAGTCCGTTTTAGGCCAAAATGACAAACCAATTCGGTGATTAAGCCGCACCTGATACTTTGAGAGTGACGAAATCATGCCATTTCGTAGACAAAAAGGAGGAGTAGAGTAAACAGAAGTAGCACAAGATGATAAAGCCATTTTTAGCCCAACAAATGCAAAACCCTGTCTTGTTTTTGATTACTCAGCTATATATAACTAGTACCAAGATTTTTTCTCAAAATTGATATCTATGTATATGTTTGATATATGCTACAAATAAACACATTTATGTGTGTAAGTTCGTGTTTGAATTGAAGAAAAGAAAGCGATGCAGAGATCCATTGGAGATATTGTTATAGAGTACGACAAAATACCAGAAGTTTGAGGCACGGGGGATTTTTTTTTTTTTTTTTTTTTTAAGGCGAGGATGGTGACTGATGGGATGGCGTGTAAATGGGCTGAGCCACTTAGGCCTTTGCAGGCCCGGTCCGGCATCTACCTTCAGATGTCGCCAGGGATGGCAATGGTCCGGCTCGGTCTATAACAACCGGGGCCCAACTCGGCCCATCTCCCCATAGGCGAGCGCCTTTGGCCTGTGGGCTTCATGGCCGAGCTGGAGTGGCCCACAGGACCATCTGATTAATTTTTTTTTTCTTTTTCAATACAATATTTACATGGTGATTTTTTTGAAAAAATTACACGAGCCAGTTCAATAAGTCAACTCTTATTTCTCAAGGGCCGAGGCAGCTTGACCCTTGTTTTAAAAGATCGGCCGAGCCATTGAGTCCACAGGCAGCTCGGCCCAATTACCATCCCCAGACATATTGGAGCGTAGAGAGAGTTTCACAAATTTGTGTTTGTTTTGTAAATTTATTTATAAATTATATAAGCCGTTTGTCTTATGGAAAGTGTAGACAAAAAATAGATAAAAGTTGTTGATATACGAAATGTGTGAATAAATATAATCTTTGATCAATTTATAAATACTTTCAAACATCCACAAACAAATAAGTTTGATTTTCTAGAATAAAAGTAGCGAGTTAGAGGGTGCAGGTATAGTTGTGCTTAAAATTATATTTAAAATCATATTTATTTTTAAATTACTTATTTTGATAAACATGATTTTAAAAATCATATTTCCTAACAAAATTTAATTTTATAAAAAGTAAATTAGACTTGATTTTGAAGGGAAAAAAAAAAAAAAAAGTACAATCAAACATGCTTTAGTTGAGCCCACTTTGAATTTTTCATTTTTCATTTCTTGTTTTTTGACTATTCATGAAACAAGATGGAACAATTTTTTTTAAAAAATAACATTCTGAGCATCCTTAACATCGTGTATGGTTTTATTTAAAAATTGATTTAGTACAAAATTAAATTAACAAATCATATTTGGGTTAATTTAAGCAATGATTATTGAAGTTTTTTAAAAATTTCAAAATAGTGGTTGAAGTAATTTTCTTAAAGTAGTGATCACTCAAGTTTCTAATAGTTATTTTGGTGGTTATTCATTGAAAATATTAACTTAAAACCCTACGTATCACTATTAAATTCCATTATAAACACAAAGAATGTTAACTAATACGTCACGTTAAACAAAGTATGTGTTAATTACAACAAAAGAATAATTATCGAACACATTTTCTCTATATTTTTTCAATTTTATTAAGCGATCAGTTGGTGAAAATTTATATTTATGTTGGCGAACTTTTGAAAGTAGCGACATTTTTGTCTCACGTGTCGTATTAGTTAACATCATTTGTATTTATGTTTGATTTAATGATATGTAGGATTTTAAATTAATCTTTTCAACTAAGTGACCACTAGTGTAATTATTAAAAACTAGAGTGACCACTACTGAAAAACAATTATTTCAACGACTGGTCTGAAATTTTGAAAAATCTTTAGTAACCGTTGCTGAAATTAACCCAATCATATTTAGTAAAATAAATTCGACTTATTTGTAATCACAATCAAACATGCTCTACACGAATAAATGCAAAGTGTATGGGATGTATTATGTACATAGTGAAAAGGATTTTCCTAATATAATTGATAGTCTTCGCGTTGAGGTGGCGTCATTCATGATTGATAGTTTATGGCTTTTACACACACTCATGATTTTTACTAATCGTGTTTAGTAGCATCATTTAATGCAGGATTATATCTCCCACCCACCATATGTAGGAGATGAGGTTCCATAATGGATGGGTCTTGATCTTCTACCCACTTATTCTATCCACTTATAATATTCATATTGAGGTAGCGTCGCGTGGTTGATAATATATAGAGAGTAAGAGTTGTCAATAAGAAAATATAAAAAATTATAACAATAAATATATTGGTATTGTATTATGGGTGAATAAAAATGATATTGTAGAATGATTTTATTATTATTATTATTATTATCTTATTATTTATCTATGCAGTATTTGGATTTTCTCTACATATAAATTTGTAATTTCTGAAAAAATTGGTGGAATAAAACAGACAAATACTGTGTTATTAAAAAATGATTAAAATATTAGAGCACGCCCGGTGGGACTCGAACCCACAATCGCCTGATTAGAAGTCAGACGCCTTATCCATTAGGCCACGGGCGCCTTTGTCTGATCAACTCATAAGATATATTAGAAATTGGAGATACTATTGTAATGCCTCCAACTCATGTGTCTGATAACTCGGGCTGACTTCCATGGGGAAAATCGTGGCTTTAGAGCCTGGTCAGCCATTGAAAGTTATCTGAACTGTTAAGTGTGTGTGTGTGTGTGTGTGTGTGTGTGTGTGTGTGTGAGAGAGAGAGAGGGAGAGGAGAGGGAGGGAGGGAGGGAGGGAGGGAGGGAGGGGGGGGGGGATATTGGATAGTTAAAAATTTGTAGATTAGTTTAATTTTATAGAAGAAAAAAAAAAAAAACAAAAAGACGTTGCACACTATTCAAATTCAAATTGAATTCAAATTGTGAGTTAGTGTGATGGACAACACATTTACATAATTTTTTTAATAATTTCATTGGCTACATGCAAGTAGTGGCAGTAGACTCAAGTCTATTGTATATCTATTGACAGCGAGGAGGGAATTTTATCTCATGTAGGGCGTATTATGGCCGGTCAGTGAACTACAGTCTTGGTGACGACATTCATATGGCAAATAACACACTATATCTGATGGCGACATAGCGGTGAGTCGATAGAGATAGTGAGATGTGAAAAAACAATAAAATTACTTATTTTATTCAAAAATAATTATTTTATAAAAATAATTGACTTTGGGTTAGCCGAACATAAAAATAGAATAAAATAATAAAAATAAAAAATAGAATCAATATTTTGTTTATTTAAAAAATATCAAGTTTTAATTAAACCAAACTTGAAAAATAAAAATAAAAATGTGAAAAAAAAATAAAAATCATAGTTACTCATGTATATACATATGAAAATAAAGTAAACAAAATACAAAAGAAAAGGCTATTCCCCATTAGTAAAGGAAAAAAAATTATGTTCGAGTTAAGTAAAAATTAAAAAACTCATATTTTCAAGAGATTTGTACGTAAAAAAAAAGAAAGGTTAATTTATTTTATTTTTCAGATTTTGGAATTAAAAATCAAAGAAACGTTATGGTCTAAAAGATTAAGTTTGCATATTATTTTGTCAATTTTATTCTTCTAAAACGTGAGAAAATTAGCGTTGAAATTTATAGAATTATGTAAAAACACGAAATATATAAATTGAACTAAAGATTGAAGATTTAAAAGACATTTTTTAAGGTTGGAAATTAATTGCACAAGATTTTTAAAAGGAAAAAAAAAAAAAAAAACAGCATTGTTGGGACTTGAACTCTGATTTGGCCAGACAAATGAAAAGCTTTACCACTAGCATAAAGACTCTTCTTGTGAATTTACCTACATATACACTTTTTATTTTGTTGTGGGGGCAAAATTATAAAATTTCAATTTTCTTAAAACAAACACAAAAACTTTGAAATCAGAGTGGGGCAATCGCCCCCACGCTAAATCCGCCCGACTGCTGATGTTGCCTAATAGGCTGCTGAAGGCATACAGCGACTTGTCTCATCCGTGGCATAGAGTCGTTGAACGGCTCTCTCTGCCACATTTTTTAATTTAATTTTTGTTTAAAGAAGTTACTGACCAATGTTTAATAACTTGTTGAGCGTCAAATTCATCGGTTCAACATTTGAGGCCCGTGAACCGCCTACTCGGTTCACAAGTCGACCCGCAAAAACTCAATTCACAACATCTACGCAAAAATAAAAAAGAACGAAAGAACAAGTTTTTTAAAACCAAGTAATATGGTTATGAATTGTCATCCATAATTTTCACTAGAAGTAAGTTTTTTTTTTTTTTACTTGATATTATCGTATTGTCATTGTTAATCTTGTTCGATCCAATTCTAATATAGAAAATATAATATCTATAATTCCACTATATGTGCATTTGAATGAGATCATTATTCCAACAACTTTGTAATACGTATATTCTCTATTCTGAACCTATTTTCCATGATGATGTAAGAGGCAGTAGTTGTTTCCATGCCTGCAAAAATGAGAACTAAATTATCGGTAATTCTTGAACAACTTATTTTCCCATTTTTGTGTTTTTATTGTGTTACGAATCAAATATTATTAACTTGTGTTGGTTATTTATATTGTTATTTGTTTTCATTACCATTTATTGATCTACTTTTCTATCCTGGATATTCTTAAGTATGTTATCATTTAACATTACTGAATAATGATTATGTTCCAAAAACAAGAAACGATGTCAGATTATGAATTATTCTTGAACTTGCCGACCGGATTTTCAAAACTCTTCAACAATACTAGAAATGTCTTAATCTCTACAACTCTTCAAATATCAACAGTTGTTGATGATTGATGCTTCAATTTCACATCCAAACTCAAATTAAAAAACTACAAAGCTCGGAATTCTTGAGTAATCAAGGTTGGAATAGCCAAAAAGTTAGAAGGAAGACTCCAAAATCGAACTCTGCAACCTTCGCTTGTGGATGATGATGAAGACTGTAATTTTTGAATTTCAAAATTTGAGATTTTTTTTGGAATAATAGAATATCATTTGAAATGGAAGAAAGGCCTTTTTGAGATCATCAATGAACATTCATTGGATGTATTAAAGACCCAATACAATTTTATTTTTTCGAAATTGATTTGGGTATTTTTGTATTTTTTTTAATGAACCAGTAAAAGTCAAAATACTAAAAAAATTTAAGGTATATTTATAATTTCCCCTACATTTTTTGGTTTGAAGAAAAGCTTCTTAAATCAATAAGCTTAATATTTTATATTGGCTCATTAATTCCTTAATTTGATTTTAATCAAACCCTAAAACTAAGCTCAAACTTCAATTCTTAAGCGGACTATTCAATTTAAAATGGAAAAATGTAGAATTAAAATTGAGTTAGGCTCACGTGAACGTGCAAACATGACAGTGTTGAATCCTCTAATTAGGTAGCAAATGGATCGGATCGACATGGGATAGGTCACACACAAAATTGGGTTGAGTTGTTTCTGGTCCGATTACACGGATCAATAATTTGCTAACCAACCAATCGATTTTGAGCCCCCAAGCTAGACGACCTTATTTTTAAATTTTATTTATATATTTTCAAAACAATTAAAAAAAAATGGCCCCTGGTCGCCAACTCTTCCCGGTTGGTCATAGATTCTGGTGGGGTGGAGACTTGGGCCAAATTTTATAGGGTCATTACCATGTCATTTCGGCGGGCTAAATGTGACAGGTCAAGTAGACTGGATTTTTTTTTTTTGAGCTAGATTTTTATTGGGCTGGACCAACTCATTTTGCAAACTCTACATCTAAACGAGAAAACTACACCTTTTACTACTAAAAATTGACAAAAATAATACTTAAAAGTTAAAACTAATTAACGATCTGAGTTACTTTTAGAATTTCACTGTTACTTTTTTGTTATTCTTAGTGGTAAAAAACGAGAGTTACAATTCTAGAATGAAAATGTGTAAGCTTACAGAGGACATGCAATAGAAATAGTTGTAAGAAGTGATTAAGTACAGTATTTTAACATTCAATTAAGCATTGATCAGAAATAAAGTCAAATGGTTCAATCGAAAAATAGAGGATTTACCATCGAAAGAAATGTGGATTTGTTTAAATAAGCAATCTCATCTTTCCGGTTCTTTTCAATAGTAAAGCAATCGAAGAAGCACTGCAAGTAACTTGATCTCGATTTGCTGGGCTCTATTCTATCGCTTTATGTCAAAATACCCAAGAATGGAGGAAATATTGGGGGAGAAAATTAATCATTTGTATATTATTTATGCTTAGAGCATCTCCAACGCATTCTTTCTATTACTTTTTAGATGTATGACATAAGCATGTATAGATGGAGTTATAAAAAATATCTCTCAAATGCATGCTGACGAGAACTCCGTCTAACTGATGTGGTGAAATAGACTTCGTTTAAAAATTCGTCTAAATTTAGACGGACTTTTGACGGAGTGACTCAGCAAATTTAAATCCAACTCATCATTTTATTAAAAATAAAAAATTCGGACGAGAGAAATAAAAATTGAAGACACGCCAATTTAAAAAAAAATTAATGCCACATAACTAGTAATATTAGTTTTAGATGGAATCTATTGGAGATGAATTTTTAATTTGATCGTCATATTCAATAGATGTAGTGTCACATGGATTGAAACTCTATCTATTTTATTGTTCACGTAAATTTTAATAGACGGAATGTATTGAAGATGCTCTTAGTAGCCTAGATTTCCACATTTGCATTTTATAAGAAAAACATTTGCCTTACGGAAAAAAATGAGTAAAGGTTCCCAAGCTTTACGACATGCGAAAACAGATTCCAAACTTTCAAATCTTGTCAACGCTATCTTCAGTTTTCATATATAATACCTCGAAAGCTTACATATTTTCAACTAAGACTTATTTGAGATGGAAAGTTAGGGACTAAATTGAAGATTTTTAACTTTTCCTAGATACTAAGGTGCAAATATTAAGTAGATTGTTAATATTGGTCGAGAACTCAAAAAAATAGAAATTTAGAGCTTAATCGATGAAGCAAAATGTTAACCTAACCACGCAAGTAGTAAAGTGAAAATTCACAAATGCTTGAGAAATTTTAAATTTTTGGGTAAATTACATTTAGGGTCTACATCATTTAAAAGTTATCTCAATTTCATTTATGAAAAAGAGAGAAAAAAAAAACACCCCCCCCCCCCCCACCACCACCACCCACCACCAACAACAACAACAACAACAACAATTCTCCTCTTCCCACCATTGTCATGGCTAATCAATCCACCACCACACACTCTCTTTTTAATTATTTTCTTCACCACCCTCACCGTCTTCATCACCATCTTCTTCTTCTCATTGCCAGGTCCTACCATACCTCCAATCACCACATTCTCGGACCTAGCTTTGGGCTCAACTAAACAATTTTTCTGCATGGGAAGTTCAAATTAGGTACAAACTATTGGAAACTTGGATGTGAAAAATAACGTTAAGAGAGGAGAAGATAAATTCAAGAGAACATTCAACTTTCTTTCTTGAATCGACTTGTTCCAAAATGCTAGAATCACAAGCATTTTATAGTCTTTACAAAACATGTGCCTAATCCAGTACATTCTTCCCCCAAAATGATTCATGAATTTATCAAAATATATGAATCAACTAGTACATGAATCTATTGTACGTGTATCTATTTTAATCACTTGTATATGTATGAATAAAGCAGGGTTCTAAAATGCACGCGATGAGGCGGCGAGGTAAAGTATCAAGAATTGTAGGCCTAAGCACGTCTATGCGCAGCCTTGGCGTCAAAATGTATTTTCAAATTTTAATTTTTTTTAATTCTCAAAATTTAAAATTTAATAACATAGCCTACAATTTACTGATTTAGATTACAAAATTACAGACCTAGTTTTCAAATAAATAAATAAATAATACATGAGTTTTCAAAATTAGATGTACGTTGTACAATGAAGAAAAATTAGATTAATGTTAAGACAAATATCATGATTCAAAATATCACATTCAATGTGATTCAAAATTAAAATTACAGGCCTAATTTTAATAACATAGCCTACAATTAGATTACAAAATAAGAGGCCTAGCATTACAATTTTCAAAAGTTAGTAAATTACAACTACTACAAACATAAACACAAATTACTTAATAATTTCCTACAATTAGATTACTTACCAACATAGCCTAATTTTTATCTAACTCTTTATCGAAATCTAAGTCAAGTTCTTATCCTTCACCTAACTCATCTTTTGTGCAATTCGATACAAATTTTTTTTCGTCGGACTCCCTTTTTTCATCTTGAGCATTTCTAGTATCTCTTGTAGGTAGTAAGATATTATTCTCTACTTCTTCCTCATCATCATCATAACCCTCAACAATCTAAGATTGTGCATTACTAGCATCACTTGCTAGTAGAGTTTCAAATTTATCCTTCATCCTCTTCTTTTTGTTCATCAACCTTGCATTAAATTGAACATAAATTAGAATTTTCATCCTTGTGGTATCTAGGCGGTTTCTCTTCTTGGTGTGCACCTACATGAAAGAAGTTGGAAATTTTTAATATGCACATGTTTGTCACAGTTTAAATTATAATTTCAGTTGATCAAACATACTTTTTATCCACACATTTCATAGGACTCACAACTTACAACTCATTTTTATCCACACATTCACCTACAACTTATAATATAAGCACTTAAAATATAATTTCAACACTAAGAAACATATGTATACTTTAAATTATCATACCACTACCAAAGTAATAACTAAAATGTAACAACATAATTACTCAATTAGTATTTACACTTTCAAAGACACTCTAATTTTTCAACTCAATGAACTCGTAGTCAAACCAATGATCCTCTTTGCCATTAATTTCAAATTTGGTGCTTCATTGCCATAGAAGCCCCACCAACTTACTAGTAAATACAAAAGAAAGAGACAAAATGTTATAATATATACATTTGGTATATTAATTATTAACAAGAAAGAAAAAGAAAATCATTTTAACATACCCAGATTGTATTTTGGAGTATTGTCCTCACATCCACTTGTTACTAGATTTGGAAGTTGCTAGATTTCTTCCAAATGCACCTTTTTTTTTAGTGTATCTTTGCAACTTGGTGTTTATAACATGATGTTGCATTTGATCATCGGAAAAGAACTTCTCAACACAAATAGTCACATTATTTGTTATCAATTGATCTCTTTGATACTTGAATCCTTGAAGTAATAAAATAGATTCAAAAGATAAGCCGTTGTATGAAGTTGACTATCAAGTCGAACCTTGGCTTTTGCATCAATAATGTTTAAGATTGGCTTATAGTCACTTTCCTTCTTCAATATCTTTCTAATGTCATCATTTGCCTTTAATAGCTCTCCATAAACAAAGCTCATTGAAGGCTTCTCATCTCCATCAACTAGTCTAAGCACTTTTTACTAATGGAGTAAACACCTTCAAACACAACTCTATCAAGTTCCAAAAATAGTTAGGAACTAGTCTAAGCACTTTTTACTAATGGAGTAAACACCTTCAAACACAACTCTATCAAGTTCCAAAAATAGTTAGGAACAACAATATCAAACCCTCTTTTCCCTTTTTGCTCTTAGACCATTTACAATTATTCAATTCATTGCTAGTTATCATATTTCTCAACTCTTATTTTTTATCAAACAAACTTTGTAATGTTAAGAGAGAAGTAGCAAATCTAGTGACTCCCAACCGAAATATCTATCTTTTTGTAAACTTCCTCATTAATGCCAAAGTTTTATGATGTGCATAGATGAAAATAGTGAATGATTTCGCCTTGTTAATCACTCCCTTGAAGGTCGGAAGTTTAGTGATTCCTTCAAGCATAAGGATCAAGGTGTGAGTCGCACACGATTTTCAAAAGATTTTAGGCCTTTGTAATGATAACAAATTTACGACGGCCATATTATTGAAAGCATTTTCGGTTACAATTTGAATCACATTTTCGTCCCCAACCTCTTTAACACATTTGTTGACATAGTCAAATATGTATTGAGCGGTGTGAGCAACATCATTAGTTTCCTTTCAATAAAGAAATGTGGTTCCCAATTTACAATCCACACACACATTCATGACGCTTCATCTTTTTCTATCACTCCAAGCATCACTCATAATAGAACACCCATTATTTTTCCATTATTCTCCTTTCTTTTTAAGAGTTTCTTTTGTTCTCTCCACTTCACCTTCAAAAGTGGCTCTCTTAATTAGTATTGTGAAGGAGGGGTGTAACTCGGACCATATTGACCAAGAGCTTTAACAAAATTTTTAAAACTATCATTATCAATGGCAATAAAAGGAATTCCGACTTCATATACTCATCTTGCCAAATATTGATGAACTTCTAATAACATTTTCTTAGCAATTGCATCATAAATATTTTGTTGTTTCATTTTCTTACTTGCACTCGTTGTTGCACCATCTATCTTGATTGGCCTTGAAAAATTATCCATGAGACCAACATGAATAGGCCTTTTCCTAGAACCTACTTCAATGATAGAAATTTCATCATCCTCTTCCTCACATCTAGACAAAGACATAACAACATCATCCCTTAATTTAGCTTCATTCAATACCTTCTCTAACTTCTTAGACTTATTCTTTCCAAGTGCTTCAAGACACTAGGCATTTTGCTCTTTACTTGCACTAGGACATGTTTTTACACACTTTCTCTCAATTTTCACTATGTGAATTGTGCCTCTTAATTCCTAACATTGTAACTTTACCACAAAATGTGCATTCACATCATTAGGTTTAGTAGGATATTCAAGAATTCCAGTTTCCCATCCTTGTCCCCAGATTTTTATTTTCAAGTCATTATCTTCAACAGTAGAATTAGATGCCATGGAAGATTCATTTTGTCCCATTGATTTCTAAACAACTAAAGCAAGAATACACAATATTTAGTATTTAGCCAAATGCGACATAAGAAAAAAGACAATAATACACAATATTTACCTTTTAATATTAAAATATCACATTGTGTAACATTATATTGCAGGCATGTTATAAAAATAACTTTTATTCAACATCATGTAGACAAAATTTCTAATCTTATTTCATATGTAATAAGTCAAAAGTAGATATTATTTAAACTTCTAATTACAAGGTATCACATTATGATACTTCAAAACATTGCAACATCAACCCTCAAACTTACCAACAATATTCTCATTCTACATTTGTTCATCATTTGATCATCCTCATTCAAACATACCAAAAACTAGAATTTAAATCAAATAAAGTTATCTTTCAAATTCAAATCAAATCAATTTCAATCAACAAAGAAAATCGAAGTTCTAAATAGTTCAACGAACATTTTCTAGTATTGGAAACAAACTTCAATCAAATGCGACACATGTTGAGATGCAAATTTAAAGTTACAAGTTACAAAATTTAAAATCAAATTAAATGAGTAGTTAATAATATAAAAATATCAAACAATAATTAAATTCGAAAAGTAATTATCAAAATAAAGCTAAAATTACCTCTAATCTTCCTCAATTTTTGTTATGAATTTGTAACTAATGTTTGGATTTGTAGAAAAAAAATTTTTTGAAGAACCAGGCGTATGTTGAGAATTTTTGCGGACTAAAATTTGCTGAATGTATTTTGAAATGTTTTGATCTAAAAGTAATTATTGATCTTCATCTTCAATGAAAATTGATTCTTCCAATTTTGAAAATCAAAATAGCATGTTTCCATATCAAATCGCAGAATAATCGGAGAGAACATTTAACAGTTTGGGGAATGGAAACTAAACTTCCTTTTGGTTCTCCCCGAAAACGACCGAGTCCGAAAGTTTCCAGTCTATCTTTAAAGAAATACTCGAAAATCTAACAAAGTTAAGAAATCCGCATGAATTGGCATCTTTCCCTGTTTTCTTGGCTAACGCTTCTCTTAGATACCTTCTAGCAGGTTAGATACCTCTTCTAGTAGGCTTATGACGTGTTTAGATGTAGATATAAAGATTTTAAAAATGTGGATATCTGTTTTACCTATTTTTTAAAGCAACTTCTTAAAATTAGCTTCTTTCAGGCCTCTCAATGATAAAATGAATTATTTCGAAAATTAAAAAATAAAATAAATGAATACTACTCAGAAGTAAAATGAAAATTCGATGATTTCGGGAAGATTATTGAGATCGAATCAACAGAAAAATCCTAAATGAATTCAGTTGACAACACACTGTACCAATCTGCCTACAACAAGAGATTACGTCGTGAAAAACTTTCTGGAATTCACAGAACTCAAGCAAGGAATTAAAAAAATAAAAATTAAAAAAAAAAAAAAAAAAAAGAATAAAATAAGTCGGCAAATGGATACAAATTATTAATTGTACACAAACGATGTCCAAACGTGTTCAGACTTGTCTAGTCTCGACTCTCAACTGTACTAATTACGATCCGTTTAACTACATATAGGCTCTAGCTGATGAACTAAGCAGTACATACTAACCTATTGATCCATAAAGATCTGATTAGAAGCAAACGGAAATAACACAAATATGAAACCTTATTCTACATCATTGGTTCCATAATTTAGGGCGAGATGCTCTTCGCGCCACTATACATAAAGCTATCTACTACCATTTGTAGAAAAAGATCTTAATCAGACTGTCCAATCCTATTCACTAGCAAAGGGTTAAGTTTGTACTCAGAATTCTACCAAGGTCCCGTCAGCGTCCTTCTCAAGCACCTTCTTTTACCACCCCGAGGCGTATTCACGGTCTCCAAGATCTGTGAACAAAAAGGACAAAGTAAATGTGTGGATAAAAAATATGTTTGACCAGTTTGATTATATGCTAAGCCAATTTGAATGTGTAAAGGTAACAATACTACCTCAAATGTTCAACCAATTCTACGCTGAAATATTGTTCAACCTTTGAAAATTGACCCAGTACGGTGATGGTATGTATAGACTTATTCGGACCCAACAATGTTTTGTTAACATTAAAGCTGTTAGACAGGTACTTTCATTATAAAAATAAATTAGTACCTGATTTTTCTGCATCTCCATAAACTCTGCCTGCAGCAACATTTTATATGAATATCATTAAGGGTCAACTTAATAAGTCCATTTTCACCAGTATCACTAACATACCTGTTTTTTCTGCAACTCTTGGTTCATTTCTCTAAGCTTTGCGATTTCTGCTTCCAATTCCAAGGTATATGCCTGCCGATTAGGCCATCAACATTAAGACATAATTCATTAGCAATGTATACCAATAAATTGTAGAAAAAGTTCTAACTCAATTGTTAAAATTAAGAGTCTTAAGTAACAGATGGACGCCATCTACCAAGGTGAAAAAGAGAATATCTGGATATTTTATAGTCGATCATTTTCTCTTAACTTCTTCAAGTCACTTAAACATTAAATTCACTTGCACTGTCCTCTGTCCGTGTGTTTAGAAGTATTTGTTCACTGCATGTTTGGGTGGGCTTATAAGTTTAGCAACTTATTTGTCTTTTTAAGCTGCGGAACCCACAGATGTGTGGATCTCCCAGCTTATAAGAAATCTATTTTTCTTCACAGACTTGGTGTATTTTTGGTGAAGTTTAAAAGTAGTTTTTTAGTAGATGTTGAAAAAAGTTAGTGAAATATGTAGTTGAAAAATTGGGGTTACATATTAAAAATGAATTTGAAAAAAAAAAAAAAAGAATTTAAATTAAACATGCTATTAATGACAGTAAAAGTCTGGAGTATGCACTACGTTCAATAGTTCAGGGAAGGTGAAGGGCTGTAAATTAAAATATGGAGTATGCACTACGTTTAATAAATTCACCTGCTTCCGGGCTCGTGACCTAGCTGCAGACTCTCTGTTTTTAATCATTCTCCTATGTCTTCTCTCCACTACTTTCTCCAATGAACCAGCTGATCTCCTTCCTCGTCCACCCTCACCAAAAGCACTAGGAGATGGCGATAATGATGATGTATCTACAATACTCTTGGAAATTGCATCTGAAGGCATATGGTTTCGAGGAGACACTCCTGCAACTGCCGTAGCCCCACCACGTGGCCCTGACATGATCATTACTCCACCTCTAACTACAGTATTATTCATAGAAGGATTTGACGTTCCAACAATTAGACCTTTTGTCCCAGGACTAGCGAGCTGACCGTTATTTCCTGTTTGCACAGGAGAAGAAAAATTCACATTTGTTTGCTTGGGAAAAAGTGGTGGCACTTGCTGTTGTGGATTCTGAAGCTGTTGTTGAGAAGACCTGACACCACCTATATTCATCCCTATACTTGAAGAACTAAGAACTACATTATTTAACTCTGCAAGTTGATTATCCATCACTCCCTGACTCGCAGATGGTTGTTGAAATCTTATGGTCAAACCATTGTTGTTACCACTCGACTGCGGTAAACCACCATAGATTCCACCAGCATTTGGCCTTCCAGTTGGTTGGATATCTTCTCTAACCACCCCAGCTCTTGCCAAAAACTCTTCTAATGTAACCTCACCAAAAGTGGGTTGCCTTTGTCCCAAATTTGATCCCCCACTACCACTTCCATCTTCCACACCAACAACATCCTTGAATGCATCTCTCCACACTTCATCAACAGTTTTCTGACTAACAGTGCGGGGCAATGTAACAGAACCTTGCCTCTGCAAATTTCCACTGGGGACATTCCCATTTCCCCCATTAGTAGAGGATGCCATAGCTTGAGTCTCTTCAGCTGTCCAAATGCTCTTCAATAGGTCCTCCATGTTCATAGATCCAAAGTCCTTTCCAGGACCACCAAAGGTGTTTTGAAGCTCATCAAAGGTCAAGGAGTATACGGAGGACTGCCGAGCCAACGGATAATTACCTCCTGGCTTCCCGCCATTGCCATCTGGCAGTGGTGTGTCTGGCCCAAAGTTCTTGAAGTTCATGTAAGATCCCATTATATAACAGTGCAAACTAGAGATGATAGCTGATATAAATAAATTGAGATTGTAAGTATTTAATCAATCGGATGCCAAGAAACCAAAGCAATGTCATAAAATAAATTAATATTGCACAAATGCACAATTAATGAAATAGATACCTTCTAAGATGTTAACAAAGAAAGTGAACTGAAAGCCTTAAAGATGTTTTTATCTGTTCTTTCATTTTATACTGTTCTCCCAGTCATTTCAATGTCCTCTTTAAATTCTATTAACTAATTTCACAGATTAAAAGCACATCAAAGCAACATTCGAGTAACCAAATTAGGTATCACCAGTAAAAAGAAAGTATTATCTTTTGATTATCTTGTATAATATGAATATTTCCATGCATAATGGCACGCCAGACTTCCAAATCGCAATCCTCTTTAAATAATCTCAGCGTTTTCCTTTTTCTTCTCCTTTGCTTCTCCAGAATTCAAATTCAGCTAACAAAAAATTCATAGCATTAAAGATGAAAATAAATCCAAAACAATAAAACCCTAAGCTCCAATATGAAATATAGTTAACAAAAAAAAAAAAAAATTAGAACTAAAACACTAGACCCAAATCACAGTATGTTAAAGCAAATTAACAATACATTAAAAACTAAAAAACGCAATCCATCTTATTTTAAATACTGCAAAGAACACCCAAAATATGTCCAAAAATAGTAAATTTCAAGAATTCATCTCCAGCTCACAAAAAAAAAAAAAAAGGAGAGAGAGAAACTATTTCCCAGCACAAATCAAATTCGGTGACCAAAAAACCATGAAAACTAAAAATCTAAAGCAAACTAACAACATAACAAAAAAAAAAAAAAAAAAATTCAATGTCTATTAAATCACGCGAAGAAAAGCAAAAATTTGTCCAAAAATATAGTAAATTTCCAGAATTCATCTTCAGCTCAAAAAATAGCATTACCAGATTGAGAAGAAAATAAAACCCTAAACCCCAATTAGTACTATTTCAGAGCAGAAATGAAATTCAGTGAACCAAAATCACTAAAAACTAAAAATCTTGACCAAAATCACAATTCGCTAAAGCAAATTAACGATACAACAAAACCAAAACAAATCCGTAGTCTGATAAATCACACGAAAAAATTCAAAATATGTCCAAAAACATAGTAAATTATATTTAAATCTCTAAAAACTATAAGACTAGACCAATATTACAATATTTTAAAGTAAACTGACAATACATCAAAACTGAAATAAATCCATTGTCTATTAATCAACACGAAGAATATCCAAAAATACAGTAAATTCAATTTTAGCTCTTCAAATCATTGACAGCACGGCAAAACAGGGAATAAAAAGAAAAAAAAAATAGATTTTAGAGAGAGAAACAATGTTACCATTTAGAGAGAGAAAGAGAGTGAGTTCGTGTCCTTCTTCGCCACTTCGATGCTTGGCGGAGGCGACAAGTGTCTCAAGACCCGGCTCTCTCTCTCATATTTAAAGCCGGAACAATTACAGATCAGGTCCCCAATCAATTGAAAAGGTACCAATTAGGTTCCCATACTTTCATTTTATTTACATTTAAATTCTTACATGACAAATTTACCATTTCTTCAATTTTAAAAAAAAAAAAAATCAAATTTGGCCAAAATCCAACTTAACTCATGGTTCAATTAAACGAGCTAGAATTATAACTTGGTGTCAGGACTTATAGGCGAAAAAATAAGAAAAAAAAAACAAAAAAAAACAAATACATTCTAATTTTCCATAGTCATCCAATATTCCAGTGATTTTTCTTTAATTAAAAATAAGAGTAAAATAGTGTTTTAATAAAACTTTGAGTGCTTAATAAATAATAAAGGTATAATTCTCCATTAAATACTTGAGCACTACAAAAAAGAAAAAGTTGAAAAGTGTAATGTAACCGCGAAAAAGATAGATTGAGGGCTTACTTTCTATATATTTAATAGGTTGGTAACCCCAACTGTAATTTTCCAATAAAAGCCTCCTCTGAATGTTATTATATATTTTTACAAGTTAATTTATTACGCAAGCATGTGGGATTCAGCAACGTGGGCCAATAGAATTGGGCTTGGGGTTCACCAACGAGATAGCGCAGAGTGGGAGAATCTCGGCCGTTGCGTGTGATTACCGACAAGTGAATAGGTACCGATCTATGATTGGTTCAGTTTCAGGTGGTGAGAGCGTAAAGAACGGCGTAGGTGTGTCAGTGCCTCAGTCGTGGTGCGTTTTGGGTGCTCACAATTTGTGCCTTTGTGGCTGGATCCAAGTGAAATTTGTCAGTGAAGATTATTTTTGCTATTGTTTCTTTCGATAACTAGCGTAAATGATCTCTAAGTTAAAGTTTTCTGCACAAATAGTCCTTAATCTTTAAATCTTGATGTAAAATACTTCAGCTTATTGTTTTAGAACACTAATAGTCCTTAATGAGCTGGCTCGTGGCTCATCCAATGGTCACAAGATTTTTTTTTTTTTTTTAAGTTTTTTAATTTCATTATTCTCCTATAAATACCCTTATTCTAAACTCATTTTTTCACACTTCAATTATATACTCAATCCATTAACAATTCTCAAATTTCATTATTTCAATATTAGTGTTATAATTAGTATCTCATTATTTAGATATTATTCTATAATTTTAAGTTGTAATTTTCTATTTCTATTAATTCTCTACATTTCTATTTTCTAGTTTCGACTTTCTACTATATAAGATCTTCTCCTATTCTCTTTATTCTATTATTCTAAATGGCATACAATCGAAGTGATGATGATTTCAGTGGTCGTAATGACATTCCAATTTCAAACGATATTATTGATCAGTTTGGTGGTAGCAGTGATCCAATTGATTTGGAAGACTTTCAAGAAGATGACGATACACAAACTACCATCGGCTCTAACACTAAACGAAAAGTCACCAAACAAAAGGCTAAGTACTGGCAACATTCTGAGTTGGTGCCGACTAGTAAACTAGTAGATAGAGTCCCTGAGTTCAAAGCGCAGTGTAAACACTGTCAAGAGAAGTTAGCTTGGCAAAAAGAGATAGGCATGATCTATTTAAACAGACACTTCAAAAAGTGTCAATACAAACATGGAGGTTTGGATATAAATCAGGCGCAACTCCAATTTGGATCTTCGGGAGTCGGGTCCAGTAGTCCTATTCTCAACAACTGGATATATTCACAAGAACTCATGTACCACGAAGGACTGCCGGAATTGATAGCAAATATCGAGTTTCCACTATGCTTGGTGGACAATCCTCATTGGACGAAATTCATCTAAAAATATCTCCAACCAAGGTACGTTAATATTTCTAGAAATGCACTTCGTAAAGACACTATTGTTAGATATAATACAAAGAAAGAAGCTATTATTAATGATATTCATAATTACAACGATGTTGTATCTTTTACATCAAACTTATGGACATGTTGTAACAAACAAGAATACATGGTTGTAACTGCACACTATATTAATAATAATTAGCTATTGCATAAAAAAGTAATAGCATTTAAACAAATGTATCATCATAATGGAAATAATATTTATCATATTTTATTAGGTGTGTTACATAAATTTAAATGTGATTCCAATGCTCGCAGTTTCACATTTGATAATGCAGGCCCAAATAATATAGTAATTGAAAAATTAATGCAACATTGTATGCCAGATTTTGATGGTATTTTATTTCATATTCGTTGTGTATGTTATGTGTGTAATTTAATTGTACAAGATTGATTAAAATTTATACAACTTCAATTAGAAAAAATTAGATATGCTATTAATTATATTTTGGTCTCTCCATCAAGAAAACAAGTTTTTCCTACTTTATGTAAAAAAATGGGCTGCAATAAAAAAGTTTGCAACTGATGTTGCCAATAGATGGAATTCAACATATCTTATGCTTGAATCTCGTGAAGGCTACGAAGATTGCATGATTGTATATTATAATGGCCGACACTCACACAACTCAGAATATGATTTAGAATTACATGACTGAGAAATATGTGGTCATGTTAGAAAATTTTTACAAGTTTTTTTCGACGCAACAACTGCATGTTCTGGTGTGTATTATCCAACTACTCCACTTGTTTTAAATCATTTATATTATATTGCTAACAATTTTAATAGATATAAGAATTTTACTCTTTTTTCTAGTATTATACTGAGGTTGTGGAAGCTAAATTTAAAAAATATTGAGAAAAATTGCCTATGTTATTTCCATTAGCATATATTATGGATCCTAAACTTAACTTAGAGGGTAATGAAAGAAACAATAATAGTAATTTCGGATAAATTAACTTATGAAAATCCGAAGAACGTGTGCTAATTTAGAACAAACTTTATGTTCTATGTATGAGGTCTATGCTGGAAAGACCAGTACGAACGTTGTACAACTTTCTAATCCAACATATCTTCGTCATCAACTGATGACATTGACTTATGGAGTTACGTCAGTATACATAGGAGTGGTCAATGTCAACAATCAGTTGGTTCTTTTTCTAGTTCTTTCCTTCCTCGTTCTAATGATACACATGTAGAGTTAGTTAGGTATTTTGTGCATGATGTGCTTAGTATGTTAGATGACGAAGAGAAAAAAATTTGATATACTACGATAGTGGAGACAACATCAACGTAGTTAGCCATTTCTTTTAAAATGGCACGTGATCTTCTAACACCTCCGGTCTCAACTGTAACATCGGAGGCTGCATTTAGTACAAGTGGCATGATTTTGTCTGATATCAGGTCCAGACTCAAGGCCGATATTTTAAAAAGCTTAATGTGTCTAAAGGATTGGGATGACGTCGAACTTCGAATCCAAGACAAAGTGGATAGAATAATGTCCGAAGAACTTGAAGATTTGAATATGGATTAATCAGATTCGTAGTAAGTATTATTTTGCATTAGCATTTGATATTTTTTTTCTTATTTTAATAAAAAATTGTACACGTAACATCTTGTTCAGTATACAATTTTAACTCGCCTACTTTCAAAGTTGCATGTCCCAAGCCCGAAAAAAATGATGAAGATTTTCTTCAATCTTTAATTTTTAACATAAATGATTCTCGATATTGTATTTTTTTTTTTATTTTCAAATTTCAAAAAAACAAAAAAAAATTTAAAAAAAAATTGAAAATTTTAAATATGTGCTCAAACGGTAAATTTTAGAAGGGTCTAAAGTTCGTTGGAGGCGGCAAAATAGATGAGAAAAGAGGAAAACAAACTGAAAATTTTAAATATGTGCTCAAACGGTAAATTTTCAACAAATTCCCATATTGAACTTGTTAAAATAAAAACTCAAACGGTCATTTATTTAATTGAATTGAGTCATGTTTGATTTTGTCTAAAGTTGAATAATTATATTGTAGATTCTTAGGAGCTTATTTCTTTAGTTTAAGTGTAATGCAATAGTGCCAGAAAAATAAAATTTTTATTGGGTCTTATTGACGTTTTCTTCGGAGTATGTTGAAGGGTTTTTTTTTGGGTCTATAATCACCTATAAATAGGTGCTTATTTGCTGCTTAATTGTAATTCAATTCTCAGAGATAATAAAATTCTTTTTTTCTCATTCTTCTTGCTCCATTTCTTTTCTTGCTTTGTTTTTATCTTGGTTGGAAAATTAAAGTTTTAATTTCTTGCACTTGGTTTCAGAGCTACTAAATCTAGAGTTTCTTGTTTTCTAGATTGCTTGTAAGCAGGTTACAACAATGAATGGATCATTCCAACTGCAACTTCCGAAGTTTAGCGGGAAAAAAAATCCTATCAATGGTGTATCCAGATGAAGGCGTTGTTTGGCTTTCAGGAGTTGTCTGAGATTATTGAATTTGGATATGCAGAACCATTTGATCAAGCTGATGTATGAGCTCTACTCAAGGTCAGAAAGACAGCTTCAGGGAGAACACGAATAAAGACAAGAAGGCCTTCTTTCTTCTTTCCCAATCTGTAGACGAGGTCGTCTTTGAAAAGATCTCGAGTGCAACTACATTTAAAGAGGGATGAAAAAGTGAAGAATGTAAGGGAGATGTTGCATAACTCTTACAACGGCGATGAAAAAGTGAAGAATGTAAGGTTGCAAACATTAAGAGGTGAATTCAAATCCTTTCTATGAATTTTTTGAAACTATATTTGATTATATATCCCGAGTTCAATCTATCGTTAATCAATTACGGGTTAATGGTGAAAAGTTGGATGACTTACGTGTTGTTGAAAAGATTGCAAGGTCCTTAACAGGTCATTTTGATTATGTGGTTACTGCAATTGAAGAAGGAAGATATTTCTCAACTATAACTGTTGAATGATAGTAGAGTTCATTACATTCTCATGAACATAGAATGAACAACAAGGAAAGAAATATTGTGGAACAAGCTTTTCAAAGCAAGGCTAATTTGATCAGCTCAAGCAAATTCGATGGCAATTCGAGTGGTGGAAAGGGTAAGTACAAAGCAAAGATTGTAACACTAAATGGTACAAAGGTTCTGTTAGGATTAGATCAATAAAAAATGGAGAAGGAATAAAAAAAACACAATAATTTATACAAGTTCGCCTCAATGTGAGACTGTGTCCTGTCTTCAGCCGCTGTAGTATTTTTACTATAATGAATGATAATAATTTTTACAAGAGACTAGTCATATATATATATATATACACCAACCCAATAGGAGTTCTTTAATTATAATGAAACTCTAAGGCAAACCAATTAAAGTTTCCTAGTTATAATGCAATACTAGGACAATTTAATTACAAAGACAAAATCTCAAAAATACTTGGAGACTAATTAGGCTCCACACCTTAACAATCTCCCACTTGGAGACTAATCTATCATCAACTTCTTCCTCTATAGCGGCTGGTATACCTCCTTCAATCTTCAATGAAGAAGACCAATTGAAATTGCACACAACTTTAGTTTCTCAATTATACCAGTCTTTGTCAACATATTAGCAAGATTTTGACTGCCCTGAATCTTCTCAAGTGCTAGGATTCTATCTTCCAAAACCGACCTGATAAAGTGATAACTAATCTGTATATGCTTCGTCCTCGCATGATAAACAGGATTCTTTGCTAAGTGAATAGCACTTTGACTGTCACAATACAAAACACTATTACCATGCTTGTGACCCAATTCTTCCAAGAAAGATTGCAACCATATCATCTCTTTGCTAGCTTATGTCATGGCAATATACTCTACCTCGGTAGTGGAAAGAACAACTATCTTCTGCAACTTAGACACCTAACTAACTGCTGTACCATCCAATGCGTATATATATCCAGTAGTACTCTTCCTACCATCAATGTCTCCAGCCATGTCAGCATCTACAAAGCCCTGTAATCCCAAGCCTGATTTTTTAAAACACAAAGCTGAATCTATAGTACTTCTCAAGTACCTAAGAATCCACTTTACTACCTCCCAATGTTGTTTTCCGGGAGTACTCATATATTTACTCACAACTCCCACTGCATGAGCTATGTCTGGTCTCATACACACCATAGCATACATTAGACTCCTAATAGTAGAGGCATAAGGTACCTTGACCATGTAGGTTCGCTCCTGTTCATTGGATAGCATGAAGTGACTAGCCAAAGGAGTACTCACTGGTTTAGATTCATCCATCTTGAATTTGCTCAACACCTTCTTCACATACTCTTCATGTGACAGTTTTAAGACATCTCTGTCCCTAGTAATTCTCATCCCAAGGATTTGTTTTGCAGCACCCAAATCCTTCATTGCAAACTCCTTGGACAACTCATCTTTTAACTTGTCAATTTGTTGTTTGCAAGCTCCTCCAATCAACATGTCATCAACATATAGGAGTAAGATAATATATGAATTACTAAAATTCTTCATATAGCAACAATGATCTACCGGCACCTCAAGAAGCCATTACTACCCATAAATCTGTCAAACTTCTTATACCACTGTCTCGGAGCTTGTTTAAGGTCATACAAGCTATTTTGAAGTTTGCATACCATTTCTTCATTTTCATGTACTTTGTAATCTTCTGGCTGTTTCATGTAAATTTCTTCCTCCAAATCACCATGAAGAAAAGCTGTCTTTACATCCAATTGCTCTAAGTGCAAGTCTTTTTCTGCCACTAGTCCAAGTACTGTTCTGATGGTAGTTAATTTTACCACATGAGAGAAAATTTCATTGTAGTCAATGCCTTCTTTCTATTGAAATTCTTTTACAACTAGTCTTGCATTATATCGCTTGCTGCCATCATGTTCTTCTTTTATTCGGTAAACCCATTTGTTTAGCAAAGCCTTCTTTCCTTTTGGTAACTTTGTTAGTTGCCATGTCTGATTGGTCAATAATGAGTCAATCTCATCCCTCGTGGTTGATTCTCACTTGATTGATTCATCAACTTGCACGGCTTCATTATAGCTTTCTGGTTCACTTCTATCAGTTAATAGAATATAATTCAACACTGGAATATCTCTGTAGAGGTCTAATTGTTCTATTAGATCTCCTGAGCCCAGTCACAAAAGTGCTCTGATTTTCTTCTATTGCTATATTTTCTCGATCTTCGCTATCAGTTTTCTCTGCATCAATCACTGAAAAGTCTTGCAACGGAATCACCTTAGGCTTCTTAACTTCAGGATTTGTACTTTTAGGGTGTGTTGTCAATATGTCTTTATGCATAACTGCTTCATTGAAGATTACGTCTTTACTTTTGATAATCTTGCGACTTTGTTCATCCCAGAAACGATAACCAAACTCCAAATCACCATAGCCAATAAAAAACATTTATTAGATTTGGCATCAAGTTTACTTCTAGAAGCAGTATTAATGTAAATATAAGAAACAGAACCAAACACTTTTAAGAAGGAAATGTCTACCTCTTTTCTACTCCAAACTTCTTACGGTATTTTGAAGTCCAATGATGTTGAAGGACCTCTGTTGATCAAATATGCCATGATGCTATGACCTTTGCCTAGAGCATCTTTGGTAGTCCTGCATGTAATCTCATACTTCTTGCACGCTCATTTAGAGTCGTGTTCATCCTCTTAGCTATACCATTCTGTTGAAGTTTACCTGGTATAGTCATCTTCATCTTGATCCCAATTTCAGCACAATACCTCTGAAAAATTTCATCTATGTATTCACTTCCATTATCTGAATACAAGCACTTTACTTTTAAATCTGTTTCATTCTCAACTATCGTTCTCCACCTCTTGAAAGCATCGAAAACATCAGATTTCTTTTTCAAGAAATAAACTCATACTTTTCTACTTGAGTCATCAATGAATGTCACATAATAATTGAACCTCCAAGGAAGTGTGATTGAAGGTCCCCATACATCTGTATGAATCAACTCCAATTTTGCGACTTTTGGCTCCATTCGATTTTAGAGAAACTAACTCTTTTTGTTTGCCAAAATACAACCTTACCTGATTGTGTTCAATGATTTTAACCCAAAGAACTTCTCTTTAGACTAAAGTACTTACATTCCCTTTTCACTCACGTGTCCAAGTCTATAGTGTCATAGATCAGAATTAGCAGCAGATTTAGCAACAATAACTATATCTCCGAGATTTGTAGTCATGTAAAAATTTCCTCTTTAAGTTCCTCGTGCAACAACCATGGCTCCTTTTGTTACTTTCCAATGGCCACCACCAAAATTCACATCATGCCCTTCATCATCAAGTTGTTCAACAGAGATTATATTTCGCATCAATTTTGGTATGTGCCTCACTTTGTTAATTTTCCACAAAGACCTGTTTGGCATCTTCAATCTGACATCACCAATACCAATGATGTCCAAAGGTTTTCCATCAGCAAGATACCTTTCCGTGATTTTCAGCAACATA
Organism: Forsythia suspensa; assembly: GCA_023638005.1. Taxonomy (NCBI): domain Eukaryota; kingdom Viridiplantae; phylum Streptophyta; class Magnoliopsida; order Lamiales; family Oleaceae; genus Forsythia; species Forsythia suspensa. The sequence goes on along the minus strand of CM042670.1, from coordinate 28,628,693 downwards.
GTTCTCCATGTTCTCATTTGTGTGCAATTGTGTGAAAGAAAGCCCCAGAATCCATTACCCAAGAATCGATAGAACTATCAACTGACAAGAGTAAAGCATCTCCTACCTCTTTAGTCACATCATTTGTAGCATTATTGTTCTTTTCCTCATTCTTCTTAGGTGCTCTGCAATTTCTCTTCAAGTGACCAAACTTACCACAAATCCAACATTCAGCACCCCGTCCGTTTCTGGAGTTGCTCCTGAAATTTCTTGACTTTCCTCTACCGTTACCCTTGTTGGAATTCTTTTCATAACATCTGTCCCTATTTTCAATATTTAGGACAAAATTGGATGACAGACTTTTCCATCATCTTTTCTACGGACTTCTTCAGCAAGAATTGTATCTCGAACATCATTGAGTTTCAATTTCGCATTCCCCATGGAATTGCTGACAGTCGCTCTTAAAGACTCCCAACTATTTGGTAGTGAAGCCAAGAGAATTAGGGCACAAACCTCATCCTCAAACATAATCTCCACATAGACCAATTGATTGATAATTGTGTTGAATTTATTAAGATGCTCTACCACCGAGGCACATTCTACCATCTTCAGATTGAATAGCTTCTTCATCAAATGAACTTTATTGCACGCTGAGGGCTTCTCATAAATGTCAGATAATACCGTCATCAATTCTAAAGTGGTTTTCTCCTTTGCAACATTATGAGCTACGGTTCTCGATAATGTTAGTCGAATTACTCCCAACACTTGTCTGTCAAGAAGGTACCAGTCATCATCATTCATAGTTTCTGATTTCTCATCCAACAGCTGGTGCATCTTTTTACTATAAAGATAATCCTCTATCTGCATCTTCCAGAATAAAAAATCCACACCATCAAACTTGGTGATTCTAAGTGTTGATCCTCGATCATCGCCAGCCATCGCTCTCAATCACAACTTCTCTCAAATTTGTTAATTTTTAGATAATTATTCCTCCTGAAATAACTGTTGGATCTTGATCTTAACCGTTCGATTTAATCTTCAATGAGTTTTGAACTTTCTGTCCAAATTGCACGACGATCGGACCACGAGTCTTGAGATATCAACGTTTGAATATTGTTGTGCTGGCTGTCCAAATTCTGCGAATTTGCTATTGTGTTGCTCTTGGATTTTCTCTCTATTTTTGGTGAGTTGGGTTCTCTCCTTTATAAACTCAAACACGAAATCTAATCACTAGAACTTTGCTCTGATACCAATTGTTAGGATTAGATCAATAAAAAGGAAGAAAAAATAAAGAAGATGAGGATTTATCTGAGTTTCGCCTCAATATGAGACTAAATCTGTTTTCAACCATTGTAGTATTTTCACTATAATGAATAGTAATAATTTTTACAAGAGACTAGTCATATATATACCAACCCAATAGGAGTTCTCTAATTATAATGAAACTCTAAGGCAAACCAATTAATGTTTCCTAATTATAATGAAACTCTAATGCAAACCAATTAAGTTTCTTAATTATAATGAAACTCTAAGGGAACCTAATTAAAGTTTCTTAGTTATAATGCAATAATAGGACAACCTAATTACAAAGACAAAATCTCGAAAACACTTGGAGACTAATTAGGGTCCACACCTTAACATGTTCTACCTTCTCCGAGAAAAAAAACTCGAGTCACCACACTTCTTAAAAAAAGGTACATTGATAAGTCCAAAATTTAATATTTTCATTGTAAGAAATATGGCCATTATCGAATGTAGAGTTTGTAAGAGTTATACTAGCAATATATTAGTATTAATAATAGAGTGTTTTACCTTATATATGTTAGAATTTGCATTAGTATAAATACGAGTTATATCTATTATTTTATTACGTCGTTCGCTTAATAAAATTGGTTTTTCTTTCTCCCTCTTTGTTGTTCTCTTCTTAGTTTAATTTATATTATTGTTAAAACTTTCACATGGTATCGAAGCAAGTTTGATCCCACTTGGTTTAAACTTGAAATTGCTTCCGTTCTTTGGCAAGTGGCTGTTGTGAAAATAATTTATTGCAAGTGCACAATATTGCAAACAAGTAATAAAGTGGACCTATTGAGTCTGGATTATCGTTCCCATGAAAACTATCCTATTTAGATATTAGTTCAATCAATCTTAATCCCAATTTATTTAAAACTCGTTGAATTAGCTTGATTTGAAGATTCAAACTATAATTATTAATTTTAGAAAACAATGTAATAACTTATATGGATGCAAAAGTTAAGATTTTATCAAGTATAATTATTAAAGGATTTGGATTCACGAGTTCACCATAGTTGTCATATCTAATTTCTCGTCTCAAGATTTATTCCTAATGTTGTATTCGGTAGAATTCACGAATTTAACCTAATTTCTCTCTCGCGAGTTTAAATTAGTCATATCTAATTAAGTTAACTTATGAAGTCAAAATGATCCTTATTTAGATGCATTAAATCTCCTAAGAATTCAATTCAAGACCGCAACAATAAAAAAAGTTAATCTCTACATTTTATTCAATTGCCGGATTTTACTATGTGGTTTTAATTAATAATTTACTTCTCGATTTGTTACAATCTACAAATCAATGAAATAATGACCAATTATTTTAAACATTAAAAAAAGAAGTAAAATCAATACGTAATTAATTTATAGCAAAACTTGAGAATTGAAACTAAAGAATCTAAACTAGGTTACATCGTTCATCCAAAATATAAATTTAGCTACTCATAATTCGGGAGAAAGAAAATATGAAAAGTTTGGAATACATAACCGGATTTAATTAAGATATGAGAAAAAGTTGAATATCTTGCACCAAGAATTCGTCGTCTTCACGTCCCAGTCTTTAAAGTCTTGGTCGTTCTTCCTCTCCTCCTTCTTTTTGCTCTCTATTTTCTTCTTTGATTCTTGTATTTGGTATCTCCCATTTTGTTTAAAGGCTAATTATATTCACACCACACCTTTTTATTTTTTGCAGCATATAATTACACTTAACATTCTTAATCTTTGAATATTGTAGCACTCATGTTCTCAATTTTTTTTATCACAATTTTATCTTCAACTTTTCATTAATTAGCACATCTTGTATTTGATAATAAATTTCGTCCAAAATATTTGTTGGAAATTCGTTAAACGACTTATTTGTCCATCATATTTAAAAAAATAATAAATAAAAAAGTATGACAAAATATTTTTTCTCATTTCAAAATACGTAAACAAAATATCTTGACAAGTACCATAATTAAAGATAAAAGATGAAATGTACTAATTAATGGAAGTTGAATATAAGAATTCGACAAATATAAGTTAAAAACATAATTACTACATTGAATAAAGATTGATGACCTTAAGTACAATTAAAATGCAGTGTACTTATAACAAATTGTAGTGCGAATATAACCACTCTCGTTTAAATCATAATCTTTATTTATATGTCCCAAAAAATTCTAATTTAGTGTAATAGTCGTGTCCTCAAAAAAATTACCAAACTAGAGTTTGACTAAAATAAAGAAACAAAATTATGATCACGATTTGTTATGCTATTCTACTTACCTCCTTGCGATCGCAAGGTTTTTGGCCCTATCACAATGGCCAATATTTTCACTAAATTTGCGGCTTGAGTCTCTAATTATTTCTGCGAGTAAGTCTTTCATCTTTATAATTTTTCCATTTTAGTCTATGTACTTCTTCTTTCATTTCAATTTCATCATCTTTTGTTTGCAATCCAAGTCCTTTAACTTTTAGATATTTGCAAGTTGATCATCATATTTATACTTTTATGTCAATTTAGTCTTTTTCGCCAATTTTGATCAAAGCACTACCAAACTTGAATTTTGACCTATAATAACAAAATCAACAAATAATTAAGTAAAATTATACTCAAAAGAACTCACAATAGTTCACTTTTAACGGTCTAGATAAGTGTAAAAATACACTCATCACACCCCCCCAAACTTGAACTCTTGTTCGTCCTCGAACAAGACTAATTAATCACAAACACAAAAATGCCAAACAAAACGAAATCAAACATAACTAAAATAACAAATACTCCAGAGCAGAAACGGACGTGGCCAAAACATATAAAGATTAGCATAGTCGCTCATAAGGACATATCTATCCAGGATAGAGGATAGTCTAGATCGATTCATAGATAGATCTCTCTCCATATAGATAGGTATCTTCATGGATAGAGATAAAGATAGGGATCCATCTAGATCTTGAATCACCATTTCCATTTTTTTTTTCTTGATTCTGATTGATTGCCCTACAGGCGCTTGCTGGCTTCCTACTAATGGTGGGGCCGGCCGATCATCCACCATCGATGGCACCAAAGTCCAATCTAAATTCACATCACTCCCATCCGAAATGGGGTGACCAACTCAAAATTGAGCCCCGCCATAATGTGATGTGCTTCCAATGCCAATAAAAAGTAACCAATCCAATAATATTTAACATCCAAAAGCGCCAAATAAAATCGTCCCATCTTTGAAATATCACAAGTACCCCCTCGTCCCGGGCCATCGCACGGAAAACTATAACCGAATGTTAGATAGTTTGCCACTTTGCCTCTAGCTTTTGATATTGTTCATAACTCATGAAAAGTTTTCAAACAATGCTACTTCAACTCTCTTTTTTAAACTTATTCCATGCTCGATGTGTGTGTGTGAATAATCAATCCGAAACATTATAATGCGTTCAGTTGTTAGTATCCAGACCCTCAATGGTCCAGTTTTTCCTTTCTATCTCGTTAGATGCGCTTTCTCCCAAACTTGATATTTTCTCTCAAACACGAAGTGTTATGTTGAAAGTTGTTCTCAATTCACTAATTATTCTTTTGCTCAAACTTGGATAGGCCTAGCCAATGATAGCAACTAACTAGGTTTGTGATGATTCTCATTTTCTTGAGTGTTTCAACTATCAAGTTACCACTAGGCAATTCAAACCCACTACTTATCTAAATCTCCCAATTGTAATCACAAAAGCACAATCTTGCAAGTTTTGCTACTTTGTTCCAAGGACCAAGTTTTTTTTTGAAACCTCACTTTTTTAAGCTTTCTAGATGACCCATGTAGCGAGCTTGAAGCCGATGGCTCCCAGGTTTTGAAAACCCCTACGAGCTTTATCACTCAAGTCAAAAAGGCTACAAAGAGAAGCATAATATAACGCAAATGCAATGTCCTTTTGTGCAAGAATTGATATGTGGGGATTAGATTCCTAGCATCTAGTCATTACCTAGCTTCCATTTGTTAGCCAAAACTACTCCACACCAATTTTTCTTTCATGCACAGAATCAACACATTTCTAAATAGCTACTCTCAAAGCTCAATCATATCTAAACTATTTGTTCGATTGGTTAAGTTATGGAATTGTATCTATGGTATTGGTTTATTCGTTCTAGATCTACTTGGCAACCTATTGCATTTTAAAAGTACAACCAACCCACACAATGAACATCATGACTATCATGTTCATTAAAGATATAACATGGATAAGCTTGTGATATAATAGAACAAGTAGCATTTCTTGTATACCAAGTCATGAATTAAAACAATTCCAAAGGAATCACATCATTAGACGGCAAGGCTATCTAACAACACGCAAGCATGTAGTTTTTTTTTTTTTTTAGTTTTCAAAAATCAAAAATATTCACCCTAATTTTTGTGCTCACCCCCAAAATTAGAATAAATATTGCCCTCAATGTTGTTTTATGCAAAATAAACGGAAAGAAGATAAGGGGATAGCGAATTTCCCTAGTTTGATGTTCAAAAATGGAGTGCTTCTTGTAGACTTGGACCTTGGATAGCTCGTAGCATTCTTCTGCAATTAAGCAAATTAGACTTGAAATTTTGAAATATGTGATGTCTATGCAATGAATGATATATCTTGATATGTTGGGACAATGATTAATCTATCAAAAAAAATGTGAATCTTTCTAAATATGCAAGATGCAACCTAAGTTAAAATACAAAAGCTAAGCTAAAAACTACAAAAATAAACTACAAATCAAATAAATGATAGAAATGGGTTGCCTTCCATTAAGCGCTCAATTTAGAGTCTCAAGCTTGACTTTGTTGCATGTATCACTCATGGAGGCTCAAATCGGGTTTTGAAAGTTTTGCATTGTTTGCAATTACCGACTTTGCAAGACTTCTTCTTTGCTCTCCATATTTTAAATTGGCCAATTTTCACCACTTCATCAACTATAAAACACTTTTCGAGGTCGGCTAGTTGCTCGGGTACGGTGTACATAATGAATACAACTCGTTCATCATCCTATACCCTCAAGATCAACTTACATTTTTCAACATCAATAAGGGCTCGACTTGTCGCTAAGAATGGTCGACCCAATATTACTGGCATATCTCGGTCCTCGTTGATATCAAGGACAGTGAAGTCAACCGAGAAGATAAATTTATCCACCTTGATGAGCATGTCCTCAACCACACCTTGTGGATGCTTGATTGATTTATCAGCAAGCTATAGAGACACAGTCGGTTCTTTTACCTCTCCCAAACCTAATATCCTGTAGACAGAAAAGAAAATCAAATTAACACTTACACCTAAATCACATAAATCATTAAAATTATAGAATTTTCCAATTGTGCAAGGTAATTTAAAACTTCTTAAATCTTTTAATTTCGGAGGTAACTTATTTAGCAGAATAGTGCTACACTCCTCAGTTAAAGCTAATGTCTTATATTCTTCTGGTTTTCTCTTCTCTGACAATATTTTCTTCATAAATTTTAAATACAATGGCATCTGGGCTAACACTTCGACAAAGGAAATGTTAATGTGTAGTTTATTGAAGCCTTCAAGAAATTTTTCAAACTGCTTGTCGAGCTTGTGTTTCTACAACCTCTGAGGAAAAAAAATTGGTGGCACATAAGCTTTGACAGGAATTGGCACCCTCATCTTTGATAATTCAACAGATTCCTTTGAATCTTCTTCTTTTGATTGCACATATTGTTTTCCAACTCATTTATTCTCAATTACCAACTGTTTGTCCTTTTTCTTTGGCCTTTTCACGCGAATCTCTAGAAGTTGTATCCCACTTCTAGTAGTGATTGCATTTACCTGTTCTTTTTATTTGTCACTGTGGTTTCCTATCTGACAGTTGTATGGCTAACTAGCCAATTTGAGTCTCTCATTTTCTAATAGACGCTTGCTGATTCTGATAGTTTGTATCCAACTGCTCCAATATTTTATCAGTTTTCTGCATATATTGTGGAAACATCTCTCCAAACTTGGCATCTTTCTTACTGAGCATTATTGGCATTGTCACTTTGTTGATTCTTAGACCACCTAAAAGTTGGGTCTTGTTTCCATCCTAGATTGTATGTTGCGAGAATGGATTGTACTGCTAGCTTGAATTATTTTGCACAAAATTTACTTGTTCGTTTGGACTGGCCAACAACATACAATATGCAGTATAATGATTTGCCCCACAATTGTCACAAGTAGAACTTGTATGGACCGCATTCACACCATGTGTTTGTATTTTGACCAAGAGTTCTACATGCTTTGTCAATGCAGCAATTTGTGCATTAGTAGTTGAAAGATTGTCAATCTCATGTATATCTCGCTACTTTTCTTGGAGTGACACGATCAGATGAAAACATGGTATGTGAATTTACAATCAATTCAAATAGCTCTCATGCTTCGTTGACATTTTTATTTATAATAGACCCATTTGCTGAAGAGTCCACTATGGATTTGGATTGAGGAGATAACCCAAAGTAAAAGTATTGAGCTTGTAATCCCTTTTTAATGCCGTGATTTGGACATTTTCTGAGTAGCTCATTGAATCTATCCTAAGCTTCATGATACATTTTCCCATCTAGTTGCTGAAAAGTAGATATTTCTAGCTTCATCTTGGCTACTTTAGCTGGTAAAAAATACTTGTTGTAAATTTTTTTAGCCAAGTCATCCCATGTGGTGATATTATCATATGGTTCGAGTCCTATAATTTTAACGATTCATCCCTCAATATGTAAGAAAATAATCCAAGTCTGATGGTATCATTATTCACCCATTGAAATTGAAAGTTATGGCACATCGGTAGGAATCTAGAAAGATGAGTATTCGAATTTTCATGCGCATTCCCATATAATTGCAGGTTATTACTTAAAGATTGATCAAATCGACCCTTAATTGAAAGTCATGCCGACCAAAAGCAGGATAAACTATACTTGAACGATCATGTGCTGCTGCTGTAGTTAAGAACTGAGCTATTGGCATATTTCCGTCGTCGTCGTCTTCTTCATCATTATGTTGTTGAATTTTCCGAATTGCCAATCAGGCTGCTTCTGCAGTGGTGGCCCTAGCGGCCTCTTGTTCAGATTCTCTTCTAACTTGTGCATCTGCCATTGAAAGTTGTTCCAAAATTTTCTATTTTTGATTGTATTCTTTGCGTCTTCATCTGAAAGTACGTTCAATCTCAGGATCGAAAGTTTCAAGATTGCCGCATTGTGAATAGAGCATGCAACAAACACCTTTTCTAGAAAAAGAAAACAAAGAAGAAAAATAAAAATAATAAAAATAAAAATAAATAAATAATAAATAAAAATGAAATAAAACTAACACTAACGATTATTCTAAACTAATATCAAATAACAATAATCCCCGACAACGGCGTCAAAAACTTATTGTGAAAATAATTGATTGCAAGTGCACAATATCGCAAATAAGTAATAAAATGGACCTATTGAGTCTGGATTATCGTTCCCACGAATACTATGCTATTTAGATATTAGTTCAATCAATCTTAATCCTAATTTATTTAAAACTCATTGAATTAACTTGATTTGAAGATTCAAACTATAATTATTAATTTTAAAAAACAATGTAATAACTTATGTGAATGCAAAAGTCAAGATTTTATCAAGTATAATTATTAAAAGATTTGGATTCACGAGTTCATTATAGTTGTCATTTCTAATTTCTCATCGCAAAATTTATTCCTAATGTTATATTTGGTCGAATTCACGAATTTAACATAATTTTCCTATCTCGAGTTCAAATTAGTCATATCTAATTAAGTCAACTTATGAAGTCAAAATGATCCTTAATTATATGCATTAAATCTTCTAAGAATTCAATTTAAGACTGCAACAATAAGAAAAACGTATCTCTACTTTTTATCTGATTGTCAAATTATACTATGTAGTCTAAATTAATAATTTATCTCTCGATTTGTTACAATCCACAAATCAATGAAATAATGGTCAATTATTTCAAGCATTAAGAAAAAAAGTGAAATTAATACGTAATTTATTTGTAAGCAAAACTTGAGAATTGAAATTAAAGAATCTAAACTAGGTTACATCGTTCATCCAAAATATAAATTTAGCTACTCATAATTCGGGAGAAAGAAAATATGAAGAGTTTGGAATACATAATCGGATTTAATTAAGGGATGAGAAAAAGTTAAATATCTTGCACCAAGAATTTGTCGTCTTTACGTCCCAATCTTTAAAGTCTTGGTCGTTCTTAGTAATGGCAACGAGCTTAATTCAGATCGATCGCCTAATCGTATCCGCCTAGATCAATTTTAAAAATCCAAATCTGCGTTCTCATGACGGATCAGTTCTGGCCTGAGCGAATCAACGCTTTGATTTGCAGATTGATCCGTGTATTTTTTTTAATTGAGCAACATGCCTGGCAATATAAGGGTGTGACAGGCTACAAAGTGCCCATATTTAGTAAACATATCCACAACAATAAAGAAAACATCCTTCCTTCCTGATTTGGGCAAGCCTTCTATGTAGGCATGGCGGCTCGGCCCATAAAAATGAGCACGACTCAGTCCCAAGATAGGCGCTCGGTTTGGCCCACAAGCTTGTGAAATTTGAAGGCGGGTGAGCTATTCGTTCGGCTTAGCCCATAAAAATGAGCACGACTCATCTCCAAAATAGGTGCTCGATTCGGCCTATGAGCTCGTGGGCGAAACTGGTTGAGCCGAGCTACCTACCGAGTTCGGCTCAGCCCTCAAATTTTTTTTTTTTTTTAAATTTGAAAATAAAAAAGAAATACAATAACAAGAATCTTTTATGTTAAAATTAAAGATTGAAAACCCTCCTCCTTTTTCGGGCTTGGGACCGACTACTTTGAAAATAGGTAGAGTTAAAATTGTACACGAACAAGATGTTATGTGTACAATTTTTTATTAAAATAAGAAAAAAAATATTAAATACTAATACAAAATAATACTTACTACGAATTTGATTAATCCATATTCAAATCTTCAAGTTCTTCAGACATTATTCTGTCCACTTTGTCTTGGTTTCGAAGTTCGGCGTCATCCCAATCATTTAGACACAATAAGCTATCTAAAATGTCGGGTTTAAGTCTTGACATGATATCAGACAAAACCCTACCACTTGTACTAAATGTAGCCTCCGATGCTACAGTTGAGATCGGATGTGTTAGTAGATCACGTGACATTTTTGAAAGAATTGGGTAACTACGTTGATGTTGTATCTACCATCGTAGTATATTAAAAAAAAATTCTCTTCGTTATCTAACATACTAAGCACATCATGCGCAAAATACCTAACTAACTCTACATATGTATCATTAGAACGAGAAATGGAAGAACTAGAAGAAGAACTAACTGATTGTTGACCTTGACCACTCCTATGTGTACTGACGTAACTCCATAAGTCAATGTCATCAGTTGATAACAAAGTATATATTGGATTAGGGGGTCGTACAACATTCGTACCGACCTTTTCAGCATAGATCTCATACATAGAACATAAAGTTAGTTCTAAATTAGCACACGTTACTGAATTTTCGTAAGTTAATTTTTCTGAAATTTCTAATAATGTTACTTTCGTACCCTCTAAGTTAAGTTTAGGATCCATAATACATGCTAATGGAAATAACATAGGCAATTTTTTCTAACATTTTCTAAATTTAACTTCCATGACATGAATAATACTAGAAAAAGAGCAAAATTCTTATACCTATTAAAATTGTTAGCAATATAATAGAAATGATTTAAAACAAGTAGAGTAGTTGGATAATACACATAACATTTTCTATGTGAAGAAGAATTCTCTAAGTGCATGAGTAGGAATTTGAGATGAGCATGATGGGTGAACTCAAGTTCTTTCTTGGACTTCAAAACAAACAAACTAATGATGGAATATTCATTAGTCAAACCAAGTATATCTTGGACATGCACAAAAAGTTTGAAATAGAAGAATTGAAGCCAATGAACACTCCAGTAGGCTCATCAATCAAACTAGATAAAGATGAGCAATGTACTTAGATTGATATAACAAAATATCGAAATATGATCGGATCCATTTTTTATTTAACTAGCTAGTAGGCGATATTATGTTTAGTGTTTGCTTATGTGCTAGATATTAATTTAATCCTAAATTCCCATCTTAGTGCCGTAAAGTGTATTTTCCGTTATCTTGAGTGGAACTAGATCTTTTAGGTCTTTGGTATCCCGAAGAAACTCACTTTGATTTCACTTAGTTATTAGGAATGTCGATTGGGCGGTTGCACAATTGATCGTAAAAATACTAGTGGAGACGATGCCATTTTCTAGGCTTTGCTTTAGTTTCTTGGTTTAATAAGAAACAAAATTTACGTTGCCTTGTCGTAGCAAAGTGGAATATATCTAACGCGCCGCTAGTTGTTGTGTTCAAAATCCTATGGATGAAACAAACTCCAAATGATTATCACCTTTCCTCAAAGAAAAGTTTAACACTAGTGCCATCAACTTATCTAAAAATCCCGTTTGCATTCTCGTATTTAATCACGCCAGTTGGACATCACTTTCTCTTGAGACCATGCACAAAAGAGATAACTGGAATTTGTAAACACCGAAAACAATTGGCGATATCTTCGCAAAACCATTAGCTCTTGAAAGATTTTCCTTATAGTCTGGATTGAAATTTAGGCATAATTGATGAAGTTTATCTAATTAATTAATATTTCCTATAATTGATTGCATTTCATGTGATAAACATGTTTTAAAGTTTTTTATCAAAGGACCGAATCATTGAAAATCGGCGTAATTTTTCGGAAAATCCGTTGAAAGCAGGATCGTCCACTTTGGCTCAAACGGATGATCCGGGGAGTATAAACTGTTTAATAGAGACTTTTGCAAATTTTGATAAATTTAAGCGGTTGGATCGTTTCATACGCGGATGTTTATCTCGAACTTGTAGACTTTACCATTGCCTCCTCATTAACTACTCGTCCGGGTTTTGAACGAGAGAGTTTATTTTCAAAATTTAGTTCAAATGGTCGCATCAGTAAAGGTATTACGGTCCAATTGTATCGTGTAGTCGAGGGTTTTAAGTTAGAAATGTTTCAAATTTTCTTTATTCCAATTTCACATGACCCACATTTTCTCTCCAAATCTTCTTCCAATCTTCCAATCTCCCTAAAATCTTCAAATTTACATTCAAAATCACAAAACCCATATCGTTTCTACATTAAACTCCGAAAATCCCCAATTTTGTCCACAAAATCCTCACATTTCTCAAACGGACCAGAACCACTAGATTCAATCATCACCTCCGTTATCATGCCTCGAAGTTAAAATGGCTACCAAGCGCTCTAGGAGGAAAGGCCCTTCTCCATCCTCTAAAGAGGGTTCTCCTTAGGAAAAATCGGATTGACAAATGCCCAATTCTCACCTGTAAGAATGTCGGATCTTGCCTCGTTTACTTTTGATGCCCCTCGATTCCATATTGAGGATTTCTTTGTTGCCGTGGGTTGGGTTCCCATTCTCACTCTAAATGAAAAATACTCAACCATTATGAAAGATTTACACCAAAACATGACTTTTCACAGGACGGTGTTTACGTGTCTTGTTTAGGAATAAAAGATTCACATCACTCTGGTCTTAATCGCTCTATTCTTTCGCGGGGATGAGGGGTATCCATTTTATACCACCAAACCATTTCTCTGCGTGAGGGATACATCTGTCCATTCGAGGCTTGTTAATAAGCATCATGAGCAAGCACTTTGAGGTTTCGTGCGTCGTCTTGATACGAACCAACTCGCTCTCCGTATACGTGTCCTCTAATATCATCGCTGTGTATTGTTGTCCTGAAGGTCGTCTTGATGAGTTAATCACTCCTGGGCGTATTTTAACGATTCTATCTTAGTTAGGTGTAAGCAGTTTCTCCTATGTCATGATAAATCACGCGGACATTTGACACTTGGCACGGTACTAGAGCTGGAGACGCTTCGCTACGACACAGTCCTTACAAAAATTTTCCAACATTTTAGGGTTTCGTTTTACGTGACGCTGATAGCCCTTCTTCCGAAATCGCAACTCTCACGTCAATGAATTTCTTTACCCTTAGCAATGAATAGAAAATCTTTGATGGTGGTGGTCCTAAGAGAATGGGAAAAATGGGCGAAGGAAATGGCGGCGACAATGGACTCCTCGAGTCGGGTCCCCCACTTTGCCAAGGACAAAAGATCTGGCATGATTTACTGGCAGCCCTCTACCTCCTCGGGGTGTCAGCGAGAACCGATTTAATTTACTAAATGGGCGAGATCAACTCGCTTACATCTTCAGATTGAGTGGTCACACACCATCTTCGTGGGGACTCTCCAACATTCAGATTGATGGCATGACTACATTGCTTCATGCTCTCATTCCCATCTTGATGGCGATGCTTCATCCGCATCCTCCACCGGAGAACCAACTTCGCTTTTAGTTTGGGTGTTTTTTTTTTTTTGAAACAATACATTGTTCTATTATTTCATTTTATGCCATCTACAACTATGATTGTCTTTATCTTTTCGGATTTATCAATGTATGGCATATTTTACCTTTCACGTTTATCAATGCATGTTTTCACCTTAATGTTTCGATTATCTTTTTGTTTTGTGCCCAAAGGGAAAAATATGTGATGTGAGATAAATTTTGAAATATATGTGATGAATTTGAAATATACCAGTGATGTGATGAATTTGATGAATGTGATGATACATAAATATGAACATTTGAAAATGTTTGACAAAACAACTTGGACACTTGTCAAATAAATGTAATACAAAATGGTATCAAACCATGTTCACGTGAAAAAGAAATGGAGAATATATTTGCTTTAATTTATCTTATTCTCACATTGTTTGTCATAATCAAAAATGGGAAAATTGTTGACCTATGGTTAACTTTAAACATTAATGTTTTGATTATAACAAACAAAATAGTTGTGCTTTGTAACAATCTATTTTCAAGCAATATTCAAAGCACAAATTAAACTCTCATGCAGATGTCAATGTCAAGATCAAGTTAAAATCAATACAGAGTTCAAATATCTCAAGATCTGAAATTTAAGATCCGAATATCAAGATCGAAGAATAGATTTCTAGATAAAATTGTAAAGTACTAACTCTTTGAAGCAATTAAATGAATGAAAGCTTAAAAATATTTTATGCACAAAATATATGTCATTATCACTTGCATAAAATATTTTTATCAAAAGCCAAAATTAATTTTTCAAAATAATACATTTGATGATGCGGTTTGCTGTACATCACCTACTTTTCAAAAGTGTCTCATTCTAATTTTGAAATAATTCGATCATTTGTTTGGCAATTTATCTCTATAAATACCACTTTCATATTATCATTCAGACAACAACATAAAGAGCAATTATAGAGAGAATCATATTGAAAAACTTTATTCAAAACTTTATTGCATTTATATCTTCAATATCTCTTTATTGAAAACTTTGTTTAAAAAAATGTTGTTGCGTCGTAAAAACTTTTTAAAATTTTCTAACATGACCACATATTTTCATCATGTAATTCTAAATCATATTCGAGTCGTGTGAGTGTTGGTCATTATAATATATAGTAATGCAATCTTCATAGCCTTCATAAGATTCAAGCATAAGATATATTGAATTTCATCTATTGGCAACATCAATTGCAAAATTTTTTGATTGCACCTATTTTCTATACATAAATCAGCAAAAACTTGTTTTCTTGATGGTGAGACCGAAATATAATTAATAGCATATCTAATTTTTTTAATTGGGGTTGTATAAATTTTAATCCATCTTGTACAATTAAATTAAACACATGACATATACAAAAGAATATGAAATAAAACACCATCAAAATCTAGACTACAATGTTGCATTAATTTTCAATTACTATATTATTTGGGCCTGCATTATCAAATGTAAAACTACGTGCCTTAGAATCACATTTAAATTCATATAACACACCTAATAAAACATGACAAATATTATTTCCAATATAAGGATAGTCTATTTGTTTAAATGTTATTACTTTTTTATGCATTATCCAATTATTATCAATATAGTGTGCAGTTGCAACCATGTATCCTTTTTGTTACAACATGTCCATAAGTCTGATGTAAAAGATACAACACCGTTGTAATTATTAATATCATTAATAATAGCTTCTTTCTTTATATTATATCTAACAATAGTGTCTTTAAAAAGTGTATTTCTAGAAATATTAACGTACCTTGGTTGGAGATATTTTTGGATGAATTTCATCCAATGAGGATTGTCCACCAAACATAGTGAAAACTCGACATTTGCTATCAATTCCAGCAGTCCTTCGTGGCGCATGAGTTCTTGTGAATATATCCAGTTGTTGAGAGTAAGACTACTGGACCCTGCTCCCAGAGAACTAAACTGGAGTTGTGCCTGATTTGTATCCAAACCTCCATATTTGTATTGACACTTTTTAAAGTGTCTGTTTAGATAGGTCATGTCTATCTCCTTGTGCCAAGCTAAATTCTCTTGACAGTGTTTACATTGTGCTTTGAACTCAGGGACTCTATCCACTAGTTTATCGGTCGACACCAACTCAAAATACTGCCGACACTTAGCCTTTTGTTTGGTGGCTTTTGTTTAGTGCTAGAGCCGATGGTAGTTTTTGTATCGACATCTTCTTGAAAGTCTTCCAAATCAATTGAATCAGTGCTACCACCAAACTGATTAAGAATATCGTCTAGAATTTGAATGTCATTAAAACTACTAAAATCATCATCAGTTCGATTGTATGCCATTTAGAATAATAGAATAAAGAGAATAGGAGAAGATGAAGATGTAGTAGAAACTAGAAACTAGAAAATAGAAATGTAAAGAATTAGCAGAAGTGAAAAATTACAACTTAAAATTATAAAGTAATAACTAGATAATGAAATATTATATACTAATTATAACACTAATATTGATAGAATGAAATTTGAGAATTGTTAATGGATTGAGTATATAATTGAATGAGAGATAAGAGATTAAAGTGTGAAAAAATGAGTTTAGAATATGAGTATTTATAGGAAAATAATGAAATTGAAAAATAAAAAAAAAAATAAAAAACAAAAAAAATGTGTGACCAATGGTTACAAATGTGACAGTTGCACGAGCCGAGCCACGAGCTAGCTCATTTTTTGGTCGAGCCGAGAGAGTTCGGGCCTTTTTTTGGGCTCGGCCCTAGCTCTTGCTCGTTCCCTGACTAGCCCGAGCTGGGTCGAGCCGACGAGTCTATGAGCTTTTTTGCCACCCCTACTTCTATGAAATCTATTGATATGTGGCTCCAAGAGTTGAGAGGTTCAAGGAGAGGTTGTAGTAGACCAGGATATAAGTTATGTTCTTATTTGCACCTTTGACAAACCTGACATTGTAGTACCATTTGTTTAACTTCGTGTAGCATACCTGGCCATGTAAAATTCTGCTTTGTTCTAAAAATGCTAGCATGTATTTTGAGTGCCCTCCCTCCTGTGAGGCATGTATATTCTCAATTATTTTGTGCCTAATGTTCCATCCATTGCCAATGTATAGTTTACCTTTGTGCCTAAGAAGACCATTCTTATACTGATAGTCAGGATCTACTTGTACATCAATGGTCACCTCCTGAATTTTATTTTGTGCTTTTTCATCTCCTTCATAGCTGTTTGTTATTTCTGTCACCCAAGCTGGAGTGGTAGTAGTTATGGCATTGCACTCTTCTCTTGTAGATAATGCATCAACAACAACATTCTCAACTCCTTCCAATACTGAATCTTATAGTCCAACCCCAACAATTTTGTGAGCCATTTCTGCTGTAGTGGTGTTGTGATCCTTTGTTCCAGTAAAAACTTAAGTGATTGATGATCAGTTTTGACTATGAACTTGTGTCCTTCTAGGTAATGTCTCCATTTGCTCACAGCAGTGACAAGTGCAAGTAATTCCTTCTCATAAATGGACATTCTCTAAACTTCTAGGTCCCATAGCTTTGCTTAAGTAAGCTAAGTGGCCTCCTCTCTTGCATCAAGATTGCTCATATCTTCCCAAAACTTGCATTTGTCTCAATGAAGAAAGGTTGAGTGAAGTAATGTAGTGCTAAAACTGGGGTAGTGCTCATAACTACCTTCAGATTCTAAAATGCAGCTTCAGAATCCTCATCCCCACCCAAATCCATCTTTTTTCAATAGGTTAGTAAGAGGCTTAGCTATAGTCCCATAACCTCTCACAAATTTTCTATAGTATCATGTCAATCCCAAGAATCCCTTAACTACTTTGGGTTCTTTGGTGTAGGCCAAGTTTGCATAACTTCTATCTTGTAATCAACAGACACTTTCCTTTTACTTATGATATGCCCCAAATAATCAATTGAAGTTTGGCCAAAAGAACATTTGCTCATCTTAGCATATAATTCATGTTTTCTCAGACCATTAAGGACTATTCCCAAGTGTTCACAATAGCTATCTAAGTCAGGACTATAGACTAGGATGTCATCAAAGAACACCAATACATACATCCTGAGTTGTTCTTTGAAGATTTCATTCATCAAACTCTGAAAAGTAGAAGAGGAATTGGTTATACCAAATGGCATGACCTTGAATTCATATTGTCCCTGATGCGTCTTAAAAGCAGTCTTACGAACATCTCCTGGCTTAACTCTCATATGATGATATCCTATCCTTAGTTCCAGCTTTGAAAAGTATATGGCTCTATTTAGTTCATCCAATAGTTCATCAATCAAAGCTATGGGTATTTGTCCTTAATGGTAAGGTTATTCAATTGCCTCTAGTCTGCACGAATCTCCAAGTTCCATTATTCTTTTGACTAGAAAGACAAGGGAAGCAAAATGGCTATTCTTTGGTTTGCACAATTCACTTCTATCATCTCTTTCACCATCTTCTCCACTTCTGTCTTTTGTATAAATAGACATTTGTAGGGCCTAATTTTGAATGGCTGTGCCCTTTTTCCAAGATAATTTGGTGGTCTTGTGACTTGACTGGAGGTAGCCCTGCTGGTTTAGCAAATACATCTCCAAATTCAACTAAAATGGGACTGATCATATCTGGTATTTCTCCACTCTCTTCAACCTCTATGGCATACAAACTGTGCCATTAAACGTTATCCTTGTGTACTGAATAATTTTAGCATTTGATCCCCATTAATTAAATTCACCTTCTCCTTAGGTCTCTCCTTGGTTAGGCTAACCATTTTTCCATTCATTTCAAAAGATATACAATCTTGAGTAAAGTCAAATGTCGTAGGTCCAAACTAGCTAAGCTAATGTACCCCTAATACCATATCACTTCTCCACAATTTCAAGGCCTTCAGTTTAAATTGAAACTCCAATCCTTGCATCTGCCAGACCAATGATTGGCATATAGACTTTCCACTCAATTGTTGTCTTATTTGCCACTGTCATCATGCTCTTCTCATTATCAGTCTTGAGTTTCAATCCCTCCACCAATTTTTTTATCTATAAAGTTGTGGGTGCTACCACTATCTACTATGATAAATTTGTTGCCCTTTAATTTGCCTGGAATTCTAATAGTTTTATGCTTCATGGTACCTAGTAAGGCACTGATTGATATTTGCATCATCTCTTCTGTTTCTTCCTCCCGATCATTGTTATCATCTCATTCTCTATCTTCCTCCTCCTCATCCACCAACATAAAATTAAGTATTTTATTCTTACAAATATGGCCTGGTGAATATTTATCATCACACTATAGCATAGATTTAAGCTTCTCTTGGTTTGAAAGTTAGTGGGTGATATGGTTTTGTATGGCCTTGGTGATTTTGGATATTTTGTAGTGTTTTCAGTGGCAAGGTTGTGATCATGATTTTTTGAAGTGGGGTTATTCCATCTAGTGCTAGGTTTGGGAAAGTGTTTTGGACTTTTTGAGTTTTGTTGAGGACTGATATAATATTTTCTTGTAAGGCTGTAACTTTAAAAGCTTGGGAAAGAGAGATCGGCTTCATCATTTTAACCATGGACTTGATCTCATTCTTGAGTCCACTGGTAAAAATTGAGATGTAATAAGATTCAAGTAAGTGAGGTAGAGACATCATCACTTGGGCTTTCAATTCCTCAAACCTCTCTTGGTATTCCAGTAATAGTGACAAATTGCCTGATCTTGCTGAATGTTTCTACTACCTCCTCTCTTGTGTTCTTAGAAAACCTCCTACAAAATTCCTCAGTAAACAAGTCTCATCCAGCATCAAGGTGGGAAGCAGCAAACCCATGAAACCATATATCAGCCTTACCCTTCAAGTACATTCTACAATGCCCACTTTTAGTTCCACGGCAACTTGGTGTAACTGCAAGTACTTCCTGGCTTTCCTCACCCATTTTCTAGGACCTTCACCATTAAAATAAGGAAAGTCGATTTTGGGAAGCTTAGTATAGTTTCTATTATCTTCATTGGCTTGATGGAACTGTGGTGGCTCAACTCTGTTACTGCCAAATCCTCTAGACACAGCTTGAGGTGCAGAATTCTCTACTTGTTTATCTTTACTCCCCTTATTATTTCCACTAATTTGTATCATCATCGAAACTAATATCTCATACTTCTAATTCATATCAGTCATAATATTTTCAATTTTCTCTTGCCTATTACCCAACACTTTAAGGGTCAAATCAAACGAATCTACCTTATGGGCTACTACTATATAAGTTGCACTCAATTCTCTCATTTCTCTATCCACCTTCCGTAGGTGTTCTTCCTGGGTTTTGCTCCTAGTTTCAATCATGGCCTCGAATCAAGGATGATCTAATACCAATTTGTTATGGTTGAAGCTTTGCAATCATTAATCAGCTGAGATACCACCATAAGCTATAATTCCTGGATTTCACTCAAATCAAAATGAATTTATTGAATTTCAATCCAATTACAATTCTCTGTGACAGTATAAATTGGGTAAAACAAAATAAAAGAACTGGAGGAAAGAATAAGGAAATGGCATGAGAATTGAGCTCAATTCTGTTGGAATAATTCTTAATTCTAGTAAAAACTAATCAGGCCTCCATGTGCATCAGTATTTAAAGGAAGTTGAGAAAAAACGTGTTTCCCAACTTTTACAGAAACAAGAAATACAATTTAAAGAAACGTAATCTAACTTATTAGGCAAAACGACATCGTTTCCACTTGAACCAAACGATGTCGTTTGCTAACAGCTATTTTGAAATTCAGTTTGAAATTCTGCTGCTACTGTTCTTCTTCCTTTGGTGTTCCTCTTCTTCCTATGATTCCATTGTTGCTTGTTCATCCTCAAATGCTCATGACACAAAGCTCCTCAATTCTGCCTATTGCGTATGGATATCGGTAACCTGGTCCTCTTCTTCACATCGTTCCGTCATGTAAAACATCATTTTTTAAACAGAATGGCCACGATAGGGATGAGGTGGAGTGGGTGATGTTTTTTTTTCTTTTTCTTGTTTTCTTTTTTTTAAAAAAAATATTTTGAATAATAGAATATAATAAAATATTTTGTCTTTGTTAAATTGGTCAAATTTAGGTTACGGATATAGATTTTTTTGTCAATTAACGGACTATTGGACGAAATTTGTAGACAATCTAAATGTCCTTTCGGTGAACATAATTAGAAACTTTGAGACTTGATGACATATTTTTTATTATTTTAAGTAAAAATTTGTTTAAAAAAAATAAAAAAATTTAGGATTTATTTGAACTTTTGAAAAAGTTAGGATCCAAATTGCAATTTTTCTATTGTATTTATATTTTTTTTATCATTTTTATTTATTTAAGTCAAACAAAATTGTCAAAAAAAGTCATTTGGAGATCATCTGTACGAATAAAATAGTAATATGGGGACGATATCTGTGAATAAAATTGAATGAGGATAATATTGTTACAAACTTAAAAGAATGAGGACGATTAGTATAATTGACCCATTCTTTTATCATTCTATAAGTTTTGCTGTAAGGAATTTAATGGCATTTTAGTCATAGCAAAAAAAGGGGAAAAATTCCAAGACTTGGGTGCAAGTATATGATGACTACATTTTGATATGTTCAAACTTGATTAATAAAATATATTTGGGGCTTGAAAAGTGAAAAAAGAATAGATAACTATTATCATTATAGTATGTTTAGGTTGAATTGTTTGAAATTTGTTTTCCAATGCTTGTTTACTCATTTTTCGTTGAAATCTTATTCTATCTTTCATAAGATGTTTTTTTTTTGGGAAAATATTTTTTTTTTAGAAATAGGGGTAGATTTGGGCCTGGCTACAGCCCGGTCCAACCTCAACCCAAATCCAGTAAACAAAGCCTATATATATATATATATATATATAAAGAAATGATCTACTCTCCATAGTGTGGAGTAGTTATGAAGGTGTCCGATGACCATTGGATAAGTGCTTAACTTTAATGTCAAGTATTTTTTCATTGTCCAATGGACACCAAATACGTGTCCAAGAATTTTCATAACTACTCCCCACCATGGAGAGTATAGATCATTTCCCATATATATATTGGGGCAAAAAATAAAGATTTGATTTAATTCAATTTCACCCCAAATTTATATAAATCAAGAACAATTGTCATTCGAGGTGAATATTAATATAAAAATATGAATACCCACAACCAAATAAGTTAGAGGCAAAAAATTAGTTATGGCATAACGTCTAAACAAAAATTAAGGGGGTGTCCTTAACTTATATTTGAATCGATTTTAAATATCCATGTAACTTTTGGTGTCTCCAATTCAAATTTTAATAGATTCAATTGAAATTTATTTGTTCTCAACTCATATTTAAATAAGTTCTTTAGAAATTTAGATATCACCAATTACTAGTGGATTTATAAAGATTTCATTAATTAGAATATTTAAACATATTTGCATGAATTTCGAGCTCATAACCAAATTATTTAAGAATTTTATTCCCACTTCTCAAATTTTCAATCCAACTCTTTCCTCTCACATCTCTTCTCAATTTGTGTCACACGTTTTTGTAGTAAACTGTTCTTGATTTTCAACTTATATTAGCATGGAAAAATTTATTGAATTTTTTATTTTTTATTTTTATATTTTTTTGTACAATTGTCAAACATCGTCTTTTAAATTTCATTCTTGATACTCTATGACCATTCATTGAACTAAACAATTAGGACTGAAAAATATAAATAACTTATTGGTAAATATTAATTAGATAACTAGTCTAATACCATATAGGGCAATTAGATATTGGAATGTAAAATCAATATATGACTAAAAATTATTTTTTAAGTTGGAAAGATTTGCTCTTCAACTGCGACACATATAAATTATCTTTTTAAGCCACAAAATAACTTTTTATACAAGATGGTTAAACAAATAATTTTGGAATAGAATAAATCCTAAATATCTTTCATCTAGTCTGGATATGAAAGAGAAAATTTTATAAAAAAAAGACAAGTAGAAAGAAAGTGAAAATTAAACTTTATTTCAATTTTTTTTTGAGAAGTCTTGCTCTTTAATCAATTTTTTTTTTAATTCAAAATTAAGGAAATTGATAATAGTAATGTGAATCCTCCCAAACAATGGATCTAATTGCACCTCAAGGTTAGACGATGAATCATCTATTTATTAGTTTATTCTCTAGGAGCTTAGTTAACACAGTTGTCGGATTGGTATACCTCTCAATCTATCATTCACCTCTTTGACTGAAAAGAGTTTTTACTTCTTTATATTTCAAGAATTTTTCTCTTTTCAAAATTATACTCAAAATATTTGTTTATGTATGACAATTACTTGAACTATTTAGAATTTAAAAAATTTAAAATTTACTATTTTTAATAAAAAGACGACAAATCCATGAAAATTCATAGAAATCCATAAGAATATTTTGAAACTTAAAATATAGAATTTTGTTGAAATCTTATGAATTATGTGGAATTTTATTCAAATTCATAAAATCCATTCAAACTCATAAATATTAACAATTTTTTAAAATCTGAGTTGATGACACCATCCTAAGAATCGTTAAGTGTTAAAAATGGTATATCACAAATTTTGACAGCAGTGTACATGGCAAAAAAACTAATTTGACTGATATTAGTGTCCATAAAATAAATGGCTTTGACAATATCAAAGATCTAAGATCTCAAACTTCTACGAGGACTCGGCCATATTCCAAAAAAATCGAATAACCCCAATCCAAAATGGTCAAGTCCAAGTTTCCAACCCAAATTATTTTAATTTAATTAAGACTTGATTTAATTCAATTTCAGTCCAAATTGATATAATCTAAATCAAATTCCTCAAATTCAAGCTCTAATCAGCCCAACTTTATATTTAAATGCAATTGTTGGAGGATTCTTGTTGACTTACCGGATTAATTTTTGGATTGTTGAGTTTTGTCGGCCTATTTTGTTCCCTTGGACTAGTCATTAGATTGTTATGCTCTTCCGGTCTATTGTTGAATTGTTGATATATTTTTTAATAACTCAATTATTATTTTAACTCAATCAATCAGATTTTAACGTCAAAAAACGTCGAACGTTACGAAAAAGCCGTGAGTATTGCTCAAACGGCCATTTCCACCAAAAAAACACTATAAAACCTCTAAAAACGGACACTACAAGTTTTTTTCTTGAAGACCAGGAAAAAGCTTGAAAATGGAATTGTGGCTAAAAAATGGGTTAACCAAACAAGGTATAAGACATTATTTATAGTTTTATAATAGTCCTAAAAAATATTACATAATAATCACTCAATCAACTATAAAAGAAAATAATCTCATATAATTGATAAAATACCAAAGAGAATAATATTACGATCTTTTTATATCTTCAACATTCTCCTCAAACTCAATATGGCATTGTAGAAACCAAATTGAGTTTGAAACTTAAATTTATCCAAGTAAATCATCAGTTAGAGATTTTTGTTTAAAGATCTAACAATCCAACATCATCCTCTTCCAAGGGTCAAAGGATACTTCAGAGATGCATTTACAATGCATGCCGAAAAAGCCAAACAAAGAACTAGAAGCTAGTGTGAAAGAAAAATCATCATCCATCAATCTAACTCGAAACCATCATCAAGACTTGTGGGACACATCCCATAAGTAGAAAGAACCTTTCAAATCAAATTTTCTAGCAATTTTTCACAACTAAATTTGCTGAGAATATACCATATTAACAATAGCACTCCGTAGATCTATAGGTTACACCAGCAATCCTCCCAAATATGAAGGTAAAAAATAATGGCTTAACAAGAACTCAGACACACAAGGAGGCTAAAACAATGTGATAAAAATAAAAATGGTTGAAGAGAAGCAACAACCTATTTCTAGTTAAATTACTAAACCAATAGGAAACATTACTGCTACTAGCAAATAGACGCTTGAAAACCATGTTGTGGATTATAATCCCGCAAGTGGACGGATCGTTCACAAGTAATAAGTGATAAATAAAGTATCGAACCCACGAGGACTAGATATTAATTTAACTAATTAATATCACAACTTAAATTTTAACAATGTAAAGAAACACAGATTTGATTTTTTGTTCGTGATTCTAAAACTAACTTAACTATTTGAATTAAACTTAAAGTATCAATAAGCAACTTTAAATGAAAAGAGAACGAACTCAAGATTTACTAACACTAGGATTCAAAAATCTACCTACACTTTTTATAATCAATTATCCGTTAATTATTTTTTAGCTTTTAATTACCTTGGATTGAAAATCGGCGTTCTTAAAATAATCAAAAGCCTATCTCGATGGTCAATCAATTCTATATGTTATGCGAACCTAATTATCTCTAATTAAGCTTCGAGCATAAACACATGCATTAAAATCTCAAGAACACCTAAATAGATTTCATAAAGTATAATAGTAATCTCTATCTATTATTAGACCCTATGTTATTCAATACCACGTGCTTAATCTATATTGAATCTCTCGACTTCAATATAGATCACAATATATTCTAATGGTGATCAAGCATTAAAATAATGGAATTAATGAATAAAGAATAATCAACCCAAAAGTAATTAATTACTAAAAAGGAAAAACTTCTAATTAATTAAAAATGCGAGGTTTCATCGTTCATCCTCGATAACGTAAGTTTAGCCAGACATGATTTCGTCAATTATTACAATAATTGAGTTCATCATGATCCCCAAAAAGAAAAACAAAAAGTAAAATAAAACCCGTGATCTCGGCTCAATGATCTTCGATCCCGTGCCTTGATCTTCGTCTCTTGCTTTGTATCTTGTTCTCTCCAAAAATTCCTTCCCGCGAGATGTCTATTCCCGCCTTTTATACTCTTCTACCAACTCTCCAAAACGTGGTAGAGGAAGTTGGATCAATATAAGCTTGGTAGAATTCTAATCCAATTGGGTTTCGCCAAAGCTGCTGCGTTGGCCCATGCGATCATATGGGGTCATATCGATGCAATCGCATGGTATTCATGATAAACATTCTGCGAAATTTTGGCCTTCTGCGATCGCACCAAAATCATGCCATGCGATCGCATGGTTGATTTTAGTGCTGAATTTGAATTTCCCTCCTTGGTAATTGCACGTCAAGCCCTAAAGTCTCTTCTCTTAGCAATTAAGTCCCATTTTCTTCATTTTGCTCTCTTTTCATCCGAGTGATACTTGAACTTGATTATTTGCTAAATTAATAAGAAAATAGCATGCAATTAAACTGAAATCAAATAATATGACTCATAATTGTCCCTTTTTGTGAGCCCAGATAAGTACAAAATTGTACTTATCAAATATCCCTAAACTTGAACTATTATTCGTCCTCAAATAAACTAGCTAAAAATAATCATGCACCTAATGAAATAAGTAATAATAAAGATCACAATATAAATAGTTTGTCGTTCTTGCTTCAGGTTTTGAAAAAAAGAAAAATTTATAATTCATGACGAGTGTTCATGTTAAACAGTTGTAAACGTGATTCTACCTAAAACATACTTGAGATGTGTGTGAAAGCAGTTAACCTGATCAACTTAAATTCTATGGTGGTGATAGCCCAACCATTTGGTCAACTTTTCATTTCCCTCTCGTAAGGTACACTTCCCCAAATATTATTGTTTTCTCTCAAATCCCGAGACTTTCGATTAAAATGTTACAGTTAACTCATAATTTTTCTTGTTTGAGGCTGGTTGAGAGCTAGCAATCGTGACAACCTAGGTTTGTGAAGATTCTCTAATTTATGAGTACTTTCAACCAGAAAGTTTCTACTAAGTAAGTCAAACCCATTAGTAATCTAATCTCCAAATTTACTTTGCAACGGAATGTTTTTTTACTGGACAGAAATAACACACTATTTTATTTTATTTTATTATTTTATTATTTATTTATTTATTTTAGATCTTATGTGCAAAACTCAATCCATTAAACTTTCTAAATGACTCATGTAACGAGATTGAGGTCGATAACTCCTAGGTCTTTCGAACCTTAGGGCATCAGGTTTTGAAACACCCCTACGGACCTTTTCACTCGAGTCAAATAGGCTACGAAAGGAGTTATAAGATATTAATAAGGTGCAATACTCAGTCCATTAAGCTTTCTAAATGACTCATGTAACGAGCTTGAGGTTGATGACTCCCAGGTCTTTCAAACCTTAAGGCATCAGATTTTGAGAAACCCCTACGGACCTTTTCACTCAAGTCAATTAGGCTACGAAAAGAGTTAAGCAATAATAAGAATAATTATATTCCTTGCGTGCAATGTGTTCATCTTTGGGGATTAGATTCATAATATTCGGTCAATACCTAGCTTCCTCTAAGCGGTCTCTGATTGCTCCACACAATTATTTTTTTAGCATACATAGAATTCATCACAACCTAGATAGCCACCATTCTGGCGGTATACCACATTTTCTCACTATATTGGTTCTTTGGGTTGATATCTGAGATGATTCTAAGGTTTAGAGAATAGTATCCTATTGTTTTCAACTTAAGTGCACCAACATAGCTACAAATCATTTCAACTGGCCACACAACACATTATCACGTAAGATTAAGTGACCTCACCTTTAAACAAAAGTATACCCTGTTTACAAGTCATGATTTAAAGCTAAAATTAAATGAAAAATTGCATCATTAGCCGGCAAGGCTATTTATATCACATAAACATGTAAACAAAAATAATTTTTTTTTAATACTAAAAAGGAATAATCAAATATCAAATATCATATCAAGTCAATAGCAAATTTTCATACAAAGACCCCAAACTTAAATCATACATTGTCTCCAATGTCATGCAAAATAAATAGACACATAAAAATTTTAGGAACTTCCCGGATGTGGATCTGAGGGTGCCGGTAGACAGAGTGTAGAAGGATCAACCGGTGGAGGTGCTGGCATGGGTGTCGGGCGGCAGATCTGGTCATGGATGTCATCAAGCTTGCCTGTACATCTGTTGAGCCTCCTCTTTACACAGTCGCAGTTGCTCAAACCGACTCTACTCTAGAGAAGACTGACTCTGGGTAAACTCTATAGTCATTTAAGTGTGTCGGATCGCATCCACTCAAGACCGTAGCGTCGTCGACTCTGTTGTCTTGTGTGTAGCTCAGTCCGCGTCTCGATAATGAGCCTGGTCTACTCAGCCTGACCCTCTAGAAGGCGACGTAGCATGGATGCTATGTCTCCTGGTGGTGCAAAGACATCTTTGGGTGCGGCTAATTTGGATGGGGTGGGGCCAGCTGATCTTCTTGAGGTTGCTCGTCGACGACTGGGGTTGTCCCCTCAGCTCGTGCAGTATGCCATCTCGCATTTTCCAAAGTAAATCTGTTGATAGGTCCCTTTGCTTTCAGTACTGGCTCTGCAAGTGAGATCTGAATCCCCGTTGCCTCACAGATACCACTGATCAGCGCTGGGAAGATGGCAGTGTGCCTCTTGTCCGTCTGGAAGCCCAGTATGCTCATCAGGGTGTAGATGTAGTTCTCCAAGTCTATCTTTCTCCCATGAGCAAGATGATATAACAGCCGAGCCCTAGCATCATTGATAGTAGTACGATGCCTGGGTGGTCGGGTCAATGTTGTGGCTCACAAAAATATTCAAGATAAGGAGGAATCGTCGGTTTTCTTTGTGCTCAGGTCCCTCCGGGTAGTGGCCATGCATCGTCTCGACCCATATAGAACCGGGCCACCTCACCCATATCCCGAATGGAAGGCGAGGGTGAATATCTTCAGTGGTGAGACCGTAGAAGTCGTTGATGACCCTCGGGGTAAACATTAACCATGTACCCCGCACCCACGTCTATCCATAATGCTCCGTCTCTTGAATGTCGATCCCTTGGTTGAAATTTGTGTAAAATTCATGGACGAGTGGGAGTAGACCTTATGAGGTGTATCAGCTATCTTGGTCCATCTGCAAACATTGATGAGATTATACAGCTCGGAGTGAGGGAAGTCGGCCAAATGCACTCTCTGTTCTACCCAAATGGTCCAATGGCCAATGACCTTGGTGAATCTCTCCTTGTGTTCTTCTGAAAGATAATGGCGAGAGTCGGTGTCTACCGTGCCCTCTTTGATGTCTGCCGGTTGCCTTCTTCTTTCCTTTTTGACGGTGGTCGGGGTCGTTTTGGAGCCATAATCTGTAAAATGAACAAAATTACGTTAGATGTGAAAGAGAACATATATGGTTCAAGACATCACCCCAAACTAGTTGAAACATTAGGTAAAATTTTCGAAAAATGTGATAGACTAGGCTACTTCATGTATCGAGAAATCGACCTAAGAATTTGCAAAATTGAAACGGACAAGGGTGGCATGAAAGTGTATGATATGGTCTACCACATAGTCAAATTTCACATGATTTCGAGGTCATTTGGGCCAAACGGATGGTGGACGAAGGTGCTAACGGAGGCAGGTGTCGTGGCATGCCCGTGGATCGCCATGGCGGGGCTGCGCAGCCTATGTTTACGGTTGGAATGATCTAGTGATAAAACACGTGCCCAAGCAGAGATGAATGCTTCTAGATGATGACATTTGGTCAATAAGCTAGCCTAAGGTCTAGTTTCCACCAATTGGGGCAAAGAAATTGAACGAGACATTTCATCAAACACTATGTAGGCAATGCTTGAACTTCAAGAGATTGAATAAAATGGGAAATCATCAAAGCCAAAAATTTTCACATCCTAAGCAACTAAACCCAATCCAATACAAGTATCCCTTTCAATTCAAGCCTAATGTAAACATGTTTAACTCCACATTGATCAAGAAGCATGAATACAAAGCAAAAATGAAGAAAAGTCCGAAAATTCAACAACTAAAATTGGGAATGTACCTTACTTCGTGGATTTAGATGTGTAGGAAGGCTTGATTGTGTGGGATTGAAGTCCAAGGAAGTTCGTTTGGTGTTTGGAGATCAAGGAGTTGAGAGAGATCGGATTTTTGAAGTAAAAGTTTTGATTTTGAAATGAAAGGTTGTTCCTGGTTTTGAAGTCCTCTGGTGGTCCATGCGATCGCAGGAATGCTAAAATCTGGGCGGAATGTAATCTGCCCAGTCTATGCAATCGCAATGGTTGTAACCATGCGATCGCATAGTCCTAAACCTTATTTCAAATTATTATTATTTTTTTTTTGAAACATAACTTTAAAATAAGTAAACATGCATATGCTGGCAGATGATGATAAAAACCTCGAAACCTAAGAATTAAAAACCTATTCCAAACTTAAAAACCTAAAACGTGCTTAAACTCCTAAAACTGAAATAATGCCGAAATTTTAAATAAAATAGAGAAAAATGGGTTGCCTCCCATTGAGCGCTTGTTTAAAGTCTTTAGCTCGACTTTGTCGCGGTGATCACTCCGGATTGCTCAAAGCGGTAAATGACTTTTCTTTCGAAAAGTCACCCTCCAAGTATTGTTTAAGCCTTTGTCCGTTTACTTTGAACCTGCCCTTCGTGTCATGAGCCACTTCTACCGCTCCATGTGGGTAGACTTTCACTACCGTAAATGGCCCGGACCATCTTGAACGTAGTTTCAAGGAAAGAGCTTGAGTCGAGAGTTGAATAAGAGAACTTTTGTCCCGCCACAAAGCGCCTTTTTGAATATTTTTGTCATGCCAATTCTTGGTTTTCTCTTTATACAGTTTGGCATTTTCATAGGCCTCAAACTCAATTCTTCCATTTCGTTCAAGCTGAAGCGTCTTTTTCTCACCTGGCTTCTTTCAAGTCAAAATTCAACTTTCTCAATGTCCAGTAGGCTCGGTGCTCCAACTCAACCGGTAAATAACACGCCTACCCAAAAACTAGGCGATAAGGTGACATTCCAATTGGTGTTTTGAATGCAGTTCGATATGCCCAAAGGGTATCATCCGCTTTTCTCGACCAATCTTTTCTCGAGGTATTCACCGTAAGCTCAAGGATCCTTTTCAACTCCGGTTGGAGATTTCTACGGCCGCTAGTTTGTGGATGATATGGAGTAGCCACACGGTGCTTCACACCGTATTTTGCCAAAAGAGTTTCAAACCCGTCGATGCAAAATACTTACCTCCGTCACTTATGATTGCGAGGAGTTCAAACGCGTGAAAATATTCTTTTTGAGAAAATTCACGACCACCTTGCCATCATTGGTTGGTAAGGCCACAACTTCTCGCCCATTTAGATACGTAGTTCATGTACCACCAAAATGTAGGAATTTGAGAATGACGGTGGAAATGGTCCCATAAAGTCGATCCCCATACATCGAAAAGTTCAACCTCTAGAATGCTTCAGAGGGGCATTTCACGCTTTCGAGATATGTTTCCGTCCTTTGGCACTGTCACATTTTTTACCGGATCGAGGCATCCTTGAAGAATGTCGGCCAATAAAACCCAGATTGTAAAGACTTTGGTCTTTGTTTTGGTAGCACCGAAATGACCTCCGTATGGTGAAGAATGACATTGCTCCAAGACAGTCTCCATTTCTTCTTCAGTGTGCATCTCTCGAATTACTTGATCGCTCCCTTCTATAAAGAATAGGATGTTCCCAAAAATAGTATTTAAGTTCTGAAAAGAACTTTTTTTGGCGTTGATGATCATAATCAGGTGGCATGATATTACTTGCAAGGTAATTCACATAATCTGCATACCACGGTGCACTTCTCATCTACTCTATCCCAAAAATCTGCTCATCTGGAAATTTTTCATTTATTTTACCTTCGTCATTTCCTTCTGTTTGCTCTATTCTAGACAAGTGGTCGGTTACCACGTTTTCAACCCCTTTTTTATCCTGAATCTCCAAGTCAAATTCTTGAAGAAGTAAGATCTACCGAATAAGTCTTGGTTTTGCATCTTTTTAGCAAAAGATATTTTAACACCGCATGATCTGTGTGGACTATTACTTTCGATCCAATGAGGTAAGATCGAAATTTTTCGAAGGCAAATACTACTGCTAGTAATTCCTTTTCTGTAGTGGCATAATTCATCTGAGCATCATTGAGAGTTCGGCTGGCATAATATATGACATGCATGACTTTTGCTCTACGTTACCCCAAAACTGTCCCGATAGCAAAATCACTTGCATCACACATGAGTTCAAACGGTAGATCCCAATCAGGTGGTACAATGACAGTCTGAGATTAGATCGCTCTTGAGAATGTTGGAAGCTTTAAGACGATCTATAGAAAATTCAAACTTAGCTTTTTTTTTCCAAAGAACCGCAGACAAGTGGTTTAGTTATTTTTGAGAAATCTTTTATGAACCCTTCTCAGAGAAACCCGCATGTCCCAAAAAGATCGAATTCTCTTAATCGTTGTTGGAGGATGCGCTCTATAACACTGAATCTTTGCTTTTTGTCGACCTCAATGCCTTTCACGATATCTTGTGTCCCAACACGATGCCTTCTTGGACCATAAAGTGACATTTTTCCAATTAAGTACCAAGTTGGTTTTCTCGCAGTCATCAAGTACTGTGGTCAAATTTTTGAGGCAATCGTCGAATGATGCTCCAAAACCGAAAAATCATCCATGTAAACTTCAATGAATTTTTCGACCATATCTGAGAAAATAGACATCATACAACGCTGAAATGTGGTCGGACGTTGCATAGGCCAAATGGCATACGCCTATATGCAAACGTGCCATAAGGGCAAGTAAAGGTAGTCTTTTCTTGATCTTCTGGCGCGATATGAATCTGATTGTAGCCTAAATACCCATCAAGAAAGCAATAATGAGAATGACCTGCCAATCGTTCCAACATCTGATCGATCAAAGGTAGAAGAAAATGATCTTTTCGAGTGGCATCATTCAGTTTTCTGTAGTCAATACAAACTCGCCACCCGGTAGTCAATCTGACTGGTATAAGCTCGTTATTATCATTCTTCTCAACTGTGATTCTCCCTTTTTTTGGCACTACTTGGACCGAGCTTACCCAAGTATTATCTGAAATAGGATAGATGATACCGGCGTCAAGTAGTTTCAACACTTTAGCTCAGACTACTTCTTACAAAT
Source organism: Forsythia suspensa (assembly GCA_023638005.1). Taxonomy (NCBI): domain Eukaryota; kingdom Viridiplantae; phylum Streptophyta; class Magnoliopsida; order Lamiales; family Oleaceae; genus Forsythia; species Forsythia suspensa. The sequence continues at coordinate 28,596,058 of CM042670.1, read as the reverse complement.
GAGGATTCAATCTGCGTTGATGTTGTACTGCTGGTATATATGCCTCTTCCATTAGAATCTTGTGCATGCATATGGATGGGCTGATACCTCTGATGTCTGCTATAGTCCAACTGATGGCTGATTTGTAATTCTTCAAAACTCGGAGTAGTTTATCTTCCCGATCCTTATTAATAGAATTTGCAATGATGATGGAAGAGTAGATGACTTTCCGAGATAAGCATACCTAAAGTGAGAATGTAACTACTTTAACTCGAGAATTGGGGCCTTTTGAGCTGAAGGAGGCTGTTGAGGAGGTGTGGTACCCGGATCCATATATCTACTTCTTCTTTCAATCCGATTCGCTCCTTGTAAATATCTCGACACATTCTTCAAGAAGCGGAGATTCGTAATTTTCATCTTGAGAATGCATAATACACGCTTCCCATGGATTTGAAGGATTTTCCAAAGCAAATGTGTTAGCTACCTCGTGATCAATGATATCGATCTGAAAACATGAGTCGAGGAGCTTGGATACTAAATTGCCTTGAACACGTTGAACGTGACTTGCTCCTCATTCAATCTCAACATTAGTCGCCCTTTTGCACATCAATTAGGGCTCGTCCAATAGCTAAGAATGGTCGTCCCAAGATAAGTGGCACATCTCTATCCTCCGCCATATCCGGGATAATGAAGTCAATTTGGGAATATGAACTTGTCCACTTTTGCCAAAATATCTTCAATAACTCCGCATGTGGGCGTTTAATCGACCGATCGCCTAATCAGTAGTGATATTGTAGTTGGCTTTACTTCCCCAAGACCTAGTTGCCTGAAAATAGAATAAGGCATCAAATTAATGCTAGCACCTAAATCACATAATGCTTTTTTGAAAAATAAACTACCAACAGTACAAGGAATAGAGAAACTCCACGGATCTTTTAATTTCGGTGTAGCTTGTTTTGCAAGATAGCACTACACTCCTCAAGAAGCATAACTATTTCGTGCTCTTCCAACTTCTTTTTATTTGAAAGGATTTCTTTCATGAATTTTGCATAACTTGGCATCTGTGCTAGAGCATCAGTAAACGGTATGTTGGTTTGTAGTTTCTTGAACACATCGAGAAATTTCTCGAATTGCTTGTCTAGCTTGTGTTTACGCAGTCTTTGAGGAAATGGAATTGGAGGAACGTAAGCCGGTGGTGGAATATAAGCTGGTGGAGAGTCCCGTTTTTCTTGTGCAACTTCTGCATCTAATTTGTTTTCTCTCTCTTTGTTGGACACAGTTTCCTTTTCTACACCTGGTCTAGTCACATGAATCTCTGGCAACTAAGCTCCACTCCTCGTAGTAATTGCATTTACTTGCTCTTTTGGATTGACCTCGGTATTGCTTGGCCATGTGCCTGGTTGTCGCTCAGTTAATAATTTAGCCAACTGCCCAATCTGATTTTCCATATTCTTTATAGCAACATCCTATCTTTTTCGCATCTCCTTCAACTCGGATTCCATACACGTGGCGCTTTCTTCCAATCCTTTTTTTTCTCTTGTGGCCTCTCTTGATTTGGCGGATTCTGAATATTTTGGTTGTTGCCATAGGAGAAGTTTGGATGATTTCTCCATCCTGGATTGTAAGTCTGTGAATAAGGATTATTCTATTGTCGCTGAAAATTCTGAGCATATGCAACTTGTTAAGGAGATGGCTTATCAACTTTTGTCAATGGGCAATTTGAAGACTAATGGTTTGCCCTGCATGTTACACAAATTGGTGGAGACATCTGAACCATATTGGCTGAATGAGAATATTTCATTGTCTCCATCTGCTTTGCCAATGCATCGATTTTTGCCAGTACAAGCGAATTTGTGTCTACCTCATGTACCCCCTGTTGCTTTCCTTTGTACCCCTCTGTCTGGCCACATAACAAATTGTTCACTCATTGTTTCATACAAGTCATGGAGGTCACCGTGAGACCTATTTTGAATAGAGCCACATCTTTGCAGAATCGATCAAGAACCATCGCTAGGAACTAGACCCGAGTAGAAGAAATGATTACAGTTGCTAAAGGAAAACCGTGACTTGAACACTTTCTCGGCGGTTGCTTGAATCTTTCCCATGCCTCGTGAAAGTTTTCCAACTCGCATTGTTGGAAATTGGAAATTTCATACTTTAACTGTTCACCATTTGGAGGAAAGTATTTCGGTGTGAACTTTTGGATCGATCACCCCAAGTTGTGATGCTCCCGGTGAGTGAATCTAACCATTCTCGAGCTTTATCTTTCAATGTATGTGGAAAGAGCCTCATCTTTAATGCCTCTTCTTTAACATTGTGGTATTTGAAGTTTCTACGAGATTCATCAAGCGAGAAATATGGTAGTGGGGATTTTCATCTATCATCCCGTAGAACGGCAGATTGTTCGAGAACAAGTTGATCACATCGACCTCAACCGGAAGTTGTCGTGTCCATAAGGTGGATATATTATACTGGACCGATTTTCAACAATTGGTGGCATCATATATTCACCCATAAGAATATCTCACTCATTAACTTCAACAGGTCAGGCTATTGGTGCTTGATTATTTCTGCCATCTGCAGGTAATGGATTTTAGATTCGGTTATCCTCCATTGTGTCTTTCTTTGTTGTTTCTTTTCTCTTTTTTCACGTTGTCGTCGGTGAAAGTTCTATTCAATTTCTGGATCTAAATCAAATAGATCAAGATCTTTTGTACTGACGCATACACACTCAACACTTGAAAATTTAGAAAGCAGACAAAAATCAAAGAAGATCACGATTTAATTGAAAATATGAATAAAATAAAAATAAATAATACTAAAAAGAATTGTTAAAAGCCAAATTATAAATAAACGTAGAAATTAATAAAACTAGTCCCCGGCAACGGTGATCGTTCACAAGTAATAAAGTGATAAATAAAGTGTCGAACCCACGAGGACTAGATATTAATTTAATTAATTAATATCACAACTTAAATTTTAACAATGTAAAGAAACACAGATTTGATTTTTTGTTCGTGATTCTAAAACTAACTTAACTATTTGAATTAAACTTAAAGTATCAATAAGCAACTTTAAATGAAAAGAGAACAAACTCAAGATTTACTAACACTAAGATTCACAAATCCACCTACACTTTTTATAATCAATTATCCGTTAATCACTTTTTAGCTTTTAATTACCTTGGATTGAAAATCGACGTTCCTAAAATAATCAAAAGCCTATCTCGATGGTCAATCAATTCTATATGTTATGCGAACCTAATTATCTCTAATTAAGCTTCGAGCATAAACACATGGATTAAAATCTCAAAAACATCTAAATAGATTTCATAAAGCATAATAGTAATCTCTATCTATTATTGGACCCTATGTTATTCAATACCACGTACTTAATCTATATTGAATCTCTCGACTTCAATATAGATCACAATATATTATAATGGTGATCAAGCATTAAAATAATGGAATTAATGAATAAAGAATAATTAACTCAAAAGCAATTAATTACTAAAAAGGAAAAACTTCTAATTAATTAAAGACGCGAGGTTTCATCGTTCATCCTAGATAACGTAAGTTTAGCCGGACATGATTTCGTCAATTATTACAATAATTAAGTTCATCATGATCCCGAAAAAGAAAAACAAAAAGTAAAATAAAACCCGTGATCCCATTTCAATGATCTTCGATCCCGTGCCTTGATCTTCGTCTCTTGCTTTGTATCTTGTTCTCTCCAAAAATTCCTTCCTGCGAGATGTCTATTCCCCTCCTTTTATACTCTTCTCCCAACTCTCCAAAACGTGGTAGAGGAAGTTGGAACAATATAGACTTGGTAGAATTCTAATCCAATCGGTTTACGCCAAAACTACTGCGTTTGGCCCATGCGATCGTATGGTATTCATGATAAATATTCTGCAGAAATTTTGGCTTTCTTGCGATCGCACCAAAATCATGCCATGCGATCGCATGGTTGATTTTGGTGCTGAATTTGAATTTCCCTCCTTGGTAATTGCACGTCAAGCCCCTGAAGTCTCTTCTCTTAGCAATTAAGTCCCATTTTCTTCATTTTGCTCGCTTTTCATCCGAGTGATACTTGAACTTGATTATTTCCTAAATTAATATGAAAATAGCATGCAATTAAACTGAAATCAAATAATATGACTCATAATTGTCTCTTTTTGTGAGCCCAGATAAGTACAAAATTGTACTTATCAAGCCACATGACTTTTAGGTATATAACACCACCATCAATAGATTCCAAAAATAATAAGGCAACATTGATTTGCATAAAAATTGGAAGGATGCAAGATGTCGAAAAAAAAAAAAAGACACCCACTACCAGATGACAAAGTAGTAGCAATAAATATGCAACGACAACCATAAGAAAAAAAAGCATAACAAAAAAAATATAATATTGGCTGGACAAGAATATCTAATTCAAACAAGAAAACTTGGTCGAACGAGGGACACGGGCTCTCTCGCCGTAGAACGGAAGCTTGCAAGTTTAACCCAAAATTAGATTAAACCTGCTCTGATAACATGATAATTGGAAGAATGAATAATCTTATTCAATTAATAATATATATACAATGTACAAATATATCCCTACTATAATATAAGAGCATTGTTTTCAAAATTTCAACCAAAACGACGTCGTGTTGTCGTAATTTTTTTTTATTTACGTATGTGGTATATATACTCAGCGGCGTCATTTTCTCTCTCAACAAAACCCTAGCCGCATTGTTCCTTCACAATTCTATGAAAATTTACAGATTCGTTTGTCGATTTTGGTTCTTCCTTCTCGTTACTCTCTTTTTATTCAAACTACAAGCCACAAATCGTCATTTTTCTTTAGTGTTGTTTTCGTGATTTGCAATATAGAATGAAAATCTTATAGATCCATTAAAAGTATTTCGTTTTCATTGTCATCTCTTCGATTTCAGGGCATTAGTGGATGTTCTTGTGTAATTTTGGTTGATCTTGCTCGTTGTTTTCTGCTAGCATGTCCATTTTGATCCATTTACATGTATGTAGGTATAAAATATTTTGAAATTTGCTAAACAGAAACCTTAGTTTCTCCATTCCCATATATTTATGTAAATTTCTATTTGTTTAATGTAGTATTTTTTAGTTTTTGTTCTGGTCGTTTAAAATAAAAGAGTTATTTTCATAGATCTGTTGAAACTATTTAATTTCTGTTGTTATTTTTGTGATTGTAGAGCATACATCATTTTGGATTTGTGTTGGTGTATTTTGTCGGTTGTATTTTACTGCTTGAACCATTGTTCTCGATTCATAGGTATGTTTTTGTAGTATATATTTTTGTTTTAGCACAACACAAAAATTAGACCTATTAGAAGGGACAATGGTATGATACGATGTTTATCGGTAGGATGAGCTGCATCGGGGATTCTTGCCTGAGATGTTTGCAAAGTTCACCGGAATAACATGTCTCGGAACATTGAGCGTATCATAGGATAATGTAGGATCGATGAGTATGGTTAAATGCAAATAAGGATATCTTGTTAAGGCAAGTCAAAAAACAGTCCCAAAAAATAATACGATGTTTATCAGTAGGATGAGCTGCATCGGGGATTCTTGTGTTTTCTAACTCATCGACGATAAAGTACCTAAATTTTTAGTTTATAAGTGTGGTTCTTGGAAGTGAGACACTAATCCCTACCTAATTAATTTCATTCATATTTGATGTTGTCAGTCGTAATTTATATATGTATTTCATGTTCAAATATAGGAAACTGAGACACATTTATGCTATTTGAGTTAAGATGTTTGTCCCCTAAAATGTATCCTTTTTATTATGATTTAGTTTTATGTTATCAGTTTACATTTCTCACATTGTAAAAAATAGTTGAAAATATTGTTCTACAAATCAGAAGTGGTGTCATTTAAAGACAATGCTATTGTCAGGCAATTTACATTCCTATATTCTTATTATTTGACATCTATTTCTTATTATTAATTTACATAAATCCATTCGAATTACGTTCAATTGGTAGCCAATCCAATACACTTCAAAGTTTGAATTGTGCAGAACTACTATAAAGTTTTATTCGTACTATGCGCAGATTGTAAGTGAGTAAACAATTCAAACTTTGTTTTTCGTATTTTTTATTTTGGTGATTTGTTTTTATTTAATTTATCTATTTAAACATTGTGAGTGTTTATTAAATTAAAGGATATATCCTTCATAATTCATTTATTTTTAAGTATTCCTTTAATTTTTTTGCTGCTCATATTATTTTGCACTACATTAATATTAGCATGGCATTATTGTTTGTGTATATATATATCAGGTAAAGTTTTGCTTAGAAAATGGAGAGAAAAAAGCGAAATGCTGCCAGCGAGGAAGTTCGACTTGGCAGTTCTATACAAGTTTTAATTTTTTTTCCCTTCCAATTTTGTTGAGATTCTCGACACAATTGGAAAACATAATTTGGTTGCCAGCCCATTTGCCATTTTTGCAAAATAGGAATTCCCATTTGTCAAGAAGCTCGACAAATGGGAATCGTTCCATATATCAGATCCCATTCGTCGAGTTTCTTAACAAAATGAACTCGACAAAATGGGCAATTTATCCGTTTTTTTTGTGATATAAAATATCTTTTTTCATGTTTATCCCTTACTTTTTATCCACATTTTTTCGTGCCAGCAAATGAAACATTATTTTACTTCTTTTTTTCCTCCAATTGTGTCGAAAATCTCGACACTAGTTACAATTTTTTTGGGTCGAGAATCTCGACACGGGTGTAGTTTCCCAATTTGCATGCCAAGAAAATGGGCTTTTAGCTCATTAGGCAAATTATTATTTTTTTCTTTAATATTTTGTTAAATTTCTTCCTTCTTGTTGGTTCGATTCTTGACACAATTGGAAACCAAAATTTGGTTCCCATTTCTCATGTCAACAAATGGCTTTTGTCCTTTTGCAAGATTTGTTTTTGTTTTTTTACCCTCCGAACATATTAGAGCTCATTCATTCAATTTTTTTACCAATCTTTTATTTTTGTATTGAATCTTGTAACAAGCAAATTCTCATTATTCTCTACACAATAAAATAGGGTTTTCAAGCGCGACACATCACTGGGTTCTTACAATTGTTGCAAATTTATTTTATTTTCTCATTTAAGTTAATTTTAAGTATTCTTTTACCAAGATTGGCAAAATTTTCTCTTCCATTTATAGTAATCATGTGTAATATTTGTTTTGGGCAATTGTAAGATGATTTCCATTTATAGCACTGAAATGTGATTTTAAGGCTAAATATATTCACCCCACATTTTTCTACAAGTGCACCATATTTAAATTGTATAAATGTTCCATAACCTTTACTTATTATTATATTTATATCCCTAATGTTTTTTATCGTATTTTTATCATCAACTTTCCTTTAGTTAGCACATATTATCTCTGATAATAGTTTTCGTTCAAAAATTCTATTATGAAGAACAAAAAGACTTATTTTTCCCTCGTATTTTTAAATAAGCAAATAAATAAATACAAAATTTCGATTAAATATTTGTCCCTCATTTTAAAGCACACTAATAGATTTTTTAGACCAAAATCGTTAGTAGGAACAAAATGTATTAATAAATATAATGTTAAAAATAAGAATTTGATGAAATTAAAGTTAAAGACATAAATGTGACAATAAATAAAAGTTAAAGACTTTTTATACAATTAAAATGTGGTGCATTTATAATAAAATGTGGTGTGAATATAACTACCCTATAAATTGACCATATGACTTAAGAATCCATAAACACATGAAAAGTAATCGGTCTTGAATTTACTCATTAAAATATCTCAATTTTTAGTTTTATTTATTTATTTTAATATAATTTAAATTTAAAAACATAAATAAGAGTTAATCAGGGGCCATGTAGAGGTGTCAAGGCAGGCGGGCCGACCGAACCCAAGATCGGCCCACCCGCCTCGACTCGGAACCTCGGGCCGGCCCGTGAACTGGGCGGGCTGTTCACGGGTCGAGAAGGCCAACCCGCTGGCCGCTCACGGGCCAAATAGGCCTAACCAGCGGGTAGGCAGTGAACCGCTTTGATTTTTTTTATAAAAAAATGGGCAGAAAATTCAAATCTTATTTGAAATGATATTTAAAAAAAAAAAAACAAATGGTAGAGAGCCGTTTAAAGTGAAAGATGTGATGAGATGCATTCACGTTTTAGTCTTTAAATATATAAATAAAAATAGAAATTGAATTAAAAATTAACAAATGTGAATTTATCATTGTTATTTATTTAGTAATTTAACATTTTTTTGTTATATATGTAAACATTTTTTTTTTGAATTACAATAAGTAACTAAATTTTTTAGTAATTTCAAAAAATTAATTTTTCATTCATACGGCCGAATCTGGATTGAACCGCGGCCCGTATGGGCTCAACCCGTATAGGCCAATGGGTGGGCGGGCTTTTGAAAAAATTTCGTGAGTCGGGTCGACTTACCACAACCCGCATGATGGCGTGACTTTTTTGAACGCAGAGTTCATTCCTCAGGCCTCATCGGGAATGACCCGACCCGGCCGGCTGACCGGGATTGACACCACTAGGGCCATGTTTCCGTCTCCACCCTAATTTGGTAGGACATGACATTTTGCCACTTTCCTATCGAAAATCTCGATAACACGTCATTTGACATCATCATAGCGTCACTCCAATTTTCTTCCGCCCATCTATTTTCCGGTAGAAATGCAATAATTTCCGTATTCTTTTCCCACGCAATGATGAATTACTCCCTTGTTTGACTACCTTTTACTGAAAAATGCATTTTGTTTGACTTTTACCCTTAACTCTTTTTTTTTTTTTTTTTAATTTAATAATGAGAAATGGCAGCAAATTTTTGAAAAAGGGAAGACTTCCCAGTCAGTTATTGCAAATTAACCAACCCCAATTGCTAGCTAAGTTGACGGACTATCGCACAATTTCTAAAATCAAATCTATCTATCGGCCGAACATAATAGTATAAAAGGATATAAGTAGTCAAACTTCGATATATTAAGAATAAAAACTTAATTTGTTGTTTTTATTTTCAACTCGCATCTTGTTATATGTGTATAACATAAACTTATTTTTTCATCAAATACTTAATACATGCACGATTTTTATAAATATAATGGCATTGACATTTGAATAAAAAAAATCTTTACCAATTTTGATACTATACGAGTATGAGACTTCATTTAAAGGTTTATAATGTCTCAAACTTTCCTCTCAATCGTAATTGTGAAATGTAAATCTCTATTCCATGCAAGTAATTGAACAACAATTCAAGTTTAATCCTAAAAAAAATTGAGTCTCGATACACGACTTATCTCATTTTGTATTGGTTGATATAATCTGATCATCACATCGTATTAATACGATCAAATTTATTGCAACTAATCAAACCATGTAATCTACCAAAAAGGTTGTCATATATATTGGAGTTGTAACTAACGTATCATGGTCCACTAATTCAACCGTTGAGGAATTATTACATAATTTTTTGTTCAACAATAAATGGAGGATTCTTAATATGAACTAAGGATTAATGACAACCTCAGTGGATGACTTTGAAAATAAGAAAATAGATTGCCAATTTCAACCCTCTTACTGTAATAATCTTCAGTCTTCTTAGTTCTAACCAACCAACTTAAGAAAAAATAAAAAAAATTTGTCTGATTTCTGCCAACTTTCATGTATTTCGACATCCTTAATTCCTACAAACTTTTACTATAAAAGCCCATATACTGTCTCTTCAATATATCAACACAATCAAATTTACTCCTGTAAACTGCTATTCAAGAAATACATTTTACAAAAAAAAAGATGAAGATAAGTTTGGGAAATGCAGGAGCCCTTGTGATTCTTGTAGCTATATCCATGTTTGGCATTGGACTGGGCAACAAGAATTTCAGTGGAGATTGGAATGGAAACTATAATCACACTGCAGGATGGCCTTATGGACACCCGAATGCAAATCAAACTTCGAAAAGAATAATTGTTGGTGGATCCGAGAATTGGCGTTTTGGGTTTAATTATACTGATTGGGCTATCAGAAATGGCCCCTTTTACATGAACGACACTCTCGGTAAGTTTTCATTTCATTCATCAACTTTGTTGTCATATTTCAGCAGTTTAAATTTTTAGACGAGGTCGTTGTTTAATAAGGTGTTAAAGCATATACTAAGCTTTTCGAAAAGTTTGTGTTTGTCTATTAAACAAATGCGATTCCTGCACGTCTCAGCTTTATAACATTTAAATAATGTGAGTTTTCGACATTCAAAATCTAGTACTTCTACTATAGGCATGTTTTGGTGTGATCTGCATGTTTGATACGTTGGATTGAACAAGATTAAAGAAGAAAAGCATTTTTCAATACATATATCTTTGTCGATTAGAGGGTTAGTGGATACGATAAACAAGAATAATACAAATGCAATTTTAGTTTTTCAACATCAAAAATACCTTGTCAAAAAGTTTAAGTTGAGTTGTTACCAATGAAATAAATTTATTTATTGATATTTTATCTTTAACACGTGGACCAAATTCATTTTAAAAATACTAATACATGCACAATTTTCATAAATAATACACCTTCAGACCCGATTCGAAAACCTTTATCTACTTTGATATTGTGCGTTAGAACATATAAAAACACTCCAACATGAACTGTAAGCATGCATGTTAAGAATTTTTAGTCAAAAAAAAAAAAAAAAAAAAAAACTGATATTGATTTTTTGGATATGCATTGATACAGTATTCAAGTATGATCCCCCAAACGACACGACATTCCCACACAGTGTATATCTACTGCCAAATTTCTGGAGTTTCCAAAACTGTGATTTGAGAACAGCCAAGAAGATTGCACAAGTGACACAAGGAGGAGGTGAAGGATTTGAGTTTGTATTGAAGAGATGGCAGCCATATTATTTTGTTTGTGGCGAACGCAAAGGGTTTCATTGTAAAGTTGGGATGATGAAATTTACCGTGTGGCCATTGTATCGTTGGTATTAACAGCTCAACACGGCTTCATATATAGACACACAAATTAAACATATACTTTCTTGAAGCTATTGTTTTTGCTCAATATATATTTTCTTTTTTTTTCTCATTCTTATGAGGACTGGTTTGAATAATGTTTGGACAAATAAAAGAGAGATCTCTTTCTTATTATTAATTAGTTTTAAAGGAGATTTTTAGGGTTCAATCTCTCTCTCTCTCTCTCTCTCTCTATCTATATGTAGAGAGAGAGAGAGAGAGAGAGAGTTTGATAGATGAGTCATTAATTTTATGTAATGGAGCTTTGTGTTTTGTTTTTCCCTTTAAAGTTTAATCTTACTTATCCTACTCGTCCTCGTGTTCGTGTTTGTGTTTTGTGCTCGTATTTTTATTTTTACTTTTTGATATATCCCGGACTTGTATATTAATGACATATTCGGTTCCTATTTTTTTCAAAAAAATCCATTTATTGTCTACTTTTTTTGATTTTTTAAATTTTTTACACAATAAAAAAATTTAAAAAGTCAAAAAATGCGAGCAAAAAAATCTACACCGAACAAGCCCTAAATAAGTTACAAATGCTTAATATTCAAATATGAACTCTATATGATAAGTTCACTATTTTAATTGGTGAACTTATTAGCTAATTACTTTTATGTTTTAAAAAAATGTATTCATGAAATTCTTTTACCTCGAGAAAATTGGGAGGAGTTTGAAATTAAACCCCTATTATCCTATTAACTTGAAGTCAACAAATATTTTTACTTGTTAGACGTCTTGATATAAAATGTATTTTGTAACTCTTCTAAGGTTTTATTTGATTTTATTTAAAATTTTATTAAAAAATTGAAGTTAAAATTAATAATTAATTTTAATCACACATTTCATAAGACTTATATCTTTTATCAATTTTTCAACTACATATTTCATCAAATTTTATCAAATTTTAAAAAAAAAAAATCTTATTTTTAGTGAATTATTACTTGATATTTTGTCCATTTGTAGGGTATATCAAGTTTGATATTAGACATTTGTTATCTAATTGCAACTGTAGAGACCAAACAAAACATAATCCAATTCAACTGAAAATTAAGCTAAAACCAGACAAAATGCATAAACTTTTATTATATTAAGTTAATTAATGTCATGACTTGATGGTACCTGGAAATTATTAACTACTCTAATTTTCTTAATTTCGGTCACACGAGAGTTGTAAGGACCACAAAGTAAACCAATTGAGGATGGTTTCGAATTGAATATGATCGAGGCGTTTCATTTGACCAAAAGTGTAAATATCTAAGAGTATGTTTGTTATTATTTATAAATACTTATAAGTTTGTGAAATATAATTTTATCTTAAAGTTTGTCATCTATTATATTTTTTATAACATTTTAAGATCTACAATTTTTACTCACTTTTTATCCATTTTTCCGCGTTTTCATTGTTTCCTAATGAATTAATACAACATTTTAATGAGGAGACATCTCGCTTATAATTTACAAAATCTTTCATTTGACAAAAAAGTGTAAATACTCTAAATAACCTTCTAAATAACCTTCTAAATAACCTGATCATTGTTCAGCCTGATCCAAATTTAGTATGATCGAGCTTAGTAGGGTCATAAATTAAGTAATGAAACACATAATCTATTTTTAGTTTTTTATTTTTGAAAAATAAACTAAACAAAAAATAAAATAAAATTTGTTGAATGCATCCAAATTTAGTATGATCGAGCTTAGTAGGGTCATAAATTAAGTAATGAAACACATAATCTATTTTTAGTTTTTATTTTGAAAATAAACTTTTTAAACATTTTAAAAATAAAATAAAATTTGTTGAGATGCACGACTCATCTCATATTTTAGTTGCCAAGCACTTATTTTGTTGAAAAGATAGAAATTTAATTTACATACTAAAATATCACTTGTATAATTATACTCAATCCAATAAAATTTGTTTGGCATTCCTTATTCGACTTGAAGCAAGGGCTTGGTGAGTCTTAGCACATCATTTGGGGCATTAGCTTAGCGAATAATGATATAAGAGCATGGTGGATAATAATTACGATATCCACTTCATGCGTAAGATCACCACATTGATCACTATATCATCTTTCTTAGCTTAGAAAGAAACAAAATTTGGCATGGGTGCTATTAAGGTTTATAATTGATAAATCATTGATCGAACCACCGAATTGAAAAAGTTGGATTTTTTAACAAGTTAGCCAAGTCAGAAACGTGAGTTATTCCAATCCAAAGGAACTGACTTTTAGTCCTTGTTTAATTAAATTTAAATTGATCAAATATATTTTTTATCTACACATTTCATAAAATTTAAAGTTTATTATTCACGACCGTAGAGAATTCTCTTCGTTAGAAAAATAAAAAAGTATGTCCATGTCACTACGTATTCAATTTCATCTCCACCAAATTTTGCTGTTTAATCATATTTAATTAAATTTAAATTGATTAAATATATTTTTTATCTACACATTTCATAAAATTTAAAATTTATTATTCACGACCGTAGAGAATTTTCTCCGCTAAGAAAAGAAAAAAGTATGTCAGTGTCACTACGTATTCAATTTCACTTCCACCAAATTTTGCTGTTTAATTATATTCTTCAAAGGATATCCAAAATCTGCTCATCTTCTCAATTCATTCCTCTCAGTCAATTATCTTCCTCTACTAATCATCTCAAAAATCTGTTTATCGAATCAATCCATTATCATAATAGAACATACGATCGGATTCCACCGATATTAATTTACTTTAAACTTATAAATACTTAAAAATAATTTAAACACAAAAAATGAAGTTTACTAAGGTTAAGTTTTAAACTTATAAATGGGAATAAAATCATACCAAATACCCCGATCAAGCATCTCCTTAGTGTTCTTCGTTTTTTACCAATGACCGCGCGCCCTAATTCAAGGATTTCGCCACCCACAGAAATCGACGCCTGATTTTTTCTCCAAAATGAGCGTGTTCGGCGGCGACAGCTGGGCTCGGGAGGCTCAATGTCGGAAGAGAAGAGTCGACGATTTACTTATCGAAGGCCTTGACGCTTCTGCTTACAAGAAACTCCCCAACGGCAAATTCGCTTGCCTTGTTTGTCCTCACAACCCCATACTCGACACCCCGCTTTCGCTCTCAGTAAAATTCCATACTCTAAATACTGAAATATGCTATTTTTCATCATATTTTTATTAGTTGAAATTCTTATTCTAATTGAATTAGGAATTTCAGAAGAATACAGTAATTTTAGTTGATTGTGAATACAAATACATCATACATGCAAAGGATCCTGAATTTCTGATATATTTTTTTTTTTTTTTTGTCACGTTCTTATTACTTGAAATTGTTATTGTAATTGAATTGACGATTTGAGAAGACTGAAATAATTTCAGTTGATTTAGGATACAGATACATGACAAAGGAACCTAAATTCTGAAATGTGATTTTTAGATTTCATCGTATTTGTATTACTTGAAATAGTTATTGTAATTGAATTGAGGATGTGAGAAGAGTTAAGTAATTTGAGTTGATTTTGGATTCAGATGCATGGTAAAGGATCACGCCATAGAGCCGCGGAGTCAAGGCGGAAGGAGAGAGAATTATGGAGACAAGAAGAGATAAGTAAGAGATTAGGATTGTCAAACTGTGTTACCTCCACCTCGAGCAGTAATGTATCTTATCAGCAATGTAAAAAGGGGGGAAAACCGTTGATTGAGCGCACGCGGAAGGCAGCTTCTGAGATATTTAGTTATGAGATTATTGAACAAACGAATAAATGTAGGAAACCGGATGCTGAATCTGTGATTAGTAGTTGTCTATATGGTCAATCTATTGAGAGGAAGGAAGGCCCTATTGAAATGGAGGTGGCTCGAAAGGAAGTAGTTGTTGAACAGGTGTGAACACAATTCATTTTGGGCGGTAACCAAATCATTTCCAAACGGTTTGGTTTGGTTTGGTTCAAAATTAAAACGTTGACGGGTCTACGTGGATCCAAACCAATAATTTCAAAACAACGATTTGGATTATGTTTGCGGTTTGACGGTTTTTTTGTTCATCCTTAGGTGCAACAATTGGATTGTAGAGAGCGTCGAGAGAGGGAACTACAGTTCACAGCTGCTGGCTGGAAGCGTGACTGCCATGGCAGGTGGTTTAAGGATGAAAATGTAAGCAATTTCTTTGATTTTATGTGTAGGTGGTAATGCTGCAAGGATTTCTGGCTTAACTTGCAGCAATAAATTTGAAGACAGTTTTATTGTTTCTTATTGGCGTGGTAGATTTGCTGCTACATATTAGAATAAATCACTTCAAGCTGGTAGAGGTCTGTGTGACGGTTTCATTTGCTTGCAGGTTGAGTTTGACTCTGATGAAGAAGATCCGAATGTCGTCTTAAATGATAAGTGAGGAGTTTTGTTCAGAGATATCTGCAAGTTATTTTTGTATATCACTGATGACCGTATAATGGTTGTATGCATGCATGTATAAGGAATGCTTCATTTTTCATTTGTTAAGATGCAAACATATTGGTATCCGATGCACATCTCCAAAGGAGATGACCAGCAAGTACATTCCATGCTTTTGTGTGCCATCACAATTTGCAAATAATGAGGAAACATTTTTCAGCTTTGCTAACTGAAGATCGACTAGTGACAATTGGATAAGTTTGGTCTTGTAGTGTTCTTTCTCTCAATGTGATTTTGAGCTTCTTTTGAGCATGAATAATGCGGGTGGATAAATTGTAAAATGCTTTGAAGTTGGTTGACTAAGCTAGAAGTGTTTGGTGTTGGTTGGATAAGTTTGAAAACTTTAATGAGAATGAATTCCAACTTGTTCTGTTTGAATTTGTGTTCATTATTTCCCCAGCAACATGATGAAAAACTCGATGTCAAGCTAAAACCTTGTAGAAGGTTACTTTCGGGTTCATGTAGCTTTATCACGAGCCTTATGCATTTAATTGATAGCAGGTACCTTTACTATGAAGTTCTTTTGGACTTAAGAAGAAACATAAGCTTACCTGTCAAGTTAGATTATAGATAGATGTGTATACTTTGCTATTATTTGCATGAATAGCATATTTTCGGGTTTACTTCAGTTTTGCTTCACAGACAGAATTAGAAAGACCTACTACAGTTTGGTAGTTGTTGGCACAAAGTAGCATCTTTTTTGGAAATCTAACTTCGATTTTGATTCACATAATCGTAGATGGTAGCAAAATCAGCTTGATAGGAAGCATAACGTTGGGGTGATAATGGTTTTTATCTTGTAACTGTTTTGGAACTCGTAAATTTTTTATACTTGTGGTTTCCAAGACATCGATGAAGGGATAATGCTATCGTGTGATGGATCATGGTTCTTCTCAAGAGCATCATACACAGTTAAAACCCTTCTTTATGTGATGTTTCTTGACAGAATTGCAAACATGTAAGGTTCTTAGACTCTGATTCCGGCCCAAAGTTGCTTGAGATTTTCCACATTCCATTAACATTTTAATTATTGGAATTGGAAGTGTCCGAGTAGTACTAATCTATTTTTTGTGCTAGTGTCTTGTTGCAGTGATTTTGGATGATGCATAAATGCTCCACAGCAACTAATGAGGCGGAGGATGAAAAATGGGTTTGAATGGGCTGAGCTTATAGAAATACGGTGAAGCATTAGGTACCTTATTATACTGTATAAAAATTTAAGCACTTGTTAGGTAGGTTTAACGGTTTAACCTTTTCTATTAGCGTTGGGTCGAAGCAAATATGTTATTTAATTACGAAAAGTTCTAGCAAGATAAGGATAAGAATGGTGCATTGGGGATTATAATATTTTAAGGATTTTGATACATGTATTAAGTTCGTTACATTGGAAATTGAGACGAATCTCTCATTTTGTCTATATAAAATCTTTGTTCAAAGAAAATTACAGATAGACAAATTATAAAAACATGAAGAAAAAAAGTTATTAAAACTTTCAACTATATAAAAAATTATAACGATTATATGGAATTTTTAACCATCCAAATCTCCAAATATAAATAACATAAGATTTATTGTACTCTCAATTTTACTTTCTGTATAAGCTACAAATTAAACAAGAAAAATTGAAGAAGCTAGGTTTTTAATGTTTTCTTTAAAAAAATTTCAAATTTTCAAGTCACGTACTCAAAAAAGAAAAAATATACATACATACATGCATACATATATATATATATATAATCTATTTATAGAAAATTTCAAAAGTTTAATTTTGACTCAACAGAATCTATTGTAATTAACAATTGCACTAATGTTTTTATTCTTTAGGTTTGTAATAATATTATCCTTATTCAAATTTTTTTAGATATTATTCATATCTTTCCATTTATTCATACAATTGGTCCCAAAATAGTTTATTATATTCTATTATTAAAAAAAAAAACCCCACCTCATCACTCCACCCCCACCAGAAATTTGGGGGGGGGGGAACGCAAAAACCAATTCCGGATTAGCTGATTAGAGAGACTATCACAAACTCAACACAATTGAGGCTTCCACGCTATATATCCAAAGTTTAAGCTAATGGAATCATAGAAAACACAATAATTGAAATGGGACTTCAAGAATGTGCTGATGAGCTGATCGGAAACTGGCAACATAGGGGCAAAAGCAGCGGGGAGAAAAAGAGGCTGAGCATAGTAGTCAAGATTCTTAGACAACCTTGGATTATGTTCCTTGACGAACCCACAAGTGGTTTGGACAGTGCCTCGTCATTTTTCGTGGTTCAAGCTCTCAAGAACGTCGCATGTAGTAGTCGAACAATTGTGTCTTCCATTCACCAGCTGAGTAGTGAGTCTTTGCACTCTTGGATGGTCTTTTACTGCTATCCTGTGGAGAAACAATTTACTTTGGAGAAGCAAAAATGGCAGTAGAGGTTCGAAAGTTAATTAGACACTATAAATAAAGCTTAATTTTCATTGATAAACTGTAATTTACTGGTTATTGCGCAACCGAGGAGGAGTGCTGCCGGTTTTTATTATTATTATTTTATTTTATAAAGATTTAAGATTTATTTGTACTTTTAAAAAGATTAGGGGTCCAATTGTAATTTTTTATTGTATTTTTTTTCTATCATTTTAATTTATTTAAATTATGGACAAATTTGTCAAAAAAGTTATTTGAGGACCATTCATATGAATAAATGGAGGGATGTGAATGATATTTATATTTGTTAAAAAAAATTGAATAAAGATAATATTGTTACAAATCTGAAAAAATAGGAACTATTAATGTAATTAACCCTTAACAATTCTAATTTGTCATTAATCAATGCATCTTTTTAGCAAACTGACACAAAATCGATTGCTGGGATGAAAGTTGATCACCCTAATTTGCTTTCTGTTTGCACTAAGAGTCCTTTTATGTTGGAACTTTTGATGCAACAATTCAACACATTATTGGGTTGCTCTTTTCTTATATCTCCTTTAAGGATTTTTGGCTCGAATGTTTTCTAACCTATGCCTATTGTGCATTTTTTTACTCTAATCTTTAATTTTTGGCAAAAAGATCCCCAACCTACACCTTTAAATGTACAAATGACCTTTTAAAACAGATTCCATCCAAGTAACATTAATTTTGTGTGTGGACTCCACTTTCTTTTACAGTAGGAACAAATTTGACAAATTTAAAATAAAATAAATAAATAACCAAAAAAAAAAAAAAATGCAAAATCTATCACCACCCCCACTCCCACCCCACACATTGTCACCACATCCAACGCTACCCACCCCATCCCTTCCAGACGACCGATGTTTCTATCATTAATGGAGGATATTTCTCCTCCCACAAAATTAGAAATTATGGATGACAAAATATCTAGTCCACACTCCAGCTCCTACCCCTCCATCCACATCTCCATCCCCATCCCCATCCCATCCCCAATTATATAATTTGGACGATGATGGGGATTATGGTTCCCGTCTAAATTGCGAGATAAAAAAATTAATTAATTAATTAAATTACGTTTTAAAATTCTTATAAAAAAATAAAATAAAAAATTAATTAATTAAATTGCGTGATAAATGGAGATTTTTCAATCTTCGCCCCGACTCCCAAAAATCCCCGACAGGATGAGGATGATAATGGTCCCCCTGCCTTCACCCCTACTCTATTGCCATCCCTGTTCAAAATCTGTCATTTATCACTCTATTGCTATCCACTCAAAATTTGCTATTATTGGAAGATTTCGAGAGGGAGAAGTCACACCCACTTTTTCTCATTAGTTGGCAAAGGTATGGGGTGCATGGCGTTAGCGACGATGGCAACAGTGACGATGTGTGTGGTGTGGGTTTGGGAGTGGGGTAATATATTTTAATTTTTTGTTCTTTCTTTTAATAAAATGTTAGAGATAAAAAATGTACGAGAGGCATAAATTATAGGCCATTTGTGCCAAAGTCCCCACATTTAAATATGATGAAAGGATTTGCTACTAGCCCACATAAGATTTAAGAATTGGGTGTAGAGCTGACCCAAAAGTTTAGGAAATTTATTTTCAAATAATTTTAGAAAAAATTCATAAGAGTCACTATTCATACATTCATAGACTCCAAAGTCATATGGTCTAAAATTAATTCAATTAAAATTATATTTCAAGATCTTAAGAGCATCTCCAATGCATTCAATGAATTGGAGAAAATAGAAAAGACAATGCTCTATTAAAATTACGTTCCAATGCGTAATATGAAATCTTATGTGAGGTGACGTGGACAAGAAAAAATAGAAGATGTGAAAGATTCCTTCTACATCTAAACGCTCCATGAGATTGGATGGGTCAGCAATTTTTTAATTTATAACTTAATTTTTTAAAATTCTGTTAAGTTGATAGTTTTATTATTTTTAATTTTAAAAAATAAATGCCACATAATCAACATTATTGAATTGTAGAAGGAACCAATTGGAGAGAATTTTTGGACTTCACCGTCTATTCATTCCATATAATTTACAACTCGTCTATTTAATTGCCACGTTAATTACAATCCATTGAGTGCATTGAAATGCTCTAAAAGACCAACGTGTCCCAACAATTACAAAAAGCGCTAATTCAAACACAATATTATTTTTTATGATACTATTTTATTAAGATATTATTTTCTATGATATTTGTTTATTAAGATAATGTTTTATTATCATACTTTTTTATGAAAAATACTTGATACTGTTTTATTTTTAATATTGTTCACTAGTTTTCGTTATATTAGAGTATGTTTGGCCAATTTATTTTAAATTTTTTTTTCCAAACTCATTTTCAACCAAATATTTCATGGGACTCATAAATTTTATCAATTTTTCAACCACACACAAAATAAATAAAATAAAAATAAAAAATTAAACTCCAAAAAAACAAAAAAAAACTTATTAAACTCCACCAAACAAACACACATTCAAAATTACTTATAATAATATCATTTTGTAAGATTCCTATTTACCTAAAATTTTTATTGGTGATCGTTTGTTTTATTTAATTTTTTTACTATCATTTTTTGTAAGATTCTTCAAATTTTTTACCTATTATCTGAATTGTTTGAGTAGTGCGTAGGGTAAATTTATTAAGTTCTTAGCTGCTTTTAGTATATATATGCTTTGCTTTCTTTCTTGCATGTTTCTACTCATTTGGTTCAGGTTTGTCTATTTGCTTTTTAGATCTTGTCAAGAATTGAGTTGGACAAGTTCAAATGTCCGGGTTTCTAGAAAATTAACATCTCATTACTGTGCAAATGCTTATGGTCGCACCATTTAATAGCATGTAAAAGCAGTTAGTAAAGCTGACCACGACTTCAATGTTGAGTGCCTTTCAGGTCATTGTTTGTTGGATTGGTCTTTTAATACATGCGACATTGATTAGAACTATACATTTTCTTTTTCTTTTTTTAATAATATTATACCTTACCAAATGAATCCTTAGTGAATACCACTTTTAGCCATATAGAAATTGTGCCCCATGGCCCAGCCTCACTCTCAAGTCCTGTTTTAAGTTGTGCAACATTAAAAGGCACACCTGCTTGGTAACTACTACTATATCTTATATGTGGCCTTCTAAATAGCTTTAGCAACATATGTAAGAAGATAGAGATAGATGACCATATGATGCTTCTCTTGATGATTATAAAGTGTTGAACTTTGGTCTAAGTTTTATCGAAGCAAATAGAATATGGTCGATACAAAATTGTCTTGTATTGAACGGTCAAATTTTTCTGAAGCTATATCTGAACTGAGCCAGTGGCTTGAGCCAATCTTTTTAAGGCTAGTATAATCTATTGATGTCAGCTGTTTTTGCATCAAAGTTGGATCATTAGTTATGTGTCGCACACGTATATTGAATTTGTTTTGTTAGTCAAAGTGGACATTTTTCACACGTCTTTCTCCTGCACCTCTCATTGCTTACATGCTATGCATATACTAAAGAGTCAAAGTCTACGACCACCACCCGCAACTCCATGGTGTATAGAAAATGTGGAGGTCACTATTTCATAAATGCTCGTGTCAATTCATCAACCCACTCTAGTGATTCGTATTGAGTTAATGATGAAACAAGGGAATTTCATTATTTTCAAACACTAAAATGAATGAAATTTGAAGTCAAGTCGAGTAGGCATAAACAATGATAGGAGAAACCTATGAATTATGATATTTATAACTTATAATAAGGTGATTGGGGCCGCCCCAGTTATGTCATATATAATTTTTCTATTTTCATTTAAATGTTTTATTCTTTTTATCTTATCATGTGGCTCATATTTGACATCAAATTAGAGTCATAAAAAAAATCTACGAACCCTTCAATTCTTACATTTATTACAATATTTTCCAATATGGACTAAGAAAAGTCCTAGTTAGGTAGTTATCACCATTTTGCTATTATTGCTGATAAATATGAAAAATATGAGCAAATCCAACAACTTAACAATGTTTAGGACCATGAGCGGAGAAAAAAAAAATTGGATGGGGGGGTTGCGTACTACTTTAAAAAAAAAAAAAAAAAAAAAAAAAAAAAAAGAACTTATACTACAAGCCACTACCTCCGCGCATGTTTACGAGTAGATAAGAAGCCGCGTGTACATACACTAAAGTTTCAACATTACATAAATGTGTGAAGAAAACAACTACTCGAATTTGACTCTAAGCAACTACGCCAAGAACTTGTATTAATTCTTGACGTGAACGAACGCTTTCTTGAAAATAATTCCTAGACACTTTGAACTAATTAGATTAGACATCACGAGCTTAAAAATTTAGCATATAACAATTCTATTATAGATTGTAGAATTGTAAATTTTAAAATTATGCTTAATTATTGCTGGCCGCTTTAAACTTGAAGGAGTAATCTTAAAATGAGTTAAAAGCGGTGTTCTAAAAATGTAAAAGTATGATTGGTTAAGATGTAATTTCAAATTTTTCAACTCAGGCGGGGATGAAACATTAAAGCGAGGGCAAAGTCGAATTTTTAGAACATTAGTTAAAAGTATGTATTTTAATATTTTTAAATTTAAATAAAATTGATATGTTTTATGACTCAGATCAATTTGATATTTATAGACCCTAGTTGTACAATTAGGACTCCAATTAAGATTTGAACTACCTGAAATTTCTAATCACTTTATTCCTTTTGGTAGAATTATATTTTCTGAGAACATTTATAAGGAAATCTTGTTTGGCCCCTAATATTTTTAAAAATATTTTACACGGAGACGGAACCCAATTAAACATATATAGATGACATTTAGACGAGGAAAATTACACATACAACAAAAGTAAACATTAAGTTCTTATTCAATTCTTCGTAACATCTACATAATGTTGGAGAAATTGTATTTTCTCGACATATAACGTGCCAATAATGTTAAGAGAGTTTGAATATCTTGACAAAATCTCTAAATTAACAAATTTTACGGCGAGTGACTAGATAATTAGTACATGAATAGGAGTTAAATTTAAAATTTCATATCTTTATAAATTTTATTAGAGATAAATATTGTTTGTGTTTATAATGAAATTTCTTAAGTTTTAAGTATCTTATATTTCAAAAATATAAATGAGAAAAAATTGATTTATTAGATTTTTTGTTTTTTTCTAATTATAACAAGGAATAGGTCCATATTTTAATCATTAGCCTAGAAAATTGACACTATAATAATTAGTAATTATGTCTCCAGAAGATCTATATTAATGAAGAGTGTTTTTTTTTTTTTTTTTTTTGTATTTTAGAGAATATTTTTGAATTTAGAGAGTAAAATTTTTAAAGTATTTCATTAGTCTTTTTATTTTAACACTTTATTTTACTTTTCTTAATAAGTATTTATATCTTTTTTTTTTTTTTTTTGACATACTTCTCTCTTAATTATTATATGATTTTTTTCAAATTTTATTTTGTATAAACTATTTCATTTTGTCAACATATGAATATTAAAAATTGAAATTTTTTAACGCATTTAATTATAGATAGTGAGTTTGGTTGTCCAAATTTCTCTATAAAAACTAATTTAGAGAGTCTTTTGGAACATACTTTCGAAGATTGATTCTTTAAAATAGAAGTATATTATGTTTAAAAGCTCTAATGTAATTATATAATCTTTTACATGTACTTGAAGGTCACTTGATTAATTCAAGTTTTAACTTTTTTAGGAAAATAGATATTTGGTTTCTGACATTTAAAAAACGTTAAGAGATGGATTTTCAACTTTTAAAAATAATTTCGGACATTCTCAACTTTTGAATAAATAGATATTATATGTCTTTTATGACAAAATTGCCTCCACTTTTTAAATAAAAAGATTAGGAATGTCTTGTGCTTTTTTTAGGAGTATATCGAACATCTACAATTTTGTAGAAACAACAAAATAATTATTTTTTCAAACCATAGATATGAAATTTCTCCTTTTAAACGTTGGGAAATATAAACTTACGCTTTTTTTTTAAGATTATTTTAAATATAGAATATATCTTACATTTTAATGAGCTTATATATATATATAAATATATATATATATAATATATATGTATATATATTAATCTTATTAATCGAACAATCTAAAGACATGTGACATTATACATTAACTTTTGCATTTATAGTTTGACACACCCTAGTAATTGTTACATGTCATTGGGAAACTTAAATTGTTTTTAATTTTTAATAAAAGTTACCCAATTTTTATTTTTTATTTTTTTTCTTAGAATTGTTTAGAAAATGAAATTAAAAGAATGTTAATTACATTTATAGCCTTAAAAATTTAACAAAAAACCTCACGTTTTCCTCTAATTAGTTTAAACATATTCATCCCTAAATTTTCACTTGTTTAATAAATTAATTTCATTAGCTCTTATAATTTATTTTTAGGATTTCTTTTATCTCAATTCTTTATAAATTGTTTTATTACCAAATTAAAACTTTAAATGGCATTTTTTTTTTGTAGAGCTCTAGCCACAAAAGATTTAAAAAAATTAAGATCTTATTCATTACAATGCATAAACTCTTTAATTTTTGAATGATTTATAAAAAAAAGTTGAACTAACGTTAAAAAATCTTAAAAGAAGTAAATGTAACTCTTAATTTAAAAAAAAAAAACTATTTATTAGAATTTTTGTAAACTTACTTATAAGTACATTCTTAAAAATAAGTAAAAAATTGTGGTGCCAAGATTTTGTACAGAGTTTGGAACATCTCCAATACTGCTTCCTATTTTGAATGTGAAACTAATGTGGCGTTGAGATGGAAGGAAAAGCTCGTGTGTCACAAGATTTATCAGAAATATAAATCTCAATATATCGTCCAATTTTAGACATTCTGTTAGTTAGTATCCTATCTATTTTTTTATTAAATTATGTTTATCTCTTTCATCTTTTTTTTTTTCCACACATTCTCGCCCCTTATTTCTTTTCAATATGTTGTCACTTGCATTTTTTAGAAAGTGTTCTTACTATTTATAGAGAGGGGACATGATCTAAAATCACATTTATTATGCAAGTGCTAAATTGGATGTCCGGAAAGGAGATCACTTCACTCTACTATTATATCCACTCTATCTTCTCTATCTTCTCTGCAACAATTATTCACTGCCATACGTGAAATTCAGTAGAAAGTTTTCTCTATCTACTGCCCCTACTCTCGTAATTGCTCTCAGTTTCTCTCTCTAAAATAGCATCTGCTGACATTGTACTCGATAAATTTAACTGACTGCATGAATTCTTTTTTGCCATCAGAAGACTGAGCAACTTTTCTTCTCCCATCGACAAAGGGGTTGCAGGGTCACCATGGGAGCTTGCACCTCAAAGCCTTATCAAAAACCAAATCCTTATGCCAAAAGAGGAACTCTAGAAACGCCACAAATCCCGGAACGACCAGTCATCTTGACACTCCGGTGAGAGAAGATGGAGTCGGAAACGCCGGAAAGAAGTCGCCGTTCTTCCCGTTCTACAGCCCGAGTCCCGCCCGTTACTTCTCTTCCAAGAATTCTTCTCCGGCAGGGACTCCGCAGCGGAAGATGTTTAAGATGCCATTTCCACCGCCGTCGCCGGCGAAGCACCTGAAGGAGATGCTACTGAAGAGGCATGGCAGAGGTGAGGAGTTGAAGCCGAGCGATGAAGGGGTAATGGAGGCGGAAAAGGTTTACGAGACGGCGAAGTTGGATAAGAGTTTTGGGTTTTCGACGCAGTTTACGAATAGGTACGAGGTTAAGGAAGAAGTGGGACGAGGGCATTTTGGGTATACTTGTTCTGCCATTGCCAAGAAGGGGAAGCTTAAAGGCCAAAAAGTTGCTGTCAAGATCATTCCCAAGGCAAAGGTGTGTATTGTTAAGGATAATTCCACGTCTTATAGATTTGTGCTACTTCTCTTATCAAGATTTATGCGTGCTCAAAGAAGCAACCATCTTGCGGGGTATTTTAGGAGATAAATCTCACATCGATTAATATCGAACTATAACGAAAATACAAGGGTTGAACTATTACTCTTAACAAGGTTAGATCTTTTAAATGGAATCTCTAAGTCTTAGTATGTATGATTTATCAATGAGTATTAAGCCACGGATCCAATTGCTCGTTTGGCCTTTGATACATGTTGAATTTTGGATTTCATCTTGAAACGTCAACCTTGTTTACTCATGTAGGTCGAGCCATTATAGTGGATTTTTGTTTTCCAATTTGAGCAGCATGAGATTTGACCTCTTTAACATAAACATTTTTTAGCTTGATCGTCGTTTACTTTTTCCTCCATTGTCATCTCTTCATACTTTCTTATGTTTTTTGATATTATAAAAAGTTAAAACCAATGATATATATTATATGCCCAGGTTTTTAGGAAATTTTTTACTTTTGTTTTCAGTATTCCTTTTTTCTTAATAAGGATGATACTTGTAATGAACTTTCTTTTAAGGTTGTGGATTGTTTTAGAATTCTTGTTGGTATTTTATTAGAATATTGGTATTTTTGACATTTCCGTGAAGAGGGTCTACGAATATAAAAGTCAAGACGACTTGTCTCTTTAACATTATTGCAAGATTGCAAAAGGATTAGATGATGAACTGTCGATTATGAGTTGAATTGTCTGGTTCTCACGCAAATTAATGTAAGAAATCACTGCTGTCTTGACCAGGTCTATACAGTTTTTTGTCACATGATTGAGTGATTCAGGTTTCATTTATCACACAAGCTTACAAAACCAGACTGGGGATATACCGATTGAACATTTAATTGATGAATTATTTGGTAGATGTTATGATGATTATTCTACTTGAAATGCTATGCTTTGACATAAAAACGACGGCTGCTGTAATCCGATCCCTAACATAAAGGTCCTACAATATGCTCTTTTGTGGAGTTGGGATGTTGGAGTTGATTGTAAGCATCTGATTATTATATGGTCAATGACCTGGATTAATAACTGGTCTTGTTTATAA
Organism: Forsythia suspensa; assembly: GCA_023638005.1. Classification (NCBI taxonomy): domain Eukaryota; kingdom Viridiplantae; phylum Streptophyta; class Magnoliopsida; order Lamiales; family Oleaceae; genus Forsythia; species Forsythia suspensa. The sequence goes on along the minus strand of CM042670.1, from coordinate 28,569,146 downwards.
AGCTTGGTCAATTGGGAATTCAACCTATGCTTTATCTTAACTCCCTAGCCAATCATAAAGAAGAAATACAATATATTGAGTATTGGTTTCAATTGGGCAAATTCAAAAATGAAAACAGGATTCTTGAGCAGTTTATGTAACTATACATTTTATATTTGTCCCATGGAAATGCGATTTTTTCAACTATGGGAAAGAATTGAAGATTCTTACTGTAAGCATGAAAAGTGACTTGATGGATTCAGACCAAACAAAAGATGGGATGGTAGACAATCCTAGTTCCTTTCTTCATGTCTGCAACCTTGGCAAGTTTCTTTAACAATGATGGTGGAACTTCAATGAATTTTTACTCAATAGACGAATCTCTGCACTCCTTACAGACTGGAATAATGTTCTTCTCTGCTCAAAGATACCTGCCGAATGTTGATTTGACTACATCTTTTGTTTCTAAGAGCTTGTTGGAAGCTACAACATCAGTTTTTAAGATTTCTTGTTTATTTGTAATCTTTTCGTACAAGCAAAGATAACTTCTTGAAGTTTATTTTCCATTATGGTTTGAGGAGGAAATTTGCTCTGTTTTTTCTTCTTTCATGAACACACGACAAGAGTAAATGAGGTGATTGGTGAACCACCTTATCTAAAATCTTAAGCTATTGGAGAGAAAACACGTTTATTTATTTAACTTTATTCTTCAACACATCCCTCACGTGCATATTAGAATTGTTCTTTATCAAAGGCCAGAAGTGCATATTTTAATTAATAGGTGACAGAGAGACTTGAACTTAGGGCATCCATATTCTCTGATATCACGTTGAACCACATCACCTAAAAGCTCAAACGTGTTCATCTCTAATAGCTTGAGTTCTTAGATGAGGCGGTTCAAAAGTGATTTGTGCTCGAGTTACTTGCTAAAGCTAGTAATGAATGTTGAATTGCATGCAGCATTGTGTTATATGATTGCTAGTTACGGCTGTATAGCTTGCTAATTAGCGGCTTTCTGTTTTCACACTTCTCTTTCTTTTGTCACACCTTATGGTTTTCTTCAATGGTATGCTATTCAAGATGTAGCCAACTATTTGCATTTTATTAATAGATGATGCTTCACATGTTCTTATCTGTGACTTCTTGCTGCTAAACTTTGTTTTATCTTATGCCGTTTCAATTTTTTTTTCCCTTGTCTTGTTGCCAGATGATTACTGCAATTGCTATTGAGGACGTGAGAAGGGAGGTTAAAATATTGCGTGCCTTGACAGGACACAGCAATCTTGTACAAATTTATGATGCTTTTGAAGATAATGATAATGTCTATGTAGTAATGGAGTAAGAATGCATTCCATTTGAGATTACATCTCATTTTCTATTTTGTCTTAGATATCAGGCACACTACTATGATCAACTGGCTAGCTATGATGAGAATGATTAAGTCAGACCATATTTTCCAATAAATTGACAGCCTATATTCTCTTGCATTTTTGCCGCCTTCTGAGTTATTAATTTTGAATAAAGAGAATACTGTATATCATTAAAAGATTGCCCACTACATGGAAGTTAATTACCTCGTGTGTGATTTTCAGGCTGTGCCAAGGAGGAGAGCTCCTAGATAGAATACTTGCAAGGTGTTTTTTAATACAGCTCATTTAAATGTTTACCTCCATTCATTCGTTTCATATTCATAACCACGATCAGCATTGTTTATATTTTTATTTGATTTATTAGAGGTGGGAAATACCTGGAAGATGATGCAAAGGCTGTTATGGTACAGATTGTAAGTGTTGTAGCATTTTGTCATTTCCAGGGTGTGGTGCACCGAGATCTTAAACCAGAGGTAACAAAATACCCTCCATGTATCTTTGTAGAAATTCAAACGTAGATTTAGCAGCGAATGTTATCTTTTTTCCCTTCTCTTGCATGGTGATAACTTCTTGACTTTCGATGCATTCGACGCCCATCATTTGTCGCTTTTGTGCATGCTAACTTTAGGACTATGATTTCATAATTTCTTTATGTAGTCATTGTCGAACTTATAATCTTCTGCATCAGAATTTTCTGTTTACCTCCAAAGATGAAAATTCCCAGTTGAAACTGATCGACTTTGGCTTATCAGAATTTGTTAGACCAGGTTAGTCTTCTATAGCCGGAGTCCTGGAAGACTTAATTTGTAAATTATCTTTGAGGTTTGGATTGGAATACAATAATAGCAATCATATGCAGATGAAAAGCTTAATGACATTGTTGGAAGTGCATATTACGTCGCACCTGAAGTTTTACATAGATCATACAGTACAGAGGCCGATGTGTGGAGTTTAGGCGTAATAGCTTATATTCTGTTGTGTGGTAGTCGCCCATTTTGGGCTCGAACAGAATCCGGCATATTTCGGGCAGTCTTGAAAGCTGATCCAAGTTTTGAGGAAGCCCCTTGGCCTTCATTATCGTCAGAGGCAAAGGATTTTGTCAAACGCTTATTGTACAAAGACCCTCGAAAACGGATGACAGCTACTCAGGCTCTATGTTAGTTTCTCTCTCTCTTACAATCATAGTTTTCAAACCTGACCCGTCTATTAACCCTGCTAAAGCACAGGGTCACGAGGTCGTGGGGTCATATGGTTGATTACTTGTTTAACTGGTGGGTCATTGGTTAGAGTACGATGCTCTTTTTCATCATTTTTTTCATACCTTCTACAATCTTTCATTTGCAGGTCATCCGTGGATCCGAAATTTCAACAACGCAAAAGTCCCTCTCGATATTCTTATATTCAGACTAATGAAAGCCTATATGCGATCGTCTTCTTTGCGTAAGGCTGCCTTAAGGGTGTGTATATGACTGAACAAGTAGTGATGAAATCAATTATGTTTGGCCTCAGCATGTGATCATATAAACCTCTTTTATGTTTATCATCTCTATGAAATTTTGAGGGGGTCCTTGCAGATTTTAGCGAACTCTAGTTAATTTTTTGCTTTAAAAATTTAGTTGATTGAAGGGCTTACGTCCTTTACATGTATACGCACTCATTTCTTCTTCCGACTTCTTAATAGTTTTCACTGAAGAAAGAGGAGTAATGGTATTCTGAGGATAATGTGCACCGCAGAACTTCACATAATTTGTAAAAAATTTCTGCAATTTTATTGTGTCCTTTAATGATCTCATAATTTTGCAAAATTTTAGATTTTTCATAACTTGATATTTCACAATGTACATGGAACATTTTCTTCTACTGCACTTTACGAGCTTTACTGTTTTAGTTTTGTGATTACCTGAACTGTAATGTCATATTATGCGCATCTCCTGGCAGGCCTTATCTAAGACATTGACTACAGACGAACTCTTTTATCTTAAGGAGCAATTTGCATTGTTGGGGCCAAACGAAAGTGGCGGCATAACTTTAGAAAATATAAAAATGGTTAGTTTATTTTGGTTTCCTCTCCCTCATAGCTAGTAAACTCTCTCTCTCTCTCTCTCTCCTGGACTGAGTTGAATAAAACTTTCCCTATTCATTTTCTGCCAAGTAGGAACTGATGAAAAATGCTACAGACATCATGAAGGAGTATCACATTCCTGGTTTCCTTGTGTCAGTAAGTATAGATCGCTGCTTTCTAGGTGCCCGTGCCCATCAATCTGTTTTTTTTTTGGTTGAAACTTAGAAATCCATGGACTAACACTATTTCTCTGTTGTTTAACGACAGCTAAATGCACTTCAATATAGAAGGATGTATTTTGAAGAATTTTGTGCAGCTGCTTTAAGTGTCCATCAATTGGAAGCACTCGACAGTTGGGAGCAACATGCTTGTTGTGCATACGAGACTTTTGAAAAGGATGGAAACAGGACTATTCTCATTGAGGAACTTGCATCTGTAAGTCGAGTTTTCTTACGCTTCCAAGATTTATTATTATTTTAGTTAATACTTTTTAACCTCATCATCTAAGAGATTAAGCTCGTAGAGAGAACCAATTTATTTATTTAAATTATATCTTAAAACTTTCAGGAACTTGGACTTAGTCCTTCGGTGCCAGTCCACGCTGTCCTCCATGACTGGATAAGACACACTGATGGAAAACTAAGCTTCCTCGGGTTTGTCAAATTGTTGCACGGGCCATCTTCCCGTTCAATTTCGAAGGCACAATAAAAACTCAAAGTGCCTTTACAAGAACAAAGGTGGCACGAAATGGAGCAGCCTCAAGGCATAGCATTTGAACAAGTATGGCCTCTTGTCTCGTTTATTGCACGAATGATGAGCTTCAATCTTTTGCTGATTGCTTCAAGGTTGCTTGTGTTAAAGATATGGAAAGATTGTTCGTCATACTTATGCGCTTCTATGATATTGTTTCCTTATTTAGCATAGAATCTTTCCTTTTATAACTTGTAACTCCAAATAGGGTCTCTCTTTGAAATTTGGATGTGATGAAACACCATAATTAAAGGGGGTCTATAACCATAGTTTTGACAAGAAAACTCACAAAATTTGGCATTTAGATTGTGGATTTTAAACTTTTTCCATTGTGATTGAGTTTCTGGACCAAAGAGCAGCGTTTTGATTGAATAGTAAACAAGGTAAGTGATTCAACCTTTCAATCTTAGATTTTCAATTAAGTTCTACAATTTTTGTGTTCGGTAGAAGCATGTTATAGAATACTACATTGGTGTCAGAGCCTTAGCAGGTTGTTTCCTTGCATGTTAATGTATTGAAAAAGATTTGGTATGCAACGTACGTGCAAGAAATTCGAATTCATGCCATTTGTTAAAGCTTGAACACACTTTAATGGTATATTATGAAATACTCAACATTAATTCGTGAAATTTATACTGTATGTTCATATCATGATGTAGAACATGTCTGCAAAATTTTCACATTGTTACGATTTATATTTCAACAAAAATCGAAATCTTAGTTGAAAAATCCGAAACTTCATAACATGATCATTTTATGTTCGTTGTTTTTCGTGTTATGAAATTGATATGGTTAGAAAGGTATTTCCATGAGTTTTCCAAAGATATAAATAACTCTTAATTTGGACTTAAAACGAAGGAGTTATGAATATTTAAAGTTTCGTTCGTTTTTTTTTTTTTTTTTGAAATTTTGGATTTTTTTGAAGAAGATGAATAGTCACATTTTCATGTCCTTACTCTCCATCCGTTATGTTGTCTGAAAAGCTGCACTATGTATGGTATTGTGAAATATGACCACACAAATGAACTTAAAACGTCAAAATTAGGATAACAGAATCAAAACCGGTGCCGGAAGCTGCCAATAAGTAGGCGCATTGGGTGCATGCGCTGTGCCGAGAGTGGGCAATTATTTTTAAAAATAAATTAATAATTTGCAGCATACATCTTAGGTGCGTGTTGGGATGGGACGGGGTTAGTTGGAATATTTGAAAATTGCATATTGCTCCTTTTAATATTATGGTATTTCTAAGTTGATCTTCTCAATTTTTTGGATAAAAATGTGTGATGGACCTTTCTACAATTTTGGAACTTTCTGAATATCCCCATAATATGCTAGATTTATACATCTTAGGTGCATCTTAGGTGCGTGTTGGGATGGGATGGGGTTAGTTGGAATATTTGAAAATTGCATATTGCTCCCTTTAATATTATGGTATTACTAAGTTGATCTTCTCAATTTTTTGGATAAAATTTTGATGGAACAATTTTGGAACTTTCTGAATGGTCCCCATAATATGCTAGATTTATTATTTGAGTTTAATATAAATTTTCTTTATAAAAATATTCATTTATAAATACATAATAAATATTTTCTAAGTGAATTAAAATTCTGAAAATTTTATATTAAATTCATAATATTTTTTGAGGGTTCTGTTTCCTAGTGAGAGTTTTTCGAGATGCTCCTATATTATTTTTAAAGTATATTTTTTGCTATAATATTCATTGTATATTAGAATTAAGTCATAAATTTATGATTTGGTGTCAAAATTTAATATTGTGCGTTCTTGAGTAGTGTGGGTCTTAATCTGGTTATGTCATCTATTTGATTTGTTCACGTCTTCTCGTGCTTAATCAGATATGGTTAGATTAACGCACACTTTTAGCATCCTTGGAAGGAAAGCTAAAAGATTACGCGCTAAAGAACGTGTTGAACAGCTACGAGCTTATCGAAAATGTGAAATGGATTCACGACATAACTCAATACAACACATAAAGTATTTGGAAGCAATGCTCATAAAAGTAGTACATATAGGACAATATATTTGTGAGGAGAAGAAAATGCATCATTTAATGAGTCATCTTTCAATGCCTAGTAATTATATTTAGAAGAGTTGGATGTAATCGCATGTATAAATATGACATTTTTTTTTATGTTTTAGTGCACATGATCAAAATATCTTGTTTACGTTATACATATTTAATTGGTTTATTCATTGGGAATTCTAAGATTAGAAGAGTTTATGTAATTCTCACAAAGAATTAGAATTTATTGTTTTGTGTTATGAAATTAATTTTGTTATAATGAAATATTAGGATAATATATGATGATTGGGAACTTAGTGAACTTTTGACTTTATGCCTAGTGTTAAATTATCATAAAATTTAATTTGCATGAGTACAAAATGACATGTGTGCAAAAATGGACATTTTTGACAGACCCTGACATCTAAGAATATTATTACTGACATAAATAAGGGTAACAAATTGAATGACGATAACTATAACACTTGGCGTTATAAAATTTGGTATGTGCTGGAGGAACAAGTTTGCCTTGGGGACATTAACCATGTGATGGAAGATTGAGGTGTGGGTCAAACTGATCAACAGAGTTGGGATCAAGAAACTTACCAAGCATGGAAAAAGAAAGATTTCACTGCATGTGAAATTTTGGTAAGTTCTATAGTGGATGATCTCATTCACGAATGTGATCAATTTTCAACTGCTTATAATATTTAGGTATATATTTGAGAGAGAAATATGGTGGTACTAGCTTGAGAAGGCTCAGACAATTGACTATTAAGTTTCACATTTATAAAAAGACTCATGATCGCAATATCACACAGCATGTGAGGATTATGTCCAACATGATCAAAGAGCCAGAGTCGGTTGGTCATAGACTCTATGATGAGCAGCAAGACTTTGATTCGCTCTCTTCCTAAGAACATCTGAAAGTCAATCTGACTCATAATGATAGCTTTTGTAGCTGAGTCTAGTTCTGATAAAGCTTTGGACTTTAAGTGTAAGAAGAACTGGAACAAAGGCAGAAAATGAAAAGGGAAAGGGAATGGACAGGGACCTAAAAAGAATAAACTCAAACGCAACAAAAAGGAAAAATTGTTTGCTAAGAAGAAAGACAAGAGCAAGCTGAAATACTACAACTATCAAGTACATGGTCACTTTGCTCCGGATTGCTCTAAGCCAAAGGAGGTAACTCTTGTTAATGCTTCTTTTAGTATTGTGTTTCTAGTTTTGCTTACCGAATCTTATTCTATGTGCATACCATATAACCAAGGATCGAAAAAGTAGTATGTGAGAACATGTTGAGATTGCAATTTTACTCATGTCTGATGAGCAATGTGATCACGTTTTGAGTTCTCAATTGAGTTTGCTTTTGAGGAATAAATATAAAGAGAATTCAAGTTAGGTATCGAGGATACCTGAACTAAGATCTGTACGGTGTATTCTAATTTACAGAATATGACATACGCCTGAAAAGAGAGAAAACATTGTAGCATGTGTTTCATACCGTGTGTGCTTTTACGACTAATATGGAGTAAATGAGTGAATGGATCACTGCTTCCTCAGCATGTGAGACCTCGAGGTTTACATAACCTCATATGTACCCTTCTGACTTTTGACTCTTTCTCAATATTTTATTTTGGTTTTGCTACTTTAGCATGTTGTCAATAACTATGATTGATTCGGTTTGATGGGACATGTCTAGGAAAGCAATTGCTTTAAAGTTGAAGGATTCAAGTAGGAAAGGAAAACTATTTTTTACCAACATTTCTATTGGTATTCACCAACTGGATAATTGTGTTAACCGTGTAAGGTTTGGAACACAATTATGAATACAAGAATATAGTGTGGAGTTCAAGTATGCTTCATAAATATTTGAGGGATTGTAAATACTTGAATTAATGTTGAAAAATGAGTTTGGGGGTATAGCGAGATGTTATGTTCCTCTAGTAGAGCTACTATATATCCCTAACAGGTTTATCTCTAAAATGTACTCGTTAGTCGCACGATCTATTTGCCTGTATGAAGATTGTGAGATATATCTTGATAAAGATATAATGTGTGATATTAGTTGTCCCGTATGGTTTGGGTTAGGCCCATCATGTGCGAGTGAGAGATGTTGAAAAATAGGTTGTGACCCGACCCGCAAGAATGGATTGGATGGAATGGTTTGAAGTTGATATTCAAACTTATAACTTCCCTCAACATCTCTCAACTCTATATAACTCCCTCAATATGGCTGAAAATGGTGAAATTTGGATGTGAAGAAACATCATAATTAAAGAGGGTCTATAACCGTAGTTTTGGAAAAAAACTACCAAAACTCGGCATTTAGATTGTGGATATTAAACTATTTCTATTATGATTGAGTTTATGGACCAAAGAGTAGCGTTTTGATCGAATAGTAAACAAGGCAAGTAATTCAACCTCTCGATCTTGGATTTTTAAGTAAATTTTACCACTTTTGCATTCGATAGAAACATGTTATAGAATATTACAGAGTTGTTATCTCATTTTCGTTTTTCACTTTAGTGTTGTTATGTAGATCTTACCTATCAACTCTTTTCTATTATAAGTACATATGGTGTTGATACATTTCTCGAGCTTATTGTACGAGCAAAAGATTGGATTGTATAGCTCAAACTTGAATAACTCCATATTTGTTTGTTTATAGATTGGATACGCATGCTCGAGCTGCACAATCTCATCCAACAATATACGAGTTGTCCTCATTCTAGTTGAAACTTTTGTTTGGTAGAATAGACTATATAATATTGAACATTATTAAAGAAGAAGAAAAAAGTTAAATCTTGTTTATCATACGATCCAATTCATCCAGTATTGCTTATTAAATATGCGCTTAATGCAAACACACTACTATTCATGTGCTTAATGATATATCGAATATGCAACAATTCACTGCATTGCTTTAGGAATTTCAGACGCGTCCATGGAGCAATGACACAACTGTTACAAGCAATATTTTAAAAATTGACCTAAGCACCGACCAAGAAAAGTGAAAAGGTCAAGGGTCAAAGGGTTGAACTGGGATTGTTAAAAAATTTAAAAAATTAAAAAAATTACAAAAAATTATAAAATGAAAAATAAGTTTTTGAAATCACAAAAATTGCTCAAAAGCAATTTTTTTGATTTTTCAATCTTTTAATCCATTTCGTGCAATGAGATTGATGAATTTCAATGGTCAGCTACAATTAATTGTGAAAATAAATAATTTTAAAACTGGTAAAATCAAGAATGGTTCAACAAGTTCTTCAAAATCGGACGGGTCAAAGCATTTTTGGATGAATTTTTAAATAGAGGGTTTTTTCTACGTAACCAATCCAATTTTACCAGTTGAATCGACCAAGCTAAGCGAATTCTGGTAACACTACTTACAAATAAATCAGTTAAGGGTTGAAAAAGTAAAGCGTGGATGCAAATGAATACTTCTTACATAAATTTATAGGTACTCACATAAAAACCATGAAAAACAGTTGCTAAGAAAAAAAGTAGAATCATAAATACTATTTGAAATAAAGTTGATAGGAGAGGAGAGAGAATTTTCATGAGAGAGGGATGATCAAGTGATAGATTGGAAGACAAAAATAAAAACTAGCAAACAGAATACGGGCAAGCTCTCTCAATAGTTCGATCTATGATTTATAATTCATAGACGTTTATTACAACTACCTAACATAGAGGCCATAGTCTGTTCAGTCTTAGGCGAGTGGTAAGAATAAAAAGATAGCTTAGACTAAAGAAAATTAGAAAATAAAAAACTGTTGAATTGAAACTGTATTTTTAAAACCGTTATATTAATCAAGCAACATATTGACATAAAACAATCACAATATCTTGTTCGAGGATATTTAAAATTAATTATTTGTTATAAATCTATTCACAAATGTAGCTTAGTAATTCATGGCCGAAAATTAATCTTACTTATTTTATTTATAAATAATTTTTTAATGCTAAATCAAATATGTTCTAGTTATAAATCTTTATATAACTAAGCAACTTATATAAACATCATTATTAAAATGTCTAAAATAAAAAACTCAAGGCAAGGAATCTTTCAATTTCAAAGACACTCCATCATTTTTTTTTACTAGTTAAACACGCGTACGTTGCATGTGTTTTTGTAATCATATTATTAATTTTTAATAATTTAATATTTTTTATTTTTTAATTGTTAATAGTTAAAATGTTAAAGTAGCAATTGCAATAGAGAAAAAATAAATAAATATGGTTGTTGATAATATGTTATTTTGTATTGTTCGATATTGATATTTTATTTACATTTATATTAGTTGAATATAATTGCAATCAAAGATGAGTTTTATATAGTAGTAATATGAATAATAACTTGAATTCAATGAAAAGAACTTTTTTGATGATTTGAGCTTTGATGATTAATATATTAACTATTGATATCAAATCGTATGGAATCAATGATGTAACAAATTAATAGGGATCTTCAAGGTTATATTTTATTAAGACCTTTTGATGATTTAAACTTTGAAAAATTTAATAATTATTAATTTTATTGGAAAGAATGTAATGATTGACTATATTATACATTGTACATGAACAATAAAATTGACGACGTAAATAAAATGTCATAAATGTAAGTAAGAAACAAAAATTAAAGAAGTGTCAATACTTGTCTACGTTGTAAGAATATTGTTGACTGGATAGAGTAAGAATATTATTGATGGATGGATGTAAGTAGATGAGAATAATAACGTTATATATATATATATATATATATATATATATATATATAAATTAAATTAAAAAAAAAAAAAAGTTTCATACGTTAGTTCTAAACTATAGTATATATTTGGTGGAGTTTAAAAATTTTGAAAAAAATTGATAAAATATTTGGTTGACAAGTTGATAAAAGTTGTATGTCCACATGAAAATATGTAGTTGAAAATGAATTTGAGAAAAAAAGAATTAAAAAAAAAAAAGAACTGACCCGGATATGCTCGTAATTTAATGTATTAAAATAATTTTTTATCTCCATTTCGCTTTTGACAACTATGATTTAAATTTTAATGCGATAATAAACAAAATTACAATTTTTTTCTCATTCATTATTGTAAAGGTAAAATGGTTCAAAAATGTTTTTCATTTAAGCCTTTTTAGGAGTAGTATAGATAAAATTACACAAACCTCTATTATTTCAAATTTTGCATAAAATATTCCCTCCTTAATCACTTTTTTTTTTTTTTACTTGTTAGTATAAATAATAATAATAATAATACCTAAATTACCTTTATAAACTGTGTTTCATCTTGTGGCTCCTTTAATAATAATGTAATACCTAAAATTGCTCATTTAACATAGAGATGGCAAAATAGTCCGGCCCTACCCTTAATCTTTTTTTTTTTTTTTTTTTTTCAAAATTCATGTTTTAAATTTAAATCGTATCTAAAAATTTAAAAAAATAGTAAATGAAGTGACAAATTGGAATATTTTAATCACTACTCCGCGCCTCAAATTTTCAATAGGACGGAGGACGAGGAGAGTCGCTCCGACCCCAGGCTTCCTCGTCACCATCCTTATTTTAACACTTCTAATGAAATCACAAAATATTGTTTGCAATTTTACAAAAATACATCAACAATTGATTAATTTGAATCATTTTGTTAGGCAACACAGGATGGATGGATTCTAGTTTTGATTTTATCTCAAAGTAGTACTTGGAAATTTAATAGTAGTGAGGGAGATGCTTCAACTACTTCTTTGAAGGTTGCAAATTTATAACTAGTTTTTTTCCGTTTTGCTTTAACTCATAGTTGGCAAGAAAGTGAAGTTGTTGAATAATCAATCAAGTGGAGTTTAAATGAACACTACTATATCTTACTTTTTAGTATATTATTATATTTTGAATATAGTGATGGATTTATATATCTAATTAGCAGCAAAAATAAAATGTTCATTATTTTTGTTTTTTTGTTATGAATCTATTTTGTGTGTTGATAGGGAAACTTGAAATCAACTGTGCTCATTACTTTGTCACATATCTAAATGTATTTTGAACACTTGAAATTAAGGTATTTGTTGATGTAGTTAAAAATGTTAAAAGGGTATGTTAGGTATTACATTATTAATTAAATGAACTATACGATAGAAGAAAGTTTATAAGATATTTTTGGCATTGTTACTATTCCATCCATCCCTTAAAGATAGTTTTACTTCTATTTTCACACATATTAATAAAATTTAATTATGTTTTTCTAATAGACTCTTACATTAATATAATAGTAATTCATATTTGTAATTCATATTTGTTGATAATATGAGATATTAAATAGGAATATATTAGAAAATTAAGAAATTAATTATATTATTAACAAAAAAAAATAGAATATAATTTGAAATAAATGAATAAAAAAAATAACTTTATATTTGTGGGACAGTGTTATTTGTCACGAACTGACGATTAAATGTATTGTACGTCTGTCTTCAAAAATATAAGATAAGAGTTGCTCTATTTATCATATTTCATCTCTTCATCAAATCTCATATTCTTAAATCAAATTCTTAAATATGCTTCATAATATTTATTTGTCATTGAATTGAAATTCTACGGTCGAATCCACCGTGTATAAGTGGTATACTAGTATTAAAATGTGATAGGAAAGTAGACAAAGAGATAAAATATGTTATTCAAAATTTGAAATAAAGAAAATTTGTGTAATCTATATTAATTCTAAAAGGCCTTAAAAGGGAGAAACAATTTTAAACTATTTTACCCTCATATATTATAACTTTACTATTTTACCCTCCTACATTAAATTAAAAAAATCTAAAACATTTTCATCTCCCACCATTATTGAATAAAATAAGTTATTTGAAACATTTGGACAATTTATCTTCAGTTTTTTTTACCTGCGGAATGCAAAGGATCATATGATTCCAAAACCTTTCATTTTTCAACATTATTGAACAAATTAAGGGATTGTTTGTTTGAGACCTTTGGACAACTTATCTTTAGTTTCTTTTTTAACTGAAATACAAATGGTCATATGATAATTATATAATTCTTAAATATGTATTTATGAAATTAAAAATAGGACTATTTTATCCTCATATATTATATTTTTAGACTATTTTACTCTCTCATATCTAATCTATACTACATCTAAAAAGTTTTAAAAAGGAGAAACCTTTTAAGACTATTTTATCCTTACAAAAAATTTAAAATTTCATATTCACTATTAGTATTCATTAATTAATGTAGGGATAATTGCATGAAAGGTCCCCAACCTTTCAAAATCGTTAGAAATGTGTCCCTAACCTAAAAAAATAGCACAACACATCCACAACGTATGAAAAACTTAGCATAATATGTCATTTGTGACAAAATTGACATTCTCTTTAAATAAACAAAAAATAAGAAAAAAGAAAAACATGATTGAATACTAACCAAATGTACCCCCAAAAATAAAAAGTAAGAAATATACTCAAAAAAATAATAAGTAAAAAAGAGGTCATCTTCTCAAAAAATTCAAAATCCCATCAAATTTTCTCTCACACACAACACACATTGTATCCACAAAAGGCTCTTGACCCAGAATATTGGCCAATTAAACTAATAATTACAAGCAAATTCGGTGTTAGGGAAGATTCAAAACTCAACCACTGTGAGAGATAGAGAAAGGAAAAGTGGAGTTGTACTATGTACCTTGGCAGTAGTCGAGCAGTTTAACGAGTTAGTTCTGATCGGATTTTGAGGTCAACTAAAAATTGTCAGCAGCCAAATTGACTAAATTTTACTGATGAATTTAGCAACTAGAGTGGGAGCAAACAACCCTAACGGAGGGGAGGTGGCACCATCATTAACTAGCGGAGGCACAGCTGAGGGTGGGGGTAACAGTAGAGGCGGGTCAACGGAAGCAACACCGAGTCGCTATAAGTTACAAAAGTGTCGAGACTGGAACACGTTCCTACAATACCTAAGAAACCACAAGCCTCCACTGTATTTCGACCAACCCAGTCCCCCTTCTCTCTGTGCGTGCCCTTTGAAACATGCTTGGGGTAGTCTTGATGCCCTAATTGGTCACCTCCAGGCAGCCTATGAAGAGAACGATGGTCGATCGGAGAGTGACCCTTTTGGGGCTAAAGCCGTGAGGTTATATCTTAGAGAAGTGAAAGAAAGCCAGACCAAGGCTAGATGAATACCCTATGAGAAGAAATGGCGAAAAAGGTCCACCTCCGCCTCTGTCAGCGGTGGTACCTCTATGGTGGCAGTGACAGTCGGTGCTAGTTCTACTGGTGGTACTGATAGTGGTGACGGTAGTGGTGCAACTACTGTTCCTGCAACATCTACTACTGTGCCTCGTGGAGGAAGTTTAGTGGATTAGCGCCGGCGGAGGTGGTAGTGGAAATATTGTCATTTTTAGAGGTGGAGAGGACATTATTGGAGAGAGGGGTAGAGAGAAATGGTGTGAGAAATATGGTGTGTGATTTCCGAGGAATTTTGGATTTTTGGAGAAGACGACTTCTTTCTTACTTTTTATCTTTTTGGAGTATATTTCTTACTTTTTTTTTTTTTTTTTTTTTTGGTATATTTGGTTAGTTTTCAATCATATTTTTCTTTTTTTTTCTTTTTTTTTTTTTTTTTTATTTAAAGGAAATGACAATTTTGTCATAAATGACCTAATATGCCAAGTTTTTTATACGTTGGAGATGTGTGATGCTATTTTTTTAGGTTAGGGACATATCCCTAATGATTTTGAAAGATTGGTGACCTTTCATGCAATTATTCTATTAATGTATAATTATTTTTTAGCATTTTATTTATTACTCTTTTATTGTTCATCATTATTGTTAATCAAATTTTCAATAATTTATTAAATGTACAATTAAAATTTTTAAACAATTAATCTATTAAATTAAATATGATGGATGAAAAGATGATCTCAATTTTTATTTTATTTTTGCATTATGTAGATGAAATGAATGAGAAATGAGTTTCAACCCAAAAAAAAAAACATGAATAAGAAAAGTTGTAACTTTGTTTATTACCGCATTAAAATTCAAATCATGGTTGTCAAAACTGTAATGGAGATAAACGATTATTTTTAATACATTAGATTAGAGTAATTATGAGCATGTTTGGTTCACTTTTTTTTTAAATTCTTTTTTCTCAAATTCTTTTTCATCAACATATTTTGTGGACATGTAACTTTTATCAATTTTTCAACCACGCATTTTATTTTTTTTTTTCAAAATCTTTAAATCCCACCAAACATATATTATATGTTAGAACTAACGTGTGAAACTTTTTTCATTATTAAAATTATTAATATATATAGAATGTTGTTCTCATCTTACTTATGTCCCTCAACAATATTTTTCACAACATAGGCATGCATTGACACTTCTTTAATTTTTGTTTCTTACTTATATTTATGACGTTTTCATTTACGTCACCAAATCATACACGTCTAATAAAAAGAAAATATACACAAAGAATATTATTTATCTATGGCCACCGGACACATGTCCGATGGCAATTGGAATGTGTCCGGTGGCAATTGGACAATGAAAAAGTGCTTGACATTAAAGTCAAGCATTTATCCAATGGTCACGGGACGCATGTCCGATGGCCTTGATAACTACTCCCTATCATGAGGAGTAAATTATTTTCCTTTACAATGAACTACTACTCCAACAAATGTACAATATTATGTAGTCAATCATTATATTCTCTCACAATAAAATACAGTCTTGAAAATCATTAATTCCATAAAATTTAATATCAAGGGTTCGTCAATTATCAAAGTTTAAATCACCAAATGGTCTTCATAGGGTTCAAATTATTGTTGAAATTATCATCATATAAAACTCATATTTGATTATAATTATACTTACACGAATGCAATTATCTTTTAATATTTATTTATTACTCTTTTATTGTTCATTATTATCGTACATTAAATTTTTAACAATTTATTAAAGTACAATTAAAATTTGTAAATATTTAATATATTAAATTAAATATAAAAGTAAAAAGATGATCTCAATTTATTTTATTTTATTTTTGCATTACGTAGATGAAAGAAATGAGAAATCAATTTTAAAAAAATGAATGGAAAAATTGTAACTTTTTTTTTTTTTTTGTATTACCGCATTAAAATTCAAATTATGATTGTCAAAACTAAAATAGAGAAGAAAAGATTGTTTTTAATACATTGAGATTTCAGTGATTATACTTCACAACCAACATTTGAAACTTTGTTAATTTTTACTTATATTTTTATTGTTTTTATTTACATCGACAAATCAGACGTCTTAACAAAAAGAGAATATACACAAAGAATATTATTTACAAAGAGTACTACTCTAACAAATATACAATATTATATAATCAATCATTACATTCTCTCACAATAAAATTAATATTTATTTTTTTCCAGTAAAATACAACCCTAAAGATGTCTATTAATACATCATTAATTTCATATGATTTGATATCAATAATTCGTCAATCTTCAAAACTCAAATAACCAAAAGTTTTTTATTGGGTTCAAGTTAATATTCGTATTACCACTATATAAAACTCATTTTTTTATTGCAATTGTACTTCTATAAATATAAATAAAGTATCAACATCGAACACTACAATATAACATGTTATCAATAACTATACTTTTTATTTTTATTGCAATTACTATTTTTATAATTTTATATTTTAATTATTAATAATTAAAATATAAAAAATATAAAAAATTGACAATATGTCTGACTAGTGTTCTATAAAAAGAGAATGCCGCTAAACTTATCATAAATATCAAGAAAGTCTCTGTGATTTGTCCAAACAAGTTGCAACTCCCCAAAACATATTCTCGTGGATCATTGGATACGACCCGGGGTGGGAAAATCGATCTTTGACTTCAAAACGTTCGGATAAAGGGAGATAGCGAGTTTGGGTACTTTAGGGTTTATTTAGTGGCAATTAATTTTGAATTACTCGGGAAAAGAGGGCTTTTTGCTTACATTCGGTGCATAGTTAAGAATATAGGAAGTTCGGACGGTATAATATTGAATTCCATAAGTTTCATCGAAGTCGACGGTAGAAGAAGTGATTTGCCGCCATGACGGAGGTATGTTATCCTTCCTCTGTGTGTTGTTTGTGTATCACATGATTTTTTTTTTACTATTTTGGTTTAAAGCTCGAAGATTGCGTTTAAAGACCCCATTAATTTGTACGTGGAATAACTTTGTTCAATGCTGATATTTACGAGTATTTTTATCTACGGGAGACACCTGTAAAAATCCTAAATCCGCTAAAGTGTGCAGTATGGGACTGGAGCTTGGAATCGTAATTCAGAAAAAATTATTGGAATAAATCAATTTGAGTTGAATGAAAGTCTTCACGGGAAATTCCAGGGGTCCAATTTCATGCTGCCTAATGCTATGAATTAACTCCTGAGTTCAGATTCATGAACCGTCAATGAAGACTCCACTTTTATGGATTTAATAACTAAAGAAAATAATATATTGCTGTTGCAATTCTACTGTCTTATTCAAAATCTAGCTACCAAATTGGGACTTGGGCCCAATGTATTTTGAGCTGGGTAGTTTCCAATTTTGAAAATCAAAGAGAAGCATAAGCATATATCTAGTGATAAAAGCTTCAAGTTTGGAATGCACCCTACTCATGCTTTGGGAGAAATTAGATATGTTGATAATATGCCGGGTGGAATAGGTATTACACCTGTAAAGTGCATCTTGTTCATCACAAGGGTATAGAGATAATTTCTTTCTTAGTCTTTTGATTGGGTGGAATGGAGTTGTTGCAGGTATAAAATTATTATGAGGGTGAAGGTTTAAGATGCGTCTTCGTGTGTCTCTTCCTTAATTCAAAGAATCATTCTTTTTGAATCACTTTCTGTCTTATATACTCTGTTTCTATTTAGAATTTTATTAAATTTGATTCAGTTTTGTTAGCTGGTTAAGATTCTTTTTTGTTGTTCTTCAGTTCTGGGTTAGTCAGGGTAACAAGTGGTGTGACTTTTGCAAAATTTATATATCCAACAACCCAGCCAGCATTAGAAACCATGAGCTTGGACAACGTCACAAAGATAATGTTGCCAAGAAGCTCAATACCATGCGACAAGATAAAGTGGCAAAGGAGAAAGAACAAAAGGAAGCGGCTCGTGTCCTGGAACAAATTGAAGTTGTAAGTTCAAATTTCGTATCGTCAATTGTTTATTATCAACGTTACAAAACATTAATCTCTCTTATGATGTAGTGATATATACTATTCTAACTTGTTCTTATGAGGGTGTCTTATATCATCTATAAGACCTGGGAAGGGTACTAGAAATATGATGTTCAGCAATTTTGTAATGTCGTGGTGACTAAATTATCTAATTATACACATGACCCACGGGACATAGAAGATTTCAACATTTTTTGTCATAGAGACTATGAGTTTGTTTGATTTCACTTAAAATTTTGCTAAAAAGCTGAAGTCAAAATCAACAATTAATTTTAACTATTTATTTTGTAGACCCACAATTTTTTACAACTTTTCAACCATACATTTTATCAACTTTTACAAAAAATCTGATTTTAATCAAAATCAAACACACCCTATATATCTAGCAACATAGCGATTTGGTTGCGTTATGCTCTGATCCATGCCAGACGCATTTGAACAGGTGATTAGCTCTTTTCTTTTTCTCTCAGTCTCCCCAATTCATCTGTTTTCTCTTTGGAGCTTTCTGGTAATGGATTAGTGAATTCCAAGCATCTAATCTCCAATTGCTACATCCTGATAAGTAGAGAGGGCAAATTTATTGGAAATTTAGAATCAATGGCTGGTCAAACATATATATTTTTCGGGCATATGTTGGGATATAATATCTTCTTCAGACATCCTGGACCATTTAAGCTAGTAAGCTGTTTTACATGTTGTAACTGCATTGAGCAAATATTAAGATGCTGCTCATAAACCGGATAGCTCCAAGTGATACATATACCTCGTTTTTGGGGTGTGGGTGGCTGGTGGTGGGTGGGAGGCACATTCGCTTTACAAATGGGTCTGTGCATGCACGACACACATACAACATTCTCACACTGACTAACAAAGGCCATCCCCATATTCTCATTGATGGGACTGACATTTCATAAACCCTGACCATGGTTCCTCAAGAGAAAGTACATCTTACTGTTTACTCCTCCGTAACATTATGGTAATTCACTAAGAATTAACATTAAGATAATACATTCACAACTTACTCACAGAGAAGGGGGGTACATCCATGAAGAGCAATATCACATGGAAGATATTATAGTAGA
Source organism: Forsythia suspensa (assembly GCA_023638005.1). Classification (NCBI taxonomy): domain Eukaryota; kingdom Viridiplantae; phylum Streptophyta; class Magnoliopsida; order Lamiales; family Oleaceae; genus Forsythia; species Forsythia suspensa. The sequence continues at coordinate 28,549,644 of CM042670.1, read as the reverse complement.
TTTATGAGTACTTCTCTTGATTCCAAATTTCCAATTTTATAATCTGCAATGTTAGCCTTGAAAGTTTTTTGCTATCCATGTTATTCATCTTGAGTGGACTAAAGCTTGGAGTAGTCCTGATCTCTACTTCATGAAATTCATAATCAACTATACAAAAGTCCCTTCTTTATCTCACTCTTTCTCCCCTTGAAATTGATTTTCAAGTCGTGAGCTGAAATAGCCCTATTTTCTACTTCTGGCTTTAGTCAATTCAGTGGGCAAGTCAAGTATAGTAGTTACCGCTGCTTGTTTGCTCCTTCGTATAGGTTCCGCGTAGGCATCTTTCCATACGATCAATTGAATATTGAAAAAGACAGTTGACAGCATAATTGATTCTTATTATAATTGGCCTCTATTACAATATAAAGCACATGAACCAGTAATATATTTAGAATGAGATATAATTTGTGTACACATTTGTTGATGCATTATTTTTTATGCCTAAGTTCTCTTATCATCATTCAACATATCTTCCAGAAAGCCCAGCGCAGTTATCAGAAGGACCTGGCAGTTTTCCGGGAGGCAAGAGATTCTAATGCTCAGGCATTGGTTTCTGAAGACAATGGTCGGGGGATTGCTAAAGGATCCGCAGCTTCTGGAGGTAATTAAAATTGGTTGTTTAACTTCATGAATAATTTTTGCATGATAAGACGAGTTTGTGTTATACATTTGTGTTCACCAGCCTCAGGACTGGTAGAATTGTACACATTATGAAGAAATTTTTCTTTCCAGATTATATCTTCCGTCAGCTAGTTACATTTCATAAGACAGACTATTTCTTAGTGTTAATTAAAATTATGCCTGTCAATTGAGTTTACTAATAAGACTTCATCTTAAAGAGTCTAGTGGAATTTCTGCAGTTCAGCAATGTCATTGTTTTTTTTCAGTGGTGATGAGAATGTCACTATTTTATGTCCCTATAAAGAGATTGATCAAAAGTCCTGCATTTAGAGGAGCTCTTTATCATTCTATTCTTTGATAAGAGTATCAAGGATTGCTGATCTAATGAGCATGATTAAGTTAGTTCTATTTGATCCTTTTTTGATTTATTGTACTTTCATAGCTGAAACAACTTTTGTTATGACAGAGTGGGTGCACGACAGTTCATCAGGCTATTACTACAATCAAAATACTAATTGTTACTACGATCCAAACTCTGGCTTCTACTATACGGATGCCCTAGGTATTGGATAAACCTATTCTAATTCTTTAATCCCTCTAAAGTTGCTCCTTCAACTTTCTTTCCTAACCTTGGTCGTGGTATATCAATGAAACAGGTAAGTGGGTGACACAAGAAGAGGCGCTTACCGCATCTCAATTTTCTTCAGAGTCCATCCAAACGAGACCTAGTTCAGGAAAGCCACCATCAACATCCGAGAACAGACCAGCTGCTGAAACAAAAAGTGCTGGGACCTCTCAAAGTGGACCTCCACCTGGGCGTGTTGTGTCAGCACCACTCAATCCGATGAGATCAGTTAAAGGCGCTCCTTCTCAACTTACTATTAATAAGAGGAAAAGATCCAATGAAAAGCCAAAAGCTATGTCTGAAGCGGAAGCTGCTGCCCTTAAGGCGAGGGAAGCTGCAAAAAAGAGAGTTGAAGAAAGAGAGAAATCATTACTTGGTCTTTATAAGCACTGACACGTGTTGTCTTCAGGAAACTCTTCTTTTTCGATATATGAGGTGAGTTTTAGCATGTTCATTACCAATTTTACCGACCACACATTCCAAAATTCGGAATTGATGCCGGGTGGGTAAAATGTGTTTTCTGTTAGTTAGCTTCCTAATCATTTGTGCCGTTATACGGCGGTGTATAATGGGAATTGGTACATTATTGCTTAAATCTTGTAATAGAGCACTGTCTGGTTCCATCCATATGATACTTCTTTAATCCGTGAACATTTTAATGTTATGACGCAATTATTTGATGAACAAGGTGAAAGGTGTCACATGAATATATATTCTTACTTTGTCGCGTGAGTCTGAATTTGCTGAAAAAGAGAATTTCATTTGTAGCTACAAATTTTTTAGCTTAATAGTACTAAAAATTTCCAGATATATTGATGGGAATGAGAAGAACTTAGATAACATGTTGTAACACGCTTTAAGAACTCAAATTTCTTCTGAATAGTATATCTGGCATTTATGTAATTTTCTAGGTTTTCGATTTTCTTGAAATTTGAATTTTAGTTACATATTAGAGGTCAAATTCTATGAAGAGCTTTGATAGGGATGAGAATTAAGTTGATAACATGTTTGTACATATTTTTAGAACTCAAATTTCTTCTATATAGTGTGTTTTCATTTAATTACCTTGTTTACTGTTTTCTTTATTTGATTATCTTTTGTTTAGGACTCTTCAAGGGCCTTTATCTCTTGTTTAACTGAATGGGACTAATTTATATGTCAACAACTCGGAGGTGGCACCGATTGAAGATAAACTAAGAAAATGACGGTTTAAGTGATTGGGACATGTCTTATATGATATGAATTGAACAAATTAGAAGAAAGAAATGGTATGTAAAAATTATTAAGAATGTAGTTGTTTTAGATCTTTGAGAACTGTACAAAGTGAATATCTTTATAGTCGACTCTAAATATATTGGGAATAAAAATTACACGTCACTTGTGTTTTCTTCATATGTTGGCTTTAGACTTGGATAGCGACCCATTTTGTCACACATGTTTGCTCGATTTTCTTCGTCGTGTCGGCTCTTGGGTTTTAATATTAATCATTATATTAAAGTTTAGATTACTAGCATGATTTTATCCTTTAGATGACTAAGCAATAATTTTTATAATGTAAAAAAGTGGTGCTGAGAAAATCATCGAAGCCCACGAATATAAAGCTGCATTAACGACAAGTAAAAGCCTAATGAAAGTTGTTAAGAGTGTTTTTTTTTAAAAAAAAAAAAATTATTTTTAGTTTTTCATTTTTCACGTTTTCTTGACGTCTTAAAATTGGATTGTTCTTTTTGCTCTCACTTTTTATCCATTTGAATCTTCTTATGGAGACCCGACTAATTGCTTTTCAAATTCTAGAGAATTTTCAAATAAGGTTTTTGGAGCCGATATCGAGGCGACGACTATAAATTTATTAAAAATAAAATTTAGCATTTTAATTTTCAAAATTTGTCGAGTATGCACTTCTAATTTCAAAGTAGCTATATAATTTTTTTAAAAAAAAACTTTCTGCAATTTATTGTGTTCTAAACTATATAGAAATGTTAGAACATAATAATAAACAAACATATTATGTGTCATTCTTTTTTTAACATAACGAACATGGCATATGAGTCTCTCGACTCCTTCAAAGTAAAAAATGGGAGACTTTAGACAATATAATAAACAAAATTTTTGACTTTTGTTAATTAATGGATTCATGAAAAGTTTGCAGCATCATTAGGTAGGAATCTTGATTAGAAATGATTAATTAAGTCGAAATTAATGCTAATTACACCTGATTAAATGATTACACCCACCATTTGGGTATGAAATTCTTGTTATTCTTTATTTATTTGCTCCAATTAATGAATATGTTCTCATGGGAAAGAAAAGAAAAAGTTGGCAGAATTACAGGATTTTCATGTGAGTTTGGTATATAATTATGGACAAAATTAATTGGCTTTTTGATAAAGCTAATGGTGCAAATTAGTTGGTAGCTCTACCTTTACCCTACATTAATAACTAATATATTGCTTAATTAAAACAAAGAATGAACCTCCCAACCCCAAGTAATGATCTCTCTCTAGGCCCCGGCTTTGTCGATCGATCTTGATTCCTATTTATACGTATATGCATATTAACAAATTAAATCTTATTCTCAATAACTTTACCTTGTTATTTATAGATATTTTTTATTGATAGATAAAATATAATTTAAATTATTCACAATCATAATATGCGTAACAAATATTACATAGGGATCCCATGTCATAAAATGTGACAATTTTATACTAATTATCAACCTATTACAACATATGTTTCTTCTTTATTGTCAGCATTGTATAGTCTATTTCCAAAAAAAAGTTTTTGTTAATGACATAATTAGAGTTAAACCATACTACACAATATAATATATAAGGGTTTTTTTTTTAATTCTTTATTAATATTATTTAATGTTAAACCTCTTCAAAAATAGATCTTTAACAGCTACAACTGACTATGATAATTTTTATCTATATCAATACGAGCGGGGACTATTGATGAATGGAAGTAGAGTACTTGAGTTACACAAGGCTAAACCACACCACATGAAGCACAACATGCTCTTCATTGAGGAGTAAGCTCGTACACTCCTAATTAATTAGAACTTGAACTATTGTTGACGTAGAATCTTGTACCAATTTTTTTTTTACGGAGCTCGCACGTAAATTTTTCAATAAAAAAGTGCAATTTATCAAGAGGAAATATCTGAAATAAATGAAGCTCTTTTGCATGTTTAATAAATGGAAAGTAATTCATTTATTTGATAAGTGGAAATGAACTTATAAACACAAAGCAATTCTCATTCAATTGAACCAATAATCATAAAAGGAAAGAAAAAAATATGTCATAAATATATAATAACAATAAAAACCGTATATATAGCCGAATAAAATTACAAAAAAAAAAAAAAAAATTCATCCACGAGACAAAGAACAACTAGGATTGAACCCTAGGCACCCCAATAATCCTTGTTTATATGGCAAGTATGTCCTTTTTTTCATCTCTTCTGATACAGCCCGGTTCACAGTGTAATGCAATTCATGAGCTGAAATTGATGGCTGACCTGATCTTCTCCTACTCGACCCTGATCCAACACTGTCCATTGATCTAAAGCTACAATTCTTGATCATATCATGATCTTGATGGCAATTTTTCTTCAACACTTGATATTTTTTCAACTCTGTTGCCCTACTTTCTGATGCACTTCTGAATAGTAACAAGTCCTTTATTTTCCATTTTTTGTACCAAGATGAAGCTGAAAAAATGGATGAATTTGATGAAGAAGAAGATACAGCACTAGAATTCTTGGCTTCATTATTATCGGCATCAAATAATAAGTCGGAAACTCGGAAAGGAGTTAAAGATTTTGTTCTTCGCGAGCTTTCTTGAATGTTTTCTTTCCTGGTTTGTTTGAGGCCAGCTGCGAACGGATCCAATTCTTTCTTCCTGTCGTTAAGATTAAATCACACATATCAATTAAATGCTGGCTTGGAGTATTGAGTTCGAGCCACTACTTTGTAGGGTATGTTAACTGTTGACGATAAAAATTAATTATTGGCAACTCCTATTAATAAGAACGATGATATTTTAAGATGGAACTTCAAGAATCAATACCTGTGACTTGAGGAGAATTTCTTGGGTGATCGAGCGGATTTGGGAGAATCGGGGGGTTTGTTTTCGTATTGTAAGCGTGGAGAGGGCTTTAAGGGCTTGATTTTCCCTCCATCAAAAAGTTCATCTGCAGATAATGAACTTTTCTCTAGATGTCCACTAAAATCAAAAGCAAAATCTGTATCATCATTATTGGTAGTATCAACGCCACCAGTGGCGGCGGCGCCGCAATTGTTGAAGTCGCTATAGAGGGCGGAGATACGGGTGGGACTGGTGGGAGCACTGTAGAAGAAGGTGCCAAATCGTTGTGGGCTTGAAGGGGCGGTTATGTATGGTGAAGTGCTTGCACTGTCGAAGTTGAACTCCACAGGCGGTGATGGTATCATCACCTCCACCTCCATTGGTGTGTGTCTGTGTGTGAGAGGGTGAGAAACTCTGCAAATGGCAGAACTGTAATGAAAGATATATATATAGGAAGAGAGAGAGAGAGAAGTTGGTGGGCTTGGGGGGGCATGAGCCGCCACATCCGGCTTGACTGTCGTGTGCTATTTGGATACGGTAATAATATATATATATATATATATATATATATATATATTGAAACCCAAGTTCTAACATGCCACGCTAAATCTTGGACTCCCAAAAATCTTAATCCTAGATTCTTGGAAGAGTTAAATCATGAGTTATCGCCAGGGGAAGCCCGCCCCCAAAGTGATTCTTCATCCGATCAGACACTTTTGCTTGTGCTTGAAATGCAAAGATTCGGGTTTATACCGAATAAAATCCAGCCGCAGATTGCCACAAGGATTCGAACTCTCACCCTGCCGCTGGAAGCAAGCCTTATGCTGATTGTTCCACCCGCTGAGATATGCCCCCGGGAGTTGTATATCGTAATATTTATAGCACGTTTAGGTGAGTTTTTATGTTTTCCATCCGTTGGTAAACTTCCGCTACATAAATTTAAGGGAATTGGTACAAATTGTCCCTTAACCTTTGTCCTTATTGTGCAAATAGTCCATAACCTTTTATTTTTTGTGGAGTAGTCCGTAACATATCTATTTAAGTGTGAAATTAGTCATTATTTGATAAAAAAGACAAATATGCCCTTATTTTTATTTATAAAATTTTCAATTGGATTCTTAAACTTCGTAAAAAGTACAAATGGGTTCGATACTTTTATTTTTAAAAAAAAAATTAAAAAAAACTAATAAATTGATAATATACTAAATATTTTGTAAGTAATCATTAAAATTTAAACTTTAATTTTATCATTACAACATAAAAAAATAACTTTGTCACAAACTTAATAATCAAATATTATTATTTGATTGAGCTATTCGTTTACTAACTTCAAATATTAGAGTTCAAATTATATTCTTCATATTTTAATTTATCGTTTAAAAATAAAGAACACAAAATGTGTAAATTAATTTTTGTTAGTATTTTTATGTTAAAAAATATAATAAATTTTTGTTAGTATTTTTATGTTAAAAAATATAATAAGATTGGTTCAATGTCATGTCATAAAATTATATACGTAATTTTGTTATTTATTTAACTTAGTTTTTATTCAAGTTTTTCACATCAAAACAATTAAATAAACATAAAGCACAATAATTTTATATTTTTCTCTTATGAAAAATTTATTTGACACGACTATAGTGATATATTTAAGATACTAAATTAAATATTGTTTAATAAATATATCGGATTTATTTGCATATTTTGCAAATGTTAGAAATTCAATTGTAATTTTTTTAAAACTAAAATTAAAGGTATTTTTGTCTTTTTTATTAAATAAAGACTAATTGCACACTTAAATTGATAGATTAGGGATCACTCTACCAAAAATAAAAGGTTAGGAATCATTTGTGCACTATTGGCATATGTTGGGACCATTTGCGCCAATTTCCCTAAATTTAACGGAACAACTTACGTGGCTAACTCTGCTCTCCATCGATTTACAGTTGTCTACGTGGACATAACATTTCAGCAAACAGCAAAAAGTGCAATCACCATTTTCACGAAATAAAGTCAATTCATTTCCCTTAAATAAAATGGGATGAATTTCGAATTTCCTCAAATTGATAAGCTCATGTTTGGTAGTGCTTAAATTATTTTTAAGTGTTTATATTATAAGTTGTTGTGAATGTGTAGATAAAAAATGGATTGTAAATTGTAGGTTCTATGAAATGTGTGAATAAAAAATATATTTGATAAACTGAAATTATAATTTAAACATAAATAGGAGTCTTCAACCAATTGGCAAGAATGGATAGAAATAAGGGATGATTCCTTATGATTGCAAATTCACTTCACTTCACTGCCTATACTTCTTGTACAAATCATTTTAGGATAAAAATGATTTTTATATAAAGTCCAAATTCAGTTTTCATTCAAAGAGAGTACAAAATATCGTCAAGTTCGTTGTTCTAGTAATTTGGAGTGCTATTTATTATGAGAAATAGTCGTATTTTGGGAGACATGTGCCGAGAAAATGTAAGTACCTGTACGAGACAATTTCGTCTTAAAGAAAAATAGTCCAACTCTTGCCTCGGCATTAATCTAATTCTTCATTTCTCTATATTTGTATAAGTAGTTATTTTACTCGTTTTACATGCACGTGTTTAAATTGTCAGAATATAAATAATGCAATAATTTTACCAACAATAAAAACTTAATTTTATGATTGTAGTTGTATCTCGATACTTGTTCGGTTGTGACATGGAGGAAGCTTTCTTTCTAAGAAGGATGAGAAGAAAGGGCACGTTCAGGCTGTAACTCGGAACAAAATGTCCCGATCCTCTCAAATAGTTACAAATTTAATTTTTGGTATTCATCTGCATAGTTAAGCAAACAAGCACTTAGTGAGAGGGAGAGGAAGGAAATCGAGAAACTTAATGAGTTATTTGTTACCTCGTCTCTAGAGTACCACGGATACCATGAAGTTTTTACTAAGAGGCCGAGTTTGTTTATCAAATACTTCGTTGTTGTTACTAGGCTGCTCCATCCGTATCTCTACTACAGATGTAAGTAATGTTGTTAATGTTTAAGCCTTATGTCAAATATACAGACAATAAATTTCTTCATACATAGACTTAAACTATTCGACGAGGTGGAAGCAGCCAACCATGAGCCAAACCTATAGAGCCACATGCTAATGCCACTGCCACTGTCACTGCCCATCAACTCCTTAATGGTAGGTAATATAGTTTCTGGCATGTCCTTCCGGATAATAACTACAACAAAATTGTAGTACTAGCAAGATTCCCATGGTCCAGGAATTTCAATGACATTGGCATGAAGTGCTTTTTGCACTTCAATAGTGTTTAAGTAGCTGTAGACATTGTTAATAAATATTATTTTATTTATTTACTTATTAAGGGTAGAATAGTCTTTCCAACTTAGCCTATATATAGTTTATTTGTAATTAGGTTTCATTATGACTTTGTATTACTTTTCATTATGCGCAAGGAACCTCGCCTCCTCCTCCTCCTCCTCCTCCTCCTCCTCCTCCTCCTCCTCTTCTTTTGATTCTTATTGTACTTTGTGTTTGTCTATTCTATATTGTTTAATATGGTATCAGAGCTAGGTATAATGGGTAGAAGTTTAATCTAAAATATAGCTTTCGCGGAGCCCCAAAAAAAAAATTTGGCAGTTTCGGCAGGTTCGGAAGTTTCGGCAGTTCGGAAGTTTCAATTTCAGTAGTTTTGGCAATCTTTTTTCGCCAGTTTGACAGTTCGAAAGTTTCAGAAGTTTTGGCAATCTTTTTTTTTCGACAGTTCGGCAGTTTCAATTTCAGCAATATAAATTTCGTTGTGTCTCAGTTTCCGCATATGGTTTGATGTTCTGTATTTGAGGTATTTGTTTTGCATTCGTTCATTGCAATTTGGTTTTTCGTTGCATTCATATCTTGTGAATTTGATTATGGCTACTGAAAGAGATGATTCCCTTCAGTCTGTGAGTGTGAGGTTGGATGGAAAGAATTATTCATATTGGAATTATGTAATGAGAAATTTCTTTAAAGGTAAAAAGCTGTGGGGATATGTCAATGGCAATTGTGTGAGAGCCTTGAATACTGCTGAAAATTATGCCACTTTGATAGATACCTGGGACGCCAATAATGCAAAAATTATTACTTGGATTAACAATTCTGTTGAGCATTCCATAGGTGTACAATTGGCTAAGTATGACACAGCAAAGGAGGTTTGGGATTATCTACAGAAGTTATACACTAAGTCAAATTTTGCAAAGCAGTATCAATTGGAAAATGACATACGAGCTATTCAGCAGAATAATATGAGTATTCAGGAGTTTTATTCGGTTATGACAAATCTCTGGGATCAACTGGCTCTTACAGAAGATGATGAACTAAAAACAGTTAATGTCTACATTGCTCATAGAGAGCGGCAATGGTTGGTGCAGTTTTTGATGGCCCTTCGCAGTGATTTTGAAGGACTTCGAGGTTCTATTCTACATCGTTCTCCGCTTCCTTCAGTTGATTCACTTATCAGTGAGTTGTTGGCTGAAGAAGTATGTCTAAAGTCTGGTGCCGAAAAGGGAACTCTTTCGACTCCGACTCCTTCTGTGTTAGCACTACCTTCTCAGCCACCATCTAATAATCAGAATAGGCCTTACAACATAAGGCCTGCCTTCGACGAGTGCAGTTTCTGTAAAAAGAAAGGTCATTGGAAGACTCAGTGTCCTAAGTTGAGACAGCAGAATCAACAACAGCAGCAACAATCTCAGACTTGGAGCCTGACAATCAGTCACCATCTCAAGGTTATAGAGCATCTCAGGGTTATAGACCACCTGTCGGGTTCTGCACCACCACGCCTATCATCGCGTGATCGCCTCATCAGGTCCTTTCACCGATCCAAGTACTCTGGTGAGCAATTTTGAAGTTTCTCTCCTTGACCACAAGCTATGTCTGCCTCCTCTTCCATAGGTCATTCCCCTCCTAGTGTGTCAGGTATGTCATCTTTTTTATGGGTCTTAGATTCAGGTGCTTCACATCACATGTTTCCAGATTCTTCATCTTTTGCATCCGTGTCTCCTTCGTCATCTATCCTGTTATGACTCGATGGCACTCCTATGCCTTTAGGTGTGTTGGTTTACATTGTTACTCCTAACTTGTCTCTCCATAATGTTTATCATATTCCACAACTCACATTAAATCTTGCTTCTGTAGATCAGTTATGTGACTCTAATTGTTTTGTTGGTTTTTCTTCTTCTTCCTGTTTTGTTCAGGATCTGCAGTCTCAGAAGCTTATTGGGACAGGCCGTAGGCAAGAGGGACTCTATGTTCTAGATGAGTTAAAAGTACCAGTTGCTGCCATTACTAGTGTTGATTTGTCTTCCTTCCGTTTGAGTCATAGCTCTTCTAGTTTTTATTTATGACATTCTTGTCTTGGTCATGTTTCATCTTCTCGTTTGAGATTTTTAGCGTCTACAGGAGCTTTAGGCAATTTGCAAATTTGTGATATTTTTGATTGTAGTGGATGTAAACTGGCAAAATTTTCAGCTTTACCTTTTAATCGAAGTGTTTCTGTTTCTTCTTCTTCATTTGATTTGATTCATTCTGATGTATGGAGACCTTCTCCTGTTCCCACTAAAGGAGGGTCTCGATATTATGTTTCTTTCATTGATGATCATACACGTTATTGTTGGGTTTACTTAATGAAACATCGTTATGAATTCTTTGAGATATACACGCGCCGAGCCCTTGTCAAAACTCAAAGATTCTCATTGTTATCAAATGTTTTAGGTGTGATTTGGATGGGGAATACACTTCTAACAAATTTTGTGAGTTGCTTGCCTTAGATGGAACTATTCACCAAACTTCTTGTACAGATACTCCTCAACAAAATGGTATTGTAGAAAGAAAACATAGACATATTGTTGAAACTGATCGATCTCTCTTATTGTCTGCTTCTGCTCCTAGTGTGTTTTGGGGGTGAAGCTGTTCTGACAGCAGTGACTTTGATTAATACCATCCCATCTTCTCATATTTCAGGTATCTTTTCTTTTGAAAAATTGTATGGATATGCCCTAGATTACTCATTCTTTAGAGTTTTTGGTAGTACTTGCTTCGTTCTCCGCCCTCATGTGGAACGCAACAAGTTATCCTCTCGATCTGCTCTTTGTGTCTTTCTTGGTTATGGTCAAGGTCAAAAGAGGTATCAGTGTTTCGATCCAATTACTCAAAAACTTTATGTGTCTCGTCATGTTATTTTTCTTGAGCATATACCTTTCTTTTCTATTCCGTCTACTACTCATGACTTGACTAAACCTGATCTTATTCGTATTGATCTTTTTTCTGAAGATTTTGATAGTTTGTCGTCTCAGGTTCCTCCTACACCAGAACCCCCTTGTCGTGTCCTTCCTCCGTTACCTTTGTATTATACTCGTCGAGTGCGTACTAACACTTCTACAAGTACTGAAGCCCCCTCTTCTCCTACGGTCCATCAAGCTTCGTCTGAGATTGTGGATCTACCTCTACGTCAGTCCACCCGCATTCGTAAGTCCACAAGATTACCAGATTTTACTTATACTTGTTATTCTTCATCTTTTACTTCATTTTTGGCTTCTATTCATTGTCTCTTCGAGCCTTCTTTCTACAAAGAGGTAATTTTTGATCTACGTTGGTAGCAAGCTATGGATGAGGAACTTTCTGCTCTGCATAAGACAGGTACTTGGGATTTGGTTCATTTAACTTCGGGTAAGACTGTTGTTGGTTGTCGCTGGGTGTATAAGATCAAGACTCATTCTGATGGGTCTATTGAGGGATACAAAGCTCGGTTGGTAGCAAAAGGATATTCGCAACAGTATGGTATGGATTATGAGAAGACTTTTGCTCCTGTTGTGAAAATGACTACTCTTCGTACTCTTATTGCTGTAGCTTCGGTTAGAAATTGGGGTATCTCTCAACTTGATGTTAAAAATGCTTTCTTGAATGGAGATCTCCAGGAAGAAGTTTATATTGAGCCCCCTCCTGGGGTTCTCCATGGTTTTGGATATGTTTGCAGGCTCAAGAAAGCTTTATATGGTCTCAAACAAGCACCACGTGCTTGGTTTGAGAAATTTTCTGTTGTGATCTCTTCTCTTGGTTTTGCTTCTAGCAGTCATGATTCTGCACTCTTTGTTAAGTGCACTAATGTAGGTTGTATTATTCTTCTGTTATATGTTGATGACATGATTATTACTGGTGATGATGTTGCTGGTATTTCAGTTTTGAAGATATAGTTAGCTAGACAGTTTGAAATGAAGGATTTGGGCCCTCTCCGATATTTCTTGGGTATTGAGGTAGCCTACTCGCCCAAAGGTTATCTTCTTTCTCAGTCAAAATATGTTGCAGATATTCTTGAGCAGGCTAGACTTACTGATAATAAGATTGTCGATACTCCTATTGAGGTTAACGCCAAATATTCTTCTTCTGATGGTATATCTTTGTCAGATCCCACTTTATACCGTACTATTGTTGGAAGTTTGGTTTATTTCACTATTACTCGTCCTGATATTGCATATATTGTCCATATTGTCAGTCAGTTTGTTGCTTCTCCCACTACAGTTCATTGGGCCGCTGTTCTTCGCATTTTGCTATATTTTCGAGGTACAGTCTTTCAGAGTCTTCTACTTCCATCCACCTCTTCCTTGGTCTCGCATGCATATACCGACTACGATCATGGCGGTGATCAAGCGGATCGCAAGTCTCACATTCTTGTTTTTGTATCTTTCGGGTGATTCTCTCATTTCTTGGAAGAGCAAAAAACAATCTATTGTTTCTCAATCTTCCACCGAAGCAAAATATCGTGCTATGACCTCTACTACCAAAGAAGTTGTTTGGTTACGTTGGTTACTTGCAGATATGAGAGTTTTTCTTTCTCGTCTCACTCCTATGTATTGTGACAATAAGAGTGTTATTCAGATTGCTCACAACTCGATTTTCCATGAACGAACCAAGCACATCGAGATAGATTGTCACCTTACCCATCATCATCTCAAGCATGGCTCCATCACTTTGCTATTTGTTTCCTCTTCTTCGCAGATTGCAGATTTCTTTTATCAAGTCGCATTCTATTTCCCGTTTTTATTTTCTCATTAGCAAACTCTCGATGCTTATCGCTGCTGCATCGTGAGTTTGAGGGGAGATGTTAATAAATATTATTTTATTTATTTACTTATTAAGGGTAGAATAGTTTTTCCAACTTAGCCTATATATAGTTTATTTGTAATTAGATTTCATTATGACTTTGTATTACTTTTCATTATGCGCAAGGAACCCTAACCTCCTCCTATTCTTTTGATTCTTATTTTACTTTGTGTTTGTCTATTCTATATTGTTTAACATAACTATCTGGGCATGGATCGAATCCCAGTATCTATTTTTACAAAAATAAAAGGCAATTAAATCACTATCCAGGGTTCGAGGAAAAGAATCTCCGTGATATTTTCTTGATTTTCGTGTTTCTATCTTGTTTATATTTAACCTTTGTTTGATTTTGTTTAAAAAATTGATATAAACATTTGAGTCAAAATCAACAATTAATTTTAATTACATTTTATGGGACCTACAATTTTTATCAATTTTCAATTATATATTTCATCAACTTTTATCAAAATCTGCTAAAAAACTGATTTTTAGTAAAACCAAACAGGCACTTAGTTTATAGTTTCTAAAGATACTGAACAATGAGCAATTGAAGTTTACCGAGGGAACGTTTGAAGATATAGAACACAAGGGAGCATAAATGTTGTACATGAAGATGGTCCCTCTAGCCTCATCTGCTTGAACATTGTATGCATTACAGACTTCTGATATGGAAGAAAAATTGCAATTCAAGACAATTCCATCGTGAATTTCGTCTGATATGAGAGTGCGTGTCTCTGAGCTCATCCTCAAAGTCGATAAATGCATTCCTAATCTGAAAAATCATGCCACATTCATGTTCGAATACTTGATAAAAAGTTGGGCCTTTACACACATCAAGTGCATGTTTGGTACAAATATTGGATAGGAGACTGGACTGTAAAATAATTTTCTTTCTTAATATTGTCGTGTCCAATCTTCCTTACCAAATGTCCATAGTATACAGGAGAAGTTATTTATAATTACGTGGGATGATAATTTGTCGAACTCACTGCAATTACTTTAAATTAATGAATTTGTGATTTTGTTGTTGAGGATTAGATCAACAAGTTGAGGCACGTAATGACCGGCATAACTCTCTCTAGTTATGAAGAAATCTCTGGTTTTGTACTCTGGAAATCTTTCCAACCAGTTTAGTAGAAAGGTATAAGAATCTGTTGTTGAAAATGTGCGAACAAAGTTCCACATCGGTTAGACGTGGGGGTAAATGATGGGCTTATAAGGGATTATGCTACTCCACCTAATGAGTTAACCTTTTGGGATGGAACCTCGATTCTCTGTAAGTGGTATCACAGCTAGGCTACGAACTTAGCCATGTGGACTCAGAAGACAGATTAAGTTGCAACCGAACGAAGGCGGTGGGCCCTAAGTTGGATCGTGATGAACAAAAAAATCTATAGTTGGCTCTTAAGGCGGTAGCCCACGCAGTGAAAATTGGGGACATGAGATACATGATGGATTTATAAGGAATTGAACTACTCCACCTAATGGATTAATCTTTTGAGATTGAACCTCAATTCCCTACATCTGCTATGTTTGTTTGTCTCCAGTAACTAGTGTTCAAAAATTCTCGCCCAGGCGTGCGACTAGGCAAGCCTAGGCTTGATGTCTGACCTTGCTGTCTCGCCTCGCCTCGCCTCGCATCACATTGCTCATTTTTGCGCGTCGATCGCGCATTACCACGCTTAGACGCGCCTAGGCTCAATGCGCGACCTCGCAGCCTCGCCGCACATTACGCATTTTAGAACTTTGCCAGTAACATAATCTGATGAAATCCAACACCGGCCGGGGATTCCAAGAAGACGACATTTGCCACTGCATAGCCGGCATTCATAGTTTTAACACTAAGTAGTCTTTCAGGACATGTTTGGTATGTAGCACTAGACGCGAATCCTATCTAATTCCGTATACCAAAGATGCTTTCAAAGAATAACTGAGCACTTGTTTTCGAATTTAGGGAATGCATGAACTCACCATTGTTATACGATAAAGTTTTATTATCATTATTGACTCGCAACAGTCCAAGTTCTGTCATTGCTACAGCTTCTAAAGACGAGCAGCCCGGTCCTGTCAAAAAATGCATAATCTTTCATCCACAAAATTGAATATGCTTTTCGAGATACTAATGATATTGCAAAGTATGGAAATTAAGAAATATACAAAACATATGCAATTCTCATCCTTGATATGCCTCAGACATGTTTCTTTCACCCGTTTTGATGTCTTCTGTTAAGAGTCAAGCAGAATTTTGAACTTTTACATGCTAAAAACAAACGGATACCTGAGGAATGATTAGCAGATGGACAACGATGTCCTAACAAATCAACTGGGTTGGCTTTGTTAAATTATCCCTGAACTAACTAATATAATTGGATTTTGTTTGCTTCGACTTTGTCGTTACAAAGCTTGCAGCATCTTCCCCTGCAGCTGTGGTAATTATTAGTTAAAGTGCAACTCATTTATTGAACATAGAAAGAGATGAGGTTCACAGTTTCGTCTTATTTTTATTTAGTACAATGAACTGAGCATAAAGAAAAATGCAAGATTCTTGTAGTCAGCTCTAAATTTATTGGGAATAAAGCTGTTGTCGATGTTGTGCTCTTTCTTTCTGTGTTGGTCGGAGAGAAGACAAGAAATGATAGAATCTTCAAATTTCTCGACTTACAGATGCAAAATATTGCTGAATTTAACTTTTGTATGTGAAGTATTGGCCACTGAAAAGCAACGTACAAGAACGAAAAACAGTGAAAACTAGGGAAGGAAAATGACAGGTTCTTCATTCTTATATTTTAAGATTATAATTGCATTTTTCAACAGTATTCAGTAAGGAAAAACAAACATTCATGCATAAAAGAAATGAAAACGTCGAGATATAAGTAAATGAAACTTTTTAGAGGCTATATCAAAGCAATTTGCGTCATCTAATTCAACAATCTTATATATTATATTATCCAATACTCTCGAGAACTGAGTACCAAATTGACCTTAGTTCATTAGCCTCGTAACACAATTGAGTATTATGCTAGAGAAATAGAACTTTAGAGTGACTATCCTCAAATTATACTTTCAATCATTTGTTCCACTTAGCACAAAAAAGAAAAGGACGATTTGGATTGCTGCTTAGACGCTGCACAAAATCCGTCTTATTTTCATTCAACTGCTACGAGATCAATAATTCCACGAGTTTATGCTTCTATTGCTGACATAAAATCATCTCATTTCCAGACACAACCCTTTAAAAATGATCTGCAAGAAACATTTTCAGTAAAGTGAAAGCTCTCCGGGGCTGAAACTGTGGAACCATATGACCAGCGCCACGAACTGTTGTGAAAGTTAAACCATCATAAACTACTCGGTATCCACCCACCTGCAGAGAAAACTCAGGTTAGTTGATGCTGAATAAATGCATTCATTTGATCAAAACAGTAAGAGCATGTGTTTGGTATGCTGAACTCTACTCGATAGAGTCCATCATACGAAACATGTCATTAAAGGCCTAGTTATGCAAAGAAATTGAAGGTTGAGACCTACTTCGAAGGTTTCATCCATCCAAGGACGCCAAGGTTTGATCACTTTAAGGTTCATAGCACCAATTGAATATCGTGTACCCGTCACTGAAACAACTGCATCCACGTCGCCACTGACCAAGATGTATATTAGCATATGCGAAATCTACCCACTATAAAAGAGGGCTCATCAAAAATATTTCTCAATTCAATTGAAGCTCAAAAAGGAGAAAAAAATTCTCCAATAACGAGAAATATATAAAAAAAAACTTGTCCAATTAGGCTTATTTCGAATCCTAAATGCAATGAAACAACGTAGTGTTCTATAAATATATAGTATCTATTTAGATATACTCGAATGACCCCTCGAGAATGTACATAACCCAACGCCTGTTGCTTCTAAATGTAACCATTCTTCAGCTTTTTAAATAGGAAATATATTTACCTGAAAAGAAGTATCCGAAGACCCGAAGCCATAAGCCTCCTATATATGGGGAACATCGTAGATGGGCTGTCCTTCCAATAATTGATCACAACACTGAGAAAAACAGAATTTTTGTCTAAATATCCAGGAATTCTATTAGAAATATCAGGGATAATTGTATTTTTCGGGCATGTTGGGTATGCTAGAATGGACAAAATTGGACAAGATTAAGGAAGAGTAGCACGTGACAATGATCTTGTCTAATCCAATGTATTAAACATAGTATTAACAAACTTCATGAAATGTCAAGGTTCTTACCTGCAAAGTTTCCAATTGTAGGACAGCTTTGTTCTGTTTGCATGAAGGGCCTTTTGCACTTGATGAAGATTAAGATAGCTGTAAACGTATTCTGATTCACAAGGATCATATCCTACATGTTTTCTCGTCGTATTTGACAATTTGAATGAAGACGAGCATAAGGGGGCATATATATTGTAATAATCCAAATCTCCAATTTCGGCTCCATCTAAACTTCCACATTTTGAGCTTCCTGGCTTGCAGTGTCCTGTAAGCCTTTGATACGTTTCGTCTGAAATTAATGCGTGGCTCCAAAGAAAATCGACAAAACCTTTCGTGTCTGTAGCATCATTCATTATCCCATTTCCAATCTACAAGGTTAGAAATACTATAAGCATAGACAGAAGACCTGTCTAAATTTACAAGTTCTCAAGCAAGAAGATGTGGAAACTTTAAACTTCGTAGCATCAGCATATATATTCGTATGACGCTGCATATCTAATAGAAACAACAACACTAAACTAAGGTTTAGTCCCATTAAATTTGGGGTCGGCTATGAGTCCTTTTTTGCCACTCCGTCGGGCTTATTGCTACATCCATTGGAGAATTAAAAACAACTAGATCCTAGTAATCACAACAAGCCGATGCTGCATATCTGCTAACACCGATTGAACCTAATTATTGCATTAAATTTTCATTCTCACAGAAAGTAGAAGACTCTGCTCCATAGTTTAAGAAAACTTGAAAAAACTTCAACGTACCAAAGTGATATTTCTGAAAATAGTTTACCATGATGCCCTTAAGTTGAATCTTTGAAGTTGAGAGTGCCTTTTTGTTTCTGTTGACAATAACATCTGCTAACTCCGGAATATAGTAACCTGTCACAGTTATTACAGAAGTTCAATCAGACATCCATTGTGCTGACAGAGACTTTTTCTATGAACTGCCACCTCGTATTCGAGACTATATCCAGTCAATCAGAATGTCATAAGAATGTTTTATATTCAAAGTAGTTTCTTATTCTTTCTTTTTATTAAGTTTTTACTCAAATTATATCTTCTATGTTGGAAGGTGAAGTTTTTGGCTGAAGTACCTGCATAGCTTTCTCCGGATATGTAGAAATCCCTTGTTCTGTAATGAGGGAACCTCTTGAACCAGTTTATCAAAAATGTATACGCGTCCTCAGCTGCGACATAACAGAATATTGAACTAGGACTATAAACAAATTATCCGAGAATCATAATATTTGGAAAAATAGTGCAGCCAATTTGAGTCGTTGATTGGAAAACTTCCTTTAAGTAGACTAGACAAACTAGAGAGTATTATGAAGAAAAAAAGTTAAAATTTTGTTCTTTATATATAGCACTGGGTGTTTTACCGGTTCTTCTGTCTCCAGACAGTTCATACTCTGATGTCTCGTTTGAGTAAGAGAATCCAACGCCTGCAGGCGACTCCAGAAACAATGTATTTGCAACTGCATCACATACATGAAAGCATAAACTCCAATCAGGTTAATAATTTAGCACGTACCATTATTCTGGGTGTGCGATCTCATATATAACACGAGGAACAGGGAGGTCATTGTAAATTAGAATGTAACAAGATAAAAAGCTCGTGTAAATCCTATATGTACCTTTGTTCCATGCAAATTCTCTTGAATAGAGTGTTTTACCATCAGGATTGACCCCAAAAGGTCCAAGTTCTACCATTGCCCCCATTCCAAGTGATGAACAACCAGGTCCTGTTCAGAAGATTAAAAATGTAATCATGTATTCGGGAAGGTAAAAAAAATTAATGGCATGTTTTGAATGGCGGAATCAACACAAAATTAAGAAAGAAAAATAAGCTACAATGTGTTGGTTAATACTGTTTATCAACTACCAAACATGCCCTAATAGTCTTAAGAAAAATAGAGAACTGACAAATGAAAGAACAAGTGAATACTGTCTATAACATGACATGGTCAGTTACTTGCACTCCACTTTGGGGAACTGTGAATCTAGTTAGTTGCAAAAGAGTGGAACTTCTAATGTTCTGACACATAAAAGAGAATCAGCACTCCCCTCGTCTAAAATTTTAAAACTCTTAGGGCTTAGGGAGGAGACAAATTTATTTATTAAAATCGTATCTTCAACATGACCCATCACTTACATACTAGATTCATTTTTTTACCAAATCGACATGTGCACAGTGCATGTGGGTGTGTGTGTGTGTGTGTGTGTGTGAGAGAGAGAGAGAGAGAGTGAGAGAGTGTGTGTTTTCACCTCCATTGAGCCACAAAATAAGTGGCTTAGAAGAAGGATCCTCAGCAGCCTCAGCAAAGTAATAGAAAAGACTTCTCCCTTTCTTTTCATCAACATTAACATATCCTGCATATTGCTTAAACATCTTCCCTAATGGCTGTCCAGGAAGCCCACCTTTTATCATATCATCTTCCATATTTCCTACATCAGAAGCCATTCTTTCATAACCATTAACACTCATTTCTGTCCATTTCTCATCATCTATCATGCCTCGAGACTCCATTTTCAACCGGCGCAAGGCCATAAGTGAACTGGCTTGATCAGTTCCCAAGCCATGGCCCAGTGCAGGACACATTATAATGAGAAGAATGAATAGGCAGAGGTTAGCAGAGAAAACTGCATATTGTCCTTCCATAGTACTGATTTTCAGTGAATCTCAAGTAGAGTCGGGTGGATTTATATTTCCCTTCTTATACTTTTTATAGCACTAGTCTTCTACAGTATGAAGAAAGAAAAAAAGACATTCTTGCATGTTGCCTCAGCTTAACTGATTGATAGGCCTTTGTACCCCACACACCACTTACATGGGCCCCTCTTGAACAAAGAATTGTCACCATGAAGGCAAGTCGGGAAGTCGAGTAGAAAGAAGGGACTTCCCCGATTTTTCGTATAAGACTGGCCTAATCACTAGTTAAGGGGGCATAAAGGTAAATCTGGCCACCTCGAACCTCACCCTCTATTGTAATGTCTTATTGCATCTAATGTAACGTATCAAACAAGCATCGTCCCTAAGTATTAGTCTGCCTTCTTGAAAGGAAGCCTCGTGCCGTTTGTCATGGTTTGAACTTTGAACCCAAAATCTTTTCTTGCCTCTAATTTCAAAAGATTCCTCTCGTGTATTTGATATTTTCTTTCATTTTGACTCACTGGGGACAATGATTGGTAATGAATGGCATTAAAAGTGCTTGCAAGACTTGGAATTTAACCCAAAGAGAACGTTCAATAATTCAATCAAGAAAGTTATCATATCATGCCCAATAGAATCCTTGGTCTTCATGTACGTGTATTTGGTCCACCAATATACAATGCGTGACTTGTGTGGAATGATTGTTTTTCACACTGTCAAATTCACAAAAGGAGGGAGAAAGATGCCAAGAAACAACTCATGCTTCACCTTGTCTCAAAGCTTAAATTACTTTAAAGAAAAGATTTATTAATTAATTTATATTCAGGGGCGGAGATTGGTGGATAAGACCATACTCTCGCTTTGAAAAAAATCAATTTTTGAAGTGTAAATTTTTCTTTCCAGTAGCAACTCGATTTTGAAGTGCAAATTTATTTATTTTTTAAGTAGTAGTCTCATGACTTCCAAGAAAATCGTGATTCCGCCTCCGTTTATATTCATATCTTTAATACGTATAGACGCGTGTGGTTTTTATTTATAGGTGGGTTGTGAGATTTGAATCGAGAATAAACTCTTCTCATGATACTATATTAAATCGTCTTGCCTAACAACTTAAACGCGTAAAAGTAAAAATGATATGTCATTCGACTATTTTGACCTAAAACAGAATCCAATGGGGTTTTAGAAGAACAATAATGAAACCATCACCAAAAGCAAATACATGTACATGTTAGAAGACAGATGAGAAATTCCATTTGGACCACTTGAACATAAAATTGTCTGTTTCGTTTGTGACCCATTACTTCATTGAGCACTACCTTTTGGAGTCCACCCTTGTCCCACTACCCTACCTTAGTCAATTTCTTCTTTAATCTTTATGTTTCTTCGACTCTAAATAAAGTATTACACGTTTATTTAACTGGAAGAGACCGAAAGTCTTTCTCCTTTTGGAGTCCACCCTTGTCCCACTACCCTACCTTAGTCAATTTCTTCTTTAATCTTTATGTTTCTTCGACTCTAAATAAAGTATTACACGTTTATTAACTGGAAGAGACCGGAAATCTTTCTCTGCGTGGAATTTCCTTTACATAGGATTTAAAGAACTAAACAAAAAATGAAATAATAATGATGAAAAATGAAAGGATATGCAGGGCAACAGAATTCAGAAGCAAAAAACTGGTCTCATGCAACAAATTGAATCTTATTCTCAAAAATCGACTATATGAATCTCTTTTATTATTTCATCAAGCATAAGCTCATTACCTAATTCCTCAAAATCGTATGTACTTCACAAATTGCAGCACATATCATATATTTCTCTTCTTTAATCATGTCTCATCTTATTTTCGTCAAGTATACCATATACTTCATATGTGAAAGAAAGCATTTTCGCATTAATTCATACACGACTGATCAGTACTTCGATAACCTAAAGACACCCAGTAACAAGGCATTTTGGAGTAGAGCTTACCAACCATACGAATCATTCTTATTGCCGTACTCTGTTGATAAATAATACCCACTTATCGGCTTAACTGGACGTGTTAACTATGATCTAACAACAGTGACTGAACATTATTAACAAAGGCAGGCATATAAAATAATTGGTTGTTTGGTCCTATTCAATTCAATGTTCAGGCACACAAGGGTAACTAAGAACTGCCAAAAGCATACCAAAAGAAGAATCCTCTTTGTGATGCAACGTCAATCTCATTGAATTCAGGGTGCTATTTATACAAGCTGTGAGAACTCGGTAAATTTCAAAGCATTTCTACTACATCAAAATTATAAAAGTAATTAACATTATAAAAGCTCCAAAAGAATAAATAAATAAGTATATGCTACGAATTATTATGAAAAACTCTTTTAAGACACCTCAAAATTTCGAAAATAAATCACAAAAAGTCCTCACACCTCATAAAATTTAATCCAGCTACAAAATTCTTCATACCACACTTCAAATGTTCACATTAATTTGATAATGTCTCTGATAAACTCAATCAGCACAGTCCAGTAATTCAACTTACTGGCTGCTGGTGGTTCCCATGGCCATTTGATGGCACATAAACTGCACCTGCGTTATACCCGTTGCCATTGTAACCTTGCCTTCCGTAATAAGATCCACCCCACTGGTTATTAGCATCCATTCTCGACTGACAAAAAAATACAAAATAAAACAGTCAATAAGAGGGAAAAAAGTTAATGATAAAGGCCAAAGGATGAAACAGCGCATCTCTCTCTACATTTTTCAAGGGTAAACTCGAAGGCAGTTTTCAAGGGTCAGTTGTGGAAAGCATTTCCAGTTCTTTTTTCTTTCCCCCGATTATAAAATGTTTCCAGAAAACAAAAGTGCAAATAGTTCCAAAATCGAATAATATTATTTGACGAAATGTATAAAAAGTTTTTGAGACAGTACAGAAATATCACTGAAACTGGGAAACAAAAACATTCTCTATTTTCTGGCATGTGGACCCACGCATCATAAACAGCTAATAACACATTTTTGACATGTGAACCAAATATGTGTTTAGTATCATATTTCAAAGCAATCTTGAACTAAAGAATTCTAATTTGAGTTGATCGTGTTTTTGGACCATGTGTAACATAGAACTGAAACTGTTCAGTTGACAAACCGAAATTATTTATCACTTCCTACCAAAACAGAAAACAGCAGTCAAAAAAATATATCCTGATCACATAACTTCATCAACAAATAAAGATTTTACCTGCTTGTTTCCCAGATTTCGTCCCCAAGAAAGACGAACCGTCTGCTTGCCAACAACTGCTCCATTTAATCTCTGCATTGCATCCTCCGCATTGCTTCTGTTGAAACAGAAAAGTCAAGTGGTCGTGATATGGTTCTGAAACAAAGTGTTTGAACAAACTTACAGCCAGTTCATAGATAGCTATTAGGTTTACTTTATTATGCTGAATAATTCGGGGAGTTGATTTTTAAATAAATATGAGAACATTCATCACTTCTTACTAAATGAATTATAACTTTTACCTATATCCTTTTCATACTGGGTTAGAAGCCCATTTTATCGATGTGGGACATTCACTTTTTAACATCCCTCTAAACTCAAGGTGGTAAATTAAACCCAGAATGAGTTTTCAGTTTTCAAACAAGAACTCAAACTGGGTTTCTAATTTACCGTGCAGGGCATTCTCTCTTGTCAATAAAGATGTTCAAAAGGAAAATTATTTTCTGTTGTCTACTTCCCACCCTCCCCCACCCCCCAGACCAAAAAAATAAAAAGATCCATAAGAATCAATGAGGTTATCCACATTTTTGTAATCACCAAATTTACAATAATTGTCAATATTAATACACAAGAATAATTCATACAAGTAAAATGCTCCACTATCATCAATTTATGTTGCCCTTGGCTGGGATTACTACAATGCAATACCAGAACCACAGCATTACCTGTTTGCAAATTGTACAAATCCACATCCTTTTCCAGATGGTATTTTAACAGATATAACCTCACCAAATGGAGTAAAAGACTGTCTGAGCTCTACATCAGTCACATCAGAGTCAAGTCCACCTACAAATATCTACAACAAACAAGTGTTGATGAGCTAAATAAATTTCTGATAACAAACTTCCCACAAGCAGCAAGACTCACAGTTGTGTTTGATGAGTCATTTTCAGACTGAGAACCTTGGGGCAGAGCACCATTGGATGCATATCCACCAGAAAGTATTACAGCTGAAGAAAAAAGAGTCAGAATTTGGAATCAGTACTAGTACACACTTCATTTTCGATTCTAATTGACAGCATGCAAATGAAAAAAATTTCAAGAGAGAACCCTTTGAGTTTGTAAGATTAGTGATAGGATGATAAAAAATTCTACTGCTTTTAACAATACATTTTCATGAAAAAGTAATAGAGGCATAACATAGAAAAGAAAGGCCACAACCAACTGCAGAAAAAGAATTATCAGGTTACACCTTGTGAAGAATACTGTTGCTGAGGTGATTGTTTCTTGGGGGTTGCAACACCAATTCGCATAGGTCTACTAGAACAATACACACCATTCATTTCAGTCATGGCTTGTGTCTTCTCATTTTCATCGCTAAACCTCACAAAGCCATAACCTTTTGAGCGTCCAGAATTGGGATCAACAACCACTTTTGCACCTTTGACCGATGGATATCTACTAGCAAAAGTTTCATGCAATAGCGCATCAGTAACATCAGAAGCCAAATCACCAACAAATATTGATAAATCAGATCCAGAACTAGAGCCAGAGCCAGAGCCAGAGCCAAAGCCAGCATCAGGCCGCCTATCACCCGAGCTAAAGGCTGCCCAGTTTAGGCGAAATGTTTGATCTATATTTGGCATCATGGTACCATTGTAGGTCTGAAGTACTTTCTCAGCTGCTGCATGAGAACTGAACTCCACAAACCCATATCTCTCTGACTGACCAGTCTGCCTATTGCGAATAACTTTAACAGAAACAACCTGCATGTTTTTTTTTTTATATCAGAGGTGATCATGATCCAACAGAGTGCTAAACCTAAAATAAAATAGGATCAAGCGATATCCTCAGCACGTGATAAAAGTTGCGCTCTCTCAATTCTATAATTCTGCTACCACATATCATCCACGAAGAAGTATAACGTCCACATATTTCATGCAGCAAACAAAAAGATGGAGAAAGAACTCCTTATGGATCTCATAGATCTCATATTTTCATGCCTTCACAGAGTGCTATATTTTCCTTTGGGTTTTCTCCTCTTTGGTGTCTTTATATAAAGGTTCCGTGGGACCTTTAACACAAAGAAATTTAATTACAATGAGTATGCACTATTCATTCTCAACAATTTACATTATCCAACAAAGAAGATAAACTAAGTCATGTGAGGCAAAAAAATTAATAATAATAGACGAAGACAGAGCAGCTGCTTGCACTAGTAGATAAGCATGGTTATTAAATGTTATCACGTAAAAACTAGTCTATATACAAGCGCATTGACGGAGTTCTACTAGATATATGATACTCTCAGAACTTCACTTGTAGGAGGTATTCCCAAAGCATTAATCATAAAGAGATGGCAATGGTCGTTATTTGCATGTCAGTGCTCTTTTCGCAATTTATCATGTGGTGAAACAATTGGACACTCAGTTGGGAGTCAGCAATTGGGTATTGCTTTTATACAATTGACCAATCACAGTGAATCGTGGATTTTTAGGATATTTAACCCTTTTTCAGGAGGATAATATACTATTCCCTGTTGAGAATCCACTCTTTCTTCCTGATTGCAAAATTGAGTCAGTAAATTACAATATTTTGTAACTCTTTCCAGTTTTGTTTGGAGCGACTGGCAAGAGGAGCATATGACTGGAAACATAAGAAAATGAGGCAGTGTATTTTCCTTTTAAAGAGATGCCAGTTTCAATTACTGCAGCACAATCTTCTCTCTTGAAAACTAAGAAGCATGGACACAGAAACGCGACATGACACGCCGACATGTGATTTTAAAAAAAAAAGTAAGACATGAATACATCGGGGACACGTCGATTTAAATTCTTTAAATGTTTGCATCCATATATATTATATCTTTATTCTTATACTTTTTGATATAGAACACGGCACATTGCATGTTAGACACTTGCTCAAGGAGTGTGCTTACAATACCCTCAAGCGTCGGAAATTTAAATAATATAGAAAAAATGACACGGCATGTGACTTGTCGGACACATGTCATGGAGTGTCATTGTCCAACATGACACGACACATATCGGACACGGACACATTGTCCTAGTAGGAGAGTCCGTGCTTCATAGCTTAAAAATGTAATTTCTGCCCCAACTCTACCCTCGCAAAAGGGTAAACTATAAAGAATGAAGCATTCCAAGAGAGAATTAAGAATTTATTTGAACTCCATGTACAAATTACAAACTTGTTACTCACTATGATAGGCTGTTTGTTTGTCTGAATTTCGAAGACAAACAGTCTTTCCCTTTCTCTTTTCCTCTTTTCAGGTAAAGATGAACTTTATCATTGTGCTAATCAAAATTTTACAATATTCAGATCAAAGAGGTTTACCGCTAACACAGCAAAAGTAAGACTTCACTTCACTTATATCATATTCCAGTTATCATGCCGCAGAGGATGACTGTCACTAGTGCAGCCACCAGAACTCTCAAACACAAATTACTATCAATACCCCATTAGAGACAGCTTGTTCCCTAAGAGGCTAAATAAATTCCTCTTACAATTTTTCCTAGTCAAGCCCATATGAAGTGTATGGTTGGCACATGAAAAGGTGTAAAATACTTGTTTCACAACTAATTTATTGGTGGCACCTGGCAAACATAGTGTTGAGTGAACATCTGTTACTACACATAAAAATCCCCCCCCCCCCCCAAAACTTTCTCAATTTCTAATATAACTTACTATATAAAGAAAGAAAAAGGTCGGCCAAACTTATTAATTTTATCCAAGGGAGGATCCAAATAAAAAGAAAGAAGAATATCATACCTACAGGCTACAACAATAATATGCCTTACAAATATCTATAAAGTCTACATAAAGAATTCACATATACCCCTTGTATCCCACTGAAATATACACCTGAAAATCTAATTTCTGATTCAGATCTCCAAGAACAAAAAAATAAAAAAAGTACAAAACATACACTGAAGCATCTCAAATTGGAATCAATGATATTTAAAATGTTATTTCATCATTCGTCGGCTTAACTTCTTTTAGATCAATATTTCATATAATTTATTAGTTATTAGAGCATCTCCAAAAGTCTCTCTATTTATAAAGAGCATCTTTTGTATCTTAGAGATCATCTATAAATTTAGAGAGTAAAATTTTGAAGTACTCCAACAGCTTCTATATTTTTAACACTTCATTTTACTTATTCCAATAAATACTTATTATTTTTTCCTAATCTTTTATTTTGACATGCTTCCCTCCTAATTATTATATGATTTTCCTTCATTTTTCTCTATTTTATTTTGTATATACGATTTAGTTCAATCAACATATGGAGCATTGAACATTAGAATACTTTGAATATATTTAATTATAGAGAGTGAGTTTGACTCTCCAAGTTTGGAGAGTGTCTTAGAGCATAATTTTAAGGATTTGACTCTTTAAAATAAAGAGTATATTAGAACATCTACAACAGCTTATGTATATTTAAATAACATATTTAGTATTTTTAAGAGCATCATTAAATTAAATTTAAAGAGCAATTTTTTTTAAACATTTCAGCAGCCTCTTTATTTCTACTCCTTATTTTACTTTTCTCAGGAAGCATTTAATATATTTCTCTCTTCTCTCTTTTTATCATATATTTTCCTCACAATTTGTATATATTATTTAATTAAAACCAACACATCAAATATTGAAAATTGAAATTATTTCAATACATTTAATAATAGAGAGTGAGTTTGGCTCTCCATATTTCTCTAAATTAAAATGTTAAATTGGAGAGTCCATTTGAGCAAAATTTTAAGCTTTGACTCTTTAAATTAAAGAGTAATTTATAATTAAAGAAATTGTTGGAGATGCTATTACAATGTAAAGAAAACCATTATGTAAAACAAAAATGTATCTATCAGTCAAACGTACATAGATACCATTTATTTACCATATTCAAAAATCAGAATGTACATTTTACCAAAGGAATTAGATGATAGAAAACGACAAGACGTATATGCTCTAGAAATAATTTATTTCAGAATTGAATCTCCGGTGAACTGGAGTCTCCTTAAACTACTATTTTTTAACCAAAAAAAAAAAGGAGTTGAAGATCTAAAATTATGCATCCCGCCCCCAACTAAAACCTGAAAACAAGTTGCTTAGATTTGTCTTCGTGCCAGATGTTGCTAAAGAGAGCAAATATTATATGTTTGAAAATTGATGATTTGCAAAAAGGAAATACGTCTGAGAAACGGTTGCTGAAATAACTTATGCAATATATTGATATGAATTGATTTTTCATCATTTCTTTAATCCTGGGGGCACTTACCCCCACAAAACATTGCTTGCACCATTGTGCATCATATACTCATAATCGATCAATGTTCAACTAAGCATTGGGATAGTAGAATTCCACATTTACAGGTAGATAAAAAGATTCCAAACGTATGGTTGCATTAACTTTTTGGCGGTTCTTTGCCAAATTTACACCGAACATTTTAATAATGATTTACAATGAATCATCCTTCTTATCATGTGAATTAAGTAATTTATGGTCACTTCTCTGTTACCAACAATTACAAGATGGTTGTAGCAGAATTGCAATGATCATTGAACCAAGAACTTAATTATCTTTATAGAATTTTGATTAGAAGCTTAAATAAGTTGACCCAACACAAAAGCTGCAACCAAATCTGCGGCTTTCTGTAGCTTGCCTAACAATCCATAAATATGAAAGCATGACGCATTCACCCCAATTTCAAATGCTATCTAACATCTTGTCCTAGACAGATTTATTGAGAATTCAAATACTTCCAGTTCAAGGGTCAGACGAAACATTACCAAAACCTTGTCACAGTACGCACATACATCTCCTATCTGTTTTCCCAAATGTATTAAATGAGATCTGAACTCTGCTGACGTTTTCTTTCAAAAAAGCTAATTGTACACTTCTTCATTAAAGCAAAAAAGTAATAGATCGCCTTAATTACTCTACACAATCATTCACTTCATTAAACACTCCGTTAATCACAAAAACACAACTTTTTTTTTTTTTTGAATCGAAAAAAATACAACTATTAATAATTAAACAACTCCACAAGAAACGGCCAAAGTTTACCATATTTAACAGCGTCAGATAAAGTATATATGCATACAGCATACAGGAATATATGTATACATTCATATATATCATATATATATAAGAGAAGTCAGAATAAAGAGAAAATATACCTCGCCGGTTTGAACGAAGCAAGACTGTATGTAACCTTCATCCATCCACTGGTGAAGATCACCAATCCAGATCGTCTTGTTTTCTTCACTCGAGCTTTGAATCTGATTATTCTCTTTCTGCTGCGGCGGTTGCTGTTGGTGCGGTTGGTACTGTTGCTGTTGGTGCGGTTGGTAGTACGGCACGTAATGCTGGTTATACATCATCTGCTGCTGCATCACCATTGCCGCTGCCGGGTACTGCATCGCCATCCACTGCTGCTGGTACTGTTGCATCGCCATCCACTGCTGCTGTTGCTGTTGCTGTTGCTGTTGCTGTTCATTCGAATCTCCACCGTTCATTTTTCAAATCTCTCCGAATTACCCCTCCCTCAAGCTGCAGGTTTTAGAGAGAGAGAGTAGAGGTACCTGGTCGGAGAAACCAGGTAAACCACGTTCTACAGAGAGAGAAAGAGAGAGATTAAAGTCGGCTGAGTAGATTATAAAGGATGAAGTATTATGGATCTAGGGTGGATTTAGGAAAATTTTGTTCAAGGTCACCCAATTATAAGTTTATATCATGTTGGTTAATCAACTCTTTTAATGAAAATTCTTATCCATCCTAATATAGATTGTGAAATTTGGGCCCTTAGTTTCACTTGGTTTCAACTTTATTTCAACTGAATATAAAAGAGTTTGAGTCACGTCCCAAAAAGGAAATCATTATTTGTTTTAATTTGATCGTCCAACTTATATTCTTAATCAAAGTAAAGACTATGTTAGATCACATCGTAGATTTTTTCAAATCCTTAGTTTTACTTGAATAGGTAAAATTTCAACATTCTTTCTATCGAATTAAAAAAACGTAAGAACTTGATTGACACTCTAGCTAAAAGAATCGTTATTTATGTCAACTTGTTTTAATTTCACCACCCAACTTATATTCTGAGTCGTCTTGCCAGAGTTAATACCCCATAATAGATCAATTGTTGGAAATATGTTTTGAAAATATGGTTTTACCAATTTTTGACCAAATATTGAAGTGGGTCCCATAATTTATTTTAAGTGAGAACAAAATTGAACACGTTCTGCTACATGAGTAGATATACGTAGTAATTTGAATGTTCAAAAATATTTTTTGATGAATAAGAAACTAAAGCCGAAAATATTGTTTTAAAATGGGACAAAATGAGTTTGAAATAAGAATATATTTATGACATAATTAAAAATTGGAAAAAATTGTCTAAAAGTCATCTACAAGTGACTTGTTTCAAATTAGATCAAAACAAATTTCAAAATTGTCAATAAGTCATACTCTTCATCAAATTTTCATATTCATCACAAAATTATCCCTGTGATCCATATTTCACACACCATTGCAGCCACCACCCACTCTCACTCCACTCCGCCCCCACCCCCACCCCCCCCCCCCCACCCCCACCCCCACCTCAGCCGTCGTCGTCGTCGTCGTCGTCGATGTCGCCGCCAAGTCAATAGAACATTCGAGATCTTATTCGGATCGAATGATCCGAATCCATCACATCAATTTAGCTCGTTAAGATCCAAGTTGATTCTTAATTTCAATAGAAGCGACAAAATATGAAAGCTTTCTTCTCTGGTCACGTGACAAACAAGAAAAGAGATGGCTAAAGAATAAGATAATGAGATTGTACTGCTGAGAGATCTATACCATATTTGGTTCTGCACCAGGCTTAGAACCAAGCTCAAATTCATCGTTTTGGTGTTGAATGATCTAAATCCATCATATCTTGGTAATGGATTAAATCCATCATTTATTGTTAAGTGCAATAATCTGTAGATCAAATATGTAGATCAAATGTTGAATTGGAGTTATCTCCGTGCTGGAGTGTCTATATGGATGATTTGTTTGATGAATTTTTATAGGGAATGATATTGTATTATAGTAAACTGTATCATATAATATAGTATGATTATATTAGTTGTGGCCATGATTTGCAGTTTGATAATACTGTATTATAAAATATCAGCTTGATAATGTATTAAGTTGGCCATTAGACTATTTATTTGTGTTGTTTTGTCATGTGTGTTATTTGATCTTTGTATTATACAAAGCGATTATCACGAGAAAATAATATCACAATATAAATGGATATAGATTCGCATACGTGCTCAGAATTTTTATTATAATATGTTTTCGGAATAGTCTCGATGAGACGGTCAATACCAGTCGCTTTGCCACTGATTACGATGGATTTTACCCGTTTGAAATCGTTTCTTTAGTTTAAAATGACAATATTTAATTTTTCTTGTCAAAAGCGATGATCACAAATTTTCTAAAATAGATATCACGGATAGATATAATGTGTGAGTTGGATCATAATCGTTGCTTGAAGAAATGAATTGAACCCGAAATGAATTAACACGGTCCTGATGGTTAAATCGGATCAAATACACACAAATAAAATTGCTTTTAAGCTTAACCAAACATACTTAGAAATGAATTGAAATGAAACAAAATACAGAAATTATAAATGTCACTTACAGCACACTTAAGTGCAAAAATTTACAAAGATCAATAAAAATTTCATGAATCCAGCCAAATATAAAGTTTGATATATTAGTATCATAGTTGAAACATTATCTTAAGCAAACGACATCATATGTTGATGGATTAAAGTTCACCAATGTACATAATCTAAATAAAAGCGAGATATCATGGATTAAACAGTATCAAAGTATACTAATGCACATTACTTAAATAAAACAGTATTATGGACAAAACTAAAAGATTGAAATATTTTCATAATTAAACAGTATAAAAAATAAAACTAAGAGATTGAAACAATATCATAGGTTGAAACTTTGTCATAATATTTCACTATCATTTGAAACATGTTTTAATCCATCATACTGTTTAATTATGGCAAGGTTTGAAAATGTGATATTGTTTGAATGTCTTAGTTTTAATCTATGATACTGTTTTGTTTAGGTAATTTACATTAGTATATTTTGATACCGTTTTAATCCATGATACTATTTTTATCCTATGATACTGTCCATGATACTGTTTTATTTAGGTAATTTGCATTAGTATATTTTGATACCGTTTTAATCCATGATACTGTTTTTATCTTGTGATGTTGTTTCTTTGATACTGTTTAATTATGGTAAAGTTTGAACATGCGATATTATTTGAATGTCTTAGTTTTAATCTATGATACTGTTTTGTTTAGGTAATTTGCATTAGTATATTTTGATACCGTTTTAATCCATGATACACTTTTAATCCTGTGATACTGTTTGAATCTATGTGAACTTTGATACTGTTTAATTATGGCAAGGTTTGAACCTGTGATACTGTTTGAATGTCTTAGTTTTAATCCATGATACTGTTTTAATGTTCATGATGCTGTTTTAATGTCTTAGTTTTAATCCATGATACTGTTTTAATCCACGAAAAAGCAATATCACCATTAACTGATGTCACAATTAGGGTATGTTTTTACAATTAAAGGTATGTTGGTCTTTTAGCTCTAAAATGTGACTTTAATTGAATTAAGTTTTGAGTATATGACTTTAGAGCCCATAAGCGCCAAAACAGTGACCGGTCCTGAATTTACCCTTAAAAATTCATACTTTAAGACTTGAGTTTGGGCCTTAATGAGTACTAGTAGGACTGAACATGATTCGATTTGGACGGATTTTGACTTATTTTCAAATCAAATCATTTTAAAATAGTTTATAAAATTTTCTGACCAAACCAGCCCATTTCATTTTTCAAACTAAAACATTTTTTGCGGTTCGATTCGGTTTTAAACTACGGTTTACTTATCGACATAATAGTAACGTATTTAAAATAAGTTAAAATATAAGTAAATTGGTCTAAAATTCTCAATATAAGCTTAAACATGAATTTTTTAAACCTAAGTGTTATATTACATTAACATTTGTCTCAATTGTTATATTACATTAATATTTGCCATAAAAAAAATGAGAATATAAAGAAAATTGATTAAAAAAAAAAAAAAAGTAAATAATTAAGTCCAATAATGAACTTGTCGGTCAGTGAACTAATAGTTTGACAAAATTAACAAGTCAACTCAATAAATATAGTATTGCTTTCTACTTTGCTCACTTTGTAAATGAGTAAGTAGAGTTAATTTATTTTAAATTATAAAAAATTTAAAACGATTCTACGCTCGATTTAAGCAGTTTTTTAAACATTGAAACATAAATCAAACTATTTTCGAACGGTTCGAATTAATTTAAAATCAAAACATTGACGGATCAACGTGGACCCAAACCAACGGTTTTAAACCAACAAATTCGATTCGGTTTTAAACAATAGATTCAATTTGAAGTTTGATGGTTTTTTGTGCAGCCCTAAGTACTACTAGTCTTTGAAAGAGATAGAACTTAACACCGTCAATCAGGCCGGGGTTGGGATATTTTACGGTTTACCATTCGAGTTAGGGTAATAAATAATTGGGCTAGGGTCGAGACTATGTATTCTATCATGCACTTATATAACATTCTACATTAGTCCTTTTGTTTGTAAAAGAGTACAAAGCAAGTTTTGTTTTTCTTGTAATTTGAAGTGTTGCTATCACAAGAAGAAATTGTAGTATCTTGGAAGACTATCATTCGATCGTAAGCACCTCTGCGGGACAAATTCGTCTTACGGATAAAGAGTCAAACTTTTACTTGCGATATAATTTTATTTCAACTTAAATTTCAAGTAAGTCCTTCAATTTTAGTTTCAACTTGCAGTAGTAAAGAAAATGAATATTCAAGACACATTTTTTACCGACGTCAGTATCTTGACATCCTTCGGATACTTAGTGGGGTACAATTTCAACTTCTTTCTACCAAATACAAAAAACATAGAATTGGGTAACATCCCACAAAAAATAGTTATTATTCATATCAATTTGTTTCAATTTGATCATTTTTGTAAGTGTTAGTTTTACCAATAAAATTTTGTAATTGATTGAGTTCGTAAGCTAATTTATACTTTTGGCAGCACAACTTATACATATCTCACTATTGGATTCATACTATAGGTAACTATTTTTGTCAACCATGTCACACATTCTATCAACTTTAATGACTTTCATAGATAAAATAGTCAAATTGAAATAAAAATATAAGTTGAATGATCAAATTAAACATATAAAGAGGATGGTTACAAATTTTACATTAGCGACCAAAATTAAACATGCTTGTGAGTTGGTTGACCTCCGGTTAAATTTTCTCTTGTATTGTAACATGGCACATTGATTTCAACGATGTTTTAATTTTAACCGTTAGATTGTGAAGGTTTGACGATGACCGTTGATAAATGATGAGAAGCTACTGGTGGGTCCATCTCATACGCGGTCGATCAACTTGTGCATTGGTGAATCGTACTGTATGACTAGACTATATATACTGGGTACAAGTAGGCTTTGAGTGGGTCAAAGTCAAATTAGGCATTCTTTGATGAATTGGTAGCGTGTCTAATTTTAGGGCTAGTTGGTACTGGTCAAATGTTGGTTTTGTTATTGTGTCCATGAGTAGATGAGAATTTTGGCATTGGATTTGGTACATCAAACCTTCGTATAATCATTAATAATTTCTAGAAGTTGAATCGATTATCAAATGTGAAATTAAATAGATAAAGAGAAGTAGACAAAAATAAATTTAATTAAAAAATTATAGGATCGAGTTATATCACCTACAAAATTTAAATAAATTCTTATTTACAACCGATATCAAAATCTAGTAAAATAAAAAGTAACATACAATCATATATCTTCTCTTCTCTCAAAGAAAAGACAATTTGGCATGATACAAAAAGTAGCTACTATAAAATATCTTCGCTCTCAACTTGTTTTACGTTGAACTTAAATATAATTAGCTATTGTTGGAAAATTTAAAACTTTATGTCTTGTTTGGCATAATTTTGTGTGGGACTAGTATTTTCATTGTGGAAGATAAAAGTAGATTTGTGTTATCTTGGACGTGAATATCGAAATCATATGCTTACTTGGCAAAAATGATGCTCGGTTGAATGAAAAATTGAAACTTAAAATGGAGTTAGAAAAATAATTGGAAGGAAAAAACAAGTAGGTTATCTCACATTGAAAAATGACCAAAAGTTTGACTTGTATTTAAATCTAATGTAGCACAGAAGCTCTCTTGGCGCGTTCACATGGAGGGAGCAAATCACAGACCGATTAACACTTTGGGCCATTGAACTCATGTACGAGCGTGATCTGCGTACACTATAAAATACCATTGCTTGGTGATCATTCTATTCAAGTACAAATTCTGTCCTGGAAAGTAGACGCTCAGTTATTTTTAAATACCTACGGTGAAGAGGCGAATCTATTTTAAAGATATTGTGAATACACGTATCTCGATTTATTTAAATTTGTTCTCTCATAAAATTGTTATTATAAATTTTTTATTCTAAATAAATAAATAAATTATATTATTTATTATTTCAGCATATTTCGTCCGACAGCAATGTCATACTTATTATATTATAAAAAATAAGCATTTCCATGAGTTGATATGGTTTGATATCATTATAGAATATTTGATTACATTGACGAATTTTTTAATTTTTATTTTTTTTTTTTTATTTTTTTTTTTTTTTGGTTTTGTGAAATAGAAAACTAATGGGTAGGAGCGTCATTATAGAATATTTTTCAACATTTAGTCCATTTATTATCTAAAGTAATTAAATTAATATTTAAAATGGCTGTCTCATATTGATCAAAAGTTCAACAACTACCAGTTGATGTGATAACAATCATTTAGTGGGACTGTGGGAGGCTATATTATTAATTATTCAATGGGTGTCGGCATGTCCTTAATCATTATTATGGATTAAAAGTCAAATGAGAAACGAATTAGGCCTCTTTTTAAATATCAGAAAGCCCATTTTTTTAAGTTTTTAATTATTTACAGAGTATGTTTCAGAAAAAAATTATAGATTATAATTTATGAGTCTTACAAAATGTGTAGATAAAAAATAAATAAAAATTATGATTTATATGTATAGATAAAAATGATGTTTAATTAACTTATAAATACTTATAAACATTGACAAACATAATTATAATCAATTTGATTAAGAGTTTACATTCGAACCGTAATTATTATTTATTAGTTTTAAATATTTTCTTATTATTACCAGACATATTATGGCACCTTACGTCACATTTCTACTCGGAAAATAGTGGCAAGTGGTTTTCAACCTTTAAAGAATAGTAAGTTATTCTTCAACTTTACTTGTCACTATAATTACACAATCAGTCTTCAACGACAATAATCGATAAAACCTTTATTAAATTATCACAATACTCTTATACGTCCAACTTAATATTTCATTTCTCAGCTTGCGTTAGTACTTCGTGAAGTTGAAGATCGCACAACGATTTTGCAGTGAGGCAAAATCAAAATTTAAACGTTATTTAAAGTGAGGCATATATTCGTGAAGATCACACAACGATTTTGCAGTGATTTGAACGTTATGTGATTGTGCAACTCCCAAAAAGTTGAAGACTAACTTTCTACTTGAACGATAAGTCGAGGACTAGTTGCAGTTTTTGCTTTCGACTTGACTTGACACGATCTGTAATTCTGTATGTCCAAAACATTATATACTGGAAGAAGGGACATTCGTGAACTTTCAGCCCTCCCGTTCAATTCCTCTGCAAATTCCGACATCAACAAATACAATACAATATACTACAATGTCAAAGATAATAATATGGTTGCACGATCAAACTATTATATGCTATCTCCAAAAGGATAAAATCTTGATTGCTTAACAGTACAAATTGTTAAGAATTTATGTCCAAACAGAGTACAATGATTAATCATTTGATTGTATTTTCCAACATGTATAACAAATAGGGGATTCCAGTGTATATACATGCTTATGTATAAGCACAAATCAATATAACAAGGTACAACTACAAATTCCATTCTTAATCAGCTTAAGCTACAGATGATATCCAAAGTCGAATCAGATGTGATCTAAATAAACTCTACATGGAAGACGCATGGGGGGAAAATTTCATCAGGAAAAACCCGGTTAGCCTTCTTGAGTGGAAAAAAATGAATGAATAAGCTAAGCAAAACCGACTATACATACACGGTGTGCTGGCTATGATGGCTATGACATCTTGTAATCTTCGTATAAAAAGCTCTCATACTGTGTTCCCTTGAGTGTCTTTTCGACGTCATCCCAGTTCTGAATTTGTGAAGATAACGACCCTTTGTGTATCTTCACCTGGCGACTATTTAGATCCATTCGAGGAACCCTTAGAAAATCTTGAACGTCTAACAGTTTCTGAAAGTAAAATAACAAAGAAAAACTTAAAAGAGAATAAAAGCGAAAAAATGAGATGTGGATGTTTGGCTTGCAGTACTAAGGCAGACAGTATACTAAATAAGATCGTAGTTTCTTTTCTTCATTAATACTGTCCAGACATCCAGTGCTATACAACATTCCCGGCCAAACATGCCTGAAATGCCTATTTCGGACACAAAATGCAAGTTGTCTTACAGTTCTGTTCTTTATTATGTCCTCGTAGTAAAGGATGATATGTCGAGTGCTCTTGAAATATTCTAAAGATTTTGTAACCATCTCTTCCACTTGCCTAAGATTGGGTATCAGCAATGTTGTATTGATTGCTGGTTTATATCTTGCAAGGATTTCAGCCTGCATGAAAGGAATAATTATTAGGACAAATGTATTCGTGTTTCTTTCCTTTTCAATAATATAGGTGTGAGTCAACAGGCATATCTGCACATATTGTGCGTGCCTGTACGCATACTTGACAGCTTTAAGGGGACGGGTAGAAGAATATAGAGACAGAGGGAGAGAACCAAGAGAGAAAGGACCTCCTGGGGCGAATGCACATGAGATTTGTGTGTCCCATTCAGTGGTTTGGCATTCTGATCATAAGAATTTGCAAGAATTGAAATCATTCGTCGCAAAAGATTCCTTCTGAAAAGAAAAATTGCTGAAACTCCTTTAGATTTGAAGTATTCCACTACTTCTACATGATGTTGCATCAAACCCTGCAACATGTCACAAAGTTAACGAATAAACAAGCTACTTCATTCAAACTCATGCTAAATATCGGCAAGTTCATGACATATTTGGCAAGGGAAATTAGTTATAATTGTGGACAGTATTGCAGAAAAGAAAAATGCTAAAATAATGTTTTTTAGTTCTACCAATACTACAAACAAAACATGCACTCGGGATAAAAACCACATTCAAAAGGCAAGCTCAGCCGAGAAGCGAAATCCTTTTGCCTATATATGTTTTTAAGCAGCGGTAGCTCCACTGAGTTCTCCAAAGAATTTAACAATGCCTTTCAAATGCTATCTCTTACAAATTATAAAATCCCCAAGACTATTATTCCGCCTATTGTAAATGATAAGTTCAAAATATTAAATGATAAGTTCAAAATATTACTACTCTGCATATTTTGACTTTCCTTCATTTCTCTCTTTCAGTAATTATAAAGCCTTCATATTTCTGGTGCTGCTTGCTTATATCCAACAATATATTCATATATTTATAGACCTATAAAAATTTAAGATCTTGTTCGCACAAATTATTTTGACCTGATTACTGATTATGGATTTATTTATCTAACATATTTGATGCATTTTTTTCAATAGTCTGTCATAAGGTTTTCAAATCAGTTGGGCCATAACGAACGGGTTCAAGGTGGTATATTCCATCTCAGACATTTGTGTACTTTGAATTCCGATATGCGGTTATTATAAACATAATGACTAAAAGAAGATCCCTACAAATTGCAACAATTAGAATCATTGTAAAATAAAACAGAAAATATTTGCAAAATGTCTTGCTCGTATGGAAGCGAAAGCAAACCATATCAACTTTCTACATTAAATATCAATGCGACAAATAAATCCATCAAGAAAAACGTAGTTATTGTTTCTATTTAGGTGCTACCAACACAAGCGTGGTTATAGTATTGTAGAAGCCGGAAATTTTATACGGAGATCACCTGATTAAGCATCCATTTCAGTCCAACTGCAGCCGTGCACTCATTCTTGGAGGCACTAGTCAACCAGTCTAAATTATAGATTTTATCCAATGTCTCGACAATTGTCGATGCATTACTTCTCCGAACCTTATTCGAGAAAATCTCTCCATTGGAGCTAATGTTGGTATGACTGTTTAACATCGTTTCAAACCATCCGCTCCCGGACCTCTGTGTAGACAAAATTGCAAAATATCGCACAGGATTGCACTCACACTCGGCCCTAATTCATCACCATAAACATATGAACAAATCTAACAACAAATCGCAGCTAACAATCTGAAAAACAGAAAAGAAGAGAAATTGCATTGAGGACAATGTAGTACCTGGCGAAAGTGTTTGGCTTAGGGAAATGCACGTAAGATTTTTCTGAAGGTTGAATGACAGGTGCTTCACATGGCCTCTCTACAACTTTAACACTCAATACACGTCCATTAGAACGTGCTCTAACTTGCCTCATGCAGACTGAACATATATAAACCCCACAGACCATTGCAAAAAACAAGACGAACATCCTTAACATCAACGGAGATTTCTTCGGAGGTTTTATTATCAAACCATCCTGAATTTCAAGTGCATATCAAAAGTTTAAGAAAAAGCAGAGCATATTATCTAAAATAACTTTCACAAACAAATATTCCCGCCCTACACCACCCCCACCCCCAGGTGATCAGTTTGGTTGAGCTGGAAGAGTATCCATTTTTTTTCCCCCATTAAAAGTGAAGGGGATAAAAAAATAATACAAAGAGGTAGACAAATAAACTTGACCTCCACCCAACGAAAATACATAAAAAAATCTCAAGCTTCGGGTCATCATGAGACTTAATAAAAATCCTTAAACAGTAGACTGGAATTAAATCATAACCATTTAAGTAAGACTAAAGAAACAAAACAAGTTGTTGCATCAGCAAGATAATATGCATTAATTTAAACGAAATGCAATAATAAATAATTCTAGTAAATCCCAAAAAGATCAAAGAAAAACAACAGGGTTCCCTTCATTCATATACTCAGACACAAAATACCTAAAGTAAAATATGTATACACATTTTATTATTCAAACACCCAGATCCAGAAAACACGTTTTAAGCAAAACCAAAACAATATTTTACCTAAATAACAATATATTCCCATAATATATACAAATTTCTATATCTTTGCCGATTAAAATAAATAAAGAAATACATTAAAGCAGCTATTAGAAAAGGAAAAGAAATCGTACCTTGGTGATGAAACAGAGATCGTCTGCCATATTTTTCCTTTTTTGCTCGAAAGGTGAGCTGGGATTCAAACCTTCTTTATTCATCACAATACTCTCTTCATTTTTGTATATCGTAACATATATACAGAAAAATACATATAGGGAGACAGAGATGAAAAAAAAAACACCAAAATTTTTTGAGCTTTTTCTCGTGAAAACAATGATGAGAGGACCGTTGCCACGCTACTTTTTCTTGATGTTTCAAGTTTTTCCTTCAGATTTACGTCTCTCTCTCACGCGCGCACACACACTCGCACTATTTTTCTCTCGCTAGACCATGTCACTTACTATTTTTTGCGAGTGATTATAGTGTGGGATCCGATGTGGAAGGAACCGAATCCAAATGGAATTCAAATAGGGAAAAGCCAAAAGGTTTATGAAACGATGTCGCTTTGAATTTTGATTTTGTCATTGATTCAGGTTAATTACACCAATCGTCACTAAAGTTTGAAGTAAATTTCGAAATAGTTATCGAAGTAATTTTTTTTATAATAATAGCCAATGAAATTTCTACGTGCGCCGTCAAATACAAACATGGACACAAACAAGGGAAATTGGTGTAAATG
Organism: Forsythia suspensa; assembly: GCA_023638005.1. Lineage (NCBI taxonomy): Eukaryota > Viridiplantae > Streptophyta > Magnoliopsida > Lamiales > Oleaceae > Forsythia > Forsythia suspensa. The sequence goes on along the minus strand of CM042670.1, from coordinate 28,507,992 downwards.
GTCCCCCACCTTTGTCCTTGGTGTATAAATGGTCTATAATCTTTGTTTTTTTACATAGAAGACCCTATATGTGTTTTGGTGTATAATTAGTTCTTATTTGATGAAAAAAAAAAATATACTCTTAATTTTAATTAGAAAAAATTGTAATTAGATTTTTAATCTTTGCAAAAGGTGTAAATGGGTCCGATAAATAATTTTTAATAAAAAATTAAAGAAAACTAACGAGTTTTTTTTTAAATTAACGCTTATTGACTAAATTGATAATATACTAAATTATTTGTATATTTTACGAAGTATTATAAAATAACTAAAATTTAAGCTCATAAATATTAATAAATAAAATTATTTTATTATTATTAAGTAATTATATTATTAAAATTTTAAATTTTAAAATTTTATTTTATCGTTACAACATAAAAAAAAAATTAATTTTGTCACAAACTTGATGCTAAAATACTTTTATTTAATTGAGTTATTCGTTTATTAACTACAAATATTAGAGTTCTGATTGTATTCTTCATATTTTAATTTATCGTTTAAAAATAAAGAACACATAATGGGTAAATTAATTTTTATTAGTATTTTTATGTATTAAGATTGATTAATTATCATAAAATTATATACGCTATTTTATTATTTATTGAACTTAATTTTTATTCAAGTTTTTCAAATCACATAGCAATTACATATACTTAAAGCACGATAATTTTAAATTTTTTTCTTATGAACAATTTAATTGATACGACAATAGCGATATATTTAAAATGTTAAATTAAATATTATTTAATAAATGTACCCTTTTTGTAAAGATTATGAATCTAATTACAATTTTCTCTAATTAAAATTAATGACATATTTGTATTTTTTTTTTATCAAATAAAGATCAATTGCGCACTAAAACGCAACTTAGGGTCTTGTCTGTCAAAAAACAAACGATATAGATCATATATGCACTAAAGAAAAATGTTAGGGACCACTTACGCCAATTTCCCCACAAACAACATTATATATTATGCTACGTCAACCAAGATAATTACGCCAATGGTCACTGAAGTAGATTATAATAGTAGTTACTAAAGTTTCTAAATGTTACACTAACGATTATTCAATTAAAAACAATAATGTTATACACTATTTCTTCTCCAGTTTCCTCCCCACCTCATCAGTTATCCTAATTCCCTAAGTCTATTCTTAATTACTTCAATTGACTTTGATCTTTAAGTTCTCTACTAAACAATATATTAGATATGGTCTTTCCTCATATCATTCTTCTTTAATTTGTCCAATTTCCTATAATTTAAGGTTTTTACAACTTCAAAAGAAATGGAAATAGAGTTTGACTCATGAGCCTTTGTTTTTTTCCAAATGCCATTGCGGGACAAGTTATATAATAAAGACTTCGTGGACAGAAGCTAATCTAGGTCGTCAATTCTTGGGATGTCAAACTTCGAGGTAAGATCAATAGGTCCATGGTATCAACGAAGTTCAAGTTTTCGGAAGTGCATTAAATTTTGAATTAAATTCAGGAAGTGAATTAATTTTGTATATGTGTTTATCAAAAAGCAAGATTGTATACTTTACACTATTTTCGTGACTAATAGTTAAGATCTCACTGAACTGCAATTTAATTATTATTGTGTGATTTATTATTTTATTTGGTTATACCTCAAAGCCAACACAAATTATCAAAGCCACGATCCATGTAGAATTAACCTGCACACTGGAGCACATGTTGGTATATAGGTTGTTGATATTTTGATGATCAAGTCAAGCACCACAGTAATAAAATTGGCAAGATTTTTTGTATATGTAATCTCACGTACCTTAAAATGATAAGGAAACCTAGTAATTATAGGTGAATGGTCAAGGATATTTAGATCAATTTTCAAACAATTTTAATTATTTGATCCAAGAATAATCTTCCATTCTAATTTCCAAAGTTTCTTAACTCTTACCATTTTTATGAATTCCAGTGAATGAATTTGACATGCAAGTAGAAATGTTTTGTGTTGTGCTGGCAAAGATATAGCTTTCATTAGAATTGGGGAATTTGGCGCAAATGGTCCATAACATTTGACTTCAGTGCAGAAATGGTCTCTGATGTTTATTTTTTAGCATAGAAGTCATTAACTTATGTATTTTGATGCGCAATTGATCTTTATTTGATTAAAATAATAAATAGACCATTAGTTTTAATTAAAAAAATTACATTTGAATCCACAACTTTTACAAAATGTGCAAATAAGTCCGGTATATTTATTAAATAATATTTAGTTTTGCATACTAAATATATCATTATAATCTTGTCAACTAAATTTTTTATAGGAGAAAAATATAAAATTATTGTGCTTTAATTATATGTAATTGCTATGTGATGTAAAAAACTTGAATAAGAATTAAGTTAAATAAATAACAAAATAATTTTATAATATTGAACCAATCTTATTATATTTTATTTAACATAAAAATACTAATAAAAATTAATTTACACATTATGTGTTGTTTATTTTTGAACGATAATAAAATGATAAATTAAAATAAGATTAATACAGTTGGATCTCTAATATTTGTAGTTAATAAACAAATAATTCAATTAAATAAAAGTATTTGAGCATTAAGTTTGTAACAAAGTTATTGAACGATAAAATAAAAACTTAAATTTCAAATAATGTAATTACTTAATAAAAAAAAAAATCATTTGACATGTTTATTAATAATTATGAGCTTGAATTTTAGTTATTTTATAATAGTTTGTAAAATATACAAAACAATTTAGTATATTATCAATTTGGTCAATAAAGTGTTAATTTTTTTCAAAAAAAAAAAAAAAACTTCGTTTTTTTTTTTAATTTTTATAAAAACTAAAAGTATTGGACCATTTTATTCTTTTTGTAAAAGTTAGCAACTCAATTGAAATTTCTCCTTATTAAAATTAAGGTATATTAGTCTTTTCATCAAATAAGAACCAATTACGTACCAAAATACATAGGTTATGGACTTCTGTGCCAAAAAATAAATGCTATGGACTATTTTCGCACTAAGAGCAATGATTATGGGCCATTTGCGCCAAGATCCCTTAAAATTATAGTAGAATTAATGGAGCCTCATCTAGATCCGAGGTTGGGATGAAGCTCCATTTCTTGTCTCCCATTATTTCCATGTTTTGGATTCATCTAACCTCTTCGAGACGAGGCTACTTAATGTGATTCAGTTGCTGATGCTAAGATATTAGGTTGAATCAGGACTCCTGTTAACTCACAAGTATCTTGAAGGGTCGGTCAGTAAGCCTCTAATCCTCACGTCATGTGCACGTTTAGCCTCACATGACGTCCATATAAAATAAAGATTTTTTATGCACAACAATTATTATTATTATTGTTTAATTTTGTAAGATCCTAACACTTGCAATTATTTTGTTTGGGACAACCTCCAATACCACTTCGAGCAAATGAGTTAATATATAGTTTATTTAGTAAGAATGAGAGAGTTGACAAATAGTTGAAAACAAATGGCAGGGTGTTGCAGATGAACGATAGAGGCTTGAAAACAAAGGACAACGATTTGAAAAGAAACTATTGAGTGTCGAACCAAAAATTAATTTTGTAGTGTTTGTTGATCGTAACTGTCTCGTATCTGAAATGTACTAAACATAGCGCACGTAAAAAAATGTACTAAACACAAAATTTGAATATATAAAATTATTCACTCTCTAATCATTACAATTTTGAAGAATTACTAAAAAGGTCCTCAAGTAAAAGCACATTACCAAAAAAAAGGAAGAAGAATTTCCTCATATAAAACTAACCATATAGTTTTTAAAGTTTCTAAATAAATTTTTATTCATCTTCTTCATCGATCACTCCTGCCAGCCTCACACTAAATCCGCACACCAACCCCCATAACCTTGCACCAACACTCCTCTCTTGTCGGATTGATTGATAATTTTAAACACGAAGTCAAAGTTGAAATCAATTGATTGATTTTGATATGATCGAAGTCCATATTGACAAGGTTAAGGTAAATTTTTGAAATGACTGGATTCAATTTTAACCAATTAGGCATCGGTATGATTAGTTCAAAAAAAAAAAAAAAGTTTCTTGTCTTAAATTCTTACACAATAGTTCGTACATGTACAAGTACCCGTCAATACTTCCACATATAGTAAAACCTCAATAAATTAGAAACATAGGGACCAAGAAAAAAATTATTAATTCATTGATAAATTAATAATTTGTGCAGATAACTCTTATTATGCCCAAATATGGTATTAATAATATCCTTCTATTGTAATAAACGAATTAAATGTGTCAGTTTTACAAACTAGCTATTTTTCATGTATTTTATTTAAAGAAGATTCTCGGATTTACTTTTACAATGGCCACTGTACTTTTAGCATTGTTTGTCAACAGTAATTGAAGTTTAATTTTTTTTTTCTGAATTGTTAGTGTACTTTCATCGTTGTTTTTCATTTGTCACTCTTTTTCATTTCATTTGAAAATTAACGATTTTGATGACGTGACAAACTGAATCATTAATTTTTTAAAAATCGAGAGTGATTAAGAGAAATAACGTTGTAAGTACAATGACTACTTATAATAACTTTGAAAATACAGTAATTGATGTAGGCGGAAGCGTAAACGATACGATGAACAAACATGCGATTGAGACATCATTGATTCCAAATGAATACCGCGACGCAGCAATCACCTTCTAGCTTTTATTGATTCCTACGAGTACGAGAAAATTAGTTATCAAAAACTCGTTGATTCACACACGAATGTCGAGAATATGAAATCGTTAATTTTACATGTCAAATATTGAAAATTTAAAAAATTGAAGAATTCCAGAGTCTGTAATTTTATTCAATAAACAACCAAGTCAACATTCAAGCCATAAGCCCCTATTTAAACAAGAAAAATCTCGAAACATAAAAAGAAACTAATGACTACTTTGCCCCTACTTAATAAATAAAATAAAACAAGATAAATAACATTAAATAAAACAAATAAATAGGGTATTCCATGCGTGTGTCGTTCCACCGTTTGCATTAGTGACTATTCGAAAAAAATTTATAGTTTAAACAATTATTAGAAAACAACTTTTAACGTATAGTAACTATTCGAAATTTTTTTAAAGTGTAATGACTATTGAGAAAACAACGTTAAAAGTTAGTGGACAATGTGATATTTAATTTTCTAAATATGTAATCATACAAAACTCTATTAGTAAACATTTAATCAAACAAAACTCTTCGATGAGATTCAAGTCGATATCAATTTAAGAGGAAACAATCAACTTTGAATACATATTTTATGAAAGCCTCCAGAAAAAAATTAGGAAAGAAACAATATCTTTTTGTTGATTTAGTCCAATCTAGGAAATAAAGTGAGGTTAATGTCCTATACTAGGAAAGAATCAATATCTTTTGTTGATTTTTTCTACCCTAGGAAATAAAGTGAGGTTAATGTCCTATTTATACACTTATTTTTAGCCTTTTCCACTCCACTGGGGTCAACTCCCCAAAGGCTATTGGTTGCTAATGGTGTTTAAGAGCCAAAACAAATCATTAGCTTTTAGGTATATGACTCTTTTTTTTTTCATGACCTAAGAGATTTGGGTGTGTTTCCCCCCCCCTCCCCTTAAAATCTCATCTTTAGTATATTTTTAGGGTTGTCACATCACCTAGACGAAGGGTTAATTTTTTTAAAATTTAATGGTATATGGTGAAAATAGAAAATTTCTTTGAAACTTTATTATCATTATATATATATAGGTGTGTAACTGTGTATATACTTTTATATGTATATATTTTTACACCATATTTTTAATTTGTTGTAATATATTTTAATTGTATTTAACATTATCAAATTTTTGTTTATTGTAGCATTCACGTCCTCAAATCTTTTTTTATCGCATTTTTATATTTTTTTTTGTGTCTATTAACAATTTTCGTTCAAAAAATTCGTTGAGAAGGCGTAAAACGACTTATTTATCAATCACATTTAAAAAATAATAATAAATAGAAAAGTGCGACAAATTATTTTCCTCATTTCAAAGTACGTAAATAGAATATTTTGAGAGATGCTATCATTATAGATATGATATACTAATTAATGAAAGTTGAAGAATATTACAATAAATAAAAATTGAAAATCTTAAGTATAAATCATAGTCTCACTCTAACCGACCTTTCTTACTTTCTTTTTCCTCTGAGATAACTAATTTAACCTTTGCCAATTATTTTAGATGGTACGGTGTAGAAATCTAGAAAATTAATATTCAAATATACAAATTAATGACGATAGAAAAATAGCAGTTAGAGGATCATTATGATCATTAAATATAATAGACTTGGGAGAATTCTTAAAATCTAGCTTTGAAAAAATTGCAAATTGAAAATTGACGGGCATTAATAGGGCTCGGCTTGTCTTAACAAAGGCCGATCAGTTCGGCCCTTGGCTCGTGGGTCGAACGAGTCGAACCGAGCGACCTATGAGCTCGACTCGTTTTTATTATTATTATAGTAAGATGATTAATCTAACAACGTGATGCCCACGAGCTGGCTCGTCCATGTGCCCAAGCATTATCTCTTTCTGTAAGTGATTTAATTAGCAAAGTTTAAATTATAATTTAAGTCGTTAATCATAAGATTCACAATTTACTATTCATTTATTATCTACACATTCAATATGACCTACAACTTATAAGTATTTAAAAAATAATTTCAACACTACCAAACATGTACTAAATAAAGTCTTTAAAAGATTCAGCATGGAGACTACTTGAAAATGACTCTTACCTTTATAATTCATTTTTCCACCACTAGACGAAATGGGTTAATTTCATTTTTGGTCACTTAAATTTTATTTGAATCTTAACTTTAATTTATCTTAAATATATCACTAAGTTTCACTTTCATCTCAAGGTTAGAAACTCTGGCTAGTCCCCATTACTAAATCTATCGTCACAATCCTACGGGAATATAAAAAAGTGACAATGATGTGACGCGTTTTATATTACTAGGTAAATATGTCACATAGTAATATCTTAATTTTAAATTTTGAACATAAATCATGTTTAAAATTGACGGTAATTCATCCAACGAAGCATACTTAAATGTCTATTCATCTCAATTTCAAAATTTTGCATTTGCCACTTGATTAGTAGATTACGTAGCATATTTACCTAGAAATAGGGGCTAACGGAAGACTTTGACATTAAGTTTAGTAACTAATGCCAACAAAGTAATTAGGACTCCTCTTGGTGTACTGGAAAAATTGTGAGTAATAGTTGAAATTTAGTTACAAAAGAAATTAACTATAAAAAATTGAAAATGTGATAAAATGGTGATTTTTACAACTTATTAGAACTTATTTTAGAGGTTTGGTAAATTCTTTTAACAAAAATTTGATTATAGATAAGCATTTTCCAAGTAATTAATATTGAAAATAAATTGAAGTTCATTAATGTAATTGCTACTATATGGACTACACTTTTATTTTGTAATTTTATGAATTTTGAGATTTAATAGATATTTTTTTTTATTTTAAAATAAGTATAGTGAATACATTGTCTTAAAAAAATATTTGATAATATTTAATATTGTTATAAAAGTAAATTTTTTTTTACAATATTACCAATGATAATAATAAAAGGATATCATTATAATTTCTATTTTACTAATTGTATCTATACACAACAATAAATAATTTTGTTTACCAAAAGCTAAAATGTTGTTTTTGAAACTCTCAACAATTCTAAAACAAAAGTTTATTCTTCATACAACTGAATCTTTATTCAGCATAGCAAAAGTCATTACAAGAAATTTTATTTTTAATGATGCAATTTTTTGTTGTAGAAAGTTATTTTTACGTTGTTTTGTCGAAAAATAATTATCGAAAGATTTTACGAGACCAAAATTTTTGTCTTTAAAAGTGAAATTTTTTGTAGTGAGTTGATTCTCTTAAAATCGCGATGAATACCAAACCAAAGCTTTAAATGTCATTCATTAGATATCAATACCACGTAAATCGAAAATCTTTAATATTTGTGTCATCTAGATAGCAATCCATATAATATACTAAATATGTTCTTAAATAATCGATTATCAAAAGCATTATGGTTGCGATTAGAATTTGTCTATAGGTGCAATAGTTATAGTGTATAATCACATTGACAAACTCTGTTTAATGTGGCTGGTTATAATCCCATTATGGGGAATGATCTATAAATTATAGTTATAAAGTCAAGTTTTAAATCTTTCATATAATAAATTTTACTCGACGTGACTCAAATGTATAGACAGATTGGGTTGTGTCTGGACTTTTACTTCACTTGCCAGACTGACCAGGGCATAGGTTACATGACATATTTACCTTACCTCCCAACTAGCCTAGCATGCCCCTATCCCAGCCTCCCCCACTGCCTTCGTAGCCACCCACCGCATCAATCTCCAGATTGTGACCTTGCACCCTTGGTTGCTGGATTGAGTGAGCGTATTGAATATAATGATTTTTCACTTGATTAGAGTCCATTTTGTCCCATTAAGGTCTATACATGTGACTAGTTTAAAAGTAAGGTCTTTTACAAAAATGAATATTTGAGATACTATGAGGCGTGTTCGGTGTAGTTTTTTTTGGGGAAAAATGGATTTTTTTTAAAGTCTTTTTGACTTTTTAAACTTTTTTTGTAGTGTAAAAAGTTTGTGGGTAAAAAATTGGATTTTTTTGGAAAAAAATAACTACCGAACATGGCCTATAACTAAGCATTTCAAACTAAAAATTAGGAAGTTAATAATTTTTCAATACAAATATTGCAAAAAGGGACATTTCAAAATTTCATCCTCACAGCATTAGACAAATAGTTTCAACAATGTACAAGTATCCAACAATTAAAACTTGTAGATATCGTCTAATACAATAATTCAACTTTCTCTGAATGCTTTAATATGCCTATAGTAATAGACCTTGCACCCCTAGTTGTTAGATTGAGTGAGCATGTTGAAGATAAGAATTTTTCACTTTATTAGAGTTCATTTTAACCAACAATTAACCAACAATTAAAAATTGCACATCGTCTAATACAATATTTCAACTCTCTATGAACCCTTTAATTTGCCCTTAGTAATAGACATTGTCATCACATTTTTCTTCCATGTCATTCCAGTAATTATAGCAATGCCCTAAACCCTAATTATTTACAAGAATCTCGAGCTAGCAAATTGTATATAAAACCCCAAGGGCTAAATACTTCACTTCATCGTTCATACAACAATGACTGCAAACTCAAGAGATCAGATACTCCATGAGTTCTATAGAATGATGCGAGTATACAAAAACGGCCGGGTCGAAAGACTGGTCGGGACTGAATACGCGCCACCGTCAGTAGATCCCACCACCGGGGTTCAATCCAAAGACGTTGAGATTGCACCAGAAATTAATGTATCAGCCAGACTTTATTTGCCAAAAAACGCCAATCCCGGCCAGAAACTTCCTCTTCTTGTCTACTTTCATGGCGGCGGCTTTATTGTGGAATCTGCATTCTCTCCTTTGTACCACCAGCATCTGAATGCATTGGTGGCGGAATCAAATGTTGTTGCAGTGTCAGTTGAATACAGATTGGCGCCGGAGCATCCTCTCCCTATTGCATATGAAGATTCATGGCTTGCATTGAAGTGGGCAGCTTCTCATTCCATAGGTGACGTTAACATAGATAATATAACTCATGCCTGCATATAATTGCACATGGCATAATTTCTTATATAGTTTAATCTTTTTAATGTAACAGGTAACGATGATGAGGAATGGATTAAAGATTATGCTGATCTTGATCACGTGTACTTAGGTGGAGACAGTGCCGGGGCAAACATAGCCCACAACGTGGCCATGCGGGTCGGGTCAGAAAAGGTGGAATGGATCAATCTTGATGGGGTTTTTCTAAACTGTCCATTTTTTGGGGCAAAGGTCCATGGGGAATGAATCTCTAACCACTTATGCCTTCCACAAGAATTTTCTTGATAAACTTTGGCCTTTTGCTTGCCCAACCACCACGGGATTGGATGATCCATTAATAAATCCCGGTATGGATCAAAATCTTTCCTGTTTCGGGTCCAAAAAAGTGCTTGTTTTTGTTGCAGAAAAGGATGTTGTTAGAGAAAGAGGATTTTATTACAAGGAGGTTTTGGAAAAGAGTGGTTGGAATGGAGATGTTGAGGTTGTGGAGGTTAAAAAGGAAAAACATATTTTCAGTGTGTTTTACCCTAAAAGTGATAATGGTATAGCTATGCTAAAACGAGTGGGTTCTTTCCTCAATCAGCACAAAGCTTATGACATGTTTGGCTCAAAAAGTATGTCTCTTCCTATTTTTCAAAAAAGTTACTTATAAGCTTAAACAGATGTACAACATATTTGACCTTGAAAAATATCTCTACGTAGTTACTTCTAAAAAAATTTTAAGTTTAATAAAAAAATCTCTTAGGGCATGTTTGGCTTTGCTTAAAAGTCAAAACAATGACTTTTAAGCAAAGCTAAACATGTCAGACATATTCTGTATTAATTTCTCACTTGAATTCAATTCTTAAGTTAGTAAGAATTTCAATAATAATAAGGAAAATTGGCATAAATAGTCCCGAATGTATGACATTAGTGCACAAATGGTCCCTAATCTTTCATTTTTAGTAGAATGGTCCCTAACCTATCTATTTAGGTGAGCAATTGGTCCTTTTTTACAGATTTCGTTAAAAACCTATCCATTTAGGTGCGCAAACGGTCCCTCTCATTTTTTTTTTTTTGTCTTTATTAGTAGGAGTAATTGTCAAGTTATATTTCTTTTCTTTTTTTCAATTAGCGCAAATGGTCCATAACCTTTACCTTAGTGTGGAAATCGTCTCTAACCATTATTTTTGGTATAGCAGGTTCATAAGTTATATATTTTAGTGCACAATTGGTTCGTATTTGATGAAATAGACAAAAACACCCTTAGTTTTAATTAAAAAAATTTGTAATTGGATTTCTAATCTTTGTGAAAAGTGAAAAGTGAAAATGGGTCTGATACTTTAATTTTCTTATAAAAAATTAAAAGAAACTAACAAATTAATAATATACTAAATTATTTTGTATATTTATGAAACATTATAAAATAAATAAAATTTAAGCTAATAATTATTAACAAATGTGCTAATTAAAATTATTTTATTATAATTAAGTAATTATATTAATTAAAATTCAAACTTTAATTTTATCGTTACAACATAAAAAGAAAAATAACTTTGTCACAAATAAATTTTTTAATTAAACTCAAAATTGTGACAGTTATTTTTCTTGTGACACTTTTGACAAAATGGCATTGACGATTGAAATCGATGGATTTGCCATTTGCGAGAGGTAAATGTTCATTGATGCTCCAATCTTAATTTTTGTTTGTGGGATGGAATCTGCTCCCCAGCTCCCATGTTTGTTTACAAACTAATCTATTCTACTCTTTGTACAAGTTATAAAAATAATAAGATAATTCTAGAATGCTAGTTTTAAGTTTTTCTTTTTGTCTCGTACTAAATACAACAAGGACAAACCACGTTAATTTATAATAAATGATTGCAATATTCTACCAAATTTTCTTTTATTTTCAATTGTTAGATATTTTGAATCTTTTCTTTCAAAGAAAATATACCTTTTATTTTGACTATTTTTTTGGCAATTTTCTCAACAATCTTCAGATTGACTTGGGTCAACCTTGTGTTGGGCTTGGATTGTTTCAGTTCACGAGATCCACATGGGTTCGCAAGAGTTAATTGTTGGACTTGGTTAAAATGACAATTTCAATTCTTTGGAACCTGAAGAGCCAAAGAAGAAACTATTAATAAGTACTAATGTTTTCGTCAATGCGCAGTTCAAGTTCAACATGTTTATGGATTTATTAGTTTTGTTAGTTTTGTGTCTTCAATTCAATTATATGTGTGGTGGTGTTGATATGTCAAAATTCAAAAAAGTTTTTATTTTGAACAATATCTCAGGCTGTCTCTCTATCTCTCTCTACGTGCGTGTGTTTTCTTGTGTTCTTGATTTCGATGTGGAAAATTTCTCTGTGTCCGACATTGAGATAGCTCTTTGATTTTTAAATTAAATCTCTAAACTTATTATTATTATTTTTTTTGGAATGACCGTTGGAAGTTTGATTGTTTTATGTTTATTGCTTTGATTTTGATAGAAAGTAGATTGCTTCATATAGAGCGTCATCGAACTAACTATATGAAACTTCAAAATGTGTTTTTATATATTCAAACTAGTATATTTGACTTAATTCGAGTTCTATTGAGTTGAGAAAGTTTTGTATGTACCATTGTAACTTCCTATTAAGGATAATATTATCTCATGGAAATTTGATTTAACCTACTTAATGTCGAACGATTTGAAATGTACTTCAAAAGCGTTTTTACTTATCGTTGATGTGGATTATAAACTAGTTTATTTGACCAAAATGATTTATTTGACAAAAAGCGATTTATTTGACCAAAATTTTTGCTTAGTAGCATGACATCAATTGTGGTCAGATGAATCAGTTTATAATCCACACCAAATGGGCACTACGTATTATTTAGAATATTTGGTTTAAAATGTCATTCAATGAAGTGTAATACTTATTTAGAGTTTCAATTAACCTAACCGGTGTCATTTTGAAATTGCATTACCTACATGGACTTCAAAACGTATTTTGATCAATCCAAATTAGTATATTTGGCTTAATAGATGTTTTACAGAGTTGAAATTTTAAAATGAACTTAAAAATACACTTGTGGGTTTTAATTAAGGATAATACTATATCAGAGTTTTGATTTAGCATAAATAATATCAATTCGATATTGACCTATAAAGAAGTTCAAAACATATTTTTATATATCTAAACTAGTATATCAGACTCAATTGTAGTTCACTGGTATGTATCCAAACTAGTATATTATCTAAATGGTCATGTTTTAAAAATTAAATTTTTACAAATGGACCTTCTCAATAGCTGAATGTATAGTCTAGATATTCCAAAGTTTTTTTCCCCATTGTGATTAAGAGAAACAGTTCACAATCGACAGATGCGACCTTATCAATATAATGTGTCAATATGTGTTTCGATCAAAATATAAATCGTGTCACACTATACTTAACCACATAAATGCTCAATTATATTATGTCAATGTAGTCGAATGTACTTAACGTTATGATTGACAAAAAAATAACATCTTATAAGTTAGAGAACTCTCAAGTGGACCATAAATCTACATAATTGAACAATGTAATATCATCAACCAGAATGAGACAAGCAATCCAATACTCGAACATGTTTTGAAAATTCTAAACATAGTTCAATGCAGGGTAAAGAACAACCCCTTCACCTTATTTTTTCTTTGCCTTTTGTTTTCCGTTCTCTCCCTCCCTCTAGTTTTTTTTCAACTTGTTGGGGAGAATAGTTCACCGGATCTTTGTTTACTTGCAAGAACAATCGACAGAACTTAGATTAATACTGTCCAATTCCACAAAAGTAACACCAAGAATGAAGGACAACTAAGAAGGACTAATTTCACCCCAAGAAATAAAGGAGGGAAGTGGACTGCAATTTCCACTAAGAAAAACAATAATGGCTAAAGGTTTTGGTTTGACTGAAGACCCCCAATTCAGCGTGTGGTATAATGGATTAATGGTGGTGATTATTGCGGTTATGTATTTTCTGCCCAAAGCCAAGAATATATATATATATATATATATATATATATATATATATGGGAACTTATGTGTTGTTCGAAATCGAGCAGTGCAAAACTCTACGATATGAATAAATATGGTAATATATATTAATGTATATGGTATAATATAATAATTCATAATATAATAATATATTACACTCTAATATATTATACCCCAAATATATATATTATACATTAAACCTAGTCGGTCAACTTTAAACCGGGTCAAACACACTAGGTCATTTGCAAGCGACCACCCAAAGGTACATTAAAACTTTCAAGTGATCCACACACGTCTTTCATTAATTTGGGGTGACACATTACAATTATCATTCAATCTTGGGCTCAAAGCCTATGAAGATATAACGGGTCATATTCATCATCACTGTCCCGAGTTTATTTGAGATCACAAAAATCCCAACAACCTCCACCTTGATCCAAATATACCTGCAAACCCCAAAAATAAAAATAACTTAGTAGTTGTTAAAAATGATTCCAAACAAATTAAAACTTTACATACCTTTACCGAAGTTTAGAAGTATCACCAACTTTCAAACTTTACCATTGTGAGCACCTTAGTGCCCATATTTGCAAGGTTATAAACCTTCATATACCTAATCAACAACTTTAAAGCTTCCCAATATTTAAGACTGAAATCAAACATGTACCTGCTTAAAATACTAACAGTAAAGGTCAAGACTGGCCTAGTGCAAACTATCAAGTACATAACGAAGTCAGTAACATTTGAGTAGGAGTTTTTACTCATAAACTCCTTTTTTTTTTTATCTTGTTCCTCAAACGAGATAAATTAGTTACCAAAAGGCACAGAAGTGGATTTGCAATTAACAATGCCAAATTTCTTCAAAATTTTAAGCACATAAGGAGTTTGATACACAAATAAGCATGAATTTGACATATCTCTATCAATCTTCATACTAAGGAACCTTCTAGAATGTCCTAGGTATTTCATGTCAAATTATTTACTTAATTCAACACTTATATTGTTTACCACTTTCACGTTAGGTCCATCAAATAACATGTCATCCACATAAAGTAACAAACACATACAATCATCATTTGTGCTATGGTGCAGGTAATACAAGCAATTATCAAACTCATTCCTCTTGTAACCAATATAAAAAACATGTGAATCAAACATTCTATACAATTGTCCATTGGCTACTAGCCTAGTCTCGTATCTCACATGCTCATTTTTAGTGGTTGTCTCATTTGCATCCCACTATGGACTTATCCTTAGGTTTAGGAACTAAATCCCAAATTTGATTCCTAACAAGAGAACTCATCTCTCTTCTCATGGTACTAAATCATCTCTTCTCATCTCCCTTGACCTTGAGTATGATCTGGGAAATGGCCCCAATCGAATGCTATGACCCTAATATTAGAGAAGAGGTTAGGATGATTTACTTGGAGAGAGGTTCTTATCAACCACACGTACATAGTTTTCCAAAAACAATTAGGGGAAAAGATAAGATGTGTTTTGGGAAGGAATAGTTTGCCGATTTCCATTGGTTAGAGTATAGCATTGAGAATGATACTACTTTTTGTTTGTACTGCTATTTGTTCAAACCCGATAGAGGGGGTCAAAGAGGTGGATGAACATTCACAAAAACTGGTTTTAGAGATTGGAAACACAAACAAATTTTGAAAGATCATGTCGGTCTTGTTACTAGTGCTCACCATCATGCTTTCACAATGTGCACCAACTTGATGATTCAAAGGCGAAGTATTTATTTTACACTTTCAAATCAAAGTACTGAACAAAAAAAGAGGTACACGACAAGATTGACTGCGGTGCTAGCTGTTACCAAATTTCTTTTAATGCAAGGATTGACTTTTCGTGGACCTGATAAGTCGGAGAAGTCGCTTAACAGGGAGAATTTGCTTGAGTTACTAAGCTGGTACGCATATAGATGTGAATGGGTGAATGAGGTAGTTCTTGACAATGCTCTTAGAAATGACCAAATGACTGCACCAAGCATTCAAAAGGATTTGATAAACTGTTGCGCTGTAGAGACAACAAAGGCTATCATGAAAGAGTTGAGTGATTCTGTGTTTTCGATCTTAGTGGATGAGGCTCGTGATAACTCAGTAAAAGAACAAATGGCAGTTGTTTTGAGGTATGTATACAAATCCTGATCTGTCAAAGAACGTTTTTTGGCCATCTCTCATGTCACTGATACTAGTGCTCAATCACTAAAGGATGCAATTGATGAAATCTTTTCTAAACGCGGTCGAGCATTTCTAAACTTAGAGGGCAAGGTTACGATGGAGCTAGTAACATGTCAGGTGAGTTCAACGGGTTGAAGGCTTTGAATTTAAGAGAGAATCCATGTGCACAATATGTTCATTGTTTTGCGCACCAACTCCAGTTATGTCTTGTTTCTATTGTGCGTAGAACCGAAGTGCTTGCTGATTTGTTTAACATACTGAGTATCATAGTGAATTTGGTTGGTGCTTCATGTAAGTGTGTTGATGCTCTCAGAGCAAGCTACCACTCCGAGATTCTTGCAAAGCTCAATACAGAAGAACTTTGCAGTGGTAGTGGCAATTTCAAGACATGAGTTTAGCCAGACCGGGTGATACCAGATGGAGTTCACATCTACTCACAATTACCCGTTTTATTAGTATGTTTAATAACATAATTGATGTGCTTGAGAATATAGCAGATGATGGCATCAGTTTAGATTTGAAAAAATGGCGGAAGACAACTGAGTATTATGCAAGACTTTGAGTTTGTATTTTGTCTACATTTTATGTTCAATATTCTTGCAGTGACATATGATCTTTCACAAGCCTTACAGAAGAAAGATCAGGACATTGAAAATGCTATAAGATTATTGAGTTTGTACAGGGGTTCATTGCAAAATATGATGGACAATGTTTGGGATAATTTGTTGAGCAGGGTAATTGAGTTTTGTGTTGATAGAGAGATTGTAGTGCCCAACTTGGAGGATATTGTAGTGAGGAAAGGTCGACCTAGACGCAGAACTCATCAGATGACTTATCATCATCGTTTTTATGTTGACTTGTATTACCATGTCATAGACTCAATCTTGCAGGAGTTGAATGATCGTTTTTCAGATACTAGCACCGAGCTCCTTACTTGTATTTCATGCCTCAATCCAAAAAACTCATTTGCATGTTTTGATACGACTAAATTAGTACGTTTAGCTCGGTTCTATCTTATGAACTTCACCATCGAGGACATCATGTTACTCGGACCTCAATTGGATAAGTTCCTTATGCTTGTCGAAGTGATGCGGCATTTGTCGATCTCAATAGCATATCTTGCATCACCGAGAGACTTGTTCATACATGATATCATTGTTATTTTCCATTGGTTTATAGGCTCATCACATTGGTTTTGACTTCACAGCGTGGCAAGCTGCGAGTGTTGAAAGGGCATTCTCGCTATGAATCTTATTAAGAATGATTTGCGCAACAAAATGAGTGATGTTTGGTTGAGCGATAACTTGGTTGTTTTACAGGCGGGAGATATTCAAAGAAATAGAGAATGAGGCGATCTTGAAAGCGGTTTCGGACTATGCGACCTCAGAATGCAGTTATCTAGTTTCACAAATTGAAATTGAGTTGTACTAAACACTTTTAGCATTATTACGACTTGTATCGAATTATATTTCACTATTATATAATTTTCTTGTTGTTTGATAAGTTACGTATTTATTAAAAATATTTTCACATTATTTTTTTCACGAGCATCACCGTTGGTCGGTCAACGGTCAATATTGAATGTTGATCGGTCGATGTCCGTCCTAAATTTGAACTTCAACTCTAGATCCGCCATTGATCATAGTAATAACCAACTGACGTCATTAAAGTATTTGACGTAATAATTATATTCCTAAACTAAATTTCTGAAAATTTTTAAATTTTTTTCTCGACAGGATCGAATGAGCAGGAAAAGCCGAACAACCATCATGGAAATTGAATCTATGAAGGAGACTTGAATGAATAATTGATTCTCACCCTTGTGATTAAATCTTTTCAGTACACTATTCACATTTTCAAAATTCGTTTCTGGAAAGATCCCTGCATGGCAGTTTTTTCAGTGCCTCAACTGCAAAATTATGAATCTTTGACCCTTTTATGCGACTTTTTGCATATCGGTCGCTATTTTTCGCTACTTCACTCAAATCCTGAAGAGTGTTGTACGTATAACATGATCATGTGAGAGAGGCAGAGATTTGATTTTTTCATCAATGGGCTGTCTTTGACAACATTATTATTTTTTTTAACTTTTCTTTTTCATTTTGTTTTATTAGGTTATTATTTATTGACTTGCTTTGTTAATTTAATTATATTAGTATCCAATAGCTATCTATTATATAGAATTAAAGCATTGATCAAAGTGTAATGCTTCTTTCTCGTTTTGCGTTTTGTTTTTACCATCTCGACTTGTCCATAATGACTCTAATTACATTCCACGTTGTCACTGGTACCGTTTATAATCAATTCCGCAACTTCTCCTTGCAAGCTGGTTTTAAATGTGAGTTTTGTTGAACATGAATGTAATAATTCTCAATAAGAATTGGTTTGGTCCGATCAAGAAACTCATATTGAACAACTAAGTACCCACTCTCACCTAAAATTCTATGCTAATTAAAATTAATAGGTTTAAGACGCCTTAAAGTTACTAGTTGGTACGATGGACTGTTGTTATGGAAATGGAAAGAAAAACATTTGACCAAAAAAAAAACTTCAAAAAATTGAAAATTGAGATTTTCTTTTATTTAATTAACTAACATGCGACTATATATTAATCATATGGTTATTTTTTTGTAAGTTAATGTACTTTCACTTCAATTTTAATTTGTTTATTTAGTGACTATATATCATATTTTAGCTTGAGATAGAGATGATACAGAATTGTGGAACCCTGTTTGAACATTAATGGAGGCCGTGTCACCTGCGAACAGTGTGCTTGGCTTCTCCGATTGGTATTATTAAGACACGTTAAGGACTTGTTCGGTAGAGATTTTTAGAAAAATAATGGATTTTTTTGGTTCTTTTTGACTTTTCAAAGGTTTTGGTAGTGTAAAAAAAGTTGAAAAGTCAAAAATTGTAGGCAAAAAAATGAGTTTTTTTTTGGATAAAATGGCTATCGAACAAGACCTAATTCTTCTCGTCAATGCTTCAATTACAATATTAATTAAGGTATCAAATTAAAGTAATTTTCTTCTTCAATTTCCACCCTACTACCATATTCTAATACAATTACAATATGAACTCATTGCTTACACTAAATTAATTATCATTAAACTTTTTAATTGGACTAATTTGTCAGGGAATATTAATATCTCTAATGTTACAAATTATCAAAATTGTGGAGTACATCATCAGAACAATGAAATATGAAAGATGGCAATTAGTTAATGAGAATTTGAAAAGGAAATTAGTGCATTTCGTCTTTGACCCTTCAAGAAAGTAGCAAAAATATTTTTATAATTATCTTTATTTTTTGGCCCAAATCATTGCCAACCTTTAGAAAATTAGCATAATTCATCCTTTCAGATGTTATTTAACAAATTTACCCTCCTCTTTAAATAAACACAAAGAAAAGCAGGCAACAAAAGAAAAAAAATGTAACAAGAGTTGTAAAACTTTTCAAAAAGTACAATTGGATCCCAAAAAGAAACAATTAACGAAAAACACATTAAAAACAAAAGAAAAAAAAAAGAATTTACAAACGAAAATGAAAAAAAAAAAGAAGCTTCATCTTCTCTGATGAACCCCACTTCCAAATTCAATTCTATCCACGACCAACCACCATAATCTTGCCCCCACCCCCATTAAAATCCCCATAATTCTTACCAAAAAAATAGTTCTAAATAATATTGCAAAATCTAGAATGGCTCAAAATTTATCATCGATATTGTCCTCTAAGATTCGGAATACATCGACATTTTTGTGGTGATGTGATTGAGGAGTATAATTTTTTAGAGAACAACGAGTGAATTATTATTGCATGAAGAAATAGTGTTTATGTTTTGGTTTATGGCTCTATTTCAGAAAAGGAAAAAGCGCTTTTGCTTATAGACATATCATATTGGTTTTGCTAATGAAATGGTTAATATTGTTGATGACATCACCAATTTGTGAAAATTACTAATTATAAACTACGCACTTTCTATTAAGGAAGCAATACAGGTATAACTACTAACGTGGTATTACTAATTATAAACGACGCACTTTCTATTAATGAAGCAATACAGGTATAACTACTAACGTGGTATCAGAATACTACAACGGTACACTGGGCTTGCAACAAAATCGGAAAGTTGCAGATGTAGACTACTGCTCAAATCTCATACGATGCAAAATAATAATGGGTTGTACAAGTCTAAAGGATATTATTGGAAACTAGATAAAGATAAGCAAAACTTATGAACATATTCACTCAAAAGGAAACCGCCCAAAAAAAAAAAAATGTAGTCACAGTTACTTTAATCTTTCTTTTTAGTTACATATCATATTTTCCAATGCAGAACAGTGAATCTAGATATAAAACGTAGTTTTCCTTCTTCATCAGTTTACCCGCTGAAGGAACTGCACAAGTCAAATGGAAATTTACACGAATGGCACATTTGTCTGTGTGATGCTTGCAATTCTGCATAAAAAACAGATATTGGGTAGTCAAACAACTGAAGAAGATACACTTGTAGCATGAACTCAAAGGCCTGGGACCAAGGCATAAGTAGAAATTCAGCAATATTTTAGTTGGTTCACATACAACCTTTCTCTAACATGACGTATGCCCTCAAGAATCTCCATAGCATGCTGGACCTTGAATTTTCTGGCTTTTCCTCGCTTTCTAGTATTAAGGCTGAAAGCCTCAAAAATGTTTGAAGTTCCACTTGCATTTTATTTAGCAGTTGATCTAGGTGACACATGAAGTCCTCATATGAGGATATTTCCTTTACATTGAGTTCATTGTCAACTTTACTCTGCACGATACGATCGATAGATCCCTCATGATTGTTCCAATCCTTCTGGGCGTCGAGCTCCCTTTGACTTGCAGAAACAACTAGCAGTTCTTGATCCTGTACAAATTTTGGGGATCTGACTCCAAGTCTTGATTTTCATTTGACATGCTCAAGTTTTCCTCTTTAGAAGATACAATTCGAATGGGACTAGGGGCTTCTTCCCCACCAACTTCAAGATCTAAACCAACATTCCCAATCAGTTGATCTTCCTTTATTGATATTGCCTGATAAGAGAAATGGTTTCCAATTTCATACCACAGATGAAGGACAGTAAAGGAAGAGGATTCTCGCCATCTACCTCAGTGGAGAAACGAAAAAGGACTAGGATAGTAAAGAAGCATATTGAGCAAGAGTGAAATAAAACCTTTAAGCACTACGAAATTAATTCATTTCATTTTGTCGTCTTAGTGAACTTTGCAAAATTTTGCAGCATTTGAGACAAAAGTCAACTTTCTTTTAATAGATATTCTAGAACAACAGAAAAATTATTACAGTTGGAAGTATTATTTACCAAGTCCCCCACCCACCCAAAAAAGAGAGGAGAAGAAAAAAAAAAGTTGCAAATCTGTATTAATTGTTGAACCAAATACAACTATTTTCATATCCTTGTAGCTATACTTTTCAATCATCTAAGGTCCTCGTAATGAAAGCGAAATAGATAAAGCATACCATATTGCATATGGGTATTACCAAATCAAGCCCCTATTGCTACAGCTGTAGATATAGGGATTCTGAAAATATGCTTTAACAATCAATGGTTAACGATGGCTCGATGGGTGGTTTTGGTTGAATAGGCAATCATGAGATCACTGTTTTAGTACATGATGCGGAAAAGGGTGGTGACATTGATCCCAAGAAGCTTAGAAAATTCTTGAAATAGCCGAAACTAATTTGAGAAAAACTAAAGGAAAGAGACAAGTCTGTGCACAAAAAATTCACGTGTCCATTTTCATTTTTCTATCTACTTGGGGTACAACAAAATGACCCATCTGTATCTCCATAACTATATTGTTATGTACATTATTTTGCTTGAGTTTTAGTGTCACCAAAGCTTTGGAAGAAGTAGGCAATGTTCTATAATAATGAAAAGGCCATCACATGACATGGAGAAATGTAATGGCAAATAAAATGTATTGGAATCTCACCATTTTTTAAAATCCTAGCTACTACAAGTTCCTTGTTTGACTGAAACAAGCACGAGTAAAAAGTAACAGGTGTCTACACCTCATTTAGTTTCGCTGAAAGCTCGTCAAGAACTTCAATCCGACTCTTTGATTTCTCCATGGCTTGCATAACCTTCTTCTTTTGAAAAAGCAACTCCCGTGCATCATTTTCCTTTCCAGTTTGAACACTAACGGCTGCTTGTCGTCGAAGCTTCTCCGCTGCTTCAGACAACCGCATCAGCCTCAACCTTCCATTGTTTGCTGAAACAATAGTCATCAATTTATAATTTATTAGGAAATACTGTCCAAAATAAATGTAAAATTTGAAATCCAGTGGCACCCCTAATGTTGCCATCAACAAAGTAGATTGTATTTATCCAAAACCATAAAGCAAGGTTAGTATCTAATTATGAATCATGAGGAGTTGTGTTCATCTCCTAAAGCTGGGTTTTTCCTTTGGTAATTAAACCAAACTATAATACTTTCTTATGTTTGATTTGCTAAAACGAATGCATTCAACAAATAAATGAATGTAGAATTGAGGACCAAGAGGGTTTGTTTCCTACAAGAAGTCCACGAGAATAAATAAAATCATCACCAAACCCAAGTAACAAGATCGTAACCCAGTGAAATTTCAAGTCAATACTTATGTATCACTATCACAGTTACATCATTATAAACATAGAGTAAACTAGAACAGACCCCATCCTAACCATTTGCATTTGCGATTGCCTATACATATACAAGTGAAACAAAATCTAGGATACCCATTAAAGATATATAACTTTTATATCAGCAAGAAAATTATTCTACATAAATCTAGCATACCCATTATATATATATATATATATATATATATATATATATATATGGCAAGAAAATTAATACAAGTAGCAGGAAGCCCACTAGCTATAAATATAAACCCAAATGTCAAAAACCTTACCAGAGCGATTTAAAATTTCTTCAACCACCCGAAAACCATTAACCAAAGCAATAAAAGAAACCCAAAATTTGAAAACGAAATAGGATTCTTTTTGACATAAAGAAACCCAAAAATTGAAAATGAAATAGCAATAAAAATTTTACCCTTGGCTCTTGTGTTTTCAGCTTCTTTGTGAAGAAGATCGAGTTGCTGTCGAAGCTGCTCTGATTTAATAATACCAGTCGTAGACGGTGAAGCCAAGCACACTGTTCGCACGTGAAATGGCCTCCACTGAACAAACAGGGTGCCACAATTCTGTATCATCTCTCTCTCAAGCAGAACGTGGAATTTGCTGCAGTTTTATACCAATTGGATATTGAACTTTAATATCAATTATGTGAATTGGGTGTTAAACTTTAATTTTGTCTCAATTTAAATATTTATATCTAACTAGTATTATGTGAATTGGGTTTTATATGATAATTACATCAATAAAAAAATATAAAAGTGAATTAATTATAATCAGATCAAATGTAAAATCATCATATAAATAACAAAATATATTACATAATGTTATTTAAATGAAAATTTAAAATTCAACTAAATAAATATTATAATTAATATGCAAAATCGTACTTCAAATCCTCGAGTACAAAGTCAATCAATTTGGTAGTTCTTCCGGATATGTCTTCTGTTTTTGGCAACGACCTCACCAATTAAATCTGAACAAAAATTTTAACATAAAAAAGACAAAAACATGAACTACAATAATTGTATGTTGTCAATTATTATATATATATACTATAATATAAGTGTCTATCAATTGCTTCTTATTCATCCCATCAACCAACGCGATGTCGTTTTGATGTTGTATTAGTCTTAATTTTGTCCAAATCTCACCATTTTGTCCTAACTTTTGACACTTTTTGTATATTAAATTAATATCTTTGGCGCAATTTTGACTTCTTCATCTTTTCTTTTCTTTTATTTGTTTTAATATACATATATTAGTGTTTTTTAGCCATAATTATTGACTTCTTATATATTATAGTCAATATATATTCATTTTCTCTTAATAAGTCATCAAATTTGGTGCTTTTTTATCTCCAGTTGCTATATGGGAACAAATGACGAAAACAATCGATTCCTAAAGGTTTTGGTAAATTTCATTTTCTAAAATGCGCTTTTTGTTGTCCAACTTAAATATGCAGCTTATACATAACGTATTTTTACATAATTCCGGTTGGAGCGATATCCCTATGGGTTACCTAACCATTGACTTTGGTTTCACATAATTTCATGTTATATAACTCAAGTTATGGACAATTTTGTAAATTGCGATAGCATGAATCCAGAAACCGCCTTGGATGTTTCGGTGAGCATTTTAGTGTGTCAAAACATGCCGTCGGATTATCAAATTTTTATATGTGGTAGCTACATGGGTATTCTACGTTCCTTGAAAATTTCATATTGTTCGGTGATCGTTTTCTATGTCAAAATTTTTTTTTTTGCTCCATGATTGGGTGAATTGTTTCTCCAAACTGCACTACATTGACCAACTCAAAAATATGTTGCACCTTATATATTAAGTATTTTTACATAATTCTAGTTGGAAACGATAGCTCTATGGGTTACCTAACCATTGGCTTTGGTTTCACATAAATTCATGTTATATAACTCAAGTTATGGACAATTTTGTAAGCTGCGACCAGTATGAATCTGAGAAGCGCCTAGGGTGTTACGGTGAGCATTTTAGTCACCGAAACATGCCGTCGGACTATCAATTTTGATATGTGTTAACTAAATGAGTATTCTATATTCCTGAAATTTTCATATTTTTTCGGTTATCATTTTCTATGTCAAACAAATTTTGTTACTCCATGACCGGGTGAAGAAATTTTAGTAACACATCGCCCTTATTTTGAAAATTTTATTCACTTGGTCATGGAGTAACAAAAATTCTTTGACATAAATAACGATCATCGAACAATACGAAATTTTCAGGGGACATAGAATACTCAGGTAGCTACCACATATCAAAATTGGTAGTCCGACGGCATGTTTAGGCATACTAAAATACTCATCGTGAAACCTCCTAGGTCGCTTTTTTGAGTTTATGTCGCTTGTCGGTGTCCGGAATCGATATTATAAACCAATCAAAAACTTTAAGTAGTGTAAATATCTTCTTAAACTTTTGTGGACCTTGGTTTTGTGGTAGTTTTAGTGGATTCCCATGTTTTGGTTACACGTTAATGATGTGAACTTGAAATGTTTTGCTAAACTTCATGTTTTTCTAAGATGCGCTTCGTTGTCCAACTCAAAAATTTACTGCACCTTATATATTAAGTATTTTTATATAATTCCAGTTGGAGACGATAGCCCTATGGGTTGTCTAACCATTGGCTTTGGTTTTACATAATTTCATGTTATATAACTCAATTTATGGACAATTTTGTAAACTGTCGACGACATGAATTCAAAAAGCGCCTAGAAGGTTTCGGAGAACATTTTAATATGCCTAAACATGCCGTCGGACTACCAATTTTAATATGTGGTAGCTACCGAGTATTATATGTCCCCCGAAAATTTCGTATTGTTCGGTGATCGTTTTCTATGTCAAATAATTTTTATCACAAAAAAATTGAGCTAAAAGCCCATACAAAAAAAAAAAAAAAAAATTTATTTAAAAGACTTTGTCGAGGAAGTAAAAAAAAAAAAAAAAAAAAAAAATTTCAAACTCTTTCTCACTTTGTCGAGTAAGCTAAAATGAAAAATAATTTTTCAACAACTTACTCACTTTGTCGAGGAACTCGACAAAGTAAAAAAAAATAATAATAAAAAAAATTCACAATTTACCACTTTGTCGAGGAACTCAACAAAGTAAAAAAAAAAATTATATATTTTTTTGAACACTTTGGGGATGAAAAAAAATTCAAGAACTTTGTCCAGTAACTCGACAAAGTTCAAAAGATTTTTTTTTTTTTTAAATTGTTCTTTTGGTCCCAACTTTTTAAATTTTTAACTAATTTACCCATAATTTTTATTTTTATGTCATTGACCATCCCCAATATTTAAATTTTGTTGAAAGTCCAATTTGACTATTTTTTTGGATTTTTTCAAGTTACTCGACAAAATTTTTTTTATAATAAAATTAATGTCTTTGGTTTGTCAAGTTATTCAACAATAATTTATTAAAAATAAATTGGTCGAGTTACTCAACATCAATTTTTGACTTTGTTTTTTTAAATTAGATTAATCATTAATCTCTCGAGTTACTCGATATAGTGGAAAAAAAAATATTTTTGTGACTTTCTTGAGAAAGTCAAAATAAAAAAAAAAAAAAATATTAAAACTTTCTCGAGTCCACAAAATTTAAAAAAAAAAAAAAAAATTAATTATGGCTTTCTACTCGAGAAAGCCACACAATTTTTTTTTTTTTTTTTTTGTGTGCTTTCTCGAGTTACTCGAGAAAGATACAAAAACAATTTTTTTATTTTTTATTTTTTTTGTGGCTTTCTCGAGTTACTCGAGAAAGCCATAATTTTTTTTTTTGTGTGGCTTTCTCGTTACTCGAGAAAGCCAAAATAATTTTTTTTTCTTTTTTTTCTCGAGTTACTCGAGAAAGTAAAAAAAAAAATATATTTTTTTTTTTTTTTTTCTCGAATAACTCGAGATAGTCATTTTTTTTTTTTTTTTTAAAAAATACTAACTTTGTCGAGTTATAAGGCAAATTGAGGAAAAGGGAAAAAAAAAAAAAAAATTTTTTCAAAATTTCACTTAGTCATGGATTAAAAAAATTCATTTGACATAGAAAACGATCACCGAAAAATACAAAATTTTTAGAAAACATAGAATACTCATGTAGCTACCACATATCAAAATTTGATACTCCGACGGCATGTTTCGGCTTACTAAAATGCTTACCGAAACATCCTACTCGAATATGGAGAAAAAAAATTGGAAAAAGTCGATGAAAAAAAAAAATTAAATAAAATAATTGGGCCTTGTCGAATTTTTTTTTTTTTAACCTTTGTCGAATTACTTGACCAAAAATAAAAAAATTAATTTTTTTCCCTTAGTTGAGTTATTCGACAAAAAAATTAAATTTTTTCCCTTTATCGAGTAACTCGACACAAAAAAAAGTTAAAAAATTGTCAAATTGGATTTAAGACTTAAAATTAAAAAAATTATGTAAAAGTCATGTTATATAACTCAATTTATGGACAATTTGGTTTTACATAATTTCATGTTATATAACTCAATTTATGGACAATTTTGTAAACTGTGACAACATGAATCCGAAAAACTAACTAGGATGTTTCGATTAACATTTTAGTAAGTCAAAACATGCCGTTGGACTATCATATTTTGATATGTGGTAGCTACATGAGTATTCTATGTTCCCTGAAAATTTCATATTTATCAGTAATTGTTTTCTATGTCAAATGAATTTTTGTTAATCCATGACTAAGTAAAGTTTTGAAAAATTTTTTTTTTTCCCACTTTGTCTCATAACTTGGCAAAGTTAGTATTAAAAAAAAAAAAAAAAATTCCCCAAATGAGTTTCTAGTTACTCGAGAAACCACAAAAAAAAAATTTTTTTGACTTTCTCGACTAACTCGAGAAAGTAAAAAAAAAAAAAAAAAAAAACTTTCTCGAGTTACTCGAGAAAAAAAAAAAATTTTTGCAAACTTTCTCGAGTTACTCGAGAAAAAAGAAAAAAATTTTTTTTTTTTTTTTTTAACTTTGTCGAGTTACGGGACAAAGTTTTGAAATTAATTTTTTTTCCACTTTGTCGAGTAACTCGACAAAGCGTTAATTTTTTTTTTTCCACTTTGTCGAGTAACTCGACAAAGCGTTAATTTTTTTTTTTAACTTTGTCGAATTACTCGACAAAGTTTTTGCAATTTTTTTATTTTTAATTTTTTTTTTGGCCACTTTGTCGAGTTCCTCGACAAAGTGGTAAAATGTTTGATTTTTTTTTTTTTTTTGCCACTTTGTCGAGGAACTCAACAAAGTGGTAAAATGTTGAATTTTTTTTTTTTTTTTGGCCCATTCCTAAACAAAGTGGTAAAAGATAAAATGAATTTTTTTTTTTTATTTTTACTTTGTGGACAAAGTGGTAAATGAATTTTTTTTTCTTTTTCCACTTTGCCTGTTTGAATATGTTTTTTTTTTTAGTAATTTGCACTTTTAGCCCACAACCTTTTTATTTATAACAAATTAATCCATAACCTTTTTTTTAACATTAGTCATCCCCGACCTTTGAATTTTGTTGCACATTTTATTTTGTCCTCCTTTTTAAATAATAAAAAAACTACTAATAACAAAATAAAATATAAAATGTAAATGAAGTCCTACAACTTCTAAAAAGTAGTCCATTTTGATTTTGACATTTTTCATTTTTTTAATTTGCACTTTTGGTCTAAACCTTTCAAATTTGTAACTAATCTACCTCAACTTTTTTTTTTGGGCATTGGCCATCCAACTATCACCTTTTTGTCCTACATATTTGCATTAAATTTTTATAAAATCAGCTTTTGTTGACTTTGCTATTTTTTTTTTTTTTTTTTACGATTTGGTGTTGGTTTTGTCGAGTAACTCTAAAAAAATACAAAAAAAAAAAATACAAAAATTTGTCGAGATAACTTGACTAACTATCACCCTTTTGTCCTACATATTTGCATTAAATTTTTATAAAATCATCTTTTGTTGACTTTTGCTTTTTTTTTTTTTTTTTAAGATTTGGCTTTGGTTTTGTCGAGTAACTCTAAACAAAATATAATAAAAAAAAAAAAATACAAAAATTTCTCAAATAACTCGACTTTTTTTTTTTTTAATTTCGATTTTAATTCAGTTTACCTTTTGAATTGTAAGGTAAATTTTTATATTTTTCAATTTTTTTTTTTTTACATATTATTCTAAATAAATGTATATATTTAAGAATTTATATATATATATATATATATATATATATATATATATATATATATATATATAAGTTATATATATAAATAGGCATTTACCTTTATTCTTGGATTGACCTTTATTCTTGGATTGACTCCTCTTACAAAATGTGTAGCATTGTCACATTGTGTGCCTTTTTATAGGTTGTTCGATGAATATGTTTATTCCAATATATACATATATCAATTACTACATTCATCTCCTTAAATAATTCATGTAGCGAGTTCATTAATTCACTTAATTTTATGTGAACGTTACATGGCTTATTATAGAATATTCAATGAACACATTTATCTCGACACATGTATCTTAGTATCTATCAATTACAACATTTATCTCTTTAAATAATTCATGTATGTAAGTGAGTACAAGAAATTTTAATTTCATGTGTCTAATTATTAAAATATATAAATGGTCACTAGTTATTCAAAATGAAAAAGTCCACATACATAAAAAAAAATTAAATTGGTGAACAATAACTTTTTCGAGTTACTATTTAACTCGAAACTTTTGTAGTTACTATTCAACACGTAATTTTTTCGAGTTAAATAGTAACTCGAAAAAGTTATTGTTCATCAAAAAAAAAAAAAAAACATATTATTTGTTTTTTTTTTTTTTTTTGAAGGTGAGCTTTTACATTTTGAATTTTTTTTTTTTCAATGAAAAAATCAACAACATATATTTTATTTTTCTAACTTTTAATTATAACATTCTTACTAATAATGTTATAAATTAAAATTTGATTAGAGTAGTTGTAAACAAAATTAATTATATTATGAACCTCTTCCCCGGTATATTTTTTCACTTTTTATTTAATATTCGATAATTTGGAAAAATGTCAATTTATAGAAAATTGGAGATTTACTTTAAAATGGCAAAAACAATTCAAGATAAACTTTATTCTTGGATTGACTCCTCTTACAAAATGTGTAGCATTGTCGATTGTGTGCCTTTTTATACGATGTTCAATGAATATGTTTATTTTAATATATGCATCTATCAATTACTACATTCATCAACTTAAATAATTCATGTAGCGAGTTCATTAAATCACTTAATTTTATGTGAACGTTACATGGCTTATTATAGAATTTTCAATGAACACATTTATCTCGATACATGTATCTTAGTATCTATCAATTACAACATTTATCTCTTTAAATAATTCATGTATGTAGTAGTACACGAAATTTTAATTTCACGTGTCTAATTATTAAAATATATAAATGGTCACTAATTATTCAAAATGAAAAGTCCACATACAAAAAAAAAAAAAAAAATTTGTGAACAGAACTTTTTTCGAGTTACTATTTAACTCGAAAAAGTTTGTCGAGTTACTATTCAACTCGACAAACTTTTTCGAGGTGAATAGTAACTCGA
Source organism: Forsythia suspensa (assembly GCA_023638005.1). Taxonomy (NCBI): domain Eukaryota; kingdom Viridiplantae; phylum Streptophyta; class Magnoliopsida; order Lamiales; family Oleaceae; genus Forsythia; species Forsythia suspensa. The sequence continues at coordinate 28,477,806 of CM042670.1, read as the reverse complement.
AAAAAGTTCTTATTCATGCAAAAAAAAAATTTTTTTTTTTTTAATGTGAGCTTTACATTTCTAATTTTTTTTCAATGAAAAAATCAACAACATATTTTATTTTTTATAACTTTTAATTATAACATTCTTACTAATAATGTTATAAATTAAAATTTGATTAGAGTAGGTGTAAACAAAATTAATTATATTATAACCCTCTCTTCCCCCAGTATATTTTTTCACTTTTTATTTAATATTCGATAATTTTAGGAAGAATGTCAATTTATAGAAAATTTGAGATTTACTTTAAAATGGCAAAAAACAATTCAAGGCAAACTTTATTCTTGGATTGACTCATCTTACAAAATGTGTAGCATTGTCGATTGTGTGCCTTTTTATAGGATATTCAATGAATATGTTTATTCCAATATATGCATCTATCAATTACTACATTCATCTACTTAAATAATTCATGTAGCGAGTTCATTAAATCATTTAATTTTATGTGAACGTTACATGGCTTATTATAGAATTTTCAATGAACACATTTATCTCAATACATGTATCTTAGTATCTATCAATTACAACATTTATCACTTTAAATAATTCATATATGTAGCGAGTATACGAAATTTTAATTTCATGTGTCTAATTATTAAAATATATAAATGGTCACTAATTATTCAAAATGAAAAGTCCACACATAAAAAAAAAAAAAAAAAAATTGTGAGCGAAGAAATTTTTGAGTTACTATTTAACTTGAAAAAGTTTGTCGAGTTACTATTCTACTCGGCAAACTTTTTCGAGATGAATAGTAACTTGAAAAAGTTACTATTCATGCAATTTTTTTTTTTTTTTTTTATGGTGAGCTTTTACATTTCTAATTTTTTTTTCAATGAAAAAAATCAACAACATATTTTATTTTTTATAACTTTTAATTATAACATTCTTACTAATAATGTTATAAATTAAAATTTGATTAGAGTAGGTGTAAACAAAAATTAGAATTTTATGCAACTTTAAATTCATGTATATGATCATATTTTAAAAATGCTAGGGTGTTTTATCTTTGCGAGACGAGGCGTAAGAAGATTTATGTGGGTTCCAGTTCTTGTTCAGTTGCCATTTATGTGAGATTTATTGTTTTTATCATTTGTTTTTTATGTTAGATATGCATATCCTAGGGGCTTTAATGATGGTTATCTTACCTTGTGAAATTTGAAACCAGATCCATTAGGAGGTTTTGCATTCTAATATCTTTTCAAGTTGGCCGTGATTGAATTTTTCTGGCTAGAAATTTTGATCGACTCCCATGATTTTGACAACCACACGTGCAACATCATTTTGGTTGAAACCATGAACATAGATAATGAAAGGCATTTGTAAGTGAGAAGCCTTCTCCCTTTTCTCATGGATAACAGAAGCTCTATATAGCATCTCTCTTAGATTCATTTTGTAATGTTATGTAGATAAATATCTTATTATGTGATTTCCGTGTTTGGGCAACCTATCAAAGTGAACTGGGTATATGATGATTGGTCGGAAAGAGGGCACATCAAGTAGGTTCATGATAATGTCTTCTTTGTGTACCTAATATGCGGTTCTTTCCTACTTGATTATCATACTTGATACTTCACTTTTTGTGTTCGTTCTTTGAAAAGGTATTTCAAGATGTGATTCTTTGTTTAATAATCTAATTAGCTTAATAATCAAGATATTCTCTCGATAAGTACTTACATTGAACTTTCCAATATTTTGATATGGTTGTCATTAATGCAAAGGTGTCTGAGAATCAAGTTGGAAGCAAGAGAAATATTTGTCGTACATACTAATATTTTGTGCTAATTTGATCTTTGAAGCATGTTAACTCACTTTCTTTATTTTCTATTTATGTAATGTATCCATTAGTATCCTCGGATTTCAAGTATTAGCTTTTATGTTTTCTCGCTTGGATTTTGCTTGTTCTATATAACCAAGCGCTTTTATGTGATATGGTATGCGAAAAGTTTCCATGAACAATTCTCTTATGTAAACCTTTCCGTATGCACCATTTTTGTTCTGTAACCTCCTCAAATTTCTCATTGTTACGATTTTCTTGTCAAGCTGTTAAACACGTTAATGTTATTTGGTTTCGTCTTTTGAGCATATTGGTTAGGGTACATCTGACATTTGTGTTCCAAGCGTGTGACTTAGAAAGTGGGAAAATAGTTGCTTTGAAGAAGGTACGATTTGACAATTTTGAGCCGAGAGTGTTTGTTTCATAGCTCAAGAAATAATGATTATTCGCCGGTTGACCATCCAAATATTAATAAAGTTGGAGGGATTAATTACTTCCCGATTATCATGCAGCATATATCTGGTGTTTTGAGAACATGATATCTCAGAGCTATTATCTTGCCTAGACATAAAGTTCAGTGAAGCACATGTTTGGATATTTATGTGGAAGGATATATTTTTCTCTCTGTGAGCACATTGGATTAGAACAATCTAATTTTGATTACAATAGTGATTTGCACCTTAGATGATACTAGATCAGAAAATTGAATATCTTGTAATATTTGGAAGCATGTTAGATTTTAATATTTAAAATTATTCAAAAGGAAAAAAGGAGGATTTTTGTGCAGCTTTGAGAGTTCATGCGTGCATATCTAAGATGATTCACTGAAAATGCTAAGAGTTGTATTATTTTTTGTCGTTGCTTCTGGAGAACTGATTATTAAGCTTATTAAATTATTAAACAAAGAGTTAGAATTTTTTAACTTAGCAAAGGCATGGGACAATTAGAAATAAAATCCCACCATTGGAACAACATAACTTTACAAAAATTAATGAGTTCATTATTTGACAAGTACAAAAAAATATTTAAATTCTATCAAAATTATATTAACACAATCGCTTTTAATTAGTAGATTATCACGGACAACTTATGTACATAGCACGTACATATAACTAGTATATATATATATGTACATATAACTAGTATATATATATATTGTCATCAAATAACTCAGTCTCATCAACGTCTAGTGCCGGCGATAATTCACCGAAAGGCCTGAATGCATAAATTTGCGATGGAAAATTATCATCTCCAACTTCTATAACTTACATCTTCGACATAAAATTGAACTTATTCTTGTAGGTTGTGGCCTTGAATTTCATACTGTTGTACTCAATCACGAAATTTCTTATTACATATAGTAGTCCCTCACGGATCAATGGCTTAAATGTCTTAACTAAATTGCGTTTCACACTTGCATGAATTCTTCCACTCTAATAAAAATTTTAACAGTATTTTGTGCAAGAAGTTGTGATACTTCTCAACAGAGAAAGTGTTTTTACAATAAATTTAAATGCTAATTAGTAGATAGGACCAAAAAAAAAAAAAAAAAAATCTACTAATGTAAAACACGAAGTGAGAACATATTTTAAACTTCTTTATGATTTTAAAAGTTGCCGTAAGAATCATTCTACAAAAGATCAATTATTCAAGTTCTTAATAGATATTTCTATTTCTAGTATACTATTAATACTTTATTTACCCTTTTAGGCCGATTTGGCGAAGAAATTGATGCTTAATTAGATATAACGTTTTGACATTCTGACCGACAGATAATTTATAAATTTCTTCTATTTTTCGACTTGAATTGTAAATTTATTGTCGAATTTGAACCAATATTTCTTTTTCTATGCTTGAACAAGAAATACACTTTAAAATCTAAATGATGATGAAAACGTAATCAGGTATGAGTTTTTATCATTTTCTTGTTCTACATAGTTTTTATATGTAGACAAGAAAAAATGAAAAAAAAAGAAAAATGTCTACTAATCATACGCACAGTATTAAAAGAGTTTAAAAAATAGGACAAAACACTTCTCTATCAATTAATACCATCTCAAAACTGTATGTCTCGTCATTGTTTTCGTAACAGCGTATCTCCCAAATATGCACAATTCAAACTTTCACAGCCCATTGTGTTTTCATTGGATTGGTTTTTTTCGACCAAATTAAAAATCGGTGCCATTCTTTTAGATGAGGTTATTGCCAACGTAAATGAAAGAAAAAATTAGAAGCAAAAATTTAACTTCTTTTTATACACAATTTGAAATACAAATGGAGACTTATATGAACAAAACATACCTACAACCAAATAACGTATTTTGTTGTAGCTTTTTAATATAAAACTTATTGATATATATACCAAAGCACGATTTTTAATCATGCCAAAGGCAAAAAAAAAAATAGAAGTGCGTGTTTACTGTTTGAAACTAATGCATATTGGAAAACATCATGATACATTGTGAATATGAATCGTCATTTTATAGTACATGACTTTTTGTTAGGTTCAATGCATAATTTTCTTACTTTAATGTTAATCTAAAAATGAATAGTCACGTTCATATATCAAGAAATTTAATTAATAATTTAATTTAATCGTATTATTACTAATTACTAATACAAATCACTAATATCGTATTTTGTTGTAGTTTATTAATACTAAACTTATTGACGTATATACAAAAGCACGATTTTCAATCATGCTAAAGGCAAAAAAAGTGCAGAGCCTATTTACTGTTTGAAATGTGAACTAATGCATGTTGGAAAGTATCATGATGCATTGGGAATATGAATCGTCATTTTATACGTGCATGACTTTTTGTTAGGTTGAATGCAAATTTTTTTTACTTTAATGTTAACTGCAAAATGAAAAGTCACATTCCTATATCCAAAAAAATTTATTTAATCATATTACTAATACAAATTACTAATATCTTAAACTTTAATTAAGAATTTAATTTAATCATATTACTAGTACTAATAACTAATATATTTCATATGCGATCATTATCACTATTATTAATATTTAGATAATAATTTTCTATCATATTAATATCATACGTGCATTCAATACAACAATAAATTTTCAGACAATACGTGGATTCATGGTAAATTCAATAATATACGTAATAATAATATACGTGCATTCTTAGTACAATACATGTATTCAATATGTGTATAATAATATACGTGCATTCACAGTACAATACATCTTTTCCTTTCTTTTTTGAGAAACTTAATTAATAAGTTTATTTAATGTAATTGTTTTGGAGAGAAAAACCTTGCAAATGTTTTGGCGGCTATCCTTCTTTAATATATTAACTAGTATATCACCCGTACAATGCACGACACTTGTTTTTCATAATAGTGATTTTAAAATATTTTAAGAGTATATTGTTTATTTATTACATTCAAATAAAAAATTATTATATAAATAACATTTGATTACTCATTGATATTTTTAAAAAAACATAGTTATTCCAGATTTTCAAACGCCTATTTGAAAAACATGTTTATGGTCGAATTGGTTGGCGCTCTATCCCTATCACAAATCAACATCTTAAATCATGTACGATTTGTAATTCTAGACAATGCAACATAAAGTTGTCCATGACTAAAAACTAGTTTTTTCAGATATAATCTCACGCGGGAGAAAGTTTGACCCTGACTTTTATTGATAGTAATAGCTTATGAAACATTTAATTAATTTTTGGCGCGTGTTTATTATTATTTAAATTTGATTTTCTAAATTGTAAAGATGCAAATTGCGTTAATGATATTATGCAAATTTATTGTTTTTCTATTTGTAGACAATTAATAATATTTAAATACTCTAAATTTTATATTGATTAATTAATGTAGCATTCAAATTTGTTATTACTAATAATTAAAGTGAATTTATCTTGTTTTAGAAGATGTGTATTTTTTAATTGGAAATGTCAATTCATAATTTTATTCAATTTTACAGAGGATCATAGAAAATTCAAAAGATTGAGAAGTTGAACCGGCAGTACTATTTACACTGCATTGGAATATTGATAATTAATCTATACTACATCTAAAATGCCCTAAAAGAGAAAAATATTTTTGGACCAAAATATCCTCACTCATATTTTAGAATTTTCAATTTGCACTTGATTAATTTGAAATGCCTTCAAAATTGGTAAATTTAAAATTAAAGCCTTTAAAATTCTCCACCTATCCATCTATCCACACCCCCTCATTTCATGAATTTAATATAATTAATTAGAAACACTAGTCTTCAACTCTAAATATCACTCATCACTCTAATTCACTATTGTATCAATTTATTTATGAGTTGGATGCTTTTCGCAATAGTAGATTTAATATCGTAAAAAAAAAAAATTGTGAAGGGACCATGGATTATAAAAACCGCAATGGAAAATTACTCTCACGTGCCTATTAGGTAAAGCCTTGAATTGTTATTACCACGAATGGCCTAATTATCTTGAAATAGATATTGATATTGGTAGCTCAAAGAATCGTCATCGCAATTTTTTGCGCCTGGCTTTGGGGTGCATTACGGCGGTGACGGTGGAATTGCTAGAGAGATTGTTTGGTGCTATCAGGATTTGTCAAATGGAGATATATTCTGCAACATTTGTTGATAATACAATGCCATTAAAAAAAGTTGTCATGCAAAGATGAAAGTGAAAATGAAGATGATTAATGAGTTTTATTGTGAATTTTATCATCCGTAAGTTTATTATTTTTCTCAATGATGGTGAAAATGGTGGGTAAAATTGAAAACTTTTGTACATCTTACATATCTGTAATATTGTACACCTTACATTGAAAATACATAGCCTTAATTGATACCTAATCCCTATAATAAATGATCTTTAGAAAATCAACATCACTACACAATGGCAATGAAGTACCAAGTGTATAAAGTTGTAAAATGAGTTTTTACTTATGCTTTAACTTTTATACACGAAAGATAAATGTATAAATCATGGATATGTGTTACCAATCATTCTTGGCTTATCAACGTGTTCCCTTATGTGGAAATGCCAATTTTAGTTTTTTTTATACTTGAACATTCGTTATAAAAGTTTAAAGTGATATGTTTGGACTATTATTTTTAAATTGAAATAATTTCCTTACAATCTATTAATAAAATATTATGGTCCTTGAAGTTTTTAAGATTTTTATAACAATTTTATATAAAACCGACATCTAACATATCAAGTGTACCCATATTAACGAAAATCAATTTCAAGTGCAAAAAAAAGTAGCCAAAGACTGATTTCAAATTCAAATGACTGACAATTAGGCAGAATATAAACATAGAACTTTTAACTCTTGAAAACTATAATTTACTTGCTTGCTACTGTCTCGTCCCTCTTTTCAAAAGTTCGTGATCAATCAGGTTCAGTACTCCATTGTTTTTTCCGAATTTTCAAGCAAATTGACAATTTCTGTAATCTTTTAATCCAAATGACCCGATATACTAATTGAGGGTTGATAGATAAAATAAAGAAATAGCTCGAATTTTTATTATTTAAAAATTTCAACAAACAAAAGTAAATTCACGATGTTATTACAAAATTATGTGCAAAGCACGTGTTCTTAACTAGTTAACTAAAGTCGGGCAATTATTTAACAAATGAATATCATTGAGAATCTCATCCGGACTGCACATTAAATATGTATGTATGTATGTGTGTGTGTGTGTGTGTGTGTGTGTGTGTGTGTGTGTGGGAGGCGTTTTGGACGTAAAAATATGTTGACTTTTATTGATGACTCTTTATATATATATTAAGATAAGATAAGATAAGATTAGTCACTTTAATTTTATCTCAATTTGAATCTTTATATCTAATTTGTCACGTTCACCAACATCAAATGCTTACGTGAACAATAATTACCAACAACATTTCTAATAATTACCCAATTAAAATTAAAGTGAAAGTATAGTAACTTCCAATAAAAATAGTCATATGATTAATACAAAGTATACTCGCATGTTAGTTAATTTAATAAAAGAAAACCTCAATTTTCAATTTTTTGAAGTTTTTCTTTTGGTCAAATGTTTTTTTATTTCATTTCCATAAAAACATTCAATCATACTAACTAGTAACTTTTGTTGTCTTAAACCTTTATACGGGCTTTGTTGGGTTATAATTATTCGATCCAATCATTTATTTTAATTAAATGAGTTCAATTTATGAGAATTAAATTATTTTGGGTCTAAGTAAAATTTTAATTAAAATTTAAAGACCAAGCTTACAATTATTGGTTGCAGGAATTCTAAATTGATTAGAATTTGTTTCCTGCACTATTTCGTGGTTGTATATATATATATATATATATATATATATATACTAGTTTTAAGTCCGTGAGTTGTACGTGTAGTAATTATAATATTGTAGAATTTAGGATAAATAAATAAATATTGTAGAATTTAGGACTAAATCCCACCAAAAAAAAAAAGAAGTCAAATTGGGCTTTTAACAAAATTTAAATATTGGAGATGGTCAATGGTAAAAAATAAAAATTATGGGTAAATTAGTTACAAATTTAAAAGTTGAGACTAAAAGCGCAAATTAAAAAAAAAAAAAAAGAAAAATTGTTTAATTCAAATTTACTCGACAAAGCCCAAATAAAGGAGGGAAAAAAATGAAAAAATTCGACAAAATGAAAAAATTATGCTAAAAGGATTAATCTAATTTAAAAAAAGAGTGTCAAAATTGATGTTGAGTAACTCGACCAAATTGAACTTTGTTGAGTAACTCGACAAAATGATATTAAGCATTAATCTTATTAAAAAAAAAAAAAATTTGTCGAGTAACGCGACAAAAATTCAAAAAGAGAAAAAAAAAATTCCAAAATAAAAAACATATTTAGAAAAAATTTAAAAAAATGTTTTCCAATAAAAATAAAATATTTACAATTTTATTTTATTTTGTTGTTATTAGTTTTTATTTTGTTTATTTAAAGAGGAGGACAAAACAAAATTTTCAACAAAATTCAAAGGTCGGGGATGGTCAATACTAAAAAAAAGATTATGGATAAATTTGTCATAAATTAAAAAGTTGTGGACCAAAAGTGTAAATTACAAAAAAAAAAAAAAAAAAAACCATTTGAAATGACTTTGTCGAGGTAAAGTCACAAAATTTTTTCTTTTTGAAAAGATTTTGCCGAGTTGCTCAAAGAAAGTCAAAAAAAAAAAAAATTTGAAGTGACTTTGTCGAGTTACTCGGCAAAGTCACCAAAATTTTTTTTTTTTGAAACACACAAAAAAAAAAAAAAAAAAAACAACATTTTCAATGACTTTGCCGAGTAACTCAAGCAAAGTAAAAAAATAAAAAATAAATTTAAATGACTTTGTCGAGTAACTTGACAAAGTGAAAAAAAAAAAAGTTTTAAGCGCATGCGTTGCACGTGTAGCAATTTTAACATTGTAGAATTTAGGACAAATAAATGAATATTGTAGAATTTAGGACAAAATTCCACAAAAAAAAATAGTCAAATTGGACATTTAACAAAATTTAAATGGTCAATGCTAAAAAAAAAGATTATGAGTAAATTTGTCATAATTTAAAAGCGTTGTGGACCAAAAGTGTAAATAAGCCCACAAAAAAAAAAAATTCAAATGACTTTGTCGAGTTGACAAAGTCAAAATAAAAAAAATTAAAAAAAAAATTGAAATGACTCTGCCGAGTTGCTCGGCAAAGTCACAAAATAAATAAATAAATAATTTTGAAGCGACTTTGGCAAAGTCACCAAAAAATAAAATAAAAAATAAAAAACATTTCAAATGACTTTGTCGAGTAACTCGGCAAAGTCACAAAAAAAAAAAAAATAATAAATTCAAATGACTTTGTCGAGTAACTCGACAAAGTGAAAAAAAAAAAAAAAAATTCAAAAACTTTGTTGAGTAACTCGACAAAGTAAAATAATAATTCAAAAACTTTGTCGAACAACTCACCAAAGTGGGAAAAAAAAATTTCAAAAACATTGTCGAGCAACTCGACAAAGTGAAAAAAAAAAAAAAATTTCAAAAAAAAAATTCAAAAATTTTATCGAGTAACTCGACAAATTGATAACTCGACAAAGTAAAAAAAAAAAATCAAAATCTTAAAATTCAAAATTTTCAAAAATGATATATAATTACAATATTCCTCTCTCAATAAACGACCATATGAGGACCATAGAAACTCAAAATTAATGTTTTTAATTAATGAAAACAGAGTTAGAGCTAATAATTTTCCAAACTGTACATCCTTAGCCTTCAAAGGAACATAATCTCCAAGATAACCTCCTAGATGATCTGCTAATGATAGCTTATCAATTCTCTCATAATGATATGATTTACAGACAAAATAGATAATTGTCTGAATCACAAGCCCAAAAAGAAAAAATAAAGACATAAGCAAAACGAAAAGAATTCCATACACTATTCTGTATGTAATACCACCTCCAAATCCAAGAACCACATAATACTCAAATCCCAACTGAATTCCAAAGAAAACTAAGCTCACTACAAAAAAAGTTGCAGCACATACACCTGTGTTTCCTTTGATCAAACCCTGGTTCTTAGCCATTGCATTTAGCCCATGAAATTCTTCCAAAACAGAAACCAGACTTGCCAAATGCCAAATTATACTGATGTAAACAAACCCACTTAGGTAAATCACAACAAGAGAGATTAGAAAAATTGGACCCACAAATTGTATTGATCCAAAAAGAATAGCCCACAAAATGAATATCAATATTGCTATGATATTGTATGCAAAAACTATGAGGGAATTCCATATGAATGTAACCATAAGCCTTTTCCAAACCTTTGGGACTACCTTAATCACCTTTTAAGATTAATTTCATTTGCAGTGTAAATGGATGCAATTGTATAAACAACTGCAGAGGAACATAGAATACTTCACTTGGAGAAATTCAAAACTTCACTTGGTCATGGATTAACAAAAATTCCTTTGACATAGAAAACGATCACCGAATAATATGAAATTTTCAAAGAATATAGAATACTCATGTATCTACCACATATCAAAATTTGATAGTCCTACGGCATGTTTGAACACTAAAATGCTCACGAAACATCCTAGGTAGTTTCTCGGATTTATACTGTCACAGTTTACAAAATTGTCCATAACTTGAGTTATATAACATGAAATTATGTGAAACCAAAGCCAATGGTTAGGTAACCCATAGGGCTATTGTCTCCAACTGGAATTATGTAAAAATACTTCATATATAAGGTGCAGCAGATTTTTGAATTGGACAACAGAAACTGCAGCATAGAAAAACATGAAGTTTAGCAAAACCTTTCAAGTTCACATCATTAATGTGTAATCCAAACATGGGAATCCACTAAAACTACCACAAAACCAAGGTCCACAAAAGTTTAAGAAGATATTTACACTACTTAAAGTTTTTTGATTGGTTTATAATAGCGATTCCGGCACGTCGACGGCATGAATCTGAAAAACTGCCTAGGAGGTTTCGGTGAGCATTTTAGTATGCCTAAACATGCCGTCGGACTACCAAATTTTGATATGTGGTAGCTACCTGAGTATTCTATGTCTCCTGAAAATTTTGTATTGTTCGGTGATCGTTTTCTATGTCAAAGAATTTTTTGTTACTCCATAACCAGGTGAAGAAAATTTTCAAAATAAGAGCAGTGTTACTAAAATTTCTTCACCCAGTCACTGAGTAACAAAAATTTCTTTGACATAGAAAACGATCACCGAAAAATATGAAATTTTCAGAGAACATAGAATACTCATTTAGATACCACATATCAAAATTTGATAGTCCGACGGCATGTTTCGGCTTACGAAAATGCTCATCGAAACATCCTAGGCAGTTTCTCGAATTCATGCGGTCGCAATTTACAAAATTGTCCGTAACTTGAGTTATATAATATGGAATTATGTGAAACCAAAGCCAATGGTTAGGTAACCCATAGGGCTATCGTCTCCAACTAGAATTATATAACAATTCTTAATATATAAGGTGCAGCAGATTTTTGAGTTGGACGAAACCTTCAAGTTCACATCATTAACTTGTAATCAAAACATGGGTATCCACTAAAACTACCACAAAACCCTGATCCACAAAAGTTAAGAAGATATTTACACTACTTAAAGTTTTTGATTGGTTTATAACAGCGATTCTGGCACTTCGATGGCATGAATTCGAAAAAGTGCCTAGGAGGTTTTGGTGAGTATTTTAGTATGCCTAAACATGCCGTCGGACTACCAATTTTTAATATGGTAGGTACCTGAGTATTATATGTCTCTTGAAAATTTCAGTATTGTTCGATAATCATTTTCTATGTCAATTTTTTGTTACTCGGACACTGTGAAGAAAATTTTCAAAATAAGGGTAGTGTTACTAAAATATCTTCACCCGGTCACTGAGTTAACAAAAATTTCTTTGACATAGAAAACGATCACCGAAAAATATGAAATTTTCAAGAAACATAGAATACTCATTTAGCTACCATATATCAAAATTTGATAGTCCGATGGCATGTTTCGACTTATGAAAATGCTCACCGAAACATCCTAGGCAGTTTTTCAGATTCATGCTGTCGTAATTTACAAAATTGTCCATAACTTGAGTTATATAACATGAAATTATGTGAAACCAAAGCCAATGGTTAGGTGACCCATAGAGCTATCGTCTCCAACTGGAATTATGTAAAAATACGTAATATATAAGGTGCAGTATATTTTTGAGTTGGCCAACAAAAACTGCAGTTTAGAGAAACAATTCACCCAGTCATGGAGTAACAAAAATTTCTTTGACATAGAAAACGATTACCGAACAATATGAAAATTTCAAGGAACGTAGAATACCCATGTAGCTACCACATATAAAAATTTGATAGTTCGAAGGCATGTTTTGACATACTAAAATGCTCACTGAAACATCCAAGCAGTTTCTCGGATTCATGCTGTCCCAGTTTACAAAATTGTCCATAACTTGAGTTATATAACATGAAATTATGTGAAACCAAAGCCAATGGTTAGGTAGCCCATAGGGATATCGTCTCCAACTTGAATTATATAAAAATAATTAATGTATAAGATGTAACAAAAATTTGAGTTGGACAATAAAAACTGCAGTTTAGAGAAAATGAAGTTTAGCAAAACTTTTAAAGTTCACATCATTAATGTGTAAGGATATATATATAAAAGAAAAGAAAAGATGAAGAAGTCAAAAATTGCAGCTAAATAGATTATTGGCTTTATATTTTTGGAGTTTCATCTATTGTGTTAGATGATGGTTATTGTAGTTAGCCAATAAAGTGTTGTTGATTTGGTGTGTTGGATTACCTTTCGATTTAAGGCATAAATATAGAGAAGAAACATTGTAATATTCATTTAGTTGATAGTGGATTACTGTCGGTTTGTCCCGTCGATTTTTCCTTTATCTTAAAGGGTTTTACGACGTTAAAGAATAATTCTGGTGTTGTTTAGCTTTATTAATTATTCTGGTATTTATATTGCTTGAGTTGAGTTGATAACATTCATTTTAATTATACGGTAAAAAGAAAAAAAATATTTTGATACATTTGTACATCATCTAGTATTTTTCCTAACAGTGGTATCAGAGCTCATGTTGGGTTGTGTGGATTAAAATGGAAGAACCGGTTGGTAGTGCTATAATTAGACTGACCAATTATAATTGGGTAACTTGGAAGCCTAGAATAGAGGATATCCTTTATTGTAAGGATTTGCATGAACCTATTGAGGGTGATGAGGCTAAACCAGTTTACATGGCAGACAAGTAATGGTATACTCAGAATAGAAAAGCTATTGAGACTATTAGACAGTGGATAGATAATAGTGTATTTCATTATATGGCACAAGAGACTAATGCTCATAAATTGTGGTCAAAATTAGAGTCTATGTTTGAGAAGAAAACTGCATCTAAGAAGTCATTTTTTATTAGAGACTTGGTCAACATAAAATATAAAGAATGCATGAGTGTGACAGAGCATTTGAACAATTTTCAAAATATCATAAATCAGTTAGATACTATAGATATGATTCTTGAAGAGGAATTGCAGACTTTGTTGATTTTGAGTTTTTTGCCAGATAGTTGGAAAACATTTGTTGTGACTGTCAGTAACTCTACTATTGATGGTGTTTTGACTATGGACTCTATAAAAGACAGTATGCAGAATAAGGAAACAAGAAGAAAATTTGTAGGTGTACGTACGGGTTCAGATCATGCACAGACTCATATTACGAGAGGATAGAAGAAGAAACAAGAATAGATGGCAAAGATGTTATAGCAAGTCAAGAGGCAGATCAAAATCAAAAGACAAAAAGGTTGTTTGTTACCATTGTGGCAAAGAGGGTCATATTAAAAGAAATTGTCGAGTTTGGTTGAGAGAGCAAAAGGAAGGTAGCAATCAGAAGAAAGAAGATGATAAGACACTACAACTGTTGTATGATATACTCTCTTGCAAAGAGTAGGAGTGCCTACACATAGGTGATCATAGTATTGAATGGATTGTTGATAGCGGTGCTTCTTACCAAGTTTCTTCAAACATAAATTTGTTTACTAATTACACAGTGAGTGATTTTGGTATCATGAAGATGAGAAATACTAGTCAATCTAAGGTTGTAGGGATTGGCAACATTCACTTGCAAACAGATGTCGGCTGCACTTTGATGTTTAAAGGTGTGAGGCACATTCTTGATATGCGTCTTAATCTAATTTCAGTTAATGCTCTTGATCGGTAGGGTTATCACAACAACTTCGATGGTTTGAAATGAAAATTGTCAAAAGGCTATTTGGTTATTGCTAGAGGGAAAGCTTGTTGCACGGTATACAATACTTATGGGTAAGCTTGTAAAAATGGGTTGAATACAGTTAAAGATTCTTCTCCCGAGTTCTGGCACAAGAGGCTCAGCCACATGAGTGAAAAGGGGATGCAGGTTCTGGCTAAGAAGACATTCATTCCCTTAGCCAATGATATGTCTTTAAACTGATGTGATCATTATTTATATGGTAAACAACATATAGTTTCTTTTAGTGACTCTTTTAGAAGAAAAGAATATATTTTAGAACTAGTACATTCGATGTGTGCTCTCATGGTGATGTGGCTTCTTTGGGTGGAAATAAATATTTTGTTACCTTTGTTGACGATGCTTCTAGGAAACTATGGATATATCTTTTGAAATCTAAAGACCAAGTGTTTCAGTGTTTTCAGTAGTTTCATACCATGGTAGAAAGAAAAACAGGGAAGCCTTTGAAAGGCCTCAGAACGGATAATGGTGGAGAATACACTTCATATGAGTTCAGGGAGTATTGCTTAAAATTTGGGATTCGACATGAGTTCATAGAATCTAGTATTCCCCAACATAATGGTGTGGCAAAAAGAATTAACCATACCATTCTTGATAGAGTCAGATGCATGTTAAAGACATCCAAGCTACCTAATTTTTTTTTGGGTGAAGCAGTTCAGACTACTTGTTACTTGATTAATAGATCTCCTTCTGTTCTTTTAGATTTTGATATTCTAGAAAGAGTGTAGAGTGGTAAAGATATATCCTACTCTCGTTTGAAGGTGTTTGGGTGCAAGGCATTTGTGCACGTGCCTAAGGAACATAGGTCAAAGCTTGATGATAGAGGTACTCCTTATATTTTTCTTGGCTATGGTGATGAACAGTTTGGCTACAAATTTTGGTATCCAGAGAAAAAGAAGACTGTGAGAAGTAGATATGTGATTTTTCACGAAGACCAGACGATTGATGACTTTAATAAAGTTGAGTAGCCTAAGAGAGTGACTGTAGTTGTTCCTGATCTCATGTATCTAACACAGCCTATTGTTGGAGATAATATAGTTCCTACTAATGATGATGTTGATGACATTGCTTATGGTGATATGCGTGTTGATAAGATTGCTAATCAGGGAGAGCAGATTCTAGATGAAGAATCACATGTTAGGAGGTCTACTAGAGAGCACATACCATTTTCTAGGTATCCTACTTCTGACTATATTTTGCTTACTACTGATGGAGAGCTGGAGAGTCTTTCAGAGGCACATATTCACAGTGATAAAGTCCATTGGATAAAAGCAATGACAGAAGAGATGAATTCTTTGAAAAAGAATGATACATATGAGTTAGTGAATCTTCCTAAGGGTAGAAAAATATTAAGGAACAAATGGGTATACAAAATCAAACGAGATGACAATGGTGATATAATAAAGTACAAGGCTCGATTGGTTGTTAAAGGCTTTGGTCATAAATATGGTGTTGATTTTGATGAGATCTTTTCTCCTGTTGTGAAAATGACATCTATTAGAGTTGTTTTGGGTTTAGTAGGTAGTCAAGATTTAGAAATGGAACAACTTGATGTGAAGACTGCCTTCCTACACGGTGACATAGAGGAAGAGATTTATATGTTGCAACTGGAAGGTTTTGAACAAAAGAAAAAAGAATACCTTGTGTGCAAATTGAAGAAGAGTTTGTATGGGCTTAAGCAAGCACCAAGACAATGGTACAAAAAGTTTGATACTTTTATGGTGAGTCAGGAGTACATGAGGAAGACTTCAGATTCTTGTGTTTACATATGATCTTTTCTAGGTGACAAGTTCATTATTTTACTACTTTATGTCGATGACATGCTTATAGTTGGCCATGATGCACGGTTGATTAAGAAATTGAAAGAAGCCTTGCATAAGTCATTTGATATGAAGGATTTGGGGATGGCTAAACAAATCTTGAGCATGGAGATAGTTCGGGACAGAAAGTCTAAGAGGTTGTGGCTATCACAAGAAAAATATATTGAGCAGGTACTTGAAAGTTTCGAAGATGAAAGTAGCTAAGTCGCTTAGCTCACCTCTTGGTGGGCATCTCAAACTCATCAAAAGATCATGTCCTTCGACTAGTGAAGAAAAGAAGAAAATGAAAGTAGTTCCCTACTCTTCAGCAGTTGGTAGTTTGATGTATGCCATGGTATGTACTCGACCAGATATTGCACATGCATTTGGTGTGGTAAGTAGATTTTTGTCTAATTCTGGCAAAGATCATTGAGAAGCAGTAAAATGGATCATGCGGTATCTTAAAGAAACATCTACTTTGTGTTTGGGTTTCGGGAGAGCTCAGCTAGTTTTGACAGGATATACAAATACAGATATGGATGGAGATCTTGATAGCAGAAAATCTACATCTGGGTACTTGTTTACTTTTGAAGGAGAAGTCGCTTGTTGGCAAATAAAGCGCAAAATGTGTAGCTTTATCCACCATCGAGGCTGAATATATAGCGATGATCAAGCAGAAAAGAGATGATATGGATGAAAAGATTTCTTGAAGAGTCGAATGTGAAGCAAAGTGAGTACACAATTTATTTTAACAGTCATAGGGCTCTTGAGTTGAGCAAGAATTCCACATATCATTCTCGTACCAAACACATTGATATGAGATATCATTGGATCCGTGGAGTACTTGAAGAAAAATATTTACAGTTGAAAAAGATTCACACCGATGAAAATATTCTTTGTTATGTTGACCGAGGTTGTTACCAAGCGTAAGCTTATGTTTTGTACCGAAGCAGGGGATGAATTCAAGTGATTGATGAAGTTTTATGGTGTACCTCCTCATAGACCTGGAGGGGAGATTGTTGGTTTTAATTATTCGACCCAATCGTTTATTTTAATTAAATGGATCCAAACTATGAAAATTAAATTGTTTTGGGTCCAAGTGAAATTCTAATTAAAATTTAAAGACCAAGCTTGCAATTATTGGTTGTAAGGAATTCTAAATTGATTAGAATTTGTTTACTGCACTATTTCATGGTTGAATATATATATATATATACACACACACACACATACACACACACACACACAAAAGTTTTTGCAACGTGCGTTGCACATTTGTGAAAAATGTAGGGATAAATTTTATGTTTAAGCTGCACGTAGTTATTACTTGAATATATACGTATAAAAAATATTAAATATATAATACGTAAATAATAAATATGAAAAACATATTTTTGAACATACCATTTAATACAATTAATTAAGTAAATTATTAAAATTATAATAAGAAAAGCAGAACCAAATAAGCACATAATTCGTATAAAAAAAATTAAATAACTCGTAAAAAAATTAAATAACTAAGATTCGTAAACGGCCTTGGTAAAGTGATGTGGTAAAATGACCATTTTTATATTTTTATTGAATTATACCACTTGAAAATTTGAATTGGATCAAACCCTCATTGGCTACAACTTTTTTCAGCTTTTTACTAATGACTCAAAAGTCAATTATTAAAGAATTGTGTACAATTTGTTTATATCATCCAACAAAAAAAAATTGGTGAAAAATTGAATGAAAATCTAGAATAGTAAAAGGAAAAAAAATAAGGAAAAAATAATAGTATTTAACGGAGAAAACTGACAGAAAGTGTGAAAAGAGACCTACGATACTTATTTCTTCATACGTTGGGGATGTATGGTGCTATTTTTTTAGATTAGGAGTATATTCTTAATGATTTTGAAACGATAGGGACCTTTTATGCAATTATTTTTAAAATAAAATTAAAAATGAAAATGGGCCAATGCCCAACATGTGTTAAAAAAAAAAAAAATTCAAATTACAATGTTGACAACATTGTAAAAAAAAAAAAAAAAAATCAAATCCAATGTTGTTGTCGAGTAATTGACAACACTTAAAAAAATCAAATTCAATGTTGTCGAGTTACTCAACAACATTATAAAAATAAAAATAAAAAAATAAAAATTCAATTTGTTTATAAGATAAATAAAAAAGATTAATGAAAAAATTGAATGAAAAGGTGTAAAATAAAAACAAATAAGGAAAAATAAACTAAAGAAAAAAAATTGTGAAAAAAATTAGAAAAAGACAAAGGAAATGGGCTAAAGACCAAAAAAAAAAAAAAATACAATACATCACCGAGTAACTCGGTGATGAACAGTAACTTTCGAGTTATTGTCCATTGGCGAGTAACTCGACAATGAACAGTACTCGATTTTTTTTGTTTGGGTATGTGGGCTTTTCCATTTTATTTGTCTTTTTCTAATTTTTTTTTTCACTTTACAAGATTTTTTTCTTGTCGAGTGTGAACTTTAGAAAAAATGTTAGTTTCCAAGTATTCCACATAGTTTTTATATTTCGGCTGCCTAATGATCATCTGTTCAATCTCCCAAATACAACTGTAATAATTATGCATTATTTTGTAGTTCCCAAAACCAAAACATAAATGTACCAAGATGCAACAATTATGTGAAATTCGTAAATTAACTTAATGTCGTTGCTTATAATGCATATTTGCTGATTTCAAGAAGAACATGACAAAAAGCACATGATTAAATTTCTTTCCAAACAATAACCTGTGCTGAGAACTGAAACTGTCACTAAAATAATGGTACAAGAAACATTTCCTACCGATCAAATACATGCATAACACTGCAAGTATTACATAGATCCCTCACATTAATCTTGGCAACAAAAACTTTCTGAAGCTCAACAATTTATGAATGTTTTTATTTGATTTGAAATTTCCTAAAACTATGGATATTTGTTGTATAAATAAGAATGAAGTTGTCCTTACAAATATCAAACATAAAATTCATCCCTAAATTTTTCACAAAATTGATCCCACAGTTTTCATCACGTGGCAAAAACTAAATCAATTGGATACAATAAGGTGGTCGTGGTCGAGTTAGCTAACTCAACGATCAATACGTTCGAAATGGTTGTCCATCTCAACAACCAAGCTGGTTGCCGAGTTGGTCGGCGAGCAGCGTGGTTGCCGAGAGAGTTAGCTTTGTTGCTAGCTTGGTTGCGACAAACAGATGGCTCTACAACTTTGTCGAAATATCAAGCAACCCAATACAAATATAACATAGCACCACCAAATGTATTAAAGAATTCGGGAGAAATGTAACTTTTAGACAAAGTAAACATAAATATTTAATTTGAAAATTTCCAAAAGTATGAAAAAATTAACAGATTTGTTGTTAAACAAGAATAAAGTTCTGCTTCAAAATTTTGTCATTCTCATACAAATAATATACTCTTGTAGAACTTGTTTGACGGTCTGAATTACAAGCTCCAATGTATGGAAGTACGATTTAACAACATGGAATGAAAATGTTGTTAGACAAGAATGAAGTTTTGCTTCAAAAATTTGTTATTGTCATACAAATAATATACATTTACGTAACTTGATGAGCAAATCGAATTAGAAGCTCTAATGGAAAGTACAGAAACACTACGAACACGGCGAAATTCTAAGCTCCAATAGAATGGAAACAATGACTTCTGAAAAGGTAGAAAGTAAAAAGGTAGAAAGTGGGTGAGTGAAGTAGGTAATAAAATTAAGTGATAGTTGTAAAACGACGGCGTATTGGACGAAAAATTGAACAGTAACAAATTTAAGGCTCTTATATTATTGTAAGGATATATATGTACACCCACTTCAGAGAATACGCAGAGAGAGAGAGAGAGAGAGAGAGAGAGAGAGAGAGAGAGAGAGGCAGAAATATATATATATACACACGCAAGGCTTTTCTTGGTTGGTGAACAGTGAACACGTACAAGAGCAAAAGGAAGATAAAAGGGATTGTTTGACAAAGAAAAATTTGGTCACAAATTCTGAGCTTTCTTCTTCAACTCTTCTATTCCACCATTGATTATTTGGTGAGGTCTTTTTCCTTTTTTATTGGTTTAATATTTTTGGGGTTCTATCTATTGTGTTAGATGATGGTTATTGTAGTTAGCCAATAAAGTGTTGTTGATTTGGTGTGTTGAATTACCTCTTGATTTAGGACATAAATCTAGAGAAGAAACATTGTAATATTCATTTGGTTGATAATCGACATCTTGTCGGTTTGTTCACGATTTTTTTCTTTATCTTAAAGGATTTTACTGACGTTAAAGATTAATTCTGGTGTTGTTTAGCTTTATTTATTATTCTGGTTTTTATATCGCTTGGGTTGAGTTGATAACATTCATTTTAATTACACAGAAAAAAAAAAAAATATTTTGATACATTTGTACACCGTCTAGTATTTTCCCTAACACGCTTCCCATGTAAGGGTACATGTTGTCTCATGGCCCCATGAAGCCATTTTTCCAGGTTGCCAATATTGTTTATGTACTCATACACTAACATCCTGTAGACCACACCAAAGTACAATCTAAGCTAATGATAACAAAACTAGAAAGCACATCTAAAGAAAACTGAATTAGGAATCGAACTACCACAGTCAAACCATCAGTCACCAAGCCATAGCTTCAAATATATGCTAAGAAAGAAGCTGACATGTGAGCTCCTTCTATGCAATAGCCAAGAAGCCGCACAAGATTCTTATGTCGAACATGGCCAATGGCCTCTACTTCAACTCTAAATTCTTTCTCTGCTTGGCCACTGTTAAGAACCTTTGCCATACAAGCATCAAAAAAGGCTGATAGAATTTCCAGAGATGATGGAAGCATAAAACTGTTACTCACAGATTATTAGTAAGCTTCTTCACTGCTACATAAGTCACAAACATTTGAGCTACAAAGACTAGTGTTATAATTACTGGTTTAATAAATAAATAAATAAATATATATATATATATATATATATATATATATATATATATATATATATATATATAATTTGCATCTTAATAATTCTTTTTTTCCCCTTATGGGTGGAAGAGATGTTCCCATTAGTCTTCTTGAAAATGGATAGTTTTGGCATTTTTAAGAGGTCAAAGTCTCTTGCACAATTTTTCGAGACGTAATCTTTAAGTTGATGCCACTATTAAAAAATATTGATAAAATGGTAAAATTCACAATCAAAGAATAGAATGGGACTTCAATGCGTGTTACATCATTTTTCGTAAAATGTTATTTGCCCCACTATTAGTGAATTATGAAGTACAATTGGGTTCAAATAAATCACTTTTAACTATTAATAACGCTCAGCTCATTAATTGCGTATCATACTAACAAAATTAAGTAAAACGACAAAATGCACAGTTTGTGATGACTTCTAACACGAAAAACTCTATCGTGAATTATGAAGTACAATTGGGTTCAAATAAATCACTTTTCACTATCAACAAGGCTCAGCTCATTAATTGCGTATCATACTAACAAAATTAAGTAATGAGACAAAATGCACAATTTGTAATGACTTCTAACCCGAAAAACTCTATCAAGCACAACTACATGAACACTATAAAATTGACTTATTTTTCCCTCGGATAGTTATTCTAAATTTAATCAGCGATCTTTTTTGGGTATTAAACTTGATGAATTTCCGTGTTCGCAAGGGTTCATTTAATCTATCTATCATTTTTAAGGGAGAAAATGAATGTTGTGTGCGATCATTGGGATCTTTTACTGATCATCTAAAATTCTCATGCCAACTCTACCGTTACCATTTTGATTGAATAAAAATTTCATTTTAAGGGTAGTTTTGGCTTTTCATTGTGTATTATATATTAAAGAAAAAATGTACTCACACGTTTTTTCTTCTTCTTTTAATTAAAAATAAACGTTCCACATACTTTTCTTAAGATGATATTTCTAGCACAAACTATACATTTGAAGTTTTGTCGTTCACATAGATGTAGGCCAAGTTTTCTCACATTTGTCGACAAAATAATAGTTATGGTACCAAAAATTCAAACTTTATATTGCGTAATTTTTCTTCACATGGTCCATGCCATTATTGATAGACAATGTGTGGCCCTAAACTTTGTACCATTTTACATTGATTGGACAGTTGGTTGGTGCAATTATTGATAGGAAAAGCATAGTGAAGATTAAAATTTTATAATAATTAATTAATCAATGTAATGTGATATTAATAAATAAATAATCTAAATATTACAAAGATATACCATTTTCGTGTATAATGTTTCTTTTGAGACAGGTTGTTTTTTTTTATGAATTAAAAAAAAAAAACTATTGGATTCACATTTTAATACTGCCATTTTTTTTGTCTAGGTAAGTCAAAGTCAAAGTCTCCTCATAAGATACCAGAAATTAATAGTGTATAAAAAGAGAACTCCACTAAATCAGAATAGAATTAAGAAAGATAGAGAATTAAAATTTGGGTATGGTTAGTGATAATCCTCCTTTCGTTCTTAAATGGAAAATGGTATTGCTTTGGGTGTTTTGAAGAAGAGAGGATTGCTCTTTTGCACCTCAAAGTAAACATAAACTTTCCAAATGGAAATTTACTCACTTCATAGGTGGATTATGAGACTAAAGATGGTTGTTGTCATTGGCAAGGGGTTCAATGCAGCAATACCACTGGGCGAGTAATCCAACTGTATCTTGATGTCACTAGAACTTGAACTGCACATTGATGTAAACATTATACTTATTACTAGTTTATTCTTTGGCTCTTCAGGTTCTAAGGAATTGAAATTATCATTAAAATTGAGTGTGAACCCATGACTTCATGTCCAAATAGAACAATTAACTCCTGCGAACCTTTGTGGGATCCTGTGAACTGAAACAATCCAAGCCCAACACCACAGGTTGGCCCCAGTCAAATGTCCAACCCGCAATAGCAGCTTGAATAAAACCAAGTATACACGATGGAGTTAGGATTTTTGAAAGTGAGACTACTATTTAAAAAAAAAAAAAAAACTACACTTCAAGACCGTATTGCTAGTGAAAAAAAAAAAAAGAATTGCATTTCAATGCAATGAATATTTATATTGCCATAAAATAATATTTACATATGAAATAGAATGCGCAACATATATAAATCATCTCAAAATAAATTAAGCAACAACTATATATCATTGCACAAATGATGATGCGGCAAACTCTTTGTGTTGCACAATAAGTTTAACTACGAACACAACTTGTTATATAATAAATTATAATGTTAAACATGAATTGTTATAAAATGTATATTACTACAAGTATGTTTTCTTGCAAAATGGAATAGGTATCAAACGTTAACTTTTAAAATAGTATCCGCCACAATTATTTTTCCTCGCAAATTTTTTTTTTTTTTTGGAATAATCGTTGAGACAAATTGACTTGTCGCCCTTATAATTTTTCGTGACATATAAGCATTGCGATGACATTTTAGTGACAAATATGTTGTTGCTATTTCACACTTTCTGCGTCAAACAAATAATGTTGCGAGTTTGCTTATGTGACAAATAATTGAAAGTCGTTATGTGACCCATATAGCACGATAGTGCCCGCAACAAAAATCTAATTGTCGTTAAATTATTTTTGCAACAAAATCTCTATTTATGCAACCACATTTTTTGTCCCAAAATCGGTAATTTTTTGTACTGTTATTATTCACATATTTCATAAGATCCACAATTTATAACCTACTAAGTGTGTGTAAATAGTTTTTTTTTTCAAATGTTGAAATTGTAAAAACTAATATTTTGTGGTGGTAGAAATAATGTTGCAAATCATATAATAATTTGCGACATTGACGGTAACATATATTTTTTGTCATAAACATTTGAGCTACAAATACTACAAATACTAGTGTTATCATTATTGGTTTAATGAATATATATACTTTTAATTGTGTTTACCAATGGTTTGCATCTTAATAATTCCTTTTTTTTCCTTATGGGTGGAAAAGATGTTCCCACCAGTCTTCTTTGAAAAGTGGATAGTTTTGGCATTTTTAGAGTTCAAAGTCTTGTGCACAATTTTTCTAGGTGTAATCTTTAAGTTGATGCCATTATTTAAAAAAATGCTAATAAAATTGTAAAAATTCACAATCAAAGAATAGAATCGACATGTTACATCATTTTTCATAAAACATTATTCGTCCCACCACTAGTGAATTATGATATACAATTGGGTTCAGACAAATTGCTTTCCACGATCAACGAGGCTCAGCTCATTAATTGCGTATTATACTCACACGACAAAATGAATAATTTTGGCTTTTCATTATGTATTATATAAAAGAAGAAAAAATGTACTCACATATTAATAATTACACTTTTTTTTTTCTTTTAATTAAAAATAAACGTCCCAGTTACTTTTCTTAAGATGGATTTTTCTAGCACAAACTACACGTTTGAAGTTTAGTCGCTCACGTAGATATAGGTCAAGTCTTCTCACATTTGTCGACAAAATTGTAGTTATCGTACCAAAATTCAAACTTTATATTGCATAATTTTTCTTCACATGGTCCATGCCATTATTGATAGAAAATGTGTGTGGCTCTAAACATTGTACCTTTTTCCCTTGATTGGACGTTTGGTTGGTGCAATTATTGATCGAAAAAGCATAGTGAAAAATAAAATTTTTATAATCATCAATTAATCAATGTAATGTGATATTAATAATTAAATAATCTAAATATTACGAAGATATACCATTTTTGGTTTATAATGTTTATTTCAAGACTGGTTTTTTTTTTTTTTTATGAAATAAATAAATAAAATTTCAAAAAAAAAAAATGCATGTGTTTTTGGATTCACATTTTAAGTCTCCTCATGCCATGTTTTTTGGTCTGGGTAAGTCAAGGTCAAAGTCTCCTCATTAGATAAAAAGGGAACTCCACCAAAGTAGAATAGAATTATGAAAGATGGGAATTAAATTTTGGGTATGGTTCGTGATAATGGTGCTTTCGTTCCTAAATAGAAAATGGTATTGTTTAGGGTGTTTTGAGGAAGAGAGGATTGCTCTTTTGCACCTCAAAGAAAACATAAACTTTCCAAATGGAATTTCACTCCCTTCATGGGTGGATTATTAGACTAAAGCTGGTTGTTGTCATTGGCAAGGGGTTCAATGCAGCAACACCACGGCCGAGTAATCCAACTAGATCTATATGACACAAGGTACTGGACATTAGAAGATTGGTATTTTAATGCCTCTCTATTTCTTCCATTTCAAGAGCTGAGAAATCTCTCATTGGGGTATAATAATTTAGTAGGATGGATAGAGAATGAAGGTATGCTGTCCCCTCTCCTTCATTAGGAAACAATATTCTTCCAATTTGGTTAGTTTTATAAATTTTCTTATATGAGTGAAGTAGAGATGTATTCAACTTATTTGCAGGTTTTGATAAACTCTCAAAGTTGAAAAATTTGGAGGCCCTTGATCTGAGAGAGAACTCATTTGATCGCAACATTCTGTCATCTCTTACTCAGCTTTCTTCTCTCAAGCATCTGAATCTCCAAGAAATTTTTGGGCAAGGAAATACTTACAGTAAGTTGCATATATTTTGATTTTTCATCCTGTAATTGCATTTTTCACCCTGTACTAAAATTTGCCATTTATCTCTTCCAAATAAGGTTAGAATTGCTAATTTTGTACGTCAAGGTTATCAAGGGATTGCATAGGGATAGCGGTAATAATCCTGAGGAGTCTTTGATTTCAGTGGTGCACGGCTTGAAATATTTTGGATCCAAATCTTGATATTAGTAGAAAAATCTTTCCATGATGTAGGCCACGAAAGACTCTCAGGATTAAAGAAACTCCAAGTCCTTGATTTCAGTGGTAATTCTGGCATCAAAGACAGCGATGTTCTATCGGTACTAGGTAATTAAGTCTCCTTTCAGTATCTTGAGATATGTATGAATAAGTAATTTAGTGTAGTCTTGGTTGCTTCACTTACTACTTCACTTGATTTTGGATTAGAGTTAAATGATTTTATCAGTTTAAAAGAGCTAGATATCCGTGGCAATCAATTTCGAAGCTTTGGAACAATTTATGGTATATCTTTTCATTTCCTTTCTTTACTGTGATAGTAATCAAATTCATTTCATTTGTTTAATTAATTATGAAGGAGGAATAATATATATTCGTCTCACTTCAATCCTTGATAAAACTAATAATGCAACTTGATGTGAGTTTTGTAAATGAACAGGATTGAGAAATTTGAAGGTCCTTAATTTTGGACACAATTACTTCAATAACAACATTTTCTCCTCACTCCAAAGGATATCATCACTTGAGTCTCTGTTTCTCTCTTGGAATGAAATAAAAGGATCCGTTCAAATAAATGGTTAGTTCTACAATCTCATTAAGTTCTCTTCTCTATCTTTTCGCCAACAAAATTAAGTACTCAATTTTTTAATTCCTCACTTTTATGTGTTTATTTCTTTTCTCCTATCTAGAATTATATGCTCTGAATAATTTGGTGGAGCTGGATTTGAGTAACAATGAAATCGAGAACTTTAACACTTCCAAAGGTACGGATACGATTTTTAGTTTGTATTTGCCTCGATATGTTGTAATGTTAACGAAGAATTGATTTGTTTCCATGCCAGACATCAAAATTATGCATAGCCTCCAAGTGCTTTATTTAGATGGCATTATTGTCTCCAACATTAGCAATATGCTACAATCGTTAAGGGCATTCCCATACCTCAAGAACCTCTACTTACGGTATATGAAAAGATCGATTGCAACCATTTATGGTGAGCCAAAGAGTTTTATTAATTATCAAACATTAAATAACAAGTGCCAAATCATATTTATTACATTTCAACGCTTTCTGTTCATAGAGTTGAGGCATTTAAGTTAGTTGGAGGGATTGTTTTGGGACTATTCTCTTTTGGATGCAAACTTTCTTCAGAGCATTGGAGTAATGACTTCTCTCAAGTTTTTATCTTTGTCCTCGTGTGGACTCGGTGGCACCCTCCCCAACCAAGGTAAACTTCTGATCACTTTCTAATCTCTTTATTTATATAAGTTTTTTTTTTCAATTATTTCTATCCTCAAATTTGATTTTCTCTAATTTACTTCTAATGTATTTCAATTCAACTTTTGGTTAATGGTTTTACAAAGAAATTAACAAAGTTTAATAATTGCAAAGTTATTTTGAACTAGATAATTATTGTTGACACACTAATTTTACAGGGTGGTGTGAACTTAAAAACTTAGAGGAGCTGAATTTGAGTGACAATGACTTTGAAGGAATACTTCCATCATGTCTAGGCAACATGACATCTCTTCGGTTAATCGAGCTATCAGAGAATAACTTATCAGGAGATATTGCATTGTCTCCACTTAACAAAATAACCTTGCTTGAATATCTCTCTCTTTCAAGTAACAACTTTGAAGTGCCAAATTCCTTTGAGTCATTCTTTAATCATTCAAACCTTCGATTCATATTTCTTGATAGCAATAAAGTAATCACAAAAAGTGAGACACGAAATTGGGTCCCAAATTTCCAACTAGAGGTTCTCAGTTTGTCAAATTGCCATCTAACACTACCCAACTTTCTTCACTATCAAACTGACTTGAGAATTCTTGATATCTCAAAAAACAACATTGGAGGAAATTTTCCAAATTGGTTGTTAGAGAACAACACAAGACTTAGGGAATTCTACTTGAGAGAGAATGCTTTTATAGGAACTCTCAAGTTGCCAACAAGCACCAATTTTGTCATGGAAACGTTTGATATATCTAATAATAATTTTAATGGACATATTCCAATTAATATAAGTTCAATTTTTCCAAATTTGATTGTATTAAACATGTCAGAAAATGTGTTTGATGGTTGTATACCATCTAGTATCAGTGATTTGAAAGCTTTAGAAATTTTAGACTTGTCCAACAACAACTTGTCAGGCACAATACCACAAGAAGTAGTCATGAGATGCTTCTATTTGTTCCTTTTCAAAATATCGGAAAATAAAATCCAAGGACAAATATTTCTCGAATCTATAAACCTAAAATATTTGGAGTATTTATATCTTGATAACAATGAATTTTCAGGCACTATATCCAACAATTTGTCTTCTAACTCTAAGTTAAGAGTATTAGACATTAGTAACAACCATTTGTCTGGCAAAATTCCCCCATCAGTGGGTAATATGACAAGTTTGAAACTAGTTTCTATGTCTAATAACCATCTTGAAGGTCCTATCCCAGTGGAAATTTGCAAACTGGATTCCCTTGTCCACTTAGATTTATCTAAGAATAATTTATCTGGCTCAATTGCATCTTGTTTAAATCAATTAAAATCAAGTCATGTTTATCTAAACAATAACCGATTGGAAGGTCAGGTTACACATGCATTCTATAATTATTCTTTTCTAGCGATATTGGATCTTAGAGAGAATCAATTCATTGGAAGTATCCCTCAATCAATTGGTAACCTGTCAAGCTTGAGCATTATTCTACTCGGACGTAATCATTTCGTAGGAACAATCCCTGACCAACTTTGTCAAATGAAAAGGCTTAGCATGATAGACCTATCTTATAATGGTCTCTACGGTCACATCCCGCACTGCTTGGGTAACATAACACTCGAGGTAAGACCAGAGAAGTCTATGTCAATTTCTATAATGATTTCCACGGACACATTCTTGTCATACATGGATGAGGTGAAGTTGGAAAGGGCCTATCACGTGTCTCTCCGAGAAAGGGAAAATCTCGGATCAATTGATTTTGAAATGATTTGCCGCATTCACGACAAAGAGAAATTTGTATTCTTACTGTGGTAGCATCCTCGATTACATGTTAGGAATCGATCTCTCTTGTAATAAATTATATGGTGAAATTCGGTGGCCCTTGAAAGTTAAGTGAGCTCCACACACTCAACTTGTCCCACAACAATCTAATTGGAACAATTCCAAAGAACATTCTCAAACCTAAGTAAGCTCGAGAGTTTGGATCTCTCATACAACAACTTAAGTGGAAGAATTCTGCCTGGGTGGTTGAGTTAAAATTTTTGGGAGTCTTCATTGTGGCACATAACAATTTAACAGGTATAATACCACAGAAAGCTCAATTTGGAACCTTTGATAAAGATAGCTATGAGGGAAACCCTCATCTTTGTGGACGTCCATTACCAGTCGATTGTATTGGATCAAAACCTCTGCCGCCATCTGTCTTCGATGATGAAAGTGAGGAGAGTGGTTTCATGGATATGGAGTTCTTCTACATAAGCTTCACCATTTCTTATGTATCTGTAGTGCTTTGCATTGCTACAGTTCTGTACATAAATCCTCAATGGAGAATAGCATGGTTTCATGTCATTGAGGTTTATATAATTAATCCGTTTTTCAGGATGGCTCTGCGTTCTAAGGTACATATATACATCAGGGATCATTATTTTCTTTGAAACTGATATATATCTTTATCTAATCTCATCATTTTTCTTTCTAGATTTGATCATACCAATAATGCAAAATAGTACAGCAAGTGGTAGGATGCCAAGAGGACCAGTGGCACTCTTGTACTTCTATTAGTTGATTAAAGGGTGATTTCTTCCCCATCTAAATAAAATGTTTTTATTGATTTTGTGGCTTGGATTCCATATATTTAGAGGGTTAAAGTGGTTGTAAATAATTTTAATTTTTTTCTTGTCAATTTAAATTATTTCGTAGTTGTCATGACAAATGTTAGACCAAACTATGGTCCTTAAACTGCAAACCATTCTAGTACCTTAGTTGGAGAGTGCTGCAAGAGTTATTCATAATTTCAATTATAACAAATAAAATGGAACTGCAACTATCATAACAATAATAATAATATAAAATTGCAAACAATAAAATAAAAGAGTAAATAAAAGAGATAGTAAGAGGGGTGACACCAAATTGTTAAGTTTTTCAACTCAAGTAATCCAAGTCTACATTCACTCCAAGAATATGTTTTTAGAATTTTCATTTAACAACAACATTAACAAATTCTATTTCTTTTTAGTTGACTGCTATGCCAATGTACAACGACATCACAACTTATCCTAATGAAATGCTATTTTACATTCAAAAACAATTGTTTTTTTTTTTTTTTTCATTCAGTATTTGTCTTGCTCATGGAATTTTGTTTGCCGCAAGTTATTCAAATTATTGAATGATAGAATAGTCTATATGCACAAATGTTTGTTATATAAAATTATAGATATCAAGAATGAGTCACATCTGTTGCCCCAAATACACGTTGCTTTGATCGTCCCTCTAATACAAACTTTACACATCATCAATAACAACAAGTGTGAATACATTAAATATTGTCAATAATGATCCCCTCATCTATTTTATTGATAATATATAAAGTTTCTATTGAGATAATAAAGCAGATCTGGATTCATCAAGCATATACGACAAGTCATTGCCACCATTGTTTCCTGTAGCGAGCATGTGCCCATTTTCAGTTTATAGCATAGTTGTGAAGAAAGACTTTCTTTTGACTCCATGCTTTTTCCATATATATGAATACACCTTTGATTCTCCACTTTATATATTTGCACCTTAAATATCTCTGTCACGGTGTATTGCATTAGACATGGTAGAAAATGAAGGCATTGGTATATTTAAGGATCAAAGCAAGTATGGGAGAATTTAAGAATTGCTACATTAATGTTTCAACTTCGTAATATTTTATTTATGTTTAGTGTTTTATTGTTTATGTTTGTATTGAAAATTAGAAAAATATATTTAAATTTAAACTTGTTTGAAAAGTATTACTTTTATGTAGTTACATAAACTGTGGTTTAAAACCAAACTGAAGTGCCTTTTGAATTGGAAAGTGAAACGGTATGGATTGGTTTGGTAGATATTTTCTACATAATTTTAAACGTTTTAGTTAGAAAATAAGCAAAACCTAGAAAGGTAGACCATCTGTGCATCAACCTAGAAAAGTATGAGACTATTTGTGCACCTACCTACAAAAGTTTCTGACCATTTGCGAACTAGAAACAAATTATCCATACCCCATCTCCAAACATTGCAACATTGTGAAACATAGGTCTATTTCAAGGACCAATATGAAACTCAAAAGATGAAATTATTTTAATTCATTAACAACAAAAGTGCAATACACATTACAATATGTTACAAACCCTTAATCATTCATCCACGTTATAGCAACTCTGCAAATAAGGCTTAAAAACAAAAATTTCCAAGCAAATTTCTTTTTCTTGCTCTTGAGTAATATTTTTTCTTCTCATAACCTACTATTAGAGTTCAAAGGTATTGTATCTTTATATCTCGAGCAAGTGGGTGGGTCTCACCACACATACAATCCACAACCACTTACTTCATGTACAAATTACAAAATAAAATTAAGAACTTTTGCAGATAAACCATTACCATAAAGAAAGAAAAAAATAGCTCAACTGTTTTCGCTAGCAAGCAAGAAAACGTCTATCAAGATTCAGATCCATGAAGTCTTTAGCTCTAAGGGTAGCCCACTAACGGTGATTAGGATCTATTTTCTATTATCCACATGGAAGGACCAAGATCTATAATACTACTTTAATTTAATGTTAGTAGTTTTTGTTATTGTTGGCGGATAAGTCTAAGTTATATTGGTAGGAGTCAATAGAAAACAAATAGCACTTGACTTGACATATTTCCCTTGCAGTAAAAAGAAAATGCAAACCATGTGCAAAACTAATGTATCTTGGACATAATGTGGTCAAAGTGACCATTTGCACACATAAATGCATAGGTCCGGGACCTCTTTGCTAAAATTAAAAATTATAGATTAATATCACATAATAAACATAGGTTATGAACTATTTACGCCAAAACTCCATTTTTGTAATAAGGTATTTACGTAATTTGCTCAAAATTAATATAAAGAAACAGAAATTATACCGGTATATTTCCAACAAAAAAAAAAAAAAGAAGAAGAAGGTACATATAAAATGCCTCAATAGATCTCTATCCGCTTCATTTCAGATCAACGCACCCAAACAAAAAAACCAATTCATATAAGCTCACATATGTATATACATGCATAAAAACGTAGGGAAATGATCTCTCTTGCCCATGGTGGGGAGGAGATATATTGCCCATTCTTTCGTGCGGGTTAATGTGGAAGTGTCTTATTATATCAAGAATAAAAGACATTGCTGTGTGTGGACCCAAATGTTGTCCACACACAGTGGGCAACATATCTCTTGCCCACTATAGGAAGGAGATCATTCCCCTAAAAACGTATATATATCTCTAAATTGAAGTAAGGAAGTAGTAATGGGTGTGTATAGAGCGGACAACGACTACGATTACTTGTTCAAGGTGGTGTTGATCGGAGATTTGGGCATCGGAAAATCTAATTTACTCTCCAGATTCACTCGAAATAAGTTTAGTCTCGAATCAAAGTCAACCATCGGCGTTGAGTTTGCCACTCAAAGCATCCGGGTCGATGATAAAGTAGTCAAGGCCCAGATTTGGGACACTGTATCTGCGTACACCACTTTTTTAGTAAAATGAAACGTATGCTTTTGGGAATGGGGTCATTGTTTGATTTTTAGATCTGGGTAGCTGACATTATATGATGATTTGTTTTCTAATACTTGATTTGAATTCATATCTAGGTGTTTTTTTTTTTTTTTAGTTAAATGTCACTGTCATTCTGGGTTTATTTATGGGGTTTTCAAATCTGGGTATTTAAAATTAAAATGAATTTTTCTTCTTATAGTTTTTGTTTTTGGTTTAGTTGTAACAGTGTTTTGGGGGAATTAGATCTAGCACTAGTTATCAATCGTAGGTTTGTTCATCTTTGGAGTTTAAATATATGTGTCAATTTGTTGTGAAAATTCTGTTTTAGAGTTGGACTGATCTATGTCGAATTACACCACATATATATTTGCTTTATGTAATTTTCTCTTTTTTTTTTTTTATTTTTTTTGTCATCACAACTCATGATTCTAATGGTTCGTTCTCTTGTATCTGTGTAATGTGTTAGCTACGGGGTTATTGTGAGTTTAAGTTTGCACATTCAACTAGAACAATTATATTTTCCTACGTGCCTTCTCATGGTTGTGTTTTGATTTGTCGAATCGAAGCTGCTCCGTCTTAATAATACAAATCGGAGAAGCCAAGCACACTGTTGGTGACATGGCCTCCATTAATGAACAAACATGGTTCCACAATTCTGTATCATCTCTCTCAAGCTGAATGTGAATTTTGCTGAAGTTTTATACCAATTGGATATTTATGTCAATTGGGCGTGCTACACTTTAATTTTGTCACAATTTGAATATCTCCATCCAATTTGTCACGTTCATTAGCATCAAATGCTTACGTGAATAGTAACTACTAACAACATTTGTACATAGTTGTTAAAATATGATGTATAGTGACTAGATAATTAAACAAATTGAAATATAATTATCCAATTAAAATTGAAGTGAGAGTACATTAACTTCCAATTAAAATAACATTAATAGATTATGTATAGTCACGTGTTAGTTAATTAAATAAAAGAAAATCTCAATTTTCAATTTTTTGAAGTTTTTCTTACGGTCAAATGTTTTTCTTTTCATTTCCATAACAACATTCCATCGTACCAACTAGTAACTTTAAGGTGTCTTAGACCTATTAATTTTAATTAGCTTCAATATGAGTTTCTTGAGAGTTGGACCAAACCAATTCTTATTGAGAATTATTACATTCATGTTCAACAAAACTTACATTTAAAATCAGCTTGCAAGGAGAAGTTGCAGAATTGATTTTAAATGCTACCGATGACAATGTGGAATGTAATTAGAGTTATTATGGACAAGTCAGGATGGTAAAAACAAAACACACAACGAGAAAAGAAGCATAACATTTTGATCAATGCTTTAATTCTCTATAATAGATGGCTATTGGATAGTAATATAAATTTACAAAGCAAGTCAATAAATAATAACCTATTAAAATAGAATGAAAAAGAAAAGTTAAAAAAGATAATATTATTGTCAAAGGCGAGTAGTGATATAACACCCACAGTTGGCATCAATTATGGTGCCCACTGTCCAAGTGGCATTACCACATTGGGTGTTTTTAAAAAGTTGAAAAAGTTGTTATATAGCACCCAATGTGGTGATGTCACGTGGACAGTGGGCACCATAATTAGTGCCCACTGTGGATGCTATATCACTATTCTGTCAAAGACATCCTATTGATGAAGAAAGCATATCTCTGCATCTCTTACACGATCATGTTATATGTTCAATACATTCATCTCTCCACAGCACTCTTCAAGATTGAGAGTGAAGTAGCGGAAAATAGCAGCCGATTTGCAAGAAATCCTGGAGAAAAGGCTGAAGATTCATAATTTTGCAGCTGAGGCACTGAAATAACTGCCATGCAGGATTCTTTCCAGAAATCAATTTTGAAAACGTGAATAGTGTACTGAAAAGATTTAATCACAAGGGTGAGAATCAATTATTCATTCAAGTCTCCTTCACAAATTCAATTTCCATGATGGCTGTTCGGCTTTTCCTGCTTCTTCTATCCTGTCAAGAAACAAATTTAAAAATTTTCAAAAATTTAGTTTAGGAATCTAACCATTACGTCAAACACTATGAAGTCAGTTGGTTATTACTATGATTTCATTTGACAAGAAGAGTGTTCATGAAACATCAAAAGGACTAAGAATCGGACGTTCATCATTCCTTCCATTCATTCTTTTTTTTTTTTTCGTCTTTCACATTTAAGGAAGTCTTCAAAGTTGCGATTGCTCATCAAGTATACTTAAGTGGTTCAAACATAAATATAGTAAGAATAATTGCCGAAGTTGTCATGATAGCAACAAACATAAGGTGATGTCACTTGTAAAAATTTTAAACTCAGAAACAGAATCACACCTCACAGTAAGGGAATTCGGCCGAAAAATGTTACAAAACTTCAAGCATTCAAACAACCTGACTCATTTTGGGTCATTTCTCCAAGTCATGATCAACACACCTAAGTGCAACCAGTATTGCACGTTTTAAGGCACTCGTTGTGGGCCTAACTTCAAGGCTTGGGTCCACATGCAACTTTCTCTGCGCTTCGGTTCACAACCATCATTTGAGCCACTCGACAAGATTAACCTGCCACATACACAATATTTCTTGTTGCTAAAATGAGTTGCTCATCGTTCACACATCGTGGAAAGTTGCAAAGGATATAGTATCTCGCTTGGCGGACAACTATAGTCCACTGGATCTTGTCCGGTAACGGCTTCTAATAGTAGAACTCCAAAACTATAAATGTCATTCTTTTCATTCAACAAACCACTGTTTGCATACTCTGGAGCCACGTAACTAAAAATTTCAAACAATATACCAATTTATGAGAATCTATCAATCGAAAACCACTAAAAACATATGGACGGGTTGAAATTCAAAATTTGCTCATTTCTGATTGCAAAATAATCCAATTAATTGATATATATGTAAAAAGAAAAAAAAATCGTTTTTAAAAATTCAAGAAATGAACCGGTGTAAATTCAAAATTTGAAAAATCTGGTTAAGGGAAGTTATTCTGCTGTGAATCAGCCGTTTTATGGGAAATTGTCATTTACTTAATTGTCCATTATTAACGGTTACTATTCAATATTTTTCGTATTTAATTTGCACCTAGGGTTTGTCTTCCCTCATTCATTCTCGTGTTCACTTCAGAATACATCCATTTTTCACTTGATTTCGAAGTTTTGCTAAGCTTTCTTTCATCTAGCGCAATTCATTCTTTCGGATGTTATATGACAAATTTGACTCCCTCTTTAAATAAACACAAAGAAAAGCAAGCAACAAAGAAAAAAAATGCAACAAGAGTTGTAAAACTTTTCAAAAAGTAAAACTGGATCCCAAAAAGAAACAATTAATTAACAACTAATAATTCATCAATCTTGCATTTTTTGTGTTGAAAACTTACATTGCAACGTTTTTGAACATTTGACATTTCATTGCAATCTTGATCCCTCGATGAAGATTGCAATTTGGCATTCAGCATGTTCAAGCAATTGTTTATTTTGTACTCAAAATTTTTTTTTTTTGATAATTAGATATAATTTCTACCATTTTCTCCAAATGTTAAATTCTTTGTTCAAGTAGTCGATCTATGTCCGACTTTGATACCAAATGTTACAGCACAAATTGTTTCGAAAAATAAAACAAAATAGAAGATTATAACAAATTTGATTAGTTTTTTGGAGGAAACCTAGACCTCCCAAATTAGTATTGATTTTTGAAGAACCAATAATCTCCAAGTACAACAAAAATTTGCAAAGTAACTTCATTCCCCCATTATTCATTGTCTGCTTGGGGTTTAAATACTAGATTATGTAAATATTTTTACGCACCAATTGACTACATATCCCCCACTAATAACAAGATAGAACTGCTAATAACAACTAAGATTAGGAGCTTGTTTGAGAGTTTTTTTTAGTAAATTTTGATAAAAAAAAAAATTAATGAAATATATTGTTAAAAATTAATAAAAGTTGTGGATCCCATAAAATGTGTGGTTAAAGTTAATTATTGACTTTTGACCATAACTTTTTAGTAGATTTTAATCTGGATCAAACAAGCACTATAAGTCAAAAATAAATATAATATAATATAAAATAAAATATAGACATTGGAAATTTGTAAGTGGCATAACTGTTAGAAATACTGGCAACATGATTAGTTTTTATTTTATTTTTTATTCTTAATTTTTTAAATAAATCGTATTTCAATGGAAAAATTCCACGCTAAAGTTCTATAAAACATTTTGTTGGTATATTTTTTAAATATTAAAAAACTAAAATAAAATTATCCAAGGCTGAGCCGGCCGGATGATCAACAAATGACTTCAAACAACAACTTTATGAGTCAAACTCATATGACTTCAAGCAACTACTCAGTCAATCCTAAGAAAAGGGGCGAATTCTGCTCTGGTTCTTTTTGTTGTACACATGTTTTGAAATTTGAGAACATTTCATAAATGTATCCATTTTGAAATTTACAAAATCTCTTTCGAGTGGCGATTACGAAAGTGATCATAGTCAAAGAAATACTATACTTAACGTATGATGACGAGGTATATGACTGGCGCATGAAACGTAGTCTTTTAACTTGTACATTTTACTTTCTATGTCCACACAAAGTAAGTTTGCTTTTATGCGGATTGACTCTTGCCTATGGTGGGTATGGGCAGGAGATCAATTGTTCACTGCTGATATAGGAGTGCCACATCAGTAGTAGAGCACACAACTGTGTGTGGATACAAATATGTTCACACTTCACATATAGTGGACAACATATCTCCTGCCCACCATGGATAGCAAATCAATCCCCTTGCTTTTATTAAACATTTAGTTGGAGGTGAAATTGAACTCCTTCCTAAGTCCGTAGTATATTTTATTTTCATTATTAATAAACGTGCTTACAAAGTGGTTTAATTAAAAAAATTGAGAACATATATTGCAAAGTTTGGGTTCACCATTTTCAGGAGAGTTTCTGCCTAAATTTTCTTTTAATATAAAATTGCGTGTATTTTGTGTAAATTGTACAATATATATTCAAATTTTTAGGTGGAGACTTCATCAAATTTTCTCATCCATTGTGAATATGTTATAATTTATTGTTATGAGTTTTTACAAAATTAGTTGTCGTGTGAAATATATATATTTTTAATTGTCTCAGTGCTATGATATATTTGCACTACAATAATAGCTTTTGTGGTAGCCCTTAAACCTATATTTGGTAGAGCGTGAGGAAATGTTACACTAAAGTATTACAACAATTGAATACAAGCGAACAAGCTCATAACTCATACAGGGGGTAATATTCATATTTTCACAAGTAATTGCGCCACAAGTGAAAGTCTTAAGAAAAAAAGAAAAGAAAAAGCGCTACTTTCCATTTATTTAACTAAATAATGCAATTTTTGTGTAACTTTCAAAAGTTCAATGCGAATGTGTCTTTGACAAAGATGGTTTGGATGGAAGAAAAAAACTGGATTTGATAGAATGTCAAGGTTGAAAGAAGACAACATTGTTCTTCCTAAACATAGATAAATCCCATGTTAACTTCTTAATCACTAATCAGATTGGACATGTGAAACTTTTCTCTACAAGTCGAAATATGATAGGTAACAGACTGTGAAACCTTAATAAACATGCTCAAGTGCCTTAACAAATGTCACTACATATTGAAAAGGGCTAATTTGCAGCTGTTAGTCTCCAACTTTTAACAAAGACTTTTACCCTCATTCTTCATTTTTTTGCACCCATATTCTCAACATTTCTTAATTTGGTGGTGAAGTCCTGTTGACGGATTTACCCTTTGGTAATTTGCAGCTTCCATCTCTAATCTTTGAAATTTTAGTACTTTTATCCTCCTTCATTTTTGGAACTCATATCCTCAACATTTCTTAATATGGTGGCTGAAATCCCTGTTGACGGATTTACCTTTTACATATTATCAATTTATTGGTTTCTTTTAATTTTTCATATAAAATAAAAGTATTCAAACTCATTTGTACTTTTACTTGTAAATGTTAGAAATCTAATTGAAAATTTCTCTAGTCAAAATAAGGACATTTGTCTTTTTCATCAAATAAAAGTTAATTCTTGCACCAAAACACATCGAGTTAGAGACTTCTGTATCAAAAAATAAAGGTTAGGGACCATTTGCACAAATTTTTCATTATTTTTTTTTCCATTTAATTAATAACAATGGTATAATGAAAAGTTGATTTTTTAACATTGACTTTTCTCATTCTTATCCATAGCTAAACCAAGCAGGATAATGATAAACTTGTTATCCTGATAACTATTATTCAGATAAATAGTTTTATTTACAAGCCAAACGGATCCTTAAGATAATTATTAGATTTTATTCATTTTTGTTAAAAATGAGAATCAAAATATAATTATCTGAATAAAACTATTTATCTGAATAATAGTAATAAAATTATTTATCAATTTAAGTAATAATACTTAATAGATACTTTCTCATTATTAAAAATGAATAGTTTTATCACTTTAAAAGAAATAGAAAGTTTGTGCAAATGGTCCCTAACCTTTATTTTTTGATACAGAAGTCTCTAACTGA
This sequence comes from Forsythia suspensa, assembly GCA_023638005.1. Classification (NCBI taxonomy): domain Eukaryota; kingdom Viridiplantae; phylum Streptophyta; class Magnoliopsida; order Lamiales; family Oleaceae; genus Forsythia; species Forsythia suspensa. The sequence continues at coordinate 28,438,254 of CM042670.1, read as the reverse complement.
TGTGTTTTGGTGCACAATTGGTCTTTATTTGATAAAAAGATAAATATGTCCTTATTTTGATTAGAGAACTTTTCAATTGGATTCCTAACCTTTGCAAGTACAAATGAGTCCGAATACTTTTATTTTATATGAAAAATTAAAATAAACTAATAAATTGATAATATATTAAAAGGTAAATCCGTCAACAGGGACTTCTGCTACCAAATTAAGAAATGTTGGGGATATTGGTGTAAAAAATTGAAGAATGAGAATAAAAGTGCCAAAATTCCAAAATGGGGATGGAGGTTGCAAATTACGAAAAGACTTGGTAAATCATCAATGCAGACTTGACCACCAAATCAAGAAAGGTTGAAGATATGGGTGCAAAAAAATGAAGAATGGGGATAAAAGTACTAAAATTCCAAAGGTTGGGGACCGCTGCTGCAAATTACCCTATTGAAAAGTATTATGTAGATGGTTTAGCTTGAGCACTCAACGAAAAAGACTTGCATTGTTGCAACGCTCTATTTCATCTTGTATGTATGTATCTGCGGGTGTTACAAACATGTACAAAATCAGAAAATATAACAAGCAAGGAACTAAATCTGACATGAATAATCTACAAACACTTAAATCGAGAAATATTTGAACTTAAACACCCCCATCCTTTTACGGTGGGCACACAACCTGGCTAGGGATGTGGTGGTGTGAATAAAAAAATATATGAACTTAATGCCTAATTGGACAACAAGTCAACAACATTAGTGAATGATATGTATTTCTCCATCCCAATCGAGAATATGAGTGGTGTTCTGCCTTCGCCTTGCGGGGCGGGATGTAATGCCCACCGGCCCTCGGCGGTGGATACATCCCCGCCCAAATTTTGTGTGCTGGAAAGGTAGAGAACACCACTCATCGAATGTAGTGTTTTAATTTTCTTGTCAAACTTGTTTTTCACTAATAATTTGAACATATCAAATTAATCATTCTACTTGTAATCTATATCGTTCAACACAAGAATCTTAACACACTAGCCAATCTCTTATACTACTTTTATGGAAGAAAAACACCAATTTAAATAAATCTATATAACAAAATATAATGAATTCTTACTTCTCGTGTGAGCCTAATAAGAATTATCAAATAGAGCAATAACCAAAATAAATAATACGCAAAATTAACGGTACAATATTTAACATGATTTGACAATGTGTCTACGTCTACTACCTAACTCTGAATAATCTTCTTCTATAATCTCTAAATAACATTAGAGACACACTAAACTATTAAGAACTAAAATTCTTGGCACACAAATAACTCTCATCTATCAAAGACGGAATCCCTCAAAAGCAATAATAACAAGTACAACTATCTTTTTTTTTTTTTTGGCAATATTACTAAAAACCAACAAAGAAAAGATTTCACCAAAAATATCTACTCTTTAGATAGCAATACTTCATGAATGAATCGTTGGATTTGATTTACTGTCCAAACTTTATGATGATTCGATCACGGAGCACTAATATATCAACTTTTGAGATCTAATGTGCTGCTTTTGATCGTACAATTTTTTACCTTGTTACTATCGAATTTTCTCTCTATTTTTGCTGAATTGGATTCTCTCATTCATGCACTCGCACATTAATTCTACTCCTCAATGTCTTAATTATAATATTAATTAAGGCATCAAATTAAAGTACATTTCTTCTTCAATTTCCACCATACTACCATATTCTAATTACAATTACAATGTGAACTCATTGCTTAAACTAAATTAAGTATCATTAGATTTTTTTAATTGGACTAATTTGTCGGGCTTGAGCCCTTGATCTACCCAAGCACAGGTGGATACCCAACAATATTAATATCTTTAATGTTACAAATTATCAAAATTCTGGAGTATAGCAGCAGCACAATGAAAGATGAAAGATGGCAATTAGTTAATGAGAAATTGAAGGGGAAATTAGTACATTTCTTTCTTGATCCTTTAAGAAAGTAGTAGAAATATTCTTATCTTTATTTTTGTGGGCCCAAATCATCGCCCACCTTTAGAAAATTAGCGCAATTCACCATTTCGGATGTTATACGACAAATTTGCCCCCTCTTTAAATAAACACAAAGAAAAGCAGGCAACAAAAGAAAAAAATACAACAAGAGTTGTAAAACTTTTCAAATAGCATAATTGGATCCCCCCCCCCCCCCCCTCCCCAAAAAAAAAATAATAATAAAAAAACACATTAAAAACAAAAAAAAAAAAGAAATTACAAATGAAAAAAAAAAAAAAAAGAAGAAGAAGAAGCAACGATCCCCACCTCCAAATTCAATTCCATCCACGACCAACCACCATATTCTTTCCCCACCCCCTTTAAAAACCACATAATTCTTACAAAAAAAATAGTTCTAAATAATATTTCAAAATCTAGAATGGCTCAAAATTTATCATTGTTATTGTTCTATGAGATTTGGAATACATCGACATTTTTGTGGTGACGTGATTGAGGAGTATATTTTTTAGAGAATTTAAAACTTTCACATAAACGGTTAAATAAAGTTAGAAATTCAGATTTGTAGATTTCTCGCGTCTAAAATAAAAATAGAAATGACCTTAAACAATAGCTAAGACCCAAAGTGGTTGCTTCAGGGCTTGGGGTCAAATTTTGATCCGACTCAAATTAAAGTGGTTGCCACAATAATAATAATAATTATTTTCTGAAATTTCAATAATGCGCTATCCTAAAAATAGTAACCAAGCCATAAAATTCTTGAAATAAATACAGAAGGTTCCTAACTCATTAAAAATGATATTATAAATTTATTTAGGTCAAAAGAGATCGCTGAGGGGATCAGCAAATTCACGATATAAATGGCGAATTTTGACTCATTTTAGTAGAAAATTATTCATAACTCTTTCTACACAAATCAAATTTAGTGGAATTTTATAAAATATAAACTTTTAAACCCCTTTTTCAACATAAACATATTTCAAAACATCTTTCGAGGGTCTTAAGCATCCAATAGCAGTCACCAATATCAAATTCTACATTAAGGCGTTTTCCAGGAAATTGAAAGAAATAAATATTAAAGAGCAAAAAAAAAAAAAAAATACCACACACACATAGTGCAATCGACCACCGTAGTACAACCACCACTCTTTGTTGGGATATTTTCTCAAAACTTGCCAAAATCAGAAGATGCATCAATTGTTGAAAAGGGAGACATCTAAGTCGACTAAAATTACAAGTTTCCTAATCTTGGACACTTTGGTAGTCGAAACTTTGAAGACATCCAGGTCAACTGAAATTGAACAAGTTTCTAAATTTTGGACTCCTTGGTAGTTTAAACTTGTAAGAAAATTAGGTCATTCGTTAACTATAAATTAACGTGGTTTATTCTCTTTTGTAGTGGTGGCATGAGGGTTTTCTGAGAGAAAAATTGTAAACCTAGCATCTTAGTTGTTTTTCTTGTTTTCTTTGTGGGTTGTACAAAGAGTAGAAATTGGTGGGTGCGGTAAAGCTTAGGATATTATTTTTCTTGAGATACTTGGGATTTGGGTGGGTGAAATCTATATGATTGTAACAATTTTTCATATAGTGAAAGTTTTGATGGTCAAGTAAATCTTTCTCTATCTTTTTTATATTTTTCTATTTCGTTAATTTTTTCTGAACAAGGATCTTGTGGGCAATAAAAGAATTGGTTTCAATTCCCAACAGTGGTATCAGAGAATCAGGTCGTTTCAAAGTGTTGGCGCACAGAGAAGATATGTCTATCAAATATGATGTGGAGAAATTTGACGGAAGAATCAATTTTGGCTTGTGGCAAGTACAAGTCAATGATGTTTTGATTCAATCTGGACTGCACAAGGCTTTGAAAGAGAAACCAACCCCTGTTTCTGACAAAGATACTGAAAAATCTAGTATGAGCGATGAGGTTTGGGAAGATTTGGATTTGAAAGATGCAAGTATGATACGTCTATGTTTAGCCAAAAATGTTCTTGCAAATATTCATGGAATATCTGCTGCAAAGGATCTTTGGGAAAAACTTGAACAGTTGTATCAAATAAAGAGTCTTTCAAATCGGTTGTACTTGGAGGAACAATTTCATTCTTTGCGAATAAATGCAGGTACAAAAATTTCAGACCACCTGAGTGTTCTCAATGGGATCGTTTCTGAACTGGAGGCTATTGGAGTTAAACTTGATGACGAGGACAAAGCGTTAAGACTCATCTGGTCTCTTCCATCTTCCTATGAACACATCAAACCAATTTTGATGTATGGGAAAGAAACTGTGAGTTTTGAAGAAGTTACAAGTAAATTAATTTCTGAAGAAAGAAGGTTGAGTGGTAGAAGTAATTTTTCATCTGAAAACTCGTTACTTGTTGCTGAAAAATGGAAGAAGAATAACTACGTGAAAAGAAAAGTATCTTGTTGGAATTGTGGACAACCTGGTCACGTGAGGAAAAATTGTCCAAAAGGTGTAGCAGGCTCGGCTAACTGCTCGACATCAGATACGGACAATATGTCTTTCTTTATGGGAGACGATGATGTCGCTTGAGTAAATATTTACATCCTTATGGCATGCGCTAGTTGCCATGATAGAGGATGTGTTACTACTAGCGGGTCGACATATTTGCACACGGGCATTGGCTTGATATTAATGCAAAGTGTGTGGTGGAATTGATGTCGATGGCTGATGAACTTCCAAGTAAGTCAAGCAAGGGAGTTGCACCATAATATTTCAGCAAATTTATTCGACATGAGCCGATGAAATTCTTAGAATTCGTTAATTCTAAGTGATTATACTTATATGGTGGAGTATGTTAATTCTCTGTTTTGAAAATTGGGATTGTCAAAGTGTACTCTTTTTTAAGTATCGAGATGAAGAGCTGCAGAAGAGATGATTGATTTTTGACTCGTTTTTCGTCAAGGTGGAGATTGTTGGGATATTTTCTCAAAACTTGCCAAAATCAAAAGATGCATCAATTGTTGAAAGGGGAGACATCTAAGTCGACTAAAATTACAAGTTTCCTAATCTTGGACACTTTGGTAGTCGAAACTTTGAAGACATCCAAGTCAACTGAAATTGAACAAGTTTCTAAATTTTGGACTCATTGGTAGTTTAAACTTGTAAGAAAATTAGGTCATTCGTTAACTATAAATTAACGTGGTTTATTCTCTTTTGTAGTGGTGGCTCGAAGGTTTTTCGAGAGAAAAATTGTAAGCCTAGCATCTTAGTTGTTTTTCTTGTTTTCTTTGTGGGTTGTACAAATAGTAGAAATTGGTGAGTGCGGTAAAGCTTAGGATATTATTTTTCTTGAGATACTTGGGATTTGGGTGGGTGAAATCTATATGATTGTAACAATTTTTCATATAGTGAAAGCTTTGACAGTCAGTAAATCTTTCTCTATCTTTTATATTTTTCTACATTTTCGTTAATTTTTCCGAACAAAGATCTTGTGGGCAATAAAGGAATTGGTTTCAATTCCCAACACTCTTAACCTGAAAGAGGGATAAATTTGTAGTGTGAGTATTGAGAATGCTCAGTAATACACGTATATGCTGTGTCAAATGTCAAAATACAATAAAAAGTAACCATTCATACTCATACTCGTTAATATACTTATGGAGCAACTAGACTTTTGAACAAAGCCTAACTGTGACTTTTAGGTAGACCGTATACATCACCACTCTGGAATCCTAATTGCGAACCCCATGTCATGTTGATCATTCATGTCGATCTCTAAATCTTTCTTGACTTCAATGCCAACAAAATAAGCCACGTAACCCATTACGTACTAATAATATGCATACTTGAAGAACACGTTAGATTACCCAATGACTGATCTCACGGGGTGGTGCAATGGCCGTAAGCACTCCAACGATCAAGTCAGTTATCAAATTTTGAGCGAGAAATTAGATGGATGGACAATTGGCTAAAAAATATATGTATAATGGATCTACCTTCAAATGCACAAGGAATGAAGTATTTATAAATAATTTAGACTCAGTTTGGTAGAGTTTATAAACCAATTTATTTGACTAAAATGGTTTATTTGACCAAAAATAGTTTATTTGACAAAAGAATTGGCCTTTCTAGCCTGACATTTTTTACTATTCTTGGTCAAATAAACTAGTTTATAAACTCTATCAAACGGGCACTTAATATGGGTATTTTGGTTATTTTTATGATTAGATATTTTTCATCATTTGATCCAAGAATACTATCCTATTTAAATTTTCAAGGTTTCTCAAATTTATCATTTTTATAGATCATAAGGAACGGATATGACATGTAAGTAGGAATGTTCTATTCTGCACACGAAGATATGACACACTAATACTAGAATTGGTTTGTTAGAATCCGCATTATGAAACTTCGTCCAGATCCGTGGCTGGGATGAGGCTACATGGGCTCTATTTCCCAAATCTCTATTTATTCCATGTGTAGAGCTTTGGCTATTCTCTTGCAGACGAGGCTACAAATTCCACTTCGGGAGTCTATTTCAAGTCTTTTGCTCTAATGAATTAAACTAAAGAAAAAAAAAGGTATTGATCCTGTTTTGTCCACGTTTGGCAAATATAGTATAGTGCATCTTTTGTCCCTTTTATTTTGCTTAATATTTATGTAATTTTTGACTTGATATTGTCCAAGGTTTTCATATCATGAAAAAAATTGTCATGTTTAAGGACCAAATAGAATGAAGGATGGGTGAAAAAGAAATCATGTTAACTCTCTATGATGCTTCATGAACCAACTTGAGATTTTTTAGTCATTAAGATTTGATTTTGAGTATTCTATTTGTGAATTTAATTAATTGAGAATAAATTATTCATTTTAATAAAGGGAATTGAAGATGCAACTATAAATGTCATTTATCATATTTCATGGATGGTTATTGGTTATTTTCATTGAAAAGATGTAGAAGATGGTGAGTTGACGTAGCATGTGACATATACTCCACTTTATATCCACCATGTTCTATTTATACATTGTCATTTATTTTAATATTAGAGTTTCTAGGCAAGCCTCATTTTTCATCGCGTGGCATATGTGCAATAGTGCCTGAAGCACGTGAGAGAAAAGCTATATGCACTATTTTTCTTGGAATATATTATGTAATTACAAGATTATTGAATTAAATGTTTTCGCGAACCCGAAGTTCGTTAATCCAAGAAATTTTATGCATGTTGTTTAAATCACTTAGATTTTAGACATGTTGACAATAGTTACGTACCTATTATACATACATGCCTCTCACGACTTCCTCAAAGAGAAAGGGAAAGAGAAGAATAATGAAATAACTACAATGAACCATAAATTTAATGTCCTGAAAATCTTTATTAATTAACATGACCGGTTTGACCATTCCAGATCAATATGATGCGAATAATTAATGAGAATATTTATTGAAAAATCAGAGGATTTTTCAATGTAGAAAATCCTCACATGTTTCTTGTTCTAATGGCATATAAACCAGTATATCTTCACTAGCTAAAATCAGGACTGAATTATCTATATTTTTGAAAATTATATTAAGGTGATATATAGGGCTCTGACATCTTCCATGTTGACTATCTAGATAATATTTGTATCTAATAGATACATCTACTCGATGATTATATGATGTTATTATTAGCAACTTGAAGTTTGCGAGATTATTTGCTCAAATTTTAAATTATGAGCATAATTTTTAGGTTATACAATTAAGACGTGGTTCTTGTTAATGTTAGTGGGCCTAAATCTCAAACTTTTAATAAATGGTAGTTGTGATGGTGATAAATGGTTTGGCACTATTATTTGTTAAACGCATCCAATTAATTTCTAAACCATTTTCCATTTTTCTCTAGGAAGTCTATTTTTATATGCAACAACATTATATGCATCATGCCAGTATCAAAGTTATCTCCGTTATAGTTGGCTTATGACCAGAGCCTCTTACCTATCTAATAATTTTTTATAGTGCAATATATGTACAATCAGTCCACCATAGTGCACTAAGATGCATATTAAAGAATTGTGAGAATACATGTATAATTTGAACCCTTATAAAATATCTTAAATACTAACATATGATATTTTATAAAACGATTTACTCACTTTCATTTTGATAAGAATGTTTTCTCAACATTAGGGGGAGAAATTAAATAGTTGGAAATAGTACATGAAAATGCATCATTTCACACAATATGAACTATAAGTTCCACATATAATTTATTTGTAAGTTATACAATTGAGTATTGCTTTTACAATTGACAGCTATAAATGCACCACTCGAATTGACGTTCTCGAAGGACAATCCATTTACATTATATATGGTAAATTAATGGCACGCCTGAAGTATAGTGACATTGGATTCCAAAAAATAAATTATCAAAAGAAAAATGGTTCCATTGAAGAAGCGTACACTCTTGGAGAGTATATAAACATAACTAATTACAAAATTCTAGAAGAGGTTTAGGTACCTGAAATATTGAAAATGAATAGATCTCGATAAGTTATGTCGTTATGTGAAAATAAATGGAATAGAAAATAGATAGTTGTCAACAACATATTTACAATATAATGCACAATATCATGAATGAAATCAAAGATGTTGAATCAAAATATGTCAAAGAATATCGACGTATAAATGATTGGCCAAATAAAAGGACGCAATCCAAATAAAATTGAATTTAGTAAAGAAACCTAAAGTTTATTGACCTATAGTTTGAATACCTAAAGGTGTATAATTATACGAAAATGAAATGAGAAAAAAGAAGTCGTAACATGTAATGTACAACTCTTAACATTATGAATTTCGCAAAGACTTGTGTAATGCAATCACAAGTTGATTATCTTGTTAACTTGTCAATACATATGCGTCTAATGAATATGATTATAACCAACTCACCTGGCACTCTTTTTCTTTCGCTTAGATTTTGTCCCATTGAGTTTTTCTCGACAATGTTTTAACGAGGCAGCCTTTGATTACTTTAATTTTTTTTATAACTTTTTTCCTTTCGTTTGATATTTTGTCATACTGAGTTTTTGTCGAACAAAGTTTTTTAACTAGACAGTTATTGTACTAATAGTCATCAAATGGAGAGTATTGTTAAATTATGAAAAATTATTGATGACCATATTTAGATGTCTTACTTGCTCTACAAGACTTTATAACCCTATAAATATGGGTATCTAGTTGTAATAAAATTAGAGCATCTCGAATGTACTCCATCTATTGAAATCTACGCAGCAGGTAAAATAGACGGACTTCCAATTCATGTGGCACTACGTCTATTGAATAGATGGTTAAATTAAAAATTCATTTCAATGAGTTCCGTCTAAAACTAATATTACCATTTATATGACATTAATTTTTTTAAATTGGCGGGTCTTCAATTTTTATTTCCCTCGCCCGACTTTTTTTTTTTTTAATAAAATACTGAGTTGGAAATTTACTGAGTCACTCCTCTAGAAGTCCATCTAAATTTAGATGGACTATATATGAAGTCTATTTTTTAGTGTGTCACATCAACTAGATGGAGTCCTCTTCAGCATGCATTGGAGAGAGTTTTTTTTTATAACTCCATCTACTTGTGCTTATGTGGCACGTTTAAAAAGTAATAGATGAGGTGCATTGGAGATGCTCTTACAATTCACTTTGCGTCTCTTATATTTTTCCCTCTTCTCTCTTCAATTTTATAACAAGTGTGAATATAATGACTCTTAATAATGCTAATATGTGTCTTTAGTTTAAAATGCATAATACTATAAACTAGAAAAATTCCTTAACTTAAAAATAAAATTGGAAAAATTTAGTGCCGGTCACTGATTATGCGTTCATAGACTTTTAAGTCATATGTTCCAAACTTAATTTAATTAAATTTATATTTCAGCGTTAAAAGACCAACGTGCCACTGCAATTGCAAAAATCACTAATTCAAACAAGATATTGTTTTATTATGATATTGTTTTATTATGATAATGTATTATATGATATTGTTTTATTAGGATAATGTTTTCTACGATATTGTTTTATTATGATAATGTTTTGTGAAAATGTTTGATACTGTTTTACTTTTAATATTGTAGATTAGTTTTCGTTACATTATAACATGTTTGGCCATGTTTATTAAATCTTTTTCTCCAAACTTATTTTCAACTACATATTTCATGGGACTCACAAAATTTATCAACTTTCAACCACACATTTTATCAACTTTTTTAAAATCTAAAAAAAAAATTTACTTTTAAACTCTATTAAAAAAACACACATTCAAAATTAAATATTTTATGGTTGAAGTAATGATACTGTTTCAAAATGTTCTATTAGTACTACAAGATCATTGATATGATTTTCATTCAAAATGTTTGATATTTTTTCAATCTATGATACTGTTCTTCTACTGGGTTGTAGCTTGTGTATATGATACTATTTTATAAAAATATTGTCATGTATGATACTGATATATTAAAATACTTTTATCTAAGATACAGTTTTATTAAGATACCGTTTTATTTAGATATTGTACTATGATTTCTGTTAAAACATAATATTTGTGATCACCTAAGTATGTACTTGATACCAAATTGCTTCTAATATAGTTATATTTGCTATCTTTGAACATACGATAAAATTATCTATGATACTGTTATTATGATATTGATTTATGATATTATTTTCTATAATACTATTTTATTGAGATAATTTTATTATAATACTGTTGTTGTGTTGGGTTAAAATTTTCTATTTTGAATGCATGTAATATTGTCATTGTCTACAAAGATAGTGATATAATATTCTTGTTATATGATTATAATATTGTTCTTCTGATACTGAAATATTAAGATACTTTTATCTGTGATACTGTTATATTAAGATGTTGAAATACTGTTCTTAATAAGATATTGTTTGTGATACTGTATTGCGAGATATTGTTTATGATATTGCTTTGTGATATTGTTTTATAAAGATAATATTTTCTATGATCCCTTATCAAACAACACACATAAATGTGTGACACTAATATCCCGAAACACATAAAATATTGATGTATATGAAACAAATGTTATTTTCTTTTATTCGACCAAAAAATGATTACAAACACAATTGTGTTCCTATATATTAAAAAAGCAATATCTCCAACAAAAACTACCTAATTCAAGAAAAAAAAAGAAAAAAAAATCATTCATAAAAACTGAACCCCCTATAAAATAACATTCAAGAAGCAATTATTTTTAAAATTTTAGAATCCAAGGATTGTCCAATACTTCTCATAATCACCGTCGTTATCTGATAAAAATAGCCGGCGGAGAGAACGCCATCATTAAGATTTTATATTTTACATGATTGAAAAGAAGAAGAACAGAAAAAAAATGCGAATCACTATTATCACTTACAAAAAACAGTGGAAAATATTTGGGTGGCCGGCGGAGAGTTGTAAAACGTCTGCAACGGAGTGCAATAACTGGCGAGAAGTAGCGAAAAAGATGGTGGCCACATGCATTGCTGTAGTGCAGTTTAAATATGGATCACATGGGTAATTTCAAGATTAATAAGAAATAAAAATGAATTCAAAACAGAAAATTTCTTATTACATTTCATATCCGCTCCATGAATTCATAAAAATTCATAAAATTGTGGAATCTCGGAAATTGAAATGTGAGATTATTTTTTGATCAAATGATGAAAAAAGTTTTAAAATGACCTAAATACCCTCGACAACTTATCTATAAATAATCTATTTCTCATTCATTTGAAGGTACGAAACTTAAGCACAATCGTCATATATACATACATCTTGAAATATTTTTATGTCCACTCCATTCTACACTAATAATTCAATCATTGACTTGATCATAGGAATGCTTACGGCCATTGCACAACTTTGTGGGATCGGTCATCGGTAGTCTAACGTGTTTTCCAAGTGTGCTGGTTAGCAGTACTTGGACAATGATGTGGCTCATTATTGTTGACATTGAAGTCAAATCATATTTTTAGGTCAACAGTTTGTGGGAAAGACAAAATCACGAGAGAAAAAAATAAGTGAGGAAGAGAAAAAAATTAAACCAAAAAAAAAGGAAAAGATAAAAAAATGAGTGAAAGTGGATCTAATAGTAGCAAAAACTCACGTAGGGTTTGTGATGCAAGTCCGTAGTGTCGAAAGTAACCATTAGATAAGAAAGGGAAGGCCGTCAAGAACGGTAGCTAGACTTAGCAGTTTAGTCGCTGAAATAGCGACTAATGTGCAATATTTTGCTGAAAAAATGCTGCAATGAAGTGCCTTCTCCCCAGGTTGATGAAATACCTAACCATACCCATAATAAATATTTCCTAAACTTGATTTCTTTGAAATATTCTTTTAATATTTTTCTCTGCTTGTTGCATATGGGGAAGGGTGGGTAATTGGCTACACTTTTTCCTTTGTTGGTGGTATGGGCTGTGTGAGAATGTGGGTCACTAAATCCACTTGATACAAGTCCATTGGGCATGATGATTTGTTTTGTATGGACCGTTAGATGTAATAATGGATGGATTAGAGTTTTTATATATATATATATATATATATATATATATATTATTCATCTTATTCATCTAGAAGAAAAGTGAGGAGCCTTTTAATTTTTTTCTCAAAAGTGAGGTTGGACTAAGTGGTTGAAAGTCTTGGTCATCTCCGGTTGGTTGGTTGGTGAACAAATCCGATTGTCGTTCTCTTGGTTGCATTGCAGTGTTCATTGTGGCAAAAGATCTGAGCATACAACTTCAACCAAAAACAAAGGAGCAACAAATGAGAGTTTTCTTTTATTTTTCACATTCAAACAAGATTGTAATAATTATATTTGTTATCAATCTTTCCCTCAACAATCGCCACGTGGTTTATTCAACCACGTAGATAGATCTAGGAGGGTAGATTGTTGATCTATAAGAGGAGTGAAAAATGAAGAATAATTAGTATGGAAAATTAGTGGGTTGAAAGAATAATATTTCAACCTGGAACCGGAAATATAAGAAGATCTCACGAGAAATACCGAAACTTCTAAAGGTTCTTAAAAGATTCATTAGCATTGATGAGGAAATTGCTTTCGGCCGCAAAGGAGCTATGATTGTGACAAGCCTCATCAGGCGAGAGATCGGTCTTTTCAAGATTAGACCATATTTGGGTTCACGGCGAAGAGGCGAACAAAGCCCAAACCGCCTCGGAGAAGAGTTAAGGTGGATCGCTTGCATCCTCGAGTGGGATTTATGGCGCATGGGTAGGATCGGCGCACAATGATAAAAGTAGTCTCAACAATTCATCGACTATATTGTTGATCTAGGGTGTGAAAAATCGGAAAAATTAGTGGGTTGAAAGTTGGAAAGCGGATCCAAGAAGATTCAAAATACCCGAAACTTCAAACAAAGCGCGTTAAACCTTTATTTTGGGAGATCACGAGACCATATTTTGGTGCACGACGAAGAGGCGAACAAAGACGTGTACTCTCCTCCGACGATGGCGCATGGGAGAACGTGAAAAACAATCGGTAGTGGCGTAGCGTTAAGGCTCTATTTTTGCATGGTTTGCATGGACTGGATTTTTGCGATGGCTTTGTGGATTTTGCGGTGGCACGCGTGCAGTGACTTCAAGCGGTGCGTGAACACGCATCTAGTGTTTTCTGGCAGAAGTTTTTGGAGCAGTTTGCTTATTGGCTTATTTCTGACCTTATGTTGGTGTTATTTTGTTGGTGGAGCAACGGTGCAACTTTATTGGTTGTTCTAAGACGGGTAGTGGTGATCTTGGAACGCGTGGAAATTCGTTTCATCTCTCCCATAAATACGAAAAGCAGATTTGTTCGCTGAGTTTGCATTTTCTTGAACCCTCTTATTTAATTTTACATTTTGTTAAATTTTATTTGAGGTGAAAACAAAATAGGTGGCTAGAGCCTACAACTCCTTAGTATAATTTGTGGCTTTATTATCTTGTGTGTTGATAAATTGTGTTTGTGTGTCATCTTAGTTAGTAATTTGAAAAATGTTTTGTTCTGTGTTTGCATTTGTGTGAGTAAAGTTTTTTATAAACTTTTTCAAAATCATTCTCATTCATGGATGATTTTTCATCCATGGGTTCGAGGGTTTAATTATCACAATTCGATATAAATGGTGATTATTCAATTTGGAAACAAAAAATGAGAGCTATTCTGATTCAACAAAGGGTTTCTAAAGCCCTTGATGATCCAAAATTTTTTCTGATGCATTAAAAGCTAAATCTGATCAAATTGAGGAGATGAATGAAATTGCATACAGTTCTATAATATTGCATCTATCTGATAATATTGTTAGACAAGTTGATGATACTAAGACTGCTAGAGAATTGTGTGAAGCTCTTGACAAGTTGTTTTTGACAAAAACTTTGCCAAATAGGATTTATCTACTAGAAAAAATTTCAGTTTTAAAATTACTCGGGGAAGGATCTTGAATCCAATCCGAGTGATTTTAGCAAAATTGTCAAAAGCTTGGCCTACAATGATAAGAAATTTGACGATGAGGATCTAGCTGTTATACTTTTGAATTCTTTTCTTGATTTTTATAGAGATGTTAGGAATGTGGTTAAATATGCTAGAGATGTTTTGACTCAAGTTATTCGATAGATGCTTTGAGATCAAATGATTTAGAAGATCAAAAAGAGTATAGGAGAAACACAAGAGAGGAGAGTTTGTTCATTAGATAGAGAAATGAAATGAAAGGAAAGAACAATTACCAGGGTAAGAAGGGTAGAGGAAAATCTAAGGGTAGGTCTAAGTCTAAAGATAAAGATAATAAGAAATGTTACCATTGTGGGAAGTTAGGACATTTCAAGAAATATTACTATGAGCTTAAGAGAAAAACAAAGCAACACGAGAATGAAGATCAAAATGTTGATGCTGTTGGGGATGCCCTAGATGGTTTATATGTTATGACCGTGTCTGATGGTGAGATTGATCATTTGTGTTCCGTGAGGTCTTGGTTTTATAACTATAGAGAAATTGAACCTGGGAAAGTATACATGGAGGATAACAATTCACAAACAGTTGAAGGTATATGTGACATTGCTATTAGGATGCATGATAGCATTGTCCGACCTCTTCTTCGTGTTAGGTTTGTCCCAAACCTTAAGAGAAATCTAGTTTCCTTAGGTGTTCTTGAAGATGATGGCTATATGTTCAAATCGATTTTGGTACTCTAAAGATTCTTAAAGGTTCTCTAGTAGTTATGAAAGGTCCCAAGAAGAATGGGTTGTATTACCTTCAATCAATGATGAAGCTATGGCATTACATGCCAAGGGGCTAAAAAGATTCGAGGATTGGTTTCAATCAATGATAAATAGATCAAATCTATGTTCGATTCTTAGGAACCGGAGGATACCCGGTTTAGACACATTATACATTAAGGGAAAAACAAATTAACCCTGACCCAAAATATCTTAGTGATAATTTATTTACCACCGATGCCTATTTTCAAAATTAATATTGACTAATAGATTAGGGACCAAAAGTATGAAACGAGTAAATAACTAATAATTTAATTCACATTATTGAAAGCTATATAATTTAAAAAATTTGTTTATTTGTGCATTTAGTTTGAAATGACAATTATTTGCGAACCTTTGAGCTTCCGATAGTGGGTGGGTGAGGTGATGTGTGTTCTAGGAAAGTCTACTACGCCCACCCCTAAAAATATATTTTGAAATAGGTCAACAACACTGGACCTTTAATGTGTGAGACACGAGTCATTAGGTTGAAGACTAAGAGACCAATAGATACATTCATGTAAAATATATGGGGTCGAGAAAAACACCCTACACATGGTGGGAACAGTTTTCTGTCCATTGTTGATGATTACTCTAGGAAGGTTTGGGTTTTCCTACTTAAGTCAAAATCTGAAACTTTTAGCAAGTTTAAGTCTTGGCATACCTTAGTTAAAAATCAAATGGGAAAAGGTGTAAAAACTCTTAGGACGGACAATGGTTTAGAGTTTTGTAACTTTGAATTTGATAACTTTTGTAAAGAGTAAGGTATTATGAAACATAGGACTGTGAGAAATACCTCCCAACAAAATAGGGTGGCTGAGATGATGAATCGGACTTTAATGAATAAAGTCAGATGTATGTTGATTAGTTCAGGGTTGGCCAAAGGTTTTTGGGCTGAAGCCTTATGTACTGTGGCTTATTTGATAAATAGGTCTCTTTATAGTTTTGTTAACTTCAAAACGCCCAAAAAGTTGTAGTCTAGAAAATCTCCAGACTTGTCACACATTAGAGTGTTTGGGTGTGCTGCTTATGCACATCAAGTTGAGGGTAAGTTAGACCATAGGGCTACTAAGTGTGTCATGTTAGGATACCCAAATGGAGTCAAGGGGTATATATTGTGGGTTCTAGGTGTTAAGGTATTAAGATAATTAACAATAGAGATGTGAGGTTTAATGAGCTTGATATGTCTTGCCTAAAAACTCCAGACAATCAAGTTAAACAAAGTTGTGAAGGAGAATCTTCTACTGGAAAGAAATTCAGACTAAGGTGAAGATATTATATGCAAATCAAGAGGTTAGAAAACCTGAACAAATTGATTCTCAAGTTGAGATTGAACAAGAAGAAGTCTTAGAACAACTTGAACTAAAAATTCTTGAAACTGTGGTCCCTAATCAAGAACAACTTGAAGATACTAATTTGAGATATTATCAATTAGTGAGAGATAGGGAGAGAAGACAGGTAAGACCAAATTTGAAGTACACTTCTTCAAATTTTATGGAGTTTGTCCTAATTTTAAGTGAAGCCTTGGAGTCAGTTGAACCTTGTGATCGGTCGTCGATAGTCTAACGTGACATCCAAGAGTGCTGGTTTGCAATATGTGGATAATGATGTGGCTCATTACTTTTGGTGTTGAAATCAAGTCAGATTTTAAGGTCAATAGATTGACACTGCACGAACGTCAAAATCACGAGAAAAAATATCAATGAGAAAGAGGGAAAAAATAAACCAAAAAAAGAAGAAGAGAGAAAAAAATGAGTAGAAGTGGATATAATAGTTGTGAAAACCAACGCAAGGTTCGTGATGCAAGTCATGTAGTGTTGAAGTGCCCGCTAGAGAAGAAAGCAAAGGCCCTCAAGAACGGTGGCTAGACTTATCAGTTTAGTCGCTGAAATGGCGGCTAATGTGCAATATTTTGCTGAAGAAAATGCTGCAATGAGACAGTTTTTCATGCAGCTGAGATATGCAATCCCTTCTCCCTAGGTTGATGAAATACCTAACCATACCCATCATAAATATTTCCTAAGCTTGATTTCTTTGCTAATATTCTTTCAATATTTTTCTACACATGGGAAAGGGTGGGTGATTGGCTGCACGTTTCCTTTTTGTTTGTGGTAATAGTGATGGCATTGGCTGCAAATTTCCCTTCTGGTGGTGATAATGGTGGCGGAGAAGAGAGTGGATGGTGGTATTGGATGGCGGGAATGGTGGCATTGGGTGGTGGAGGTGATAGTGCATGGGTTAAGGTGACAGTGGGCGAAGGTGGCACTTGTGATGGTTTTGAGAAGAATAAGGCCCTATTCTCTTTGGTGTTTTCAACCCGTTTTCCGTTTGTTGTTTTTGAAAATAGTCAAAACATGCTTTCTTTGTCATTTTCGAAAATACATTTTTGAAAACACTCAAAAAATTGCAAAGAAAAAGAAAACGACATTTTAGCTATTTTCGCATTCCTTTTACAAAACTCGGGCGTTTTCCAAAACTGCCAAACGCGCGTGTTGGCCGTGGAGGTCCCCGTTTCGAGTCATTCATCCGG
Organism: Forsythia suspensa; assembly: GCA_023638005.1. NCBI lineage: Eukaryota > Viridiplantae > Streptophyta > Magnoliopsida > Lamiales > Oleaceae > Forsythia > Forsythia suspensa. Next base: position 28,420,506 of record CM042670.1, on the reverse strand, counting down.
CGTTTCTTTTTTTTTTTTTTTTTTTTTATTTTACTGTTGGGCAAAATAATAATGATTTAACCAATTTTCGTGTTTTATTTACAAACATGTGGCTCCTATCCAAAATGGCAAAGTGCGTGATTTTCCTTTGGTTGGTCAGTGGTTTAATTCCAAGCACGCACGGCTTCTTTTTAATTGTTTTGAATTAATATAATTGTTTTAAATTGTTTTAAATTCCAAATAATTCCAAATATAATTATTCTTAATTATTTTTATTTCCAAACTTAATTGTTTTTAATTAATAATTATTTTTAATTCCAAGTTTTTCATTGTTTTTAAATATTTTTTAATTGTTTTTAAATATTTTTAATTCTAAAAATAATTGTTTTTAATTCCAAAAATAATTGTTTTTAAATATTTTTATTTTTTAATTTCAAAAATAATTATTTTTAAATGTTTTTAATGAATAATTGTCTTTATTTCCAAATAATTTCAATTTTTTTATTGTTTTTAATTCTAACAATAATTATTTTTAATTATTTTTAATTAATAATTTTTTTTAATTTCAAGTAAGTCCAAATTTTAAAAAATTTCAAAGAAACGCATTTTCAAGTTTTCTGTTTTCAGAAACAACTTTCGAAAATTTCAAAAAGAACGCATTTTCAAAAATCTCAAAATAAACACTGAAAGTACAAAACATAAATGAACAAAAACAAAATGAATTCAAAACACAAATACAAATAGAACACCACCTAAGTTGTTGATTTTTCTCTTACATTTCTTTTTCTTTTTTTATGAAGGGAATGCTAGTCTTTTCATAAAAAAAAATTGAATTTTATAGGTCAATTAGATGCTGTAAATGAGGACCAACGGTGTCATTAGGTTGCAGACCATGCTGTCAACAGACATACGTTGTGGACCAAGTTGTGACAAAGCCTATAGGTTGGGAACCTATAACTACAAAAAATTTCACTTTTAACGGAGCATTTTTTTTTATCGTAGAAAGTTATTTTTAGGTTATTTTGTTAAAAAAATCGTCGAAAGATTTTACAAGAGCAAAATTTTCACCGTTAAAAGTGAATTTTTTTATGGTATATGCTGCAATTTATCCCTCCCCATCAAAATAATAATAATAATAATAATAATAATAATAATGTTTACCTAAATTCATACACCAGTCCAATGGCTTCGACAGTATGAAATAAGACTTCTAGAACTTCATACTTTAGAAATTGATTTCAATGAATTTAAGATCATCTACAATAGCTTATATATATATATATTTAAAGAGCATCATTAAATTTAAAAAGAAATTTTTTTAAAAAAATCCAACAGCCTCTTTATTTTCATATTCTTTATTTACTTTTTTCAAGAAGTATTTAATATATTTCTCTATTTTCTCTTTTTTATCATATATTTTTCTTCTAATTTGTATATATTATTTAATTAAAACCAACTTATCAAATATTGAAAATTGAAATTATTTCGATACTAGAGAGTGAGTTTGTCTCTCCAAATGTGGAAAGTCAAACTCACTCTCTAAATTAAAATGTTAAATTGGAGAGTCTATTGAAACAGAATTTCAAGCATTGACTCTTTAAATTAAAGAGTAATTTATGTTTAAAGAGTTTGTTGGATATGTAGAGTCTATTTTTGAAATTGTTTTGAATGAGTTTAAGGGGAGCCCAAGGGGTCATAGTCGCGTTGTGTTTTTAAAAAACGATCACAATAGTACTCTCTTAACTTGTGATTTTGTTTAAATTGGGATTTTGAAGTTTAAAGAGTTGTATTTATTAAACTAATAACAAAAAAGAAGTTGAGCCTTAATACGAATTGATCTTAAATATATGAGGCTGAATGAAATACTTATCGTGTATCTAAATATAATTCAATATCAGAGCAAAAAATTTAGGAGGTAAACAATCTTTTCATCATATATCTCAAACGTCTTCGAACTTGTAAAAGTCATATTAATCTCTTAAAAAAAATACTAATATGAGATTTCTTGAGACTGTGAGATGGTATTCGTGTTTGGCTAAGCATAAAAAGTTTATTTTAAAATAAATAATGGTATATTAATCAAAGTTGAAAATAAATAAATTGCTTAGCTAAACACTGAATAACAGCGACCGAGAATATTTAAAAATAAAAAATAATTAAAAGTAACTTTTTACCATTTTAAGTTTAATTAAATATGAACAAGAATCGGTGGGATGTCGAGTCGAGACCATTATGGAGAGAGGAGGAGGGGCAGGGCTTTCATTTGTTCAAACCAACATGCTAGACGACGTCGTTTGTATGTTGGTTAGCTTAAATAATTGATTATCCAAAGCAATAAATTTGGGGGATTAGAATTTGTCTAGAGGCGCAATAATTAAATTTACTCAGCCAAAATTTATTTATATTTGGCTAATTAAAGTTCAAAATAACTTAGTGAAGTGGGAAAAAGTTCCTAAAATCCACGAAAAAACCCAATTAAGACTATAGTTATAAAAGCAAGTATTATTACAAGTTTAAATCTTCTATATAATAAATTTTACCTAATACGACCAAGATTATAGAGACGGGCGAATACTATCATTTAGAATTTTAAATCTTTTATAAAATAAATTTGACACGATTTGATTGTAGAGGTAGGTAGACTACGAGAACTCTTCATGTAAGTTGTATTTTCATGTGCCGCCTCATGCCTAGCTCAGTATATTTTGACACATCAATATCAAGTCATCATGCTTCTTATGACTTGAGCGATAGAGTTTGATGAAACAGTGATTTCACGCAAAAGAAAGTGTTGAATACAAAATTTAAAAGAATAAATTTAGCTTGTCTCTAATACTTAATTTATTTGAGAAATTACGTAAATGGTCCTAAAAGTAGAAGCACATTACCAAAAAAATCCTCATTTTCACAATTTCATAAAACTAACCTTGTAGTTTTTAAAATTCCATTTTTTTTAATTCATCCCCTTCCTCGATTCCCTTCCTCTTAGCAAGCATAGATTGATTTCAACCGAATAAGAGTCGATTTTGGTGAGCTGAGGTTAAATTTGACTTTTTGACATGATTGTACTTCGATTTTGATGAGCTGAGGTTAAATTTAACCAATTACGATCGAGTCGGCGAGTTCGAAAAAAAGTATGTTGAACTAAAAATTATAAATAAAACCATTTGTCAATACAAATCATTGTAAGGCCATTTTCAAAAATTCAGTTTGATTCCATAATTTACTATCCACTTATTATTTATAATTTATAAGCACATAAAAATAAGTTAGATGTTTCTTGCAAGTCATTCCAAAAGTTATAGCAATTAATCCCATAACATTTCTTGATTGCTCATATATAAAACCCGTCACCAAAGACTTGTTTACTTCGTTCTTATAAGCCGTGCTAAAGTTTTCTCACTGTCAATTATTCCAATGGCTGCAAACACAACTGAGATACTCCATGACTTCTCACCACTGCTGCGAGTATATAAAAACGGCAGAGTCGAAAGACTGATCGGGACTGAGTACGCGCCACCGTCAGCAGATCCCGCCACCGGGGTTCAATCCAAAGACATCAAGATTGCACCAGAACTTAACGTATCGGCAAGACTTTATCTGCCCAAAAATGCCAATCCCACCCGGAAACTTCCTCTTCTTGTCTACTTCCATGGCGGCGGCTTTATAGTGGAATCTGCATTCTCTCCTTTGTACCATCAGCATCTCAATGCATTGGTGGCGGAAGCAAATGTTGTTGCAGTATCAGTTGAATACAGATTGGCGCCGGAGCACCCTCTCCCTATTGCATATGAAGATTCATGGCTTGCATTGAAGTGGGCAGTTTCTCACTCAACAGGTGATGGTGATGAGGCATGGATTAAAGACTATGCCGATCTTGATCATGTGTACTTAGGTGGAGACAGTGCCGGGGCTAATATAGCCCACAACGTGGCCATGAGGGTCGGGTCAGAAAATCTTGAACATATCAATCTTGATGGGGTTTTTCTAAACTGTCCATATTTTTGGGGTAAAGAGAGAATTGGGAATGAAGCTATAACCATCAATGCCTTCCCCAAGAATTTCCTTGATAACATTTGGCTTTTTGCTTGTCAAAACACCAAAGGATTGGATGATCCATTGATAAACCCGGGTGCCGATCCGAATCTTTCACGTTTTGGGTCCAAGAAAGTGTTGGTTTATGTTGCAGAAAAGGATATTTATAGAGAGAGAGGTTTTTATTACAAGGAGGTTTTGGACAAGAGTGGTTGGGGTGGACATGGTGAGGTTGTGGAGGTTAAAGGGGAAAAACATATTTTCAGTGTGTGTTACCCTAAAAGTTATAATGGCATGGCTATGCTGAAAAGAGTGGCTTCTTTTCTCAATCAACACAAACCTTACAACATGTTTAAATCAAAAGATATATTTCCACGTACTTTTCAAAAAAGTTACTTTAAATTTAACTGAGTTTCTAGATCACTTTGATTCTTTAGTAAGAATTTTGAGAATAATAGAAATGACTCTCATTGTGTTGATGGTGCGTCCGAAATGTTGTGAAAGAGGTTGTATTTATAATAATGGGAATATTTGTGATTGAATCTTGAATAAACTTTGAGGAATTTCATTGTCATTTGATATGGGGAGGAACTCGAATGGTATGTTTGGTATTTTGAACTAAACAGGTACTAGACATGATTAAAGCAAAACACGAAAAAAAAAAAAAAAAAAATCATATGCCTATTTGTTTGATAATGGAGTTCACGTTCATCAAGATAGGGTCTGTGCCTGCTTGTCTTCCTCTGTTAATAGATTATGAGGATCCAATTAAATCTAGTTCATTATATTGTACACTACAATTCAATATTATATGCCAAACATGTTTTGTAGTAAATCAAATAACTCTACACTAGTTTTCTCGCGTGTTAAGTGGCATTAGGAGCATGTTAGGCAAATAATTCACTTTTTTCATATAAATTCTGGAATCCACAAATTGTTTGGTCTAAAATGCACACAATTGTAGATCCTACAACTTATAAGTTAAATAAGTTTAAAAAATTTAACTTATTTAGTTTATAAATGGTGAAACACACAATTGTTGTACATTTTGAACCACACAATTTGTTGATTTTAAATCTTATAAGGGTTTATTATTAGTCAAACACGCTCTAAGACTTGTACTTTCGAGCTTGTTTGGTATTATTTCATTTTTATTATTGATGTTATAAAAAATGCATATTTTTCACACTGACTTTTTTTTTATTTTCAAAGCAAATGTGGTTGAAATGACTAAATTGTCTTTTATCAAAATTGTTACATTTTTCAAATGAAGGACAATTTGGTCATTTCAACCATATTTGCTTTGAAAATGAAAAAAAGTGGCCTTTACAAAAAATGCATTTTTGTAGAAAAAATGGATACCAAACAACCTCTCAATATTGTGCCTCATAACCCAAAATTCATCTCCTTCTTCTCCGTTCTTCCACTAAAAAAAACCCATTTCTATAGAGTACTTTTATTTATCTGACACACTCTTATAGACATAATATTCAAAACTCTCATATATATAAGGAAAATGCTGGTTGTACGCCCAGCCTTACCGCTTGCATATGTTTCCATGGTGACTGCACTTCTTCAATTTTATGCTAACTTTGGTAGTGTTGGATCAGCTAGGACGTTGTTTGATCAACTCCACCAGAAAGATGTCGTTGCCTGGAGTGTGATTATTGCCGCTTATGCTCAAAGTGGACAGCCTGGTGATGCTTTTGATACATTGAGACAGATGCATTTGGCTGACCAAAAGCCTAATGAGGCCATTTATGTTGGTTTATTACGATCTTGTTCTTTGATGGCTGAACAAGAGATTGGAGAAAGCATACATGCAAACGTAACTAAAGCTGGGTTTAGCCCAATGTTGTTGTTTTGATATCTGTTCTGTCTGCGTGCAGTCACTGTGGCCTTGAATACGAGGGATGGAACTGGTTTAATGACATGCTTAGCCTTCAAGGCAATATAAAAGATGCTCTTGAATTTGTGAACAATATGCCCATTGAGCCTGATAAACGGATATGGGAGCTCTTCTTGCTGGCATCAGAAAAGCTCATGGATCTATTGACATTACAGAATGTATTGCCAAACAGATCATTAATTTAGATCTAAAAATGCCAGCTATTATGTGATTCTCTCAAACTTGTATGCAGAACAGGGTAGATGGCGAGGTTGAAAAGTTGAGAAGATTGGTAAGAAAGCAAGCTGATGCGAAACCAAATAGGCTCTCCCAAAAATTCAAGAATGTTAATCAGAACCCTAATGTGATTTGCTGGTATTCTGACTCTCTAGCAATGGTTCGACTGGATAAGCAGTCCAATCCACTAGAAGTAGACAAACATACACAAATGTAATTTAGCAACATTCAAATGTTTTGTGCCAACCCCGGGCTTTGGACAATCAAATGACTTCTTTGCCCCTCATTTGAATTTGAATTTACACATTCAGACATTCAAATTCTTAAAAGGCAAACATAACATTGGCTGATTCTTTACAGTTTCGCAAGTCTTCATTCCTTCCAAATTTTCACATTTTCACATGTTCTAATATTATTTCCAATCACCTCTTCCACCTATTTTTCTTGGGCTTTAACTGAAAGTGGCATAGACAATCAGGGACAGCAAACATCTGCAAGGGAAAGCGTTGGACATGTAGTAAATCGTTAGACAAGTATTTTCAAAGAGGTATTTTAACTGATAATCACTCTTTATAGCTATTAAAGGTTCAAAATGCATTCTTGGGCTTCTGTTTAATGTTTGCTTTATTCTTTCCTTTGTAGGTATTAGGCCATTAATTAATTTTTTTGGTTCAAAGCGTTAAACAAGTATTTCCAGGGAGGTATTTTTAACTGATAATCACTCTTTACAGCTATTCAAGGTTCAAAAATGCATTCTTAGGCTTCTGTTTAATTTTTGCATTATTCTTTCTTTTGTGGGTATCAGACCATTAATTAATTTTCTTGGTTCAAAAGTTAAGTTTTCATGGTTTGTGTTTTGTTCTATTTCTATTTTCATTTATGATTTATAATTTTCTAATTTTGGCTTGTATTTAAAGTTCTTGCTCTAATATTCATTTTTGAATTTTTGGCAATGATTTTAGATCTGTGATATATATTTATCGAATTCATATTCTTGAATAAATGATTGGTTGGGGAATCCTTTTACCAAGACTTCTTTGATTTTGTGTATAATAATGCTTTTTGGGACAATATCTTATGTTCGTAGTAATATTTGTTTCGTGTTCGAACCTTGAATAGATCGTGATTAATTTGTTTGCGTTATGATGTAGCTATTGTCATGTCAGAGAGTAATAAAGGAATATACTACGGTTGTAGAAAGTCGGGTCACTTGTTAGAGGATTGCAAGCAAAAGCGATGATGCCCATGATATGGGAAGAGATATGTCAAATGGATGCAAGTAGTTAATGTGTTAAAGACTAAATGGAGGCTTTTTTTTGCTGTAGTGAGGACGAATGCACATATTTCAAGTGGGATAACGGTCAACCGAGTGGGGGGTTCGTTGAGGGACAATCTAGTAGCGTTGGATTGGACAACTCATTGGGCAAAGAGATAAATGAAGACTTGCCTAGCATGTTCAAAATGTTAGCTAGTTTATTGGAGAAAAAGATGTCGAGATTTCGCTCAATCTCACGATCCGCAAGGGCCGAGGAAAGGGGCACTAGTTAGATAGTTAGATTCATTTGTGTTGTAGTTGAAACCAAGACTATTTGGGTTTATGTCTAGATTTTGTTGTAATCCATCATTCGAACTATTTGTTTTTTTGAAATCACAAAATTCGAAAATGTTAGACCAATCCATGTTCAATTTTCATACACTTACAACATAAAGGCATAATACATGATCGTAAACGAAGTTAAAAATGTTTTGCATTACAAAAACTGGACGTATAAACTATCCATTGTATTGATTGTGAGGTAAGTGGAATCTTGGATTTGCTAACAAATTGCTCGACATTTGTTCTTTGGGTTGTCCAACTAGAAGATACGTTAACATCAAGTGTTGACTCGACTCATAAGTTGGCACCAAGTTTACTCCATAACTTGGCATCCATGGTTGATATTGAGCATCCTAAGAATAGTTGAGGACGGGGTAATGGGTTTCTTTGAGTGCTTGGATTAAGCTTCCGCTAGCATGATATATGTTGAACTGTTGTAATGGTATTTCCTTTGCTTGAACTAGAAGCTACATGTGCAAACAAACGTTACATCATTGATGCCCATAACAAAAATCATGCGTCTAGCATGGGGACAAAAAAAGGAAAAAAAAAAAAAAAATTATTCTACACAAGATATGGATCGCCCATGCCTATTCCAGACGATCGCCCAGCAAATGCATTTTGCATTTTGCTTATGCTTCTACGAAGTAGGCGATCGCCTAGGCCATTTTTTGTGCAGATCCATTTTTTATTTTTTATTTTGTTACTAACAACATATCTTCTTCTTCGTGGAACTTATTTCCAATGGACACTTTTTTCGAAGCTTTTTTGGAGCCCCCTTAGTCTTTGAGCATTTTGGATCCAACATGTGCACACTATAATCCTTGTCGACTAATTCTCGTTTAGTAGGTATTTGAACACGAGAATGTCTGAAAATGAAGTTACTACCACATGATGATTTGTTATTCGAAATCTTCAAATTAATCATTTTTATTTCAAACCACTCCGTAATCTCTCGAGAATGTTCTTCATCGTCAGCTACCACGTCAACAATCTTGCGAAATGTCTCACACAATTCATCATATCGTAACTAAGCTGGTGTGCTAATCCAATCATTGTAATTAATCTTCATCCTAGTGTATGTTCTACTCACGTCTTTTCTCCATCGCCTTAAGATATATCTTTCCGGTACCAATGTGACATCATTCATAATGAAAACTGTGATACAATGTTTACAAAGTATCCCCCGAAATTCAAACAAGTGACAAGTACAAACAATTTGACACAACTCTTTGTCAAACAAAACCATTCATTTTTTTTCTTCATTTTTCGTCGAAAATTATAGATTCCAATACCTCATACGAGATTCTCAGAGGTCTAATCAACTGCTGTAATCCGATAATACATCATGCCAGTAAACTCTTCTTGAAATTCTTTGAATTTGGATATTGTGTACACTTCCTAGAATTGTTTCTCCATTCCAAATTTTGTTGCGCAATGGAACATCTGGGAAAATGACTTGAAGTCCGCACGGAACTTTTCTCAACTTTACACCTCAAAGTCCGCTTTGTCCGCTCAACAAATTGCTTTAATGTGGTTTTGAATGGACATAACCATCGAAAAAAACATTCATGCTCTCACTCCGCTGTGTCGTAGACATCCATGCCCAAAAACTAGTCCTCAAATAACATGATACCCAACGAGTACATTCTCTATAAAAACCTGATAACCAATCATGATCCTCAAGATCGTAGCTAGCAATCATAGAATTCCAACATTGTTCAAAATCTTCTGGACTTTGCGATTCGTAAACCACATAGTGGACAACCGAAAGTATAGATCCCTTATGACAGTGTCCTCCAAATTTCTCGGGCAACTTCTTCAAGATATGCCACAAACACCATCTATGCCTAGTATTCAAAAAAAACAATTGAAATTGCATTTTACATCGCCTGATCATTTATTATTCCAATGGGAGCTTTACCTTCCATGCATACAAGCCATGTCCTAAACAGCCATGTGAATGTCTGCGTATCCTCATTGGAAATTAAACCATATCCAAGCAGTGTCGACTGTCTGTGATGGTTTACACCAACAAAAGGAGCAAACGGCATGTCATACCTATTAGTTAAGTACGTGGTATCAAAGGTCATGGCATTGCCAAATTCTTTGTATGCTTCTCTACACCTATTATTAGCTCAAAACACATTTCTCAATCGACACTCTTCGTCCAAATCTGCACTAAAGTAAAACCAGGACATTGTGCTTGCATTTTCGAGAAATAGCATTGTAATGCTTGAGCATCTCCTTCCCCAAGTCTCAAACGCCTAACCTTATCCATATAGTTTCGACAATCCTTTTTTATGAATGTCATCTGCTCATATCCACATGCTTTAACGACAGCTGAATTGTAACTTTTGTGTAACGGAATTCCAGCAATATCATTCACTTCAAGCTTTCGTTTCACATTGTCACTTAGTTGTCTATTGTACCGATACAACCTAGACTTTGAAGGACTTGTTTTGTAGTTATGCTCCAACTGAACTTTAGTTAATCGCCATAATCTACTAGCATCAGATACAACATTCACCCTAGATTTGCATCATGTTTGAATTGTCGGCTGAGACTTCAAAGAAGTGCTTGTATTACTTGTTCTTCGACCTTCTCGACTACATGTAAACGTGACATTTCATACAAGCCCATCATCACCCTTTCTTGAATTACGTTTTCTAACTGAAAAAACCCACACTAGATGCATAGTTCTTGTAAAATTCAAATACTTCGTCGAGCTCCTTAAACTTCATCCCTACCTCAGGGGCAATCTCATTCGGTTCTTCAACCCTACCATCATTTAAACCAGGGAAATTTTCTATTTCTATCTCATCATCTTCCAAGTATTCATCATCAACCACAAACATATTCATATTTACTGTCGTATCTTCAAAAAGTGAAATAAGATTTCTTAAATAAAATATCGAAAATAATAACTTCCATAAGGTATGTAACACAAAAATAAATATTTGCGACTATGGCAAATACATAACTTCTATAAGGTATATAACACAAAAAATGGCAAAAAAATGAACTTTCAAACGAGAACAAAAATTACCTTTTTCGGACATAGTGGTGGGCAACTTAGAAGGAAAATAAATTTTCAAGTCAAAGATGGAGACTATGGAAGAAAAAATGTCGCCGGAGAGTCGCCGGAATGTTGTCAGAAATGATAAACTCAGTACAAAATATGGAGAAGTGAACAAATTTCACATTTAGCTGCAAATTTAGTTCAAGGCGATAGAAAATATGGTTGAAATTCCATTTATTGCTATTAAATTTTTGAAATCAATATCTCGCGATATATCACAAAATATCACGAGATATTGCATATATCATCTCACAGGTAAACGACGGTGTACATGTAGTGGGATTGTTTCAAGTAATGTGCACAATTGGGTCTAATCAATCGGGAATATTTTGGACAAAGGCAATAAAAAAGTAGGGCATATTGAAAAAATATGTTTAAAGTTTTGAAAGTTTGGGAAGAGGACCAAGTGAAGCAAGGATTATTGAATCATTTCAGGAGCCACATAATTAAGCTTAACTCGCAAATTTGATGTCACGGAGGACTTAGATAAAATAGTGTCGGTGGATCAACGAAAAAGTTAGAGGGCCAACAAACACATAAATCAAACGCTAGCTCATTCAAACAAGTTAATGAGAATCAAGGCAAGCATAAAGATGTTTCGATTGGAGTATACTTGAACGGCATATATAAATGGTGGTTTTATAGCATTGTTAGAGCAGGCTTTGGGATTGGTCTTAGAGAAACAATGTACAAAAGTTTTGTTCAACAATTAATTGAAAATGGTATAAGCAATATCGAGTTGGGTATGGAAAAGTGTACTACTAATAAAGAGATTATTCCATTGTATGTGCTGAAGGCAGCCTATGCGAGTGAGGTCAAAGCGGATGCACCACTTTTACCCGAGCGCAAAGGAATAGCAGGAAATGCTTTTTGATACATTCATGAAGACTATGATCAAGTTATGAACTTTCTGAACTTGAGATAGGATAATAAATTTACGTAATCTCCTTCAAGTAGCGAGTCTAAAATTGACTAGAAGCCAAAGAGAAGCTACAATTGGCATATGATAACAAAGAATATGACTATGACACGTGAAGTAGTTTTTTAAGCTTTTACAATGTGCTCTTAGTCTTCAAACTGAATAAGTTTATTTTTATTGCATATTTAATTAGAGATGAGGTTGAACGTTCTCAATCTTTATTATATTTTATCTTCGTGATTACTAAAACATACTACCTATATTGATATTAAAAAAAAAACATAGGTTAAATAAGTGAAACTCGTTATAACACTCAATACCTGTCCACTTTATATTTTTATCTTAAATACCTTCTTGAATTGACACCTGAAAATTTTATAGTGGTTGATAATATGACTTAATTTAGATGTTCTAATTAAGAATATCTTCTCATATTGAACTAATTTATTTAAAAACTTAAAATGTTTAAAATAAAATTATTATATAAATAATTTGAGAAATAAAATACTAAGTACTGCTCGAAAAATTACTTATTGATATTCAAAAACTCAAAGAATGCATAGAATTTGAGATGAAGAGTGGAATTACTTTATAGTAAAGGAGAATGGATATCTAGTTCCAATGAACTATATATTCAACATGTCAAAAAATAAATAAAGCCAATTTCAATTAAATTTTAATAATAACCACGAACATGTCTCTTATGTAGGATTGAAAGTGAAAAAAAAAAATCAAATCGAACACTTGGTGCATGTTTGATTTTGTTAAAAATCAATTTTTTTAGTAGATTTTGATTAAAATTGATGAAATGTGTGATTGAAAAGTTATGGGTCATGGAATGTATGGTTAAAATTAATTTTGACTTTGAATTTAGTTTTTTAGCAAATTTTAATCAAAATCAAACATACTTAATTTGAAATTCGGCATGTCATGATCTGAATTTGTATTAGGTGCAATAATATTAAAATATTGCTCTTTTAAAAATTGGAAATCGAATTGCTATTATGAAATAAGTTGGCACTAATAGTCCATTTTTCCTTAATTATAATCGTGTAAAATTAGCTTATGCAAAATAAGGCCATTGTCAACAACAATCTATTGGTCATTGAATTTAGCTGGTCTTTAATTTCTTGTTTTGCTTAAGATAAATTAAAAAAATTAGAATTTTTTCTTACTTTTGACGTAAATACATATTAGACAACAAAAGTATAATAATAGTTCACTTACTTTTATTCACCCATTAGTCCAATGACTTCAAATATATGAAATAGAACTTGTAGAACTTCGTACGTTTGAAATTGGTTTAAATGAGTTTTAAGGTTATAACTTATAAGTATGTGTTACTTGTTTGAAAAATGATTACAATATATATATCCCGAATGTAGGACTTTATTTAAATTTGGATTTATCAAGTTAATTTAAAAAGGTGTATTTAAACTAGTAGCAAGATAAGAGATTAAGATCGAACATCAATTGATCTAGAATATGTAGCAACATGAAACAAAATGAAACGTAGACACTTAAGGGTAACAATTTAGACATATCGTGCATCTAAATATAATTCAGTGTAAAAGAAAAGAATTTTAAACGTATGAATCTTTACTTCATATAACTCTATTTAGTAGAAGCGAATTTCATACAACTTTAAACATCTTCTCTATTCAAGAAAAGACCCATAATTGTACAAATGGTAATTATATTCACACAACATTTTTTATTTTTTGCACCACATTTTAATTACATTTAACATCCTTATTCTTTTAACATTATAGCACTCATATCCCCAACTTTTTTATCACATTTTTATCATCAAATTTTCATTAATTAGCACATCTTTTGTTTAATAACGATTTCTGTAAAAAAAAACATTTGTTGAGAATTGTAAAAATCTTTATCTGTCATATATAAAAAAAAAAAAAACACAGCGATAGATACAAAAGTATGATAAAATACTCATTTTTAAACACCATCATCTAAAATGTACTAAGTAATGAAAGTTGAAGATAGGAATTCGATGACAAAAACCCAGTTGAGGATCTTGAATACAATTATATTGTACAAATAGGAATGTGGAAGGGTTTAGCTATATAATAAGTTTATTTTATACACTTATCTAATATCCATTAATTATACAATTACTATAAATTTGTTTGTGTGTCTATTTATTTTCGTGAAAATTACATCCACTACTTATCAAGCTAAAAATAATTTCAACTCTAACAATTTATCTAATTTATTTTAAAAATACAACATTGTTAATATTACATTAATTAATTTAATAATGAATTAAAATCAATTTTTAAACTTTAATTATAATTAACCGCTTGTAAATATCCTAGATTGTCGCGCCCATAAAACCCCTAAACGGAAGAAACTTCTCATTTACAAATCGGTACAAAATCTTTCAAAAATCTTAGCAAATCTTCTTCCAACCCCCCTTTTTAGATATTCAGAAAACTTCTTCATTTACAAACCGAAAGAAAATCTTTTAAAATCTTAGCAAATCTTCTCCCAAAATTTCTAAATCGTAGTGCATTCTTCAATTTTTTTTTTTTAAATCTCGGTTGAAGAATGTCTCCAAATCTAAGAATTACAAGGTCGAAAATAAGCGTCGCTTGGAGGAGAAATCATCACCGAGTCTAGAACTTATAGTCATTAGACGAATAACGAAAGAGACAACGAACTTGTTGAATTTTAGAATTGATTTTGTATTTGTAACAGTTTGTTTAGTATTGTTTGTCTATACTGGATGTTACAAATGATATCTATGTCGATATAATACATATATTACAAATGATATTTTGTATTGAATATATTATGAATCGAATATCTGATTATGTTATAAATGATATTTTATATACATGAATATATTATAGATTATATTATATTATTTTACACAACACATGATTACATAAATTTATTCATTAAATTTGGCATTGATGATATTTTACATCTTAATTTGTAATAGGTTTTTTACAAATGTTGAAATTGAAAAGATAATGTTTTTTTATTTGTATTTGTATACGTCTGATGTTACAAATGATATTTCGTATAACAAATGATATATATATTTATTTTATACAAAGACAATAAAAAATTTGTCATATATATATTCCAATCAATTTCAAATATTTTTTAAGGACTCGGTTACTATAATTAACAATAAAAGATTCCATAATATATAAATTCTCATCAAATTCGATAATTAATGATTCAATTATTATATGTAATATATAATATAATAAATTAAAATAATAAATTTTAAAAAATAGTATTTTCAGCAATAAATGAAACAAGAATGACTTTTTAAAATTATTTTTAAAAAGTGACTTATTTATAAATAAATAAATAAACCCTTTATTTTCATCATGTTTTCATGCCTTAAAAACAACATCAAGCCTTTAATTTGTATTGTTCATTTTTTTCGCCCTCCAATGACAAAAACAACGCCGTTTAGGAATTTATTTATTAGTTATTAAACAATGTCGTGTAGTAGTTTGTTGATGCAAAACGACGTCGTATCATGCTTTACTAGTGGTTTTTCTCTTTCTTCAATTCATTTTATGATTCCATCTGCTTTGTCTCCTCAAATTGTGATCCCCGCCCTATTGTATGTCATAATAACAAATGGTATCAGAGCATACAAGATTTTGGGAACCAACTATGGAGACACGACAGAAAGCTATAGAAGATCACCTTAGAAAAATGGAAAATGACATCAGTGACTTGGGCCTTGCTTATTCAACACTATCTGGTAAGATTGATTCCTCTTATAAGACTCTGAAGAATATGTGATGTAAACAAGATAGGATGGAGGAATTGATGCAAGATATGAATTCTAAATATGAATCTATAGTAGTCATGTTGGCTAGACTTAATGTAACCTAGAATAAACAGGTGGAAGGGCATAATACTGGATTTTCTTCAGAGGGTAGTATGTTAGCTGGAGGGTCTGGTGGTGACAGCAGATCAAGGAGGAATGGAAATGATATCAAGTTAAACCACAAACTTCCTAAAATTGATTATCCTCAATTTGGGGGTGAAAATCCAAGAGAGTGCGTGAGGAAAGCCAATAAATATTTTCAATTACACTTAATACCTGAAGAATTAAAATTGAGCATAGCCGAAATGTACTTGAAAGGGAAGGCATATGTTTGGTTTCATGGATTTTTGTCTAGTTACTCAAATGCTGATTGGGGACTTCTTACCACTGAGGTGTGCAGGAGGTTTAATTCAGTGGCTGAGGAGGCAGTAGATGAGGTGTTGGCCGAGGAGGAAGATATGGGAGTCAACATGAACAACATATGTGGACAACATAAGTGGGTATGAGATCACTTATCAATCTGACCTGTGACTGAGAGAGAGAGAAAAATTATGATGAATTTTGTATATATATAGATCACACTATGCCAAAATAAAGTAGTCAATGGTGGTGATATGTTAATTCTTGACACAGTCAGCATTACATTCCTGATTTTCTACATTCATGAAAAAACACAAAAAAATTTCTTGAATATTGTCATTTGTTTGTGCTTCATTAGATTATTTGTTGTTTATTTAGGAGATCTCATGCTTTGCACTTCTAGATTGTTTTCATCCACAAATTTTGTAAGCACCAATAAATTTTGTATCCATATATTTCAGAAACCTACAACTTTTTTATTTACTTTTTATTTACATATTCCATACGACTCCACTGCTTATAATCATGCTTAAAAAAAAAAAACTTTATCAAACAACAAAACTTCATATGACCACATTTAGCCATTGTTTGATTTAATTTAAAAAATTGTTAAAAAATTGATGTCAAAGTTAACAATTAATTTAACCACACATTTCATAGAACGTACAACTTTTATCAATTTTTTAACTACACCTTTCATCCACTTTTATCAAAATTTATTAAATTTTTTATCAAAAATTTTGTCAAACAACCTCTTAATCTATTTCATATGGAAGGATGGTCAACCTTTTAGGAATTAGTATATGGTGCCATGTTGACTGCCTGTAAAGTTCTTATAAAGAAAAGAAAAAGGAGTTGGCATATGAAAAATGTGCTTAACTTATGGAAATAATAGGATGGAAATGATGTCGTACCCACTTACTTATGTTGTATATGTTGAGGTAGCATCACATGAGTGGTAGTTTATGGTCCTATTTTTACCAATCACGTGATATCATCTCAGGGTGAACAACATACGCGAAAGCATATAAGTAGATAGTGGAGATTTCCCAAGAATAGGAACCTATCAATCTGACCTGTATATATATAGATCACACTATGCCAAAATAAAGTAGTCAATGGTGGTGATATGTTAATTCATGACATAGTCAGCATTACATTCTTGATTATCTACATTCATGAAAAAACATAAACCAATTTTCTTGTATTGTCATATGTAGGCATGTCAATGGGCTAAAAGACGAGCTCGGCTCGTCCATGGGGACGATGGCTCGTCCCCAATTTGGTAGCTCGGTTCGGCCCACGAGCTGGTGGGCCAAACGAGCCGAGCCAAGCCAAGCCTGGCTTGGCCCTAATTTTTTTTTTTTTAATTTGAAAATAAAAAAAATACAATATCGAGAAATGAATCATTTATCTTTATGTTAAAAAAATTAAAGATTTAAAACCCTCTTTTTTTAAAAAAAAAATTGAAAATAAAAAAGAAATATAATATCGAGAATTCTTTATGTTAAAAATTAAAGATTTAATACCCTCCTCTTTTTGTTTTTTTGTTTTAGTTTTTTAAAAATTTGAAAATAAAAAATAACTACCATATCGAGAATCTTTTATGTTAAAAATTAAAGATTTAAAATCCTCTTCCTTTTTCTCGACTCCTACTTTTAAAATAGGCGGAGTTAAAATTGTACACTTAACAAGATGTTACGATACAATTTTTTATTAAAATAAGAAAAAATATCAAAATGTAAATACTAATACAAAATAATACTTACTATTTAATATGATTAATCCATATTCAAATCTTCAAGTTCTTCGGACATTATTCGGCCCACTTTATCTTGGATTTGAAATTGCCATCCCAATCTTTAGACACAAAGAAGCTTTTCTAAAATGTCGACTTTGAGTCTTGACCGATATTAGATAAAACTCTACCACTTGTACTAAATGCAATCTCGATACTACAGCTTGAGACTTTTGTTATATTGTTTCTCAAAAAGTCCAAAGGTTTGGGACTTGACTACCAAATTAAGAAAGGTTGAGGATATGGGTGCAAAAAAAAAATAAAGAATGAGGATAAAAGTGTCAAACGTTCAAAAGTTGAAGACTTCACCACCAAATTAAGAAAAGTTGAGGATATGGGTGCCAAAAATAAAGAATGAGAATAAAAGTGCCAAAAGTTTAAAAAGCTGGGGATGGCGGCTGCAAATTATCCTAATATAAATTATTTAAAACAAGTGGAGTAGTTAGGTAATACACACCGAACATGCAGTTGTTGCATCGTAAAAAATTTTAAAAATTTTCTAACATGACCACATATTTCTTAATCATGTAATTCTAAATCATATTCGAGTCATGTGAGTGTCGGCCATTATAATAGATATTAATGCAATCTTCATAACCTTCACACGATTCAAGCATAAGATATGTTGAATTCCATCTATTAGCAACATCAGTTACAAAATTTTTTAATTGCAGCCCATTTTTTGTACATAGAGCAGCAAAAACTTGTTTTCTTGATGGTGATACCGAAATATAATTAATAGCATATCTAATTTTTTCTAATTGATGTTGTATAAATTTTAATCCATCTTGTACAATTAAATTAAACACATGACATACACAACGAATATGAAATAAAATACCATCAAAATCTAGACTACAATATTGCATTAATTTTTAATTACTATATTATTTGGGCCTGCATTAACAAATGTAAAACTACGAGCCTTAGAATAACATTTAAATTCATTTAAAACGCCTAATAAAACTTGATAAATATTATTTCCAATATGAGGATGGTCTATTTGTTTAAATGCTATTACTTTTTTATGCATTATCCAATTATTATCAATTTAGTGTGCAGTTGCAACCATGTATCCTTTTTGTTATAACATGTCCATAAGTATGATATAAAATATACAACACCGTTGTAATTATTAATATCATTAATAATAGCTTCTTTCTTTGTATTATATCTAACAATAGTATCTTTACGAAGTGTATTTCTAGAAATATTAACATACCTATGTTGGAGATATTTTTTGACGAATTTCGTCCAATGAGGATTGTCCACTAAACATAGTAGAAACTCGACATTTATTATCAATTCCGGCAGTCTTTCGTGGCGCATGAGTTCTTGTGAATATATCCAGTTGTTGAGAGTGGGACTCTTTGGACCGGCTCCCGGAGATCCAAACCGGAGTTGTGCCTAATTTGAATCTACACCTCCATGTTTGTATTGACACTTTTGAAGTGTCTGTTTAGATAGGTCGTGTCATCTCCTTATGCCAAACAAACTTCTCGGCGGTGTTTACACTGTACTTTGAACTCAGGGACTCTGTTCACTAGTTTATCAATCGGCAGCAACTCAAAATGTTGTCAGCACTTAGCCTTTTGTTTGGTGGCTTTTCGTTTAGTGCTAGAGTCAATGGTAGTTTGTATATCGACGTCTTCATGAACGTCTTCCAAAACAATTGGATCAGTGCTACCACCAAACTGATCAATAATCTGGTCTGAAATTGAAATGTCATTAAGACCACTAAAATCATCATCACTTAGGTTGTATGCCATTTGGAATAATAGAATAAAGAAAGATGAAGATAGTAGAAAGTAGAAACTAGAAAATAGAAATGTAGAGAATTAGTAGAAGTAACTTCAAATTATAGAGTAATATCTAGATAATGAGATACTAGATACTAATTAGAACACTAATATTGAGAGAATGTAATTTGAGAATTGTTAATGGATTGAGTATATAAATCCAAATATGAATTTTACCATTCTGATCCTTAATCCTCCATTTCTAATTTTTCTATTTTGTCGGGGCTTTGTTAGGATGTGTTGCAGCAAGGTAAACCACATGAATGTTCATTAGATTATTATTAGCAAGCTTGCACTACTAAATTGCGTTATATTGATGAGTAAACAAATATTTTGCTTTGTTAGGATGTGTTGAAGGTGCATTAAACAAATATTTGCTTTGTTAGGATGTGTTGAAGGTGCATTTCGAACTCCAACACCATGCTTCTCATTTGAAGATAATTGTTGACAACCAGCAATCTCGTTTACGTGAAGCTCAGAATAAATTTTTGGAAGTTGAAAAGAAACAAGAGAAGATACGTGTAGTCACATTGAACGAGCAGTTCAACTTCACAGTTCTTTAGAAGAGCACTTACATAATTTGAAAATTTTGTCGGTATTACACAAACGACTATTGTTAAATTCAGAGCAAGATTTCAAGCCGGAACTCTGAAATTTATTTCTTTAACTTTCCACATCACTGTTAAAATTCTCACTTAATTATAGATCTGTAATCAAGGGCGGATTTACAACATGGCGAGACTCCACGTCCGCCCGTGCTAGAATTTCGTGAAAAAATGGTGCTGGCTATCGTGTATGCAGGGACGGAGCCACATGGAGCCGAATGCAGGCCTGCCGAGTTTTGAGAAATAAAGGAAAAATGAAGAGTGGATGTGCTCTGCGTGTAAGTATATGTGTATATCAGTATATGTGTGTATATATATATATATATAACTTACTGAGAGTGAAAGGGAAAGAGAAATAAAAAAGATATTTTAAATTCAAAATTTCATTTATAGTCCTTGAATTTTGAAAAATTAAAACGTAAGGTAATTGCATGACTAAATCATCAAGTAAGGATTTATTATTTTTTCTTAAAGTAAATCAAAATTGAATAATACAGAAAGTATTTTTAGAGTTTTTACTCTCGTTCCCATTTTGACTACGACACTGTAATTGGTAATCAAACAGGAATTAACTTCAACTCGCATGACTTTTTGTGAACAGAATGCTTGGAGCCACAACGTGAAGAGAATGAAGGTAAATTTTTTAGCTTATGAAACTTGAATGGTTATTTTACCTAGCACCATTATCACAGTTATCTAGTCTCACAAATTGAAATTGGAGTTATACTAAACACTTTTTAGCATATCGAATTATATTTCACTATTATATGATTTTCTTGTTGCTTGATAAGTTACGTATTTATTAAAAATATTTTCACATTATTTTTTCACAAGCATCGGCCGTTGACTGGTCAATGGTCAATCAGTCAACATCCGCCATAATTGAACTTCAACTCTAGATCCATCACTAACTGTCTGTAATGCTCATATGAAATTTATCATCTAATATGTCCATCTTAATATAGAATGCTACTTAAGAGACTGACCTTTATTATTGGCTTGCTCCTTGTACAAATTTTATATTGTCCAACATTTGGGATAGATTTTAGAAATTGTGTAGAGGAGGACAAGAAAGATGGATAAACATTTGGGATAGATTTAAGGGGTTTTTTTTGTCAAATTTCACACAAACTTTGCAGTGTAAACATTATTTAATTATTTTAAGCGATTCTCTGTTAGAACTTAAATTAATCATGTCAAAATTTTAAATATTGATATTTATTCTACATTATTAAATACTCAATTATTGAACGTTGCATCTATAAGTTTGTTGAAAGAAACCATGAAAATACGAGACGTGATGTAGAGTAGAGATGATGGTTGACTTAAAAGTGTTGACCTCGAAATTTGTATTATGCAAGTGTTAACAGATCTCCAATCAATCATTTGTTAGCTTGTATCTTACTTGCATATTTGAATGACTGTTAGGCACTAAGATCACTAAAGAAAAATGGGCTGGCGATCGTTGGCACTCGACAGTCAAGTCAACTGCCAGTATCAAAGTATACGGAAAAATATGAGTATGTGAGAGATAAGTAGGCAGAAATTTGATAAAGTGTTTCACATGTTTGGAGATGTTTAAATTATAATTTCAACTTGTTAAGCTGCTCAAACATAATTTTTATCTTCACATGTCACATTTAATATGATCCACAACTTATAACCCACTTTTTATCCATACATTCACCAATAACTTATAATATAAACACTTAAAAATAATTTCAGCACTACCAAACATACTCTAAGAGTTATGAATAATGCGTACTTTGAAATGAACGTCGGTCATAATCAATTTCTAAAATTGCACGGCTAAAATGTAGGCAACCTCTTCCTCAATTATCACTTTGGTTGCTCACAATATTAGATTACATGGGGGTGGACTTTGCTAATATACCGAAGGCCTCCCTTGAGGCCGACTTGGTAAAATGTGGACGAGCTTTAAATGTGATTGTAGTGGCAAGGTGGTTTTCGCTGGAGCCCACTTGCTGACGTAAAGCCTTTGCCAAATCTCGCTTGTAACAGAAAGGCCACATACAAACGCTATAAATATAAGATTTGCAACTTTTGTCCTACCCCAAAGGCAGACGCCCTCTAATATTTCAAAATTTTCAAGTTTCCAGTATCTAACATCATAACTTGCAATTGAGGAAAATTGTTCACTTGATACTTAAATAATGGAAACTTGAAAAATTGAAAATTCGAGTGCTAAAAACTGAGGCTACATATTACACGATGCCCCTTTTTTCGAATTATTTTCTCTTGGCTAAAGGTTGATTAATTAGCAACGAGTATGCTAAATTACTTGCAAGTGAAACCTTCCATCGAGATTCAATGCAACGAATCATATATAGGCAATTTTATAGCGGCAACAAGAACTTTGAGTCTACCCAGGCCAGTTTATGAAAATTCTGCATGTTCAAATTTTTCTAGGAAGTGAGTTTAGAAGCGAGAGATTATAGGAATGTACATTTTAGGGTAATGAAGTCTCAAGTTGCTGGGATCTTAAATGTCATAGTAATTGAATTTCACCTAAACTTGGCAATGTTTTCACTTCTTTAATTCATTCAGTTAAACCTTATTGGGTATGTGAGGGTGCCTTGCAAAAGTGTAAACAATTTGAAATCAGACCGATCAAATCGATGTTGTGCATGTTTGGGAGTATTTACAAATATTTATAAGTTAGTCAAATATTATTTTTATCTATATATTGTATTGAAACTACAACTTTTATCTATACATTTTGTAGAATCTACAGTTTATAATTTTAAAAAAAATTATCAAATAAGTACACAAATCTTTTCAAATCTAGACGACTCGGCCCACTTTTACACGCTTAACCTAAAACTAGGGTACCACATACCATCAATGTGATCACTAATTAATTCAGTTGGTCTATCTTAACTAGGTGGCAGTCACCATGGAGTGGGGTGGGGTGGGGGTGGGGGTGGGGGTGGGGGTGGTGAAGGAATATCTGTACGACAATCTTGATTGTTTCATGTGGAAAGAAAAAACAAACTGAACTGAACAATGAAAAACTCCATTTAATGTATGCAAAAATCACACTATATTTGTTAAAGAACCCCTTGAATATTCTGGCAGTACCATTCACATTCAAAGGCAAATTAAGTGGGTTAGATGAAACAATTAAGGAAATTACTTCTCATCTACTAACCCCTTCTACACTGCCTACCCAACATCACTGTCATAGTTAACCACAATCGTTACAATTTTAATCATCGTAAATTAAAATATCCACAATATCTTAAACTGTTAGAGAGGACTTTAATTCCTTTAGCTTTAAACTCAAGTGTTCGTAATTTTCTTTTTAACTAACGCTATAAGTGTGTTCTTGTACCTTGACATTTGCAAGCTCGAAATCTAATAGTTCTCTTTAAAATTAAGTCTAGTGCCAGAGTGAGCTCGACTGAGTTTGAATTTCAAAATCAAATTATATTCAAAGTTGAACATGGGTGACAATAGGCTGGAATAGAACATCAACCTTTATGTTATTTAATTTATTAACTATATTTTATGACATTAATTATAGCTTTAATATTTCTATTCAAACTACCATAAATTGACTTAAATTTCAAATAAAGTTTGAGAAATAATAAAGTAAGGGCGCCTTGAGCTAAACTTGCAGCTCATTTATCTTGAGTTAGTTAGCTCAACTTGTAGCACATTTATCTCGAGTTGGTTAGAGCACAATGTCATGGACTAGACTTGCAATTTTTTTAAGGATATTTGTAGTTTTCAGTCATCAATCTTTGTATTTGTTACTAAACTACAATTAATTTTAGCACCAAATATCTCCAACTTTATATTTAATTGCAAATCATATCCATATTAACAGATAATGATATTTACCCAACTCTTTAAATAAATAAAAATAAAAGAAATCAATAAAACAACAACAAAAATAAGAAAAAATTGCAAATCAAGTTCTATAACTTTTTAAAAAGTACTAAGTAACTTCTTCTCTCACTCACCCTACTCGACCCACCCCATTTGCTATAAGGTAGGGTACGTGTTTGGTGGCGTGGACTTGGAGGTGGTGGTTGTAGTGGGATGAGGTGGAGTGGGTGGAGGAAGAAGATATTTTATACTTTTTGAAAAGTTATAAGATTTGTTTTGCAATTTTAATTTCTTCTTTTTTTGTTGTTTTATTGTTTTTTTTATTTATTTTTATTTGAAAAAGAAGGCAAATCTGTCATTAAATGGCAAAATGAAGAGAATTACGAGTTTTGCTACATAATTGAAAAATTAAGGATGAATTATGTTTAAAAAAAAAATTGAGAGTAAATTTGTTACATTTCGTAAAAGTTAAAGATGTGAAGTGCAATTTTTCCTGTTTTTAAGGGTGTGCAACGTTAGAGTCTTGATCGAATACCCATGGTGGGCAATAATTAGAATGCCCACCGAACACAAACATTTTTTCATCCTCCAATAATTATTGGACATTCTAATTATTACCCACCATGGACATTAGATTACCCCCCGTGCACCATTAACACCAATGAGATTTTTGCCAGTACTAAGTTCATAGTACTTGAAATTTACAACTGATTGACAATGATATTTAAAAAAAGAGTAATGTTATTTATCTGATAATAATCACTAGCTTATGTGTTAGTGGAGTTTACTATAATAGATTGATACTACATAAATGTATTGTTTTCTCATATCAATCAATCGCAGTGGACTCCACTAATACATTGATAGACGGGTGATCATTGTTATTAGTTATAAATAGCATTATTCTTAAATAAAAATGCAAACATCGAGCTGAAAAAAGTATGTGCTACTCAAAAATATGTTCGAAATCACAAATAACCACTAGTAGTTTTATTGTATCGCTGTTCAAGATTAAGCAAATCTCACTAAAAACTCGTCGATCACAAAGCGTAAAATTACTTATTTTAACTACACGAATTATGTTTGTTATTGTTTTTTAACAAAGAAAATTATATGTAATTATTGGTAAGTTGAGAAATTAGCCAACCCAAAATTAGGACTTTTTTTTTTTTAAACGTAACAAATTGCATGAAAATTGTGACAATTAATTTCAGTTGTAACAACCCAAATAATCCTCACAACGTCCAGATTTCTCGTAACGGCATCCCGTCACAGTTAACGGAGTCAGGACCACGTGTGCTGTTATAAAATCACCACACTCCCAACAAAATCCATACATTTCTAGATTTCCTATTTTGTCCCCTAAGCTCCTTTTCAGCTAGTTTTTACTATTTAGCACTATTGTAAAAAAAACCGCGTCTAAGTTTTGCCTAGTCATCATCTTGTCCTTATCTTATTTTAAATCAGGTCTCTCTTTTAGCCTAGAAAGCTTGAAATTCGATCTCCACGTCTAACCACGTTTTATCATTTTTAGAACGTTGGTATTTAGTAAATAAATGTTCGAGATTACTCATATTATTTTTTTAAGAGTTTATAGGTTGTGGGTTATATTAAATGTGTAGTTAATAAGTAATTAGTAAATTACAAATTTTATAAAATATGTAGATAAAAAATATATTTAATTAATTTAAATTATAATTTAATCTTAATCAAACAAGCACTTAGTGTTGGGAATTGAGACCAATTCCTTTATTGCCCATGAAAGATCCATTTCGAGAAAAATAACGTAAAGCAGTAAAAATATAAAAGATAGAGAAAAATTTACGGATTGTCAAAGCTTTCACTATATGAAAAATTGTTACAATCATATAAATTTCATCTACCCAAATCCCCAAGTATCTCAAGAAAATAATATCCCAAAACTTTACTACACCCACTAATTTCTACTCTTTGTACAACCTACAAAAAGACAAGAAAAAACAACTAGGATCTTAGGCTTACAATTTTTCTCTCACAAAACCCTCGTGTCACCACTACAAAAGAGAATAAACACGCTAATTTATAGTTAACGAATGACCTAATTTTCTTACAAGTTTAAACTGCCAAGGAGTCCAAGATTTAAAAACTTGTTCTATTTTAGTCGACTTGGATGTCTTCCAAGTCTCGACTACCAAAGTGTCCAAGATTAGGAAACTTGTGATTTTAGTCGACTTAGATGTCTTCCAAGTTTTAACTACCAAGTTTTGATAAAAATATCCCAACAATCTCCACCTCGACGAAAAACAAGTCAAAATTAATCATCTCTTCTGCAACTCTTCATCTCGATACTTAAAAAAAAAGCGGTACACTTTGACAATCTTAATTCTCAAAGCAGAGAATTAACATACTCCACCACATAAGTATAATCACTTAGAAAAAGAATTCTAAAAATTTCATCGGCTCATGTCGAATAAATTTCTTTGAAATATTATGGTGCAACTCCTCGCTTGACTTACTTGAAAGTTCATCACCATCGACATCAATTCCACCACACACCTTGCATTAATATCAAGCCAATGCCCATGTGCAAATGTGGACCCGCTAGTAGTAACACGTCCTCTATCATGGCAACTAGCGCATGCCACGAAGATGTAAATATTTACTCAGCGACATCATCGTCTCCCATAAAGAGAGACATATTGTCCGATGTCGATGTCGAGCAATTAGCCGAGAACTGCTCCACCTTTTGGACAATTTTTCCTCACGTGACCAAGTTTTCTACAATTCCAACAAGATACTTTCCTTTTAGTATCTTTGTCAGAAACAGGGATTGGGTTCCTTTTCAAAGCTTTGTGCAGTCTAGATTGAATCAAAACATCTTTAACTTGTACTTGCCACAAGCCAAAATTGATTTTTTCGTCAAATTTCTACACGTCATATTTGATAGACATATCTTCTCTCGTGCGCCCAACACTGAACGACCGATGCTCGATATCCTTTGTTGGGAATTGAGACCAATTCCTTTATTGCCCACAAGATCCTTATTCAGAGAAAATAACGAAACAGAAAAATATAAAAAGATAGAGATAAATTTACGAACTGTCAAAGCTTTCACTATATGAAAAATTGTTACAATCATATAGATTTCATCTACCCAAATCCCCAAGTATCTCAAGAAAAATAATATCATAAGCTTTACTACACCCACCAATTACTACTCTTTGTACAACCTACAAAGAAGACAAGAAAAACAACTAGGATGCTAGGCTTACAATTTTTCTCTCAGAAAACCCTCAGGTCACCACTACAAAAGAGAATAAACCACGCTAATTTATAGTTAACGAATGACATAATTTTCTTACAAGTTTAAACTGTCAAGGAGTCCAAGATTTGAAAACTTGTTCTATTTTAGTCGACCTGAATGTCTTCCAAGTTTCGACTACCAAAGTGTCCAAGATTAGGAAACTTGTAATTTTAGTCGACTTAGATGTCTTCCAAGTTTTGACTACCAAATTTTGAGAAAAATATCCTAACACTTAGTGCAATGTGATTTCACTATTGTAGTCGATGATCAATGAAACGTTGATGATACTTTCTATAATAGGCATCAATTGATGACTCGACACCGTTATATTCAAGTAGAAAAGTTTTTTCTCAATTTAACGGGCATAAAGTTCAAACATAATATATTAATAGTTTTTAATTATTTTAAAATATTATTTATAATTATGTCCAATTTTATCTAATACTAATTATCAATTATATTGATAAAATTTCTTCCACGAGCACGGTGGCATCACTAGTACATTATTTCATTCTTTTTTTTTTTTTTTGTTGTGTACCATAGAAACAAAGAAAATAAATAAAAGGCTAATTATAAAAGTCTCCAATTATTGTTCATTTTTTGTATTTATGTCCTCGACTATTTTTTATCATATTCTTCTTATCAATTTATTAATATGCACATTTTATCGGTCTTTGATGATGTTTTGTCCAAAAAGTTAATTATGAAGGCGTAAAATAATTTTTTTACCTTTTGTATTTTTAAATAAAATAAATAAATAACAAATACAAAAGTTTGACAAAATATTTATTTCTCATTTGAATCACATTAGCATAATATTTAGCCAAAAATCGTCATCAGAGATAATATGTAAAAATTAACGATAAAAATAGGATGAAAAAGTTGGGAAAATAAGTGTCAAAATGTCAAAGGTTGAGGAACCTTTATGCTCGTTTGGTAGAGTTTATAAACCAGTATATTTGACCAAAATGGTTTATTTGAGCAAAAATAATTTATTTGACAAAAAAATTTGTCTTGGTAGCCGTCATTTTTACCATTCCTGGTCAAATAAACTGTTTTGGTCAAATAAACTAGTTTATAATCTCTACCAAACGGGCACTAAAATTAAAACGTGGTGTACATAAAGGATGTTTGGTAAAAGTTTTTGCCATTTTTTGGATTTGTTATTTTGGATTTTTCAAATTTTTTGAATGTAAAATGACTATTTTACCCTTAATCAACACAATTCTATTTCAAAATAATAAAGACAATATGATCATTTTACCTTCAAAAAATTTAAAAAGTCAAAGTTATCAAGCTAAAAAACTCTTCTTCTTTTTTTTTTTTGCTTAAAACCTAAACCGAGCAAACTCATAATAAAAATAACATGTCTAAAAATATGGAATTTTAAACAATTTAGGGTTAATTGAGTAAAAGAGGAGGCTTCTTTAGTAAAAACATTTGAAGAAGGTCTTCTTTGTTATAAACCCAAAACAATAGAGCCTTTAAATACAACTTTGCAAATAGCTGTTGAATCAAACCTTATAGAACTTGTATATATACACACACCAATACTTATATATAATAATATAAAGCACCAAGGCCAGCTATACATACATTGATACATATATATTAGAGAGAGAGAACTATATGTAATATGTGTGCCTAGAGAGAGAGAGTACCTGAGGAAATGCGAGTGTGTGAAAGTGATGGAAAGAGGAGCGGAGAATGGAGCTATGGAGGTTACGAATGCAAGTTCCGGCAAGAGAAGAAAGCTTCAATCCGATTCCGATCAGTTTCAAAACCATTACGTAAATTTCACAGAGAATTCCGTGTCGCCTGCGATTTCTGGTACCTCCGACTGCTCTAAGGATGACGAGTCAAGCGACCTCGTGAAAGAGAACCTAACATCATCAGATCTGAAGGTGAATTTTAGATTTCAAACTCACTTTCAGATATGTTATGTTTACGAAGTTATCCTGTGTGTTTACTTTTTTGAAGCTTTATATAATTGATGGTTATTAAGTGATTTTATTTGTTTATGAAATTAATTTTTATTACAGTCTGAGGATTTTGAAACTGAAATTTCCACGTCCATCAACACCATTTGCAGGTAAATAAATGTAATTAAAATTTATTCATTAACTCTTCTAATTTAATTTTCACCGTTTCATTTTCTGGACCTATACATAATACATGATATATACATGCATATGCATATGTATATATCTATATATATATATATATGTGCACGTAACTCTTGTTTATATTGATATTGATATTTTGATTTTGGATTTTGGATTTTTTTTTTTTTTATATTTTATTTATATTTATATATTATATTAGAGAAACGTCGCCAACAAGAGAGCTTTGCGGAGACTTTGAAGAAACATTAATGGAGTCATCATCCGAATCAAGAAAGAAACCATCATTGCCGGCGAATACTCACCGGATAATTTCAGCGGCGCCATCGGCTATAGTACCATCGGCGGCGGAGCTGGAAGAGTTCTTTGAAGCAGCAGAAAAGTATGAGCAAAAAGGATTCGCTGAAAAGTGAGTACAAAATACAAATCATTATGTTTCTCCGGTGTGTCTCTGTGTGTGGGGTGTGGTGCGCATGATAAGAATCATCACCTAAAATGATCAATTTAGCATTCATGAGCCACCATTTGCATTACTTAAAATGGAAATAGAGTAATAATTTTGATTTGATTGATTGGTTTAACGTTATTTTCAGGTACAACTATGACATAGTAAAGGACCTTCCATTGGAAGGCAAGTACCAGTGGGTTCGTTTAAAGCCATGAATGATAATGAATACCACATGAAGATAGAATGCATCTTCTCATTTTATATTTTACTTATTTTTGTGGGCATTAATTATTCTCATAACTAGTTAGCTGGCTCTATGTGACTATGTGTATAGCAATTTCCTTATTTATGTTACCATGAGAATGAAGTATCAATGATTTGTTCTGATCAAAGTGTTTGCAGTAGTACTTTTTTGGCCAATTTCTATCTGGATTTGTGGATGCCATTTTAAAATTTGAGTGGTTCTTCTTTAGTACAATGAAGGGCTTAATATTTCATATGTGCTTTGCTTTTGGAATTGATAAGGGTGTTCTGTTTGGGCTTATTTTGGCTTATTTCTGGATGGATGTAAGTTTGAGTAAGTTTTATACCCACTTTGTGCACTATTCCATTTGGAAGGAAACCAGTTTATACAACATGGAAGAGCCTTTAGCTTGCATGGTTCGGAGTGTAGGCATGAACACACACAAGTGTGATTGTGTGAGTATATCATACACACACACACTGTCAAGATCACTATATTGGTCACTTTTTAAAAAGTTTAAAAGTTATAAACAATTTTTAAAAAAGAACCAATGTGGTGATGTCACGTTTCAAGATGGGTACCATAATTATTACTCACCATGGGTGCTATATCATCTTTCTATGTATATATTTGTATATTGTTGAAGATAAAATAAAACTCAGTGTTTGATTTTGATTAAAATCAGATTTTTTGCAAAAGTTAATAGAAGTTGATGAAATGTGTGGTTAAAAAGTTGTAAAAAGTTGTGGATCCATGAGATGTGTGATTAAAATTATTTGTTGACTTTGACTTTAGATTTTTATCAAAATCAAAAGTGATATCAAACAAACCCTCAATAGTTTCTTTTTCAGGTGGTTTTACGAAGGTATCATAGTATGGAGATTCGATGAGTCATGACCCATTTACGCATGTAGATAATTACAGATAACATAACAAAGCTACATGATCAATTGATTTAAACTCAAAGTTGAATGTCAACAACATAATTAGTCTCACCTAAGTATTTCATATCTAAGAAATTTTTTGTTCTCAAATAAATTTTTTAGCCACTTCTTTTACTTTAATAAGTAAAATATATTACTATCTAATTAAATTCCAACATTAATTTTATTTTGAACTTATTTATTTATAAGTAAATTTTGTAAGCTTCTGCTCAAGGGAAAAAGTTGGCACAACCGTCCACTGCACGGTGGTTCAGACCTCAGAATATGGTCTGATATGCCGCTAGGTAACTAAAAGTGGTTAATTTTAGGCTGTGGAAAAATCGAATGAAAATGCAATTTGTCATGCATGAAAATGCAATTTGTCATGCATTTTGGGTGTCATAATCACATGTGCTTGTTTTGCAATTTGCTAGGTTGTTTCCAGCCTTATAAAGTACAAAACCATTAACAAAAGTATATGTTTGATAAAGATTGTTGTAGATTATAAGTAATGGATCATATGAAATATCTAAATGAAAAGTGAATAAAAGTTTTAGGTCATACGAAAATGTATGAATAAAATAATATTTGATCAACTTATAATACTTATAAGCATACACAAACATATAACACAAATTTTGTTGTTCTAGTGTGTCAAGATAGTAAATCTGGATTAATATTTAGATATTTAATTATTAATTACGAGTGTCCGGTATTTTCTCTAGATTTATATTTAGATGTTTAATTATTAATTACAAGTGTCTAGTATTTTTCTGGATTTATATTTAGATATTTAATTATTAATTACGAGTATCTAGTATTTTCTCGCACAATTAGATCAATAATAAATTTTAATGAAAGTTAATACGTTATTTTTAATAAATTTGAAATTCAATACATATATTTTTAATTAATTTTCAGTTTATTTCTATCATAACATTCAGCGCTAAACATGTCATAATTACTTAAGTTGCAATTTTCTTAATTTTGTATTACTCCATGTTTATCTGAATATCATCATTTTTGCTACATACGTCTTAATCTTATAAATATTTTATCTATTAACGGTCAACACTTGGAATCATAAGAGCGACTCGAATGCAACTATACGTTAGCTTAAAAAATTGTGATGCATAAGTAAAATAGAACATGTGAAAAAATTTCTCTATAATACAAGTTGAGAAGTTTTGATCTCCTACCCACTTATACGGTTTTGTTCTAATGCCATAACAATGCCCACTAGGACACTTGTTCAACAATCATTGGATGAGTGTAATAGCCCACTTTACACTCATCCAATGATTGTTGGACAAGTGTCCTGGTGAACATTATAACAATGTCTATCGTGAACATTAGAACGAGAATGCCCACTTATAATACCCATGTTGAGGTGGTATCACATGATTGGTAGTTCATAGTCTCTACACTCATTATTTTTACCAATCATGTGATACTACTTCGCGGTATGGGTATTATAAGTGGACATTATAAGTAGGTAGGAGATCAAAACTCTACAAGTTGATAGGGATTACGTCAAGTCAAGTTAAGTTAATTACAAAAAAAAAAAAAAAAAATAGACATTGTTTAAAGCTCCATTATACATTCTGATTCAGCAAAATTTAAATTTTTTACTTAGATTTAAATTTTCTGTGCAGATTTAAATATGATTTTTTTATTATTTTGAGAAAATTAAAATACTACTAGATATCAATCTATATTTCGCTTAAGACCAAATTTGAACTTATATGTCCATTTACATTATGATCTTTCATCATTTGTATCACCTTAGATAGCATCTCTAATATATCTTATTGATTGCTATCTAGGTGGAAACTGTTATGATATTTTAAGGCATACTAACATAATTTTTGAATGAAAACCAATAGTAGGAGCGAATAGCATTAATAAATGAAAGGTTGTGATTAAAAATGAAACATATAATTTAGTCTAACTTAAGGTAAGCTTGATTCCAAATCTTACCAGAGTTATTTAATCTCAGCATACGGAGACTATAAAAGATTCAACGCTAAAATTATTGATTATGAAAGTTCTTGTAAGTAGCGAGTCAATTCTAAATAACTATTTTGACACCTAAGTTAGGAACAAGAACTTCAAAGAAAATAATTACACGTAAAATTATGTAAAGTAAAATCTGTTTTATCTTATGAAACCTTTGTGGGAGTAGTATTTGTAAGTATATGTTTGGTAGAGTTTAAAATAAAATCTTTTTTTTTTTTAGTTTAATCACATATTTCAAGAGATTCACAATTTTTTTCAACTTTTCAACTACAAATTTCATCAACTTCAATCGAAATCTCCTAAAAACTACTTTTAAACTCTTTAATGGTAGAGTTTAGTGTAATGATTAGAGGAGTTAAGAGTCGTGAGTGTGAGTTATACCATCTTTTCTTTTCTTTTAGAGAACATGTTTGGTAGAGTTTAAAATAATTTTTTTTTTTTTATTTTTTTTTCAATCACAACTTTCAACAATTTTTCAAATACACATTTTATCAATTTTTAAACTCTACCAAAGAGACACTGAGTGTTGGACGGGACTCTATAATGCCCTCAAATTATTGTACCTTTACAATATACACTCCTGGGCCAAATAAATAATAGGAATATTTTCACAAATATCCTTAAAAACAAACTGATTCCTAAAAGATTGTCTAACTTTATTTTTTCAAATACTGTTTAATTATTTTTTTTACACCATTGTGTAATTTTTTTTCTTTGTTTAAAGACATAATGCTACGCACATTTTGTCATCTATTTTCATCTCCACTACTACCACTTGTAATAAACTGTGTTACACTTGTGACACATGGTGTTTCGATGTCACTACCACAACCACTATCAATGCCCACCAAAAACCATCACAAACCACAAAACCACCACCTTCACGCTATGCCACCATCACTTCTCAACTCACATGAAATGAATTTTTTTTTTTTTGGCAAAAGTGAAACCTTCTTTGAAAAACACACAAATGGGTTCATCAAATTCACCACCATTTTTTTGGTTTCAAATCTGCAATCAGAGATGGTTGGTGTTGGTGGCCATGGTCAGTGGTGACGAGGAAAATAATGTGGCAGTTGTGGTTACAATGATCTAAAATCGGAGATGAATGTGATGGTGACATCGATGATCGGTGGTAGTGGAGAAAATGTTGGCGGTAAGATGGTGTTTGGGGTGGTCGAATGAGGAGGAGGTGGTGGTGGTCGACAGTGTGTGCAGATTCTATAGAAGGAAAAGATAATGATGGTCAGCGGTTGAGATCACATAAGGTGGTGGTAGATGAAGGAGGTGGTGGTCGGCAAGGTGCATAGAAGGAGTAGGTGGTGACAATTGTGTGATTGATGGTGGTGGTGAATGTGGTGGTGGTGTTAAGTATTGCTTTTAGGGTTTGGAGATTAAAAATTTAGGATTTATTCGGTGTAGTTTTTTTTGTTCAAAAAATAGGTTTTTGTTCACTTTTTGATTTTTCAAATTTTTTGTAGTGTAAAAGTTTGAAAAGTCAAAATAGTAAAAAAAAAATGGATTTTTGGAAAAAAATGGGAACCGAAAAGCCCTTAATATTATATATAAGATATTTGTAAGATAATTTGTATTACAATATATATATATATATATATATATATATATATATATATATATATATATATATATATATATATATGCGTGTTATAAATCTAAAGGAAAGCAGAGGAAAACTAGAGAGAAAGAATATTTGTTGAGAAGGAATGAATTTCATTAATAATCAGAGTCATCTATTTATAGAAGTTTTAGGGGCATAATAGTCATTTATATTTAAATATTATATAATATTATAACACTCCCCCTTAAATGACTATCCTAAAACAATTGCAAAAAGTGTACAGTTAACTTGAGGTATTGTGATGATGCCTCGTTAAAACCTTGTCAGAAAAATTCTGTGGGATAAAAACTAGACGAAGGAAAAAGAGTACAGCTACTCCCTATGATATTGATCACTGAAGATCTATGAGTTGACGCATCCCAATCTCATATACCAATTTCTTGAATGTAGATGTCGATAATGCCTTGGTGAATAAGTTTGCCACATTATCATTTGAGCGAATTTGTTGAATATCTGTATCACCATTTTTCTGAAGTTCGTGGGCATAGAAAAACTTTGGGAAAATATATTTTGTTCTATCCCATTTGATGTAGCCTCCTTTGAGTTGTGCAGTACAAGCTGCATTATCTTCATACAGTATTGTTGGACTCTCTTTTGTTGAAGGTAATCCACAAGATGCATGTATTTAATGGGTCATATTTTTCAGCCACACACATTTTCTACTTACTTCATGGATTGTAATAATTTCAGAATGATTTGAGGATGTTGCTGTTAGGGTTTGCTTTACAGATCGCCAAGATATAACTGTTCCTCCACGTATAAACACATATCCTATTTGTGATCTTCCTTTGTATGGATCAGAGAGATAACCTGCATCTACATATCCTACTAAAAAATACCCAGATTTTTGTGAGTAAAATAATCTCATATCTAAAGTACTTTCAGGTAACGAAGGATATGTTTAACACCATTCTAATGTCTTTGAGTTGGCTCAGAACTACATCTTGTAAGTAGATTTACAGAAAAAGCTATGTCTAGTCGAGTACAATTTGCAAGATAAGACAATGCTCCAATTGCACTAAGGTATGCTATTTCACGACTAAGAATCTTTTCCCCATCTTCGAGTGGGAGAAAGAAATCATTTTTCACATCAAGGGAGCAAACGACCATAAGAGATGCTAGTGGATGCGCTTTATCAATATTAAAGTGTTTCAATACTTTTTATGTATATGATGATTGATGAACAAATAATCTTTCTTGGAAATGTTCAATTTGCAAACCGATATAGAATTTGGTTTTTTCCAAATCTTTCATCTCAAATTCATTTTTCAAATACTCAACAGTTTTGTAGATCTCTTCAGGAGTGCCTACAATGTTTAAATCATCAACATAAACTGCTACAATTACAAATTCAGTATTTGTTTTCTTTATGAAAACACATGGGCAGATATCATCATTTTTATAGCCTTCTTTCAATAAATATCCGCTAAGACAATTATACCACATACGTCCTAATTGTTTTAATCCATACAATGATCTTTGCAGTTTGATTGAGAACATATCCCTTTTGCATGAATTATGTGCTTCTGGCACGTTCAGTCCTTCAAGAACTTTCATGTATATGTCACTATCAAGTGAACCATACAGATAGGCAGTTACTACATCCATGATGTGCATATCAAGCTTTTGTGATACAGCTAAACTGATTAAAAATCTAAATGTTATTGTGTCCATTACGGGAGAATATGTTTCATCGTAATCGATTCCAGGTCTTTGTGAGAAATCTTATGCTACAAGTCGGGCTTTGTACCGAGTAATTTCATTGTTTTCATTTCGTTTTCTTACAAATACCCACTTATATCCTACAGGGATAACATTTTTAGAGGCTCGAACTACAGATCCAAATACTTTGCGTTTCTCCAAAGAATTTAATTTTGCCTGTACGACTTCTTTCCATTTTGGCCAATTATTTCTCTTTTGACAGTCTCATACAGACTGTGGTTCAGGCTCTTCACTTTGCACAATATCAAGAGCTATGTTAAATGCGAAAATATTGTCCATAACAATATCCTTTCGTTCCCATAATTTATGAGATAACAAATAATTTATTGAAATCTCATGATTTTCGGACACTTGTGGTTCTTCAGGAACCACATTTTCAGGATTTGATTGATCAACCTCTTTATGTTGGTTTTTTTCTTATACCTTCCTTTTTCGAGGTACCGAGTATTTAGCACCAACAGGTCGGCCACGTTTTTGGCGTATTTGTGGGTCACTTGCTGCCACAGATTGTCCTACAGGAACATATATATTTGTTGAAGTATTTGCTGCTAGAATATATGACTTTGTTACTTTTCTTGTATCAACAAATGCATCGGGCAATTGATTTGCAACATTTTGCAGGTGAATGATCTTATCAACTTCTTGCTCATATTGATTATTTCGGGAATCAAAGTGAGATAATGTTGGTTCATTCCACCAAATTTTATGTTGTTCTTGAGAATGTAGCTTTGCTACTCTCAAAGTTGAAAAAAAAATTTCATCAAAATGACAATCTGTAAATCGTGTAGTAAATAGATCACATGTTAAAGGTTCAAGATACCTGATGATGGATGGTGAGTCAAATCCCACATAAATTCCAAGTCTTCGCTTGGGACCTATTTTAGTACGCTGTGGTGGTGAGATTGGTACTTGGACTGCACAACCGAATATTCGTAAATAAAAAATATTAGGTTATTGACCAAGTGCAAGTAGTAAAGGTGAATACTGATGATAAGCAGTTAGTCTTATACGAACTAATGATGCAACATGTAATATAGCATGACCCCAAACAGAAGTTGAAAGTTTTGTCCTCATAAGTAATGGCCTGGCAATAAACTGCAGACGTTTGATAAATGATTCTGCTAAGCCATTTTGTGTATGTACATGCGCAACTGAGTGTTCAACATCAGTTCTAATTGACATACAATAATCATCGAATACTTGAGGATCTAAATTCACCAACATTATCAAGATGAATTTTCTTGATTGAGTATTCGAGAAATTGAGCTCGCAATTTTATGATTTGAGCAACTAGTCTAGCAAAAGCGGCATTTCTAGTTGAAAGCAGACAAACATGGGACAATCTTGTTGATGCATCGATCAAAACCATAAAATATCAAAATGATCCACATGGTGGGTGTATCGACCCACATATATCTCTATGAATTCTTTCCAGGAAAGTGGGAGATTCAAAATTAACATTTACAGATGAAGTTCTAATGACTAATTTGCCTTGCGAACAAGCAACACATGGATAATTATCAAGTAAAAGAATCTTCTGGTTCTTTAAAAGATGTCCATGTGAATTGTTAATTATTTGTCGCATCATTGTAGCTCCCGGATGCCAAGTCTATCATGC
The DNA here is from genome assembly GCA_023638005.1 of Forsythia suspensa. Classification (NCBI taxonomy): domain Eukaryota; kingdom Viridiplantae; phylum Streptophyta; class Magnoliopsida; order Lamiales; family Oleaceae; genus Forsythia; species Forsythia suspensa. Next base: position 28,382,510 of record CM042670.1, on the reverse strand, counting down.
CAAAGTATCGAAGTTTTGGGATCAATGAACTTCTGGTTCACAATAGTATTTATTTCAATTGTTTTCATAACTGTATAATATATTCCAGAAGGTAGTGTTGGGAGTTTTTCGTGTATCCGCTTCTGGCCAGATACAAAAGAAGTTATGCAAAGATATTCAACATTGTTTTCTTCCATTGTCTCAATGTGGTATCTATTGCATCGGATATCTCTGAAACATATCAAATTTCTTTGAGATTAACTAGAATAAAGTGCATCATCAATATATAATTTTGTATTATTTGATAAAATAATACAAGCTCTTCCAGAGCCTTCAATGATATTCGATTTACCTGCGATCAAAATAACTTTATTTTATGCGAGCATTAGAAAATACCTTTTGTCCTGAAGTATGGTATGTGAAGCTGCACTATCGGCTAAACAAATATCTCGATAATTCATCCTATGTCAATACAGTTGAGGAATATTTCTCGCTTAATTTGACTAGAGTCTTTGTGTTGATAACGTATTATAAATATAAAAAGAAACAGAGAAAAACTATATATATATTGCGTCAAAACAAATGAATTTCATTAATAACCAGAGTCGTTTATTTATAGAGGCTTTAGAGGTATATTAGTCATTTATATTTAAATATTATAACAATATGGAGGTTGAAACTTTACTTGGTAAAAAATTATTCTGTTACCATTATACTTTTGGTTGGATGATGTCATTAAGGTGATTAATTGTCACTATCGAAAATTCGATAAGGATTTTATAGTTTGAAAAATAAAAAATAAAAAGTAATAAAATTTAAAATAATTTAAAATAGACTACCTCGCATAATTTCATCTAAATAATATCCACACACACACAAAAAAAGTAAAGAATTCTTGTAATCTCAAATAGATTTCCAAAATTGAAGAATTCTTGTAATCTCAAATGATGTCCAAAATCAAATTGAAGAATTCATGTAACCTCATTATCAATGCATGAAATATGGAGACAATTGTAACCTCAATATCAATGCATGAAATAGAAGAGTATTGTTATGGCGGTCAAGGTTCTACAATACTAGTTTAGATGACATAAAATGATAGTTTCAATTAAATGTAAGAATATGAGACTCTTTTAATTAGACTTATCATTTAATGACACTTGTGCAAGGTAGCAATACTCTTTAAAATAACACTCACAACTCTTTCTCACTCTTCATTTTAGTTTTGGTTAAAAAAGAAAAATGAAGACTCATTTTCAACCACACACAAAAATCGAGATGTTAGTATAGTGGAGCCAAATAAAATTCTTTAAGTATAGAGTCTCCATATAGAGTCCCCATAGGGAGCCTGAGCTCCTACCCATGATGGGTAGGAGATATAATGCTCACTGGTGATGTGGCTAAACATAATTGGTATAAATCATAAGTGTGGGGTCATGAACTATCAATTATGTGATGCCACCTCAGTTTGGACATTATAAATGGGTAGGAGATCCCTTGGAGTATAGATATGAATGCATTAAAAATGGGGACACTAGTCAACCAAAGACCCCTATATAAGAGTATGGTAATGTGGGAATATGGCACTTTACCCCTTCTACAATACTTGAAAGTGGGAATTCACTTCGAAAAATGAAGAAGTTTTTTTCTTCTACTATGCTTTTCATGCTCATTTTGGTTTTCGTTTTTAGTTCATTCACTCTTTCTAAAGGTACGTTTATAATTCTCGGATTCTTGAATCCTTTGGGAATGCTCTTTAATTGCTTGTTTTTTGAAAATAAATCTTAACTTATTGTTCTGAAAAAAGCGTTCTAATTCTCATTTTTTTTCGAATATTAGGAGAAGTTATAAGAAAATGCAAGATATCTCTACGATCAGATGGCGAATGTGGCAACGATGGCGCTAAATATTGTCAAACTCGTGCGAATCAACCTCCATTTCATTATCCAGATGCTCACAATTGTTTGTGTATGGATGATAAAGATCAATTGACTGGAAAACCTATAACTTTTTGCAATTGCGATGTAAACACATGTTAATAGTTATGAACATAACTTTTTCCTATGGTGGTGCCCTAATAATAAGAAAATGTTGTTCTTGTTGAGTTTCATGTTACTACAATAAATTTTATTTTTAACAATGAAAACATGTCTTGAAAAATTTCTCGACGACTTTTTTTCAACAAAACAACTTGAAAATGATTTTTTGCGACAAAAAATTGCTTAGTAAATCCGAATATTTTTATAGTGTATTAAAAAGCATTATTGCATGATGAATGTTGAGGACAACATTTCTTTCCCATTCTACTCAAAATATTACCCAATCTGAAGCGGTTCAAAGCATTAAATATAAGGATAATATTCAAATTTGGTTCCCGATCTTTTAAATATGTTATTAATCTACCCCTAACCAATTTTTTTAGCACCAAACTTCTTCAACCTTTCAAGTAAATGCAAATCATGTCATCATCGATATATTTTGACGGATTTATCCTCCTCTTTAACTAAACAAAAATTGAAAAAAGCTAAAAACAACAAAAAATAAAAGAAAATTACAAATAAAGTGCCACAACTTTTAAAAGCACAAATAACTTCATCTTACCCCAAAACCTACCCCACCCCATCCTTTCATGTGTGATAATTCAAGTCCTGATGGAAGAAACAATGAATGAGAAATCATTCAAAGCATGGTCATGGCCTGTAGTTCAAGAACACCGCCTTACCGTACGCCTTACAAAATAACTTTATCTTCCCTATTTCAAACCTAAATTCCACCCACCAACTTCATCCCACCTCTTCATATTTTCTAAGGAGTATCATGGCCATGACTTGCCTTTTTTGATCCTCCGTTCTTGATTCTTCAAGCGATCAAATAGCAAAGCAACTCCAACGGCAACAAGGCGCTTGTCACCACCAAAATCACGATCTACATTTGTTTGTATGGAGAATTGTCTTCTTATCTAGCTTTCGCTTCTTTTTTCTCAGCAGAACTCATTACCAGTATTTTTCATTGTTTCATTGTGAATTGATGTGTTAGCTCAGTGATGGTTTTTTCGCGAATGATTTTTTTGTTTAGTCAATTATATGAGCAGAAATCTTCTCTCTTCCTCTCCTCGATTTTTTTTACATAGAAAAGTCTAAAAAATTCATGCGTACCTCTGAAGGATTGCATTTTTTGAGGTGGTATTTTTTTGTCTTTTGCACTCCTACTTTCTTCTTTATTTTCCTTTCTTGCACCAGAAAATCTTGCTCTAAAGAAGCAATTAGTGGTGATGAAAAAAGTGTATAACATAATTTTTGAATAACATGCTAATTCTACAATTGCATCTATAAGAATTCGAGAGTTACCTTGTTTGCTTAATCAGGCTCTCCATGCTTTGCAAAAAGGCACGTATTCTGAAACTTGGTTGTGAGAGGACGGGTCAGTTAATGGCATGGCCAAGTGCTTATGTGAACAAATACAAGAAATTGACGAGTTGGGATGTGATGAGATGGGGTACAATTTAGGTTTGAAATGGAGAAGATGAAGTTATTTTGTATTTTTTAAAAGTTATGGGATCATTTGCAATTTTTTTTTTTTTTTTTTTTTTTTTTGTTTTTAGCTTTTTTCTATTTTTTTTTATTTAAAGAGGAGGAAAAATTCGTCAAAATATGTCAATGAGGACGTGATTTGCAACAAAATGCAATGGTTGAGGATGACTAATGCTATAAAAATTGGTTGGGGATAGAAAGTACAAATTATCCTAAAATATAATTAGTGTATGTTTGGTAGTGTTGAAATTATTTTTTGAGTATTTATAAGTTGTAGGTCCTATGAAATGTATAGATAATAATTGAATAGTAAATTGTGAGTCCTACTAAATGTGTGAATAAAAAATATAGTTGACCAGTTGAAATTTTATTTTAAGCTTACCCTCAAAATGTGGGTCTGGCTCAGGCAGTCTGGACTTGGAGTAACATTGGATAGATAGGCTCAACCGTAGCCTAAGTGGCCGTGGGGTTAAATTTGTCCATTCCATATTCTAAAAATTAGCAGATATAGCACTAAATAAGATGAAGACCTAATTGAGTTTTATTTGCTTGTAGATTTTCAAGTGAAAATTACACCCGTACTTGTTTTTTCCCTAATTTTGAAGTTTTACTAGATACCATTTTTTTTTATATATAAAACTACTATTTATCATTTATTTTTTACTGTTACTATATAAAAATAATTAACATATAAATTAATCATTATTATCATTTAGTAACTATTGCTAATATTAAGAGATTTAAACATATTATTACCAAACTTAATTAACAATTAATTATTTCCTATTTGGTCATTCATAACACGCATTTAATTCTCACCATTTTCCAATACATCTGGTGAAGGAAGAAAGAAACCCTCATCAATGGGATTTTGATTTAATACAATCAATAACTATTATTAATTTCAAGGGTTAATTACACTAATGGTCTCCATTCTTTTAAGTTTGTAACAATATCATCTACATTTAATTTTTTTTTAGCAAATTTCATCCATATATTTCCATTTATTTGCACAGATGGTCCCCAAATAATTTTTTTTGACAATTTTACCCTTAACTTTAATAAATTAAAATGATAGAAAAAGAAAAAACAATGGAAAAAATTGCAATCGAAGTATCTAACTTTTCAAAAGTACAAAATGATATATTTACATTCTATTATTAAAATTTACCCCAAAAAAACTCAATCTTCTTCTCGAACCTCACACCCACCCCACCCATCAAGATCCAATCTATTTGACAAACTATGTAATATGTTTCCAAATTTAGGGTTCATTTCATTGGATTTCTTCACCATTTTCCCCTAAATCTCCAATCTATTTGATGTACTTTGCTTTGCCCACTGCTTCAAGTTACCCAAATGGCATAAAAGCTTCAGATGTGCCATTTCCCTGGAATTCTCAAGTTGCTACCTAGAAGTTTGGATGGGTTAGGATTATATTTGCCACATGGTTGAATTCAATATAATTAATTTTGGTGATTTTGAATCGACTATGGCTTCTTCTTTTTTTACTTTGATTTTATGAGCTTTTTGGCGATGGCAAGCAGGTGGCAACTGACGGTGGTAGCGTGGTGGAGATGGATAGATTTCACCGCTGATGCTGGGATGGGGATGATAACCCACAGTCACAGTCATTAGTGATAGCAACGGAGCAGATTCGGATCGACCTGATCCGTATCTGCCCCGCAATAATCTTAGAAGATCTAAATCCGCGGATTGATCTGCCATTTTTCGAGGCGGATTGGATTCGGATCAAATTAGTGATCTGCAAACAGATCCGTGATTTTTTTTTTTTTTTTTTATCAATTGTCATTCAAAAATTAAACAAACATTGAAACAAACTTTATTATTTTACTACTTTTTTCTTTCTTTTTCTTTCTTTATTTTTCAAATGGGGTGGATCGGATCATGTGTTTCCCGATCTGCCCTGCTGACCCGCGGATCGAGAATTTTTCATTCCATTCAGAGTAGGTATCCATCGAATTTAGGGAAGATCGAATATTTTTGTCATCCCTAACCATCATCAATACATACAAATTGTTATATATCATATGTGGATTGCACTTGTTTTACACGGAAAATTTGTAGTTAACCCACAAGTTTGGGCCGCGATCTTGGGTTTCACTATTTGACAGGCGATATAGGCGGCAATGAGCAGAACTTTTGGAAAAAATGGTTGGAGAAGACGGTGATTGTTTGGGTGGGCGGGAGGGACGATGTTTTTCTTTTATGTTTTTAATATTTTTTCTTTTTTTTTTCTTTTTAAATTATTTTGAATAATAGAATATAATAAACTATTTTGTCTTTGTTAAGTTGGTGAAATTTAGATCACGAATATAACTTTTTGTCAATTAACTGACCATTAGACAAATTCGTAAAGACTCCAAATGTCCTTTCGTGAACATAATTAGAAGTTTTGGAACTTGATGACACATTTTTTTAAGTGAAAATTTGTAATAAAAAAAATGTAAAGATTTTGTACTTTTGAAAAGGTTAGGGTGTGTTCTCTTTGGTGTTTTCAACCCATTTTCTGTTTTGTGTTTTTAAAAATAGTGAAAACATGTTCTCTTTACCATTTTTGAAAATGCATTTTCCAAAACATCCAAAATTTATCAATGGAAATAGAAAATGATATTTTCATCATTTTCGCATTTTGTGTGCAAAAATGGCTGTTATCCAAAACGGTTGAAAACGCGCGTTTTCGTTGAGGGGGTCACGGTTTCGAGTCCAGCATTCCGCATTTCATATTTTTAATTATTTGACGCTGGGCAAAATAATTATAATTTAATCATTTTCCGCACTTTTTAAACAAAATGCGCTCTTTGCCCAAATGGTCAGCACGCGCTAAGCAATGTTGGAGGTTAGGGGTTCGAATCTCCCAGCATTCTCAGCTTGTTTTTAATTGTATTGAATTAAAATAATTGTTTTTAATTCTATATAATTCCAAATATAATTGTATTTAATTGTTTTAAGTTTTTTGTAATTCCAAATATAATTGTATCTAATTGTTTTAAATTTTTTGTAATTCCAAATATAATTGTTTTTAATTGTTTTGAATTAATATAATTGTTTTAAATTATTTTCAATTCCAAATAATTCCAAATAATTCCAAATATAATTGTTTTTATTTGTTTTTAATTAATTATAATTTGTAATTCTAAATAATTCCAAGTTTTTAATTGTTTTTAAATGTTTTTAATTGTTTTTAATTTTTTTAATTTCAACAATAATTATTTTCAAATATTTTTAATTATTTTTAATTCCAACAATACATATTTTGATTTGTTTTTAATTAATAATTATTTTTAATTTCAAGTAAGTCCAAATTTTTAAAAAATGTCAAAGAAACGCGTTTTCGAGTTTTCTTATTTTCAAAAACAGTTTTCGAAAATTTCAAAAAGAAAGCATTTTCAAAAATTTCAAAACAAGCACTCAAAACACAAAACACAAAATGAATTCAAAATTCAAAACACAAAACACAAACGCAAAGACAACACCACCTTAGGGTCTCAATTTCAATATTTTCATTGTTTTTTCTTTTTTCTATCATTTTAATTTATTGAAGTCAGGAACAAAATTGTCAAAAAAGTCATTTGGGGACCATTTATGCGAATAAATAGAAGGATGTGGATGATATCTGCTAAAAAAATTGAATGGAGATGATATTGTTACAAACCTGAAAGAATGAAGATCATTAGTGTAATTAACCTTATTTCAATGGGGTTTTGATTCAATAATCATATTTGATTCCAAAATCTAAAAGTTGAATTCTTACCCAGTTAATATTTTGTTTCGATTGGTTCTCAATTGTACTATCCAAAAAATCACAAATGTCAAACGGTCTTTAACAAAAATTCAATCTTCAACAATGGCTATTATAACAATGGAATTTCAGCTAATTTCCTATACAGATGTTATCATCTACCCACTCAGCATCTTCAACATATCATGGAGTATCAATTACAAATTCAAAAATCGTACCAAGTAATTTTCCTACTAATTCTGATGCTCAATTCAGCTCATTAAAAATCTGCATTTTTCTGATTTTTTTGAAAGAAATTCGAACGAACAAGAAGGACTTTTTTGACTTTGCAATCTTTGGGAAGTAACACATAAGTTACGTGTTGGAAATTGGTTTAAAATGTTGATAAATTAACTAAGTGACTTCGTGTCATCTTAGCCAAATATACAAGTCCCGGCCCAATCCGTTTAGGCAAATTTGTTTGCCACTTGACACGACGCCGGGGCAACGCCCGAGCGGGTTCGACTGCCCGGTCGGTCGCGGGGTCGAGGGGCGCGCCTCGTGGTGCCCGGACAAAAATTCAGATTTATCGTATGTTTAAAGGGTATATTTGGTATCTCGAAACCAATATCGAATGAATGAGAAATTACGAAAAAGGACAAAATCGGGTCAAATGTTTGACCATGCGATCGCCGCGGTATGTAAACTGCGATCGCAATATAACTAAAATTTTAGCGAGAGTGTATTTTGGTCCTTCCATGCGATCGCAGGAGGCAAAGTCTTGCGATCGCATGGTTATTCTGAGATGAAGTCTTGTTCTAATTTTTGTCTTTGTGCGATCGCAGCTTGGTTAAACCATGCGATCGCATAGGTTCATGATGAAACAGACATGTCCTTTTGAAGAGTTGTACGATTTGGTTCATTCCTTTTCGTTTCCAACCAACTCTCCAACGTTAAAAAGGGTGTGAGCGTCCATTCTGCAGAAATAATTGATACAAAACGATTGCAAACATAAAACACTCATACATTTCATCTTTGAACCAATTTTTATTGCATTGAAGATTGCATAAAATACGGTTTTCATTTCCATTCATCTTTTGGAGTACAAAACCTATTTCGAGTTCGTTGTGCTTGTGGTTTGAAGTGCTTCAACCACGAGTAGGAAACCGTTGTATCTTGGGAGTCATTTGCCGTTCAAAGAAAAGCAGTTGCTATGGGCAATTTTGACTTAAGGACAAAAGTTCAACTCTTGCCTCGGTTAATTCTTCCATTCCATTTTCGATTCTTGTTTTCTTGTTTTGAGGTCACTTCCACAGAAATTCCGCCAACATTACGTGTCTATGAAATCTGAACTCCAATTTTCTGATTATGAGTTTGATTTCGAATTCACCTACATATGGGTAATTAACATATATACTCTAATAGGAAACTAATATTTGCACTTTGGTAATATGAAACTAATATATGATAAGTTGTGAGAAATTGAAAGTTATCTGATATGGTATCATGTTGTAATTGTGGGCTTCATTGATAATCAAGCTTCATTGTGGGTCGTAATAGTAGCTAGTATTCCTGATTAAATATTGATAAGATTCCAGTATTATTACATATTTTATATTGAACTAGTATATTTTACATTTGAATATAAAATTAGGGTTATATATGTTAATTACCCAATTTTCAGTGGTAGCACGATTCGGCCCATAAGTGAAAAAGAAGAACTTTACAAGTTTAAAATAACATGACAAGTTCTTTTTGTCGCACTTGATCAAAGTCGAGTATAAAGTCTCGTGCTTGATTCCAATTAAACACAATGTTTGACTCTTGATGGAAAATTCATTTTTAGATTTTTCTCAACTAGAGAAATGCTCTTTTTAAATTTCTTGATTTATTTTATTTTTTTGTTCAACTTTACTAAGGGTCCAAAAACTCACACAATAATTACTTTTTTATTCTTTCATTTTCTTTCGCTATTTTAAAATGGTGAAAGAAGACATTCACCAATTTTTTTTTCTTTTACGGCACAATAATAATTCATTAATGTCGTAGCAAACTACGGTCGAAATAGAAGTAGGAATAAAATCAATTCATTGTATAAACCTCAAGTCACTTAAATTAAAAGATGCAACTAGATGGAGTACTTGATTCTTTCACAGAGAATAAAGCAACAAGAACCTCCATGGTTGTCTTCAAGCATCGAGCAAATATCTGATAATAAAACGACATTAAAAGCGCAATGGAAACCAGACTTTAGACTTTAGACCACCCGAAAAGAGTCGCATTCCAAGCTTACCATTGAGAACCCATTCTCCTATGCAAAAACCAGTCCATCTCTTACCATTAAGAACCCATTTTCCACCGACAACAGCCCCATCAACCTCTATACTTGCATAGCCAACACTTCACTAGCTAAAATATCTGTTTGGATGAAAATTTAATGGGATTCTTTCAATCCAGCAAAAATCACACAAACGTGCAGCTAACGCAGTGGAAAAAAAAACGAAAAATGATCCAGAAAGAGAAAAACATAAATTTAAACGTGGTTCGACAAACTGCTAACGAATATAAGAAAAGTAGATTTTTTAAAATAAAAATAAGTAAATGTAAAACAATATTTAATGATTGATGTAAATTTTAGTTGACAACGTCGGTTCGGGTTCGGGTTCGGGTTCTACCCATAACATTTTTTTAAAAATATCTTTAGTTGACATATTTTGAAAAAAATTAAAAATTACAGATTCGTTAACATTAAAGTATGTTAGATATTAAAACAATTTATGAAATATATAAACATTAACTAGAAGAATAGACACCAAAATTGTAAACTCATAAATTAGGGTTAGAAAAAAAATTACCTCTCAAAATTGAGGATTCGTTTCGGTTAAATAAGAATTTCGCCTTCGCCGTCTCACTGTGTGTTGAGCGAGAGAAAGAGATTAGTGAAAGTGCGATACAGATGACAATGTTTGTATTGAGAACCTGAACAAATAGCGATTGAGAATTTGAGATTTGGGTAATTAGAATTGGGTCAATTGAGTTTAAGTTTAAGAGTGATGATTTTTGTACTTTTTGTTTGGATTTTGGATAATTGGACTCTTGTCTTTGGTACCGGATGTTGGATCGTGGGTCATTGGGTTATGATGAATAAATTGTAAAAACTAAAAAATTTATTAAAAATAACAAATTCGGTTCCAATCGGGTACTCACGATTCTCGATTCTTGATTTTGGTTCTTAATTTTAATTTTTTGGAACCGGACCGGAACCTCCGGTTCTAGTTCGGAAAGGTTCGATTCCGATTAAAATACCCATCCATAATGTAAAATATAAATCTTGTTAGGTCACTCTTTGTAATAGAACTTTTGAATCTAGATGGAAGCTGTTCACAATGTCTGATCTTTCTTTGTGCTATCAACTTTTAGAGTCTCAATTAATCTAGATGAAGGCTTTCTTTTATTTGTTTGCACTAGAATTCAAAATTCATAGAACTATGTTTGTATACTACAATAAATTTCATTTTTAACAATAAATTTTTTTGTCATAGAAAGTCATTTTTAAATTTTTCCATCGAAAAAACATCGTCAAGAGAATTTACATGACCAAAATTTTCGTCGTTAAAAATTAAATTTCTTGTTGTATTATGTATAATTACACTGTTTATCTAATCATATTCCATGGTTCCAATTCCTTACTACTTAGCATAGAATGTGAAATATGAAAAACAAATGCTATAGAACTTTTCGTGGCATTACATGTGAGAAGCATGGCACCTTTTCATACCACTTTAGTAATATTCTAATATTTATATGATTAATATATTAGTATCTGTTTGTCCTTCATTTTTAATTTTTTTTTAAATTCATTTCAACTATACGTTAATTTAAACTCACTTCTATCAACTTTTTACTATATATTTCATCAACTTTTATCAAAATCTAATTTTAGCAGAATCAAATGAACACTTAATATTTAACTTGTTTGAAAAGCATTAATTTTATATTGCTGATTGAATCATAGTTTAAAATTGAACAAAACACTGTAAAAATCAGTTTGATTTGATTTGGTTTGGAAAATGAAACATTTGATGCTGTTTGAAAATTTAACAAACTGGTTCAAATGGTTGGGTTTTACAATAGGGTAATTAGCATACAACGTCCTTACCTATTGTAGTCATTGTGCAAAACATTCATACCTTCTAAATTTTGACATTTTCACCATCACCTATTGTATTTCTTGCACAAAACCTCCTTTCGTCCAAAAAGCAGCCGTTAACTCACCATACCAACACGACTTATAATGCATTTAAGGGTAAATTAGTCCAGCCACATTTTTTCACTTATGTGGGAGAGAGAGAGAGAGAGATCATTATGCACAAATGTGAGGAGAAAGTTGAAGAAGAAGAAGAAGAAAGTGAAATCATTTTGAACAAATGTGGGGAGAAAATTACGCACCTCTTGTAGAATGAAAAGAGAAAATTGCGCACCTCTTGTAGTGATGTGGGTACTCAGAAGTGTAGAACTAGTTGTGGGATTGATGTACTGCTGTTCATCGTTCATTTTGATGTGTAATTGACGTTGTGGAAAATATCCATACATTTGTATATAAATGTACATAACGTCCATACCTTTTGGATTAACTTGTATAAATCGTCCATATTTTTCATATCTTAATGTGCATAACGGCCCTACCCATTTTAATATTTGTGGTGAACATCCTCACCTAATTGTATTATCTATTGTCAATATCTTTGCTTACTACAACAGATCATGAAATTAAAAAAAATAGCACTATTCATCCTTCGTATGCACATTGTTTGACTTATCATAAAATTTGCCTCTTCATGATGGACTTCAATTGTGAAATAGTTTGTATTGTCGTCTGCAGACACACATATTTGGCTAATGAAAAACTCAATCAGTTTTTGTCAACTTCAATTTCCTTCATTTTTGTCAAAACCATTAAAGAAATCTCCACCGCCGCAAAGAGATTGAAGTTCTTCATCATCTCAGAACAGATCTTGTTCTATTAACAGCACCGGAAAAGAAGAAAAAGATTTGACATTAAAATGAATATTTTTGTTCAAAATGATTTCACTTTCTTCTTCTTATTCTTCTTTTTCAACTTCTTCCCATTTTTCTTCTTCTTCACAGTAAAAAATATCAAACAAAGAAGAATCTGAATCCAAATTTTTCTCTATATTCATCTTCTTCTGATAAGAAGATGTGCGTAATTTTCTCTTTTTATTCTACAAAAGAGAAAACAAAAAGAAATCCAAACCTCATTTTCAACCCTCTCTCTCTCTCTCTCTCTCTCTCTCTCTCTCTCTCTATATATATATATATATATATATATATATATATATATAAGTAAAAAATGTGGCTGGACTAATTTACCCTTAAAATGCATTACGAGTCGTACTAGTATGGTGAGTTAATGGCTGTTTTTTAGACAGAAAGACATTTTGCACAAGAAATGCAGTATGTGAGGATGAATATCTCAAAATTTAGATGGTATGGACGTTACAATAACTGCAATAGGTAGAGATATTTTGTGCTAATTACCCTTTACAATATGTTAGAATCCTCCTAACGGGACCATGTGAAGTTCTGACTACAATATTGTAATTACCCTTTACAATATGTCGCCAATATAGGGATGGTAACGAGATTAAAATATCTCCATTTCTCAACCAGTTTACATTTTTTTGTTTGGATACGATTTAAATCTAAACATTAAAAAAAATAAAAAGAATCGAGACAGGACCATGTTCTTCATCTCCATCTCCATTCCTAACTGAGCATGGTGAGACAGAGCGAGACATTTCACCATTCCTACGTCAGTGGACTGTCATCCGCAATATTTTGTCAACAATTGCCTCTGCTAATTCATCTTGACGGAGTCTTTGTCAATTTGTATTGGAGATAAAAAAAAAATTAAATACTTTCAATTTTATTTATGTGGTACAATTTTTTAAGCAATTCACAATTGCATTGATGATTAGAATTGACACTTTTATTGGCAATTGCTAATACTAATTCACAAATTAATGAATTCTTTTTTATATTATCGCTTATTATGCATTTTTTAAGTAAAAAAAAAAAAGGGAAATTGGTAAACTTGTTTTCAATTAATTCAATTTAAGGTAAATATGTAATAATCTAATTTTCAATTATTAAATAGGATTTTATATACCACATATGGTAAACAATACTTACAAAATTATAAATTATTTCATATAATAAATTTATTGTCAATAGAACCCTAAGTGAACGACAGTTATGTTGGTCACATCCTACATAGATTAATTAATCTTTTATAAATTCAAAATAAATTATATTTCAAGCAGGCGTCCAAATGTGTAAACACCTGTAAGGGAATTTCGAATATATTATATGAATTGCAGAAAGTGTACATGACAAGACAGTTAAATTAAAATTGATCTTCAATGGATTCTATCTGCAACTTAATATTACTGTTTATGTATATTTTATCGATCCAAAAGTAAGAGGAAGAGAAAAAAGTCAAAGCTCTAAAAATAGAAATATAATCAAATAAATTGTTGGATCAGGAATTTTAACAGAACTTTTGAATTTAAACGTAGTTCTTGTGTCTATTTTTATTTTATTTTTGTCACATGAGATGCTCTGATAAAAAAAGATCAAGGCCCAAAGCTTATTCCAAAAAGAAGAAAAGATGGTATAATTCATACTCACGACTATGACTTAACTTCCCCAATCTATACATAACTCTACCGATAATAAGATTGTACTTATAAAACATATTTTACTTGACATAATTTTACGGGCAATTATTTTCCATAAAGTTCTTATTTTTAGGGGTGGACATTTTAGCTGGAACCGAACCTCCCGAATCGGAGTCGGAGGTTCTGGTCCCGGTTCCAAAAAAATAAAATTAGGAACCAGAACTGAGAACCGACCGAGTTCGAGTCGGTTCTACCGTGGATACCCGATTCAAACCGAATTTGTCATTTTTTTTAATAAATTTTTTATTTTTTACAATTTATTCACCATAACCCAATGACCCACAATCCAATACCACAGTACCAAAGAAAAGAGTTCAACTGTCCAAGATCATAACAAAAGTATAAAACTCATTACTCTTAACTCAAACTCAATTAACCCAATTTTAATTACAAATCTCAAATTCTCAAACGATATTTGCCCAGATGCTCAATACAAATATTGTCGTCTGCCTCGCACTTTCGCTTATCTCTCTCTCGCTCAACACACAGTAAGACGGCGAAGGCGAAACTCCTCTGTAACCGAAACGAATCCTCAATTTTGAGAAATGTAATTTTCCTTTTTCTAATACAAATTTATGAGTTTGCAATTTTAGTGTCTGTTCTTCCAATTAATATTTATATATTTCATAAATTATTTTAATATCTAACATACTTTAATAGTAACAGGTTTGCAAGTTTTAATTTTTTTTCAAAACATGTTGTCAACTAAAGATTTTTTTAAAAAAAATTGTTATGGATAGAATCCGAATCCGAACCGATGGTTCCAGTTCGGGTTTGGTTCCAATAATTACGTGAAATCGAATGATTCCATTTACAAAATACTCGAACTGTAACAGATGGTTCCGAGTATTGAAATACTCAGACCGACCCATCCAACGCCCAGGCCCACTCATTTCTAACTTAGACGTCAGAGTGGCTTTCAGGAATTATCCCACTACTTACATGAATATCAAGGAGCAAGAATTTTTCTCGTCCTGCTTTATGATACACTAAAATTCACGTGCACATAAGAAATTTGAAGACAATAAAATTCTTCGGATTAGATTACTCGAATAACTAATAGCTATATGTATTGGTGCTCTCAACATAGAAAATTTAGCCGATTAATCCACCACCTTTCAAAAGTTGAGGACCATTCTATTGCCCCAAGTGGGCACTACATCTTGCCCACTTGGGGATGTGGCAGCTGGAGATCATTTGCCCAAATGATCTCCAGTTGTTACACATCCCCAAGTGGGCACTACATAGTGCCCACTTGGGGGCAATAGAACATTATTCTTCAAAAGTTGCAAGCCTAAAACGTCATAGGGAACGATATTCAAGTCATGGGGAAATATATTCATGAACAAGAGCACATCCACGAATCGACAAGTAGGGCTAGAATTTTTTTTTTTAAAAAACGACATTCGATAGTAAAAGCACGCCTAGTTAAGAAGATCTAACAAGCCTTACCCTTTAATAAGCATATAGTTAACACAATTCATTAACCTAAAAGATGAAAAAAGAATTAAGATTGGACATTTAAAGAAAAGTGACGTCTCAAATTTTTTAACCTATACATCAAGCAAAATCTTAAAGAATTATTAGGTAATATAACATAAACGATTGAACCTTGGTCAACATTTGTTTTATGTTTTGTCACTATAAGTTTTAAAAAAAATTAATCTTGATTAACTATATATAAACAAATTCTCCAATAAATTAATATCATAACAAATTAGATTTACAAAGGTTTGCCATGTCTTATTGGCCAAACCAATTAGCATAATCTAGTCTACAATTACTTAAAATCAAAATATTGTGTATGAATTATAGTTTCAAAAAAAAAAAAAAGTCATTTGGGCTGGGTGGTCTTCAGCTCACCCAAGCTCATGGCTAGATCCGTCCCTAACCACGAATAAGATTTGAAATCAAACTTACTTTAAAATCTTTAATGTTTTAAGGATCATTGCTCCTACCAATAAATTCGACAAATAATCACAACTTTTAATTTAAGAATAATCTAACCGTCTATATCTATTAGAACATTTAAAATTCTTATACCCACGTCCAAACACATTCCAGTAAATATATTAATACATCTTGACCATTAGAATAGTTAAATTAAGGACCGTGATTATTTGTCAAATATATTGGTAGGTGGAATGATCTCAACTAGCTCAACTTACTTTTCTAAAATGGGAAGAAAATTAAGCATAGCCAAACATGCTATTGGACTTTGTAAAGATGTGCCTATACAATATACACTCATAAATAATACCCATAACTACAGTAAAGAATTGTAATGTAATATGGTAGGAGTGATCTCCTATTTTTAGTTGGCAAGTATTTTTATGCCCACATCCAATGTGGCACTTATTCATTGGATGAATTGTCCACATGGACAAAATACCATTTGCTCAATGATGGTAGGAAATCACCCTACTCAATATGGATGCATGAAAGATGGACATACTAGTAATCCAAAGACCCATATATAAGATTATTGTTATGTGGGCATATGACACTTTTTTTATCTCCTTTTTTTAATTTCTTTTTATCCTTTATATAAATTATCTTCATTTTTTTGTTTATATAAGTTCAAGGCAATTGTATCATTTTAAGGCATACTAACGAAATTTTTGAATGGACATTGTTAGGAGGAGCGAATGACATTAATAAATCAAAGGTGAGGTTAAAAATATTATAAACAAAAAGGTTGGGGGGAAAAGTGCAATCAGAGGTAAAAGTTGAGGACTAAACGTTTAATTTAGCCTAATTTAAAGTAAGCTTGATTCCAAAATCTCAAGAGTTATTTAGGCATGTTCGGTGCTTTTTTGGAAAAAAAAAAAAAGTTATTTTTATATTTTATCTTTTCAAACTTTTTTTGCATGAAAAGTCAAAAATCAGAAAGAAAAATGGGTTATTTGGTCCTGCATGTAAATTTCAGAATATTGAGACGAGAAAAAATTCAAATGTAAAATTCTTGGTCCTGGAGTTTTGTAAGTAGCGAGATAAATCTGAATAACTATTCCCACACTTAAGTTAAAAATAAAAACTTCAAAAAAAATTAATTACAAGTACAATTATGTAAAGTAAATCTATTTTATTTATGTTATGAAACCTTCGTGGGAGTAGAATTTATAAGTAAGGTCTTATTAACGTTAGAGTTAATTGTAAAGATTAGAGGAGTTAAGTTTAGGACATGAGTGTGAGTTATACCATCTTTTCTTCTTTTTAGCGTGAGTGTTGGACAGGAATTTGTAAAGCCCTCAAATTATTGTGCATTTACAATATACACTCCTGGGCCTAGTAAATAATAGGAATATTAATGTTTGGTGTATACCTATACTTACCCTCAGACTTACACTTTCACATGTGTCAAATTATAATTTGTTTACTTTATTTATTTGATCAATTAAATAATAATTTCAGCAAATTATTATTTGACAAATGTGAGAGTGTAAGTGTGAGGATAAGTGTGCGTGTACAACAAGCATTTTCCTAATAGGAATATTTTCACAAATATCCTTAAAAATAAATTGATTCCTAAAATATTGTCTAAATTTTTTTTTATTAAAATACTGTTTAATTTTTTTTTTTTTTTTACACAATTGTGTAATTTTTTTCTTTGTTTAAAAACACATTGTGCAATGCAAATTGTGTCGTTTAGAGGTATCAAGACGGGCGGGCCGGCCAAACCCTCATCGGCCCACCCGTGAAGGCTCGTAACTGCAAGTCGGACGCTAAACCGCCGACCTGGGCGGTTTAGTTTAATATTAAAATAAAAATAAAAAAATAAAAGAAATTTAATAAAAAAAGTTTGTAAGTGTGTTTTAATTTAATTTTCAAAAAAAAATTAATTTTTATTCATACCAACCACGGCCAACATGGGCTCGATTCGGATGGGCCGACGAGGTTAACCGAGTTCGCGTTCAATTTTTGTGGACTGGGTTGACCGGAGCTAATCTGTGGGTCAGTCCGAGCTTTATCAGAGGCGGGGATTGACACCTCTATCGTCGTCTATTTTCACCGCCAATACTTGCAACAAATTGTATTACACTTGTAACAGTGTTACGCCGATGACGTCACTACCTCCACCACTACCACCATCAACAACCACCACAAACCATCACAAAATTAGTCACCACAAAACCACCACATCGCGCAATGCCACCATCACCTCTCAACTCACATGAAACTTTTTTTTTTTAGAAGTGAAACCTTCTTAGAAAAACACACAGATGGGTTCATCAATTTCACAACCACTTTTTGGTTTCAAATCTGCAATCAGAGATGGTTGGTGTTGATGGCGATGGTCAGTGGTGATGAGGAAAATCATGCGGTGGTGATGATTGTGCAATGATCAGAACTCAAAGATGGTGTGGTGGTGACACTGATGATCGGTGGCAGTGGATAAGATGTTGGTGGTGAGAAGGTGTTTGGGGTGATCGAAGGAGGAGGCGGTGGTGGTGGTCAACAGCTTGTGCAAATTTTACATAAGGAAGAGATGATGGTGGTTGGCGATTAAGATCTCATCACGATGGAGGTAGCTAGGAGGTGGTGGTCGGTAGAGTGTGTAGAAGAAGGTGGTGGTGGCAATGGTGGTGATTGATGGTACCGACGAATGTGGTGGTGGTGTTAAGTAGATGTGGCAAATGGGCTAGATGGGCCACATCAAAAAATGCGATGTGCTAGTCCTGGCTCGATTTTACACAGGCCCGTATTCTCGGCTCAATCCAAACCCCAATTTTGGGGGTTACTAGGGCGATCCAACTTAAAATTTTAATTTATTTTTTCAAATTAATTAATTATATATATATATATATATATATATATATATATATATATATATATATATATATAGCAATTTCACCATCTTCTTCCCGCCCCCTACCCCCCATAAGTTAGTTTCGCGAAACCGGTAGTTTTGCAACATTCGAGGAGAATTCCCAAGCACCGGTCTTGTGTTTAAACAATGGGGTGAATTCCACCCCTATTTGCTATAGGCAAATGGACCGAGGAGTGGGGGTGGGGACTTGGATCAAGAAATTTTACCGAGTCAGTCCAAAATAATTGTGCCCACCTAGCTTTAGCTTGATTGACCCGATGGTTTAGTTATACTGAACCAAATATGTCCGATTTTTCTTGATAAACTTTTTATTAGGTCTGCACATTGAGCTAGCCCAAAGTCCGGGTTATCTGGACTAGCTCAATGTGCCGGTCCATTTTTGTCACTTCTAGTGTTAAGTATTGGTTTTAGGGTTTGGGATTGAAAATTTAATTTTAAGTAGAGGTAAAATTTGTAGAATCGAATCAACTAGAAAGGTCAATATTTTGTATTATGATATATATGGAGGTTGAAACATTTTTTGGTGATAAATTATTTCGTTACAATTATACTTTTGGTTGGGTTGATATTATTGAGGTGATGGATTTGTCTCCATCAAAAATTTGATGGATTTTACCGTCTGAAAAATAAAAAGCAATAAGCAATAAAATTAAAAATAATATAAAAAATGGACTGCCTGGCATAATTTCGTCTAAATAATATCCATAGCAAAAGTAAAGAATTCTTGTAATCTCAAATGGATTTCCAAAATTGAAGAATTCATGTAATCTTCTCAAATGGATGTCCAAAATCAAATTGAAGAATTCCTGTAACCTCACTACCAATGCATGAAATAGAAAAGTATTGTTATGACACTCAGTGGTTGTACAACACTAGTTTAAATAGCATCAAATTATAGTTTCAATTAAATTTAAAAATACGTGATCCTTTTAATTAGACTTATTATTTAATACCACATAAACAATCACTTATACTATATAACAATACTCTTTAAAGTAACACTCACAACTTCTGCTCACTTTTCATTTTGGATTTTGTCAAAAAAGAAAAATAAAAATTCATTTTCCATCACACATAAATTGAGATATCAATATAGTGGGGCCAAATAAAGTTCTTTAATTATAGAGTAAAGATATGAATGCATTAAAAATGGGGACACTAGTCAACCAATTGCTACCCACCGTAAATCTTATATCCCTATATATAGAGTATGGTCAACCAAATGTGGGAATATGGCACTTTACCCTTCTACAATACTTAGACAGTGAGAATTCACTTTGAAAAATGATGAAATTTTTTTCTTATACTTTGCTTTTCATGCTCATTTTGGCATTCGTCTTTAGTTCATTCACTCTTTCTCAAGGTACGTTTATAATTCTCGGATTCTCGAATCTTTAGAGAATGCTCTTTAATTTCTTGTTTATCGAAAATTAAACTTAATTTATTGTTCCAAAAAAATAATACTAATTCTCATTTTTTTTTAATACTAGAAAAAGTTATTATAGGGCAATGTACGATTTCCCTACGATCAAATGGTCAATGTGGCAACGATGGTGCTAAATATTGTCAAACTCGTGCAAATCAACCTCCATTTCATTATCCAAATGCTCGCAATTGTTCGTGTACGGATGATAGAGATCAACTTGGAAAACCTATAACTTATTGCGATTGCTATTGTTAATCGTTATGGACATAACTTTTTCTGTGGTGGTCCCTCAATAATAAGAAAGTGTTGGTCTTGTTGAGTTTCATATTATTGCATGTTGAAATTTTTGTTGGAGCAATCTAACTTGCGGTTATTCTATTTCCGGTAACGAAGAATGTTGAGGACAAAATCTCATTTCCATTCTACATAAAATATTACTCGATTTCAAAAGGTTCGAAGTTAATAAATTAAAATACGATTTATAATGAACATTATTTTTTAGATAATATATACACACAACTCTTTATTTTATATATGTGCGCGTTTGTGGTGTGTGTGTACATAAGGAAGCTTTAAAAATTGGGTATTCGGGATTAGGCCTGGGCTCAGGCGGTCTGGACTTGGAGTAACATTGGGTAGTTAGGCTCATTCGTAGCTCAACTCGCCATGGGGTAAATTTGTCCATTCTATATTCTAAAACTTGACACAAGTAGCACTGAAATGGTAGCATGATTTGGCCAATAACGAATTTTACAAGTTTAAAATAACATGACAACTTCTTTTTGTCACACTTGATAGAGGTCGAATATATTGTCTTGTATTTTATCCTAATTAAACACAATGTTTGACTTTTGATCAAAATTTCTTTTTTAGATTTTTCTCGACTACAGATAGAAAAATGTTTTTTTTAAATTTCTTGTTTTTTATTTTTACTTTTTGTTCTACTGTATTAAGGGTCGAAAAACTCACATAATAATTACTTTTTTACCTTTTCATTTTCTTTCGCTATTTCAAAGTGGCGACATCACACATTCAGCACAATAACATTTTATTTATTAATATCGCAAACAAATGCTATTATACAATGCATTGTAATATTGTATGACCTTCAATCACGCAAATTAAAAGATGCAACTAGGTGGGCTACTTGATTCCCTCACGAAGAGCCACCAGGGTTGTCTTCAAGCATCGAGCAAATATCTTATAATAAAATAACATTAGGAGCACAATGAAAACTCGATTTTAGACTTTGCACAACTCGAAGAGAATCGCAGTCCACTTTACCATAGAGAACCCATTTTCCATCGACATCTGCCTCTATACTTGCATAGCCAACATTGTTCCAAATTCATCACGAATGATATTTGCCATTGTTGCAATTCCATCACCGACTCAGCAGGTCTTTCTTCACTTCACTAGCTAAAATATCTGCTTGGATGCAAATTGAATGGAATTACACAGATGCACAGTAGAAATAGAAAAACGAAAGCTAGAAAGAAAAAAACTTAAATTTAAACATCGACAAACCGTCGATGATCACAAGAGAAGTAGATTTTTTAAAATAAAAATAAATAAATGTTATACAACATATGAAATATAAGTCTCGTTGAGTCACTCTTTCTAATATAACTTCTGAATCTAGATGGATATGTTTCACAATGTCTATTATTTCTTTGCCTTATCAACTTGACTAAGTCTCGAATCTCAATTCATCTTGACGAAGGCTTTTTAAAATGTCTACTTCTTTCTTTTATTTGTTTGTACCAGAATTCAAAATTCATAGTACTATGTTTGTATTATGCATAATTACACCGTTTGTCTAATCATATTCCATGGTTCCAATTCCTTACTACTTAGCATGGTATGTGAAATTTGAAAAACAAATGCTATAGAACTTTTGGTGGCATTACTTGTGAGAAGCGTGGCACCTTTTGATACCAATTTAGTAGTATTTTAATGTTTATATTTAGAAATTTTAAATTAAATTTTGAATTGAGATTCTGAATTAATATATCAATGTTTAACTTGTTTGAGACGTGTTATATTTATATTATTGATTGAATCGTGGTTTAAAATTGAATGAGACGTTGTAAAAATTGGTTTGATTTGAATTGAATTGGTTTCAAAAGTGAAACATTTTGATGCGATTTGAAATTTTAACAAACCATTTCAAAAGTTGAGTTTAAAATTATGTGAGAATCCTCACAAACGGAACTATGTTAACTTCTACTAAATAATGTTGCCAATGTAGGGATGGTAACAGGATTAAAATATCTCTATTTTCCACTCCCGTTTCTTTTTTATTTATTTGTTTGAATATGATTTTAAAACTAACAATATAAAAATAAGAATTGGGACGAGACCATGTTCTTTGTCATAGGAATGACAATTTGACTCGTTCCCGCCCCGTTTTAGATTGTTCTACTTTGGACAATTATGTAATAGAGGCGAGTCCGGGGTGGAGTGGACCCACCCCCATAATGATAATTTTTTTTAATGTCAAAAATCAAAAACTAACGAGATTGGGGAAACCTAGGGTGGAAAAGTTGTTATTTCAAATTTTAATTATTACACCACAATTTCAACCTTAAATTTTTTTTTTGTTCCGTTTAGCTTGCTCAAATATTATTTATTGTGTGAAAGTATATATATATAAAAATATAAATAATTGTGCCAATTACACATTCTAATATAAAATAAATAAAATAAAAAATATATATAATGGGAACAGTGGGGGGGCCTGGCTCCTGCTGAGACAATTGGCGATGGTGGTGACGGAGGCGGGGATGGGGATGACATATTCCATTGCCATTCCTACTTCGTCTATGTCTCGACTCTTGATAGAGTTGGGCGGAGTGAGACATTTCACCATTCCTACGACAATGGATTGTTATCCATAATATTCTGTCAACAATTGCCTCTTCAAATCTATGGCGTTAGTTTTTGACGAAATCGATAGTTACGCAACAATTACTCAAATTTAAAAGTAATATATTTATTATAATACAAACTCTTTATTTTTTTAATTTGTAAAAAATACAATATTTACCTCATTAAATTTTAAAGAGCACACTATGTTTGTAAAAATAATACAATATAATATTTTCTATCAAAGTAACATATGCGTCCAAAATTAATTAATAACTAATATTAGTAAGTTAAAGCAAACTTGTCGTTTAGATCACGCATTACAAGTCGTTTGTGAATTGATCTACAATTATATTTGGCCACTTGGACATCTAAAATGTAAATCGTGTCAATTTAATACTACTTGTTTGATACTTGTCTACGAAAACGAAGAATATCACTTTTGAAGTAGTTATTACCTCAACCATCTACAAAAGCAATCGAAAAATATTATATAGGATTTTCCAACAATTGGAACAACAAATTAAGAAGGAGAAGAGAATAATCAATTATGGTAGGTACCATTTTACGACCAAACAAGGCTTATATCGTTGGACTCACATGGACCGGTCGAAACAAATATTAATGAAAAGACTGTCCAATATTACAACCATTTACGGCAACATTCATTCAGTACGGTGTTTGGTTCGCGTTTGCCTGTCTTTGTCCGCTTCGTATATATATTTTTTGAAATGAGTAACTCTATACATTAATATATATAAAATATATATATATATATATATATACCAAGTCCTACTGCTGCTGCTAGCAATTTTTCTAGAGAGAGAAAAAAAGATAACCAGGAAACAATCCCATGGAAACCAAGAAATTCAAAGAAAAACTATACGAAATCGAGACCCAAAACTGTAGAGAGGAAGATGAAGCAGGCTTCACAGATTCCTCGCACAAGGTACTTTTCAAATATATTTATCAACGACCGTACGAAATTTTTCACTGTACGGATACAAAAAAGCATAAGTGTATCTTCGTCAATTTTGCAAGATTCATCTGTTGCAGTCGGATTTCACCGCACATAAGCGGTATACTAGTATATATGTATATTTGTCCATAATTTTTGTTTTCTTAAACTTGTAGTTGTCGGTTGCTTGCCTTTTGATTTCTTGCAGAAAAGGAAGAAAATGCAATCTGAGACCAAGGAAAAGCTGGTTTCAAAAAGGCCTAAAAGTCTCAAATCTAAGGATAAACAAGTGAGAATTCCTTCTTTTTCTTGCTTTTTTATTAATTTTTGTTAGTAGATCCATGCCCACCTTAAATTTTTGTTATTTGAGAATGATTGAATGGACGCGTGAAATTTTATGTACATATCCTGCTGTATCAGTTGATTAATTGAGTTCTGTCAGGAATCATTCGCTTTTCAGGAGTTTTTTTTAATTTCTCGAAGGATTTGAAGATTATCTGTTAAGCACTGTAATGTTAGGGTTTGGGGGTAAAGGAAAGTGAGATTTGGCAAAACGATTGTTCGATTACCGAAAATAGATTTGGCAAAAACGATTCTTCGATGTCCGAAACTAACTTTTATCGTGAACTTAGAATCGTGTACTAATCTATAGATTCAGTTGTGGCGAGCCATGAGGTGTTGTTTCCAGATTTGCTTTATTTTGAGTTGATTGTCATTGGATCCGATGTTGACAATTTGTCAGGCAATTGATGAAGGAAAATCTTACATTTTCCAAAATCTATCCTATTTTTGATGTATGATTGTGTAAATTGTAGTTGAAAATCTTGAATGTTCATCCTTTCTCGAAGAAGAACTACTTCTTCCTGAGCTAGACCTAGACATTGGAAAATTCCAGTAAAAGAGAAGAATCCGTGCATGGCTTCCCTCACTCATGACTCTCAACTCCATCACTCAGTTTGTGCTGTTTGCTGTTTGCTGTGTGCTCTAGTCTATAGCTTGTTGTGCTTTGGTTGTGTATGGTGGGCCGTGGTAACATCTCGATCGGAAAAGAATCAAGAGAAAAATAAAGAATCGGAATTGATTAATAGATTTCTTGAAACAAATGAAAAGGAAACGAAAGATGAAAGATAAATCATGGATTAACTAAGCCCTCTCAGGGACTTTCTTAAAGAGGAACCTCATGTAAATACCATGGAATAATGTGCTCGCATGGAATTATGGAATTTTGATATCACCCAACTGACAAATACGCTGCAAAATCTCATTGTATCGTGATTGTTTGTTTGATAAATTGTCGAACAGTTGGCGTGATATTGTCGAACAGATGCAGTTGTGGTGAACCATGATGTGTTGTTTCCAGATTTGCTTTGTTTTGAGTTGATTGTTGTAGGATCCGATGTCGACAATTTGTCAGGCAATTGTTCAAGGAAAATCTTACATGTTCCAAAAGCTAACCTATTGTTGATGTATGATTGTGTGAAATGTAGTTGAAAATCTTGAATGTTCAAATGATATCTTCTCACGTAAGTACGGATGATATCACCCAACTTACAAATATGCTGCAAAATCTCATTGTATCGTGACTATTTGTTTGATAAATTGTCGTACAGAGGGCATGAAATTTGTTTGAAGAAACTGTTCAATGCCTGATACCCAAATTTCTTCGAAAAACCTAGAAGTATGTTATAAGTTGGACCGAACATTTATTCTATCTATTTTGATGTTGTAAATAAGATTTTTGAAATTGTCTTTGATCATTGTTTCTGAGAGAACTTTTTTTTGAGGTAATTGTACATAATCTTGTGGTGTCATTTTCGGATCTTCTTTCTTTCCAGGTTGATTGTAGTAAGATTGTACGAGTGTTGTAAAGAATCCTCAATTGTGCGTATAGTTTCAGGATCTTCTTTCTTTCCAGGTTGATTGTAGTAAGATTGTACGAGTGTTGTAAAGAATCCTCAATTGTGTGTATAGTTTCAGAACTTCTTTTAGGTATTCTGTTGCTTTTATTAGTTGTACATAAATTAATTCCAGGAATAGCTATATCTATATTATTATTAAAGCATTGGAAAGTTGTATACAGTTGTAAGGTTCATCTGATCGATCCATTGAATAATATGGATCGAAATAAAAAGGTGAAGGGAAATCAATTTTATCAAAGCTGTACATCTTCAAATAGGCCACTTGATTCTATTGAAGTAACTGATAATTACAAGATGTTATTTCCGGATTACTCCACGTGAGAGAGTGGAAAAGCAAAGGGATGGAAGATATGCATCTATCCCGAGTATAAATTTGCTCTTCCGCTGTCAAGGAGCACCCATCCTTAGGCTTCAAAAATGAATTTTTTTCCCTTCCGGTATATGTACAGGAAGAAGGATCTTGAATAAAAGGTTTATACTTTTTGTTTATTCATCTTACACATTCACCGGCAGATGACTATAGTAATATCTTTTGCTAATATGTTATTTGGAGTTCATGAAGCAAATTTCATTTATTGATTGCGGCTACATCCTGTGAAGGTTCATATAGGATCAAAATTTATATTTTAATTTGTCTAGAGTCAGTCACTCCAATGTGTATTGGATGCTTGAAAATGCTTCACATGATTTAAAAGATATCGTCTAATAATGATCGTATTAATCACTTTTGAACAGGTGTCTTCTTGTAAATCCAAAAAGTCAGGAAGGTTGGCTACTTTTTTGAATGGCTTTCAAACTTCAGTTCTTTTCCCAGTTGGAGGTAAAAATTATGTTAATTTTTCACGTATTTACTGATTGTTTTATCTCCTACAGAAATAAAGGAAAGAGAACCAGGTATAGCGATATGTATAATGATGTTGAAGCTAAATATTCTGTTATGGAGCGAGCTGAAAGGGTTTTGGCAAGATTAGCAAATGATGTCCCTAGCTTTGGGAAGTGTATGCTCCCATCAAATGTTGCTCATGGATTTTGGCTGGTAAGTCTGAAACTTCGAGCATGTTTTGCTAAGCTTAAAAAGTTCATTTATATGTAAATAAGTAATTCTTAACAAATATAATTTTTTTATTGATAGAATTGGAAATTATGTTACTTATTTTGATAGTAAGTTAAGAGTTACTTTTGAATTAAGTAGCTTTTTTTCAGTTAAAAGTAAGAAAAAAGTAACTTATTGAAACACGTTTGGAAATTTTTTTACATAACTTCTACTCACTTTTAAGTCTTTATTTTTGTTAAGCTTAGCTGAACATGTTCTTTGTGCTGTCTGTTAGAATATAACATGCAACGGTGAGCTGAGTTAATATCTTTGTTTGAACGCTCTCATGACAGCATCTTCCCAAGAGCTTTTGCAGCCAGCATTTGCCAAATCATGATGCTACTATTGTTTTGGTAGATGAATGGGAAAATGAATATGAAACATCCTATCTTCTATATAGGCATGGTCTGAGTGCCGGCTGGAGAGGGTTTTCCGTATCTCACAGACTACTCAAAGGAGATATATTGATTTTCCATTTGATTGAACCTTGCAAATTAAAGGTAATTGTTTCATCATTTGGAGTGTTCATTAGTGACCAAGACCTGAAGCCCATAATTCTGGCATTTTGTTTCACTATATGACCTAAACGAGAAGAAATTGACATCACTATTTGAGAACCTACTCTAAATTGTCGTCTTGAACAAAATCTGTAAACCGCTGAGGCTAAGGAAGAAGATGCTGGTTAGATAATCGCTGAGGTTGTAAGAAGTCTCCTCTGGCCTGTATTTACGAAATAATTTAATTTGAAGTAACTGTTCGATTCTTTTGCAGTAAGATGGAAAGAAAAACTTGCAAATTTTTCTAATCAAGCAAACTGTCATACTGTATTTTCAAAAGAAAACAGGTTTTCTTTTGAAAATAGAAATTGATTTTTGCAAAATATGTTTAGAAAATAAAAGCTCTAAACTTGCTGAAATCATACTACGTTTCTTGTGTTTGTTAATCTATAAATCTCGATCCTTACCTGACATGCTCATGGAAGTAACGTTGATATGTAAGCATGACAAGTATTTCCGTTCAGTAGGACTAGGACCTTTTACAAAGCTTCCTGTTGCGAGAAATTTTTGTTTTCGCACTTGTATGAAGATCCTGTGGCACACTTCCCTTATTGTTATCCTGAAGCCATATGTCTAGATGTGTAATTTTTATGAATATATAAGTGTGCACTATATATACGATTTCATATAAAAAATTATTCTCATATGAAAACTGTCTTAGTATTCTTAAGCAATGCCTTTTGTAGGTACAAATAGTGAGGGTTAATGGCACAGATGTCGTAGATGCCGCACTTTGCCTCTTGAATTTGGATGCTTGCCGAAACGGGGTGGATTCTGGTAAGTCTTCCCTTTGTTGTTGCTTCTGTTGTCTTATTCGTTAAACGGTCAAAAACGTTATCATCTTCTACTTGTAATCTTTTGGCATGTTACATTGGGAAGATCTCGTGAAGAAAGACAATAAGAAGCGCAAAAAAGTGAAGTATGTGGAGCCTTTTCTGCATGATATTTCTACACCTCAAGAGAGCATTCAAAGTAAAGGCAAAAATACACTGAATTCTAGCCTTGATCAATCCGAAAGTAATAGTGATGGTTTTGGCTCCGAAGTTCTTCAAGGTATCAAATTTTTGGATTGTTGTTGAATTTATAATTTGTGACGCCTCGGAAATTTAATTGATCCTGGTAATGATATGATTATAGGTTCGGTAATCACCAACCGCCTTCCGTCAAAAGACTTCTGCTACTCGGAAACATCATTTTTGCATGACCATCCACACGAGGGTGTCACCTGTGGGTAGGCTCCTTGAGATTTTTTTGGCTGTTGGCACTTCCTCGGGGCTCAGCACCTTTCACTGCTAGTTTTTGCATGCCCCAAAAAGATAAAGTTGTTGGACAAAATCTCGAAAGCTTTGGAGTTTTGATATTACATCTTGAGGAAGGTATTGAATATATAAAGGGTAGCATTTGGAGTATAGCAGCTGACATAAAACCTCAATATACCGATATGTAAACCGGCTCGTTCTTGTGCATTTACTGGTAACTCTGTGTATGTTACAGATGTAAAATGAGAATTTCTACATGAACCCCATAGTCAACTGCCAAACAAAAATATGAATTACTTGAGATCTTTTTGAGGATTTATGTTGCATGATATGTACAACTCCCTGTACAAATTTGCAATTGCAACTATATGAAATATCAAATTCTGTGTTGAAAGGGTGTCATGGAGCTGTCAATATTTTCTTGTGAATGTGAAATTAGCCCAAACTTTATTTTTCCACTTGGGTCTAACTTATTGCTTGTTTGGTTATGTTTTTAAGTGCATATAAGACGTGAGTCTGATAGAATATATAAATAATAAGTAAATAATAAGTTGAGAGCTTTACATAATATATGAATAAAAAATACGTTTGATCAATTTTTAAAAAGTTGAGTTTTGCCAAACATGTTGTAAGCTTAAGTGCAATGGAAGTCGACAACTTAGGTCATGGGCATTCTTGATCACTTGTAGACCCCGTCCTGGTAAGTATTGAAACCAGCTTAAGTTGAGACAACCTTATCATATTGTATCTTAAAAATAATAATGAATTTTAATTATTTATCGAAACAAAACACTTAATATTTTGTATTGTGGACACATTGAATGATGTTGTATGTTGATAAGCCAGTGACTTGACTTTTTTGAAATGTCGATAAATTCAATAATGGAGTAAATGTCGTATATTACTCCATATATTACTCCATAAACTAGTTGTTGTACTCATTCAATAATTGAAGTCAACATGTTAAATTTTGTTTTGGATAATTGAACACCACTACATTTAGACTATGTTTGTAATTGATTAAAATCAGATTTTTTGTAAAAGTTGATAAAAGTTAATGAAATGTGTTGTTGAAAAATTGTAAAAAGTTGTGGGCTCACAAATTGAATGGTTAAAATTAATTGTTGACTTTGACTTCAATTTTTTAGCAAAATTTTAAATGAAAACAAACAACCTCTTAATATGCATCTGTTATAACCTCTTGGATAGAACTCACCCTAAAAAACTAGCTATTAAGGGGAGGGTGTCCAATGGGTTATAAATCACACACACAAAGCCCATACTTTCGATGTGGGATAAGCCTCATAACTTGCAATGGGAATCATAACAAACCACCACGCTCCGCGATCCTGGCGCCCATGTCGGACTGGCTTTGCACTAGCTCATGGCTAGTCCCAGACGAACACTGCTATGCCGACGTCATCATCTGCGTCGCTCGATTGCAATCGAGAGACGTGATGCCTGCTTTGATACCATGCTAGCCCTCCACCTTCGAAGCACAAGGCAGTGGTCTCCAATTTCTCTCAAGTCGTCAGTTGATTCACTAGGAAATAACGCTTAGCCCTGAATATCCAATCGTTCGGGTTCTCGCCATCGAAGATCGGCATCTCTAACCTCCGATGGCGAATTTCCGACCTCCAACTCCCACCGACTACAATCCCCGTTTCTCTACAATCCCTTTCGAAGTCAGGGAATATCTCAAAGTTGAGAGCGGGCTCTCCCTAGGTTTGTTCCGCCGACCCCTTACCCTTCATATCCTTCTCTTGTTCTTCCACTTAGTCCTCATGAAATTGAATTGCTCCATGATGATGGCCACGTTTTTTTCATGCTATGTACCTTCTGAAACTCAAATTTCATAAATTCCATCCCACTCTATAACCCACCCAATTTGTCTTCCAAATCACCCACGTGGTCACTCAAGTTCACCATCAGGATCAATGCTCTGATACCATTGTGACAACCTCTTGAGTAGAATTCACTCTCAAAAGCTAGCTATTAAGGGGAGGGTGCCCAATAAGTTATAAATCACACACTCAAAGTCCATACTTTCAATGTGGGACAAACTCCATAACTTACAATAGGAACCGTGACAAGCATTTCCCTATTCCATTCGTGTAAATCCTCACGTCATTGAGGAAGTTGCAATAGTAACATACGTATAATATTTTTGCTATTATAAATGAAGGTAATAGAATATATTTTCTAAAAATAAATTAAGTTATTAACATGCAACATCTTATTACTGGCGGCAAATGAAATGATATTTCAGGCCTCTGCCATCTCTATTCGTTCACTCTCCTTTCTAGAGCGAGTTATTGGTATTTGGTACTAATTAAATTCAATCAATAGGACTAAGTCTCTTAGTAAGTTATAAAAAAGCTTAACTTAATTTGGACTTAGTGTTTGTTCTTAATTTATGTTTGTTCATAATATTTTTAAAAACGTTAGGTTTCATCCAAATAAAATCTAAACTGAATGCCTATATCAAATTTTTTGATAATTAGTTCAAGATCTTGCTTATCAGATTCTGATTTATACAAGTGAATTTTATCTTTTATAAAAAATAATAATAATAATTAGCAATACTAGATCTTAAAAGAATTTAAATTCAAATAGGAATCTAAATTGACAATCGTACTTGAAGATGTAAAATCATGCGTTTTGTCAATTCTAAGAGCTCCAATTAAATAAATACTTCAATGTAACATCAGAGTTTCAATCGATATTATACTAATTCAAAAGGTAACAACTTATTTCAATTCAAAGAACGTAATTGTATATCATCGTTGCTTCAAAATTTAATTCAAACTATAGATTCATTAGTTCATAGGGAAGGGGACTTGGAGCAAATGGCAAAAGGCATTCCTCCTAAAATTTTTAGAGTAATGCTACATAGCACTATTAGTTTCTTACATTTCATTGATACAATCATTTAATATTACTATATTGCTATGTAGAACTAGCTAAAGACCAATTGTACTATATAGCATTATTCTTTTAAAGGTTTGGCTAAGCTTAAAATGTTAACTTGTAAGTAAATAAGTTCAAAGTAAATAATTTTTTTTTTTTTTTTTGGTTGAAATTGAGAAAAAAATTAAGCTATTTATCTTGATGTAACGTAAGAGCAATTGAGCTACTTTTCAAAAACAATATTTTTTTTTTAAAGTAAAAAAAAAAAGTATTATTCAACATTGATGACACAAAATTACTTAGAACTTGTTTGATTTCAATTCTGATTTTGATAAAAAACTAAAATTATAGTCAACAATTAATTTTAACCACACATTTTATAGAATCCACAACTTTTTACAAATTTTCAACCATACATTTCATCAACTTTAATAAAAAATATGATTTTAATCAAACTTAAATACACATTAAAATCAACCTCCTCCTCCTTCTTCTTTTTTTTTTTTTTTTTTTTATTGAAAACTCCGCCAAACATGCTCTAAACCCCAAGCACTTCCATGAAGTTTGGGCTTTACATATTATATGATTACAATATGGATAATGATATATAGTGATCGGTTTTGATCTAATGCCCCCGCTAGACATTGTTATAATGTTACGCAAAACAAGTGTCTCACACCACCGGGGGCATTAGATCAAAGCCCGTATAGCGATACTGAAATCTAAGTAGCACATACATGTTAGTAAATGATAAGTTCAATTAAATGTAAATATATAAGACTCATTTAAGTTAAACTTATCATTTAATGCTATATTGACATGTACTTTTAACACCCATTCTATATGGCGTTACTCTTACAATATCTAGTAGAGTTAATTTCATCACCGGAAGTTTGTTAAAAATTTCACAATAGTTATTGAAGTAATTTTCTTGCAGTAATAGTTACTGAAATTTCTAATAGTTACACTAATTGTCACTCGACTGTAATCGTTAACTTAAAACTCTCTGTATCACTATTAAATTTCAACATAGATACAATCGACGTTAACTAGTAGGTTAGTCAAGCAAAGTCGTGTTGATTGCAGCAAAAAGAGTAATTGTCAAATATATATTTTCTATATTTGTTCGACTTTAATAAGCAATCAGTTAGTGAAATTTCGTATTTTTGTTGACGATTTTTTTAAAGTGGAGTATTTTTATTTCATATGGTGTACTAGTTAACGATATTTGTGTCTCAGTGGAATTTAACATTGACGTGTAGAATTTTATGTTAATGTTTCCAGCCGAATGACTATTAGTATAATCATTCAATTGAGTGATTATTACTGTAAGAAAATTACTTCTATAACCATTTTGAAATTTTTAACAAACTTTAGTGACCATTATTAAAATTAACCCATATTTAATATGAATAATGATATTTATAATTAGTAGCAATCATCACTAGTCTAAATAGTAGTGAACCTCTAATTCATTGTCCAATACAATAAAATACTTCGCAACTCTATTATATTGAGTCCCTGTTAGGTCCCCATTTTGTAATATTCATTTTCCTCTTATTTTTAATCACACATTCCATGGACCCACATTTTTTTTTTATCAACTTTTAACATAATCTCCTAAAAATCTAATTTGTATCTCACCAAACCCGCTTTGAATTGTAATTTGTGTTGTAATTTTTAGTATTGGATAGAAATGTCAATTTGACCCGGGGACTTGCATGCTGCCCCTATTAATTGGGTAATAGGGACATGTCTTGGATAGAATACACCTGTTCCTTAAATTTTTAAATATAAAATCAAGCCCCAAAAGACAAAATGGCTAAGAATGAGATTCTAAACCAGAGTGGTGTTCTTTATCCTTCAGGGGGGCGGGATGTAAACAACCACCGCTCTTGATGTGTTCTTTGGTGTCTTTGTTCGTTTTCAGAAATTGATGGAAAGTAATTTCTTGGACAAAATGAATAAGACACTGCTTCATAGCAGCATCGGTGGGTATTTACATCCCCGCCCCCATCCTTGCCCCCAAGAGGCTGGAGAACACCACTCTTCTAAACCAAGTGTAAAATGTGAAATTGCACTTTATTGTTTTGTTTTGTTTGATTTGATTTTGGAACTTTTTTTGCTTTAATTTATAATAAAAAATGTAAAAAATAAAAAAATAAAAACTCGTAGTAGTGGCGGGTCACTGGGACGTTCCACCCCGCATATTGACAGGTTTAGAGGTGGGGCGGAGTTGATCAGCCCCAAACCCACATGATTGTCATCCCTAATATTGGGCTCTCTCATCCCTAAGATTCGAATTTGAAATATCAAAAAGGGTCCCACAGTAGTAGGGTTTTGGGAGGGAAAAGGAGTTTCAACGGTCCTTTCAACTCTTCTTGTTCCTTTTCCTTTCTTCATCCCATCCATCAAGACTCAAAACAAACACACACGCGCGCGCGCGTAGAGAAGAAGAAAAATGGTGGTGGCAAAGAAGGTGGTGTACGAGGAAAGCCGGCAGAAGAGGCTGGAAGAGAACAAGAAGAGAATGGAGCAACTCAATCTCAACAAGCTCGCTCAAGCTCTCCATACCCCTAAATCTTCCCCTGTAAAACTCCTCTCTCTCTCTCTCTAGCTTCTTTTTTACTATCCAATCCACCTTAACAAATATGTGATAATGGGTTGTTTTGTTTTATGTGATAGATGAAGAAGGTGAAGCCAAAGGTCCCCAAACAGCCATTGGATCTCTCTTCTGTGAGAAGATCAAGTCGCGTTGCAGACAAGCCTCCCCCTAATTACAAAGAAGTCAGTAAAACATCTTACTCTCTCACGCTCCCATGCTTTGTTTTAGACTTAACTCCACTCAGGTTAGATTTGGTCAATTTTGAATCGATTATTATTTAAAAATGAAACAAAACCATTGGGTATTGACAGGTTGGAGTCGAACCATTGGGGTTGCCAAGGAGGAGGTTTGTATACAGTTCCTTGTTTGATTTTCCAAATGAAACAATCCACTGGTAAATATTAATACTCATTGCTTGTTTCATTTATAGCTATCAAAGAAGGGATTTGTTAAATCGAGTCTATGCATCAGATGAACACAGACAATATGCTATTGAAAGAGCAGATCAACTACAATCAAGTTTAGATCAAGATATTCCAAATTTTATCAAGCCTATGCTTCAATCACACGTCACCGGTGGGTTTTGGCTGGTAAGTTTAGGAAAATATTATGTCTAACTTGTTAATAAGTTAACTCTATTAAGGATATATTTGGAGAGGGAGTGCAGTATAGACGGTACAGCTTTTTCTTTTTTAATACCGTCTAGTATTCTAGAGTCCTCCCTATAAAAAGTTGGGGACTATTTCATGGCAACTGATATCCTACAGATTCAAATCTTTTGCTTATCAAGAAAAGTCTATGATCCTTCAGTCGATTAATTCATCATAAGCCATTATATCCTCCACGAAGTTTGGATTTTGGAAAGTAAGTTATTTGTCCCTTAGGACATGTTTGGTAAGTATGTCTTCACAATATCATAGAAGATAAAGAAGTAAAATCTTGGACTAAAATTAATAAATAATCACCCAACTTTACTCAACATTACCACTTGCTCTCCAATCTTTGAAATATTACCCATTTCTCACCTATTTATCTCAAACCATTTCCCATCCATCTCCCATTGCTCACTCATTATCCATAGTTCAATATAGATGGGTGAGCAATGGATAATGTTTCATAGTTGGGTGAGTCAAGTAGTAATGGTGGATAAAGTTAGATGAGCATTTGCTAAATTTACTCTAAAATCTTGTCAACAATGTGCAATCCTATCTAGTACTATGTAGTAAACATGCTTTTAACGTTCTAAGAAGACAACTGTTTATCTAATCTAATAAGTTAACTAAGCGGCCTAAGCTTTTCAAAGATCTATGTAGTCTTGAAGCCAATATGGTAATTGATACGAGTTTTAGAATCATAAACAAGAGGTTGTTGTAGAGCCTATTTGGTAACATGTTTTAAGAACTTACAACACCGGCTACTTGAATCATTTTTTGTCACTTTGTTCAGTAAGTTGTTTTTAGAAATGCCAAATTGTTAATACTACATCATTTGTGCAATAGGGTCTTCCACAAAGATTTTGCAAGACTCACCTTCCAAGTCGAGATGAAACTATCATTCTAGTTGATGAAGTGGGTGAGGAACATCCCACAAAGTACCTTGCTCAGAAATCAGGGCTTAGTGGTGGATGGAGGGGTTTTGCAATTGACCACGAGTTAGTCGATGGGGATGCACTGGTTTTTCAGTTAGTTTCTCCTACGACATTTAAGGTAATCTCGGGGAGTTCAATTTTATACTTGATTGTTACGTTCGATTTACTTGTGTGAATTGTTAGTGAAGTTTTGAAGTTTTGCTTTACTAGTTTACATTCCTGTCCTAAACAATATGATCAAATCCAGTTTGATTTGTGTTGGGAATTGAGACAAATTCTTTTATTGCCCACAAAATATAAAAATAGAGAGATTTATAGGTGTCAAAACTTTCATTATATGAAAAATTGTTAAAATCATATAGAATTTTACTCACTCAAATTCCTCAAGTATCTTAAGAAAAATAGTATCCTAAGCTTTACCATACCCACCAATTTCTACTCTTTGAACAATCCACAAAGAGAACAAGAAAAATAACTAGGACAATTTTTCTCTCAAAAAACCCTCAAGTCACTCTACAAAAGAGAATAAACTACGTCAATTTATAGTTAACGTATGTCTTAAACTTCTTCCAAGTTTCGACTGCAAAAGTGTCCAAGATTTGGAAACTTGTTCAATTTTAGTCACCAAATATAATATAATATCATTATATCTTATCCTTTTCAACAATTAATGTATATTTTGATTTTGGCAAGTTTTGATAAAATATCTCAACAATTTGTTGTATGAAATCTTGCACTTCATTTCAGTGTCCATGAATGAGGAATGTTGGATAGCATATGATGATGTTTCTACCAATGGAGATGGCATAGATAAGCATATGGCGTGTTTTGGTGCACAATATTAGATACAATTAGATCATGCTGAGGATGGGATTTTAGTTTCGTTTTCTTCTTTGATACTGTCTAGTGTTGTTTGAAACTAAGTATGCCATTAAAGTCAAATTACAGCACGAGGACAAACATGTTGCCCTTTTAAGAAAACAAGAATTCTTGAAATCGGGAAGATTTTATTATTTGCATTTCCATTATTTGGCACCAGAATCAATTGAATGGAAAAATATAGTGCAACTAAACTAATAGAGTTATTTTTTTTGTGTCCCCTTGGTTTATTCATCTATATTAAATTGTCTATTAATTAAACAACATATTTCTTTGTTTAGTTTTGCTTGTTTTAAAGGGAAAATACTCTCAAATTCCTTCTATATTTCTAAACTATAATGTTGATATTGTTAATAATTCGTTTTACTTCTCATTAATATATTTCAGGTTTACATTATAAGGGTTAATGAAACTGGAGATGGTGAGAGCTGATAATTCTTCTACGTTACTTTGTAATACAGTAAGTAAGAAGAATATGAAGGTACCATAGATTTTTATAAAGTTACAATTTCTGTGAAGTTTAGAAAATCTATTCTTAGAGTACGTCTCGACTAAATAGGATTGAAGAAAAAAACACGATAAAATTCTGATATGTTTTAATGCAGATTCTTTATGACAAACAACGATTTGGCACGCAGGTAGGTAGGAACCTTAGTTCTTTCGAAGAATGTAAGCGAAGATCTACTACGGAAGACGTGCATTAGAAAGCGGCTATAGCCCTTGAAGCTTGTTTTGGCTTGCCTCTGTAGAAGGGATAAATAAAAATAAAAAATTTTCTGTTTATAATCCTCCTATATAATTTTAGACTCTTGCTTCTCGTAGTGTATGTAGAACTAATTTCTGTAAGATGCACTAACGTCTAGACTGAATTATTGACTGTTGTTTCTCGGTTTATAGTTCTAAATATTATGAAAATATCAAGCTGAATTTACAGTTTTTAATTTAATTTAATTGTCTTGTACAATTGGAACTTAATTTTTGAAAATTGTATATCTTTGTCCCCAAGATATGATTATTTATAAGAAAGAATTAAATAAGTATGTCAAGAAAGAATGGAAATTAAATTTTTGAAATTTGTCTATCATTACAGGTGACTTATATTATCTTTTTTTCCTTTTGAGAAATATTTAGTAGAAATTATCTTATAATATGAATTTTTATTAGAAAATAAATTAATTAATATGAATTGTATGTAATGTAACCACCAAGGTTAAACAGTATTACATCTCCATTTCTAACTAATAAGTCCAGTGTTTAACTTATAATTTCAACTGGTTAAATATACTTTTTATTTACACATTTTATAGGATCTACAATTTACAAATCACTTTTTATCCATACATTTATTTACAACATACTAAACACATACTCTAAACTAGATAATATTAAAGAAGAAAATGAAATTAAAATCTTGTTCATTACGTTGACTAGTAAAACAATACTAAAATTTTATCTATTGACTGTATAGTCCAATCCAGACGGCATACCAAACATACCCGCAATAAAAATAGGTCAAGTTACAATGGCAAGCAGATTTATTTAATACCTTGAGAGGCATACTTCTTGTTAATGCTTCCTGTGGTTCAGTATTGGGCTGGTTTACATTTTTCGGTTTTTGAAGAACTAAAGTAATTGCACTATCTCCAAATTGTTGCAACTATAATTATTTCTCGAAAGCAAAAAATAAATTTTTGAGAGGTACTTGAAAATTCGCTCATAATTTTGCCAATTGTTGACTGAATGCCGGGTCGATGCACACAATAACCTGCAGTATTTTTTAATCAAAATTATAAGCTCGGAAAAATGAAAGGAATTAGAAAGTAAAATAAACTGTCTTGTGTTAATGAATGAATACCTTGCCAACACTTTTACCAGAATGAAGGTAGTCAACAGCATCAGCCACAGCATTAATGCCTAAAAATGGTTTTGGATCGACAGCAATCTGTCATACAGAGATAAAGCAAGTCTTGTGAATGTGTGTATATGCCGAAATAGCTTAATAATCTTGTTCATTATATTGCTCATTCCTGTCCAATATTGTATCCCAAACATGCACATGATGATCCAAGTAGTTTAATTATCCGATTCAAGAATAATTATGGACAACAGGCGGTCCAGTTATTGAGACCGTGATGAAATTTGCACAGCATACATGAACCAGGAAGTGCCTAGCAAATGTATTCTACCTTGAGCTTTCCCAAGGAGTAAAGATGAACCAGCTTATCTAGATGCTGCTGCCAGAGGTGAGCATATTGTACTAAGAAAAAGCCAGCCTGAAAACATTGGGCATCAAGCCATTAAAATAATGCAGGACATAAAACATCACGTGCTCGTAATTCAATCAACATGAGATATTTTTGAAACAAAAATGAAGTTCAAAGTCAACAAAGGTGCACAGAAAGGGACGGGGATATCTTCAAGTCATATTTCGGACATATATGGACATGAATTACAAGTGCAATTATTTCCTTAGAAGATTAAGCTATTCAATTTGGAGTAAATTAAGTTGGAAGACAATTTTACAAGGCCAGTAACATTAACCTTTGATCATGGGTCAATTTTCCGAGGACAACGTTAGGTGACATGGAGATTCTACTTTTTGTGCAACCAAGTAAAAAGGCTACTGGGATAAACTTCTGCAAATGAATATTTCAAACGGCTAGGAAATATAAAGACCATAGCATATTTCAATAACAGCAACAGTAGTAGAAAGGCAGATAAAACAACGATAATGGACTGAGATGTAGGACAAAAATCAATAATGAACAACAACAATAGTAAACTAATAATACACCCAACCAGCTAAGTATTAGTGCTCATACTTAAAGATAAGTGAATTAAAAATATCTATCTGAAAACATATTTCCAAAAGATCAGAGTAAAACAGTTGATTAACAAGGAAAATTAAAGCCAGACATTACTTATTTCCAAAAACAGTTAATTTCAGTTAATTAACTGAAATTAAAGCCAAACATTACTTATTTCCAAAAGATATGCAGGATTAACAAGGAAAATTGAAAATGGCCACCAATCAATTCATCTATAGCAAAAAGATCAGAGTAAAACAGTTGATTAACGTGTGAAATGTATAAAATATCGATCACATACCACAGTCTGGCTTTTGTTCAGAATCTTTTCACATAACCCGGTATAATTTCCTGGCGTCCACCCACGTTCTCCTTGATACTAAAATCAGATGAATTTGTTATCAGAGGTTAAAACAATGATTTGGAGACCAAGAATCAAATGATAAAGAAATTTGTGGCCATTGATACAAGTAGTAGACTAAATTTATGATAGGTCAATCAAGACTGATGCCAACAGATGGAAATACATACTATATATGTTCAGAATCAAGTCCAAACCTGAGAAACCATTCCAATCACAACAAGTCGTCCATAGTTTGCCAAAGCATTCAAGCATAGATTAAACATTTCACCACCAACAGACTCATAGACGATATCAACACCTTTAGGGAACTCAGCTTTTAGAACCTGGAAAAACAACAAGAAAATGCTTGCATTATTGGAACATCTTAAGCATTTATACCGTAGTCAATGGAATACTCATATAATTAAGCATTTGTGTAGACATTCCATTTTGTCCCCTCCCTTTCCTGAAATAAAAGGCCCTCGATTTGTATTAAGTACGTCAAGAACATCACCTTATGGCATAACCTTGGAGTTTCCCTTTTATGATTGATAATGGAAGTTCTTTTTCTCCTCATTCATATTTTGATGTGGAACTTCATGGGTAGTAAGTCCTAAGGTTTTCCTCTCATGAAGGATCGTTAATCCATTTTTAGGTTCTTAGTCTGAACCTCATGCCTTGATTTTATCTAGCCAGGTAAGTTAGTAGATACTTGTATGTTTCCACGTCTATTAAGTTTCAACAGTGATCCCTTTCATGATGGTTCTTTTATTGTGTCTCCACGTGTATATCGACTTCGGTCTTGGTTAAATTCCATGTATAAATAATGCACCTATTCTTGATTTCTCAATTATTCATGGCTACATGTGGCCAAAAAATAATGACAAACACTAAGGTAACCGTTCTTTAAATGGTTGATGGGGGCCTAACACAGTGCAACGTAATTAATCTACCAATCCTAATAATCTCTATTTAAGACCAACTCTAGACTTGTCAACAATTGAGTCCCATCAACTTCTTTTACAAAAGAAAAGGGTGGGGACCTAGCACACCCAAACTTGTTAGGTGCCAAATATATATTGACCTTTGCCATTTCCTGAAAGTTGCAAAATTGTAAAATGTGGCAAATAATCTACAAATCATTTTTTTTTTTGACAAAGGCCCGAGAGGTCTCACTTCCAAAAAGTTGGCAAATAAAAAATAGTAGAATTAGACCTTGTTCTACACTGGAACAGAAGTAGGCAAACCATGTCAATTTTCGTGGCCACATGGCAGAATTAGACCTTGTTCTACACTGGAACAGAAGTAGGCAAACCATGTCAATTTTCGTGGCCACATGGCAGTCAGACAATATTATTTATTGCAAGATATTCTGGAAAGGAATTTTCATATTTTTGTCCGCAAAAGAAATAAAAGAATCACCTTGTGTCATATTGTAAATAATAATCCCAGACTTCAGAGTATTATAATCACAGGATAAGGTTCCATCCGGTACAAGAGAAAAAGGAAAGGAAAAGAAAGAAAAGATGAATCTGTATAGAGTAAAGGACCTAAGGTTTACAGAATGCTTCTCAACTATCCAAGGAATTCACCTTTTCATATTGTTGGAGTTTTATTTCTGAGTCCCGGCGTTGAAAATATCTTCAAGCAGTAAATTTAAAGGCCCTGTGTTTTCCCTACCAAGCTTCTTTACCAGGAGAACGACCCCCATTTTGATAAAGATGTCAAAAGGAAAATTAAATAGGACTGAGTTTTAATGAGCATTGGTCCCCCCAGAGTGGCATGTCTATCTTGTAGATCCATCATGATTCATATCATGAAAGCAAGAAAGAAATTATTCCTAACACAAACATGAGCAGTTGGATTTGTGCAGGTTTAATAAAACAGAATGGACGAGATCGTTGTAAGGATTAGTGCAATAAATAAATGGCGAAAATAAAGAACACAATGATTTATACATGTTCTCATCAATGTGAGGCTACGTCCTATCTTTAGCCACTACAGTATTTTCACTATAATGAATGATTATTTTTGTTTACAACATATAAGTCCTATATATAACAACCCAATGTAGGTTTCTAGTTATAATGAAATTCTAAGACAACCCAATGAAGGTTCCCTACTTATAATGAAATTCTAGGGCAAAATAACTACAAAGGAAAAATCTCGAAAACACCCTTACTTAAGCAAATAGAAATACCGTGGACCTTTTGGAGGTGCTACTCTAGCCCCTAGCCCCCGGTTCCAACCCCCAAAGTGACCTTACCGCGAAGGTCGATCCGCGCTCAACTCTGCGTAGCGCAACAAATTATGCTCCACAACTTAATAATTATAATAAAACAATTGTATGTAAACCCAAAGCAAAACTCAACCTTTGACGTGCTAGAGTGCATTATGTTTTTCCACCTTCCACCTCCTTACTCTCTGGACACCACATATGAAAGTGCAAAGTAAGATATGAAACAACAAAATCTTCATGAGACGTACAGTTTTGATATTTTCTTCCTTATAGTCAATGACTCGATCAACTCCTAAATCTTTCAAAAGCTTGGCTTTTTCTTTGCCTCCACAAGTTGCAACAACCTTATTTCCAGCTAGTTTAGCAAGCTGCATTAAGCAATAGTTCTTATAAGCTTGTATGCATTGCAGTAAAAATGATTAGAAAGGAATGTTATTTCTTCTGGCCTGCTTGGTACAATTTAAGAGATGTTACACATTCATGGTGATGCAAAAGACTGTACATGGACCAAAATGAAATTAGAAATCAAGAAGAAGGATCTTATTCAGTTCAACTGCCCAAAGCCGCAGAGGATGAACAGAAACAGTGAAGGAATTTATAGAGGATGGACATTGGAGCAGTGGCAAGGATGCTCTACTGCAACCTGGCATCAAGAGCTCACACTCCCCAGGTAAAGCTGTATACATTTAACCTATCCAGACCAAGTAACTGGAACCTCATGGATGGAAGTTTCCCTCAAATAAAGGGGGTGATCAATCAAAAAGAGTAAAGGCCAAAAGAATTTGGGATTGCTTCTTTAAAACAGATAAATAGATTAAGCATCACCATGCACACTGCAATCTTTTCCATGTATTATTGGAATATGTTAATGCTGACAATATACATGTAGGAAACTATTAGATGGATATCCATGTCATCATTACAAATATACCTGCACAGCAAACTGCCCGGTGCCTCCTGCAGCAGCAGTGACAAGAACTACTTTTCCCGATTCCATTTGTGCCGCCTACAAAGTTAGCAAATGGGGAAAGGCTTAGCAATATAAATTGTCCAATTGAAGTACGTCATCCAAATAATACAACACAGAACCAAAAGAATTCTTTTCTACTAGCTGCAAAGATAAAGATATAGGTTATGCCGACAATACGTCACATATTCAAAATAGCATGAAAATTCTTGAATAAGGCAGAGGAGAATAAAAGAATTAAGAAAGAACAAAAAATTGTATCTCAGACATGAGCAAAGAAAAACCTTTTCTAAAGCTATGGACGCTGTCAATCCAGATGTGAGCATGGCAACAACTTCCGGATCTGGTCTTGCCACAGGAAGGATGTGTTTTGAAGGTACCTAAATTACACGTTTATGCATATTATCACCTCAAGAAAAAGAAAATATAAAAACAGAACAACAAAACCGACCTATCTCAAAGTCAAACAAATATAAATACCGTGGTGAATTCAGCATAACTTCCAAATGTCATTATTGCAGCCGGAGTGCCAGGCTTTAAGTTTTTAACAGAATTGCCTACAGCAGCAATTATTCCCACGCCCTGAAATATAAGACAAGAAGATTACATTTGTAAACCCCAAAAGAATCGTCTGATCTCGGATAAATCAAAATGTACCCGACTCCAAAAATATAATGAACAAATATAAATAGAAGGATCAATGATAAAGAAAATAGAAACAAGCATTAAATATGACACTATTCCATCACGAACTACTTCTTTCCGTCAATGGGCCAATATGTTGGAACTTTCAAAGACTGATGCATCCATAACCAATAAACTCATACAGAGTCGTGAATTCAAATGAGTATCAACAAAGTCCCAAACAAAAATTAAAACTAAAAACGGACAACTAAATGACATCTAAATCTAATAAAAATGTACAGGCATCTTCATGAAGATTGCATACACTGTACCTCGTAAAACTTTAGAAATATCTAAATAAACAACAATGTTCTGTCCATTTAACATATTAACTTTTGAC
The DNA here is from genome assembly GCA_023638005.1 of Forsythia suspensa. Taxonomy (NCBI): domain Eukaryota; kingdom Viridiplantae; phylum Streptophyta; class Magnoliopsida; order Lamiales; family Oleaceae; genus Forsythia; species Forsythia suspensa. The sequence goes on along the minus strand of CM042670.1, from coordinate 28,338,225 downwards.
TTCTGATGATAACCAACAACATGTAAAATGTTAGTGATAAGTTCAATTGAGTGCAATGCACATACAAAGGAGTGCAATAATCTTTGGACAAGAGATAGTTCACAAGATTTAAGATAATAAGTTCAGATATTTAAGTGAGGTTGAAAAGAATTTTATGGAAGATCATATGACTTGACAATTTTCAACCACACGCCGAAGGCAGATTCAGGGAGATAACGAGTCTGAAGGAAGATACACGAGCATCATATGCCTCATGCCATGAACCATAAGATTGATGTGGAAGGTTTGAGAGATACGTATAAGGAGGATGTATCACTTGGATGAAGTGGAATGGCCAAAGGATTATATGTATGGCACAGAAAAATCAAAAGGGTCATACATATGATGAAGTGTATCATACGTGTAACGTAGAAAGAACCAAGGGTCATATGTCTGGAAGTTTATCTGCATTCATTAAATGTTATATGTTTAAGAGACCATAGGTGCGATGTTGTATAATACATTTGATGTGAATTGTTGAAAAGGTCATATGAATGATAATTTGGATCATACATCTGAAGAGGAAAAACAGGAAGACCAGACATATAATTGGTTGTATTGGGAGTTTCAAATTTCCATTGTAGATGATTCAAACATTTATTGGAGTTTTCGAAGACTTCATGCATTCAATGTGATATTCTCAGAGATCCAGATCAAGCTATTGAAGGAATCAGATGACAAACAAATTGTCCTTAGAAGTACAACAGACATTGTGCAACAAAGGCAACCAAAGAAGACTTCCAGCAGAGACTTTCCTCTTTTTTATATAAAGATTCTTTGTCACGATTAGCTTCTATAAGTATTGTTCCTATCTTGAAAGCTACTCAAGCTGCTAGTTTATAATAGGTAATAAATCTAAATTCTTTTGAAAACTCTAATTCATGAGATTTTGAAATGAAAGAAAGACACAAGTATTTGAGTTGTAAGTGTTAAAATCAGTCTTTTGAGAAGAAAAAAAAACCATCTGAGCGTTATCTGCAAAGAATTTGTTTTTCTTGCTCTATTATTCTCACATCACTGTGAATATCTAAGCTTGCCTCTTCCTTAGATTCAAGTTGTTGCAGTAGTGCTGTTGTAAGTTGGTATCTGAAATAAACGGGAGACAGTCGTTGCTACTGGTGAAATACCAAAAGGGAGTCTTCTAGAAATGAACTTAGACTCATGAGTTGAACCGCTATAAATCTGGCGCTCTCTTACCATCTCTTTACTTTCTGCGACTTCATATTTATTGATTCATTGATACAGTGAAGATTTTTAAATAAGAAACAAATAGGTTTTGAATAAGTAAATGGCAGAAAACAATTCTTCTAAAAATAAGAATAGTTGTTTAAATATTTACCACCCCGGAGACTAACTTGTCATTTGGGACTAAACCATCTTAACAAGAAATTAGGGAAGAATTGCTTTAGTGAAATAATATTACATTGCTAATGTGAATGATATACACATACAATATTTATAGGCTATCAAGGTACTCAAAAAAGGAAAAGAATAATTAACAGAATAATTATACAGCTCACTTTCTTAATTTACATCAATAAATCTCAACAGAATATTTTCAAATCTCATTATGATATTTTTTCCTTTTCAACACTCCCCCTCAAGCTGGTTTGAAGATGTCTTCCATAGCCAGCTTGTTCGTCAATTTTTCAAAATGTTTCTTGGACAGTCCTTTTGTAAGAACATCTGCAATTTGTTCATTAGTATATAAGTCCATTAGTATATAAGTCCCTTAGTATATAAGTCATACAAATTTGTCCGTTCTCTATTTTTTCCTTGATGAAGTGCTTGTCTACCTCAACATACTTCATTTTGTCATGAAAAACAAAATTATGTGCTATTGAGATTGCTGCTCTGTTATCACAGTATGCCTTTATCGAAGAGGGACTTGAAACTTTCAGTTCATCTAAGATTCTTTTGACCCACAACACTTCACAAATTCCAAGACAACCGATCTAAACTCGGCTTCAGCACTGCTTCTTGCCACCACATTTTGCTTTTTACTACGCCAAGTAACAAGGTTTCCTCCAACATAAGTACAGTAGCCAGAGATTGACCTTCTATCGATTATACTCCCAGCCCAGTCTACATCTATATATACTTCAATTTGTAGGTGACCGTGCTTTTCAAACAGCAGGCCCTTCCCTGGAGATCTCTTTAAGTATCTTAGAATTCTCTACACCGCCTCAAAGTGTTTTGGAGTTGGTGAATGCATAAATTTGCTTACCATGCTTACTGCAAAAGCTATATCTAGACAAGTATGTGATAGATAAATCAATCTACCAACCAGCATCTGAAATTGTTCCCTATTCTTCACATCTTCAGGTTTAACAGATTGGAGCTTAAGATAAGGCTCAATTGGTGTCTCTGCTGCTTTGCAACCGAGTAGGCCTGTCTCTTTAAAAAGATCCAGCACATATTTCGTTGAGAAACAAAAATACCCTTTTTAGACCTAGCAAACTCCATTCCAAGAAAATATTTTAAAGATCCCAAGTCCTTGATTTCAAAGTCATCAACAAGAACTCTCTTGAGTCTATTGATTTCAACAAGATCATCACATGTTAATATTGTATCATCAACATAAACAATCAAAATAGCAATCTTTCCTTCTTTTGAGTGTTTATAAAACATAGTGTGATATGCCTGACTTTGTGTATACTCGTGGCCCATTACAGCTTTCCCAAATCGTTCAAACCATGCCCTGGGAGATTGTTTGAGGCCATACAGGATTTTCTAAGTCTACACACTTTTCCTTTACCAAAATTTTCTTCAAAGCCTGGTGGTAGGCTCATAAAGACTTCCTTTTCCAAATCCCCGTTTAAGAATGCGTTTTTACATCTAGCTGGTGTAACGGCTAGTCAAGACTTAACGGTTAAGGATAGTAAAACACGGATTGAATTAATTTTTGCGACTGGAGCAAAAGTCTCATTATAATCAATACCGTGTGTCTGTGTAAATCCTTTTATGACTAATCGTACCTCGTACCTTTCTACACTTCCATCATCTCTACACTTAACCGTAAAAACCAATTTGCATCCTACTGTTTTCTTCTCCTTCGGTAAACTATCTCCCAAGTCCCATTCTTTTTCAGAGCAATCATCTCTTCTAAAATTGCTACTTTCCGATCGAAATTTTCTAAGGCTTCCTCAATGTTTCTTGGGATAAACAAGTGGGAGATTTGTGTGGTAAAAGCTTTATAATACTTAGAAAACCTATGATAAGACACGAATTTAGCAATGGGGTGTTCTGTACACGTTCAGACTCCTTTTCTAAGTGCTATAGGTACATTAAGATCAATAATAGTGGGAGTGGGATTTGAAAAAGAAGAATTAAAGTTACCTAGAGCAGTAAATGACCTATCGCTCGAAGACGGTGGTTGGTATTGTGCTAGAGTTGTAGACAGGTCTTTATTTTGTTGTTGAGTACCCCTCCTACTATAAACACGGAGCTTTGAGGTAGGATTAATGTGATCATGTTTTAGAATTTCTCCTCCAGTTTGTGAGTTATCCAAGTTTAGCAATGGTAGACTGGTATTTCCTTTATTTTCATTATTGTGGCCATCAATTTCTTGACCATTAGAGGTGGAAGGATCAAGAGCGGGTACATAAAAGAAAGTATTAGGCAGCGGAATAGCTGTTTCCCAAAACTGAGCTTCATTACTCTCTATTTCCTCCTGAAGACAGGTTTGCCCAAAGTAAGGCTGACTTTCAACAAACGAGACATCCATACTTACAAAAGTTTTTTTTGTATGTGGATTATAACACTTATATCTCCTTTTATTTGGTGCATAACCGATAAACACACATTTTTCAGCCCTAGGATCAAATTTGGTTCGAAGTCTACTAGGTATGTGAACAAACGCAGTGCACCCAAAAACTTTCAAAGGTAACTCAGAAAAAAGTCTACATTGAGGAAAAAAACTTTTGAAACACACTAAAGGTGTTATATATTTCAAAACACGTGTAGGCATTCTATTTATCAAATAAAAGGCCGTCAAAATAGCATCTCTCCATAAATATTTTGGTACATTCATTGAGAACATAATGGCACGTGCAACTTCAAGTAAATGTCTATTTTTTCTTTCAACAATACCATTTTGTTGAGGAGTATCACTACAAGTAGATTGATGTTGAATCCCTTTTCCTTTAAAAAATTACCCAACAATTGATTGAAATCCACAATTCCATTATCAGAATGAAGTATTCTTATTTTTGTTTGAAATTGGTTTTCAACCATATTAGAAAAAATTTTGAACAAATTTTCAACTTCAGATTTATTATTCATCAAATAGACCAACATAGTCGAGTGTGATCATCTATGAAAGTTACAAACTATTTTTTTCAAGAAGATGTAGTAATTTTTGAAAGACCCCAAACATCACTATGAATTAAGGAAAATGGTTTTGAGGCACAATATGGTTTTGAACTGTAAGTAGAACAATGGCTCTTTGATAAATGACAACTTTCACATTGAAAAGACGAACAACCCACATATTTAAATAGTACAAAAATAGATATTTCAAATAAGGAAAACTAGGATGTCCTAGTCTAAGATGCCAAATCATTATTTGTTCGCAAACAGAAAGAGAACTAATACTTGTACTAAAGTCTTGAGCTTGTTTATTAAGGAGGAAGTTGTCATCATGATAGTAGAGACCGTATACCATTCTAGCACTGCCAATCATCATCCCCGTGCTCAGGTCTTGAAATTCAAAGTGAGAATCAAAAAAGGTAACACGACAATTAGAGTCTTTACAGATTGATTTGACTAACAGATAAGAGGTTACATGCAAGATTAGGGACATGAAGGACAAATTTTAGGATGATTTTTTCAGAAATTTTGCTAGAACCTTCTTTTCCTACAATAGATGAAAATTTTTCATATGCAATTCTAACTTTTTTATCATCAAAATTAGGTGAATAAGAATGAAATACATTATAGAGATTTGTCATATGATCAGAAGCACCCGAATCAATAATCCAAGGTGCAGGGCTAAAATGATAAGAGAAAGCACTAGAGTTGCTACCTGTTTGAGCCAAAGAAATACTAGGAATACCAAATTGTGGATTGGGTTTCAGCAACTTCAAAAGATGATCCATCTGCTCTTTACTGAAGGGACTAGCATCAACCTTATTTGCACTAGCAGTCGTTCTCCAAGCTTGCAGTTGGCAGGTTTACCATGAATTTTCCGGCATGTCTCACGTATATGGCGGGGTTGGTTACAGAAATCACACCATATCCGATGCTTGTCATCGGTTCTGCACTGCCTATTGAGAGTTCTGCTTGCATTTGCTTCAGCAACAACTAGGGCAGAATTTTCAATTGATGCCTAGCCCCCTTTTTTCCAAGCATAACACTACATCGGCTTTCCTCCCTCCGAACTTCAGCAAATGCCTCGCCAAGTGAAGAAAGAGGTTTTCGGCCAATTATTCTCTCTCTCACCTCATCGAATTCAATATTTAGACCAGCAGCAAGAAATTTTAAAATCCAGTTATTCTCCACCATTTTCTTTTGGTGATTACAATCATCACTATTCTTCCATTCATAATCATTAAATACATCTAGATCCTGCCATAGCCTTTTCAGACTATTGAAATACTTGGTGATGTTGTTTCCTCCTTGCCGTATCTCACCAAGTTGCAGTTGTAATTCATAAACCTGAGACTGATTGCCAAGATAAGAATACATCTGGTTGATATTATCCCAAAGTTTCTTTGCAGTCGAATAGCACATATAGTTAGAGGCAATGTCTTTATCCATGGAATTAACAAGACATGCCATAACTATGAAAGTTTCTGCATCCCAAGTGGCATAAGCCATGTCCTTCACATTAGGGGCCTTTGTATCACCAGTCAGGTACCCAATATTTCCTCTCTCTCGAATATACATACGCACTGATTGAGACCAGTGCAGAAACTCCATGAAGGCGTAAAGTGGTTATCTAAACTGAATGTAAATCAGAAGAACCACGATTTTCAATGGGTTTTAAAGAAAGGGTGAATTTAGATGTGACTTCAAACATGGCGAGAGACTAGGGTTTTAATTGGAGAGAAAAAGAAAAAAATTGTACCAAGGAATAAGTCCTGGTGATTTTTCTCAAATGAGAAAAGAGTCCGAAATAAAGTTCCAGTTCTGATACCATCTTAACAACAAAAAATTAGGGAAGAATTGCTTTAGTGAAATAATATTTCATTGATAATGTGAATGATATACACATACAATATTTATAGGCTATCAAGGTACTCAAAAAAGGAAAAGAATAATTAACAGAATAATTATACAGCTCACTTTCCTAATTTACAACAATAAATCTCAACATAATATTTTCAAATCTCAGCATGATATTTTTTCCTTTTCAACAAACACATATTACAATTCGTGATGCAAAACCTTTGCAAACATGACACCGATACTATCATTGAGACATCAATTCTGAATAGAACTAGTAACAAGCTAGAAACACCATGATTTAACTTTATGTCAAAGTTATAAAGCTTGAAAGGGTATCGGGTAACTACAAACTCGCAGTTCATTGTTTCATTCAGGAAGATGGGGAAAGGTGAATAGCTAGAAAGTGTCTCTGTTTGTCAAGGAGGGGTATATATGTTTGCGTGTACATAAATAGGTATGCACATGTGTGTGTAGCTTTATCCATTTATCTGTCTATCTGTAGGTAGGTAGATAGATAGATAGATATAATTCCCTGGCATCAGAAAACAGTCCGCTACCAGTGCACTATTATCAAGGCGGGTTGAAACTTTGTGATGTTGCGATAGAAGTGGGATCTAAAATGGGGAATAGCATTAAGTATAGAAAAATAAATTAGTCTAAAAAAGAATATCATATTCATTTTAGGAAAGGTAAAAGGATCTAGTTTACGGAAGTCGACAAGAGTTTGAAACAGTCCAAAATATAAAGCAAGACATTCATTTCAAAAGGGCAGGACCAATTACATTACTTCTATCTTTATTAAAATAAAAGTATGACATTTTAGCATTCCATATATCTTAACAACGGACGGCAAGTTAAATGCAATTAAAGCAATGAGAGTTGGAAGGAGCATGAGGAATAACTGGCAGTGACAACACTTTCAGAGAATCAACGCTGATTGTAAATTCAAACTACAAAATTTGTTTAAGTACACCAATCTACTTCTCAAATTAAGCTAATACTTAAGTTTTATTTTTCTTACCTCAAAGCCAGCATCAAATGGAAGACGGGATTCGATGTCCTTTTTGTCTCCACTAAAATACCGTCCCGAGCTAAAATTCACCTGTTACTAAAGGATTTCCGTTAGTGCACATGTCAATGCTGAACAGAGGTCCCTCATCATTATATATCTATGTACACCACGTAAGTTTATTACAGATAATATTCCTTAAGCTAATCAGGTCTAACCCAATAGAGCCAGCCAACACCAACAAAATAATTAAATATGCAAGTTGCAAAGTGTAACTACAGTGGAAGAACCATTAATATAAATATTCCTAGATATATTATATAATCTACAATGTACCCATGTTGTGCAACGTACATGCATTTTACAACTGTATAGGGTAAGGCTTGTTATTTCTTTTCTGTTTAACAAAAGAGGATACCTAATTTTAGGACATTTATTTGATTCACATAAAACTTGCAGACAAAAAAATTAAATTATAAGAGAAAAAAACTTACATCACTAGCATTAACACCAGCATAAATGACTTTCAAAAGAACATGATCTGGTTTGAGGGGGAATCTCAACGGAGCACGTACTACACTGGTGGCACTACGGAAATCGTGATTCAATGTGTGGACAACTCTAGAGAACAAGATCAAAGAAAGACTTGTCAAAAAATAATCAATAAGTGATTTTGTAAAAATTCATGCATGAAATAGTGCATTAAAGAAACCTGGAATAATTTTAAAAGAAGAGCTAAGAAAAACAATAACATGAAGGAGTGAAACAATTGCAACAGAGATTTATACGAAATCGTAGCCATATGCTTAAACACAGTTAAACATGAGTAGGTTCAAGAGCATCTCTACAGAGTAATTTTTTACTAAAGCCACAAAGATCCCAACAAAGGCTGCCAAGTAAGGTAAGAAGAATGTTCTTTCTGCATGAAAACTGAAAGAAACCAAAAATCTAAAATTCATTTCATCAAGAATACATCAGCAACGTAAATGGAAAACTATTATGTTCTATTTTGGTCATATTCAACATGTTGACAAAACATTAAAAGAAAATTCAATGTGGAGGCAAGAAATCCGCACAATATTTTGAAAGAAAAAAAAGGAGCTAAAATGTAATCATTACAATACTACCATAATGAAAGAGGAAGTACTTGCACAGAGTTGCTTGGTTCCTTACGGAAATTTTTTTCCACAAACAAGTTAAATAAACTTGTCTTGTGTGGATTTCAGTACTCAGTTTCTTGCATATAATGACTAACATACTAACATATAAATATCAAAATTTTCAACTCTTTCATCAGATCATTTTATAATTCATAATGAGTGAACAATGCCTTCTTGTGCCCACACAATAGTTGTATTTCAAAGCTGATGAACAAACATAAGAAGATGACAGAGACTACTTCCACTCTTTTTAATGTGAGTAACCGAATATATGTTTTCTTACATCTTCTCAATACTTTGGGGTATTTGAATACTCAATGGAGACATAAATGAAGACTTTCTCCTCGATGTCAAAAGGCGCACACGATATTTTGCTTCTTCTGCAGGAGTTGGCCAATACTCCAAGCCCCTTCGCTTAGATATCCACAAGCAAGACCCAGCTTTAGTCTCATCACTTATAAGCTCAAAAGCACCTACATGTTTGACAATTAGAAACTCAATGCTAGAAACAGAGGTTGCAATACAATGACACAGAAGGGTAAAAGATAATGACAGATTAATTCAACTAATTTCAGAAATGCAATAACCAACAGTAGATTCCTTGACATGCATGATGGGATTACATACGCATCCCATATATCAACAAAGTTCCATGATATGTAGGGTGAAATTTTGTAATAATTAATTTCAATAGTACTTACCTTTCACTACCATTTCCATTGGCATGAAGCCCCCAATTAGATCAATAAATTTAGGATCCACTTTCGAGGACAAATCAGTTTGCACAAACTGCAGGCACAAGAGGGTTAATAATTACTTTATAGAAAAGATTAGAAATCTTAATTAGTACTTTTAGCCACCACTGCTGAAAAAATACATAAATGATGAGTTATACAACTGCTTGCAGCTTGCTAACATCATCTCTAGGAAATCTGAATCAGAAAGCTAATAATTTTCATGTTACCAGGAAGTTTGGAAAAGCATCCTGCTAAAGGATGAGCCCGATATTAACTGATGATAAAGTCACACTCCCTCAGTTTGAAATTGAATGACATCCTTTCTTTTTTGGATGTTTCAAAGTAATGGCATGTTACCAAACATTAGCATTTTTCTGCCTCCCTCCCTCCCAGTCCACACACCAACAACCTCATCTTCACCACCATCAAGCCTCATCCGAGCCAAGTTTCATGCTCACCTGCCCAGTCTCACAAATAACCATTACACAACCATTCCGTCTGCTTGATGTTGCTATCACACATATCCAACTTAAAATTAACAACCTTCCTCACCAAGTTAACCTTCAAAACCATTAACTATGCCTCTTCTCCTATGAAATACGTCAGATTAACCAATTGATTTGAGGTGTGTTTCACTAAGTGTATTTTGAGAAGCTTTGGGTGGTGTGTGGGGTGACCGTGGATGGCAACTTTTGACTTCTGAATGATCATAGTGATTTTGGGTCATCGGAGTGAGTGACAAACTGTGTCAGTGGGGAAGAGGAAATAGTGGTCGTGCTGGTGATTTTTAGGGGTTATCAAGGTGGTGATTGTTTGGGGGGCTGATTTGTGATGTTGGCTTTCTTTGTGGCAGTCTGTTCCCTAAAGGTTCTAGGATGTGGCAAAAAAGCCTCAGGCATTTGCCATCAATGATGGTGCCATCCTGATTTTGGATAATAGTTGGTTTCTTTAAGGTGGTGGTGCTCTCGTTCCTTTACCTTTTTTCGTAGGAAACTGCATTCAAGAGAAACTTTGTCATAGACTCAGAGCAGCTGCTTCAGTTACTCATTTGGTTGCCAAAAAGTCAGTGATGGGGAATAAAGATAAGAATGGAAGATATCTAAGAATGGAAGGTATCGAAGAAGGTGAGATTGATATAATATGATCTGAATAAGACTGAAATACATTTTTAGATAGGATTTTATTATTTTAATAGTTTCTATTTAATAAAAGTTCTTTTAGAATAAACTTCTTTATTATATAAATAGGACCTAGGATTTCATTTGCAAATAGACTATAATTTGATGATTAAAAATTGATATTTCTTCCCCCCTAAATTCTTCTCATTCTTCATCCCTTTCTTCTTTCTTTTCTCTATTTCTATTTGTGTATTACGTTCTACGTCATTTTGGTATTAGAACTTGACAATTTCCTCCGACCAATTACTTTTGAAGAGTGCGAAGACAGTAGTTCGAAGCAACCACCACCCAAACTCATCCACAGGACCAAGCCACCATCCATCAATCCATCCTCTACAAACCCCCACCACCACCTTCAACCGCTGCAAACCACCACACAAGACTGAACCACCAGCCCTAAACCTATAACACCAGCCCACACACCAAGTTTCAATGCCCAAAACAAAACAAAAAACACGAGGCAGCAGCAACTGAAAGGTACAAATCAGCAGGCAACAATAAGTTTGTTATTGCTTTGTTTTTAGTTTCTTAGCTTAAGAAAAAAAGATCTCTTCTGCCAGTACCTTCTAGCTGCCGTTCGACTTCTGCAACACAGCCTAACAACCCATAACCCGACCCTAAACCTAACCTGTTGCCACCAAACCCTAACAACTAACCCAATTCCACTACCAGAAAACACCATTGCACTTGTGAACCCATCTACCATCACCACGCACATCTACAATCACTTTTTCCATCATCGTTGCTCACCACCGCCAACATCGCTCACATATCTACAACTTCAACCATTTAAAATCCCCACCACATCCTCTTCACATCATCGCCGCCATCTACGCCACCAGCTGCCACTAAGTTCCGACAGAGACAGGGATTCTCAAGCTACACCTGAGTCGCGAATCACTGCACATTTTGCGACCTCCCTCAGCGTCGCACACCACTAGACGAACCACCAAGTCCACCACTCACTTTTTCCTTCTTTTACACTATCGTTATACACTTCTCCTGTGCATCGCCGCCTATGACAACACCAACAGACCCTATATCTTATCGCTAACAGCATTATTTAGTCCAGACCAGTGTCTTCCAGACAATACTCTGCCACGCCAGCACCACCTGTTCGCGACCAGGTTGGTGTTCTGTCCATTTTCAGCTCCATCAAAATCTACAGGATCCTTCTCCAATTTGGCTTGGTTCTGGATTGCAAGGATGATTTATGTTCTGGATTAAGTCATAAGGTATATCCATCTCACAAAGATAGACTTACTTTACTTATTAATCCGTCTCAAATTATAGTTCACATTCCTTGTTCCTTGTTGATAATATAGTTAATTTTTTAGTTTTTTAATATGTTTGTATTTAATGTGTTTTTTATTAATAAATATGAACTACCACTATATTAAATATAAAGTATGGGTATATTAGAAAAAATATAAGTAAAATTTATTGTTACAACTATAACAATTAAATTCTTGCACATCACTTTGTGGGATAAGATGAAATGAATATCGAGCAATAATACCCATAGCCTATTATCGAACTCAATCTGCGAGATCAATTCTTTTTCCATTTAAGGTAAGATACGTCCACTTTTACCAAATATTTGACCAATGTCGAAGAACTATTAAATAGTTGTGATATTTATGAAGCTCATATTGTCACAACTTCTAGATTTGTTAAATGTTTGGATCGTGAGATCACATGTTTAGAGAATATCCTTAGACGAAGCTTACCGCAAGACATTACAATATGAAAAACTTCTCCATTTTTGCCATGGCCCATAGGAGGCAAGAATGTACCTCCCACCAGAGTCTCAAAAGTCTCATCCTAACTTAATCAATAAGTCGGATCTAATCTCCCAGCATGCAAAGTAAGACACACCCATGCACTACTATTGAGCTTATCTTGAATAACAGTGATATATTTGCCTCCACCACCCATCTCTCTGTGCTACCAAAAGTTTAGGTCTTCCTTCTCATTCGAACAAATCTTCAGATTGTGAGGGTCCATAGCTATGTCTATCCAACAACTTCATTTTGATACCCCAATCCAAGAAAAATATGAGATTATTGTTGTTGAGCCAATCAACTATTCTGACTATGAGAATGAGAGTTTTGAATCTAGTGTTGAGCCCCTTTCTAATACGACACATTCACTATAAATTATCTGTTGCATTGCCTCCGTTAGTAGACACTTCACATGCTATAGACTCCGTACCAAGATCTCTTGTGCCTAATTATCCCACTTTCAGGTTAACTCCTAGCCATTTGCATGACCTTAGCATGCACTTTATCTTTCAATTACCTCAAATGGCTCAAAGTCATTGTCCATTGTTAGTAGTTTTTGATAAACTAAGTTGCCACATTCTAGTCAACGTTCCACAACGATTGATGCTTTATGTATTACTAAATCACCTTTCAACGCAATTGTTAAACTACCTAATTTCTCTCGACCTTAAATTGTTGCCTACAAATCATCGTCACATTACTTCATCTAAGGCCACTGTTGGCCCTATTGATAATCATCGTGCTAAGATCCAATGAAGAATTATTTTTAATTGTGAAAATCATTTGCTTGATTTTGACGCGCCTTGTAGGCATAAATATTTTAAAGAAGAGTATAATGTTGTGTTATGTGTTTCTTTAATGCGATATCCTACCCACGTTTCTTCATTTGTTTCTGCACACGAGTCAGCATTTTGAGTTCCTGGTGTTGCCTCTCTTTCGATGGATCCAATTAATTTTTATGAGAACATGTGTTATGTTGCAATCCATGTAGATACATGGTTGCAATCCATGTAGATACATGGTTGCAACAGAGAATATGTGTTCTGTTGCAATCAGAAAATCCATGTAGATACTTGGTTGAGACAAAAAGATCGACCTTCGGGTTCAAATTTTTGCAGTTTAACTAAGGGGAGAATTAATGGGAAACCAAGATAAGAATTAAAGATATTGAAGACATAGTTTGTTATAAATAAGATTGAAATCGTATTATTAGATAGGATTTTTATCATTTTAATAGTTGTTATTTTACTAGAAGTTCTTTTATATTTAATTTCTTTATTTTATAAATAAGACATAGGATTTCATTTGCAAATAGACTATTATTTGATGATTAAAAATCGATATTTATTCCCCTAAATTCTTCTCGTTCTTCTCCCCTTTCTTCTCTTTTCTTTCTCTATTTCTATTTCTTTGTTACGCACTTACGTTCTATGTCAGTCGGATAGCGGTCGATGAGGAAGTGAGCGTTGCCATAAAATTTTGAGACCAAAAGAATGAACTGGGAATGCAAATGGAGCAAGGAAAATTTTCTTGACTCGTGATTATTAGGATTGAGCACTAAAGCAAAATAAATTGGAGATGAGCGAATAAGTCCAAATGCAGCAGTATATTAAGAAAACCGAATAGGGAGTTAAAAGAAGAGAGAAAGGCATTTGCAGTTATTAGGAAAATCAAGTTTACTGCCTGTTAAAAGTAAATGCAAGATGTGCAGTTGTATCATGGCCTCCTCCTTAATATGCTACGAGTCAATAATTACAGGTCGACGACAATGCAAAACCATCTCTCTAATTGGGGATGACAACTACTGCTCCCTACTTCCAGATGATTGATGTGGGGTATTTCCAATATTTTTATTATTAATGAAGATATTAGAGAGTGCCACGTGTACAACAATGGCATAGGACTAAGCCTTGAGGCAGCTAACGGCCTTTTAGTCCTTCATCCCAGTCTCGAATCCCAACTAGAAGAGGGTTCATTTCCTACAATTAAGGTAATCCCCTGTCCTAACTCTTCTCCAAGTCAAGTATGATAGACAACACTTTCTCAAGCTCCTGAGACTCACATTGCTGAGAAACATTTTCGTTCCATACTATCTTACACGTCATTGTATCTATCTACCCTTTGGGGCAACTCTGGGACTCTATCAGGTTGGTTGACAAAGAGATATAGGCTAAACCACAATGAAAGGTACTTCCCTTTTGGGCCGGTTGTGGGCAAGGAGGGATTTGAACCCCCAACAAGGTGGTTCGTGTCCAACCACAAACATTAATGAGGCATCTAATATCTCAGACCAATTATTGTTGTACATTGCAGATGAATCATCAAAAAATTAAATCAATAGAGCTTACCTCAGGACAAAGCACATTGATACGAATCCCTTGACGCTTGTAAAGAGCAAGGGATCTGGTGAACATAACCACACCCCCTGTGAAATTTCTTATCATTGTCAGATGAGAAAAGTTAATGTTTATCAATTACATTTGGGAAGAACTGACAGAAAAAATGTATAATAGAGAACTACAAACCTTTGGAGGCAGAGTAGATAGGATCAGCATACATTGGGTAGAGCCCAGATGCAGAGCCAACATTAATGATAACACCAGGCTTTTTAGCCTGTTGCATGGTTTGAGTCTGCAACCAAATGAAGATTAATATGCCATAGTCGCCAAATTGGATATTTTGTGACCCATGTACATGAAAAACAATTCAGAGAAAATAAAATTCTTTAACATGGAGACCTACAAAAACTCTTTCCACATCTGGTTTATAGGTGCAACTCTCCAAGGCCCTCTTTAACTCAGGTAACCATCAGTCAACCCAAATTAAAAACTCGAGCAGGAATTAAAGAAAACCTCAAACATTCAAAGCTCCATTAATCATTTACGACAGGTATAACTAAATAGATAGGTGTGTCAATTTCAAGCTCAACCTAGTTAATAACATAAGAACTTCAGTTTCAATCAACTGGCAGAATGTAATGTAATAACAGACTTTTAGAAACTTACAGCGAGACGGGTGCAGTCAATAACCGCAATAAGATTGACATTAACAGCGAGTCTCCAAGATTTAGAACCATCAGTATCATCCTTATTAAATGGAACCGGATTCGCAATCCCCGCATTGTTAATACAGATATCCAATCCTCCATACGTCTCAACGTGCTTCTTGAAAGCCGCAGAAAGTTCATCTAACCCACCAATTAAACTCAAACATATTCAGGACCTCGCTAATTAGTGTAACAATTAGTACAATCTACAATAACTACGTGCCGATTTAATTTGTGAAAGTCTGGAAAGATTATTAACGATAAATTTATTCATTGCGTAAATATACAAATAATAATCAACAGACTTGGGCTATGTATCACACTTCAATAAGTTCAATCCAAAATTTTGACTCAAACGAGCAGTCGAAATTTTGGATTAGTGTTCTGAAACAACAAGATGGAATCGATGAATCAACAAAGACGTCACTCACTTGAATTCGTAACATCGGTTTTGATGAACATGACAGGCGGAAAACCCAGTTCAGAATGGAATTTGGAAACTTCATTTCCAGCAAGTGATGCAACTTCCTGTCCTTTATCAGAAAAATCGATTATTGTAATGAAAATTCCTTTGCTTGCAAGGGCTAAAACAAGCGCCTTGCCGATGCCGGATGCTCCGCCAGTGACTAAAGCTGATAGACCAGGCTTGAGCTCCATTTTTGAAGCTCGAAATGGAACGATGGATTGATTGAAATAAAGAAAATGAATTGAAAATATTATAATTGTCTTTCGTAGATTGTTTTCTATTGACTTCACCGTTCTTGCGGGGAAACTGTGGGCCAGTGGCAAACTTGACGTTTTGTATTTTTTTCCATGAATAATGCTTTTTGTACATCATACTACTTACTACATTTTACACTCACCACACGTCAAATATTCATTCTGCGAAATCATTATTTAATTGGTCGAATAAATAAAGTGAAAGAAATCATCATTTGAAATGTACGAAGGTAAAGTGTGAGTAAGTGCGCCATACAACAAAGATTATCCTTTTCCATTCTTGTGTGTTTTAAGTGTGTTTTAAAATGCTCGTTAACGTGTCCGCTTATGCTTGATGTTTGACTTTGCCACCGCACCGCATCGCTTATTTTTGCTCATCGGCCGTGCATTAACACGCTTAGACACGCCTAGGCTCAATATGCGACCTCGTCGCCTCGCTGCGTGCATTACGCATTTTAAAACCTTAATTTTTATATTTGTTTTATCTTTTGACACGCGTCCACGTGTTTTTACAATAATATTGTCAATTTTTAATATTTTTACTATTTTTAGTTTTTAATTATTAGTAATTAAAATATTAAAGTAGATAAAACAATACCGTTCACTCTCATGTCGATCCAAATGAATTATCTTTTATGCGGAGGTAAATCTTTGCCTGCTAGGTACCGCAAATACTGAAAGAATTGGCGATTTATTGCTGGTGCTTGTGCTTATTTAATCAAAGAGGAGAAAATACTTTTTTTTTTCGAGATATTAATCAGTATCTAATGAATTCAAACGATACCATATTGTACTGTGTTGTTTGATGTTATAATGAAGGATGTTGATATTTTATTTACATTTATAGAAGTACAATTGTAATCAGATATGAGTTTTATACGGTGTTAATACTAACTTGAACCCATTGAAAAGCTTTTAGTGATTTGAGCTTTGATGATTAACGAATCTTTAATATCAAATCTAATGGAATTGATAATGTAGCCTGCATTTTATTAGGAATAAAATTAATAATTACTAATTTTATTTGAGAGAATGTAATGATTGACAAAATAATACTGTACATTTGTTGGAGTAGTAGCTCCTTGTACACAATATTATTGGTGTATGTTTTATTTTTGTTAGGGGTGTTTGATTTAACGATATAAATGAGAACAACATAAACATAAGTAAGAAGCAAAAATAAAAGAAACACCAATGCTTATATATGTTGTGAGAATATTGTTGAGGGACATAAGCAAGATGATAAAATATATATATATATTTTAAACGTTAGTTTTGAATTATAATCCCTATAATTTAATGTATTAAAAACAATATTTTCATCTTCATGTCAGTTTTGACAACTATTATTTAAATTTTAATGCGGTAATAAACAAGGTTACAATTTTTCTCACTCATTTTTTAAAACTCATTTCTCATTCTTTTCATCTACGTAAAAAAAAAAAATTGAAATCATATTTTCACCTTTTTATTTAATTTAATAGATTTAAATATTTAAAAATTTTAATTGTACAATTAATAAATTGTTAAAAATTTAATGTACACTAATGATGAACAATAAAAGAATAATAAACAAAATATTTAAAACCAATTGTACATTAATGAACACTAAGGATAAACATGAAAATTTAAAAAATTGTGATAATTTCACCATATACTACAAAATATAAAAAAAAATTATTTAACTTTTTTTATTATAAAAATACTGTTTTTTTATTTTGTAAGACTTGTTGTTACATTTGTTATGTTTGTTAATAACAAATGTAATACATTTATTATAACTAAAATAACAAATGTGACAAATGTAATAACAAGTGTTATAAAAATAAAAAAAATAGCATTTTTAGAATAAAAAAAATATGACAGTACTTTAAAAAATATTTTATTTATTGTGATTATTTCTAAAAAATTCTTTAATAAATTTGTAATAATAGAATAATCTAAAAATATTTCTCGATCTTTAAATGTTGTATATAGATTTGATTGACATTTCGAGCATGTCCAGCATACAAGCCCATGCCTTCACATGGCTCACAACCATTTGTGGTTTACAAAACGCCTTTGCTACTTTTTATACTGATTTGTTAGGAACTCACTCTGTATAATTTTTAACTCTACATTAGTGAGGGCTCATGATTCATAAATGATGAACTTATATTTCAAACATGTTTGTGATACGTTAGATCTTTCGTTCAAATCATCTACAGTGCTAATGTGGTTTTTATTAGATTGTTAGTCAACCTATTAGTTAATATGTAAAATTATATTCTATTTTATTTAAATAATGCATAACATTTACTTGAAATAACTAATGCTAAATTTGAAAAGATGATGACAAGATGAAAAGGAAATACATAGATCGAGACAAGAATTCAACTCTCTTTCTTTAAGACGATTTGCCCCCCCTAGATATTTACAGTATTGTGACAAACGCCTCCCAAGATATAACAATCAATTCATTTAAGTAGTAGCACTACATACCTAAAGGACACCAAACTTGTATTGTCCCGTACCCTCGAAATAATGATTCGGATACTATGATAATGATAATGCAAGATAATTTCTATAAGTTATGGAATGAACAATTTGCAGAACATTGGGGTCTATTTATAACATACCAAAAATTGTGTCTGAAAAGACACAACACCTTAAAGGACTCGATTTGAACATATACCAAATGTGAAAGGACTTGTTTGAATAGTTGTGTTAATTTAACAGACACTTTCTAGACACGTGACACATGTCAAAATTGGATATTTTAATATTAGACGATGAAAAATAAAATAAATAAATTATTTTATATTTGTTTTGTTCAAAAAGAATATATTGGACCAAACACGACCCACAACCCAGCCTCGAGCCCGGCCCAGCCGGCGGCGTGTATGTGGGCTTTCAACCGAACCTGATAGTATCTAAGCCTCTTCCCCTCTAAAGACGTACGGTGCTCCTTGGAGCCCAAACCCAAATCTAAACTAGATGTATATTAATTTGTTCAAAATTATGTCATCTTCCGATATGAGATACAATTCCCCACATGCTACAATATTCAATTTTCATTTTCAAGGTGTTAACTTTTGCTACTAATTTCTCATTCATTCGAAAATAGTTTTGCGAAACTAAATGTACCACGAGCATCTACTCACAGAGTAGAATACATTCGACTATAAATTTATAATAATCGATTATCGAGACTCACCCGAATATTTGGTCAAAAATTGGTCATATCAATTTATAAATAACTATTTCCAAAAATCCCCGACATGAATAAAATTTAACATAAATATGCAAATGAAATATAAATGCTAAAAGAGAGTACATGTGAAAAGCTATTGCATCGGGAGAGGTAGCTTTTTGCTTTAAACCTGCCCTAGTGGAATACCGTCGGATTTACTTGGTTAATCATTGAACGTGATGTCTTGAACTGTCTAGCCTTTTGTGTAAACCAAAACAACAGTATCCACACAATAACCTTTCTAACAATTTTTTGGTTCTCATAGTTGTGTTCATTTTTACCCTAAACAACTCTTGGGTTTCATAAGTGTTTTAGAGAATTTAAGCCTCGAAAATTCTTATAGAAGCGTCCCACTTCACACTTATATAGGTGATCTCCTATTAAGAGTATTTTGCCATACTTCACCTGATTATACCAAGATATAGGAATCATTAAAATTATTACTTATCCTAATATACTCTCTTATCATAGAAATTGGTAGGAGATAATTCCTAAGTGCTCAAGGCCTCACAAGAGTTTATGGGCAAATATTAGTCTTCAAGGGGATTTTGTGAACGGAATTGAATGAGAAACAACTAGAAAATAAAATATTCAAGATTATCCTATATAAAAAAATAACATAAATACTATCTCAACAAACCATGTGTTATCTGTACAGAATATTGAAATTGACCACAGATCTAGTCGTAAGAAATTCATATCTAGGCTTTGATACCATTGTAAAATCTAGAAAACATCAGATTCGTCAAGAATATACAATCATTCATCAGATATAAGAAATAAGAGTGCAAGAAACTAAAAGAACACAAAGATTTGTTTCAGCCGAAACCCAAAAGTTCTGTGAGCAAATCCAACACTTAATTCCATATTGAGCATCCACAAAAGTGGATTAAGTTCTATAGCACTAATAACCAACCAATACGACAACGAAGGTACACAATACTATTAGATTTACAAGCCTTAAGCCACTTAGGCTTATTCTCAAGAAATACCCAAACACGCCATATGGTTATTGTTCACAAAAAACCAAGAAAACCTTCTCTTATCTAATCTGCCAAAAACAGATTAAAGAACACCAAGCTCTTTATCAACAAACTTAAAAAAAAAAACGGAAAAAAGATGAAGAAGAATATATTTAGGAAAGAACCTTTCAGAGAAGTGAGAGAAGATACAAAACAAAAAGTTGAACACGAAAACTAAGTGAAAAGCCACCACAACAAAATGCGTAGAGATGAAAGGTCAAGATTCAATACAACTGCCACCATAAAGCCACATGTCATCATCTTATGCATTGGTTCTACTAACAAAAGCGCATTTATCAAATAGGATTTTAACCAATTTTAGTGGCAAACACGAAAAATCCCAACAAGAACAACACAAGATTCGTAGAAGTTAACTTGAGGGAGAATGCTTTCGTAGGATCTATCAAGTTTCCGTCAAGCACCAATCTCAATATGAAGATTTTTGATATTTCTAATAATAGGTTTAGTGGACAGATTCCCCAAAATATAAGTGCATTGTTACCAATTTTGGTTATTAAAAATGTCTATCTAGTTTCGATGATTGAAATCTTTACAAGTTCTCAACCTTACAAGTTCTCAACTTAGCGAACATTACTTATCGAATAGCAAAAGAATTAGTCAATCAAGGAACACAATGTTATACTATTTCTTGTAAATGTTATTTGCAAATGAGCTATCTAATCTTTCTTTCTTTCTTTTTTCTACAATCGAACTTATTAAGAAATAATGCAAAACAGAATAACTTGGTGGGATTCAGAGATGGTCAAGGGCCAGTATAGATTCAACACAAAAGTGTGACACGATATTTAGTTTTTGTGTAAAAAAAAGCATATTATAGAAATGTTTACTACGTTGTAAGTTTGTGTCTCTGGTCTGTTTCAAAAATGCTCAATGCCAATTCTAGGTAGCCGTAATAAATCATTAAAGGGTAATTATATTCACACCACATTTAATTTCAATAAAGGTCCTCAACTATTGTTCGTTTTACATTTATGTCCCTAGCTATTTTTTATTACATTATTATCACCAACATATTAATTTGCACATCTTATCTTTGTCTTTGATAATGGTATTTGTCCAAAAAATTAATTAGAATGACGTAAAAGGATTTTTTTGCCACTCGTATTTTTAAATAAGCAAAATAAATAACAAATCTAAAAGTTTGACAAAATACATGCCCCTCATTTCAATACACATTAATAGAATATTTAGACAAAAATTATCATTAGAGACAAAATATGAAACTTAATTGAAAATTAATGATAAAAATGCGACGAAAAAAATTGGAGACATAAGTGTCTAAATATCAAAGGTTGGAGGATCTTTATTGCAATTAAAATGTGGTGTCGTGTAGATAATAAAAACTGTAGTATGAAGATAATATCCATAATTAAATCTTCATTGTTATGAAACTAAAAAATAGAGGAGAATAGAGAGAGTCAAAATTCAAGTGTGTAAATTTATTATAATAATGACTCTTATTTATAGGGTTTCAATAAGAGTTACAATTTGAGTATAATACACTCTTCTGAAGTAAGTAGATAAATATAGACATCTAGATAAAACTAAATAGTCATTCATTATTATCTACAGTTTTACAATATTCCCCATTGAATGACTATTTACATAATAACTGCTCCGTTAAAAACTTTGTTTGGTAAAAAGTAAAAATCCAATGGGACAAAAATACCAAGCAAATAAAAAAATTATCAAAAATTTAGAATAATCAAATGCTGCATATTTAAAACCTTGTCAGGAAAACTCAGTTGGACAAGACCTAAGCGAATGAAAAAGAGTATAGCTACTCTCCCGATTTCAATCAATAAAAAAAAACTTGTATTGAGCTATTCATATCTTGTGCGTCAACGTCTTCAATGTCGCCATCTTTTTAAAACTTGTATAAAATAATTTTGGTGAAATGTGATCTATGTTATAACCTCCAAACAATACCATATTCATACATTATCTCTGGTTGACTATTGTCAGCATAATAGTCTAATGCAATTATATTAAAAACAGATCTTATTATTGTTCTCTTTAAGGGTCTCATATACAATTTATAACACATAAAGTATAATAACCATAGGATTATGATGAGGGTAAATATTTTGTAGGTTATAAATATCCATGACTATAAGGTTATACCACTTCCAATTTGATGTTATTTATAGAAAAAATATGCATCGTTAAAACCTTACTAGAAAAAACCCCGTTAAAAAAATATTAGTGAAAGAAAAATAGTCCATAATTCGTTTAATACGTCATGAAAGTTGTCTCATTAAAAACCTTGTCAGAAAAAAAATCCAATGGGACAAAACTTTGGTCAAGGAAAATAGTACAACTCGTATTTACTCCCCCTCATTATAATATCACTTCATATTTTTACTTTGATCGATTGAGTTTTAGAAAACTTGAACTATATGCTTCAAGCATATTAAATCCTCCAGAGATTTGTATACATAGTTTTATTAGTTAGGCCAAATGAGTTGGTTATAATAATATTCATTATATGCATATATGCATGCATTGACAAGCTAACATGATATCGACTTATTATTGCTTTACATAAACCTTTGTGAAATTCATAATGTTAAAAATCGTGCATTACATGTTATGACTTCATTTT
The DNA here is from genome assembly GCA_023638005.1 of Forsythia suspensa. Taxonomy (NCBI): domain Eukaryota; kingdom Viridiplantae; phylum Streptophyta; class Magnoliopsida; order Lamiales; family Oleaceae; genus Forsythia; species Forsythia suspensa. The sequence goes on along the minus strand of CM042670.1, from coordinate 28,315,501 downwards.
CTAATTTTCTTTTTGCATAAGTATACACATTTAGGTGCTCGAACTATAAATCTAGAAACTTCAGGTTTCTATAGACTGTTCAATTTACTTGGATTGCATCCTTTTATTTGGCCAATTAATTCTTTGATAGATTTCTTTCAACATCCTCGCTACCTTTCATAATATGAGGCGCTTTATTATGTATAAAAGTGTTGTCAACAACATTTTTTTTGAATCCATTTCTTTCTCATAACGATATAATTTAAGGAGATTTTTTCATTTTATTATTTCAGCTAGCTGAACCTCTTCTGAGTTTTATAATTAGTCATGTCTATATACTCTCCAAGAGTATATGCCTCATCAATAGGATTATCTTTATAATTGACTCTATTTTTAATTTGTGAATTTTTTGGAATCAAATGTTACCACACTTCAGGCGTGTCATTAATTTACCAGATATAATGTTAATGAATTGTCATTCAAGGACGTCAATATAAATTAGAGCATTTATAGCTGGTATATGAGATTTGATTTAATCTCTTTGGTTAGTAAATGCATCTGTCAATTGTATAACTTACAAATGAATTATTTATCGAACTTCTAGTTCGTATTGTCTTGTGCAATGATCTAGAAAATATAATATGCTACATTTTCATTTATTCTTTCCAACTACTTAAGTTATCTCCTCTAATGTTGAGAAAACTGTCTTATCAAAATGATATTCGAAAAAACCAAGTTATAAAATATCACCCATTACGATTTAAGTTATTTTATAATGTTCCAAACTAAACATGTATTATAATGCCCATTTCAATGTACTACGGTGAACCGATTGTACATATATTGCACTATCAAAAATTATTAGATTGGTAATATTAGGCTCTAACCATAAGCCAACTATAGCAGGGATAACTTTGATGTTAGCATGATGCATATAAATGTTTCTGCATATAAAATAGTATTTCTTAGACAAAAATGGGAAGCACTTTGTTCTCAATAGTAATGATTTAGAATTTAATGGGGCCCCAAAAATCACCTTAAATAATTTTCAGAAATGCAGGAAATTCAGTCTCGATTTTAGCTAGTGAAGATCTACTAATTTATACACCATGAGAACAAGCATCACGTGAGAATTCATTATATTGAAAAATCTTCTGATTTTCAATAGATATTATTATTAATAATTCACATCATATTGATCCAAGATATCATATTGATCCAGGATGGTCTAACCGATAATGTCAATCAATAAAAATTATAAGACATTAAACTTCTGATTCAATGTAGTACTTTTTTTAATTGTACCAATATTTGTGTAGTACAAATTAAAAGAAATGTATCACATAATATTTATTTCATCATTCTTGTCTTTTTTCTGTAGGGATTCATAAGATGCATGTATGTACAATAGGTACGTGACTTTTGTCGCCATGTCTGAAATCTAAATGATCTAAACAACATGTCAAAACATAAAATTTCTTGGATTAACGAACTTCAAGTTCGTGATAATATTTAATTCAATGATCTTATAATATTACTTTTTCGGGAGCAAGTAATCTTCTACTAAAATAGAATATAAATATAATATACAGTTGTGCTTCTTCAGGTGCAACAACAAAATATTCTTCTAGAATATTTATATGCTTATGTTGTATTTTTTTTCCTTTTCTTTCAAAAACAAAAACATAATATTCTTATAGAATATTAATAGAATTGTAAAAATTGTGTTTGTTCAGAAAAACAACAATTAAAAAAAATCCTATAATGTACGCTCATCAGGAGCAACAATACAACATGATATTCTTCAAGAGTATCAACATAATATTTGTTCAAAAATATGTTTTTCAAGAACAACACAATATCTCCAAGAGTATTGGTATATATAAGAAAGAACTTCGACAACATTAACAAAATATTCTTTTAGAATATTGATGTACATAAATGTGTACCTTATAATGGAGAACGTCATAATATTTTATTATAAATTATTTTATGTAACGTTGTGCTTCTCAAAAGCAACAAAACAATATTCTTCTAGAATATTGATATATACAAATTTATGTTTTTTCAAGAGCAATCATATATTACTCGTTTAATTAAGTTGTGTTTTTTAAGAGCAACAATGCAATATTTTTCCAAAATATTTCTATACTTTGTGTTTCTCCAGAAACAACAATATCATTTTCCTTTAGAATAATGATATTCATGATTCATGAGTATTAATACAATATTTTTATAAAATAATAATATACCAATAATTGTACTTCTTAATGACGAACTCAATATTTTTTATTTTTAAAACATTGATGTGTATAATTTTGTGCTTCAACATAACAATAACATACTATTTATATAAAATATTAGATCTTATAAATTATGCTCTTCGAGAGCAATAACTTAATATTACACTTTACAAAATTACGCTCTTCGGAAGCAATTAATATTCTATTGATATATTAATATAATGTTGTACTACTTCAGGAGTAACAACATATTATTATTTAGAATATTAAATTATGTAAGGATTTACTCATTAGGAGCAAAAACATAATAGATGTTAGATCTTATACAATTATACTCTTCGGGAGCAAGTGATATTCTGCTAAGATATTAATATAACGTTGTACTTCTTCATGAGCGACAATAAATTATTTAAAAATATTAAACTTTATAAAGATTTGTTTCTTCAGAAATAATAGATTAATATTAAATCTAATTAATTACGCCAAATAATATTTTGTCAGAATGGTAATATAACGTTGTGCTTCTTTCAGGAATAACAAAAAATTATTTCAAAAAATAAAATTCTAATCTAAAGTATTTGCTCTTCAGGTGCAATATTATAATATTCTAATAGAATATTGATATTTGTAGAGTTGTGTTTATTTCAAAATATTATACAATATTCTTCTAAAATATTGATTCTTAACAATAGACAATTTTTTTTTTAAGAATAACGATATAATTTTCTTCAATAAGAAAATTATGCTTCTTCGAGAGCAATCTCAATATTCTTCTGAAATATTAAATAATGATGTCACGCTATTTAGGGATAAGTAACATTCTTCTAGAATATTAATATAATATTGTGATCTTCGGGGGCATTAACATATTTATCAAACTTAGACTTGTATAAAGTTAATCTTCAGGACTAACATAATATTCTTCTAGAATATTGATTTGTATAAAATTTTGATTTCTTCATGAATAACAAAAAAACAAATATTCTTCTTGAATATTTATTTAGTTGTGTTATGTTTCTTCAAGAACATCAACACAGTTTTGCTTCTCTAAAAGTATTTAATTTGTTAAAACAAAATATTTAATCAATAAAAAAATTTCACAAATCATGTAAATCCAATTCTACAAATATATAGTCAAAAGATTTGTGAGAATAAACTTACTTGGAATAGGAAAATAGTCATTTGTTGAAATTAGTACCAATTCAAAATTTATTACTATTCACGTAGAAATATCTCATGAATGAACCGTCAGATATTGATATTAACTATTGGATTTAAAGAACAATGAGTTTTGAACTTGATGTCAAAATTTCATAACGATCAGGCCACGGAACATTGAGATATAAATATTTGATCGCAACTACGCAGGCTGCCCAAATTCTTCCATGAATTCAAAATTCGTTTATGTTTATATAGAGATTTCTCAGATTATATAGAGATTTATCACTAATGAACCATTAGATCTTGATCTCCACCATGGATTTAAAGAAATATGAGTTTTGAACGTTCTGTATAGATTTCATAACGATCGGACCACAAAACATTAAGATATCAATGTTTGATCGCATATGTGCAGGTTGCCCAGATTCTACAAATTTTCTAAACTAGCTCTCGGATTCTTTCTATTTTGGATAAGTTATATCGTGCTGATAACGTGTTATGAAACTAGAAAAATAGAAGAGAATAAAGAGAGTCAAAATTCAAATGTGTAAATTTATTATAATAATGACCATTATTTATAAGATTCCAATGGAAGTTACAAACTTACTAGAATACACCCTTCTAGAAAAATAACTACATAGACATCTAGATAAAATCAAATTGTCATTCATCATTATCTATTATTTTACAATATTCACAACTTATTTTCATGGTAGAAAATTGGAAAATTTTCACATTAAAAAATTAATTAAAATAACAGCAATATATATTAGTCTGTCATATTTTTATTTTTATTTGAGTAATTATATTACCACAACATTATTTGTTAAGTACACTACATTTTAATTACAATGGAGGTCTCTAACTATTGTTCACCTTTGCATTTATGTCTCTAACTTTTTTTTAGCAAAATTTTGTCATCAACCTTTTATTTTGCATGTCTTATATTTGTCTTTGATGATGATTTTTGTCAAAAAATTTAATTAAGAGAGTGTAAAAAAATTTTTTTGCCTCTAATATTTTTACATAATCAAAATAAATAACAAATACAAAAGTTTGACAAAATATTTTTCCCTTATTTCAATGCACATTAGTAGAATATTTAGACAAACATCTTTATTGGAGACCAGATGTGAAAATTAAATGAAAGTTAATGATAAAAATACGATGAAAAAAAGTAAGAGAATTAAGTATCTAAATATCAAAAGTTGGGGGACTTTCATTTCAATTAAAACATAGTGTGTATCATAAAAGTGTAGTGTGAATATAATTACTCTTTTTATTTTTTAAATAAAATTAAACATCTAAGGTTACAGATATAATGTCGCAATCCCGGTTTGCTGTCATTAATTAGTTACTAATTAAGACGAGAAAACATTTGACTTTTTAATTTTAATAATCAATTTGCATTAACTGATTAAAATTGACTACTCTTATTATTATTTTTCCTTGTTTACATATATAAATAAAAATATGCAACTTTATTTATTTAAATTTTTATGCTATTTCTATTCAACTGCTTACTGAATTTGATTGGTTATTTGAATCCCTAGGTTTTGAACATTGATGTTGAGGGACCCTCCAAGTTTCAAAAGATTCCATAATTTACTCTTAAAATATAAAAATTTGGAATTAATAAAATAATATTGACGGATACTTTACGTTCACATTATACAAATGTGAACAAAAATAGCTAGGATATGTTTGATATAGGGTTGAGTACAATATTCGACCGTATATGTAGCAGATAAAATTTAATCTATTTTTTTCATTTCTTAATACTGTCAAATTCACATTACCTATTGTGACATTTGATTAGAGCATCTAAAATGCTAACTTCTATTTTGAATGTCCAGTTAATGTAGCACTGAGGTGGAGAAGATAAAACTCATGTGACAGTATTTATTGTAGAAGACCGTCCAACAAACCGCTCAGTTTTAGACATCATGTTAGACGACATTTCACCTATTTTATCATTAAATTGTGTTTATCTCTCTCATCTATTTTCTCTTTCTTTATTTCACTATTTCTCTCTCTTGCCATAGAAAGTGACTAGTATTAGAGATGCTTTTAGTAGTTCAACAATGATAACTAATGGGGTTATATTCTCAATACATTCAAACTCGATTATTCGATTTGATTAATTTTGATCTACCTTTTTTTCCCCCTCTCGTAACCTATTATCCTAACGTATTTGTAAAAGAATGATTAGTTAATTTTTAGTTCACACTATATGAAAAATATTGTGCCGGATAAACTTTGAACCAATGTACGTTCATTTGTATCGCACATATTTAAACAATTTTTTAAAAATTTTAATTATAATTTGAAAAGTTACTTATTTTAACAATACAATACAAATTATTTTAAAATAAGTAATATACTTTTTATTAACCAAACCTGCACATGTCTATGGTTTTGTTTATGCAGTAGACAAAGACTTTGTAGTCAAAGGTACAGGTCTTCTCTACTCTACCCACATGCAAATTCAAATAAACAAACTCTAAGAGCAGATATGCGTATCTCGATTTAATTCTTCTTTTTAAAAAAAAAAATTATTTTAAAAGAACAACAAGCTAGCTTCAATTTATCTCTAGTGGCTTTTTATTTTCATTTTTTAAAATAAAAAAAATAATGAAGTTATATTGAGGTTTTGATGATATAACAAGTTCCTTGTACAATAAAAAAAAAATGGAGAACTTGATTAAAAATTACGAAACGAGTATTATTTAAGAGAGCTATATTTATTTGATATCTAATTAGTATGATATGGGATTTACTAAGCTGTTTTTTTCCACTAATTAGTCTATTCAAAGTACTTTTAAATTCAAGTGCTAGCAATCAATGTTATAAAAAGTTCGATTAAACAGCGCCTAGATACCGTTTAAGCTTACGCCCCGTCCTCACCCTCACCCTCACCCTCGCATAGGTTTAAAAAATTTGAAACTCGACCTCTACACTTAACTATACATTTTACGCTTTTTAAAACACTGCTAACATTATAAGCTAATTTCAAAAAGCAAAAAGGAGCTATATGATTACCTTGTGTGAACTCGTTTAAAACTTCAAAATTTTATTAATTGTCACGACGTGTCCAATCCGACTAGAAATAAGTATCATATTATACTGTGGGATAAGTGCTAAATGGCCGTTGACCCATTTTTCAAACAATTTTTTAAATATAACACTGTCTTCTCTCTTCTCCATTTATAACCATTTCAAACGATTTCAAATTCATCTATGAAAAAGAGAAGAGTTCTAAGTTAGAATCTAACATATTTCAAGATTAGAATCCAACCCATTTCATCTATGTACGAAATCTCATTTCGTGGTAGAAATTCATTTGTCTCTATCTTCTTCTTCAAATTCACAGTAGAAATTATGGATTTTATAGTATAGAAAATATCTTGTGGCCTTTATATCTCCTCCCCACTATGGGGAGGAGATCATTTCCATTTATAGTATAAATCATGAAAATATATATACATTTGAGCATGTATTATAATTTTTACTTTAAATTTCTATAAATACAAGTTTATTTGAAGTGGATTAATTGAAAAATCAATTAAAAATATGTAAATTCGCGTTAACAGACTTATGGTCTTTTAACGGACTTTTGACATGTTAACATGCCAAAAGACTATTAATTATGACCTTAACAGACCATGTTAACAATACTTGTTAAATGAGGGTATTTAAATTTTTTTTTACAAACAAGAGTATTTTTAACTTAAATAAGATAAATTAAACACTTTTACATTAACACGACTATTTAAACAAAGCGGCCTATTATACTCATTTAATAAAACTAGGCCTATTATACTCATTTAATAAAACCAAATATTGTGCATATGGTTGACCTTGTATTAATCCCACCAAGTGACAGAGGTCTCTAACATATATATATTTAAATTATTTTTTAAGTACTTATAAGTTATAGGTCAATGTTATAAATATGTAGATTATAAATAAATAATAAATTGTAGATCCAACAAAATATTTAAATAAAAAATATATTTGACCAACTTAAATTATAATTGAAGCTATTAGAACAATATATAAACACTCACACAAAACTAACCATCATCCTTATTACAGATCAAGTACTATTGTCTATCAGTTGACAAAATGTATCCGCCAATGCACCACCATGCTGACGGCCATCCGGGAACCATCGCCCCCGCTGCCGGACATCCAGAATACATTCCTAAACAGGCTAATTATATCCCTCATCCACAACTCTCCCCCAATGTCGTCGCCGGCAGGGCAGCTGGGAGGTGGTCAACCGGTCTTTGCCACTGCTGTGATGATCCTGCAAATTGTATGCCTATTTATTCAAACTCTGCTAAATTCATAATTTCATAAGTTCGTGATAAGATAATACTAATTTTTTAAATTTCTGATTTTGTAAACTAGGTCTCATCACTTGGTTTTGCCCCTGCATCACTTTTGGACAGATTGCTGAGATAGTGAGTAAAGGTTCATCACGTAAGTTACCTATAAACATGTGACATTAAGAGTCATACTTTTGATAAAAATTGATGTAATGTATGATTGAAAAGTTGATAAAAGTCGTGGATCCATAAAATGTGTAATTAAAATTGAAGTTTCTATATGTTGAAATTATCTACTTTTGCTAAAAACATGATTTTCAGCTGAATCAAACAAGGACTAAGCCCCAGTTTGGCAAAAAATTGATAAAATGAAATCAACCTTTCATCTGGTTAAATGTTAATTTCAACCATATATTTCATAGGATCCACGACTTTTATCAACTTTTTAACCACATATTACATCAACTTTTATCAAAATCTTCTAAAAAACCTTGTCAAACAAATCCTAGTACCCTTAGGTCGTATTACTTGTTTGACATGGCTACATAGTATAACCAACAAAATTTTAACTTTTCTTGTTACTTAATCAGTATTAACCAATCCTCCTTGTCAAACATGCTATGCACATCGACTTGACTTGTAGTGTTCATGGATGTGGTGGTATTGCAGCTTGTGCAGAAAGTGGGACAAAATATGCAGTGCTACTTTTGACTGGTTTTGCATGCTTATATTCATGTTTCTATCGATCAAAAATGAGGGGCCAATATGACTTGGAAGAATCACCATGTGTGGATTGCCTTGTGCATTTTTGCTGTGAACCATGTGCACTTTGTCAAGAATACAGAGAGCTGCATGATCGTGGATTTGATATGGGAATAGGTATCAATATCTAAAATACATCTTATCTTTCCGTCAAAATAATTAACTTTTTTTTAATAGTGCTCGATTATATGATATACGAAGATACGTCTCTCATTTTTCTTTAAAAGAAGGACGAGAATCAAGTTGATTTGACCATGAAATCCATTCATTTGGCTATGTGAACAATAATTACATTTTTCTCCACATAATTATAAAAATAATAATTAATATAAAAAAATTGAAATATTATAATTCTGTTTTTACGAAGTGGTTGGAATGAAACAGAACGAGATGAGACTGGACATGGGAGACTTCATATAATTATGAGTCAACCAATTTAAGTTATATATTGAGTAATGCTATTTATTATGTCAAGTGGCCAACTCATAGTAATAGGATTCTATATATGTATTTCTTATTTTTCGAGGAGAGGGAAGGAGTTGACTTTGAAGAAAGAGATATGATTCAGTCAGATTAAAATTAACTTAATAAATTTATTTTTAGTTGAATTTTATTTTTAAATATGTTGGGATTTTCTATTTATATATATTAAAAAGTTAATTATCTTGAGTGCAAGTCTTGTGTTACTTTTAAATAATTTAATAATTTCTAATTTTGATCGACAAAAAAAATATTAACAACTTTAAAATTTACTTCTTTAATTATTAATAAACTTATTTTTATATATATGTTGGGTTGATGAGATGATGGTTTGCAATTGAAGGTTGGGAAGCCAACGTGGATAGGCAACAGCGTGGAGTTACAGCACCTCCAATTGTAACTTCTGGAATGAGAAGATGAATTAGTCCTTGGAATAATTTTTTTTTCTTTTTTTTCTTGTTTTTGATTGGCATTAATGCAATTCTTAAAACTTGGTTTGATATTGATGTGCTTTTAGTAGAATCATCTTTTATTGTGCTGTAAAAAGAATGAGCTGTATGAAAAATCAAATAAGTGTTTGGTAAACTTTTGTTTCAAAATTGTTGTGTGTTCCAAAATAACATTTAAGCGTTTGATAAACGAAAATGATTTATTGCTTTGACTTTATAAAATTACTAAAATGAATATTGATTATAATAATATTCTATTGTATTATTATTATCACGAGTAGTGTTGTAAAAATTTATTTTTACTTTTATAATAATTTGTAATATTATAAATATTTTTTTAAGACAATACATTCACCATAATTCTTTTTAAATTAAAATAATAAATATATATTAAATTTCAAAATTTATAAAAATTACAAAATAAAAGTATAGTCATATTATACAAAAATCAATTAAATTTAAATTTAAATTATCCGTAGAGTTGCATTATAACCAGAATATTAATAAATCTAGATCGTAATTCAAAGTTATTACATAGATTTTTCTAAATTTACAAAACGTCTAAAACAAAATCAAGCACAAATCTCAATAGAGATCTTAAAGATGGAGAGAGGGAAGAGAGGAGATTGAGGACATCTTTGAAGCTTTGTGATGGTGAGATGAATCTTGAATGGTGAACAATGCTAACAAAAAGTACTCAGATATAATTAGAAGTGTAAATTGGGCTAGAAAACAAGACTAGAGAATTCAGTGAACGACATTAGTGGAAAGAACTCAACATAGTTAGAGGTGTAAATTGAGCACGACAGCAAGGACAGAGGTTTAATGGTCACCACGGCTATGACATTATGGCTCTTAAGCAACATTTCAGAAAGAAATTGAAAACATGTCTTTCAAATTGATAAAAAATGCACGAAAAATACTGTAGCAAAAAAATTGTGCATGGACTGTCTATTAATTATACAGTGAAAAGATAATTTAGTATGTGAAATGCTATTTACTCCTACCCTTTTCTATATCTATCACAAGAAAAAGAACAACCTACTTTTTACTAGTTTTACTCAGTGAACAATCATCCCTAGAACCAAATATACAAGACACAAGAATGTTCCCGAGTTAACATACTTCTATAAGAACTTTGAGCACGATCTTCCAATTACTCGTCATCCTCTGAATCTGCACAAGGATGGAAAAGTGTTAGTACATATCAATAAAATAATTTTTTAAAGACAAATATTGATGAAAGACTAAACTTTAGGAACTACAAAAGTTTGAAAGGATTTCTTCAAGGGGAAAAATGACTAGATAACTTGTGTTTATGATGAAATGAATAATTTTAGGAACTACAGCTTTTCTAGGCCTTTCAAATAGTACTGGAATGCTATAAATGCATTCTCCAATTCATCGATCTTTTTTCTCTTTTTACCAAGTGACAAAAATAAGCAGCTTTCCAACAACTTGGACCAAGATGAGCTTTACATATAAAATTTATTTTGTAGAGGGCAAAATTAGCCAGCAAGTGGATCATCAACATAAATGTGAAATAGCATTGGCCTACCTGATCTTATATCTTCTCCAACTTTTCCTCTATTTTTCAGCTGTCTTACGATCATCGAGCATATGAGAATCCACCAGTAAATGTGGAAAACAAGCAAGGTCAATAACATTGTGTTGAAGATGTAGTACAATGTCATGTCATATGGCTCCAACAGGTTCAAGCATTCACACAAGTAGTAGCTGAGGATGGCAACATGAAAATTGATTAGAAGAAAAGAGACTAATTATGAGATGGGAAATAAGAATTAATTGGAAGCCAACCTTGAGGATCTTATAACCCAGAATGGAAAGAACACGAGCCTTAGTACAAGCCATGAGATAGCAAACAATCCAAAGCACACACTAGCTCCAAGCTCTTTCTCGGAATATTTAAAAACTTTAGCAGCTTCGAGAAATACATCACTCGCATCATGCAGTGCAAGAACAACTGCTCCAATCCGGAAGAACCTGTGTAAAATGAACATTTAAATATCCCACCATGTTGTGTAAATAAATCTTTAACTACATTTATTATCATTCAACTTGAGTTGGAGCATAAAATATGGTGGTAAGATATCAAGAAAAAGAGGGATAACTCCTATGACACCCTTAAACCTAATCTCTTTTGGTAAGTGATTGAGGAGGTAGGATGAAAACAAAGGCAAGATTGTTTTCATCCTACTTTTATCGTTTGTACTCCTAATTTTATTGCATAAAAAGACTTGAAATAAATGAAAGTTGTTATCTTAAAAAAATAATTAAATAAATAACCACGTCAATTTGCTCCCTTCCTCACAAATAAGTATGTATTTGCACTGAGAAGTGAAAGATAAAATTGAAAAGGGAGAAACATTTCCTAATAATACTTCAATAATATGCACTTTCCTTATCCATGATAGAACATTGTGAAAACAAATGGGCATAGGTAAGCTGAAAGCAATAAAGCAGGCACACACAACATATGTGCATGACCATTTTACGGGGGGAAATGCTATCAGAAATGTGATCCCAATCCCCCCAAGAGTCTCTTATACAAGAAATGTCAGAGAATGTAAATTATGCAATATTTCCTTGAGACCCTGACAGCAAGTTCAGGGTGCACAACAATGCATCTTATCGTAAATTATGCAATATTTCGATGAGACACTTAATTGATAAATGCACTTTATCTTATATCCTAACTTTATTGAGTTGCATATCTTATCATAAGTACCCCAAGAATTTATAAGTAGCAGATGGAGCAAAAAGTACCTTGTAATGTATGAGTACCCAATAAGGATAACGGTGATTACGTGATGAGACATCATTACAGAGAAATCCTTACGCCGTGTTTCCCAGATAAGGAGAGCAGCAATGCTATAGATGTAGAAACCACATTGGCACATATAAATGAACTTTAAAGGAGACCTGGAATAAACAATTCAACGGATAATTTTAGATATCCAGAATTCTATTAATTCATGAGAATGTATTGAAGAAATGCAACATTGAAGTTTTGAAGCATTTCATGCATGTAAATGAATGAATGAGTACAAGCACAATAAAGAATTTAACCAAGGCTGGAATAATCTTTTTAACATAATAGCACCAAGATATCCCACCACCCATCATAACATTTATAGAGCATAATGTGTCAGTTATCCACATGCTGACATGCATATAGTTCAAGATCTTCTTCTAAACCCAAGATTAAGAGTACGATTCCAGAGTTTATGTATTTTCTTGCACAAAAGGATACATTTGAGAACATCTTTTCATCTTTACCTTAGTTTCTTGAAAATTAAATAAACTTATCTGCAAATGGAGCCAACATAAATGGAAAAAGTAATGTACAATCAAACATACAAATCTCTCCAACCTCGCTGCACATCTGTTAAAGCTTGACTTTGGAAAGACGTCTTAGACCACAAAGAAGATAAGACAACCACCCTATCCCATACCCATCAAAGTCGCACACTGGTCCTCAGAGATTGTGGCACTCTAGTCCATCCAAATAAACCATAGTAATAGTCATTAAACCACATTGCTGATCTTACCATCTTTTGATCTTCTGGAATCCCAAAAATTGGTAAGAAACAAATAATTTAAAGAGGCACAAAGAACAAAATGTTCCTCAAAAACAGCAAACCATGACCATAACATTGTAGCAAATCATCAATTTGGACAAAATATGAATACACCTCATTCTTCTGCAGGCACATAACATCGATCTCAAGGGGCAATGCCTTGTGAGGTCCATGATCTTGCAACTGGTTTTAAGGACCAAACATCATGTGAGTCTTTACCCATGGAAGGGATTCTGGAATTTCAAAGCTCAACGGAAAGGAAAGAAGTTTTTGGATCCACAAAGATAAGTAAAAATATATATATATAGCCAGAGTATTTACCAGGATTGTCAAGGGTCCATACACGATGACCTGGTAAGCGAAAAGAAAGGAAAATCTAACGTGGCAAGTAATGTGACAAGATCCTGTGTCCTGTTCTCTATCATTTACGTTGCAGAAAAAGTGGAAATTCTACGTCTTAGATTTCCCATCAAAATAATGCTCAATATACAAATAATGCTTTCAAACTGTACCTCACATAAACCTTTAGCAAGTCCATCCTTTCTCTAAGACAAGCAATTCAACAACGAAATCTTTGTATATATTATTAGGACAACATTAAGCAATGTATTACTTACTTCAGTTCTTGATTAGGCCAGCCTTTGAAGTACTCCTTTATATCTCTGAACCATGGCTCTTGGTAAGTAACTCTTAAAATGCAAAACTCAACAGAAGCATAGTATGTAAGCTTCCACATAGACTCAGAAAATTTTGCAATTTTTGCCCTTGTAGCCTCATTAATTTTCGTCAGACTGGTTCCACTGCTCAGCAACCAAACAGCTAGCCTCTAGAATAGAAGCAAACAATTGGGGCAAGGAAAGATTTAATCAAAGAGAAAAAAAAACTCAGGAGACTAAATTTGTCACCATAATCTTTCTTGTCTTTACACTTCTAAGTGGTTTCTTTCACATCACCAGGGCGCATTTTCTGGCACATGATGAAATTTCAGTATGCAATTCATAGCAAAGTGAAGAACATTTATAATGTTACTGGTTGTTGGTTAGCATCCTACTTTTATCGTTTCAAGTAATGCACTAGGCAAGATTGTTTCTTGTCCCTTTGTTTCTTTTTACCTATTATGACCATGTTTTGTTTTTCTTATCCAAGAAGTCGTGCCATTTTGACGTCATATTGCTAGCCTGTTGATCTTGTGTAGAGTTCACAAAGGCCATATATGTGTATCCTATTAGTTTACGGAAAAGTTTTGATTGAACTCAGATCCCATGGTTTTTAACTTCACAATAAATGTTCTCTAATTCTGGTGTTCTTGTAGTTGTTTCGCATGCTATTTTTATTTCTATCAATAGATTAACTATTCTAGTAGGATGGTGATTATTTGCTGTCCTATTTTAATCATACAAAGATTGTTTTTCTTAGATATTGACGCTTGCACTGTGTCTTGACATTTTATTTGTAGACCTTGACCATAAGTTCTGCACTCAATAGGGCTGCGCTCCTTCCAATTGTTATCTTTTATATTCATAGATCATTCATCCAAAATATGAACCAATAAAAGCCATAAACAGATAAATTAGTGAGATAATCTGCCTCACTTCTCTTATTCTTTCCTTCAAACAAATTGTGTGCATTGTTATGAAAATCTCCAATTCACAAATCAATAGATTCATCAAGTGCACATACGGTTATAACGAAAAATCTCACAAGCCCTCTATTATTGCTCAACTTAATCTCAAAGAACTTATGGCATGTTTGGTAGACAGGATGGGATAGCATTGGAGAATAATGACTAAGAAAAAGAAACTAATATATTGTTCAGGTCAATCCGGTCGAGTAAGCTGTACCAATCGTGCACTTAATTAAAACATAGGATAAAATGTATTTCACTAATCAAACAGAGAATATTACAATAAGAATTTGAGATAACTATACATTCAACTGATATATCGAGAAACTTACGCGAAAGATGAATTTATCAAGGAAGAATCTGGCAGGGACGAAACCGAAAGCGAAGTATAACGCGATAATAAAATGCGAGAAGCTTGCGACGCCATTTTGCGTCCAGATCGAGTCCATGAGAATATTTGAAACAGAAGTTCATCAATCAACTAATCATTATAGATTCAGTTTCATTATTCAATCACAAACCTCTCCCCAGAAACGAAACATTCAAAAATAATCTAATGAAAAATTACCTTAATTTACAGCGCCAAATCGAGGGAGTTGCGGTGGAGGCGGATATCTTGTGAATGAGGTGGAGACAGTGATTCGTGGCCGAAATTGAGGGAGGGGTGGGTCGTAACAGAACACTAGCGAGTGGCGGGTTACTGGTGGCACGCATTTGGGATTATTGCATTTTTCTCCTCAAGTTTTGATAATTGTATTTTATCTACAAACAACAAAGCTAAGTGTAGAGGCCGAAGGGTCGCGAGAGCGAGGCGTGATACTTAAGCCCAGGTGTGAAGCCGTGGCTTCAAGTTCAGGCAAAACTTGCGCGGCTGCTGCACAAATTTTTTTGTACGGTGTTAAACAACGGGTTATATGGGTTCATGTGGGGACAATGCCCCACAGATTTTTTGATTTTTTTTCCTTTAATTCTAGAATAATCATGGTATTACTCAATTGGATAAATTATTCATAATTAATGATTATGAATACATTAATCATTGAAGTAAATAATTCATTTAATTGAGTAATGTCACATAGAATAATTATCGATAGTAGTAGTATATTATGAATATTATTATTATTATTATTATTTTTTTATGATTGAGGTGTCCAAACTTCGCCTGACTAATCCTGAAGAGTGGTGGCCTTTTCCATGTTTCGTCACTCAGGTAAATTCGGATGCAGTCATAGTTTATACACACTTGAACCAGATATTCGACGGTTCTCCTCCCTATGGACCTCTGTCTTCCAACATAAATATTGCATTCCAACATTAAATGTTGCTTTCCAACTGTCGCGAGAATTCGAATATTCAATGCTTCGTAGAAAACCTTACTGCTTTACCACTGCGCCATGTCCGTGTGGGCTTAACATTAGTCTTTATTCTAGGTCACGTTGTTGCATAAAAATTTTGAAATTTAATATTTTCCTTCACATGAAAATGTGTATAGTTTCTTCTAATTAGGGTGATCTTCAAATTGGTACCTAAATTTTCCAGCCAAACAAACCAGTTCGGTCTGATTTTGACTACATTGAATAGTAGAGCTAAATAAATACAAGAAAATTATTATTAAAAGAAATTCTATCAAGGGCTTTAAACAATTTTTAATTTGCGACGTTTCTCGAAAAACTTGAAATAGAGTACCTAAATTCTTTTACTCAAATTTATTGGAAGATTTAAAACCACTAAATCATTAACAATAATATTAACATAAAAAAATTAAATTAAATTTCAAATTCAAGTGATCATCATGGGAAGAGGGAATACATGACCAACAAGTTATACCTTATTAGAATTAAGTACAAATATAAAAGAACACAACAGTTACACATAGTTGCAGTGTCATTTTGGTGTATGAATGAACTTTTGCCTCTTACATTATAAGAAAAAGAGGTTTCTTTTATGTTACATACTGCAAAAACAGTTTCAGAAAATTTTCTCAGTTCATGATCATAAACAATTGCACCTGAACTAATCTTCAGCTTCTTCCATTTCCCGTCGAACTGCCCCGAACCGGTTTATCAATAGGTCCACAACTAAAGGAACCAAGTCATCACAAGGGACACCCTTCTTATAAATATCTCCCAAATGTGAATCACTTCCAATTCTTCCTCCCAAAAACACATCTGCTCCTTCAACAACTTTACCATCTTTATTCCTAGTCATGCACCCCATGAATCCAATATCAGCAACTTGTACTTGTCCACAGGTATTAGGACATCCAGTCCAATGCATTCTCACCGGTCGAGGAACGGACACCTGTCGGTCGACTTCCTCGGTTACCTTAAGAGCACGGGCCTTTGTCTCGATTATGGCTTGTCCGCAGAACTGGTTGCCGGTACAAGCTACTAAGCCTTTCATGAGAAGAGGTGGCTCTGGGGAGAATCTCTCTAAAAGTGGCTCTTTAAGCAATGCTTCTATCTTTGAGTTCTCGATATTTGGGATTATGATGTTTTGTTCTACTGTTAGCCGGAGTTCACCCGAGCCATATTCATCAGCTAAATGAGCAAGCTCGTCCATTTCGTCTGCTTGGATGCGTCCCACGGGGATGTGTACACCGACAAAGCTATAGCCTTCCTGTTTTTGAGGATGTACTCCTAGGTAGTCTCTCCTCTCCCACTGTTTCTGTACCAGGTCTTCAGAAGATGCTCTCTCCAACTGTTCTTGAGGCATTCTTTTCACAACCTCTGCCCTGAATCCTTCTATTCCCTGCCTTGCCACAAATGAGAATGATTAATGATTTCAGTAGTTCGACTCGTTAATCTAAATATAATTGAGACAGAAACGCGAGAATTTATAATAATTACACGACCAAAGTTTTATGAAATAATCACTTAAAATGGGGAAAAAGTATTACTCACAAGTTCATCAATCAACCACATCATTCTGGTTTTTTGCCTGTTCCCTCTTGCACCAAGATCTCTGAAGGCTTCCAGTACAGCTTTGCAAACTGGGAGTATATCATCACCAGGAACCCATGCATCAAGTGGGATTGCCTCAGCGCATCGTTTGGGGCTGAAGAAACCGCCCACGAGCAAATTAAATCCAAAGCGACCATTCTTCGTGGCAGGCATGTAAGCAAGATCATTGATGTGTGGATGCTCGTAAAGATCGTGTGAGCCTATTACACACACATTCCACTTCCTTGGCCTGCACAGAAATATAGAGGATCCAAGCCTTATTCTCAATAATAAATTTGTGGTGAGCTACATGAATCATTTTTCCCCTGTTCATTTGGTTTGAAGACGAGGGTGGGGTGGAAGAGAAGGAATAATATGTACGAACTTACAAGTTAGTAAAAGCCGGATTGCCTCCTGCGAATTAGCTGTGATATATTGGGAGAGCAAATTAGTGTAAGGTCTTGTGTCCACAATTTCATCTGGATCAATCCCGGCAATAGGGTTCCCAACAGGATTCCTCACATTGTCCATGCCACTCTGCAGGCTAGTCAAGCCGACTTCTTCAAGTCCCTGCAGAATCTCCGGTACATCAGGCAATACAACACCACGAATTTGCCAATTTTGCCTTGTAGTCACATCTGCGCACCCTTCCTTCCCATATTTCCTAATAACACTCGCCAAGTATCGAGTTTGGGCACTTGTTGTAACCCCATTTGGAAGCTTCAATCGCATCATGAATCGACCATCTGATCATCACCATTCACACACAATTTACAATAAGATTAGACAAATAAGGAGATATATAATTATAAGTAACACATCTACTCATTCAAATTAATGAAAGCTGTCTCCAAAAATAAGAAATTGCTCTATGAAGAACTTGGATTTTTCACTGATTCGATATAATCACAGCCCTTCATTTATAAACTTGCACCATAGCTTATGACAAGTCCTGCTCTGCTTGGCTCGGTTGATTTAATAATTTTCCATTTTCTCAAGCAGCGATAAAAAACCAATATAATCAAACAAACAACAAACTAAGACATTGTTTTCTCGATAGCTTTGGGGTTGGTTACATAAATCTTTCTCTGCCATCCCATTTGATTGGTTGCTACATCTCTCGAAGATCCAATGCAACTACATATTTTGCAATCACAAGAGAAAAGAACCTCTCTTCATTGATAAAAAGTTCTTTTAAGTCTATCCAGGACACGTCCCAACACCTTAAGATTAAGTTTGGTATGCAAGATTGGACGTGACTCGACAGTATAATGAATCCATTCACCCAAACAAAGGAGCCATTAGTTTTTATTCTATATGCTATTGATAGAATAAATCAGTAAAAACAAGATAAAATGTTGTGATTTCAGCTATATATAGTTTAGAATTGCAACTTACAATGATGCTTCCTCCTGTGGAAGAGACCAAGCCACTTGAGCCTCACATCAATGTCATCCTTGGTTAGTTTCAAGTTCTCGATTTCTTCTAAAGACATCTTAGAAAGCTCTTCAATTCCATTTTCCATGAACAATTTCATAGGCTCCTTCTCAATCTTAACCTTCTCCTGAGGATTTATACCTTTTCTGAACTTCTCTTTAAGTACAAAATACCCTTCCTTTTCTTCCACTCTAGGCTCTAGCCTTTCCACGTCGATCCCCGTGGCTCCAGATGCCGGTGGTGCCACCGTCTGAGGTGGTGTTGCGTGGAGCCTTGTAGGCCTGAACCTATTGGAATTTGGCAATGATGGTGCCAAGAATTTGAGAGAAAGTGATGACATAGTGAACAATCAAGAAAGTAGAAGTGTTAGTAGTGGCGGCTGTGGTGGGGGTTGTGGAGGTGGTGGAGGGAGGAGAGAGTGAGGTGAGCACATTATGTAGGGGTTGGGGTGGACCTTATGAAGGTCGGAAGGGATATACAGATGGACTCTTGAATGATTCTAAAGGTCGTTTTTTTTTTTCTGGGCGGCGACCGTTAATATGATTTTACCAAAAAGTCCTCATTGTAGATAAGATTTTACCAAAATGTACTCACTGCAGTTATTTTATGTCTGGAAAGTTGTGCCACGTGAGGGTGCGGCTATTGCGGGATGTCCATTGGAATTAAGAAATGCAGGGTTTTTCTTTTTTTTGATCGAGAGAAATGCAGGGTTTTTCCTTTTTTTTTGATCGGAGCAGGGTTTTTCTTAACGTTAATGTTATTAGTCAACGTTGTCAATATTGTAAGGGTTACTTACATTAATGGTCTTCATTTTTTAGGTTTGTAACGATTTTATCCCTATTCTTTTTTTTAGCAGATATCATCTTCATTCTTCCATTTATTCTCACAGATGGTCCATAAATCACTATTTTTCACTATTTTGACAATTCTATGATAATTTAACCCATTGACTTAAATAAATTAAAATGATAGAAAAAAAATACAATAAAAATATTACAATTGGACCATTAACCTTTTCAAAAGTACAAATAAATATTAAACAATTTATTTTATTCAAATAAGTGTTGTTCCCAATTCACCCCCTCCTCCCCACCCCACCCCACCCCCCACCCCACCTACCTATACACCACCATATCTTTATTTCTCTTCCATTAACTTTGATTCTTGATAAAACCTGCAGAAGAATCATCTGACAATTGAAAATCTCAATCGGAAAATATACCCACATACAAAAATGCAAAGAATATCCACACAAAGAATTGCTGATATTTCTCTTCTTATAATGTAATTAACCTAAGTCATTTGACCCCATAAGTGATACCAGGATCGTTGTTCTCATATGCACAATCCATATTTATCATCTCACATTGAGATCAAGAATGCGCAAATTGGGGCAACTTCGAAGGAAGCAAATAACAGTTGAAATCTGATCCAAATTTGTAATATTCAAGCCATCATGTGTAAGATGTTCAAGGCACTTCACTGTTCTTAGAAGTAAAGTTGGTGCAGTACCTACTGCCAAAAACTTCCAAAGAAGCCATAAGGTTTTAGGGTATATAATTCATATGATTGGCAAAATTTAGGATACAGGCTAATTAAAGATTAGTTTATCTCACCTTAAGGGCAAAGCCATCCAAGAGAAGAATCCCAATTTTCGGCAATTTTTCAAAAAGACTTGATAAGTCAAAACCATGTTTCTTTGCCAGCTCTTTGCACAGTTAAAAGTTTAACTCCTTCAGGTTTGGGTTTAAGTTGTCTCTGAGTGAAATTACATATACATTTGACTCGTAAAAGATATTGTTACAATACAGAGAAGTGAGGTTGCCCAAAAACTGATGACATTTGTGGCCCTGAGAACAGCGCATATGAACAGCGCGGGTGGGAACACTTATTTGAATAAAATAAAATTGTTTAGAATTTATTTGTACTTTTGAAAAGGTTAATGGCACAATTGTAATATTTTCATTGTATTTTTTTTTTTATCATTTTAATTTATTTAAGTCAATGGGTAAAATTGTCATAGAATTGTCAGAATAGTGAAAAATGGTGATTTGAGGACCATCTGTGAGAATAAATGGAAGAATGAGAATTATATCTGCTAAAAAAAAGAATGTAGATGAAGTCGTTACAAACTTGAAAGAATGGGACTATTAGTGTAATTAACCCATATTGTAATTATTATTTTATAATTACTTACAAAATTTATTTTTTATAAAATTTATAAATAATAAGTAAATAGTAAATTTTGAATCCTATAGTTTGACTATGAATAAATGCAAGATTTGTAGATTTGAGGTATTATTCCCCAAAAATTACAGTTCAAAAAAGAATAAACCTAAAATTGTTCGACATGCAACCAATGTATGTACAAATCATTTTATTGTCTCGTGTGCAAAAATTTGGAAAATAGAGAGAGATATCAAGAAACCTCATAGAGAAAATCTAAATAAAATAAAATTGTTATAAACTAGAGAGAATAAAAAAAAAAAAAAAAAAAAGAGAAATTGTATAGATAACTCTTCAGAAACAATAACATAAAATATTCTTATAAGATATTAAATTTATAAAATTACGTTATTCGAAAGATTAATATGCTACTAAAATATTAATATAATGTTGTGCTACTTCATGAGCAACAACAAATTAATATTTTTAAATATTTAATTATGTAAGGATTTACTCATCGGGAGCAAAAGCATGACAAATATTAGATCTTATATAATTATAATCTTCGGGAGCAAGTAACATAGAATATTGATATTTGCAAAATTGTGTTTCTTTCAAAATAATTATACAATATTTCCTAAAAATATTGATTCTTAGTAATAAACAATTCTTCAAGAATAATGATACAATTTTCTTTAATAATATCGATATAAAAAAAACGTATGTTTCTTCATGAACAATAATTCAATGTTCTTTTGGAATATTAAATTTATAATGTCACGCTATTTAGAGACAAATAACATTCTTCTAGAATATTAATATAATGTTGAAGAGTATTAACATATTTATCTAACTTAGACTTTATAAAGTTAATCTTCAAAACTAACATAATATTCTTCTCAAATATTAATTTGTATAAAATTTTGATTTATTCATGAATAACAAAATATAATTTTCTTCTTGAATATTTATTTAATTGTGTTATATTTATTCAAGAATATCAACACAATTTTCTTGAATACTATTTATTTGTATAATTCGTATTTTAAATATAAATTAAATGTACCAAAAAATTGAACGATAAATTAATTACATAATTCATATTTAAACAAATAAATAAAGTTTGAAAAATAAAATGTAGCAACAAATTAATCTGGGGAGAGCGGTGCCGCGGTGCCGCGGTGATGATTTTGGAGATAAGAAAATGCCCACCTATAGTTTAGTAGTGGGTCTCTCGGCAACACACATGGTGTGGCCTTTGCTTGTCTTCCTATTCCTATTACACCTTTAAGATATGAATTTTTTTTTTTTTTTTTTTTTTTTCCATTTGCATATGTCACGAGCTTTAGTTTTTTTTTTTTTTTTTTATTGATATCTACTAAAAATGAAATTTGTTTCAAGGTCCAAAATAATGAAAATTACAACATATATGTAACACAAACATAAAATTGTCAAGAATTGCTCGTTAATTTTTTTTTAAAATGTACCCTGAGATCATTGGTTACGATGCTAACCTCGTGATCCTTCCAAGAATCCCAGCAAGAAGATGTCAAAAAGAACTATAAATATGGTCATGATAAGTACGAAACATACTATGTGTTCACGGTGCAATTCATCATTAAACCGTGCTCTCCACACTCCAAAGAGGCCACATCCTGAATCACGGGTCCCTCTTCTCAACCACCAATGAGACTAGCCAAATCCTTTTTTTTCTTCTTTCTTTCTTGTATTTTGGTTTTATAACTATCCATCCATTTTTGCATTTCTTGGTTAGTACAAGGTATGAAACCCTAACATCAGCAAGCTTGATGCTAGGCCAATGTGAGTGAGGCAATCACCTCGGACCCAGAATAAAAAGGGGTCCAATTGTTTCCCATTTAAAAAAAAAAAAAATTTATGTGAAGCCCATCAAATTATGTAAAGTCCATCTTGTTCTCTCTCAGTGAGACTGAAAATCAACAAACTATGTGAAGCCCATTTTGTGAAATAAAGAGGAAAGAAGAACGAAGGATCACCTCCACCTCCACCTCCACCTCCACCTCCCACTCCCACTCCCACTCCCACTCCCACTCCCAAAAGTGTCCTCTATTCTCTCTCTTTCACCTCTCCTCATATTTGAGGTTTGTGTCAATAAACTAAAGAATGATTTTTTTGTAAAGTGGACATGCTTGAAATTAAGTACAAATAAGTTAATTATTTGAGATTTACAAATGTGGGTGGTCTATGAAAAACCTAGAATTACTTATGCGTGGTGAGGAAGATGGAAGAAAGGAAAGATGAGGAAATATAAGAGATTGGAAAAGTAGGTTTTTTCTAGATCAAAGAGAGTGTTTTTTTTCATTTTTTTTTTCTAAATTAAGTAGTAATTGGTAATAAATTTTTGCATCTTTTTCACTTTTTCTTACTTTTGAGGGTGAGGGTGAGGGTGAGGTGAGGGTCCATCGGAGCCTAATTTATAGAGTTCCCTTCACGTCTCAAAAATCACATGACTGGCCTTGATCAACAGTGCTACTTCCAACCCAAAAAACATGTTATCCAGAATTAAAAACTCTTTACGAGCCTGAGCCATCTAATTGCCGAATGTCTCTAACTTTTTTTTTTTTTTTTAGAGTTATGCGACCAAAATTAGAGTCAGCTCAACCTCTTAGACAAGTGAGGCAATCGCCTAACGTTTCTGTTAATATAAGACCCCAGAATTTTAGAAAATTTCTTTCTAAATTGTTTTTTTACTCAAATAATTAATAATTTAATTTTATAAATTTAATTTATCAATAGAAATTGTCTCAAAATAGAGAAATAAAAATAAATATAAATATCAACAGAAAAGTTTGTAGGTAAAAATAATAATTTAAATTTACAATGAAGTTATTCGTGGACGTTAAAAAAAATATCTTAATAAATTCAATTTACTGATAAAATTTTCGACATTCATGGAAGTAGTATACTAAAAGTAATTTAAAGGTTTTGAACGTTTGTTACATTTATAATATTTAAAGAATAAATATTTGGAAAATTTAATTTATCATTGGAATTTTTCATCTATAAATAATGTATAAAAAAAATAAAAACTAAATATTAACGACGAAAATTCGTCACGAATAAAATAACTTTATGAAAAATAATTTATCAATCACTGATATTATAAATGAAAAAATAGAAAAATATCTTAAATCCTCGGTGAAAATTCACTTATTAAAAAATAAAAATATATATATAAAAAAAGAAGACACCAACAATTTCTATCGGTGATAGCATCGTAGGTAATTGCCGCCGCATCATCAATGACAAATGTCGTCGGTTATCATTAATGGATGTGCATATGTGAAAAGTAATGGTATTGACATATTGCTTGTTGTCAGTATTTTTATATGAATCATCTATAGATATTGATTTTCATTATAATCAACGACAATAGTACCTTCTATGATCATTTGCTCAACCTCAAAACTTTTGCCTAAAGCCTCCAATTTGCTTGAGCCTTCTCTAACTCGGATGCATGCAGATGAAACCATTGAAAAAGTGAGAGATGATATTACAACGAAACCTAAGCTTAATAATTATAATATATTCTTTTTCCATAGTAAGAACTTTGGATATATAAGAATTGGATAATATTCGCAATTTAACTTGAGATCGGTATTTATATAATAAAAAATGAGGAAGAAATTAAATAATACTAATAATATAAAGAATGTTCTAGATTCCTATACACCTAACATTACAGATGAATTAATATCCGTGAATAAAGGACATGCACCAAGTTCCATTACAACATACTAAAGGGAGGTTGAATTTGTAATCAACAAAAAAGAAACCAACTCCAGCTAGAGCTCTAACTTGTCAGGTGGCTTTCTTAACATCCCTCTCAAGCTGGAGGGTAATGTACTAACACCAACTTATCCTTTAAATAAAGAAATCTTGAATGTGAAAGATCTTTAGTTAATAAGTCGGCAATCTAATAAGAGGAAGGTGTATACTTAACTTCCAGCTCCTTTGCAAGAATTTTGTTCCTGATAAAGTGAACATCAAGTTCCATATGCTTTGTTCTAGCATGGAAAATTGGATTTGCAGCTAAGGCACTTGCACTCATATTGTCACACCACAATATTGGAGCTGATACTTGTGGTAGTGAAGTTCCTTAAACAATGATTGAATCCAGGCAATTTCAAAGGTTGCAAATGCCAAAGCTCTATATTCTGACTCTGTAGTTGATCTAGCGACCACATGCTGTTTTTCAGATGACCAAGCTATTAAGCCATCTCCTAAATAGATGCAATACCCAGCTGTTGATCTTCTATAATCTAGACAAGATGTCCAATCTGCATATGAGTACCCATTCAGCACCATTCTATCACTTCTCTGTATCCACAAGCCATGATCAATTGTGCATTTTAAGTATCTACAAACTCTTTTCAGGGCTTGCCAATGTGTTGATGTAGGTACTTGTAATAATTGACTTAACTTATTACTGCAAATGTGATATCTGGTTTGGTGTGAGCTAAGTATTACAATCCACAAAATACACTTCTATAACTTGAGAGATCTTTCAGTATTTCATATTCATCTCTTGACATGGTTTTGCCAGCAGTGATAAGAATATGACAAGGCTTCAAATTTTGGAACTAAAATCTCTTTAATAATTCAACTATATATCTTGTTTGTGCAAGATGGAGTCCAGAGTCAGGCTTGAATACTTCAATTCCTAGAAAATTATGCAAGTCGCCCATATCTTTCAAGGCAAATTTCTTAATCAATTCATTAACAAATTGTTGCATTAGTTTACTGTCATTGCCAGTTATGACTATGTCATCCACATAAATAAGTGTTAACACAATTTGTCTTTTATTTTTTAATTAAAATAGTGATGTATCAGCTCTAGATTGTTTGAATTTTCATCTTACAATGTTGTTTTTAGCTTGTCATACCAAGTTGTAGGTGCTTGCTTTAATCCATATATTTTCTTCCTAAGTTTGCATACATGAGAGGGTTTTGTTTTATCTACAAATCCTTTAGGTTGAATCATGTAAACTATTTCCTTAAGTTTACCATTTAAAAATCATTGTTAATATCAACTTGCCTAATTTTCCATCTTCTTGAAACTGCAAATGTAAGAATCACTCTTAGGATTGATGCATTGATTACTAGGCTGAGGGTTTCATAGAAGTCAACATAAGGGGTTTGATGAAAACATTTTGCCACCAATCTAGCCTTGAATCTTGTACTGAGCCATCTGAGTTCCTCTTCAGTCTAAAAACCCATATATTTCCTACAACATTGTAAGATGGTAAGTAAGGCACCAGCTTCCAGGTTTGATATTTCATCAGTGCATTGTATTCCTCTTCCATTGCTGATTTCCAATCATTGATGATCAATGCTTCATCTATGTTATTTGGTTTTGCTCCTTTTAGTTCACATTCAACCGATTGTCCTGTATAGATATTTGGTTTAAAAATACCATCCTTTGCTCTTGTAGTCATATGATGTTGTGTCTGAGCATCACCAGCTATTTGCCTTATTCCTCTTCTATTGGAGATTAAGAATTGGTATGCTCAGTACTCTAATTAGACCTTTCAATGTTATGTGATAATTCAGCTTCAGGTTCTTCACACTGATCATTTAAATTGCTGAGTAGTTCTTGTTGTTGACTTCTATCTTCGTGATCAGAAATTTTATCCTCTGAAGGATCCATATCATTTGAGCTAGGAGGCAAAGGATTTGTTGCTGGAACAGCATCAAGCTAAGTTATATCATTGGGCTTGATGTCAAAGCCAATATTTTGAGAAGGAAACTGGAATCAAGACACTATTATACTAGACTAAAAAAGATTTAGCTTATTTTTGCTAATGAAAATTGATTTGAAAAGAAATTCAGCTTCATTGAAGATGACATGCCTTGAGATATACAATCTTCCAATTGGACTAAGGTATTTATACCCTTTGTGAGACTCACTGAAACTAAGAAAGACACAATTGATTGAATGAAAACTGATTTTGTGTTTTTGATGTGGTCTTAAATAAGGATAGCAAGTACAACCAAAGACTTTGAGGGCTTTGTAATCAACTTTTTTTGGGCAAAACTTGAAAAGGTGATTTCATTCTTAGGATGGGCACTCGCGGAGGCAGTGAAGGGCATTGGAGGTCACGTGACCTCCAAAAATTCCATCTTTTTAATTTTTTTTATAGCATAAAGCAAAAATTAAATTTAGTAACCTAAAGCATTTGTCAAGTTTCATTTGTGATTTTGGCCCAATTATCAAGCATTTCTCAACCAAAAGCCCAGCTTTTGTCAAGCAATTGTGATTCTATCATTCTGTGAAAGACTGAAGACTCTCCTCTCCCATAAGAGTGTAACTTTCATTTTTCATTTGTCAAGTTTATCTCTCTGACTCTCTCAAACTCTCCAAAATTTCACTCACCCAAACAACCCTAATTTCTTTTCCAATTTAAAAATTAAATTGTCTCCATTTTCAAGCACAACTCAAAGATTCAATATTGAAAACACACCAGCAAGAAACTACCAGTCTACGTCACGGGTGAGTACTTACTCATGGGTTGGCTATAGATAGTGGAAAACACAGTCTGGTGCTTTTGTTTGTGGAATTATAACTTACTCGATTCAATTGGGTTTTGGTTTTTTCTTCCTAGATTCTTTTTGTTATGTAGGTTTTGATTTTTCCTTCTTATTATTTTTTGTTTTATAATTTTCGAAATAATTATTAAAATAAAATTTCATTTATCTCTGCTGTAATGTTGTTGATAACTGATATTAATTTATGACTATTGTTTGTATTTTGGATCATAATTATTGAAGGTTTCTTGTCCTTTTCTTCTTGTTAGAGCGGTGGAGCCTGGAAAGTAGATATTTGGTTAAAACTTAAATGATGAAGTCTACGAAGATATCACATTAACTTTCTTGAGTCTTGGCAATAAAGGTACAAATTTTCGCCAATTTTTGTTGATATAATGGTATTTCATGATGTTTTGACTTGAATTGATATTGATTTCAAGCATCTTGTAGTGAAGTGGTGTTAAATGGATGATTAGTGGAGATATTAAATTGATGATCTTACGCTATATGTTGAACTCAATGTAAAACAGATGTGAAGAAATATTACAAACGCAGATCTTCAACTTTTTTGATGAGCAAAAAATTAATAAAAAGAGGATTCGGGATAAAATGGACAAACGAATGAAACAAATGTTAGTGATGAAATAAATATTAGGGATTAAATGAATGTTGTCGATGAAATTGATGGAATTGATGTTCAATGTGCAATAAATGAAGAAGATGAAACATATGAAATTGATGAAGGGGTGAAATTGATGTTACACAACTTCCTTCAGATCCTGGATTAAGAATTCCAATTATGGAATATGATGTTAATGTTAGGGATGAAATTCGAAAAACATATATACAAAGAGGTCTTTGTCAACCTCGCAACCATACATTTCTACCAACAAATATGGGAAAAAAAGACAGATGATTTTTGTCATTCTTGGTTTAATGAATATCCTACTTGGTGATATTGCACAAAAGTTGGTTTTGACCAAAAAAAAATGAAGTGTACCCATTACTTTACAAGCTTGTGAAATTGGCCTTGATTCTACCAGTGGCTACTGCTACAATTGAGAGAGTATTTTCTGCAGTGAATTAAGAATCGACTGCAAAATTGAATTGGAGATAAATGGTTGAATAATAGTTTGATTTTGTATATTGTGAATGGTGTATTTAACACTATTGGTAATAATATAATTATAAAACATTATTAAAGTATGAAAACATGTAGAGAATAGTTGTAATATGGTATGAAATAGTTTTATTATTTTTGTTTACAAACTTTTTTGTAACTTAATTTGTGCCTCCTCAATTTAAAATCTCTGGCTCCGCCACTGAGGATAGGTGTTGGCATTCTGTTTATTGGGTAAGTAGTAGTTTGAAAAGATTTCTACCAATACCTTAAAGGCATATTAGTTTACGCTAAAAAAGTCAATCATGTTTCTGTAATGTGTCTATGTTTTCTTTCTATTCTTCCATTTTGAGCTGAAGTATGAGGACATGAATGTCTAAAATCAATTTCAGATTGCGTGACAAGATTTGTAAAGCTCCTATAATCTCCACCCCAATCAGATTGTAGACTTTTTATCCTTCTTTCAAACTTGTTCTCAACCAGTTTCTTGAATTGAGCAAATATAACTAAGGCTTCAGATTTGTTTCTCACAGGATACATCCAGACAAACCTACTAAAATAATCTATAAAGGTAATATATTATCTAAAGCCTGATGTTGATTAAATGGGGCTTGTCTCCATACATCTGTGTGAATGAGATCTAAAGGTGCCTTAGCATGTGAAGTAGATAAAGGGAAAGGCAATGAGTGAGATTTTCCATACTGAAAACCATTGCAAAATGATTTGATTTCATTGATACTTAACTTTTCATTGCAACTTTTGAGAATTTGAAATACAACCTGAGGAGTGTCCTATTCTTCTATGCCAAACATCACTTAGGGAATTTGAAGACTCTTTATGATATTGACTTGGACTTTGAGACTCTACATGACATGAAAGATATGAAAGGCAACAAGTCTTATTTGAATGATCTAACTTAGAATGTCAGGCTTGATGTTTGAGTAAGGAGAGTCCAGCTGATACAACCCTTCTTTCAACTTTCCTTGCAACATTACCTTACTCGTTTGCTTGTCTTTAACAAAACATCAATTAGAGTGAAACTCCATAAAAACATTGTTATCATACTTGGACTTTGAGACTCTATATGACATGAAAGAGCTGAAAGGCAACAAGTCATAATTGAATGATCTAACTTAGAATGTCAGACTTAATGTTTGAGTAAGGAGATTCCAGCTGATACAACCCTTCTTTCGGCTTTCCTTACAACATTACCTCACTCGTTTGCTTGTCCTTAACAAAACATTAATTAGAGTGAAACTCCATAAAAACATTGTTATCAGATGTAAGTTGTGAGACACTAATGAGATTTTTCTTAATATCAGGCACAAGTAATAATCTATTTAGAAAAAGTGGTTTGTCAATTAAAGTAGGTAGGCAGGTAGTACCAACATGTGAATTAGGCAATTTATCACCATTTCCAACCATAGAAGCCTTACCAGTATATTCTTTTCCTTAAATGAGATTTTCTTCATATGTTGTAACACACTTGACATGTAGGTTTATAGTTATTATTGTAGTTATAACGTCCACCTCTATTCCTTAATCTTATTCCACTTTTGTAGTTACTATTGTTTGAGTATCTTCCACCACTACTTTGCCTTTGATTTCTATAGTTGTAGCTATTCATTCCATGTCTTTGAGTGAAGTTAACTGATGTCTGGTTAATGTTGATTCCAGCCACATCATTTTTCACAGCATTAAGATACTCAAGCCTATTTTCAAAAGTCGTAAGTATAGATTGGAGTTCTCCCCATGATATTGAATTTCTTACATTTATTTGAATAAAAATGGGTGTATATTCTTCATCTAGGCCAACTAATACTTGAGTGACAAGGTTTGAGTGTGGGATGTTCTTAACAATCTCAAGGTTATTTGCTAGAAGTTTCACTGTGTTGAGATACTGATCTATACTCATGGACCCTTTTCTTACTTTTTGGAGCTCTCCAGTTAAGAGTTAAGAAGATGATCTTGGACTTGTTTTGAATGTCATAGCTTTCCTTTACATCAGTCCACGGCCTGATTGGAGTTGTTGGAGTCCATGATTCTCATGGCTATCTCTTGTGTCATTGAGGAATAGATCCAACCCATCAGAATTTGATATGTAGACCTTCATAAACTGTACTATGGATTTAGAGTCATCACAATGCTAATTCCTTCAGTTACAGTTGTTTGAGTGCTAATATATTCTGGAGGACACACCTTTGTTCCCAGATGTATCCTTCTAAATTACGTCCACGAATAATGGGCAAGACTATAATCTGCCATAAGAGAAAGTTGTTTTTGTTAAGTTTGGCAGAAGGAGTTTGGGTTAGATTAACACCAAATGATTAGAGATGGTTGCTTCCCTGCAGTGGAAGCACCATTGAGCTTGAAATTGAGATGGGTGAAGAATATGGGTTGATTTCTTGAGGTGTGGTATCGGCGTGGCCATTGGATGCTCTTATACCAAGTAAGAACTTTGGATATATAGGAATTGGATAATATTCTCAGTTTAACTTGATATCACTTAATCATTCAGTATTTATACAATCAAAAATGAAGAAGAAAATAATACTTACAAAACAAGGAATGTTCTAGATTCCTATACACCTAGCATTACAGATGGATCAATATTTGTGAATAAAGGAGATGCACCAGGTTCTATTACAACAGATTGAAGAGAGGTTGAATTTGTAATAAAAAAAAAAAACCAACTCAAACTAACTCCAACTTTGGACTCTAGCTTCTCACATGGCTTTCTTAACATCCATCAACAAAGAAACATTGTTTCGACATCCAAAATAATGAAAATTGCAACAAATATGTAATAACAAACTCAAAATTGTCAAGAATTGCCCGTTTAATTTTATATCTGATTCATAACTAGAAGATTTTTCCGAAGCCTCTTACGTATATTTTGATATTTTCTTGTTAAAATCTCAATTAGTATTTCATACTAGTTGTTTGGTAACTATACAAATTATTTTTAAGAATTAGTAAATTCAAAACTAAATACCCCATTGACCATATTAGTTACTCTATTTTATTTTCTAGAGACGAATATAAATGTTTTGTCCTTTTGGGGCAGTCAACAATTATTGTTGAAAAAAAATTCTCTAATTTTATTATATTTTTTGATGATAGTTAAATTTATCCTCCTCTGAACACGGCGGCGACAGTGGTGGAGACCTGCAAAAGGTGACGGAGCTTTTTTCTCCCGTATCCACTCCGGCGTGATAATCAGTATATGATTAAAGTATTTGTACTAAATAGCAATATGGAATGTATAAGAATTATGTGTTCTTTTTTTACCTGAGGGTTGGCCTATATTTATAGGGATGGCCTGCAGTTATTGATGATGAGTGTCCCTTCATCTCCCTCATTTGATAAGAGTATCCTTTCATCTTCCTCGTTTGATAACGGGTGTCCTTTCATCTCCCTCATTATTATGAGTTAATGAGGGATGTTTCGTATTCTCGATAACTGGTGGCAACTGTCATTCCATAGGTCGCCTGCCTAGTTAACCTGACGACAGTTGGGTTGTTGCAGTCTATCTGTTAGAAGCGTACTCATGAGACCAACAAGGCGGGCAAGCTGGTGAGGCAGGTGAATCGTTGAGTCGGGCGTGCCACCGTAACCAAATAACATACAGTAATTGTCATTATTTATATCATCATAAGCTCCTCTACTTTCCATAAACCACTTTTCATAGACTGTTGTCAATGGGAAGTAGAAATAATCTACTGCACCTGCTATTCTCTAACTTTTTCAGAAAAAATCTTATCGCCTCGTTTTTTCTGACACAGGTTCATCGCCTTGATTTTTAAACAAAGGCTCATCACCTTGTTTTTCGGACAGAGGCTCATCACCTTGTTTTTCGGAGAGGCTCATCACCTTGATTTTTAAACATAGGCTCATAGGTTTTTCATCGCTCATCTTGATTTTTAAACATCGCCTTGATTTTCTCGAGGCTCATCGCCTTGATTTTTAAACATAGGCTCATCGTCTTATTTTTCAATGGTGGCTATCACCTTGATTTTTAAATAGTGGCTACTGCTTTGATTTTTAAATATATGCTCATCGCCTTGATTTTTAAATATAGGCTTGTTGCCTTATTTTTCAATGGTGGCTATCACCTTGATTTTTAAATAGTGGCTACTGCCTTGTTTTTCTGACAGAGCTTATCGCCTTGATTTTTGGACAGTAGCAACTGACCTTGTTTTTTAGATAGTAACAGTTGTCATTATTTTTGGCCTTATAAGCTCATCTACTTTTCATAGACTATCGTTAATGAAAAGTAGAAGTAATCTAACGCACCTGCTTATCAAATTTTTTTTTTGTGAGGTCGCCCGCCTAGAGGTGACCTCGCCTCGCCTGGGTGACCTCGTCCACCTTAAGTGACCTCGCCTTAATTTTTTTTTTTTGTGAGGTCGCTCGCCTAGATGTGAGCTCGCCTCGCCTGAGTGACCTCGCCCGCCTCAAGTGACCTCGCCTTAATTTTTTATTTTTTTGAGGTCGCCCGCCTAGAGGTGAGCTCGCCTCGCCTGAGTGACCTCGCCCGCCTCAACTGACCTCGCCTTTAAATATTTTTTTTTTGGTAAGCTAGCTTGGCTCTCTAGGTGAGCTCGCCTGGTTGACTCGCCTTAGCCTGGGCGAGGTCGCCTCGTCTTGGGTGAGCCTGCCTCTATTATTTCGAGGTTCGGGCTCATCTTGAATCTTCCTTTTGTTAGACTCAGGTTCATTTCGATCTTTCATACTTTTGGTAATGAGATATGCTTCTTCAGCGTCCACATACTTATCTTCTCTATTGAATAACTCATGCATCGTATTCGGCGGGTTTTTGGAGAGTGACATCTTGAAAGGACAACTTCTAGTTCCACTCATCATGGCAGTGACTACAGCAGTCATCTGCAGATCTTTGATTCCCAGCGTTGCTCTATTAAATCGGAGAATAAAATCTTTTAGCAGTTCGTCCTTGTCCTGTATCAATTGCATCAGACTGATGGTAGTTTTCTTAACACGTTTGCTGCTGGCAAAGTGGGCAGCAAAACTCTTGGAAAACTCGTCAAATGTACAGATCGATTTTGGAGGAAGGGTGGCTACCCAGTCCCTGGCCTCCCGCCTAAGCGTTGGTGGGAAAGCCTTGCACATAATTGCATCAGGGGTGGCTTGTAACCTCATCAAGTCAACAAAAGACCTGAGGTGATCGATAAGATCAGAGGATCCGTCGTACTTCTCCATCTTTGGCTGTTAGAAGTCTCGTGGCAAGGGGACTGCCATCACTTCTAGGGAAAAGGGTCTTCTTCCAACACCATAGATTGTAGCCTACTACTTTTATTGGACATAGCCTCAGTTATTTTGTTACCCATCATTTCTTCTAATCTGTTCGAGCTTATCTTTGGTGTCTCAACAGAAAGGCGTGGGCATCCATGACGGTTGCCCCCAGTGTGGATTTGGGCAAGATGTCAATAAATGGAAATAGGGGTGCAGAAGATGGAGCTAAAGAAACTGGAGCCTGCAGTGGAGCTGCCGTTGGCGGTGTTTTCATTGTTGGAAAGTTAGAAGTCTGGGGAGGAGCCCCTAGCGGTGAGGACCCTATCAGTGGAGGGCTAGGACCCTGGGGCAGAGCCCCTGGTAGTGATGATCC
Organism: Forsythia suspensa; assembly: GCA_023638005.1. NCBI lineage: Eukaryota > Viridiplantae > Streptophyta > Magnoliopsida > Lamiales > Oleaceae > Forsythia > Forsythia suspensa. Next base: position 28,281,009 of record CM042670.1, on the reverse strand, counting down.
TACTGGCAGAGGGTTAGGGGACCGTGGTAGTAGAGAAACCGCAGTGTTCTGATCTTGGAGTAGAGCCGTGAAGGCCGCCACCTGAGCTTGCAGTGCCGCAAGTTGAGCGGCAGAGGAAATTCTGGTTGTGGGTGATTAGTGGCGGCGTTGGATTCGGTGCCTACATCCCCGACAGGGGCCGGTGGAGCGGTTACATTCTTTGCTCTTCTAGTTTGAACTATAACATCTTGTGCGTTTCCCACAGACGGCGCCAAATGATGATAGTTAAATTTATCTTCCTCTGAACACGGCGGTGACAGTGGTAGAGACCTGCAAAAGGTGGCGAGACTTTTTTCCCCTGTTTCCACTCCGGCGTGATAATCAGTATATGATTAAAGTATTTGTACTGAATAGCAATATAGAGTGTATAAGAATTGTGTGTTCTTTTTTTACCTGAGGGTTGGCCTACATTTATAGGGATGACCTGCAGTTATTGATGATGGGTGTCCCTTCATCTCCCTCATTTGATAAGGGTATCCTTTCATCTTCCTCGTTTGATAACGGGTGCCCTTTCATCTCCCTCATTATTATGAGTTAATGAAGAATGTTTCGTATTCCCGATAACTGGTGGCAACTGTCATTCCATGGGTCGTCTGCCTAGCTAACCTGACGACAGTTGAGTTGTTGCAGTCTATCTGTCAGAAGCGTACTCATGAGACCAACAAGGCGGACAAGCTGGTGAGGCAGGTGAATTGTTGAGACGGGCGTCCCACCATAACCAAATAACATACAGTAATTGTCATTATTTATATAATCATTTTTTTTTCTAATCCAATCTCACCTATTAAAAGAGAATTAAGTGTTTTATCTATTTTACAATAAATGATTTGTTTGACATTTTTTCATCAGTAATAATTTTCAAACCAGTATTTCCGTCACTTTATTATTTTACAGCCTAATATAATATGAAAAAAAATTGAAATCAGTCCATATACTAGCACTTGAAGATTTCTCAAAATAAAAATTTGATAAATTAAGAAAAAATATAGTTTTCAAAAAATAAATTTAATGGATGCTACAAATTTTACCGTGAATATATATTTCTATTTTCTTTACCACTGAATATGTAGTACTCTCGATCGCATTATTTTATTTATAGATTATATAAAATCAAAGAAATATGTGCCTATTTGAAAGTGTTGAAATTATTATTTTTAATTGTTTATAAATTGCGGGTCTTATAAAATATGTTAATAATAAGTTGTGAACCCTACAAAATGTGTGAATAAAAATTATGTTTGACATGTTTAAATTATGTTTTAAACTTAACCAAACAAAAGCGTAGACAATTTTTAATGGGTAAATTGCAACTGGTGTTTTCAATCTTTAATTCTATTTTGATCAGATTCTTCAGTATTTAATTTCGACATCCGTCACCCCAATCTTTTATAATTGGCTGCTACTTATATAAAGACATAAGGGCATTGGCTGCTAATCATATAAAAAGTTAGGGTGATGGATGCTAAGAATTAAATACTGAGGATACAAGTATAAATGGAGCCAAAGATTAGAGACACTAGCTGCAATTTACCTATTTTTAATCTTGTCAATATTTTTTACCTCCAACCCTAGTGACAAAATTTGTACAATAAGCTGAATATACTTGGAAAATATTAAAAAATACACGTACTATTTTTATTTGTGATTAAATCCCTGATAATTGAATACTACAAGATAGTATTAAAGAAAAAAGTCAAAATTTTATCTATTATACTGTTTAAATTTATTAAATATTGCAAGCCAGATATATTGTAAATTCATATACGAAATAAAATTAGACAGTAATAAATAAAAAGATTAAACAGTATAGATTGAGTACATGTACGAATTGCTTAATGAGTTGAGATTATCTTGAAGAGACAGGCATGCCGCATGTAGACCAAAAAATATGCAGCTGTTAAAATTAAGAAACAAAGAAAAAGAGTGTGGCTTTCATGAAGAGCCAAGAGCCAGCAGGCAATTCAACCACCGACTGAATCGAGCCGCCACTTTCATTTCCAAAACATGTGGCGCAAAGACACAGCTAATTTAATTTATTCATGATTTTAGAACAATGTGTGACATCATGAATGATTCAACTCAACTTTGCCACAAAATTTAATTAGCTGTTTATTAAGATTAGAGCATCTTCAATACTATACCTTCCAAAAAAATCTATGAGACAATAGAGAAAAAAGAAATAAGAAGAAAGAGAGTGAAAAGAAGATAGAGAAAAAAATAAATAAGAGAAATATACACAATTTAATAAAAAAATAAGTAGAAGGTGTCCAACAGAATATCTAAATTAGATAGTTTGTTGGACGGTCTTCTACAATAAATACTGTCACATCAGTTTTATCTCATCCATTTCATAGCTACATCAGCTGTACATTGTTGCATTGAATAAACTCTTAATGTTGTTTGTGGGAATTTGTTTTCAATGACATGATTTTTTATTTATTTTTTATTGAAGTTATATAGATGCTTGTGTCGATCCGAATTGCATTTTATAGATGAATTGTTAAATTGAAAAGAATTAATAGAAGAGATGTAGATATTATTTATTTTATATGTTATATATCTTTTTGGATCCATGTACGTGTCTATATTATAATAGACACCACTATTTAATTGAAATTGGTTATACGTGGGGGAGGTCCCTTTAGTGGAGTAGTATTAAACTATTAATAGGTGGTGATAATTATCATTTTCAATTTTCTATTTTTATCTGATATTCAGAAGTTTCGAGAAACGTGTTTGACTTAGAGAATGTTTGGTATAAATTTTTATAATTTTTTTTTCAAATTTAATTTCAACTATATATTTCATAAAATTCAAATTTTTATCAATCACACATTTCACTAATTTTTTCTTAAAATCTTCTAAAAAAATTATTTTTATACTATACCAAACAGACACTAAAGTTACAAAAACATGACATGCGTTGGGGAAACTTGTCCAGTTAGATCCTTTATTGTTGCTCCATCACACAAATGTATAAAGGTTCACTTGATCTACTTTGTAGTCATCTAAAATGATATTTGAGAATCTTTTAGTCTAATATCATGCCAATTATCTTTGCTAGTTATCAAGAAACCATATATATATATATATATATATTCCCCTCAAATCAAGATGTAGAAAATATTATCTTCCTTAAACTATAAGACCAAGAATATTGCATAAAATATTCAATCCAAAAGTACGTGAGTTACGTGAGCTCGACTGCTCAGTTCGTTTAGGCTCGGCCCATAGTCGGCTCGGACTCATTTAGGGCCAAGCCCTATATTTTTTTACGAGTTGGCTTGTATTTTAAAATTTTTATTTTCAAAATTTCAAGTTATTCATAAGTTTTCTTTAAAAAAAAAAAAACCAACTTGTGAGCAGTTCAGCTCTTCCCACGAGCCATGGGTCGAGCCGAGCACTGACTGATTCAAATCCACACAAGAGGAACTGAGCTCATTTGGCAATGGTTGTACTTAGGAAGATTCGCCTCATGTTTCATTACCCACTACTTACTAGAGAGAGAGAGAGAGAGAGAGAGAGAGAGTTTGGAGATGGATTTTTAATTTTTTAATATTTTTCACTAGACACATGGCACAATCAAACATAAGGAAATGAACTTGACAAAAATACCCTTCATAAAATCAAAGATTGTATGACTTAACGGCAAAACTTCACAGAATTAGACGGAAATGACTTTTTGCGCAAAGAATTGTGGATTTAAGGACCCAAATACCAAAATTCAAACGATAAGAACAATTTGCGCAATAGATTTGAAAGATATGGACGAAACGTGCTAATTACCCTAAAATATATTGGCAACCTATTTGCTACAAAAATTCAAGTTAAAAAACGTGTAATTTGTCAAAATATTGAATGAGGACTCGAGTCACATTTACATTGAACATTGTATGCCAATATTCACTCATTCGAGTGAAGTTATAATTAAGAATATACTCGTATCAAATAAAAAAGTACCTCGAAATGGAGAAAAATATGAACGAGAAGATTTAATCAAAAATGTCTACAGGGTAAATTATGCTTCGAGTCTCCATTCATTTATCTTTGTAACAACATCTTTCCTATTTAATTCTATTCGTAGATATCGTTCCCATCATTTCATTAATTCGCACCGATAATTCCCAAATAGTCTTTTTTTTACGATTTTGCCCAAACTTAAATAAATTAAAATAAAAAGACAAAAAAAGACAATAAAAAAATTACAATTGAAATCCCTCACATTTTTCACAAGTACAAAATAGTCTCTTTACATTTTATTATTTAAAACAATAATTTTTTTTTAAAAAAAACATCATTTTCTTCACAACCGCAACCGTGGGGGTGGGGTGGGGGTGGACTCAAACTCCAGCGAGTTTGGATCTGAAATCGGCATCAAGGTCGGAAGAGGAAGAGACCTTTTTTTTAATATTAAATGTTAAGAGTCTATTTCGCTCTTATTAAATTGATTAAATTTAAATCACAAGTTTAACATTTTTATTAACTAACAAACATTTGGACAAAATTCATTCAAACTCTAGAAGTTTTTTCGACGCACATGTATTTAGGAACGTACGTGTCAAATTAGAAAGTTTATGACTTGATGACATATTATTTATTATTTTAACTGAAAATTTGTAAAAAAATAAATAAAAGGTTTAAAATTTATTAGCACTTCTGAAAAAAATTAGTGACCCCAACTACAATTTTTTCTATTATATTTTTGTTTTTGCTATTTTATTTATTTAAGCTAGGAGCAAAATCGAAAAAAAAAAAAAAACAACCACCACCATTTCGTAACCATGTGTGCAAATTAATGAAAGGATGGAAATGACATTTGCAAATAAAATTTAATGAAGATAATATTGTTACAAAAAAATGATATTTGTAACACTGTAAACCACCCCTGAATCATGTTCTGACGTGAATTTGGAGAAAATATTAGCAAAACGAATTGTAAATCAAGAAAAAAAAAATACTTGCCCTCCAGCTATGAATTAGATGTTAAAATTGCATACAACTTCTAATCAAATTAGAGATAAATGTTAAGTGATTCAACAATTCTACCATCTAGCTGTGAATTATGTGAAACTAGTGTAATTTTAATGTCTACATTGTTTATTTCGATCGCGTCAAGACCCAAATACACATATTTAAATAGGTTGAAAACCCAAAATCTCATTTTTGAAGGTTAAGGATCCATAACCACACCACGTGAAAGGTTGGGGAGCCCAGTCCTAATTTACCCTAATATTAATTGGACGGGAAAAATTACCTTGCATAAACTTTCAAATATTTTTCAGGCTTAGCTACAATTGTCTGCCTGCTATGCTAGGCTAGTCCATTATATATTTCTTCGACGTGTAATAAAAATTATCTACGTTTCAGAAAGGTTAACCTGACACAACTGAGATTACCCGTATTTCACCTCGAAAATCGGTTTGTGAATCAAGTGAAGATGGTGGATAATACAGAAGTGAAGAAAACATAAAGAAAAACGAGCAATGTACCAGATTCCTTCTGCAAAAGTGAGGGTGATGAGATGAACAATGCACCAGACTTGGATCCCATTTGAAAAATCTACTGCAAAAGATATGATCGTGCGCTAGGCCGAATGTATGTGGATTGTAGCCTATACGAAAATAACCTCAAACTTGGCACATGGATTGCTCTCTATGTGATTTCTGAAATCAGAATCCCCTTTGAATCTGAATGTATACAATGCTTGCCTCTGTGTCAATCCAACAGGGTATATTCTGTAAATTTTGAGCTCATCTCCTCCTTGTATGCTTTTGGGCCTCTCCGATTTCCAAATAGGTACGTGTTTCAGAGACTTGAACTTCAAAAGAACTGCAGAATTTAAGGCGTCCAGTGTCAAGTTTTCTGACCTGCTCGGGAATATCAGACACGGCAATTCATGATTAGTGAAGATCTAAAAACATGAATGTAGAAACAATTTCATAATGACACTTTCCAACACACCGAATACTTACAAGGAAATAAGGTTTAAAATAATTAACTTTCTTATTGTTCAAGGTAGAAAATAAGTAGGTTACTAAAATTGACAGTGAGGTAAGACTTCTTTTTTTCATTTAAAAGTAAAGAAACAACACTGGTACAAAAATGTTGGAAACAAAAAGTAACCCGCAAATAACTTTTACTTCGTTTTTAGGTTTAAACATCATCTAATCCACCAAGAAGAATATACTAAAGATGCATCACTGAGTGAAACTGTAGAGTGGAATTGTAATAACTAATAGGAGTGCTAAAAGATTGGGCGGAAGGGTAAGCAAACTCAACTTTAGTAGTTCTTCCTGTTCCCAATTTTTACCATTCTAGGTCGACATCCAAACAAAGCCCCACCCCTTCCTATTTTTTGTTAAAACTACCAGAAGAAGGGGACTCAGAATGACAACCTCAAAAAAAAAAAAAACATTGATCATCATGATACAAATCTGAGTTGTAAGATTCATCAAATTCCACTACAATGCTGAATGATAAGGATTGCACAAATCCAATATAATTTTGTTCATATTAGCAACAATTTTGAATCTAAAAATCCATTTCAGCCGATTAGTTTAGCAATAATAAAAATGTTGACAAGGTCTAATAAAATTCTTGCTACAATGCCACACAGGAGTAGATATATATCTATAAGACATGTATGGAATGAGAGAAAACACGTGATTAAATACATTTGCACTGAATAAATTGCCCACATGACAGATAATGAAAACAGTTTCGTTGGCATAGACAACAGCCAAAAGATGAAACTCCATTGGCTCTGAAGAAGATTCTCATGCACACTTGATTGAAATTCAGTGTCAAAACACAGCCAAAACTGCACATTTATGAATATATACACGGAAAATGCAAGGCAGTACATGTATTACCTTAGAAAAACCGATTCCATCTTAAACCTCCCCCTTTCCCGTGCATATATGTGATATACAGTTTTTAAACCTCTGGTACACTTGCAGGGTCGCTTTTTAAACTCGGGAGTCTTCTCATCTTTCTCTAGGATCCTTGTTGCCAAGTAAATACACAAACGGCATGATGAGTGAACCGCTGCCATATCAACAAGAGCCTTGAATGAATCGGACGGTCCTTCAAACTTCCACCTAAAATAAGAACCCATTTGTGATCCAGTCCCTTCATGAGTAAAAAGCTTCTTACATTTGTTCTGAGGAAAATATATCGTGATTTGCAAAGGCGGGCAAAAAACTTGAAAACGTAACTAAAAGAAAAGAATAGTGAATAACTTAATTAGAATCCACACTACTCGCTACAAAAGAAGTTTACCACTGCATGCACTGGCATTTAAGGCTCCCTACAAAAGAAGTTAACCACTGCATGCACTGGCATTTAAGGCTCACCTTAATGACTCATTATATGCACTGGAATTCTCGGCAAGGTATTTCATTTTATTCACAATTGAATCAACATCTTTGACCTCCCCGATATGCAATATTGAGCCAGGAGAGGGAGCAAAATCTTGTATATTAGGGGCACCAACAACCACAGGAACAGAGCCTACAATATTTATATAGTGCACTATATCAGAATGCCATCATCATAAATTCTCTATTTGCTATTACTCCTCTTATACTCAGAAATTTTCCCAGTAATCATCCTGCAAAATCTTCTGAATACATTCATTCGTCCAAAAATGTGTCCCAAAACAGTAACCACTTAAAAAGACAAGAAAAAGAAAGAAGAATAAGAATATTCCCCCAGAATTATTTTACCAAACAACAGTCTGTTCCAAATGGTTTGAAGATTCAAGTGTCAATTCATAGCTTCTGGAGAAAACTTCTCTTACTCGGCCCAATTCTTAATTTAAAAAGGAAGGGTACAATGTTGTTAAACTCAGCATTGAGCTCAACAACCCTGGAGAGGAGAAAAATAGCGCCGAAGAGTCGGTCTTGAATTACAAAATCATCAAGAACAAAGAAAGAATTAGAAGCAATTAAACATAATACCAGCAACAAGAGACTGGAAGAATTTTTCGGTGACATAATCCTCCTCATTGGAATTCTCAAACGACAGGCTGAATTTGTATCGCTTCAACGTTTCCACTTTGTCCACTGCAAATATTTGCACAAAATCAAGAATGCTGTCTAGAATATTCAAGAGATGCAGCAAATAGAGTGAAACGTTGAATGCTACAGCAAGAAGTTGCTTAAGATTCCTTGATCACGTATTTGCTGTTATACTGTTGCATCTTGACTTGAAGTTCTAAGCACCGGCCCTTATACAACTTCTTCGATTAGTCCCCTTTAACACTTATTCGCAACAAAAACAGCATTTGTAGCACAAATTTCAAACAAAGTTTGCTATTCTATATTCTCATCTGACTCAATGTCCAAAAGCACTTTAGTTTTCTAGAATGTACTAAACATGAAATGCAATTTCTAGAACTACCAAAGTTAAGTTTTCTAATATTGTGAATGTATTATGTCAGTCAACGAGCATACAAACAGTGGGGGTTCCATGCAGACATAAATTCCTCTGCCAAAGGCAAATTCTCTAAATGCAATAAAAAATTCTCAGTAGCATCATCAACACTTCACTATACATCGAAATTCATTGAATTAAATACTCAATACACTCACCATTACCATCACGGTTTCGATGGCAACTGCCATAAGAATCAATTTTGATGTTTGCATTTTCAAGGGCTTCCAAAGCTTGCAAACGAAAGTTTCGTGCACCACAATTTGAAATGAAGGCAGCTGCAAGAGCACTTTCAGTTTTGGGTTGCAATGGAGCCATTATATCATACTCGGCCCAAGAGAAATATCCGACAGGAATGTCTGACGAAAGACTAGTTGTCATGACAATGTGATATCCCCTCCTAATACATAAGAAAGCTTTATCATAAATATATTTCAATAATAAATTCTTATGAAAAAATAATTCAAGGGGTTGACAAGAAGTATAGTGTTAAAAATTGTAAACGAATGTTAAAACTGACGAATAAGCATCAAGATAGATAGCACCATATCACAACTATCAGCTTCAAGATGTTACAGGAGAAGGGGAGCAAAAACAAGGAGAAAGTATCATGCTTGAAATGATTATAGCCTATCTATAACCTTCATCTTATTTGAAGACGAATGTTTGACATCCAGAGACTAATAATACAAATACCAATTTAATAGATGCGACTTAGACTTAACTTGTCTAGGAAGTAGCTAATGCTCAAATTGTGCTCACCCGATAAGGTTAAAATTGATTTCCCGTTGCCAATTCTCTTCTTATCTTTCCTCTCTTTATCTGTTTCTCCTCAAATCAGAACAATACAAACGGCAATTGAATAGAAAATTTTCTTTTCAGTATGTTTAGATGTTGATACCGGATATAATTACCTACAAGCAAAACTGCTCACCCTAACTGGAACATAATCAATTAATGCATTTCCAGAAGATGATACTTGAGCAGAAATAGTTAGTTTCACAACCACATAATGAAGTTTGAAAAAGCAAGGAGCCACAACCGAGTGTGCTTACCCACCGTCGTGCCATAGCAATGTTATTCTCAGCATAATATTGAGCCGACTCCATTGAACGCAACACACTAGCTGTGCCATCTTGTAGAGACAACCCAAATGCAGCATCAGGCTTCTTACCAGAATCATATCCAAACTTACAGCCCACAGCACAAGTTTTCCACTCCTGCAGCCATAATAAAAGATAAAACATTAAAATGTAACATAAACAAAAAATATTAACCAAAAAATGCACTAGTTCCAAACTAAGATCAATGTTAATCTCAGAATCCAGGCCTGGGATTTCAATTTAGAAATGACTCTATTCAAATTTGAACTATTTTCCATGAATCTCGATATCAAGACCACACTTTTATGCCTTCAAACACAATGCTAGTGAATTTATTTTGCCTCAATGCTTAAGTGCACTATAACATAATCTATGACATCCATGCAAAAGGTATTCACATATAGCTGCAACCCAATTTTGCTTTCTGATAAATGACCAAAATAATAACTTTTATTGTCAAAAAGAAACATAGGTATTTTGGCATATATCCATCATATCTACAAAGCAAAACAAACATCCTTATTCGCTTGCAGATTTTTACTATATGGTTCTAGATTACATGCTAAAAGCATCCTCCCATAAATTCCAAGAATGGCTGAGAAAGAATCTACAATATCAACCACAATACAAAAACCTCTTAACTATTGAGGCTCAGGGCTCCATCTTAAACGTCAAACGAGTACCCCAATCCCTTGTATGTTGACAGATTGAATTGCTTGTTTCAGCTTTTCAGATACCATTTCGAGACTTCCATTTTCAAAGGTCGTTGATTATTGTTTTCGTACTTAACCAATATATACACAAAACCCTCATATTATATTTCACTGAAATTTAAAGATGTAAATTACAAACCTCTTGGGCTCCATGTACAAAAATGGGGTCTTTCTTAAAATCCCTAGAGTAAGCCACGAAGTCCTCCTTCTCCAACCAGGCCTCACAGCTGCCTTCGGGTTCGGACCCTGGATCACCAAGCCCACCATCACCACTATAACCCGACTCGACCTCTTCAGTTAAAGAGGATGTTGACAAAGTAGAAGAAGACGACGGCGTCCTTTTAGTGAACGTATAGAACGAATCAGCCCACGAGTTGACCAGGTCGGCGTTCTTGGCCATATCCAGCCGGCCCAAAAATGCGATCTCCCCTATCACCACCAAACCCACTAAAACCGGCAGAAAATTCGACCATTTTTTCTTGTTTGAAGATGACGATGGTGACCCAGTTGGATCGGGTAATTCCTCCGGCCTTGTGCGTTGCCTCTGGTTAGGACCCATTAATTTTGCAGTCGTCAATTTCAAGAAAATGACAAAAATATTTATAGAATTATAGCTATAATTCTTTGGAGTTGTTCATGTAGATAGTGTTCTGGGACTGTACAAGTGCGTGCTTGTATATATATGGAAATGAATTTGTTTGAATTGAATTGAATGTATACATAGAAATGGAAGTCCACGCCACCATTGGATGGTTTCGATGGACTGATCTGCCTACCTACTCTTCGTTTTTTTTTTCCTATGTTAATAATTTTTCCTCTCCTTTTTACTTTTTTTTTTTTTTTTTTTAATTTTTGGTTTTCATATTTTTTTAAATTGCTTTCATTTTCACTTGCAATATATTTAAAGATTGAAGAATTAAAAATATGTTTAGTAAATTTTTTTTTATAAATTATAAACAGTTGATCCTACGAATGTGTGAATAAAAAGTGAATAAAAGTTATGATTTTTACGAAATATATAGATAAAATGTTGTTTGACCAACTTATAAGTGCTTACAGGCACTAACAAACCATGTTTGGTAGTGTTTAAATTATTTTTTAAGTATTTATCTTATTAAATAAGTAGATATTAAGTGGATAGTAAGATATTGGTCCTATAAAATATACGAATAAAAAGTATATTTGACTATTTTGACTAACTTAAATTATAATTTAAGTTTTGACAAAGTGTTTATATTATAAGTTATTGGTGAATGTGTAGATAAAAAGTGGGTTTAAGTAAAACAGAGGTCCTATAAAATATCCTGGATAAAAATATGTTTAACAGGTTTGATTAATTGAAATTATAATTTAAGCACCACCAAACACATAAATTCTGACTTCTATTAATGAGAATGCGCCTTTTCTTTTAGAATAATGTTATTCCTAATTTCTCATTATCGGTAGTGAGTCTACATGATATTACTCAATTGGAATAATTATATATTCTAATTAAGTAATATATTTATAGTCAACAATTATGAATAATTACTTCAATTGAAGTAATATCATATAGACTAAGCGACTATGAATAATATTACTATGAATATTATTTATAGTCAATAACTATAAATAATTATTTTAATTGAGTAATGCAACGTATATTTGGACGACTTAAACGACTATAAATAACATTACTCTATGTTTTTATTGTGAAAATATGGTGTTTTCTACAAGATAAAGACATTCGTTGACATGTTAAATGGTATTTATTTACATTTAATTCAAAGTTTCAATTAATTGTTAGGGGGAATTAGGCCAAATGCTTGGGTCAAGCATACTTTGATTAAAATAAAAATAAAAATAAAAATTGAAAAGGTCATTATTATATCATAAAAAATAAAAAAATTTACAAAATACTATTCCCCCATTCCCACAAAGACAGACTTAATTTCATTTTCACACAGAATAAAAAAATTAATTAATATAGTTGAAAAAATAAAATTTACTTATATTTTTCCTAATATACTCCTACATTATCGTAATACTTCATATTTGTTGATATCAATACACATTAAATAACTAAGAGTGTTGTGACCGACTTTGATTGTATTTTTATGTTTTGTTTTGTGGGAAGTCGATCAAGTTGTCCTTATGCAATTTTAAGAGTCCTTCCACTCATCATGCATCTTTAGACCTACAATTTCATGCAAGTTGTTGTTGGAAATTAGTTCGTAGGAATTAGTAAGGGAAAAAAAATCTTTTATAAACTACAAACTAGATATTTACTAAATTGATTATTACGTATTGTAATTTTCTTTAATTAATCACATAGATGTTTAAAGCATAATACATCTTTGGTGATTATTGTTCAATGCATGAAATTGCATATCACTTCATTAAATAATGATATCTAGCACTAGTGGTATTTAGCATCAATCTAGGTGGTGGTGTGAACCCGTATGTAATCGTCCAATAAATTAAAATACATTACAACTTCATTTGACAATTAAATTAGACAATTAAATGTAAAATATCACTATAACTTAAATTGGTACTAAGCAACACGCACGGGGAGTTGGGTGGGGGGGGATCTTGGGGGGATCTCGGGTGGGAATGACCCGGACCCCCTAATTCTATGGAGAAAATTATTATTTTTTATTTATTAACATGTAATTTAATAACAAACAATTTTGGCATAATATCAATTTAATGGATGGCAATTTAATTCATTGGCTAATAAAATTAATAATACAAAATTACAAATAGTTGACTCATTTATTAATTTTAGTGTACCCATATGAAATTTGAATCTCACATTTCTTCTCTCGTTTTCTACATTGAATAAAGTAACATTTAAGTTACGATATTCTAATAACTACAAATCTATCACAAATCACTCAACAATCACCATATATTATTTTTTTTATGTTGACTGTTGAATTAAATGTTAAATAGTAATGGAGAAGTATTTCAAAAGATTATGTAAAGTATGAGAACTCGTTTTGTAATAAGGTATCAAAAAAATTTCATCACTATTACGTGTTTTTCATATTTTTTTGCATGTTAATTTTGAGACCTCCACTAAAAAATCAAAATGTCTAGTTCCACCATGACATCATTGGTAGTAGATAGCACTATCCCACTTCTTCACTGGACATTATGTTGGAAGTATAGTCCAAAATATATTAAACAATGTAAAAAGAGATTACGGGACACGAATTTTAAAAAAATAAAATAAAATTGGCTAGACTGCGGTAAACATACCGCGGTCTAGCCACGGCAAAATAGGGCTTTTTGCCCATTGACCGCGGTCAACAAAAATAATTAGTTGAGGCACCAAAAGATGTCTTTTTGGCCCAAGAGTTGTATCCATCGATTTTAAGTGTGTTTACACTATAAAATCAAGATAAATTTGATGTAAATGAGTACAAGAAATCATTCTTAAACAACATCAAAGTATTATAACATTAAATTCATATCAACCAATCTTAGATGTTCAAACATGCATAGTTCTTTTTTGCAGATTTCATTACCGCTAAAGCAATTCGGTTTGAGGCTTAAAATCCGCTAAAACCATTTGAGTGAAGACTTTGTAGCATCTCATTTTTTAAAAAAAATGTTCAAATATCACTTTTATAGCAGCGGCGCTTCAAATTCCATTTATATTAATTTCTTTTGTTCTTTAAAAGTTTGGTTGCATCATAGTGTTTTATTCTCCATTTTCGAAATAAGTTATTCTAACACATTATCCAATGAAGTGATGGTGTCCAGTGCAGTATAAATTGAATATAAACACAGTCAGATAACATTACTTACTCTACTCTACTCCTCAAGATAGGTCTCAGTCGTATAATATTCTTTTTCAAGTTACAAGAACATTCCTTTATGAAAAATTTTACTAGTATGTTTTTGCGCTATATTTTACTCCTCACCACAACCCTTTTAACACATCTAATTGGAACTTTAAATTCTATTCGAGATTTTATATGCCCTCCAAATTCAAATTCGAGCTTTCCATCTTGATCGTCATCAGTCCTTATGTCTGAAAATTTGTGGTTTTCATTGCAAAAATGATATAAGTAATCGATTTTAAATTTATTAAATGTAAAACTCGATAGATTTGAACTATTTTGATCCAAGTGATAATAATTTATCCATAAAAAACGACAATAAGGGGGAATATAAATTAAGAAACTAATGATAAAACGAAGTTCTGTATAGAAAATCCAGTATTTATATCAAATCTGTCATCTTCAATTTAGCAATTTAAAAAAAAAAATTGAAAAACCAATAAATCCACATTAAATGCTATTTGTACTACAAAAATTTATGAATTTTCCTTTTTGAAATTATGAATCATGATTTGTTTGGCGACATTGGCGTACAGAACAAGCCACCACCTGGGCCCAATGCTTCAATTTCGTCTTCATCACCTCTGGATCATCACCTTCATATTAAAAACAAATAATGATTAATTTGTTTATTTAAAAAACAAAAGTTAATCATGAAAAGGAGAAAAAAAAAATATAGGTTGGCTTTGAAAACCAAAAAAATGAGTTCCTCGGGATCGGATGAAGAACTTGAATGATTTTTACCAAATTCCAATTCCATGGCCCAACACAATTAGGATATCGGCAGTGGAATCTAAGAGAAATTCAAAATTTTCGAATTTTGGAAATTCCGAATTTAAATTTAATTATACCTGGATCAAACAAAGACGACCTGGAGCTTAAGGCGGACGGCGGCGAATCATAATCCGAAGACCCAAACGACGACGTAGAACATGAGCGGGACAGGCCATTACAGTATTGTCTATTCACAGCGTAGTAAAATCCAAGGGCGGGGAAAGTGTTAGACAAGTTCGGATCCAAATCGGGCGAATCAAAATTGAAGCCCAAGTCAAAGCAGGCACGGAGCTCCTCCAGGTCATCATCAGTGACGCTAAGACTTTTACCGTATCGCAGGCGATAATTCCTCCTGCGGTTAATCCAGGCCTCCTCGCGGAGATTGTCTGGAGACCAGGACTTCTGTTTGAACAATGGCGGCGGCGATTTGGGCCGTGTTTCTACTTCTTCCGACATCGGGACCACCGGGTATATCGCCGTTCGCGGAGGAGGGATTTTTGACATTTTTTCTTTAAGACAGAAAGCGGGAATAGTTCGAATGTTCGATGAATGGGTTTAGCGTGGGTATATAAGGAAGAAGGGGGCGGGTTGGTGTGATTAAGGTCTTACAAGGTCAAAGACGGGTAGGATTAGGAGTCGGAAATAAATTACCAAGATTGCTAGAATGGACTCTGGGAGATTGTGTCTATAGATTATGGTCTCCTATTGTACTTGCAAATTGCAATGCAGCCAAGTTTCCACGTGAGTCCAGATATACAATGTCTCTTTAGTTATCCATCTCATTACAAAAGAGTAAATTTAACTGATGGACACTAAACTTTAACTCAATTACTACTTAACCATCAACTTTGAAAAGATCTCAATACCTACTCTTCTTTCTATTATCTTATCCATTGACTACCCAATGTCTAATAATATTTAATTAATAATGAAACGTCCTACGTGGCAACTTAAAATCTGACAAGACTTGTTTATATCATTAAATCTATCATAATCATTAAAAACATCCAAACAAGCTCTTAAATCATATTGGGATCTAAAACACGCTTTGGCCTCCCAATATTCTCAGAAATCTGGATACCATCCCTTCCTTCCTAGAAATCCATTTATGCAATTAGGGATCTAAAATAATGATGAAACACACGAATTTTTTATTTGGTCATGAAATTTGTAGAAAAGCTAGTTTGATCAAATTATATTTACTTGGGATTTTGTTGAATGCTATAATCCCTTAGTACAACATTATGTTTGGTTGTGTTATTGGAATAGTTTATTTGTTGATTATGTAAATATTGAATTTAAGGTGATTTCTTGCATATGCTAATGACGAAGAAGAAGCTGAAATCCTAGGCATGCAATTAAGTGATTCTAATGACGAGGAATTGACTTGGCTGAGCATGCTAGATCAGTGGTACCATCTCCAATTCAAGAAGGCGTTCCTAGAACAATGGACTTGAACAATATGATAGAAGATCTGGAGCAAATGCAACAACAAAAGGATGCAAGAAGGAGGAAAAATGCCAAAGCACGGAGAATGGCTATATCCTCACACCATATAGTTCTTCCAAGAACTACAAATCGTTATGCTACTCAATAGGGTGTGAACTTTTGTATATGAGTTATTAGTTGGAATATATGTAGTTTAATTGGGTGATGTATCTATTTTGAAACACAATTATCAAATGTATTTTGAGGGATGTTACTTTATCAAAACCATGGGATGATAGCTTTGTACTTTTGATGTTTTGAGATATTAATTATATTAAAATTATTTTTAGATTCCATTTGCATTGTTTCATATTTTCATATTACATTTTCACCGAGGCTGGAAATTTTGGGTTCAATTCTGCTGGTGCAATCTGTAATGCAATCTGCTGGTGTAGATTACTTGCAATCTGTTTAATCTGCACAAGCAGATTGCAAGCAAATCTGCTTGTGCAATCTGTTTCGAATTATTGTTTGGAAAAATTTGTAAATAATACATGTATGAAATAATAGGCTATTCAAAGTAATTTGTAATCAATATTATTTATTCAACGTAATGTCAGCAATACATTATACATCCAACTAATTTACACCTACTGCAACCAACAACACATAATAATTTGTAAGCAATTTGAGTTTGTTGATATGCTAGCTCGACCGAAATATATGAAATCACATTCTCGTGGCAACACTAACTACTAAGCACCCCGTACTTCTTGAGATTTTGTGTCTCATTTGCTTTTCTTTTTCTTGCTATTTTCTCCCATTCTGTGGCAACACCAACATTGAGAGATTACATTCTTATTTTTTTCTCTTGTTATATTCTCCCTGGATACAAAGAAATTAAGAGGAACATTAGTTAAAGAATTTTAACAAACACCTTAAGGGTGTTGTTCAAACCATACTACAATGAGTGAATTGGAGAGATTTAAGAACCCAATAATAAAACAAAAAAGTTACCCAAGAAACAACAACTACAACCCGACAAATATTACTGCCCAATCTCCATTCTTCACGAATTCAGCTTTTGAATTTTTGAATTAGCTTCGAATGGGAGAAATCTAATTGCAGATATGGTTTTGGGAAGGAAGTAGATGGTATCTAGATTTCTAGGAAGTAGATTGAATTCTGGGAAGCCAGATTGAAACCTTCATAGAAGTCGTCTTAAATTGAAGTAGATGGTATCCAGATTTAAGGGCTTGTTTGGGCGTTTTTAATGACTAGGAAAGATTTAATGATATAAACAAGCTATGTCAGATTTTAAGTTGTCACGTAGGACGTTTCATTATTAATTAAACATTATTAGACATTGTGTGGTCAATGGGTAAGATAATAGAAAGAAGAGTGAGAATTGAAATACCTTTCAAAGTTGGGTGATTAAGTAGTAATAG
This sequence comes from Forsythia suspensa, assembly GCA_023638005.1. NCBI lineage: Eukaryota > Viridiplantae > Streptophyta > Magnoliopsida > Lamiales > Oleaceae > Forsythia > Forsythia suspensa. The sequence goes on along the minus strand of CM042670.1, from coordinate 28,263,235 downwards.
GATTAAAGTTTAGTGACCATTGGTTGAATTTACCCCATTACAAAATGATACCTTCTTCAAAAATTACTTATCACCACTATGTTTCAAATATATTTAAGTTAACAAATGGGAAAATGGGAAATGAAAAGTCACTATAGACTATCTTGCTCGCATCTTTTGCAATGGTAAGTCAATAAGTATTAACGACATAATTAGAAGTAATTTTGTTGACCTCAATGTTACCACCCAAATTTGTTAAGGTCCCCACGTCACCAAGAGGACCCCGTGAAGGCCTTCTTGGCCTTCGCCCCCATCACAATGGTGGCCTAAGCCATGCCGTCCAATGGCCAGTCAAATGAAGCCCATACAGGGCCTCGCTATTTATGATAGGCCTAGGGTCCTTCATCGATCTTCGCACCCTGCGTAATCTCCCAAACAATTTGATATTTTGAGACAACTAAAGTGATATTTTCAGATAGATTGTGCTTGATTGTCATACGAATTCTCACAAGAAAACCAAATCTCAATCTCCTACTGATTGACAAACGCAATATTGAAAATTAACTCAGATAAGGACTGAAATCTATGAGATTGCGTTCACACTTATTATTTCTTATCCCATAAGGAAGGAAAATCCCATCATATGTCTAATTGATTGATTCCCTAAATCAATTATAACTCTTGACCTATAAATCTAAGATCTCTCGTCATTCTAAAATATGCATTATTCTCTACCCTTAAACTCTGCTTGCTTGTCTTTTCCACACCCAAAATATCTTTCATACACTTTGTACCGGTAGTTGATTTGATCTTCAAAGTACCAATGATTGTCGGCCTCTTTTTCTCCGATGATTTTGGTATCTAACGATTTTCTAAGTGTACAGGTAACATACAAGTTGACAGATGATTGATTAAAGATCTATTGACACGTGGATAATGCAGATTTTGAGGTCAACACGCAAAATGTGTACGACCTAATTGTCATTAGATCTCGGCCACATCTCTGCCCACCAATGTGTTACATGTAAACATGACAAGTTTTGGGCTGAGGCAAGTGAGACAATCACGTCGGACCCAAAATTGAAGGGGCCAATTTTATATTAAAAAAATGTGATTAAATCGAAGGGGGTCCATATTTATTACTATGACCCATGTTTGTTGTTTTTTTTTTTTAGTTTTAAGTTAACAATTAATTCCATAAAAGACTTGTGGATTTTGATTACATACTATAATTTGAGAAACCCATTGGAAGCCTAATTTGTGGAATTCTCTCAGGGCCCAAAAATCATAAGATCGGCCCTGCTGTAAACTATAATACTGTTAGGAGACAAAAGTCGTTGTTCCAATAAAAGAATTGGCAAATGTTTGGACTTTAACAATCAAGTCAACTGCTAGAAAATAAAATATAATTGGGTGTAGAAGAAATATGTAGGTTGGAATTTGGTTAGGGGTTTGATCTTATACCTTTTGAGTGCAAATGACTTGCACACACACACACACACACACACACACACACATATATATATATATATATATATATATATATATATATATATATAGAGGAATATGAAGTATGTGGGTCACAATGAGCCGTTGAACCGGTCCCAAGCCCATGAGAAGACTGGTAGGATTTGTTCAGCCCTATTTGATTAGCACCACTAATGCTCAAATAGCTAATATGGGACCCTATCCCACCACCTGGATGCCACGTAATATATTGGTACAACATTAGTACCCCAAGTCTGGATAGTACATTTATGTGCGGATTGGACTTAGAAGAAAAATAGAAATTATAACGAAAAGTTTGCAAGATTTCTCCAGGTATATTAAGACTCATGTCGAATCTTTTGAATATAAGACGACCTCAGTTAGGCAAGGACTTATGAATCGCATCTGAAATATAAGACGGCATAAAATAGAAGATGGCTTACAAAATGCCTTTAAAATGCAAGTTGATTTCTAATAAGCAAGGATTATGAATTGCCTTTGATATATAAACCGGTCTCTGATTGGTGATGTCTTATGAATAGACTCCTAAATATAAGGACTTACAGATAGCCTCTGAAATATGAGTTGATCTCCAATATGTGAGGTAGAAAGATAACAACATGAATTTATGAGCTAACCTCAAACTTATATGAGCTTTATGGCCAAAATAGGAAACATAGTGTCAATAGCTTATGAGCCAACCCCGAAGAGACTAAGCTTTACAGCTAGCCTCGAGAACATAGTGGCGAGGGATTACGAGCCAACTTCGAAGAGATGAGGTTCTAGACCTAGCCTTATAAGATATATAATGGTGAGGCTTACGAGCCAACCTCGAAGAGATTGAACTTTACAACTAGCCCCGTGAATAAAGTAGTGAAGGCTTACGAGCCAACCTCGAAGAGACGATGCTTTACTGCTACCCTCGAAAGATAGCTAACACGACAAGATTCGTCAAAATTTGAACATCTTATCCTTGTAATATGGACTAATCCAACTTGAAAAGCATCACAAACTTCAAAACACAAACATGCACTACATAATATGAACCACTTGCACCCTCCAAATAGTCGTGATAATAGAATAAAATGATGATAAATGGAACTTTTCATGTTCTGTCACAAAAAAAGATACGAGTGATGCATGAATCACATAGGGTGCATCAATCCCATCTAACTATATACTATGTATCATTGTAAATATTATGCTGCCACAATATGAAATGACATACATCATGTTTCAAAAAAGTAAAGTGCTAGCATAACATAAAATTGAAGTATATCATGCATCATTGCAAATAATATGTAGGTAGAAAATTTTTTGTAACAAAATACTTTATACCATTAGTCCACCAAGTCCAGTTGGACTTTGTATAAAATTAGAGAAAAGAGCACTATGTAACGCCTCAAAAATTCATGGCATTTTTATTTAATTTGAAGTCGAAAAATAGAATAAATTAAGAAAATTTTAAAGTTAGTCCGTAAAATGCTTTGAAAGCTGTGACATTTGTAAATTATTTTAAATTCAAAAATAAAAGATATCGGATTGGTAAATATTATTTAAGGACTAAAATAAAATAAATTAAGAAAGATGTGATTTATCTTAGGACCTAATTGAAAATAAGTAGAAAGTTTAGGTTGATTACCGAAAAATTGAAAAAGTAAAGTTAAAAGCCTTTTCAATTCATTCATGTAGCACTTTTTAGGAAATCCTACGACTTATGTGTTCATCAATATTTTACGATTCTTATGGTGTTGCAAATTACGAGACAATACTTTCGAAATGGTACCAAAGATAGACCCAACATGCCATCCATAGCTTTAACCTGAAGGAGGAAAATCCAAACCCAAGCTTCCAAGCGGGAATTGTGGCAAATCTAAATACAAATGTTAAGTATCAAGTTAAAACACCATTTGTCAGATATGACGAGAAATTTGGATCTGTGAAAGAGACATTACAAAGTGTAATACACTACTAGAAAGTTTCTATAGAACAAAGAATTATGTTGAAGGTTTGGGACTTCCAGTTGAGAAGATTCATTGTTGTATTAATGGGTGTATGATATATTAGGGTGCAAACGGTAAAATGGGAAGCTACAAATTTTGTGAATTCCCTATGTGTAAAAGCAGATGAAGATGGGATTGAAAACATAAGAAAGAAGTGCCAAATTAGAATATGTATTATTTTTTGCAAACACCTAGGATGCAAAAACTGTATGCATTAGCAGCAACTGCGACACACATAAGATGGCATAACAAACGTTACCAATAAAAGGTCATAATGTTTCATTGTTTTGATTCTGCGACATGGAAGCATTTCAATCAAATGCATCCATTGTTTATAGTGGAGACGCGAAATGTTAGATTGGGATTGTGCACTGATAAAACGGTAGATGTCCTTAATAGTAATATGCTAGGGCCGAAGAATCCAAAATAGAAGATAGATGTTTTTTTTACAGCCTTTGATTGCCGAATCACAAATATTGTGGGACTTTGGTGTTGAGATATATGATATATCCCAAAACCATAACTTTCATATGTGAGCTACTCTAATATTGACTATTAGTGACATTCTCGCGCACGCCATGTTATCGAGTTGGAGTACAGTTGGAAAATTAGCTCGTCCTCATTGTATGAAGTTATGTGAAGCATTGACTCTTTCCAAAGATGGCAAGATAACATGGTTTTACAATCACCGTAAGTTCTTACTTTAGGATCATTATTTTAGGATGAACAAAAACTGGTTCATTAAGAATAGAGTTGTCACGCCGACAACTCTCGGCAACGGGCGACGATGAGATCTTCTAGCAAATCACTATCCTTTCTTTGAGAAAGGTGACAAAACTTGGAGGAGAATAATATAATGCTGAAATTTGCGAGAATTTTGGACGTGGTTGAAAGAAATGTAGCATATTTTGGGATTTGTCATATTGAAGAACAAATCTCATTCGTCATAATTTGGACATGATGCACATTGAAAAGAATATGTTTGAAAATGTGTTTTAAACTAGCATGAACATTGAAGAGAAAATGAAAGACAATGCCAAGGCAAGACAAGAAATGAAAAATATTTGCCACCAAAAAAAGTTAAAACATAATGCTGCAACATGCAAATATACGAAGGCTTGTTACAATTCAGACATATTTAGAAAACAAGCAGTGTGTGAATAGGTCAGAAATATGAGATTTCTAGATGGATATGTGTCAAATATGGGTCGGTGTGTGTACATGAAAAAATATAAGATATTTGGGATGAAAATCCATGATTGTCATGTGTTCATGCAGAGGTTAATTCCAATAACATTTCGTGAATTGCTCCCAACTAATGTGTGGCAAGATTTGAGTTTATTTTTCACGGATCTAACATATACTCCACTCGAGATATGATGAGATGAGTAGACTTGAAAAGAAATCATAGTTATTTTATGCAAGTTGGACCTTATTATCCTAGGCTTCTTTGACTCAATAAAACATCTTCTAGTTCACTTGCCTTATGAAGCACCGGATTGCGTGTCAAGTCTAGTATAGGTGCATATACCGTTTGAAAAATTCCTTCGACACTTGAAAATGAATGTGAAAAATAAAGCTATGGTTGGGGGATCCATTTGTAATGTCTATTTAGTTGAAGAACCATCATGTTTTTGTTCACATTATTTTGAGCCTCACGTACCCACAAGACACATAAAAGTGCATCAAAATTTTAGATGTGGTGGAGATATAGAAGCATTTGAAGAGAATCTCTCCATATTTACCCATCTTGGTCGAGCATATAGCACGTCAAAGATAAGAACACTTCAAAATAAAGAATATGTTGCAAAATGTACATACTTCTCAATTGGCAAGAAGTTCAGCCATATCTCAAGCAAATATACAAAATGTAATTGAAGTTCATAACAAGACATAATGATTATTTACGAGTCACCAATGTGAATATTGGTAATGTTGAAATTGACGCTGCTGTGGAGAATGAATTTGCATTTTGGTTCAAGAAATCTGTAAGTTTCTGTTATTTTATATGTTATTAAAGCTTATTCTTTTCAATTTTAATGTCGGTATCGCCCTAGCCAATTATGAAATTCTCAATTATGCATAGGCACGTGTTTCATCAAACATATCCGACAATTTCATCAGAGATCTTGCTGAAGGCCAATTATGGAATGTCAAGTCGGTTATGGTTTGTTTTATGAATAGATTCAAATTTCACACTACAAAGCCTCGGTTCTAATAAATCCAAAGTCAACAACGGAGTTTGTATAAAGGGTTCAAATTACAGTTAGTCAATGAGTAACTACTATGGTCGAAAACTAATGTTGGACCTTTACCAATCAAAAAAGTTGTTCAAGTGTAAATAGTTTGATCCAACTCCAAATATTGAAAAATGCATAAACAATATAATCTGGTGGAGGTAAACCAAAGAAGAAGATTTATCAAGTATGGACCATTCATTATGGTGATGCAATCAACTCAGGTTTATTTTGTGCCCTATTAAGGCACGTCACGATTGACTAGTTGGAGGTTTGAAAAAATTAAGTCGGTTGTTGAATGTAAGATTGAATTTAATTTGTAAAATTAATTGATCTACACGTGCTAATATAATGATATATACCGACGGATAATTAATGAATTACCAATTTAATTTTTTTTTTGTCATTTACCGATGGAGATAAATAATCTGTTGAGAAATATTATGTCGATAATCCATCGTTAAATTGTGAACTAAATAACCTCAGACCTCATTTTTTACCCACTTTCTATCCCACTCCTACTTTCTTTCCCTTTCGCCGCAGGAGACGACTCTCATCCTCATGAAGAATCCCATCGCCGCCACCTCAAGTTATGGCCGTGGTTCTCATCATCTGGTTAGTTTTCCTTCTTCTGAATAGTCTTTCTCCTTTCGCTGAAATGTATTTTAGTGTTGGATGTTCATACCAATTTGAATGTTCTTGTGGTTTTAGTCTTTAATTTTAAGTTTTGATTTTCTTAATAATTGGTATAATAATTTAGGAGTTTGAATCGATTTCTCTTCCTCCACAAGAATCCCGCTTTGCGATCAATCACTCATAGTAATTTAGCATTTTTCATTTTGTTGAATTGTGTAGATTATATTGGATTTTCAAAATTTGTGTTTTGTTTGGTTCAACCAACCATTGAAAAAAAGTTCCAATTTGAGTGCAATTCTTGTGATGTTGTTTTTAATAAAGAAAAAGATAATGTGCTTGAATGATAATAACTAAGGTTTGAGATATAAATTGATATGTAAGTACATTGGCATAGTGTTTTTGGTGCTTCGATTTTGGTCAATTTTCACAAGTTTTTTGAGTGATTTGAATGTGGTTACATTCTTGATTTAGTATATTCAAATTAGGGGTGGGCATTTTAACCGGAACCGAACCTCCCGAACTGGAACCGAAGGTTCCGGTCTGGATTCAAAAAAAATAAATCAAGAACCGAAACCGAGAACCGATTGGGTTGGGTCGGGTCTTGGTTCTTGAACAAGAACCGTGGGTACCCGAATCGAACCGAATTTTTTGTTTTTTACAATTTATTCAATGGCCCAACACCAACTAAATAAGAAAATTAAAATAGCGAAATCCAAAATTAACGCCCAAAATCCGGTTTCACTTTTTCACACTTCCAATATATCTAATCCCAAATTGTGCCGCACCTTTCATCTCATCTCTCACACTCAAATCCCAAATTGTTTGCACCTCTCGTCTAGTCTTGAAAGGTTGATGAATTGTGAAGCAAATGAAACAACGGAATGAAAGGAAAATTCGATAATATTTATTGTTATGTTGTATTGAGAGGAAAAAATTATGTTATTTTTAGCATTTGTAAAATTTAGTACTTTTTTTTTGAGTTTGTTTTTTGGGTATTTAATTTGGTGTTTAATATTTATACTCTACTAATGGATGCTATTTTGTGGCTTATTTTGCTAGATATTGGATGCTATATTCATATTTTGTGCATTAGATTAACAAAGTGTTAAAATTGTTATGGGTAGAACCGAACTCAAACTGGGAACCGACGGTTCGGGTTGAGTTCGGGTTCAGTTCCAAAAATTACGTGGATCCGAACGGTTCCATTTACGAAATACCGAATCCGAACCAGCGGTTCCGGTACTAATTCAAATGAAGAAACTTTTTGATTAGTTGAAATTTTATATAGAAATGAAGATTTTTACGCAAATTTGTTTTACCCTTGCTATAGATTAAAATCTATATATGTGCTTCCGATTTTGATGCTTATTCTGTGGTGCTTCACTTCAGTTTCTTCTGTCGTATTCACCTGCTTAACTTCTTTGATTTCCAATGTTAGAAAGTATAGAATAAAGTACATAGTATGATTGTTCTATCTAGGTGTTTTCTGAGCAGTTATTATAGAGTTAACGTTGTTTATTATTCCCGTCTATCTTTGAATTACTTTGTTGGGCAAGTAAGGTATTTTCATTAGGATTATACGAGAAAATCTTTGGATTTTCAGCTAAGGGCATAGGTTAGCAACTGGATAAGACGTTAAGTACCTCATAAGGTAAAGTTTTTAGGTTCGAATCGTTGCGAGATAAAAAGAAATTCAGTTTGTGGACCAACCTTTAGTAGACAGTAAGTATACTATCGAGTGCACAAAATAGCCCTAAGCGAAAGACTTGTAGAGGAAAGTCCTTACAAAATCCACCGCTCATTCTCTTGCTTTTTAATTATAAAATTTGATTTTCTCTCATCTCTCAAGCAATATCTTTACATCCCCAAGATACTACATCAGCCTAAGACCTAATAACAAAAGAAAAGCATCTTTTATGCATGAGTGACACATGTCCCACAAAGACATTTATTTAAAAATGATAGATTTCTTGTTTCTCAAGTCCTACTTTGAGGATCGATTCTCGATCATTTTTCTACGTCTCTTATACCTTCTCGAATAACTTATAGAGACTTTTGCAATCATTTTAAATCGAAAGCAGACAACGACATTATATCTTTTAACGCCCTAAAAAAATGGCTATCAGACCAATATAGGGATTTTGCAACGAAATATTGTTTTCAGAATTTATAGTTTCTGGACCACTTTTGACACTCAATTTCGAGACTCGTTTCTTAGTCAAACACTCGATTTTGACTACCCAATTATTTCTAACAAATAGTTTTAGATTATTTCTAACAAATAGTTTTAGATTAATCAAAACTAATTGACTAATTAAAAGCTAATATTAATCTTAGGAGACGGGGATGTCAGTAGCGGTTGTGGTGAATGATGATGAATGATGAGAAATTTGGAGGGAAGGTGTCAAGAAAATAAGAAGAGAAAGGCAGATTTGTTGGAATAAGTCGTAAAATGCTGACGGATTGATTGAGTAAACATGGTGTGACAGATGCAATTTTGTCAACAAATTGATAGAGCCAAAATGGTGCAAAGGTATAATTTGTCGACGGACTACCGATGACACTCATTTGGTGACCAAAAAATTTATCGATAATAACCATTAGTGCATTCCATCGATATATCGTCACTAATCAGTCGGCAAAATCGTGGGAATTTTTTGCTCCAATCTTCCACGATGGATGTATTTTTTGTTAGTAGTGCCTATCAACAAGCCGTTTCAAATTTATTGACAGATGTGAGTCGTCGCTAAAGTATATATCTGTACGCCTACGGCATTCCAAAGCTAATTCTTTGGGCACATTTTTGTCAGTATTTTGTCGATAATTTAACATCGACATCTCATATTTATAAGAACAAAATTGACAAAAATATTAATCTGAATTCAATGTAGCATTATTTGTGATTGATGGAAAACCTTGCAGCTACATGGACAAGCTGAATCTACCTCCAAGGAAAGAGAAATAAAAGCAAACAAAAAAGAAAAAAAACTCAAAATGGGAACTCACAAAACTATTGGTGAATATATGTGCCTTCATCTTTCTGAAATACACATTCCTATCTGCTTCGTGGAAATAAACAAAATGAGAAGACAGTGAGTCAATTCAACAGCTCGCGAAAAAGTGGGGCAATGCCAAATCCAAAACAATAATAGTGGAAAATAATAAAAAGTATAACACCCACCTTCATAGATCCCTTTCTTGTCTCAACAGACTTCCAAATAGCGCAAAGCCTTCCGGTATTTCCTGAGAGCCATCTGATAGTCTTGTTTCTACAAAAAATATAGGGAAGAATTCATCAAGAGAGCCACCAAGAGAAAAATGAATGATGAATGGGTAAAGGATGGTAGGATGCTTAATGACCATCCACTGATATTTTAAACAAATATTACCTTAAAACACTCATTTTTGTATCCTTAATCAAATCCACAAAAGTAACCTACCAAGAGAGCTCACTAGAACTATTGCCGAGATCTGCACGTCAGTTATGATACAAATCATCATCTTTGAAAAAGTTTGTGATACCATTATCTACCCCTTTGGAATTTCTCCACAATCTAAAATTAGAATATCAAATGTGAGTCAATAATTATCTCTTGTAGTGACATGCTCAATTGATCTCACGATTTTCCATGCCTTTGATAGCCCTCTCAAACACAACATGCTTTCCATCTAGATAGGAAGTGCGAGTTGTCGTGATGAAAAACTGGGATCCATTTGTGTTGGGTCTTACATTGGCCATAGATAACATGCCCTTCTGTCATGTTTTAGTTCAAAATTCTCATCTTCAAATTTCAATCCATATATGGATTCTCCTCCGGATTCCATCACCAGCAGAAATGTCAGCACCTTGTACCATAAAGCTTTTGATAACATGGTGAAAATGGGATCGCTACAATCAAGATAAACTAATCGCAAATAAATATAATTACATGTTCAAATGACGGACATCTTATGAAAGTAGCCAGACTTGGAAAGCACGAGGTCCAATCTATACTTCGCCTGCATAAAATGATATTAACTTCAAAAAATAGATGATACTTAAGAAACTACATTCAAAGCTCGCTATGCTTTGATGTAAAGAATTATGGAAGAAAACGTAGGCAGTTGGGCCATATGTTGTGTAGGCTTAAAGAGCATCTTTTTCACATAGTGATGCTAACACATAAAAAATATGTTTGAAGTAGAAGAGATATGCCAAAATTAAAATTGTCTCTTGTGGATGAAAATGATATGATTGCATTGAATCTTCCAATAAATTAAGGATGAACTAGATGAAGTGGTAAAAACATATTCATCTAAATGAACCTTGTTTCATTTTGAATAAATCCTAGTTTGTTGTTCTTGTGTCTACAATTGTGCACATTGTGATATGATGATGAAACAATATAACTGTCCAAAATCCCAAATTTTTATCATCAATCAATTTAAATGTCCACAACATAAGAATGAGGAACTAAGTATCAGCATTGTTCAATCTTTTGAACTACATAGAACAATAAGGGACTACATAGAACAATAAGGACATCAACATCAAATCCATCCTCCAAATTATGTTCCTTGAAAATAATGAAACTAAATTATTCTAAGCTTTCTGCTATTCTCTAGGGCATCGGCTAAAGTTCATGTTGTTATTTTTTTTCAAAGATGATACAACTTTATAGGAAAATGTAGAAATACCATATGTAATTCCACAAGTAGGAAAGCAACGGGACAAGAAAAAAGCCCAAATATACTTAACAATTTACTAAATAGATATGTATGAATACCTAGGCCGAAAACTCTAGTTCGTCTCTCGCTTCAGGGAAGATTAAATTGAACTTAACAACTAACCAATTTGTGACTAAATTAAAGCAAGTTCTTAAAAGCACATCTATATCCTCTAAATTATCCAGAGACAACTAAAAAAATAAAAATAAACTACAAACAAGCAAACCCATACAAATAATTAATGAGTAAATTTAATAAATAATCACCAAACTTTATCTAACATTACCACTTGCTCACCCAACTTTAAAATATTACTCGTTGCTCACTAATCTATCTCAAACCATTACCTATCCATCACCCGACTCATTTTTGTCAATTAACCTTTAAGAAAAAATGCCACGTGGCGGATGGAATCTTATGTGGCATAAAAATCTGTTAAAATCTACCACATAGATTAAAAAGGAAAAAAAGAAAAAGAAAAGAAAATAGGAAATCTAAAACAAAGAAACAACGTTTTCTTACAAAATAAACAAAACACAAAATCCCAAATCAAGAAGATCCCAATTGAACCCTAATTGATAAAATTCTTCCCAACATTGACGAATCCATCAACTCAACCACAGTTATGCCTCAATTTTGATTGACAAAAGTGACCCACATTACTCAACATGGAAGATAACGTAAATGTGGAAAAAGCATTGTTGGAGGCAGAAGATGAGGGAACGAGCATGAGGTAAATCCTTTTAATGTATTTTGCTTTTACTTATTGTCTTTGTTTGGGACCACATTTATTTACCCTTGTATATTTTTTGTAACCATATTTTAATACATTCAAAATCTGAATTTTGAAGTTCTGGGACCACAATTTATTTCTTTTGGACAATATTCATGCACTTTTATATATTCATATTGTATCTACATTTGAGAACTGTTTGAAAAATCCTAACACTTGTGTTTTCAATGCAACCACAACATTTGTTGAAGAGGAAATTATATCTCCAGAATGTAACTTGAGTGATTCAGATAATGAGGTTGATGATGATGGTTTTCTGTATGACACGAATCCACCTAAACATGTTGCAGTGGGATTAAATGTAGACCTTACAATCAAACTTGAGGAAGCAGATAGGGATGGCAATGGGCCGAGCTGAGCTGGCTCGGTCCATGAAAAACGAGCTCGGCTCATCCCCAAAATGGTTACTCGATTCGGCCCACGAGCTTGGCTCGGCCCTTAAATTTTTTTTTTTTAAAAAATTTGAAAATGAAAATGAAAGAAAATATCAAGAATCCTTTATATTAAAAATTAAAGGTTGAAAACCCTCCTTCTTTTTTCTGGCTTGGGACCGGCTACTTTGAAAGTAGGGGGAGTTAAAATTGTACATGAACAAAATGTTACGTGTACAATTTTTTATTAAAATAAGATAAAAAATATCAAATACTAATGCAAAATAATACTTGTTACAAATCTAAATAATCCATATTCAAATCTTCAAGTGTTTCGGCCATTATTCTGTCTTCTTTGTCTTGGATTCAAAGTTCGACATCATCCCAATCATTTAGACACAGTAAGTTTTCTAAAATGTCGGTTTTGAGTCTTGACCTAAAATCAGACAGAACCCTGCTACTTATACTAAATGCAGCCTCTGATGTTACAGTTGAGACCGGAGGTGTTAGTAGATCACGTGCTATTTTTGAAAAAATTGGGTTACTACATTGATGTTGTCTCCACCATCGTAGTATATCAAAAAAATTTCTCCCTTCGTCATCTAAAATACTAAGCATGTGATGCACAAAATATCTAACTAACTCTACATGTAAATCACTAGAATGGGGAAGGGAAGAAGTAGAAGAAGAACCAACTGATTGTTGACTCCATACTAGTCAATGTCATCTATAAGTCAACGTCACAATTGGACGAGTACATGTTGGAACAGGGATCGTACAACATTCGTACTAGCTTTTTCAGCATAGACATCATACATTTGATATAAATTTGTTCTAAATTATCATACGTTACTGGATTTTGATAAATTAATTTTGTGAAATTGTCATTATTATTACTTTCGTACCCTCTAAGTTAAGTCTATGATCCATAATACATACTAATAGAAATAACATAGTCAATTGTTCTCAATATTTTCTAAATTTAACTTCCATGGAAGGTATAATATCAAGAAAAAGAACAAAATTTTTATACCTAATAAAATTGTTAGCAATATAATAGAAATTATTTAAAACAAGTGAAGTAGTTGAATAATATACACCAGAACATGCAGTTGTTGCGTAATAAAAAAAACTTTAAAAAAATTTCTAACATGAGCACATATTTTCCAGTCATATGATTCTAAATCATATTCCGAGCCGTGTGAGTATCGGTCATTCTAATATACAGTTATGCAATCTTCGTAACATTTACAAGATTCAAGAATAAGATATGTAGAATTCCATCTATGGCCAACGTCAGTACAAAAATATTTTGATTGCAATCCAATTTCTAAATATAGAGAAGCAAAATTGTTTTCTTTTTGGTGAGACCGTAATATAATTCATACCATATCTAATTTTTTATAATTGGGGTTGTATAAATTATAATACATCTTGCACAATTAAATTAAACTCGTGACAAACACAACGAATGTGAAATAAAATACTATCAAATTTTGGACTACAATATTGAATTAATTTATCAATTACTATATTGTCGAGGCTTACATTATCAAATGTAAAATTACGAGCCTTAGAATCACAATTAAATTCACGTAACACACTCAATAAAATAGTAAAAATATTATTTTCATTATGAGGATAATCTATTTTTTTAAAAGCTATTACTTTTTTATGCATTATTCAATTACTATCAATGTAGTGTGCAGTTGCAACAATATATATCTTTTTGGTTATTATATGTCCATAAGTATGACGTAAAAGATAAAACATCGTTATAATTATTAATATCATTTAAAATAGCTTCTTTCTTTGTATTATATCTAATAATAGTGTCTTTACGAAGAGTATTTCTAGAAATATTAACGTACCTTGGTTGGAGATATTTTTGAATGAAGTTCGTGAAATGAGGATTTTCCACTAAGCTTAGTGGAAACTCGACATTTGCCACAAATTCCGGCAGTCCTTCGCGGCGCATGAGTTCTTATGAATATATCAAAATGTTGAGATTGAGACAACTGGACCAGGCTCCCAGAGATCCAAACTGGAGTTGTGCCTGATTTGTTTCTAAATTTCTATTTTTGAATTGACATTTTTTGAAGTGTTTGTATAGATGGGTCGTGCATATCTTTTTTTGCCAGGCTAACTTCTCTTGACAGTGTTTACACCGTGCTTTGTACCCAGTAACTCCGCCCACTAGTTTACCAGTTGGCACCAACTCAAAATGCTGCCAGCACCTAGCATTTTGTTTGTTGACTTTTCGTTTAGTGCTAGAACTGAATGTTATTTGTGTATCAACATCTTCTTTAACATCATCCAAATCAATTGGATCAGTGCTACCACCAAACTGATTAATAATATCGTTTGGAATTAGAATGTTATTCAGATCAATCGAAATCATCATTACTTCAATTGTAAGCCATTTGAAATAATTTGAAATAATATAATAAAAAAAAATAGGAGGAGATGAATATGTAGTAGAAACTAGAAAGTAGAAAATAGAAATGTAGAGAATTAGTAGAAGTAGAAAATAAAAACTTCAAATTATAGAGCAATATCTAGATAATGAGATATTAGATACTAATTATAACACTAATATTGAGACTTGATAGAATGAATTTGAGAATTGTTAATAGATTGAGTATATAATAGAATGAGAGATTGAAGTGTGGAAAAAATAAGTTTAGAATAGGAGTATTTATAGGAAAATAATGAAATTATAAATAAAAAAAAAAAAAGTGGCCATGATCACATGATCGGATCAACATCAACAGCCACGATCATAACGATCATGTGCTCATTTTTTTGGCCGAGCTAGTTAAATTAAAAAAAAAAAAGAGCCACGAGTCACATGATCACTCGTGCACGAGCCACGCACCATAACGAGCTCACGAGTCGGCTGTTTTTTGGCCGAGCCACTCTTGAACTAGCTCGACCCCTTCTTTTTTTCTGCCTTGCTCGAGCTTGGTCCTCGTGCTCGTGCTCGTCCCTAGACGAGCTTGAGTCCGAGCCGGACCGAGCTTTCACTTTTATGAGCCGCAAGTCCACGAACAAGCTTTTTGCCACCCCTAGCAACAGATGTAGAGGAGTTAGGATCAGATGATAATTATTCTCCAAGTGAAGAAGAGTTACTCAATGATTATTCTTTCAGTGAGGAAAACAATTATCGTTTTCCTATTTATGATGCCGAAAAGGAGAAGTACGACCCGCAATTAAAGGTTGGAAAGGAGTTTAGAAATATTGAAGAGTTTAGGCAAAGCTGTTAGGAATCATGGGGTTGCAACTATGTGCAATTTTAGGTTTAGGCTGAATGATGATGAGAGAGCACATGACCAGATGCAATGGAGAAGGTTGTAAATTCAAGATTTGGGCATTGTTGAACAAGGCAAAAGGGTTGCATCCAAATAAAGTCTAAGAATACGAGAACACACTTGCACTAGGGACAGAACAAATAAGCATTGTACTACAAGGTATATAGCTAAGATGTATTTGGAGACTTTTAAAGTTGAACCTGGTTGGAAGACTAGTTTGATAAAGATGGTTGTGAATGATGATGTGAAGTTGACAATCAACAACGTTACTACTTGGAAGGGCTAGAAGATATGCTAAGATATTATTAGAGGGTTCTAATGAGCACCAATTTGGCTTGCTTAGGTCTTTTGCTGTTGAAATTCTGAGAACCAATCCAGGTTCTACTTGCATGGTTGCCATACATGCTGAAACGTTTCAATGAATATATGTTTGTTTAGAAGCTTGCAAGAGGGGGTTCTTGGCAGGTTGTAGGCAGCTTCTAGAATTAGATGAGTGTTTTTTGAAAGGTACTTTTGGAGGTTAGATATTCGTGGCAGTGGCATTAGATACCAACAATCAGATTTATCTAGTAGCGTATGCTATAGTGGAGAGAGAATATACTATGACTTGGAGGTAGTTTATACAACATTTAGGTGAAGATTTGAAAATCCTGAATAGCAATGATTGGACTTTTATGATGACATAAACATATGCATGAAGGGTTTACAAAACGTGATAGAGGAGGCAGAACATCTATATTGTGTCAGACACATGTACACAAATTTCTTTAGTGCTGGTTTTAAAGATTTGACTTTGAAAGACTACTTATGGAGAGCTGCAATGTCAACAACAGTCGAAGCATTGGATGGATGAGATTGAGAAAGAGAGCAATGCTGCATATGGTTAGTTAATGAAGAGGCATCCAAGTGAGTGGAGTAAGGCTTATTTTTTGACAAAAGTGAAAAGTGGCATACCTTTGAACAACATCTGCGAAGTATTCAACAAAATGGTGTTGGAGGATAAGAAGAAGTCCATATTGACCATGTTGATCGATATATACATAAGTTTCATGAAGATGATACGAGCTAGGATGGACAAGATGAGAAGAGCCACATGCTCTTTATGTCCTAAAATGCAACAAAATTGGTGCATGCTGGTGCAATTTACACCAGTTTAACTCAATAATTGTGCTCCAGGTTATTGACTAAAACTGGTTTGTTCACAATGCACCGGTTAACTAGTACAAATTGCACCTATTTTAGTCAATATTTTTGCTCCAGAAATGCACCAGTTCACTTGTGCAAATTGCACCAGATTTTGCACCATTTTAACTGTACAAAATGCACCAACTTTTGCACTAGTTAACTAGCACAAGTTTTGCACCAATTAGCTGATCAATTTTGCAACCTCCACACCGACCTTAGTTTTACAACGAGCCTCGCATTTAGAGGCTGATCAATTTTAAAAGGCGTGGCTACAACATAATGTCAAAATAAATGCTTTCCACTACAGAGCTCAATCCACAATGACTCACAAAACCAATTAACAGTAAATTTGCAATTAAGAAAAATAGCATCCAATTAATAGGAAATTGCAAGTAAAGTCACAACACCAATTAATAGAAAAAATGTGTAATTTTTATTATAACAAATTCTGAAAATTTACAATTTTGATCACATCTCTAACTCTACGATTGTGTACAAGATGAGAAAAAACAAATTAACACTTGAGCAACTTCCCAATTTAGCTTCTGGGTGATACTTCACATTATGATGGAACGCCTCCAATGGAACTTTTACCTTTTTCACCAATTTCTCAAGAGCTTGCTTCTGCTTCTTCAATTTTCTTGAACATTCCCCAATCTTCAATGGCAGACTCTTCAATGCGTGGATTTGGAGAAGAATTTTAGTAATTAGGGTTCATTTGAGATCTTCTTGATTTGGGCTTTTGTGTTTTGTTTATTTTGTAAGAAACGTTATTTTTTGTTCTAGATTTTTCTTTTTTTTCCCTTTTTTTAATCTATGTGGTAGATTTTAACAGGTTTTTGTGCCAAATAAGATTTCGTCCGCCACGTGGTATTTTCGTTAAGGTTAATTGACGGAAATGAGTTGGGTGATGGATGGGTAATGGGAGCAACATGTAATACTTCAAAGTATGGTGAGCAAGTGGTAATGTTATGTAAAGTTGGGTGATTATTTATTAAATTTACTCAAGAATTAATCTATATAAATAAAAACTCATGTATTTGTACACACACACACACACACACACACACACACACACACACACACATATATATATAGGAGAGGGACACCAATATTAGGCACGATGCCCTTCTCTCTAGTACTCAAAGCCCTGAAATTCTCAACGGTTTTGGGGACTACATCATTATACTGACCCACAAGTTTCAAATACGACTACTAAAAACTCTCTTCACCAAAAAAAATAAAGAAGAATAAGAACTCTCAAGAAACTGACACGCAATCAAAGAGAGAGAGAAAAAAAGTAAAGAGAGTATATAAACATCGAATGGATCGAGTCAATTAGGGCAACAGATTGCCCTTTAGATAGCAACCACCGCCATACGTCGACTTCCATCTCAATCCAACGGTCTACAAGCCTCTAATAGTTGAAAGTGCTACTGAGTGACAAACAACTACAATCGCATTTTCAAAGTAGCACCATTATATTGTGTTCGGGTTTTGGACTTGTGTGTGGGTTGGACTTCAACCTTCTACTTTATAATTGACCAGTGGACTTAGAATCTTGATTTTCATCACTACCCCAAATATTGGCATCACAACCCAACACTAACGTCACATGTTGTGTTTTCCAGATTTTAGAATTTTCTAAATCTTTTCTTATCTTGATATTGCACCTCACCTTTTTATGTGCATGAAATATTCTACCCAAACTAAGATTTTTCATTGTAAAAGGCATGGTTTTTTAATAGAAAAATATCTTGTACTTTAGACTTGTAATATTATGAAAACATAAGATGTTACATTATCTATTTAAACTTAGAATATCTTCTAGTATTTAGAAATCATCATTTGTGAGAAAAAAAGATTTGCATTTTGGAGAAAGTTCAAATAATTCACATCAACAAGATGAATGGTGCTCGTTAAATAAGTTCAATAAGTAATTCTACACAATTGCCTCAAAGTTAAAGAGATGG
The DNA here is from genome assembly GCA_023638005.1 of Forsythia suspensa. Classification (NCBI taxonomy): domain Eukaryota; kingdom Viridiplantae; phylum Streptophyta; class Magnoliopsida; order Lamiales; family Oleaceae; genus Forsythia; species Forsythia suspensa. The sequence goes on along the minus strand of CM042670.1, from coordinate 28,244,552 downwards.
TCTTTATTTGTTTAAAGTTGATTAGTTTAATCTATTTCAACTTATTGAATTGTTTTGTTAATATTTGGAGTTCCATCTTAAAATGTCATTTTGTTATGAAGAATAGCACAAGTCTTATATATTTTTCGTTTAACATATTCTCGCAATATGGTTGCTCGTTTGAGAATAACAATCTTGAAATTCGTGTGCTCGTCCAAGTCTTAATCATACCAAATTGCTCGTATGAGCTTAATATACTCTGATACTATATTAAGATTTAAATTTCTATCTTAAAAAGCCAACCTTTTAAGAAGAATAGTCCAAGCATGAATTGTTTGAAAATTTTCCCTTAACATGTTCAATACCGGGACATGGCTTGTGGGCATAGTCAATTGTCTAACCATGTCAACATTTTCCTATGCTTATTTTATGTTATTTAATTATTTAATAAATTAATTAATTTTGATAAATCGATAAAACAGATCTAGTAGGAAACCTTGCAACTAATGAGAGACGCTCAATCTCTACCTCCAAAAAAAATAAAGAAAAAGAAAAGAACTTAAAACAGGAACTCACATGAGTGTTGGTAAATATTTGTGCCTTCATCTTATCTACTTCAAGGAAAGAAACCAAATAAGAAGACAGTGAGTCAATTCAACACCTCGTAAAAAATTGGGCTCAACTGTCAAATCCAAATACAATAATACTTTGAGTATGTTTAGCCTTTGTTTGGTTGGGTTTAAAAAGGGTTTATTTTGGGTAAGTCAAATAAATTGAATGCTTACCTTACAAACACAATCTTGGATTTTTCGACCAAAAAAATTGACCCTCCTCTATACAAACGGGAATAACCGCAGACAACTGAAATAATGTTCTCTCTTTGTCTTCTCACTCTCATCGTTTTTCTCTCAGAATAAAGCAACAACAAAACACGAGAACTTCACACATGGGTAACCATTTATTGTTGGTGAAGAAAATGGTATAATTTCCAACATTTACAAATTTGCACAAACGTTTGCACAACAAAACGTCTGGGCGAACTACACATATACATACACGGATACTAGAGTTCCCTTATAGAGACAAAAAGGACGATCGTGATAACATAAAAGAAGTGTCATTTCTGCAGTAGTCAACGTGAGTCATTTTTTTTCCACCAAAAGTGAGAAACATACTCGATTTCAAAGAAGAAATAGATTATAAAGATTTGTTGGCCTCTTTTCTTCCATCACTCGGCTTCTTTTTTGTAGAAAGCAGAAACCCATATTGAAAAGCAATTGTATCTCGTGATTTTACCGCAATCAACATCTTATTTTGCACTTGACATGTTTGATGATTTGTTCCAAATGGATATATTTTCTTTTTGCAAGCTATGTTGTGTGTTATGTTTTTTCCAGTTATGTGTTCTGTTTCTTTCCAAAATGTGTTATTACGTATACAGTTATTTCCATTAATACAGTAAGCCCTTCCCAAAATTTCCTGCAGTCAGCCAACATATTCAGGACTTTCAATTATGTGTTCTGTTGTTTCCACAAAATGCAAGAGAATTACTTCTTTGTGTATGAACTTACTATAATGAAGGCGTTTTATAATGAAGTTACGATAGTATTCGACTACAATAGGGCTCCGTCTTTGTGCTTCAAGCTTCGGGTTGTATGTATCATAAACCATCTTGAAAGGGGATAGATAGAGTGGAAGATTTGTAGTGGTCAGATAACATTTGTGCCTTAGCATATTTTGTTTTGGTCGTGAATTTATCATGTTGGTCAGTCTTCAATTAACGAAAATGACTATCACTGCGAGCAGTTTACATACTTTTTTCTTTACAATTTGCAGTCGACCAGTACGCACCAACGTCAAAGTGCAAGATGGGACGATGATGTCCATCGAATATTTGTGAACTGCTGCGAACTCGTGATTGCACAAGGCTTTCGGCAAGGAAAGTGTTTCTCCAAGACCAGATGGCAGCAGCTTGTCGCAATGTTCAACACCGAAGCCGGCAAGGACTGGAACCGCAGTCAATTGAAGAACCATTGGTTTCAAATGCGCAAAGATTATCAACAACTGCACGAAATACTACGTTGCATGGGTATAGAATATGATCAGACTAGCAATCAAATTGTTGCTGATGATTGGTGGTGGGATCGAAAGATACAGGTGATTATTCCTTATTTATTTGCAAGTTGGTTTTGGAGTAATTCTTGATGAGTTGATTAATATCGGATACCGATACTTTTTATTGGAGTAGGTGAACAAGGATTTTGCAAAATTTCGTCGTCGAGATTGTGGCGAAATATTTCATAAGTACAGCCAGCTTTTCGGTGATGCTTACGACTCTGAAAAATATGCAGTAAGCCCTTCCAAGCTATCAAAAAAAGGATTTGATGATGATGACCTTTGGGACGATGCCCTCATTAGCGACAAGTTGCACGAAACGCAGAGATGCGTGATCAGCATGACCTATCGACCGTGCAATGCAACGGGTCGGCAATGAATATATCAAGCTTGCATAAGCGCGATAAGAAAATGTTCATCGGCTCGCAAAAAGGAAAGAAGAAGCTCGACTCCCGCCCGCTTTATCGAATCGGTTGAGAAAGCGCAAGCGTCGGCAATGACTCGCTTGCAAAGACATTTGAAAGTGAATTCGGGCCCGCCTTTGTTCGATGAGTGCATGGACAAGTTGCAGAGCTTTGGCTTATTGGAAGGTGATGAAAAGTTTCACTTGTTCGCTTTATCGCTTTTTCGATAAAGCGCGTATGACTTCGTCGTCGCAGTTCACGAACCCCACAAATGAAAATGAAGTTCCGAAATTCAACTACAAGTTTTGGTGCCTTAAGAATGTTGCTGCATTTGATGACTGATTTGTATAATTAATTGCTTTGAATTTTCATCAGTTGAGACTCTTCCTTTTATGATTTGATGTATCGGATAATATTGAATTATTTTTCTAACTACTATTCAGACAAAATGTGTATTGTTTTAGTTCATGCATTACGTGAGCTTTTGCCTGCAGATTACTATTTGCCCTATCAAGGAACATGTACTCTTTCCACATGGTGATTGACTAGTATGCATTTATATGCTATGACAATTCATGTAGTATTTGAGCCACCCACATTTATTTCCATTAACTACAAGCACACATGTATTCAAAACTTTTATGACCAATAACCCGCCAAACATCATCTACAAAAGGGTGAGTGGAGGATCTTGTGTAACCCCATCACTTACTACTTTCAGTTATTAAACACACGTATTCATATTGCTTGGTTATTTCAGGTAATAAACTTTGTTACAACTAAATGGCTGAAGATTCAGAAGAGAAAATGGTTTTCGAGACACCGACAAATGGCGAATCGGACTCCGATTCGCATGCACCGCACGAAGAAGCATTGGGCAATTTGGCGTGATACACTAACATGGCTTATGTCATGTATCGTCGCATCACGTGAGTATCGTTAGTGCATACATCGAACGCTCAAGGAGAAGGATTCCCAGGTTTCCAAATGCTAGGAATGGGCGCATCTTTATGATCCAGGCACTCGAGGAAGATCCATATATAGCATGCTGTGAGTTTAGAATGTATCCACCAATGTTTGTGCACTTTACACATCTATTGCGTGACGAGTATGAACTTCGTAGCAGTCACGATGTTGACGTATACGAACAAGTTGGAATGTTTTTGTTTATACTGGCACATGGGAAAGGTTACAGACAAGTACGTACCGCATTTGGTCATTCTTTGCATACAATTCACCATTACTTCAATGTTGTGTTGCGAGCAGTAGTCAGACTTGGCGCGCAAATAATTAAACCGAAACCTAACTATAATGAAAGTCCAACGGATCACAGACCCGAACCCTCTAGACACCCGTATTTCCAGGTACGACAATTCAATATTACTTATGGGTTGTTTTGCGATAAGTAAAAACAATGTTATATATTTTGTAGGATTGTATTGGCGCAATTGATGGCACACATGTGAAAGCGGTGCTACCAGCGAACGAGCGACTACACTTCATAGGCAGGAAATGATATCCATCACAAAATATATTAGCAGCATGTGATTTCAATATGTGTTTCACGTTTGTCCTTCGAGCACCACCGGAAACGCATACGATAGTCAAATATTAGCTAGGGCAATTCACAGTCCAGAAATTAATTTTCCTTTGCCAGCTAATGGTAAGTATTATCTCGTCGACTCGGGATTTGCGCGATAGGGGCGGGTATATGGCACCGTATAAAGGCGCAGACATCAGATACCATTTTCAAGAGTTCCCTCCAGTATCAAACGGTGAACGCAGGACATTCAGGAACGCGCAGAAGAGGTTCAACTTCAATCACTCGTCTTTGCGAAACGTGATTGAGCGTTCCTTCGGTGTCCTCAAAAAGAGATGGCAAATACTTGATCGTATGCCTAATTATTCGTTTCGGAAGTAGACCGCGGTCGTTGTAGCTACAATGGCAATACACAATTTCCTACGGCGCGTTGGACAATTGGACGAGGCATTCCAAGCTGTGGATAAAGTTGTGGACGCATCAGAGATTGATTTGCCAGATGAACCAGAGGAAAGCGATGCATTTGAAACATTCATGCGACTGGTAATCCGAATACAGAATGGGACCAACATCGGGATCATATTGCTCAAATGATGAGATAGTGTATTTATGATTTGCAAATGTATGACGATTTCAAATTCTCAATTATTATAAAATAATAATATTAGTTTTATGTGATGATGAACGGTAATATGAAAAAAAAATTCGGCAATTAGGTGGTAGCATTTTTTTTTTTATGTTCACGTCAACTTTCAATTTTGGGTCAACATAGTACACTTTGGCATGTAGTTGCAAAATTTCAAAAAGGATTTGAAAAGCAAAAAGTTGAATAGTCAATGTCCGGTCCCTACCATCGACATTAATTTTGGCCGCAATTTCATGGTTCAAACGGTCAAGTGTGTGTGGCTGAAGCTGAGGGTAAATTTGGAAATATTCACATGTTGTTTTCTTACACAAATTCAGGATGGGGCCCAGCATTCAGTTTATTTGACTTACCCAAAATAAACTGTTTTTAAACCCAACCAAACAAAGGCTTAGACGAGTTTTTTCAAATTTATAAGTTAATTATAATATTATTTTTAATATGATTCATTGTTTATAATTTAAAAAATAAAAAATTATCAAACAAACACGATTCATCAATCCCATCTTTTCCTAGAAGACATCCAAATAGCACAAAACCTTCAGTAAGCTTAGTAAGCTTAGGCAATACTGAAGACAAATTAACCATGTTCTAAGTATGTGTATATATCATTGTTCTAAAAACATGTCTAAACGAAGCTTAGGCTCCACCTAGATGTGAAGTCGCTGCCTCCACGTCTCACGCTTTGCTTACGCTTTGCCCTTGTCTCACTTTCGTTTAGGTTCAAAAAGCTTGAAACTCGATCAACATGCCTAGCTACGTTTTACTCTTTTTAGAACATTGGTGTATGTTTATTGCGCCATTAGAAATTTCATTTTTTTTCTTGTTAATGCAAATCCAATTTTTACGAGAACCCAAAATTTATAGTATATTAAAAGTCACTTGAGTTGAAAATAAAAATCAATCAAAAATCTCGCGAATAAATTACCAAATTTTATTTTCAAACAACATGCAAAGCTAAATTACATTTTCTGATTTTAGGTTTTTCTTTGGGTTTCTCTTGTTGGTAGAATCGACATTTTCAATCATTTCTCTAATATTAAAAAATAAATAAAAAATAAAACGACAGGGAAAGCCAAAATCCAAAATTTCACTCACAGAAAAAAGAATTATTTATTGATCATCACTAGGTGATTAAAGTATATTTATATTGTTCGAAATTGACATCTTTTGAGTTTATTGTGAATTAGTGAATGGGTCTTGATATTAGCTTCTGTGTTAGTTTCTTGCGAGTTTATTTGTATGTACAATTGCTTTCTTAATGATAAGTGTTGGGAGCTACCTTAGATTATATTATTGGGTAAATAGAGCTGGAGATTCTCTCGAATCTTTGATTTGTAGCACACAAAATTTTAAATCTTTCAAACAACTACGCCTGATGTCATTTTATGACCGTAAATATCATTTGACAATTAAATGGTGATAGTTATACCCTTATTTTAAATTAGAGTAAATAGTACTAGGAACTCTTAACATTTAAACTTTGTGACAATGAGGTATTGAATCTTTGATTTTTAGCACACGGGGTCCCAAATCATTCAAACGTTTGCGCTTGAAGTCTTTTGTTATGGAAAACGTGAGTTTGACCGTTTAAAAAAAACAAAAAAAAAAGAAGTAAATAATAATCACCGCCACACTTTCAAAATCAATAATTTAGAAATAAAAACTACTTTTCACGACATATAGCGGGGTTGGGGTTGGGGTTGGGGTTGGGGTTGGGGTTGTAGTTGGGGATGGTTGTTGAAAATTAGAGAAGATGGTTTTTTTTTTTTTTTTGCTTTTGTTTCTTCATTTTATTTTAATTTTGAATTAAATATGGGTACACTAATTACTTTATATAAATTTTGACATTTTAAAAATTGATGTGTTCTACCACAAAATGACCTCAGAATCAAACATTTGAAAATATTGAAATCTCATGTGCTAGAAATCAAATATTCAGGACTTCATTATCACAAAGTCTAAAGGTTAGAGACTCCCAATACTATTTATCCTACGTAAAATTAAGGTACAACTGTCATTTCATATATAAAAAAAATTAACCATTTAACGGTCAAACTGACGCTTTCCGTCAGACATTAGGCACAGATATTAGAAAGATTTGAGATCTTGGTTGCTAGATATCAAATGTATGTGACCAATCATCAGAAAGTTCAAATGTTCGAGACCTCCAATGCTATTACACTATATTATTTTCCAAGTTCAGTTCAGATGTAAAAAATATATAAAAATAATTTGGTTTAATAATAAGTGAAAAGATGGATATAAATTTGTATGTATTGAATGAATTAGAATATCAATACAAGGAATTATATACATTACAAATAAGCATATTCTAGGTAACTACCGTATATACAAGGTAAGAAATATTCTGCTATGGCATCTGTACATGCCTGTTCATAAGATGCTGGTTCGACCAAGTGAGATATATTATGCACAAATTTCTGATAAAAACTAGAAAGATTGGCATTTGAAACATACCGCTGCAATGGATACCGTGTGTGGAGCGTGGTTGAAGAGGAGACGTACCCAAGAGCAAGAAGAGCAGCATGATATGTTCGATAATCTTGGAATTTGGTTGGAGGTTGGGTGACGAGAACAGAACACCATAAGGAAGGTGGTGATGCAGGTGGAGTGGGTAAAGAGGCATGTGCTTGGGAAGAATTGGAGTCGGGATGTGGTGTGGAGAGTTGGGGTTCGGGAACAGTGATTGGCGAATTGGTAGTAATGTCCAAGGATAATGGGCTTGGGTCCATGGACGGATGTGAGATGGATGGATTAGGAAGTCCGGGTACATCATCTTGGTCTTCGGTGGGTGTGTGAGTAAAAGGGAATATGTGTTCATGAAAGAGGACATCCTGTGATGAGAAAATCCGATGAGTTTCAAGGTCAAGTAATCTGTAGCCTTTTTGTCCTTGTAGATAGTCTAGAAAAATACATCGTTTTGCTCGGGTGTCAAATTTGTGCTTAGGAGTGAGGTTGGTAGCATAACATAGACAACCGAAAGTATGAATGTGTGAATATGATGGTGGAGTATTATGTAGAATTTCGTATGGGGTGTTGAGTGACAACAATGGAGTTGGTAGTCGGTTAATGAGATGGCAGGCCGTTTGTATGCTTTCTCCCCAATATTTTAATGGTAAATTGGCTTGGAAACGAATTGCTCGTTCGACATTCAAGAGGTGACGGTGTTTTCTTTCAATAATCCCATTTTGTTGAGGAGTGTAAGGACAAGTGTGGTGGAAAATTATACCATGGTCAAGAAAATAAGGTTGCAAGGATAAAAATTCAGCCCCATTATCAAATATAAAATTTTAATTCCACAATTAAATTGAGTTTTGACCCAAGTAAAAAATGATCGCAATAAAGATTGTGCTTCAGATTTGAAAGTCATAAGATGAACCCATGTAAAACGAGAAAATCGTCTACAATAGTGAGAAAATACTTTGCACCAGAAGGAGAATTTATTTTGTGAGGTCCCCAATTATCACAATGAACTAAATCAAAAGGTGCAATTGATGAAATTGAACTAGAATGAAAAGGTAAACGAGTCTGCTTTGCTAATGGACAAACTTCGCAAACATTCTTATTATCAAAACTTATTTCTAGTACGGATTTGGACAGTACTTGATGGGGTGCGTTGGATGGATGCCCAAGTCGTTGATGTCAAAGACTAGAGATGTTGTTGACGCGGTATGTAAATTGTGGATTTTGATTTGATGAGAGGTAGTAGAGTCCATTATATTGCTTGTCCAGGCTAATCATCATCTTCGTATCCACGTTCTGTACAACACAAAAATCCGAGGAAAAAGTTACCATACAATTCAAGGCTTGAGTAAGTTTGCTCAAGGATAATAAATTAACCCTAAACTTAGGCACATGCAGGACTCCATCCAATTTCAATTTTTTAGACAATTGAACAGAACCAATGGAATTAATTGATGCTTTTCCACCATTAGGTAAGTTTACAAAATCACGTTGGTGTATTGAATTTGCAAGTTCGGAATGGCATACATGGTTCGTGGCCCCGCTATCCACAATCCAACATAAAATTTTAGGCGAATTTTGTTTATTTGCAGCATTAGCAAAGGCATTACCATTATTTTTATTCAACATGGCCATTAGTTGATTGTACTCGTCAATTGTGAAAGTTGGACTCTCTTCTTTATCGACTGTGCTTTGGGTGCATCACTTTGGTCTACAGCGAAATGGTTGGCTACGGATCTCCTATTTTTTGGTTGAATGTTCTTTCCATGGAATTTGTGACCTACTGGAAAACCATTCAAAAAATAGCAATAGTCCACTGTGTGCCCATCCTAATTACAATACGTACACTTTTTCTTCGATGTTCCTCCAGTGAGAGAGGAAGAAGTCTTCACGCGTGCTGCTACCCTTATATAATTTGTTTAACTGATTCACAGCCATGGCTATAAAATTGCCGCTGGTTCCTTCACGACGTGTGGCGACATCTAGTTGTCGTTCATGTTGAAAGGTCATGGAGAAGGCTTGTTGTGTTTCTGGCAATGGTTTCATCATCAGTATGCTACCTCTGACTGTAGCGTAGATTTCATTTAACCCCATGAAAACTCGCATAAGCTTATCCTTTTCCATTCTTTCATTAACCTTCTTTAGCCCTCCACAAGTGCAAGAAACAGGCTCTTGATAAAAGGCCAATTCATCCCATAAAGTTTTCTTTTTGTTAAAATAAACTGAGATTGAATCTGAAGCTTGTCGATGTTCAGCAATTTCCTGCTGAATTTGATAAACTCTTGATTCGTTACCTTGAGAAAATCAATCACGAAGGCCTTTCCATACGGCCGCTGCTATGTCCATGTAGATTATGCTAGAAGCGATGTCTAGGCTCACATAATTCAAAATTCATGATAGCACCATGTCGTTGCAGCGCCACCAGGAATGAAAGGTTTTGTCCGTGGTTGGTGGTGTCTCGATAGATTCGTCAATAAATCCGATCTTATTCTTTGCGCTAAGGCCGATGTGCATGGCCCGACTCCATTGTCCATAGTTGTGCGGTTCAAGGATCTTTGAGACCAAGATGATTCTCCGGTTATCTGAATTGTGTAAAGTAAGTGAATTTTCATCCATGATTTCTTTGCAGTTGATCATTTCATTGCCGTCGTCCATTGGATTCACGGTGATTGCGGAAGATTTTTTTTTTTTTTTGTAAGGTCACCAAGACTGGTGCTCTGATACCATGAAAAGATAGATATAAATTTGTATGTATTGAATAAATTAGAGTAGCAATACAAGGAATTATATACATCACAAATAAATCTATTCTAAATAACTACCGTATATACAAAGTGAAAAGTATTCTGCTATAATATATAGTATTCATTGTGAGAATATATAATTTCCTATTATTTGTTACCGTTAATTATAAGAAAGTATATAAAGTTTTACCCAAGTTTTGCTTGAGTCTTTCATTGATAAAGTTTTCTATATAGTCAAATTTGTCTTTCGTTAATCGAGAAATGTATCAATACAATCTTTTCAAATGTCGATTCATTTCTTTAGAGCATGTTCGTTTGCCATTTTGGAGAAAAAATGGATTTTACATTTAATGCAGTGGGCCACATTTGTGCTGGAAATAAAACTTTTGCATTGACTAATATATTCACATAGTGCATATTTGACAATTATACCCTTCTTCATCACGTGGAGAAACCAATTTTTAAATCAACAAAATGAAAGGCATAAAGAAAAAAATCCATAATTGGTCAAAACGTGTACAATTTTTTATGTGTAAACATTTAATGCAGTGATAGTTGATGATTTGCCCGGGCCAAAGCATTTATTGAAAAATGAATTCTTCAGTTGAAAAAATGGTGAGCGAACATGTTCTTAATCTTTTTCCATCTCCCATAATTGACATTCATTTTTTTTCAATTTATAAGTCATATCAAACTTCTTTTCGTTTACTCTCTCAAAAATTAAAGCATTTTACTTTCCATTACTGTTGAAATCATTTGGTCGGTATATATTTGATAGTGTTAAAATTATTTTTTAAGTACTTATAATATAAATTATAAGTAAATATACAGATAAAAAATAAGTTGTAAATTATAAATCGTGAAATGTGTGAATAAAAAATATATTTGACTAATTTAATCAGTTGAAATTATAATTTAAACAATAGCAAACATACGCTTACAAAAAAACCATCGGATTTACAAGTAATTCTTTGGCTAGGAATCTTCCATTTGTCCTAAATACAAAGTACGAGTATTATTTCTTATCAAAAAGTAATAATTAAATCTCAACATATTAATACTTTAGGATAAAAAAATTAATTAATTAATTAGATAATTATCAATTTATGCCCTTACTTCCAAAAATGTTGTATCCAATATATTTTGTATTTAAGCCGATTAATATTTAATTCTACGAATTAACTATATTCTATACATTTTGTTTAAACATATAAAATTTATAAATATTCTTCTTTCAAAGAAGTATATATTTTTACTATTATAAAAATATAACATTATGAGTGCACAACATTATTTAAAAATTTCATCCAAAAAATTAAAATATTCACAATAGTATTACAAAATCACGTGCAATACACATAATCTTAATAATATTTATAAATATAAAAAATACAAAATAGCAAGATGGAGAAAACACTATTCACACATTCCCAACAACCACAATCTCAACTTAATTTGATGTTAAGTATGAGTTGAAATATTTTGTCTTCAACACTTGACTATATCAAATATACACATAATACACTATAAGTGACATCACTTTTAAAATAACTCATAATATTTGATAACAAGGAATATATGTCAAAATTTTAATTTTTTCATTATTGAATATAGGTAATTAGCATTTAAGCACCTTAAACTTTTTGGATATATTTCTCTTACCAAAGTTTTAGACGTAACATTTTAACTCGATACACACTATCACACAGTTTCGAAGATTTCAAGTACAAACAATTCTGACTTCACACGACAGAACACATTGGAAACTGAATAATCAACGGTATATGGTTCAAATAGAAAGTTTGTCCTTCATAAATCATAATTTAGTCTCTCAAGCGGGGGGAAAATAGTCATGCCTTTTCGAATAAATCACTAATGCTACTTTGCTTTATAAGATTCTCTAGTTGTATATGGTCCAGGCACAACCAATGGACACTTGATTATCTTTTCCAAAAAGGATCTGGTTTCATCTTTGCATCTTGCTTCTTGAGAACCTGATAAATTGAATCCCAACGGTATATAAGTCGAATTTTGCATGTGAATAAAAGATATCATCAACATCCTTAATATAGCTATTGCATTATGCAACTATAATAGGGTTAAAAATGCTGGTCGATACTAACTTCTAGTGAAATTTCATGTTCATCATTCAAGTGACAATATACTAATCTCATCCATGACCACTAATTTGACTAACGAAATAAGCATACGAGTGTCTAATTATGAAATAACTAGACTGCCACGATCATGTTTTCAGTTAGTCAAACTAATACTGACCAACTTAAAACAAAGTTTAAATTCAGTGACCACCTCAGAACAAAGTAAAATTTAGTGACCAACAAAAAATTTCAATAAAAGTTTAGCGCCAATGACTGAATTTAACCCAACTACAAGATATCAGACAAAAGTTCTGAACTTACCAAGTATCTGCCAACAAGTAGTGATCTCTTTTGCCTCTAACCTTAGACCCATCCGGTAATTAGAGCACGTAGACAAAAAGGCCTGAACCAACTGACTCTACCTAGAATAATCAGCACAAAAAACAAAGCAGTTTGTCCATTTGAGGCACGTTAACCTGTATCCAGATCCAGAACCAGAACCCATAGTTAGCCACATGAAATTTTGTTCTGATTCCTCAAATAACATGCATGTATGCTTACCCGAACATTTTGTGAACATCTTAGCAAAGGCTTTTCTCTCCTGGTTAAGTCTATCAGCAATCTGTTCGCAGAAAGACAAAAAGAAAGAAGGAAAAAGAAAGGCACACTCAGTTACCTTCACCATGTTGAAAACATCAATCCAGTAGAAAATAAACATTCAACCCCGAGAATTTAAAAAAAAAAAAAAGGAATACCTTCTTCTTTGCAGCAGTAAACTCTTTTTTTATTGCTCCTACAATAATGCCAGCATAAAGTAAGATATAAAGTTCACACAAGATCCCAGAAGACTCCACAACCTTTTTTTCCTTCTTCGATTCATTAACAGTACGACCTAATCGTACCACGTAATCCTTTAAAAAAGCGTTCTGAGTGAGTTATTTAAGCTCCACGCTTTCTTTCATTTGAATTAAAATTCAATCAAGTAGAGCATACAAAATTCAATTAGTTTATTTGTAGCAAACAAGTAGTTAGTTTATCAAAATCAAAGTAAATAAGAATGGAGTTTTCTTTGGTGACCTAAAATCTGATAGTCCAAAAATCTAACATCTTTTTAAAAAACAAAATATCTTTGACAGTTCAAAGCATCCTAAATATATATTTTTCACCACACTAGAACAATGTAAACTGGAGATTGTATGCTATTGTGTTTAAACTCCAGTTTTTTTCTCTTTTGGGTCTGTTCTTAAAAAGCAACACTAGAAACTAAGGGCGTGCAGAACATGTACAGTTAATTTACAGGAAAAAATAGAGAACTTGAATAAAGGAAATGGCAACATCAAAGAGGGTAACCAACCATCATTTGGCTCCAAATCCAATGCTTTTTTAAAACTCTCTACTGCAGCATCTATATCATTGAGAGCCATGTGTGCCTGATTAATTAAAAAAGCTACAAACATGAGTACTTTGAATTGTCCAGTGAAGGCAACCCATGAATTGAGCAAAAAGTGGATTAACGGAAAAGGCAGAAAAACAGACACAAGAGTAAAGTAAGGAAATCATTTTAGTTCTCGAATTCCCCATATCATTTTAATTCACACATAACTACTTGGAGACTAAAACACAACTGATGCAAATGCTTACAGCATACAATTCTGTCTTGTGCCTAAAAATTCATTGACTAATCATATCATATTGCACAGCAATAACATGATCAGGTCTACGGGGCAAGTGGAATATATGTCCCCAATAGAAGCATCAATAAAACAAAACGCGCTCAAGCAAATTTCATATCAAAATACAGATTCATAAAAACTTATATGTCCTACTTCAATCGGCATCTCTTATTCTACTTCATGGAAATCACCAACCTGACCCTGACGAAACAAAGCCTTAGCATTGTCTTCACCATCACGCAGAGCGAAGTCTGTGTCCAAGAGTGCTCCCTTCAAATCTCCCAGTTTCAGTTTACAAGCCTAAGAAAGATAGCACACCAGGTGTTCAGTAAACAAAAATATTGCTGGAAAACAGAAGCATTACACACTTTCAAATATAAAACCATATAAAAATTCATGCATACATAAATACAATTCTTAGAAAACTAATAAGGAGTATGAAATCATAGCTCCCTTCTAGACAATGCGAAATAACCATATGCAATTAACAGGATTCGCATGTAATGATGTGTGTAGTACAATATTTATACTAAAGTACAACCCGTCATTGCCAAAAATAGCCCCCATCAGTATGTATATATTGCTACTTTAGCCAGTATAGTTAAAAGTTAGATGCATATTTAGCAAAATTCATATAAGTACAAATTCTCAAATATATATTATGAATTCATAATGACCCCCAAATATTAGATACATCAATTTTTAAAATCCAGATTAAATTTGACTTCCTCTCCTGGTACAAGGAAAACAATGTCAATTATGGGACATGACAAACAGTACCCAATACAAGGGATTGGAAGAATCATGAACTAACAGCTAAAAACCCAGCAAGAATGTCTGAGAAAGAAGACAGCATTACAGCCAAATACATTAACAGGGCCAGCAGATCTCTCGTCAAATTAAGAAATTTTAGATCATACTTTCGCAGTTTTCTTCAAAATTGACAAATTTTAACTTACAAACGGATAGCAACAATTTTTACAGAGAAAAAGAAAGGCATAAGAGAGGTGAAAGAACATGGCATCCTAATATTTCCAGCCCTAACATCTCATATTTATATATAAAAAAGGGACAAAAATATCCATTTGAATTCAATGTATCATGATTTATAATTGATGAGAAACCTTGCAACGTCAGAGAGAAGCTGAATCTCTACCTCCAGGGATGGGGAAATAAAAGCAAACAAAAGAAAAAAACTGAAAACGAGAACTCACAGAACTGTTGGTAAATATCTGTGCCTTCATCTTTCTCAAATACACACTCCTATCTGCTTCGTGGAAAGAAACAAAATGAGAAGATTGTAAGTCAATTCAATAGCTCGCAAAAGAGTGAGGCATGTCAAATCCAAAAATAATAAAAAATATAACTCCCACCCACCTTCATCAATGCCTTCCTTTTCCCAGCAAACATCCAAATAGCGCAAAGCCTTCCGGTACTTCTTGAGAGCCATCTTATAGTCTTGTTTCTGCAAAAAAATAGAGAGGAATTCATCAAGAGAGCCACCAAGAGAAGGATGAATGAGCAATGGGTAAAGGACGGTAGGATGCTTAATTACCATCCAATGATATTTTCAACAAATATTACCTTAAAACACTCATTTCCATATCCCTTAATCAAATCCACAGAAGTAACCCACCAAGAGAGCTCACTAGAACTGTTGTCGAGATCAGCAGGCCAGTCAGGATACAAATCACCATCTTTGAAAAAGTTTATGGTACCATCATCTGCCCCTTCTGGAATTTCTCCACAATCTGAAATTAGAACATCATCTGTGGGACAGTCATTATCTCCCATAGTGACATGCTCAATTGATCTCACTACTCCCATGCCTTTGATAACCCTCCCAAACACAACGTACTTTCCATCTAGATGGGAAGTGCGAGTTGTCGTGATGAAAAACTGGGATCCATTTGTGTTGGGTCCTGTATTGGCCATAGATAACATGCCCTTTCTTTCATGTCTTAGTTCGAGATTTTCATCTTCAAATTTCAGTCCATATATGGATTCCCCTCCACTTCCATCACCAGCAGAAATATCACCACCTTGTACCATAAAGCTTTTGATAACACGGTGAAAACGGCATCCCTGCAATGAAGAAAAACTATCATGAGAAACTAATCGCAAATACCTGTAATTACCTGTTCCAATGACAGACATCTTATGAAAGTAGCAAGACATTAGAAACCACGAGGTCTAATGTATACTACGCTTGCATAAAATGAGATCAACTTCAAGAAAAGAGAACACTTGATAAACTACGTTCAAAGCTCAATATGCTTTGATGTGAAGAATCATGGAGGACAACTTAAGGACATCATCATGAAATCCACCCTCCAAATTATGTTCCTAGAAAATAATGAAACTAAATCATTCTCAGCTTTCAGCTATTCTCTAGGGCATCGGCTAAAGTTTAGGCTGTTATTTTTGTAAAGATGATACAGCTTTCCACAAAATGCAGATATATCCTCCGTAATTCCACAAGTACGAAAATAACGGGACAAGAAAAAAGCCCAAATATACTTAACCAAGTTACTAAATAGGTCTATATGAATACCTAGGCCAAAAACTCTATTACGCCTCTCTTCAGAGAAGATCAAATTGAACAGAACAACTAACCTATTCGTGACTAAATTAAAGAAAGTGCTTAAAAGCACGTCTATATCCTCCAAATTAATCAAAGACACAACTCCAGAAAAAAAAAAAACATAAACTACAAACAAGCAAACCCATAAAAAAAATTAATCCATACAAATAAAAAATTCATTTATTTGTACGTATATATATATCTGTGTGTGTATTATCTAACAGAATGAAACCTTGTAATGAAGAGGGACACCAGTATTAGGCCCAATGCCCTTCTCTCCAGTACACAGCGCCCTGAAATTTTCGGCGGTTTTGGGGACTACATCATTATACAGTTCCACCACAATTCTGCCCTCCAGCTCTCCTCCAATGGTGATATCCAGAAAGCATTTAGGCCTTCCCCCCATTTTCTCTCTCTAACTCTCTATATATTGGCTGTTTGTATATATGTGTATGCGAGTAGAAGAGTCTGGAAGAACGAAAAACCCTAGGGGGGTCCGGTCCCGCTATATATATACTTTCGAACTCTTGGAGCTCTCGTCATAATTCAAACGCCTCACTGTTAATTTTTCACAGGGGTCTTGGCTAAATTGCGCCGGGTGTTTACGGGTGTAGGTTTTGTTTTGTCTTTTTCAAATTGCTGTGATGTGCCCGACTGCCCCCGGCATTGCTGGTATTTTGAACTCCGCCTTCCTACTAAAGTTTTGGATAAATTACACTTAAAGTCCCCATGTTTTAATTTTATAATAATATCATCCACATTCAATTTTATTAACAGGTATCATCCCCATTCTTTTATTAATTCATACATATAATTCTCAAATAATTTTTTTTTACTATTTATCCCTTATCTTAAATACATTAAAATAGCAAAAAATAAAAAATTTAATGAAAAAATTACAATTCGAGCACATAATTTTTTCAAATGTGCAAAATATTTTCTTTACATTCTATTATTCAAAACAATTAAAAAAAAAAAAAAAAAACTTTATCTTCGTCCCACTCCAGTGACCAAATTGGAGAGATTTCTCTCTTGCAATTTGGACTCAAACTCGTTAATTATCAACATTCTTCACTTAAAATAAGAAAGAGAAACAAATCCCACGTCTCAT
The DNA here is from genome assembly GCA_023638005.1 of Forsythia suspensa. Lineage (NCBI taxonomy): Eukaryota > Viridiplantae > Streptophyta > Magnoliopsida > Lamiales > Oleaceae > Forsythia > Forsythia suspensa. The sequence goes on along the minus strand of CM042670.1, from coordinate 28,227,173 downwards.
AATGGCAAGATGAACGACAAAAACACTGTAGTAAGATGATGAAAGACAGAGGAGACTCAGGTATTGAATCTCTTCCTTTTCAACGTCTTGGGTAGATCTTTGGTTGCCAACAATTGGTTTCTTCGCCCAAAATTGAAGAAATTAGAAATTCTGTTGAAGATTCTTCCCGTCGGTGCAGATTCAGAAGCAATATCTGGTGTTTTGTTGGCTTCAAATGCCATTTTTTATTCTTTCTGAACACTAGTTTTTGCAGAAGGGGGAAAGGTGGTGGATTAAAGGAAAAAGAGTTTAGAACCAAATTTTGCATTTATATTTGCTAATGTACCATAGTCGATTCCCACTTTAAAGCTGTAAGTGGGAAGTGTGGTGTCATTTACTTGTTCTTCTTCCAAATTCCCCTTCTTTTTCGTTGCTTTTTTGTAAAGATAAGAAACCGGACTGAGGGCGGGTGGATGGTGTGGGGTGGGATTGGGAAGAAGAATTTTTTTTTTAATTGTTTTGAATAATAAAATATGAAAAGAAGATTTTGCATTTGTTAAATTGGTCAAATTTAGATCACGAATTTAACTTTTTGTTAATTAATGAATATTTGGTCAATTAAATCTTTCATTTTTTACTATTTTAATTTATTTAAGTTACGGGTAAAATCGAAAAAAAAAATTTATTTGGAAACAATCTGTGCGAATTAATGAAAAAATATAGACGATAGCTATTAATAAAATTGAATAAGGATGATATTGTTATAAAAATAAAAGAATAGAGATTATAAGTATAATTTATCCAAAGTTTTTGTCCAAAATTAGTAAACTTTTAAATAATGTTAAAATTGTGCAAGGGTTTCTAGTGCTACAAAAACAAAAAGTTGGCGGCATGTAATAAAATAATAGGTTGAAGACCTACTTGGTACATATTCAATACGTTTGGGACTTCAACTGTAGTTTTCCGTCCTCTTTTTGGACTTATTCAAATATGTGATATTCTCTATTTATTTTAAAGTAATAATCAAATGTACATTACATGACTATAATAATGTTAATTGCAAACATCCAAACTAATTACCAATAATTTTTGGACATAGAAAAACTAAGACTCGATTGTCGTATTTAGCTCATTATGACAATTTGACAATGTTTGTCCTATCTAATTATGCAATGTTCCATTATTGTTACCAATGCCATAAACAACAACAAAACAGTATAACATGGGTTTAGCCTTTTAGGTCGACTGTGAAGAGGCACAAAAAAAAAGGTGTCTCATTTGTTACTCTTCAGCTTAGAAATATTGGAAACACCTTTGCAACATTTTCATTCAAATCCCAATGGAAACATATATATTTAAGTTTTAAATAAATCAAATCACGTCTATAGTGTACCAAAAAGATTTGAGACATTGGAGAGAGACTCACTTCACCTCTGATCAAAGCGAATTTAAAGTATTGTGCAAGAACAAAAATAAAATTTTAGATTAAGAATAAGATCATGATTATCTTTAAATGTTGTGTTTCCATCACGATGGACATTACGATATTTGATTTTTTTCGTCATAACTCTTGCTCTGGGCTGGTCCATGTTCCTATCTCGTTCAAGAGCCAAGCCTCTTAACAAAATAACAATAGTGATTACATGCATGACGATGATTTTAAGTGCTTTTTTTTTTACTAACAGAATTTAATTTTCTATAAATGAAATCATAATTTATTTATTTTTATTTTTTTGTAAAAGTAATTTATAAGTATAATTAGACATACTTTTAGAATAATGATACGAAACTTATTGAATGAATGGTCAATTAATATATTTGTAGAAATTAATGAATTGTGACATCCACTTGAGTTGATGTATAGTGAAGGTGCAATATACAAACAATAACCACTAATAGTGACACTATTTAATTATTGAATCCACTTAAGGCTGACTTGTGTATAGCCAATTACTTAAAACTTCCTATCCTCATCATTCAATTTCCTCAACTCCTTAGTGCTACAACTTTTTGAATCCTTTGAGTACTTAATCAAGAAAACTCAATGGCAATACACGTTTGATGAAATAGACTGGACGTTACTATATAATATTAACATAAAATAAAGAAGTTAAGATTTTATATATTTTATTATCAAGGACATCATATATAACTTATAAGATACATGTAAAAATTGATACTTTGCTTAATGAGTTATGCTCCTTCGATATCTTTTTCCTTCAACGAATTGTCTACAGAATTAGTGGAGTCGGAACAAGTGTTGGATTATTCCAACACATGTATTTTGATACTTGAGTTAGAAATTGAAGTTAAATAAAAAGATACAAAGATTATATGAAGTTGCATAATAAATAATCGGGTTAATTTCATCGACGGTCTTCGAAGTTTCGGTGAAAATACAAAACAGTCATTGAAATTACAAAGTTTCAATGCCGGTCACTGAAGTATACTAATGCGTTCACCAACGATCACTCTGTTAAATTTCTAGCGTGAATTGATGACGTGTCACTCTTAAGTGTCCATGTGTTACACAATTGATCAACATTTAGCAAAAATTGACGCCACGTAAATTTAATATACTAATAACAATAAATTCAGAACAAAAAAGATGCACATAAAATATGAGGACTTAGCTGCAATTTTAAATAATATAAATCGAACTCAAACTATTTGCACAACCTGGTTTAACCAATTGGGGCGGTTTGGGTTTCGTTTTTGGGGGAAATCGAGTTATGCAAACGGTTTGGAGATCTGATTTAGATATTGTCCAGATATTGTAGCTAGGTCCTCATATTTGTGTACATCTTTTGTGGTTCAAATTTATTATTATTAATACATTAAGTTCATGTGGCATTAATTTTTAACAAATGTCGATCGATTATGTATCACGTGCATACTTAATGGTGACACATCATCAATTTACGTTGAGAATTTAATAGAGCGATCGTTGGTGAACTCATTAGTATACTTTAGTGACTGGCACTGAAGTTTTGTAACTTCAATGACCATTTTATAATTTTGCTTAAATTTTAGTGACCGCAAGTGAAATTAACACATAAAAAATCAAATTTCATTAAATAATACCCTCAAAGTGTAATTGAAGCTTTATTTTCACTTAACAAAATGTAATTTATGGATACTTTAAAAAAGTACCTAATCATGTCATAATAATTAATGATGATTGCATATTGTACTCTGTACTTGCTTGTGTGTACTCCACATTGCACTCTCATCCACTTTGGACAATGTTTTAATATCCACTTATACACTTGTTAGTGAGCATTGAATGCTCTCTCTCAATTATATAGAGAATTTAATTCAATGTATCTTGTGGTTAAATAAATAAATTTATCTTTTCTCTTCAACTAATAAATTTTTAAATGTTCAAAAGAATTTTTTAAAACTCTTTTTTTTTAAAAATTTATTTTCAACTACATATTTTATGGAACCCATAACTTTTATCAAATTTTCAACCACACATTTCACTATTTTTTTTTTTCAAAATCTAATAAAAAAATTACTTTTAAATTTCACCAAACAAACACCAAAATAATTTAATATAGTATTAGAAGAGGAAGAAGTTTTATGTTCATAAATTATACTCAAGAGAATTTAATTTAGGTTGTCATTTTATCAAAAAATCTATTTTTTTTTTTGTTTAAACTTTTAAATACCAAAAACTTTGAAAATCAAAAATAATAAAAACCCATTTTTCCCAAAAATTTACCGAAAATCATGTAGTGTTTAAATAAATAAATATATAAACTTTTAAATCAAGTGATTTAATATAATATAAGAAGAGAGAGGTTTTACTTCATTATAAAAATATTGTGCATGTCAAATTGTCAAGACTAAAACAAAAAATAAATAAATTAGATGTGCATGTCAAGAGACATATTCAAAATATAATCTAAATAAATAAATTTTTCATATTTCTAATAACTTAGGTTTTTAAATGAAATGATTCAACGTTTAGTAAAAGTTGGATAAAGTTCCTCCAATTAAAATTGATGATCTTGTTTACTTTACATGCAAATACACTTTTTATCTATATATTTAATAGGACTCATAACTTATAAATATTTAAAAAATAATTTCAATAATGTAAAACATGCACTTTTTTTTAAGGTAAAATTCGACAAAAAATTGGACCATTTAGTCCGAGTCGGTAGTTCACCATGGATGTGACATTGAAAGGTTGCCTCACTGTTTTTTCTTAACTTCTTTACATGTTAGATTTTAGATAAATCAAATGTTAGCATCCAACCAAATGCCTAACACTAATGAAAACAAAAAACAAAAAACAATAATAATCAGACCATTAATTTAAGACTAACTAAAATTAAATTTATTATGATACATTATAATAGATAATTTTTATTATTATTTTTTTTTTTTTTTCCATATTACTCGGTGTTTACGATCTACTTTAGCAAACAACAACTGTTTGCTTCTCCATAATCAAATTGTTTGTTGAAGAGGTGTATTTCCAAAGTTAAGGGCCCCATAATTGGGCCCAAGCCACCTCCTGGGAATTAGGATGCCCATTATTATGGGTATTTGCCTCAACCCCATAATTAGACATATATTTTTATTAATTTTTAACATTATTTTCATATGAGTTAATGGCCCGTACTCTTGCTCTTTTCAGTTTTAAATTTTGTAAGACAACAAAGACTTGTTTATTATGTTGTTTTTGAAAATTCAATTTTGAAAACAAAATTAAATTTATAACACAAAACTTAAAACACATTTTTGACGTTTTGAGTGAAAACATGGAAAACACTCAAATCAAGCTAAACAAAAATTAAATAAAAATTTATATAAACAAAAATTCTAAAAAATTAAAATTTTAAAAAAAATTAAAATTCTAAATATAAAATATATAAAAATTATTAAATTATCAAAAAATAAAAATTGTAAATAAAATAAAATTCTATAAAAATGAATAATCTAAATACTAAAAAAACAATTCAAGCGTCTTTATTGGTTATTTAAATAAAAAAAATTTAAAAATTAATTTAAATAAAAATTGATTAAAATTCTCAGTCCACATCATAATTTTTTATTTTTTATTTTGTTAATTTATTATTTGTTTGTATTTTATTTTAGTAAGAAAAAATATTGTAACATCCACTGACTTTAAAATGTACATATTATTTTATCATATATTAGCATAAAATTGTTATATTTTACTGAATAATAAAATTTATTGAATAAAATGATATAAAACAATTTCTAGAATGTGTCTTTCAGTTTTCTATTTTCAGAATGAAAAAATCAAACGCGATTTCAACAATTTTAAAATAGACTCTCAAAGTTGGGTGACCTCTAATAAAATTACACCCTAAAAGATGGAAAATAGACTTTTTTTTCAAATATTTCTCAAGTTTGTTTCATATTTTGAGGTGTATTTCCAATTTTGAGAGGAAAAAACCGAGAATAGCGATCGAGTAGAACGATTTCGTGGATAATTTTTGAATAATGAGAATTTACGTGGGCTTTGATAATTTTTAATGATCCCTATTACAATTTCTCTATATGGGAGTAAATTGTTCCGACTAGTTTCTAGCTATTGTTTACGTGGGGTGAGAATTTCCCTTGCATGTATTTATTCTCTCTCTTAAATAATATTCTGTAATATGGTAATTTAATGTTCTATTGATGAGGAAGTTGTCCTTCTTGAAGAGTTGATGTATATTGGTTTAAGAATTTTTCTTTTTAAAAGTTTAATTATTGGCGCATGGAGAGGTGGGAATAGTTGAATCATGCATTGTTTTGCAGCTTAAGAATTTGATTTTAATTTCGTTTAATGACCATCAAGTAATCATACTTAAATTTTATTCAATTGAATAATTACACTTTAATTTTATTTTCATTAAAGTAATTATGTCCAATTTTATCATTGTTAGTTATATTAATTGAGATAAAATTAAAGTGCAGTTAACTAATTAAAACAAATTGAAAAATAATTACATGATTAACATATGAGTGAAGGTGGAGTTATTATAAATTGAATTCACCCCATTTCGTATATTGTTATTACACTTTGGTACATTGCTTACTTTTTTTTTTTTTGTACATTTTAATATTTTTATTAATTTCGCACATTCTTGTGGATTTTGTTACATTCGTACATTTTTATTCATTTTTGTACATTTCGTACATTACGGTATATTTTTGTACACTTTATGAATTTTTGGTACATATTTGTACATTTCGTACATTTCATACATTTCGTGCATTTAGTACATTTTTTTACATTTGTGCATTTCGTAGGGTAAATTCTATTTGCAGTAACTATTACTCAAATATCAATTAGGTAACCACACTTTAATTTATTTATATAAGGTAATTGTACTTCAATATATTTCAATTGAGAATTTGTTTTGTTAAGGTAATTATGTTCAATTTCTTCATTAATTGACGTTCATGTCACTTATTTCCATATGTCTAAGTGATATAATTGGATAGAGTTACCTTAGTTGAAATCAAATTAAAATGTAGTTACTTAAAAAAAAAAAAATAAATTTAAAATATAGTTACCTAATTGACATTTGAGTGAAGTACAGTTTTTCGCAAATGAAATTTACCCAATTTATGCTAGCTTTGACAATTTTTGAATTATTCCTATTACATTTTTTCTATATTTGTGGGAGTAAAGTCTTTGTGCAAAGTAAGTTTGGAGGTGTAATACAATTTCTGGCTTTTTTTTATGTGAGGCAGGATATAGTCTACCACTCTACCCTATATAATGGTAATTTAATGTTGTATCGATAAGGAAGCTATCATTTGAAGAGTTGATGTGTATTGGTTCAAAAACTTTTTCATTTTGAAAGTTTAATAATTGGTGCATGGGGAGGTAATATTATAAAAATATATAAAATGATATTTGCACTTAACAATAGACAATTTATAAAAACTTAAAAAGCATAAAGAGAACAAAAGTTTATCTGTCATATCGATGTCTTCCACAAGCGATCAAAGTATTATTGGTGGTTGTTGACGTCACCGACAATGTTGTCGGTGATAATTGCTGATGGATGTGCATTGGAGATCACCGACGTTATTGCTATCGGTGATTCGTCTTAATCAACGACACATTGATTTTTGTCAAAATTTTTAATGGTAATGTTGTCAGTCATTATAGACCGAATTTTCTTGAGTGATAATTTGATCCATCTTTATTATTATTAATCTTGAAAATGCCACCTCAACAATTTTACCCAAGGCCCTCAAATTATTTGAGATGCCTTTGTATTTGTCCCTAGCCCACAATTAGACATTCACTTTTGTTGATTTTCAGCGTTGATATGTTAATCACTTATCAAACAAAAATGAGAAACTTCATATTACATTACATGAACAGGAAACAAAAATTAAGGAAACTGTAGAATTAAAACTGAAGAAGAAAGCAAATCGAGGCTTGTACAAGTACAGTTTCCTTAAAACAGATTCGCCCCCCACCGGAAGGTTATGAACGTCTGTTTCCCAGGATACAACGGTAGAACTGGTTGTACCAGCGAACCGACATACTGCCTGAACAATATCACTGCGAGAAAATTCGAATGTCAAAGAGGAAAACGAATGCTAAAGAACATAAGGAGGAAATATTGAATTGTTGTTTGTAAAATGAGGAAAATGGACATCCTTATATAGGCCTTATAGTGACATTCCAATTCCAAATCTACCATTAACAAGAGAGTTATAAAAGTTACAAAATATGAAAGGTTGAGAAGATGGAAGGTCTCAAACAAATGAAGAGTTTAAAATTTTTCATTCACTTATTTTCCAACATATCCTAAGAGTTTAATTGTGTTTATTTTCTAAATTCTTGAAGATTATCACCAACTTATTTGAATGTTTTAGATTCTTCCTTATGAAATACATTCTCTAGAATTTTCCCTTGTCCCATATAGATCAAGAAGGATCTAGAATAATTAAGTGCTTTCATTAGGACTAGAATTTTCTAACCTCCATTATAGAACATTCTAGATATATTGTAACCAAGTATAAATAAGTAGTGATGTGTGATGAGTGATGAGTGAGATCAACTAAAGTGAGGTGTTGTAAAATAATAGTGGTGTGTCCAAATTGTACAAGTAAGTTATATAATAAAACAAGTTCCTTTTGTGTTCCAAATCCAACAAGTGGTATCAGAGCGAGTCGATTGAGAGCCACGTGTTTCCAAAGCAAGGCAGTCGAGTGGAGATTATTTTCAAGCTTCTGTAGATCGTGCACAAATTGAGATTGTGAAGCTTCAATAAAGCTTGCTTGGTAACGATGAGGTTATTCAAGTCACGATGGGTGACCTACAAGTGATAGACGGAGTGAAGAAGCTCAACAACCAAAACTACACCACATAGCAGACATGCATGGAGTCTTATCTCCAAGGCCAAGACTTGTGGGACGTAGTTGGCGGTAGTGAAATGACACCGCTGGAGCTCTGAAGAAATGGAAGATTAAAGCAGGTAAGACCATGTTTACAATAAAGACAACAATTGATGAGGAATTATTGGAGTACATAAGGGACAAGTCTACGCCTAAAGGAAGCATGGGACACATTTGCAAGACTATTTTCAAAGAAAATGATCTAAGGTTGCGACTTACGGAGAGCGAGCTCATCATCCATCACTCGGGGAGAGATGACGATAAAACAATATTTCAACAAGGTAAAATCTCTCCGTCATGAAATCTCGAATTAGATTCTTCAAGTAAAATTTCAGAGTCTAGGATGAGAAGAATAATCATACATGGATTGAAACCTGAATTCGGAGGCTTTATTGCCGCAATACAAGGTTGGCGAGCAACTTTCACTAGTCAACCTAGAAAATTTGCTAGTCGACCAAGAGGCGTTGACTAAGCAAATGCTAGGGGTCTCACTGGAGAAAGAAGATGAGGCATTGTTTAGCTATAAGAGAAAAGGTCAATCCCCTCGACAAAATAATAAAGAAGAAAAATGTATAGAACGTTCTCAAACAAGGGAGCTCAAGAAAATCACGACAAGAGAGGTCAGTTATCCAAGAGATATAGGCGACCTAATGGCTTTTGCTTTGTATGTGGCAAACGAGGTCATTACGCAAGAGATTGTTGATTTAGGAAAAATCCAGCAGAAGGAAATATGGCAACCTCCAACGAGCAAGAAAAATATAATAGTGAAGAAGAATGGGATGCTGAAGCGTTGCTCGCAGTAATTGAGCAAACTCATGAGGAGGTGTGTAGTTTAAGTCTTGAGGAAGAATCGACACTGATGGTAGTCATCCCTGGACGGATAGATTGTGAAAATGATTGGATTGTCGACTCAGGATGTTCCAATCATATGACAGGCGACAAGGAGAAGCTCCAAAACACAACAGAGTATAAGTGGACACTACAGAGGGTGGATCTGCTAGATTCAAAAGAAATTGGAGATAAGTTGCAAGAAGAAATCGTAGAAGTACAACAAAGCCCTGAGGAAATTGAATATTCATAGGAGTCAAGCGATAGAGAAGAACCTACGAGGGCACCGTAAGGTCCATGGCAAACTGGTGTGCATCAACCAACACCAGAAGAAAATAGGTCGAGTCAACAAGAAGAGGTTGAGGTACCAACGAGTCTTCAACCACAACTAAGAAAATCAACTAGAAAACGAAGGTCAAATCCCAAAAACGCTAATGCAGTGGTAAACGAATATGAAAGTGCTAAAGAGCCAGAGACATTTGAAGAGGTAGTCCAACACAGGAAGTGGAGAAAGACAATGGAAGAAGAGATCGTGGCTCTAAAGCAAAGTGAAACTTGGGACTTGATGCCAATACCTAATGGAGTAAAGCCTATATCCTGTAAATGGGTATACAAGGTAAGGAGGCGACCCAATACGTCAAAAGAGAAGTACAAGGACACAGGTGGAAATGATGAGAAGGAAAAGAGTTAAATCAAAAGTTGGTGCTAAATGGGAGAATTGAAGATTAGTACCAACTTATTTGAATGTTCTTGATTCTTCCTTATGAAATACATTCTCTAGAACTTTCCCTTGTCCCATATAGATCAAGAAGGATCTAGAATAATGAAGTGCTTTCATTAGGACTAGAATTTTCTAACCTCCATTATAGAACATTCTAGATATATTGTAACCAAGTATAAATAAGTAGTGAGGTATGATGAGTTATGAGTGAGATCAACTAAAGTGAGGTGTTATAAAATAATAGTGGTGTGTTCAAATTGTACAAGTAAGTTATATAATAAAATAAGTTCCTTTTGTGTTCCAAATCCAACAATTCTATGATATGGTGTTTCCAAAGTTAGTTCGATAATGCTACATTTTGAATGGTCAACATGAGATTTACTATGGACGATCAAAATCATTGAATATTCAATAGATAATAAATATTTGAAATAAAATAAAAGATTGGTGGCTATATTGGAACTTTTTAAAGTTGGGAAACCCAATTGAGACTTTTTCAAATTTGGGTGACCTCTAATAAAATTACACCCAAGTGAGGGAAAATAGACTTTTCTTGAACTTTTCTCAGATTCGTTTCATATTTCAAGGCATCTTTCAAATTTTGAGAGGAAAAAGAGAGAATGGAGAACGACTTCGCAAATAATATTTGAATATTAGCAATTCACGTGAGCTTTGATAATTTTTTTAATGATTCCTATTACCTTTTCTCTATATTTGTGACATCGTGGACTAAAGTGATCGCTAAAAGAAATAATTTGACTTGTTTAGAGGTATAACAAGGGGCGGAGCCAACTTTTTTTTTGGGTGGGCAAAAATTAAGTAGCAATTTTTTTGAAATAATATAACACTAATGAAAATATTTAGATACATTACTACAATTGTTCCATATACGTGTTTTCATATTTTAAAAATGTTGTATAATTACATAATTATCAATTTTGTGAAATATATCATTCTCAATATATACAATCAAACTGTCATTCAACCATTGATTTCTTTCCATCAATATTTTTCTCTTCAATATCAAATATACAAAAACAATTAGGAAGAAATTACCTAGGTTTATGTCGATCTCTCTTTTTAGCTAAACGTCGTTTCTTTTAAAAAGAATGAACGCGAAGTGAGCAAACTAAATCATCATCTCCTAGATCATCTGCGAGCTAGCTAACTAGGTTAACAGATTTAGGGAAGGTTTTCCATTTGCGAGCTAGCTAACTAGGTTAACAGATTTAGGGATGATTTTGGCTTATTATAGCTTTAATTAGAAGAAACGAAATGAAAATTACAATCAGATTAGATCGCGGTTATCTATAGAGAAGATAATTGAATAGATTATATCAATTGGCTTCAACAGATATAAATTAAAACTTGGGACTTAGGTCAATTTGGGATGAAACTTGAATTAAAACAATTTGGATTGAGACTTGCCTTAGATTATTTTGGACTAATTTATATTATTGGATTATGAATTGTGTCATTTTCGAATCAGACTTGAACAATTTTTAAATCTTTGTGGGGTCAATTGAACTACTTTGTCTTTTGATGGCTCCGCTCCTGGGTATAACATAGTTTTTGTGGCTTTTTTAGGTGGGATGGGATTTTCCTGCTTGTATTTGTTCTTTCTGTTAAAGTTGGTTTTGTATATAATAGTAATTAAATGTTCTATCAATGAGAAAGCTGTCCTTTTGAATAGTTGATATATGGTTTATAATTTTTTTTGTTTTGAAAGTTTTAATTATTGGCGACTCTTGAAACCTTCTACAGTTGGATGACCTCTAAAAAATTAAGCCGGAAGAGAAGGAGAAATTGACTTTTCTTGAACATTTCTCACGTTTGTGTCATAGTTCGCAGTGTCTTTAAAATTTCCAGAATGAAAAGTGAGAATGGCGAAAAAGGAGAACAACATCGCTTAAGGGTGGGTGATAAGTGTGTTTTACACGCTTATCCTAACTTATAAACTCAATATATATTTACAAATTAAGCGGATTTCTATTTAATTTAATGTAAATATTGTCATTGTAGATAAAACTCAAATTTGGAGGTAAAAGAGCAAAAGGGGAAGAGTTCGAGCTTAATTGGAGTTGATCAAAAGCAATTGAAGACTGATGTGATGGCATGGAGAGTGGTAAGAACCATTAAAAGAGCCATTAGAAGAAAGTCACAAGTTTTGGGAGTGGAATTTAACTTACGAAAAGTTTGAGGACTGATTTGCACACTTCTGGACTTAAGGAGGACCATATTCGGATGACTATTGAGTTTTGGAGACTAATGTAGAAGTCTTTGAAAGTTATGTTATCAATGTTGAAGGTTGGGAGCGAAAAGGACCAAACATATACGAAAAACTTGAAGTAGAGACCAAATTGCACAAATCTAAAAGATCAAGGACCAAATTGTAAATTTACCAAAAGTTGGAAAATTAAATTTTTTGTTTGTAACGTTCCAAAGGCGGTAAGCATATCGCGTCTAGACCGCAGCAAATATAGAAAATTATGTTTGCCACTGTTCGGGCAGCAGTTTGCAAACTACGGGCCTTCTGGACAAATTTTAGATTTTTTCATGGGTATTTTTGTCCTCTCTATGTACACAAGTTTCAAGGTAAACACTATATAAAGACCTAATCTATGTCAAATTAAGAGGGCCGAACATAGAGAAAAAGAGATAATTACAACAAAAGTTTGAAGTCTTTGGCTTAAGGACGGTGAATTCTTGGTGCAAAATATTCAATTCTTTCTCGTGTTTTCTTTAAACTCGGTGATGAATTCCAATTCATTCTTTTGTTTTCGTTTTTATGATGAGTAACTAAACTTTTAGTTGGAATGAACGATATGTAAACTAATTTTAAACCATTAATTCCAATTCCCAAGTTTTGCGTAATTAATTGATTTTACTTATTTCCTTCATGCTTGGATTACTTCATCACTAATTTATTGACGTGTGGATTTTAACGAGCCAAGATGTAAGTTATAAATTTAGACTACATAGTAAAATTCGACAATTGGATAAAATGTAGATATGCTTTTGATATTGGTGCGGTCTTTAATTAAATTATTAGGTGTTGAAATTCGTTTAGTTAAGACTTATTCAGATTCACATAGAGATATAATGAGTTGATTTAACTAAATATGATTGATTTGAACTAAAGAGAGGTAAATTGATTTAATTAGTAAATTCGACCAAATACAACTTTAAAAATTGTCTTGAGAGACGAGATTAAAAGCTTGAATTCCGACACTTTAATCATCATATTTGTTTGTTTAATTATTTTTCTTTTCTTAGATAATCATAGTAACAATCAACACATTGCCATAAATTTTGTTTTTCATCAAATAAGAGGTATAATTAGTAAAATTAATGTTCAAATAAAATAAACTTCGTCGGACAATAATTTGGACTTTTTAGTTCTACTTTACTATTTTAATTAACATCGTAAACTTGCAATTTAAACATAACACTGGGCAAAAGAACCAAAACCAACATAACCAAACCAGAACTAAACGGTTTGATTATGTTCTACGTAAATATCAAATGATTCTAGTTTCTAAAATTAAGAACCGACCGATTTGGTTCTAGACCCAAAACCGAGAACCGGAACCAATTCTAATTTGTTAATTAATTTTTTGAAAAAATTAATAATTACTTGTATGTTGCTGACTGTTTGACTCAATCAAATAATTTACCAATTTTGAAGTTTTATTTTACACAAAAATCAATTAATTTTAAATCAATTACTTTCTCAAATCCTTATTTTCTCATCCAAATCAAGATCAATTAATCTTTAGGGACAAAATTTTGTATTGTAATTTACATCATTATTTTGAAAATTTTGGTTATAGAATCGAACCAACCAAACTAGAACTATTTGATTCAATTTTGGTTCGGTTCCATAATTTGAGATAGAACCAATAGTTCCATTAGAAAATAACCATTAGTTATCGGTTCCGATGTAATTTTCTTTAGAATTGAACCAAATGAAACCACGACCATTCCTAACTTCACTAATAAATTTTGAATAATTTGGAATATATGTGAGCTTTGATCATATTTTAATGATTCCTATTACATTTTCTCTACATAAGTGGAGTAAATTCAATGTTAAAAGAAATATACTAAATCGTTTGAAGATATATTATAGTTTTGGGCTATTTTATACGTGGGGTGGGGAGTTTCCCTTCTTTTATTTGCTCTCTCTGTAGAGGTAATATTACAAATGTAATATAAAAAGATATTTGAATTTATTTGTCTATAACTTAGACAAAATTAAAAACTATGAAAAGAACAAAATTTTTTGTTGATATCGACGTCTTTCACAAGCGACCGAAGCATTGTCAGTGATCGCTATTTTACCGACTACATTGTTGGTGATAATCGCTGGTGAATGTGCGTTGGTGACCACAGCGGTAACTTTGTCGGTCCTTTCAAGAGAATTTTTGACAGTAATGTCTTGAGACATTACTAATGGAATTTTCTTGAGTATTAATTTGCTCTGTTAATGTTTTTATTTTTATTATTCTCGAAAATAGAATTTTCTTGATACTTTTCTCAAATTTATTTCACATTTCATGGCGTCTTTCAAAATTGGAAAGAGAAAAGTGAGAACAAGGAACTAAGAGAAGTCGATAATTTTTTAATAACTGGAATATATATGAGATTTGATAATATTACATTTTATCTATATTTGTGGAGTAAATTCATTGTAAAAAGAAATGCGTTGGATCGTTTGGAGGTATAATAAAGTTTAGGGTAAATAGCACTAGGGGTCCCTAACCTTTGAACGTTGTAACGATCAGGTCCCTAACTTTTGTTCACTAGCAACCGGAGTCCCTAACCTTTCAAACATACGCATTACGGATGTTCTTTTTTTTTGACGTCAAAATTCATTAACTCACCACGCGCTCAATTTTGAAGGAGAAAATGGGGTAAATAGCACTAGGGGTCCCTAACATTTGAACATTTGTAATGATCGGGTTCCTAACCTTTGTTCACTAGCAGCTGGAGTCTCTAATCTTTCACGAGGCAATCGACGTGCGGAGATTTTCTTATTGTTATTCTTCTTCGCAAAACGCGATTTTTTAAAACTAATAATATCAAGATTAGAAAAGTGATTCCTAAAAAGTGATTGTTTGGGTGCAATTTTTGTCCAACACCACTCTCATAATGAGAATGACCCGTGGAGCGACACTTTGTCTCAATTGGGTGTACTATCTCGGTTAGGAATTTACAAATTAAACTCTAGAAAGCCACCGAAAAGAGCTCATCGATTTTCGTCTCCGGATCCTCGACAGCGATGGCGGTCTTTGCTCGGCCGGCTTCTTCGCCGATGAAGAATCTATCGGAGCTCTTGAAAGAGATGAGCCGTGAAAAAATAATAATATTTGAATAGTGTTACGACATTTTGCCCTTCAAAAATTGAGCGTGGTAAGTTAACGTAATTTTTGGCGTTTTCGGTTAAAAATGACCTCACGTACGTCACGGTACCGCTAGTGAAAGGTTAGGGACCGATCGCTAGTGAACAAAGGTTAGGGACCCGATCGTTACAACGTTCAAAGATTAGGGACCCCTAGTACTATTTATCCTATTTTGCCCTTCAAAAATTGTAGCGTGATGAGTTAACAGAATTTTTGGCGTTTTTCGTCAAAAAATGACCTCTAATACGTATGTTTGAAAAGTTATGGACTCACGGCGCTAGTGAACAAAGGTTAGGGACCCAATCGTTTCAACGTTCAAAGTTAGGGACCCCTAGTGCTATTTACCCTAAAGTTTATGGTTACTACTTTTTAGGGTAAATAGCACTAGGGGTCTTCGAACTTTTGAACATTGTAACGATGAGGTCTTGAACCTTTGTTTACTAGCAGTCAGAGTCCCTAACATTTCAAACGTACACACCTGAAGTCTTTTTTGAACAGAAAACGTCAAAATCGGGCAAAACTGTTAAGCATAACCCAAATATCTCTAAACTAAAAGAGAACAAAAAATGGAGTGTCTTCTCCAAAGGAATATAAAAAATAGACATCAATGGAGTATCACTAAACTAAAAATAGAGTATTACTAAACTAAAGGAGAAAGCTTTCATTATTATACATCAATGAAATTTTTCTCTGGGTACATGGAGGATCTATTGCTTCATCTTTCTCGAAACCCATGTTCTGTAAAAATGGTGAATTGAAATCGAGAAGATGTGATTTTTATTTCATTTAATTTGCAATTTGTTGAAGATCAAATTGTTTTGGATGATTTTGCCCCTACTGTTACTGTTATTTCTGTATTTGGTTGAATTTGAGGAATGGGGAGAGGAAGATGATTGATATGGGGCTGCTAAGGATAATGAATAAGGAAAATTAAAGTAAGAAAGTCGAAGATAAAGGATAAATATTATTGTTGTTCGGTTCAAGTAACGCAGATTATTCATCTTCATATCCAGATTCTTTATCTTTAACTTCAAATTCTTTCTTTGAATATCCAAATTCTTTTGGTGCACATGAGGTAAAGAAAAATAGTTGTTTACTGTAAATTTTAGTTTTTTTCTTTTAGTTTAGTAATATTTGAGTTATACGGGACAGTTTTGCCTTTCAAAAAGTCATTATGTGTGGCGCGGGTGATGATTTAACAGCAATTTTGATGTTTTCCGTCCAAAAAGGATCCCAGGTGCATACGTTTGAAAGGATAGAGACTCTGACTGCTAGTAAACAAATGTTCAAGACCTCATCGTTACAACGTTCAAAAATTCGGGGACCCCTGGTGCTATTTACCCTACTTTTTATGTCAAATGCGGATTTTTTTCTATTTGTATTTGATATCTCTCAGTTACAATTTATTACAATGGTAATTTAGTATTTTATCAATGATGGAGTTGTCCTTTTGAAGAGTTAATGTATGTTGGTTTATGAGTTTTTTCGTTTTGAATGTTTTAATTATTGGCCCATAGAGAGGTAATATTTTAAAGAAAAATATAAAAAAATATTTGAACTTAACAGTATATAACTTATAAAAAACTAAATAATATAAAAAGAATAAAATTTCGTCAGTAATATTGATGACTTCTACAAAAGATCGAAGCATTGTTGGTGGTGGTTGATGTTACTAATAATATTGTCTATGATAATCACTGACGGAGGTGCGTTGGTGATCAAACCAAACATCTTTTCTAATGGGCTAGCACTACGAAAAACTGAACTTGATAATCTGTTAATTAAGAAGGCGGTTGTACAGAATGCCTCCCACCAAAAAGATAAAGGCATAGAAGCTTGGGCTAATAATGTAAGGCCAAGCTCAGTGATGTGACGAAGCTTACGTTCAGCCCTACCATTTTGTTGGTGCACATGTGGATAAGGGTGTCTAAATTGTATTCCATTTTGAGCAAGAAATGGCACAAAAGAACGATACTATTCTCCCCATTCACTTTGAAAGATCGTACTTGGTCTATTGAGTAGATTTTCAACAAGAAGTTTGAAGGTTTGGAAAGTAGATAAAACTTCAGACTTTGCTCTAAGTGGATAAATCCAAGTGAACCTGGTGGAGTCATCAAGAAAGTGAATATAATAACGATGTCTTTTAGCCGATTGAACAGGGGATGGCCCCCATATATCTGAATGAATCAGTTCAAGTGGTGCTTTTGTTTTGGTTTTTGAACTTGAAAAGGTAATGTATGGCTTTTTCCATGTTGACATGCTGAACATAAATTAAAATTTTTATTACTGGAAGTAGATTTCATACAACACCTAAGAACCATCGACAAAGTTTTATTAGATGGGTGTCCTAATCTTTTATACCAAAGATCGCTATCACCAGAATAGTACTTTAAACTAGTATCGACTCAATAAAGTTACTAACTGGAAACAAATTGGATAGACCCCTAATACTACTCTCTTTCAAACATGCAGCTCGAGCTTTTAGGGTGTTCAACAAATAGAGTCCATCTCTAAGTCTCCCCTGCAGTAGAATAGTTCCTAACATTTTGTCCTTCACAAGACAATGATCAATATGAAATTCAACATATACATCATTTTCTGCAGTTAATTTAGAGACATTGACAAGACTTTTACAGATATCAGAAACTCTAAGAACATTTGATAGTTTTAGTGATCTAGTGAATGGATGTGAGAAAATTGGTGAAATAGTAGAAGTACCAACATGTGTTATGGGTAGAAGCTTACCATTTCCCACCATCAAACGTTCTTGACCAGCATATTCAGTCTTTGCATTCAGATTATCCATCTCAGATGTCAAGTGATTAGTTACCCCACTATCATCATACTAATTGGGGTCAGCTACCATTTCTAGGGTGGCAATGAATGCATCAGCACCACTTGATTTATTATTTTGAGTTTGTGTGTTGGACTAATAAGATCCATCCATCCTATGCCAACAAACTAAGGCAATATGACCTTGCTTTCCACAGATTTGACAAGTTGGCTTTAAGCCAACTGCACCTCTTCTATTAATCCAAATCAGACTCTACCTTGACCTCCTCGTCCTTGAACGTTTTCTCAAGGTGCTCAGCCTCGGCCACGACCATTGTTGAAATTCAAATTGGCAATGGTATTGTTGATTTCAATTGTCGCAGCAGCGTTCAACTGATCAATTAGACTTTCTTAGATTAGCAGTAGAGATTGAACTTCTGGAATCGACATCTCATCTATATTGGCTCAGCTAAGAAATGATGATACCGCAGCATCATAATTGGTAAGCCTGCCAACAAACACATCACTAGCTCATCTATAGAAACATCATAGCCAGCTAGAGTAAGATCATTTCGAATGCTCTCCATTTTTGCAAAGTGTTGGAATAAACAGGTCGTCATGTGGGTTGACCCGACCCAAGTTGCATGTACATGTTATTGGAGGGAGGAGTTAAGATTGAATTTGAATTTTAACTCCCCACTACATGTAACTTCCATACAACTCTACACCTCTACATATTCTCTGCAAATGGAAGTTCAAATTCGTGCATGAAGAAAGAGGAGAGAGTGAAATATACATGAAGGGTGTGGCTTGAAAGGTATTTCCATGAGCTTTACTACGGTATAATTAACTCATAATTCGGACTGAAAACAAAGGAGTTATGATGTTTTAAAGTTTAGGTCGTTTTAATGAAAAATCTGCATTTTATTGAAGAAGATGAACAGTGTTTCGCATTTCTTCACTCTCCGTTCATTATGTTGTTGTCCCAAACACTATATTATGTATGTAATTTTTGAAATATGACCACACAGATGAACTCAGAACATCGAAATTAGAGGAACGGAATTCAAGAAGTCATCGAAAACTTTCCATAAGGTGGAAACTAAAATCTGTGCGGTGTGTTTTAATTTACAGAATATGACATACGCCCTGAAAAGGGAGAAAACACCGTAGCACGTATTTCATACCGCGTGTGCTTTTATGACCAATATGGGATAAATGAGTGAATAGATCCCTGCTTCCTCATTGTGTGAGACCCTGTGGTTTATATAACCTTATGTATACCCTTATGACTTTTGACCATTTTCTCAAGATTTTATTTCAATGTTGCTACTTTAGCATGTTGCCAATAACTATGCTTGATTCGGTTTGATGGAACATGTCCAGGAAAGCAACTGATTTAAAGTTTAAGGATTTGAGTAAGAAAGGAAAATCATTTTGATCAACATTTTATTTATATTCACCGGCCGGATAATTGTGTTAACCATGTAAGGTTTACAACACAATTTTGAATACAAGAATTAAGTATGAAGTTCAAGTATGTTCCATAAATATTTGAGAGATCAGAAATATTTGAATTAGTGTTGAAAAATAATTTGGGGTATAGCGAGAAAAGTATTTCCTCTAGTAGAGCTGCTATATATCCCTAATGGTGTATGACGTTGTGTGCTCTTTTAACAAACTCATTGGTCGCATACGATCCATTTACCAATATGAATTTGAGATATTGAGATAAATCTAATTGATATTATATTAGATTGAGTCAACACCATCATGTGCGAGTGAGAAATGTTAGAATAAACGGGTCGTCCATGTGGATTGACCCGACCCAAGTTGCATGTACATGGTATTGGAAGGAGGAGTTGAGATTGAATTTGAATTTTAACTCCCACTACATGTAACTTTCATAAAACTCCACACCTCTACATATTATCTGCAAATGGAAGTTCAAATTCGTGCATGAAGAAAGCGAGAGAGTGAGATATACATGAAGGGTGTGGCTTGAAAAATAACTAAAAAAATCGGTTCTTGGATTGTGGACATTAAACTCTTTTATTGTGATTGAGTTTCAGATCAAAGAGAAGCATTTTGATCACATATCAAACAAGTATACAAGACAAGTGATTCAACCTTTTCGATCTTGGATTTTCAAGTAAGTTATACCAATTTCGTATTCAGTAGAAGCATGTTATAGAAAATTACACAAAGTAATCAGAAACTGATAGGAATCCTTTTTTGGTTGTTTGGAGTTGAACTCTCAACTGCAAGAGAGGAGAACAAAGTCTCCAAAACACTCCAAACTTTGTGAGTATTTTTGCAATTAGTGTTAAGGGATAAATTTCACATTAGTTATATATCGAAATATTAATCACTATATATAAGGGTTTGAGCTACTCTTTTTAATAAAATTGACATTTAAAGATGGAACCTCAAGTCTTATTATGGTATCATAGCAGACAAATGTCATGAGTTCAAGTCTCACCGCCACCTATTTAAATAAATTGTGTACGTGTTAGGCTTTGATGGAAAAAAATAAATCCTGCCTATACGTGAGAAAGCGTGTTGAAGACAATATTTAACAGTTGAAATTTTTAGATCAAGTGGTTCAATACTATGTAACCATAGTTTCACCGACAAACTTCATTTTATGGAATTTTCTTGATATCTTACAAAAGCATTAATAGAAAACACTATTTTTTGGGTGGGCTGTCAATAAAAGAAAACCTAAAGCATGTTTAGTTGTACTTAAAAGTCGGGTTTTTTCAACAGTGTATCATAAAACTAGTTGACAGAGCCACATTTGTTTCTAATTTGCCCAGCCTGTCCCGTTAACACGCCAATATTCCCAAGCTTCACCATTGATGCAGCAAAGTCCCTTGAAAACAGAAATTGATCTGCACTGTAATCCTTAACCATGGCTGCAGTTTTTGGGTCCCCAATCAAAGCTTGATCAGATTCAAGAAGGCCTGAATTGTCGATGATGTTCTTATAATAAATATTATCAAATCTGTATACAGATTGAGAGTCCAGTGGAGAAGTCTTGTTGTTTGATCCATCAATGTTTGGACAAAAGTTTTGTAAGTTTGAGAGTACTGAGGAATCAAGTGTTGGGTCTGGCTTGCCTGTGTCTTTGAAGTTGAAGAGTCTTCTCTTGAAAGTGGAGCACTGAGCAAAACCTATAGTATGTCCTCCTACAACATCAAATACAAGAACATGCAATAAATTAACTTTTATTCGTCGAATCATAATATTTCGACTTCTTTTTTCGAGCCTCTCTTGACCCATCTTTGTACAAAAGACAAGGACATGAAAGAATGTGATATACTAAGCTTAAATTGGACACTGTTAAGATTTTATTTAGTCGATCATACCCAATATATGTATTTAGTCATTAATATATCCAAATAGAAAAGGAAGGAAATGAAGTACCTGAAAGGACAACCATGTCCTTGACATCAAGACCATTGGCTACAAACTTGGCAGTGATATTTTGCAGTGGCTCAAAAGGTGATGGCAACTGTTCATTTGCTGCTTTCTCACTTGCAGTTATCCCATCTCTTCTACCCAGTGGAATAGGCCAATTAGGCCCTCCAGACTATGCAAAATGGACACAAAAAACAAATTAACTTTATTAGATTCTGAATATGTGACTAAAAAAAAATTATATGATACACATTTTGGGCTTGTTCGGTAGAGTTTTTTTGGGGGGAAAAATGAGTTTTTTTTGTTACTTTTTGACTTTTCAAATTTTTTTGTAGTGTAAAAAAAGTTGAAAAGTCAAAAATTATAAGCAAAAAAATAGATTTTTTTAGAGAAAAAAGCTACGAAATCTTCTTTACAATAAGGTAATTGAATTTAAATTTATCGAAAATTTTACGTACCATAACAACAGCTTCTCTTGCAGCAAGAACCAATATGTCAACACATGATACAGTTGACGGGCAAGATTTTTCTACATCTGCTTTTATGCTCTCAATAACGTCAAATCCTCGAGCAGAATTGCGATTAGGCAAAGCATTCTTCTCTCCCTTAAAATCTTTAGTGTCGTCTAGAAGCACCGAAGCATCACATCCCTACACAAAAAAGTTCAAGAATTAACTATCCCCCGTTGAGAAAAAGTAAACTAAAATATCTTGTTTGTTATTGTGTGGAGTAGAACGAACCAATTCTTTCAATAAAGTCAAATAGTGACTAAGTGGACACTCCTTTTTTTAAGAGTCGACTCCTAGTCACAGTATAGCTCATTAGGGTACTTAATATCTTGGACTAGAGAGGATGAGACAAAATAACATAAAAATGTAGTTGTCTGAATTCTATTATACGGTCTACGACAAGGATGTCAAAAAGGGTCGGTCCATATTGAGAAAAATATAAAAGAGGGTGGGTCCATGGGTGGAGAAAGATAGCATTTCGTAAAATTGTTATTAAAAATTAAAAAATCTTGTCATGTTGGCTCAACCCACTCAAGAGTACTCGATCCTAGAGGTGAGAGGGGCCCACGAACATTGTGAAAATCCCGCCAAAATACACAGTCCGGGGCTGGCCCAAGTCCGTGTAGGGCTAAGCTTCGGTCGGGATTAGCCGGGCCGTTTGACACTACTAGTCTAACAGTTGCTGATTCATATAAAAGCATAAGAAAAAAGATAAAGAAACATAAAAAAGCTGATAAAATTAATTACATTTACAAAACAATCATGAAAGTGCAAGCGGAGAAGGGATGCAGCAATTCTGTTGTCATTTTTGTATGCAGCCCAAAGACCCCACCTCACAATCATGTTCAAATTAGGGCAAGATTTATCATAAAAACTGTAACTCAGCATTCCATTATCAGCTGGTTTATCAGGATAACTGTAATCAGGTCTGCCATTAATGGCTGAAAAAAAGCAGATTATACAAAAAAAAGCAGAAGGAGACAACAACTTATAATCCATTTTCTGAAAGATCATGCAAATTTGTGATGATTTGTGGGGGGAATTGCTGCAATTTATATGGCAGAAGAAGGGAATACTGAGAAGATTTCATTGGTGGGTTCTATGAGTGGCATTTCCACTATATGTTCTTGATAACCTAATATTTTGGCCATGGCTGCTGTACTTTATAAACTGGTACATGCATGATCAACTTAAAATTAAATACAGGATAATCAATCCATGATATCATCCACTGGGAATTTCTTAAATATTGTTTGTGTTCTTTAAGGAATTCTTGCACGTTTCATCTTAGGATCATGATAGTTCTGTCCAAAATATGTCTGTAATACATCCCACTATTACAAACGGAATTTATTTATTGAGTGGGGGACGTGGGAGGGAAGTATCAAATATTAATTTTTGAACTCTTGACTGAAATTTGTGTGTCTATGTATCTATCAGTAAATATAAACACAATACCGAGTTTAAATTTCATCCCAATATATTTTAGAATTTACATACTTAATAGATATATGAAGAAAAATAAATATGTACGGTCGAGATGTAAGACAATGTATTGAAGATACAAATATAAATAAATAAAATTTGTATATCTACTTGAACTATATTTTGAATTTTAAATCATCTTGTATTCGGGTCAATCATGTGATCATTCATCTTCTTATAATGTCTACACTTTTCCGTTCCCAATTTTCACTTCCACTTCCACTTCCACTTCCCAACACTTAAGTTCCAATTTATTCATTTTCAGTCTTAATTTTTTCCTTCATTCAAAAATAATTTTGAGTAACAAATATATCACGAACATTTATTCAAGAGAAAAAATATCGTTTAGCATCTAAACCTCTAGCGATCGAGTTCTACTTAAATATTTGGTTTAAATTGTCCACTTGTAACTTTATCGAACCATTTTTCCCAACAATGAACCTTTGAAATGACAATCAAGTTCTATCAAGAGTTTTTTTTTAAAAAAAATCTATTTTTACTTAAACCTTTTTATACAAAAAATTTGAAAAGTCTAAGTTGAACACTTGTCTAAGTTGTTCACTTGCAACTTTATTGAGCCATTTTTTCCAACAATAAATCTAGTGTCGTAAAAATGCTATAATACTTTTTTTGAATGATCGGATATTATATATTTAAACACGTGATAATAAAAATCCAAGAAAATTGACATGATCTATAATATTAGCATCATGCAGTGAATGTTTTGCAAGTCAACACTCTTAAAGTAACTAAACCACTCATCCCACAATCTTAATTAGTGGGAATTGCGTTAAATGGCCAGGTCACTCAACAAATTTATATGAATAGTCGTTGATTCAAATTTACAAGCAAATTATCAAATATATTACTAACTTTACTTTCTCGCTTATTATAATTCAAACGATTTTAAATTCATCTGTATGGTATTTGTTGAAAAAAAAAAAGATTTCTAAATTAGAATCTAACTTATTTCAAAGTTAGAATCCAATCCATTTCATCTATATAATAAATTTTATTTCAAAGTTAGAATCTAATTCATCTAAATTCTTTTAAATTGTATGTTATTTTTTCTTCTTTTAATTTATGATAGAAATTGTGGATTTTATAGTATAAATCATGAAAATATGTATATATTTGAGTATGAATTGTGATTATTAATAGATATGTGGTCTGTTAACGAACCATTTGTTAACGAACTATTATGTTAACAGACCTTATTAATAATGATATTTAAGTTTTTTTTTTTGTTAAAGAGATATTTTCAACTTAAATTGTTTAAGTTGAACGTTTTTCCAATTCAACTTGTTTGACACGACTTTTTAGCCAAAGCGATCGTCTTAATTATCCTAAACAAGTGGAAATACAGGTGTATGAAAGGCTCATTAGATATTTACTATGGCACATTGGCCACTCCAAGTTTATTAATCACTAATGATACTCAAGTGCTTAATAAAGGGATTAGATCAAGTAAATCAATCGAACAAGGTTTGACTTTGAGCCACCAATTGAACCCTAATTCATATGTTTAAAACTTGTTAATGAGTGTATAATGTTGGCAATTTTTTTGTGAAAAAAGTAAAAGCAAAAAAAAACAAAAATGGCCCATGCAGGTCTCGAACCTGCGACCTTCGCGTTATTAGCACGACGCTCTAACCAACTGAGCTAATAGGCCAGATTGCATTGAAATTTCCTTTAATTTATATTTATAAGCACAAGCTATAATTTGGTTAATTCACCATAATTTCAATAAGATAAATAAAAAAAGTAAGTCTATCTTTGTATGACAGAGAAAATAATATAAGGCTATTTGTCACCATTGGTGATTATCACCCGTCTGTGTGACAATTGTGTGAATCTTTATATGACAGAGAAAATAATATAAGGCTATTTGTCACCATTGGTGATTATCACCCGTCTTGTGACAATTGTGTGAACATTAAATGATAAGTCAAATGAAATGTGGAAATATAAAATTTATTTGAACATATCATTTAATGCTACATAAATTGATAATTATCATCAATATTGATACATAGCATCAATCATTACACACACGAGCTAAGAGGTTCTCTTTCAAGTTTTTCTAAATATTCATAGTAGAATATATAAATGATTCTGCTAAATAATTTGATTGGCTATCGGGTGGGGGATTTCTTTGTTCTTTGTTCATCTTTTTTCTTTTTTTTTTTTTTTTTCTAGTCGTTTGAATGTTGATAAAATTTTCTTTTCATTAAATTTGAGGTCTATTTTGAAGAAAAATCGATGGTTGGCTTAAACAGAATCAGATCAACCTCTTGATAAAGCCATTGTTTATAGCCTCAAAATTTTAGGAAATTTCATTTCAAATAATATATTACTAAAAGAATTTTCGAATCATAATTTTTCCTCTAGTGAAAGTGAAAATAAATAAATTATTTTGATAAATTTAATTTACAAAAATGTGTAACAAATCACACCAATTGCTTAAAAATATTGAAAGATTTACAAATATACCATCATAATAAATAGCTAAAGAGACAAAATACACTTAATTGGAAAAATCAAATCACACCATATACATTTAATAATATTCAATGATATTTATATCACTAGTGATTATCACCGGTCTACGTGCTAATTATGTTGACATTAAATGATAGGTTGAATGAAATCTAGAGATATGAAATTCATTTAATTGAATTTATCATTTATTACAACATAGACCAATAATTATTACTAATTATAATAAATATCATTACTCATATACATTATTGATGATAAATAGTTTTCTCATCCTCCGAGCGATGTGATGATAGTGGTGGAGACCTACAAAATAGTGGCGGGGATTCTCTCTCCCGTGTCCACTCCGGTGTGATAATTAATATATGATCGAATTATATATGTATAATAGTAATATAGAAAAATGGTAGTCTCTTTTACCTGAAAGATCAACATCTATTTATATGGGTGATTAGGAGAGTTTGTCTTTAATGGCGGGTACCATTTCATCTCTCTCATTACTCGGAATTAATGAGGGACGTTACAACTTTCTAAACGCCAATGGTAACTGTCACTCCATGGGTAATGTGTATGACTGATTCAACGACAATTGATTCATTGTTGTCCACCTATCAGATGCAAGCTATGAGATCATCGGGGCGAGCAAGCCGGTGAGACGGGCATGCCAGGACGTGCTACTATTGGCAAGTAACATATAACAATTGTCATCGTTTCTATCATCATAAGTTCATTTATTTTTCATAGACTATTGTCAATAGGAAGTAGAAATAATCTATCGCACATGCTCCTCTATAACTTTTTCAATTTTCTATTGAAATGAATAGTTGTTTGTATGTTGTGTGTTATAAATGCGTATAGTCCCAGTCAATATTGTGACGGTGAAGTAGTTCGAAAAAATAAGTACAAGTATGGCGGATCAGATGCACGAGCAGTAGGCGTTCACTCGCCACATACCCGCCCCTTAGTTGGGTGTGCGCCCCTCCCTAAGCATGGGTATCCCATTTCATTTTGTGTTCTTATTCTATTAGAATTTTGCTTTTTTTACTAAGGTTTATTTTCTTACTGAGGCTCG
This sequence comes from Forsythia suspensa, assembly GCA_023638005.1. Taxonomy (NCBI): domain Eukaryota; kingdom Viridiplantae; phylum Streptophyta; class Magnoliopsida; order Lamiales; family Oleaceae; genus Forsythia; species Forsythia suspensa. The sequence continues at coordinate 28,200,089 of CM042670.1, read as the reverse complement.
TCGCCCTAATTTTTAAATAAAGGCTCATTCGCCTTAATTTTTAGATAGAGCTCATTGCCTTTTTATTTTTTTTAAACAGAGGCTCATCACCTTCTTTTTTCATTGCCTTTTTATTTTAATAACCAAGGTTTGTCGCCTTGTTTGACCGTTGTAGTAATTGAGAACGTTTATGTCGCTTGGCTTACCCTTAATAAAGATTGTAATAAAAATAAGAAGTTGTTGTAGGTCAAATTCATTAGGTACATCAGGACTTCCTAGCTAGTCTGATCATTCCTTAGTCCCATTGTCATTTTTCCACTTTAGATGATTCAATTTTTGTTTGCCTTTATCATCTCGAGGTTCAAGCTTGTCCCGAGTCTTCCGCTTGTTAAACTCATGTTTTTTTTCGATCTTTCATGCCTTTGGTAATAAAATATGCTTCCTCAGCATTCACATACTTATCTCATCTCCTTAGTAACTCAAGCATCGTCTCCGACGAATTCTTCAAGAGTGATATCTTAAAAGGGCGATTGCGAGTTCCACTTCGTGGTAGTGACTACAATGAGATACATCATGGATCCTTGATCCCTAAGGTAGCCCTATTGAACTGGACAATGAAATCTTTCAGCAGCTTGTCTTTGTCCTGAGTTAATAGCATGAGTCTGATAGCTATTTTCTTAACCCGCTTGCTGCTGGCAAAGTATGCAGCAAACTGCTTAGAAAAATCATCAAATATACAAATGAATTTTGGGGAAAGGATTGCCACCCAGTTCCTTGCTTCCCGCCTAAGTGTTGCGGAAGGCCTGCACATAATAGCATATGGGGTGACACGTAATCTCATCAAATCAACAAAGTCCACGTGATCAGCGGGGTTAGAGGACCCGTCATACTTCTCCATCAACAAAAGCCAAGTCTGATTCAAAGGAACAACCATCACTTACGGGGTAAAATGATCTTTTTCCAATACCATACATTGTTGCTTACTACTTTTCTTAGACATAGCCACTGCTATTTTTCGACCTATCATATCTTATAACCATTGCTTGAGGCCTAACACTGGTGTCTTACCTAGCGTAGGCGAAGCCACCCATGACAGTTGTTCCCAGAGTAGATTTGGGTTAGATGTAAATGAATGAATGTGGGATGCAAATGATGGAGTCAAAAAATGGGGAATTTGGGGCTGTTGGTGGTTTGTTCATTGTTAGAAAGTTAGGAACCTGGGGCGGAGCACCTATCGGTGACGATCCCATCGGTGGAAGACTAGGAGCTTAGGATAAAGCCCTTGGCGATGATGGTCCTACTGGTGGAAGACTAGGAGCCTGGGGCAGAGCCCCTAGCGGTAATGGTCTTACTGGTGGAAGACTAGGAGTCTGGGGCGGTTGAGACCCCACAATGTTTCGATCCTAGAGTTGAGCCGCCAAAGTCGCCACCTGCGCTTGCAGTGCTAGCTAGTTGAGCGGCATGGGCAAACTCGTGTTGTGGGTGGTTGCATTCTTTGCTCTTCTAGTTCGAGCCATGACATTTTGTGCGGAGTTTCCATAGTCGGCGCAATTAATGATAAATATTTTTTCCCCACTGTCGCCTCCTTTCGAGCGTTGTGGCGACAGTGGTGGAAACTTGCAAAATAGTGGCGGAGCTTCTATTCCCCGATGTCCATTTCGGTGTCATAATCAATAGATGATCGAATTATATATGTAGAATAGCAATATAGAAAAATGACAGTTCCATTTACCTGAAGGATCAACCTCTATTTATATGGGTGATTGGATGAGTCTGACTTTAATGACGGATACCCTTTACAGCTTCTCAAACACCAATAGTAACTGTCACTCCATGGATCATGGATATGACTGGTTCAACGACAATCGATTTATTATTGTCCACCTATCAGAGGCGAACTATGAGACCACCGGATAAGGCGAGCCGATGAGGCAAGGCGTGTTACGGGCGTGCTACTATTGACAAACATCATATAACGATTGTCATCATTTCTATCATCGATTAGATTATGTAATTCACATATTGTTTCTTTAATTATTTCATCACTTTTCTAAATTAATTACTAGAAGCCATAATGTTCATAAAATATTTTTCTCTTACAGAATTTATTATATTCATTTTCCTTGAGTTCCAACTTAAAAAAATAAGAAATTAATTTTAATAAGTTAATAAAGTATTGAAGAATATAGATAAAAACTTCATTTGATTTGTTTTTCAACATTTTCAAATGAAAATTGAAAATTCTTGTCATATTCTAACTAAAAAAGATATGCTCATTATATAAAAATTACAAAATCAGGTAAATTAAAATTTTATATTAGTTATTATTTTACTTCTTAAATTAATTTTTTTATTCATTTTAAATTGTTGTTAGCTTTATAACATTCTACAATTAGAAAATTATTTAAGAATGTATGCATAATTTTCTTGATTTTTACTCTTTTTTCTTTGTAATAGTAAGATTAATAAAAAGTAGACATTTATAAATACTGTTAATAAAGATATATAATTTTATTTAATTTTTTGTGAACAAACCAAGAAATGTTAATAATATAATCGATGGACTATATAGTGAAGAGATTGAAATAAAAAGAGAAAGTTTCTATGAAAAATAAAATAGTAATTAAAATTTGAAAAATAATAAAATAGTTAAAGTTTAAAGTGTTACATAATGGGTTATTTTCATTGGCGATCACTGAAGTTTTAGCAAAATTATAAAACGGTCACTGAAGTTATAAAATTTCAACACCGGTCACTAAAGTATACTAATGTGTTCATCGATGGTCACTCGATTAAATTTCCAACATGAATTGATGATGTGTCACCGTTAAGTGTCCATGTGGCACACAAGCGATCGATATTTGACAAAAATTAATACCACGTAGACTTAATGTACTAGTAATAATAAATTCGGACAACAAATAATGCACCTAAAATATGAGCTTTGTGGTTCGAATTTATTGTAACTTTTAGTGATATAGATGAAAGTTTGCATCTTCATTGACCATTTTGTACTTTCGCTAAAATCTCAGTGATCATAATAAAATTAACCCGTTATATAATTTAATATATATAGTGTGATTTGTTATTCTTTTAGTATTTTGTATTTTGTCATGTACAACTATTTATGATATATTTGTAAATTTTTCAGAAAAATGTGTCTTTTGCTACCACTCAATAAAAAGTGCTACCACTCAATAAAAAGTAGTACGTAAAATGTAAATTTGAAAAATATAATATGTAAAGTGTAAATACTCCATATATAGAGAGTGTATTGTGTAAATTTCATTACAAATAAAAATAAATAAATATTATCTACGAAAAAGTTAGCAAGTAACAAAATAACATTGAAAATAAGAATTTAACATTAACCATGGAGTTTTGTTAAATTGATAATTGAATGAAATAATTATGATAATATATTTAGGTTACTAATAAAATTTTCGTTGTTAAATTAATATAATAAAAAAAAAATATTACCTTTAAAAATTTTGTCAATAGATAAATAAAAATTATAAAATAAGTTAAGATTAAGAATGAATTTTCAATTATTAATATTAAAACAATAAATATTTCAATGAATTTAATTTACCAAAGGAAACATTGTCAATAACTAAAATAATTAAAATATAAACTTAAATACTTATGAAATTTTTTTGTTCAAGAACAAAACAATAGTTGTAATATTAAAAAAAAAATATTATAATGATAATAAAAAAAAGTGAAGAAGAAATAAATGCATTTTATAAATAAAAATAAAAATATTAAAATTAAAATTAAATTATTGACAAAATATTAAAATGATAAAAAGAGTGAAGAATAAATAAATGCTTTTTCGTCGCAATCAATGATTGAATCAATGTCGGTGATTGTCGATGACATTGCATCGATAATCGTTGATTGATGTTTGCAAGCGACCACGATATTGCCATCGATCATTTCTGTTTGAATCACCCACATATATGAATTTTCATCAATGATTGTCTATCATCAATTTTTACATTTAATTTTTTTAAATATAATTATGAATTTATGATTAGTCTTGAAAACACGACTTGATGATTTTATTAAGGCCTCAAGTTGTTTAAGCTGTCAAAGACCAATCCCTCACTCCCGAACTATGCATGGGGCATTCCAGGAGAGGTTGAATCTGTCACAATGACAATCAACTTGTGACGAATTTCTTACTACATTTGGCTCAATAATCAATGCATCCCCGCAATTTTGATTCAATTGTTTAATTTGAACTTGCGTCATACACAGCTCTTAGACGATAAGAATCTCACTTTGTTTTTTAATTAAAATGATTTAATAGGTTTATCACTAGATATGAGTTGTATAATTTTCAATTCAACTACGTGATTATCATATTTTGTAGAACTAGCAAATTGGTTGGGTTGGCCAAGAATAGAAAGAGGCCACATATGAAGCTGGATTGGGTCGGTAGGTCCAGATTTTGTATGAGTCGAAATATCTCAGTCAGAAGTCAGTTCGTTTGCTAACTTGGTCTTTTTTTTTTTTTTTTAACTAAATTTTTTATTCAATCTATTCTCCCGTCTCACAAAGATAGACTCGTTTATTCCTCTGATACAGGTGGGGGGTTTCGCCTTCGGGACTTTCTCTTTATCAGAAGATGGACTCGTTTATTTTTTCACATATTAAGAAATCTCATTTAATGTAAGGGTAATTATATTATCACAACATTATTTGTTAAGTACACTACATTCTAATTGCAATGAAAGTCTCCAACTTTTAGTCACTTTTGCATTTATGACTCTAAACTTTTTTAGCCAACCTATTAATTTGCATATCTTATATTTTTATGATTTTTGTCCAAAAAATTAATTAGGAGGGCGTATTTTTTTTTTTTTGCCACTAATATTTTTACATAATTAAAATAAATAAAAAATACGTAAGTTTGACAAAATATTTTTCTCCCATTTCAATGCACATTAGCAGAATATTAAGATAAAAATTTTCATCGAAAACAAAATGTGAAAACTAAATGAAAGTTAATGAAAAAAATACAATGAAAAAAATTAGAGACATAAGTGTCTAGATATCAAATGTTGGGGGACCTTTATTACAATTAAAACGTGTTGTGAATAATAAAAACTGTAGTGTGAATATAATTACTCTTAATGTAATTGAAATTATAAAATTTTTCACACATTTTTCTTATTATACCCTCATTTAATATTAGTCACGTATGAATCTAATAAATTTAAATGTTTATTAAGTTACAATTGGAATGCAAATCAAATTGAATTGCATTACATTAAAACAATAATGAAATCAATTGTTGACTTTGTTATTGGGGGATGTGTGTTTTCTAGGTAATGTGGAATTCATTGAATGTGAATTGAGTAAATGTGTGAATAAATTTATGTAATTTTTCATTATAATTGAAATATGTTAAGTTTATTTAAGTTGATAACAATGTAAATTAATGGTGTGTTTGATTTTGAATAAAATCAGATTTTTTAGAAAAGTTGATGAAACGTGTGGTTAAAAAGTTGTGGATCCATGAAATGTGTGTTTAAAATTAATTATTGACTTTAACTTTAGGTTTTTAGCAAAATTTTAATTAAAAACAAACATGGCCTAAATAAGGGTATATTAGGAAAAAGAAAAATTTAATACATTATCTATAAAGTAAGAGCATCTCCAATGTACTCCGTCTATTGCAGTCTACGTGGCAAGTAAAATAAACGAACTTTCAATACATGTGGCACTACGTCTATAGAATAGACGGTCAAATTAAAATTCATCTTCAATGCACTCCGTCTAAAATTAAATTTGCTGACTCACTCCGTTTAGAAGTCCGTCTAAATATAGACGGACTTTTAGACGGAGTCTATAATTTAATGTGCAACGTCAAATAGACGGAGTTCTTTTCAGCATGCATTGGAGATAGATTTTTTATAACTACGTTTATAAATACTTATGTGACACGTCTAAAAAGTTATAGACGGAGTGCATTGGAGATGCTCTAAGTGGCCTATCATTTGGGATAGATAAATAAGGAAAACGAGCATATCTTTATGGGACAGATGGAATAATACATTACATCAAATACAATTTTAGATAAATTTAGAAAATATATATTTTGAGATTTTTAAAGAGATTAATTTATAAAATTGGGCTCTCATGTATTAGTCAGTAGATAAACATCAATTTTCTTTCAAAATAATAAATTTTTTTTGGTTAATTGTAAACTATTTGTAGATACTTTTTAAAAAAGAATACAAATATTAAAAGCATGCTAGTCTTATTGTTTTGAGATATAAGCATGTTTTGCTTAAATTAAAAAGTTTACTCATAAATAAATTTAAAATAAATAATTTACTTGTCACACCAAATATATTTTGGATTGAAACTTAAATTAAACTAAATTTTAATTAAATCAAAACAATTTTATGTTGGAACTTGAGATTTTTGGACTAATGTTTATTGGAGACTTGGGCTTAGATCATTTTAAATTGATATTATTTAGATTATGTATTGGGACTATTCAATAAATGAGTAATTAGTGTTAAGGAACAAATCAAAATCGGGCCGGCTCGACTAACCCGCGGGCTAGATGGGTCGGGCCATATTGACCCGATTTTATTTGGGTCAGGGCCAGCCCAACCCTAAAATTCGGGTTATATGGGCCGGCGATTTTGCCACCTCTAAAGACATCTGAAGGATTCTGGAAAGTAAAGGGATCGCAAAAGCCATCCATCACTGTGGCGTGTTGATGAATTTTAGACGATCATTTGATTTTTACCTAGGTCACTCTTGTAAAACTACATACTCAAATTAGGAATGGAAATTGGGCTGAGTCGCCCGTAGTTCTAACAGCTCTGCCCATTATAGGCTCGATGAGCCCAAGTCAGGATCGAGTTGGTAAAAAATATGGGTGTGCCCGTGTGATGACTCGTGGGCCAAACTCCAACTTTTTTAAGTTGGAGGTCTTAAAATGTCACGTTTGTGATTGTTGGCCCCAACGATCACAAAAGTGGTCGTTTTAATTCTTGATTTTTTTTTTAACGGCTCTTTTTTTTTTGTTTATAAAAATTCTTTTTCACTTTCAAATTCATCACAAATTCACAACTCTTAACTTACTCAATCTGAAAATTATATTGTCAATATTAACTCTTTTATTGTGTAATTTAAAGTTGAATTCATTTATTTTAGTGATTTCTTTTATTCAATTTCTACATTTCTATATTTCTACAATTCTACATTCTATATTTCTATTTTCTACATGAATCATTACACACAAGGAAGTGTCGGCCACCAAATAGATGATGATTTCAGTAAGCTAAATAATATTCAAATTCTTGAATTTGGTGATGATTGTAGGATTGGGAGCATTGATCCAATTGATTTAGAGGATATCGATGAAGAGTTAGAAACGACCAACATTCAAACAAACAACTGGGTCAAGTACTAAACGAAGAGCTGCAAAACAAAAGGTTTGGTGTTGAGATCATTTCAAATTAGTGCAGACCGATACAACAGCAGACGGACAACCAATCTTCAAGGCAATGTGTAAATACTATAAATACAAATTTTCATGGCAAAAGTGGTGTCACGAGTCATCTAAACCGACATTATCCAAAGTGTATGCAAAAACACGGAAGGTTGATATAAATCAAGCTCAACTTCAGTTCATATCTCCCGGTGGATCTTCAAGATCTAGTCCGAATCTTAACAACTGAGTGTATTCACAAGAGATCATACGCTCGGAAGGCATGACTCAGTTGGTGACAAGTAGTGACTTTTCACTTAACATAATGGAAAGCCCTCATTTCACCAAATTCGTACAAAAATATCTTCAACAAATGTAATTTCCTTATTCTAGAAACATTATTCGTACTAACACTATTACTTTATTTAATAAAAAGAAAAAAGAAAGCATAATATTTGATTTAAGTAAATATTCCGTTGTTGTATCATTTACTTCGGACTTATGATTCGATAAAAATCATAAATGATAAATTGATACTAATTTATATTATATTGATAAACAATAAATTATGCATAAAAGAATAATTGTTTTTAAAGATTATTTCTCCACTATTTTGTTTGTGAAAGAGACTTTTTTGTCAAGCTTTGTGAACAAAACATGACAATACTTTAGCATTTTTAATGTGGAAGAAGTGGTAAATTAAGATAATTAAAATGTCAAGGAATTGTCTAGAGGATTCATTTTCAGACCCCAAAAAGTGCATGATCAATGGAGTTTAAAAATAATTTTTTCATAAATTTTGAAAAAATTGATGAAATATATAGTTAAAAAATTGATAAAAATTATGGATTCTATAAAATATGTGGTTTGAAAAGGAGTTTAAAATTAGTTTTTTTTTAAAAAATAATTCTTAAATTGTGTAATTGATAATATTCACACTCACGTGCACATCAAATGTCCATCCTTGAGGGCCTTCTATGTAGAAAATAAATAGTGGCTTGATATTTAACATTATGATTCATTGGACTAAGACAATGGTAGAAGTTTTAAACTAAATATAACTGAAAATGAAAGATTTCATAAATAGTTATAAAGGAAAAAAAATAGTATTAAAGTATTAAACCATCATATAATTACGGAATAAGCACAAAAATGAGAGAAAATTGTGGACAATAACAACATTTTACTTATTTTTAACCGATATATATTGGCTACTATAAGAATGTTGATAAGTGCGTTTTATGTACTTATTTTGGCCTTTGAATTAATCATTTATGCCTTCACATAGTTGATTTTATACTTAATCTAGTTTATTATTGTTCTATTTCAGATTTGGACGCGTTTGTAAACAATTGGAGAAGATTGGGCGAAAAGAGCAATAAATTACAAAACATTTCATAAGTTCGAGGACTCAATTGCACTCAACCCAAAGTTGAGGGACCAAATGAGATGTCATGAAAAGGTGGTGGACTGAAATGATCAAGACTTAAAGTGGAAGGACCAAATCGGTGACCGTTGAAACAAAAAGGACCAAGCTGTAAACCCTTAAAGGAACCAAGCTAGGCGAGCCGCCACAAGAATCAAGCAGTAGAGACCAAACAACCAATCTCGGCGATCGCTCGGGAATAGCACTGGGAATTGCCTAGGCCAATTTTGTCTGCGTTTGTTATTTTTTTATTTTCTTTCCTATTTTAGTTATAATGTCTTTAGGTAACTCTTGGCCCACGAAAATTGTAATCTTTTGGGATATTTTGGGGCACAACTAGGGTAGTATAAATATGAGTTGTATTCTCATATCAAAGGGTGAGATTTTTGGGAGCCGAATTAAGAGAAGACGGAAGATTCAAGAGAAGACAACCACTTGGCGATCAAGAACTCTTCGAAGATTTCTTCTCCTAAAATCCATGCAGGGTTTTATGAATTCTTTTCTTTATAGTTTAATTATGTTCTTCTAAATTTCTCTAGCCAAGGTAGACGATAAAACCTTGTTTTAATTAATTGATTATTTCGTTATTCGTTTAATTTCTTTTTAAAGTTTTAATGTTCATGGCTTGTTCTTGATTAGATTAATTAAATATAATTTCTTTCATCTCAAATATCATGTATTTTTAATAGTTAGATATTGATTTAATTAATCCATACTTGATGCTTAAATAGGTTCTATAAATTTCTTTTGATTTTTCATCATCTTTTATTCGTATTGGGATACATAGAATGCTTGGGTAATCTTTGATTCTTTGTCTTCTTTCAATGGAATTTGATATGAAAAATGCTTAAGTAATTTATGTTAGAAGCAAAAGGGAAGCCTAATTTAGATTTTCTTCTTCTGGACTTAAATGATAAATCTTTAGGGATGACAATAGATTGATTTCGTGTTGTCGTGTGTTTTTTTGAGAATTAATCAATAATTGAATAATTGTTAAGTTAAACAATGGTGGATTCCGAAACTTTGGTGTTTTACACAACTTGATTCTTCAATTCATCTTTTTAACATATTTCATTAGTCTTTCAGTTAACTATTCCAACAACAATCTTTTCGACTTAATTAATATAGAATAACAGTTAATTCAGATTAAATTATACCTTCCTCATAGCAGTCTCTGTGGGATCGACCTCGTTATTACCTTTCTATATTCCAATAGATTCGTACATTTGCGAGTTAATTAAAATTTGACATCAAATGTCATGCTAGGTCAAGATTATAACTGTTGGGAAAAAAAATTTCAAAAGCGCACACACAAAAAAAAAAAAAAAAAAAAAAAAAAAAGAAAGAAATCACAAATTAAATGTTGTTCGATAAATTGCCAACGACCACTAGAGAAGAAGCCTACTGTCCATGTGACATTGCCACAGGTCAATTTTTAAAAAGTCCATTGTGGATACTATATCACCTCGTGAGACTTCATTAACTCAATAATCCTCACAATACAAAAATTTCTTTACTCTTTATTCTATTTCTCTCTCCTGTCACATTCTCTAATTTCGTCACTTTGGCTGCATGATTTCTTAATAAAGGAATAGCTATAGCTATTGCAAGAAAGAATACAACCAGAGAAGCTGCAAAGTGCTCCTATTGCAAGAAATAAAGGAATAAGCTTAATACAACTAGATAAATGGAGACTCCCACTGTCCCCATAAAAGAAATAGATGAAACAGAGTAAGACTTACATTGTTGTAAGTTTGATTTAGTGTTAAAGATTGTAAGACTTGTTGCTTATAATGCAGGACGTAAGGTGGTCGCGTTCTCTCCATTTGTAGCAATGCAGATAACGTCGAACTCTCAGTACAAGCTCAAGAAGGAAAAAAAACGCTAAAACATTAAGCTCTACACATTGCTAGAAAACAGTAATCATAAAGTTCCTTCAAAAGACGAAAAACTTATCTCAACTAGAACATATGATTCAAAGGCCAACTCGATCTACAAGCTACACTTTAAAAGAAAATTCACCATTAAAGTTGCAAACAAGGAACAAGGTCCTAAATATCGATATATGTATAAAAAGCAGGTTCGGTTAAAGCCTATTCTCACCTATAAAGGAATACTAATCATTGTGTCAAGAAACACATGGAAGAATTATTGAAAATCTCATTTCAAGAGATGGATTTAACTTGAAGTTCCTTATGCTGAAACAACAAATAATAACTCAAATTCAACACAGAGAGAAAATCTAATCCTGCAAAAATTTCATAGACTCTCCTCAACACGTTCTATATGTATAGTATATTTCATTTTTATGTCGATTAAGTCCTCCCATATATACTTTTTATCCAAAAACTCATGGTGGACAGATATACAGGATCTTTTCTAGGTATGTGAACTTGACTTTTCGATCTACGGTTATCTTATTTCTCATTGTCTTCATCTTCCATGCTATCGCCTTCAGTCATGGAAGTACACCGTGAAGATGAGGCTAATTGAAGAGGGCTCTGAGAAGAAACAGAATGGGTATCGCTCTGTTTTGAGGAATCACCGTACTGTACTTGGGACGTCCACAAACTTCCTAGTAGAACAACAGGTTCATTTGTCGAGGTGCTTGGATTAGTAGGAACTCTTCGCGTATGGATGCGATATTTCTGAAATTGCAAAAAGAAGGACATTAGCAACTTTCTTTTTCTAGGTCTATCAAAAAGAAAGAAAGGCACGAAAGAATATAAGTTCAAAGCTGACCTGCAAATGACTTTTCACTTCATCATTAGTGAGACCATCAACTTGCATATGCTCTCTAATCTGCTTAGGAGTAGCAGCTGCAAAGGATTCACAAACATCAAATGACACAAGAACATTAGTAACTCCAAAAAGAATAACTTAAATGCTAATTCAAACAATTTCATTCCATATCATGGAATCCGTCCCATAAGGTGAATCATGTCTTATCTTTCTCTTCCCACACCCCCCTTTTGTAGAGACGAATTGAGAAGAACCATTATGTATTCGTAAGACTTTCACAAAACTCAGCAAAATGTTTAGTACTACCGTTTGCTCAATCACTCGCTGCGTCTAGCATAATTCCTTGAATGGAACATCTATTGGAAATGAAAAGAGTTCATGAAAAAAGTTTTTATTGATATATTGAGCCCAAATGTGCAGCCCACTATGATGAGTCCAAGGCCCATTCTCTGTGCAATCCCTGATCCATTTTGTTTGAAGAAACACGCTTTACCTTTGATTGGAATTGCACCTTTTGGATGCTAAATGTTCTGGCTGATCTTGTTCGTTGGATTGCTACACTTGATCGTGGTCATTCATCTACAATATATAAATGAGCCTCTTGTGATAGGGTTAGTGTGTGAGTGTGTGCGCAACTTCTGGATTCTCTCTCTCTCTCTCTCTCTCTCTCTCTCTCTCTCTGTGTGTTCGTCTGATCTTTTTCTACCCTTCTTCTCCTTTTCTTTGTGATTTGGTGAACTTTTGATTCTCCTTTGGTTGTAAGGGGTAATTGTGCTACAGTAATCTGTGTTTGGATTACTGTAATTTGTGGTTTATCCTCTATTTTTTGTTGTGTTAGAAGATTTGACCTAGTTCTTGATAGAAGGAGTCCTGATTGAGAGATAACCTATGATTCTGAGTGGGTCGTTATCTGTAATCTTGGATCTTGAACTTATAATAGTTTTCATTGGTATAAAGGAGGCCGGATCTACGTTTGTAGAACCTCAAAGGCATATGTAGGTATTTACGTGTTGAAATGCCTGTCCCTAAAATGGGACACTCAAATCTGTTATTTTTTTATATTCTGTTATTTCTTATACTTGTTTTACTAATTTCTTGAAAGAATCTGAAATCTCAAGTAATAAAAACGTAACAAGTGGTATCAGAGCTGGATAAATGTATCTTGATGATTGATATTCTTTCGTCTCTTACTGAGATAAATCTCATGGCTGTAAGTATGATTCTTTATACTTTTTAAGGTGTAAAGTTTGAGATGATAAGTTTTTTGTATATAAACTTTGGGTTGTTATATTAAGTACAAGAAATTTTGACTTATACATACTTTATGATTTGTCCTCAGTAGTTGTCGTGAAATAGTTCATGAAATAGGTATAAAAGAGATTGTTTAATATGAGTACTACCATTTATCTGAATAACTATTTTTGTTAACCAATCTTGTTATCTCTGTGAAACACCATCCCCCGAGACTTTCTTGATCACTCAATGACCTGAGAACCTGATTTTCACGGGTCTTGGGTCTTCTTGATTATCCGTCTCTCCCAAAACTGTGTGTAAGATCTTGCATGTGCTTGTATCTGATTATTGGTATTCTTACTTCCTTGTCTCTTGGTTTTGTCTTTGAATAAAATACTTCTTTTATCATCTCTGTTAATTGTGTGAAAATTGTGATAAATAGCTACTTCAAGTTTTCATTTAGATCAATTTAATGGAAAAGGTGACTTTGCTATCTGGCAACAAAAAATGAAAGGCATTTTAGTTCAACAAAAAGTGTCTTAAGGTCATAAATAAATCTTTTCCTGATACTATGTCTGATGATCAAAGAGTAGAGGCTGATGAGTTGGCCTATACCTCTATTATATTTCATTTGTCTGACTCTGTGCGTAGGAAAATTGGTATTCTTGATGATGCTCAATCTTTATGGGAAATTCTTGAATCAACTTATCTTGAAAAATCACTCCCAAGCAAATTGTTTTTATTAGAAATTTTTTTTAGTTTTAAAATAGATCCCTCAAACGATTTTGATGAAAGTTTTGATATATTCAATAAGTTGATCCAAGATATAAAGAATTGTGGTGATAAAGTATTGATGAATATAAAGTAATAATACTGTTGAATTCAATTCCTGATGCCTATAAAGATGTTAAAAGTGCCATCAAATATGGTAGGGATGATCTTACTGTTGATATGATTATAAATGCACTGAGAAGTAAGAGTCATGAGCTAAAACATGATAAAGAAAATAAAAGTAATGGTGAAGGCCTATTTGTTAGAGGTAGATCACAGCATAGATAGTCTAACAATCAAGAAAGAAATAATTTTAATGGTCAAGGTCACAAAAAAAATGGTAAGTCTAGATCAAAATCAAAAGTAAAAAGGAGAAAGTGTTATAATTGTGATAAGTTGGGTCATTATATTAAAAATTGTTATAAGTCAAATAACAATTCTCAGAAAATAAAACCCCTGAACAAAATAATGTTGCTACAACTCTTGGTGAATTGTATGTAGCCTTTGATAATGAAGAGCCTGAGATCTTTGTGAACTCTGTGTCTTTTCATGTTAGTCTGATGAATGGTTACTTGATTCTGGATGCACTTTTCATATGACACCTAATATTGATTTGTTTTGCTCTTATACTAAAGTGAACTCTGGTATAGTTGTTATGGGAAACAATGTTGCATATAAAATCCATGGAATAGGCAATATAAGGGTTAAATTTGATACTGATTTTGTTTATCTTCTTGAAAATGTAAGACACGTTCTTGATTTATCTAAAAATCTTATCTCTATTGGTACTCTTGAAGATTCTAACTTTGATGGAAAATTTGGTAATGGTTGTTTCAAAATAACAAAGGGTACTCTCTTTGTTATCAAAGGATATAAAAGAAATGGTTTATATTTCACTCAAACTGAAAAATCTTCTTTAAGTTAATTCTGTCAATAATGATTGTACTGATCTTTGGCATAAAAGATTAGCTCACTTAAATAATAAGGGGCTTAGTATCTTACAAAATCAAGAGTATTTTGGAAAATATAAAATAACTAACCTCTCTTTATGTGAAACTTGTATTATAGGAAAACAACATAGAGTTGAATTTTCTGATGGCTTACATAAATCTTCCTCCATTTTTGATTATGTGCACTCTGATATGTGAGGTCCATCTAGCATACCAACACATGGAGAGAACAAGTATTTTGTGTCCATAATTGATGATTTTTCAAGAAAAGTGTGGATTTTATTTTCGAAAAATAAATCTGAAATTTTTGATAAGTTCAAAGCTTGGAAAAATCTTCTTGAAAATCAAACTGGTAAAACCTTAAAGTGTTCAAGGACAGACAATGGACTTGAATTTTGTAATAAAGTTTTTGATAATTTTTGTAATCAATATGGTATAAAGAGACATAAGCAAAATGGTATTGCTGAGAAAATGAATAGAACCCTATTTGAAAGAGTTATGTGTATGCTTTCTAATTATGGTCTATCTAAACTTTTTTGGGGTGAAGCTATTGTTACAGCTTGTTATCTTGTTAATAGATCTCCTTCTGCTACCTTAAATGTCAAAAGTCCTGAAGAAATGTGGCATGGTAAGCCTACTGACTATTCTAATCTTAGAATTTTTGGTTGTACTGCTTATTCTCATCAAAAGGATGATAAACTTGATCCCAGATCTCAAAAGTGTGAGTTCTTAGAATATCTTGATGGAACTAAAGGCTATAGTCTTTGGGCTAGGAGCTTGGAGGGATTTAAAACAATTGTCAGTAGATATATTGTTTTTAAAGAAGATGAATTACCTTGTTTAAAACCAAGAGAAGTGAGAATAGTAATCCCACTAATACAGAGATTGAGATGGAGTCTAACAATATAGTTATCACTCCTACTGAGCAGAATCACTTGATGTTACTCAACCAATAGACTCTAATGATGATTCAAACAATAATCAAATTAGAAATGAAAGTCAAAATCAGTTTCAAAGCTTGGGTTTAGAGGATTATCATTTAGCTAGAGATAGAAATAGAAGAACAACTAAGGTGCCTTCTAGACTTTCTGATTATGATCTTGCTGCTCTAGCTGTAAATTCTTTTGATGAATTAAGTGGTAATTAACCTAAAACTTTTGATGATGGTGTAAATGGAAGTGAATTTGATATGTGGTGGAATGCAATGAAGGATGAAATGACTTCTTTGTATAAAAACCAGACATGGGAATTAGTTCCCAAACCTCATTATAAATCCACTGTGGATTGCAGGTGGCTATACATGACCCTCTTAAGTTTAAAGTTGACTTGTTGCAAAAGGGTTTACTCAAAAGTATGGTGTTGATATGGTGTTGATTATACTGAAATTTTTTCTCCTGTGGTGAAATATACTACTTTAAGAGTTATGTTTACTTTAGTTGCTCATTCCATTATGGAAATAGAACATGTTGATGTTAAAACTGCTTTTTTACATAGTGAATTAGATGAAAAGATTTATATGAATCAATCCATTGGTTTTATTGATAAACACAAGTCTGATCATATTTGTCTACTTAAAAAATCCTTATATAGTTTGAAGCAATCTCCCAGGCAATGGAATAGGAGGTTTGATACTTTCAAGTAATACTCTTGTGTTCTTACTACTGTATGTTGATGATATGTTAATAATTAGTTTATGTGTTGACTCAATTAGTAACATTAAAGCTGCTTTAAGTTCAGAATTTGAAATGAAAGATCTTGACAATGCCAAGAAAATTATGGGAATGGATATAATTAGAGACAGATCTAAATCTACTTTGATGCTAAAGCATCGGTCTTATATTATAAAAATTCTAAAGAAATTCTCTATGCTTGATTCTAAAACTGTTTTGTGTTTTTTGGCCAACCATTTTATGCTAAGTAAAGACCAATGTCCCCAATCTGATGATAAATTAGAATACATGAGTAAAGTGTCTTATTCTAATGTGATTGATTCTGTAATATACACCATGGTTTGCACTAAACCTGATATTTCTTATCTGTGAGTGTCTTGAGTAGATATACCATATATGTCTAATCCAGGAGAACAACATTGGGAAGCCTTAAAATGGTTATTGAAATATTTGAAAAGTACTGCAAGTGTTGGTTTAGTTTTTAGGCAATGTAGTGAGAAAATAAAACTAAAAGGCTATGTCGATGCAAATTATACTAATGATAGAGATAGTAGGAAATCTACTACTTCATATACTTTTACTCTTTGTAATTCTTGCATTAGCTAGAAATCATAGTTACAACGTAGTGGCTCTATCTACTACTGAATCTGAATATGTTGTAATTACTCAAGCTGTGAAAGAAGTCTTATAGCTGAAAGGTTTGATATCTGAATTGAACTTACTCCATAATATTGTTGTTGTATTTTCTGATAGTCAATCTGCAATTCAGCTATGTAAAAATCTTGTCTTTCATGATAGAACTAAGCATATGGATGTTAGATTACATTTTATTAAGGACATTGTGTCCAAGAATCAGATTGATCTTGAAAAAATTCCTACTCAAGCAAATTCTTCTGATATGGGAACTAAACCTCTGTCATTAAACAAGTTCAAATCATGTTTAAACTTGCTTAACATTGATACATGTTAAAAGTATGAACTGTCAAATAATATCGTAGAAATAGTAGAAGTATATATTTTTGATTAGTTATTTAATTCTGTTGTTTGTATTTTGAACTAACTTTTTAAATTCTTTTGCAGGTACCTGAGGCTATGATCAAACTTCCTCATTTCTTTTATGCAATAAAAACTTATATTTGGTTCGAGGTGGAGATTATTGATATATTGAGCCCAAATGTGCAGTTCACTATGATGAGTTCAAGGCCCATTCTCTATGCAATCCCTGATCATTTTGTTTGAAGAAACATGCTTTACCTTTGATTGGAATTGCGCCTTTTGTATGCTGAATGTTTTGGCTGATCTTGTTCGTTAGATTGCTACACTTGATCGTGGCGGCCATTCATTTGCTGTATATAAATGAGCCTCTTGATAGGATTAGTGTGTAAGTGTGTGCGTAGCTTCTAGATTTTATGTCTCTCTGTTCGTCTGATCTTCTTCTACCCTTCTTCTCATTTTCTTTGTGATTTGGTGAACTTTTGGTTCTCTTTTTGTTGTAAGGGGTAATTGTGCTACAATAATCCGTGTTTGGATTACTGTAATTTGTGGTTTATTCTCGTTTATGTTGTGTTAGAGGATTTGACCTAGTTCTTGGTAGAAGGAGTCCTGATTGAGAGATAACTTGTGATTCTGAGTGGGTCGCTGTCTGTAATCTTGGATCTTGAACTTATAATAGTTTTCATTGGTATAAAGGAGGCCGGATCTATGTTTGTAGAGCCTCAAAGGTAGATAGATGTAGGCATTTACGTGCTGAACTACCTGTCCCCTAAAACGAGACACTCAAATATGTTGTTATTATTTTATATTCTGTTATTTCTTATACTTGTTTTACTAATCGTTCTTGAAAGAATCTGAAATCTCAAGTGATAAAAACGTAACAGTTTTTAGCACTGGTTCTTTACTTTTGGAATTAAATTCTTACAACAGATGTAAGAAATGCATGTACAAACAGAAACCATAAACATAAAAAACATGTTATTGAAAAGATTTGAACAATGTCTAGATATTTATTCATACAAGCACTTTACTCAAATTACACCTTTATTTTCTCCTTTAAACATTGAAGTGGCTCATTTTTTTAGGTCTTGGATTAAGTTATTAGCGAGGTCCTAGGGTTACCTACATGAGCGGTTGGACAATCACTTTTAGACACAGGCCTAGAAAGTTCATTACCTAACAAAGCTTTATTTATTTTTTTCATGTATGGATACATTACAATACAATGGACAAGATTTTAAATCTTTTTTTTTTCTTAATCATATCTAATGTTGTCCAAAGCGTGCCATGTCCCAATTACAAACAAGGTAAACAAAATAAGGTAGATCACTTCCAGATAAAATTTCTGCAAACTTAAACAGATAGTTTGAATCCTAACCTCGTGCACCCCCAAGTTGCTGCAGGGCATTGACAAACTGATGATGCAATCCAGGCGACCAGGACCTCCTAAGCTTCCTACTAGTTTGCTGTTGTCCAATCCTTAAATTTGATTGATCATTAGTTGCAGAAGTGAAACCTGATCTGCTACGGGTCGATTTCAATTTCAAACCATTACAACCTGTATCCTCCCTTGACTTCTTCATTAGATCATTAGTTGCAGAAGAGAAACCTAATCTGCTACAGCTCGATTTCAATTTCAAACCACTACAACCTGTATCCTCCCTCAAATTCTTCTTTTTACCATTAGTTGCAGAAGAGAAGCCTAATCTGCTATAACTGGATTTCAATTTCAAACCACTACAGCCCGTATCCTCCCTTGAATTCTTGATTCCTGGTGTACAAAGTGAAAGCCCTGACACTCCTGCTAATTCATCCTCGTCACCCTTCCTCACTGTCATCGTCGGAAAATTAGTACACCCCTTGGAAGGCAGAAATGCCCTTTCCGACTGAAATAATTCATCAATCACGGGACTATTATTTTCTTCTTCAACTCTCTATTTACACAAAAACACAACATAAATATACACGAACAATTCTACAAGAAACTATATTAGGACATTTTTTCAGATGATAAAAATTAACTGTTATTTCTTTTAAACCTTTTTTAAGTCTTTTGAGGCTTGTTTATTGTTGTTGAAACCAATATTTGGATGATTATGATGATAATCAGCATTCCATAACTGCACAGAGCTCATCCAATTCATCTTCTCTCTACAGTTATTATCATTTCCATTACTCACCCCAACATTCTGATCATCGTGATCATGATCATCACTAGGTTTCTTCAACGGTATGAATTCTTCGAACGCGGGCTGAGAAGTTGACTCCCTGCACTGCGTTGACTCCTCCTCCATTGTCACAATTGCTGCAAATTAAGCATTAGTCACAACCCAAAACTCAGAATCAATGTAAACCAAAAATATTTATGAAAAAATAAAACATACCCATTAATCAAACTCACCAAATACCCATCATCGAAATCTTATTTCATCTTATCAAATCTTGAGTTCCATCTTAAAAAGTCAATTCTTTTACCCTTAACATGACCCCACATGAGACCAATCTTGAAATACTCGTAGTTTGTTGAGATCTTTGACAAATTAAATTGCTCGGTTGAGTTTTTTAAACTCTAATACTGTATAGAGCATTGAGGTTCCATCATAAAAAGCTCGACCTTTTATCACAATTCCCCCAAACCCCTATACCTTATTATTAGTTTCTCATATTTAAGCAATAAGCCAAGTGGAATTTTAGCTTAACACATCCAAAATCCACTTATCTACAAATTTTAATAGTACAATTTCCAAAAATCTATGAATAAAAAACAAAGTAAAAAATCCCAAAAATCAAATTTTCGAAAAAAGAACAAAAACCCATCTCCAAAACTAATATCTATACAAGAAAAGTCTATATATAAACTTACACATATGAAGAAACTTAAAAAAAAAAAAAGAACTGAGCTGACCATCGTTAAGGAGGAGCATGCAAAGAGGAAGCTCGCGTTTGAAGGCATCGATTTTCTTCATTTCCTCTTGGAGTCTATTGATGTAATTATCAAGCTTTAATAATCTATCAGAATCGTTAGAAATCATTGAAACTTCAGCTAGAAATTCACAGATTGTTTTAGGAATGTAAGTTGAATTTGTTGGTGTACAGTTCAAATTCAGTTGTGGTGGAATCGATCCCATTTTTCACCAGACCTTTAATATCTCTATATATGTATGTATTTATTCAGGTAGACTGGTAGAGAGAGAGAAGGAAAAAAGTGGGTTTTGGGGGAGAGGGAGAGATTGGGGAAGGAGAAGAGAAGGATTGACACGCGAAGATTCTGCCAAGTTATCGACCACAGTTACTGATATTATCTGTATTTGACTATTTGTACAAGCGTTATCGGTTCACCGCATATTTCATTTCCTGGAGGAAAAACTTTTTATGATATTCTGGATTAGGAAAATTTGCACGACTGGTCCCAACCTATAGCTCACGTAGCAAGTCTATCTACAATTTTTGAAAAAGAACAAGTTGATTAAGCATTTCATTATAGTTGCACAATCAACTTTTAAAGACAAAAACCATCCAAATCTTAATATCGTCATATGATGCTCATAACATATGTCTCTCTTCACTCTTCATCAACATATTTGACTAACATTTGCTCATTTGTTCAAATCTTGTCTTATCATCTCTCGTCTCTCATCCGTCATTCACCACCGGTTCTCACTGTCTGTCAATATATTTTTTGAATTTCATCTTCAGCGACACCAAAGTATTCTCCTTGTTCAATATCCATCCAATTTCTTAATATTCACTTACAATTGAATTTGAATTCTAACCCTACGGTCGGATCCCACCGCGAGTAAACAATATACTAGTTTTAAGTGCCAGTATGATGTAAAGAAATGCAACCACTTTTTCTAAAAGTTATAATTAATGCAAGATGTGCAATCTAACTCTATACAACCCTGAAATGCTATTCGTTTATACCTTTATATCAAATTATCTTTTACGAAATAGGATTAGTGATCGGGATCACAATCAAGGGAAATAATATAGCTACTATTTTATTTAACATAAATTTGTTTTTATTTTAAAGGTTAGGGATCGAGTTAATACTCAGTCAGCTTGTTAGAGACTGATGATGCAGTTTCCCAAATGGATTATGCCGTTATCTTTTGAAATATTATTTTAATATTTTTGTTTTCTTTATGTTGACAAATGATAGTGAAATTTTGGAATCAAAGCTTTATGTTGACCATTTAATTGAAAGAACATAAGAGAAAATTATTATTACAATCTAATTGAAAGAATTTAGGATGGGAAATCAGCCAAATTAAATTACATTTTATATTTAAAAATTGATCAACAACAGTTGGAAAAGTGTGAAATGTTGGGATGAATAAAAAAAATGGATAGAGTCGAATCTAAGCGTTGGCTAGATAAACGTCTTGCAGTAAGAGAGATATGTATGAATATTGAGGAGTAATGAATAAAGTTATCATGATAATCGCTAGTTTTTGTTATAAACGATCTTTATTATTTAAATATAGAGTTCGGACATATTGTATAATACATATAGAATAATAAGTAATAACTTTGTAATAAACACAATATTTCAATACGTAATTACATAATTATGTTAGGATACCGTTCTTCTTATTAATGAATTTGACAAATAATTACGGTTCTTGATTTACGTTAATCCAACGGTCTAAATTTATTAAAAATTTAATACTCTTATACTCACATCCAAACATATCCAAATAAAAGTTTAATACATCTAGACTATTAGACTAGCTTCAATGAAAGGGTCGTGATTATTTGTCATATTCATTTGTTAAATATATTAATAGGAAGAACGATCTCTAATATGAGAAGACTATTTTAGCATAGCATAATTTTGAACAAGTCAATTTGTTGAACACTTTTCACCTATAGTAGGGTGGGCACGTGCGATACACGTGATGTCTCGTTAATTAAGAATGTAATAATGTTTATTATATCTTTATTTTATGAACTGACTTGATATTGGTAATTTAAGTGAAAAAAATTAAATATTAAAAAATCAGGTGATTGAAACCTAAATATAAATATGCTTTTAACTTAAAACCTAGTTTATTAAAATTCATTACAATAGATGACTCAAACATATGATAAAAACTTATATTCTTAAGTACCATTTTCCTAGAATTTGCATTCCTCCTCGAAGACTAAGTTCATTCATTTATAATATTCTAATCACGTAAAGAAAGTTGAATGCTTTTGCATTAAGAAATTTCACATTTGCTCCAGAATAAGATTTTGGGCATAAGTATCTACAACAATATTTGTACATTAATTTCAATTTTTTTTTTCAAATCACTTAAATAAAAGATAAAGAGAATGTTGAATTGAGCCTACACCATCAAAGATTTTGATTTTCAAGAACGACAAATTAAGCTTCTTCGGTAAGTGTGCCAATTCAATCATCACGGTGTTTAGTGGCAGAATAAAAAGTTCATAAAAATCTTCTTTGTTGTTTTAGATGAAACTCTGAAGATAATCAATAAGTTAATTGATCAAATAGTTTCATTTTCGAATTTAAATTCTTAAAACAACATAATTTCTAAAAGTAAATAAATCACGTTTCAGTTGTTAATTAAACATGATAGTGGAAGTTTTATATATTTGATACAAGTTAGAGATTGTAGGCCACAAATGTGTAAAAGAGTAAACAAATCAATAAATATATTAATTACAATTAAAATTGTTCCATAACTACCCGTGTGTAAAAAGTAGCATCTTAAATACAAATTTCTAAAGCACTAAATAGAGTTTGCATTGCTAATGTACAAACAAGTCATTTTCAAAAATAATACTTTAGAGTTGCATTAATATTCAAAAGAAAAATGATAATAAAATTATATAAGCCATTTTCTTATTTGTTTAGGGACTATTTGTGCCAATTTTTCTAAGAATTAAGTTAAAATGTAAAAAAAAACAATTGGAGCTCTAATAGACTAATATTTGTAGTTAATAAGCGAATAACTCAATTAATAAAAGTATTTGAATATCAAGTTTGTGACAAAATTATTATTTTATGTTGTAACGAAAAAATAAAAATTTTAAATAATAAAATTACTTAATAATAATAAAATAGTTTTATTTAATATATTTATTAATAATTATGAGCTTAAATTTTAGCTATTTTATAATAGTTCATAAAATATACAAAACAATTTAGTACAATATCAATTTGGTAATAAAGTATCAATTAAAAAAAAAAGGAACTTGTTAGTTTTTTTTTTATTTTTTATAAAAAATAAAATTATCGGACCTATTTGCACATTTTGCAAATATTAGAAATCCAATTACCATTTTCTCTAATTAAAACTAATGACATATTTGTCTTTCTCATCAATATAAGGACTAATTGCGCACCAACACACATATATTAGAGGTCTTATGTGTAAAAAACAAACGTTATGGATAATTTCTGTACTTAAAAAAAATGTGAAGAACCATTTGCGCTAATTTATCTTTTAGTTGACCATTATAAATAGTAAGTATAATATTCACACTTTTTATATAGGTAAGGTAAGATAAGATATCATACACGACGTTGAATAATCAATACTTTGTTGAATTATTTCAAAGTGCTTATATGCTTTTTAACATAAAAAGATTGAGTGCTCTGAATAAAGAAGATATTAAAATGGTTGGAGTAGAAAATAATGAAATGAAATTGCTAAAAGATGACACTGGTCACTAGGTTGGTTGACAGCACGTGGGTTGGTGAATGACCATTTGGCAAACCTTTACTTAACGTCTAGACTCTAGAGGACTTGATCTTTTATTTGGATGATTGGATCGACCCAAATCCAACGTGACTTTAAATTGATCGTGTTGTGAATTTGCCTTTCTTGAGAGGGAGGCTTTTGTTAATTAAGGAGATAATAGAAAGCAAACTTTTATTATATATGTTAGAATAAGACGAGAAAAATATTCTATCAAGTATTAAATTAGAATATATTTGGTAAAGATTTTTATAGATTATAAGCAGTGGATCATACGAAATATGTGAATAACAAGTGGATAAAGATTGTGAGTCTTACCAAATGTGTAAATAAAAACACTGTTCTATGAAAAAATTTGTTAGGCTTCGCCTAAGTTTGAGGCTTAGTCTTCACGTCTATCCACGCCTCACGCCTTGTTTTTGTCTCGTCCTCGCCTAGACTTTGCTTAGGCACAAAAAACTTGAAGTTCGATATATACACTTAGTCACGATTCACATTTTTTAGAACACATAATAAAATAATATTTAATCAACTTATAAATACTTATAAGTACTGACAAGCATACTCTTAGTATATTTATCAATCGTTGGTGATTATTAGTAACAATAAAATTTACACAATTATATGGGCATGAAATTATTAAGAACCGTACACCGAATAGATTTAGTAAAGAATTTTGTATAATTTGATTTTATAGTGGATAGTATTATTTGATATTATAGTTGTAGATAGTATTATAGTAGATGTAGATAATATTATGGATGTGTTTGATTTTGATTAAAATCAGATTTTTTGTAAAAGTTGATAAAAGTTGGTGAAATGTGTGGTTGAAAAGCTGTGGACCCATGAAATATGTGGTTAAAATTAAATGTTGACTTTGACTTTAATTTTTTAGCAAAATTTTAATTGTTTACAAACAAAGCCATAGTATTATTTGATTTTTCATTTGAAAGAGTGTCATTTGTTAAATATGTATATATATATATATTTTTTGGTCTAAACCTATCTTTACGCTCTTCATTATGTTATACAGTTCATAGTACAAATGACATTTTCTTGAATAAAAATAAATAGTACTATCCACATTAATTCACAATAATACCATATATCTAATAATATCTATTATAATTATATACTAAATTTTTATAATTCAATTTAGTATTGTTTGGTGGAGTATAAAATTATTTTTATGAGATTTTGAAAAAAAGAAAAATAAAATAAGTGGTTTAAAATTTGATAAAAATTATAAGTCCTATGAAATATGTGATTAAAAATAAATTTAATAAACAAAAACAACAAAAACTGGACAACATGCTATCAATATCCGTGCAAACTTTAATTTTTTGCGTCCCCAAGTAGATGTGGCAAAAATTGTCTCCGCATTTGATGTTAGGGTGCGTGGCATTGTTGAAGGGTTCAACCTTTTTTTTTTTTTAAAGTCAATGGATCCCCACCTTAAGATTCTCGCTTTATGTGACATCTCTCACATCTATCAATTCATGCTTAATTTATAATTTTAGTTGATCGTACATATTTTTTATCTACATATTTTATAAGACTCATAATTTATAATTTATTTTTTATTTATATATTCACCTACAACTTATAATATAAGTAATTAAAAAATAATTTCAGTTACCATCTACTTATTAACCACACATTCTATAAAATCTACAACTTATAAGTACTTAAAAAATAATTTCAACACTACCTAACATTTGCATTTACTAAATGGATGTATAAAATGAGTCGAGCCATGATTTGACAAAAGAAATTTTTTTAAGTCCCACATTTACCTGTTAAGAGTTAAATTGAAATTTGACAAAAAATAATTATAAATCATCGAGAATTTACTACTCACATGAGTAGTTTATTTAATAAAATAGTGTTCTTATAGAAGGGAAAAAAATAAACAGCTTGGAGTCGATAAAGACTAAGAAGGTTGACTAACGAACATAGGGTTTGTTATTTCTTCGATGGGACCTTAAAAGAAAATGGAAAAACAAGAAAGAAAAAAGAACAAAATGTAGGTAATATAGTTTATAATATACCCAATCCGACCTAACTCAACATGACTAGCCACAATGTAGATTGTCCTAGCTCGACTGACCTTGGCACACTCTTAAATTCGAGTTCAGATTTGATGTCTCAAATATATATCTTCTTAGTCGTCTTCTTAATAAAAACTGTACACATCATTAAATAAATTAACTTAACAAAGACTGTGAATACATTAAATGTTGTCCATAATGATCATCTCATATATTTATTTGATGATATGTAAAATTTTTATTGAGAGAACGATTATAAAAATATTTATCTTAGACAACAAATCTGAAGTCTCTAAATCCAACTCAATTGTAAAGAATGATCATCAACCCCTAATCCCAATCCAAGTACGAGTTTTCCAAGAGGGATGGGAACTAGATAGAATGAACATTATTTATTCATCTTCAATTATTTGAATCTTTCAAATAACAACAAACTAAACGAAAAAAAAAAATAAATCAATCCAAGTTTATTGGAAGTAGAATAATAAAATAAAAATAATATTTAAACATTCACTTTCTTCTTTATTTTACTTCATTCAAAAAATTTATTTCCAAATATATTCGAGAAAGCCTATTTTTTCTAGTTGTACTTTTCATATTATCAATTTACTTCCAAAATAAATTGGAAAGTTGTTTAGAGAGAGAAAAATAGTAATCGAAAGAGATTAGTACAACTCAAAAATAAGTAGGGTGTAGCATGTTCTTTATTTTGATTTTCATCAACAAATGTCGAGAAAAGCTTTTTGAATACGAGTCTCGAGGTTTTGTCCATCTTATTCACAACTCATCACCAATTGGACGAGTAAAAAGTAGGGCCAACGTTAATAAAAATTTGGGTAATTTGCAGTCGTCGTCTCCAACTTTTAAAATTTTGGTACTTTTATCCTTGTTCTTCATTTTTTTTTGTACTCATATCTTCAATCTTTCTTAATTTGGTGGTTGAAGTCCTTGTTGACGAATTTATCCTTTGGTAATTTGTAGCCTCCATCCCTAATATTTGAAATTTTGGTAATTTTATCCTCATTCTTTATTTTTTTTTACACCTATATCACCAACATTTCTTAATTAGTGGCTGAAGTCCCTTAATTAGTGGCTGAAGTCCATGTTAACGGATTTACCTTTTAATATATTATCAATTTATTAGTTTCTTTTAATTTTTCATACAAAATAAAAGTATTCGGACTCATTTGTACTTGCAAAGGTTAAGAATCCAATTGAAAATTTCTCTAATCAAAATAAGGACATATTTATCTTTTTCATCAAATAATGACCAATTGCGCACCAAAACATATCAGTTAGAGACTTTTGTAATAAAGGTTAGGGACCATTTGCACAAATTATTCGTTTATTTTAATTTTTCATATATAATTTACTAGTGATAAAACTATTCATTTTAATAATGAGAAAAATATTTATAAGTGCATGTTTGGTAGTGTTGAAATTATTTTTTAAGTATTGAAATTATAAGTTGTTGGTAAATGTGTGTAGGGGTAGCAAAAAAGCAGTCGGCTCGTGGACTCGGCTCAGTAAAAAGCTCGCCTAGCTCGGACTCGGGCTCGTCGAAGGCGAGCCGAGCTAGGACCGAGCTCAAAAAAAAAAAAGAGGTGAGCTGAGCTCGGCCGCAAAAATGTAATGAGCCGGGTGGGAAGGAACCTGACGAGCTCGGCAATCCACGAGCCCACAAGCCCAAAATCACGAGCCACGAGCCGCAGTGCATTACACCATTTTTTTTTTTTTTTTTTTTAATTTTTTAATTTTTAATTTCATTATTTTTCTATAAATACTCTTATTCTAAGGAGAAGGATTTTCAATCTTTAATTTTCAACATAAAAGATACCCGATATTGTATTTTTCTCTCATTTTCAAAATTTAAAAAAAAAAAAAAAAAAATTTTGAGGGCGAGCCGAGCTCGTAGGCATTTCGGCTCACTGTTCGCCCATGAGCTCATGGGGTGAACCGAGCTTACATTTTGGGGGCAGGCTCGGCTCGTCCCTTTGGCAGCCGAGCTCGTATTTTATGGGTTGTTCGATCCATTGCCATGCCTAAATGTGTGGTTCAAAAGTGGGTTGTAAGTTATAAAAGTATATTTGATCAGTTGAAATTATAATTTAAGTAACTCCAAACATGTGCTAAGTATTATTACTTGAAAAATAGTTTTATCACTATTATTCAGATAAATAGTTTTATTCAGATAACTATATTTTGATTCTCACTTTTAACAAAAATGAATAAAATCTAATAATTATGTTAAGGATCCGTTTGGCTTATAGACAAAATTATTTATCTGAATAATAATTATCAGGATAACAAGTTTATCTTTATCCTGCTTGATTTAGCTATGTATAAGAATGAGAAAATTCAATGTTAAAAAATCAACTTTGAGTTTTGCCCTTGTTATTAATTAAATGAAAATAAATAAATAAATAGTGAAAAATTTGTGCAAATGGTCCCTAACCTTTATTTTTGATACAGAAGTCTCTAACTGATGTGTTTTGATGCGCAATTAGTCTTTATTTGATGAAAAAGACAAATGTCCTTATTTTGATAGAGAAATTTTCAATTAGATTCCTAACATTTGCAAGTATAAATGAGTCCGAATACTTTTATTTTATATAAAAAAAATTAAAAGAAACTAATAAATTGATAATATATGAAAGGTAAATCCGTCAACATGGACTTCAGCTATCAAATTAAGATAGGTTGAATATATGAGTTCCAAATATGAAAAATGAGGATAAAAGTGCCAAAATTTCAAAAGTTGGAAATGGAGGCCCCAAATTATCAAAGGATAAATTCATCAACAGAAACTTCAGCCACCAAATTAAGAAAAGTTGAGGATATGGGTGCAAAAAAATGAAGAATGACGATAAAAGTGTCAAAATTCCAAAAGTTAGGGACCGTGGCTGCAAATTACCCTAAAAATTCTTTAACATGCAGTCGAGCAAGGCAGCCAAAAATTTCACAAAAGAACCCAAAAAGAAGGCGGGGAAGGATAAAGAAAAAAGAGAAATTGAGTATATGATAAAAACAAGAAAGGACTTCACATGAGAACGATACGTTACACATCAAATTAGAAAATCACAAGTTAATTTCATTCAACTCGTAGAATGTCGTAAATTAATGCGATATGCAATACGGAACACTTCTAATCTTTACAAATTATGGCTATGTACAGTCGGGATCTTGTTCGAGTGCATTATAATTTGTAAGTCATCGACAATATGGTAAACTTGTAGAAGATGACTCAATGCCAAGAATAACACAAGAAGATGCAACTAGAGCATGTTTGATTGTGCTTAAAAAAAAAAACTTACTTTTAATTAATTTGCTAAACCTGATTTTCAAAGTTATTTTTTCTTCGAACAAACCTTGCTTTTCTAAAAAGTTAATTCTAGAAAAGTAACTTTTAAGCACATGCACCATGCTCTAATTGTCATTATCATTATACTCGGAAGACTTTCCATCAGAGTCGGACTCAACGTCAAAGTTTATGTTCTCAGTTCCTACATCTCTGCCCGTGGTTTTGCCAACTGCTTCTAGACTATCTTTTAAATCGTCGAGAATAAAGGGCTCTGCGATTTTCCAAAACGACGTAGCATTGCTCCCAAGAAATCCTATCCAAAACACTCTATTCATCCTTTTAACCCGGCTGTCTAAAGATATTGCCTTCAGTGTTTTGACAATCCTCTGGACTCCCTCTTTACTTGCCTTCAGCTTCAGCAGTATGTCACCTGTTGACATCCTATGCCCCCCATACATATACCAATATGCAAGAACACGAGGCGATAACCACCGATGGATTAGTTTAGGAATTACAGGCCGACCCTGGGCCCGAAACTGCTCTGCATAGAAATTAAAATGAGAGTGTGATATGGTAGAGAACTGGCACGGAATATCATCTTCATCGTCTGCCAGCTTATCAGTACAAGCTAACCACTCGCGGAACTGGTTGTGTATATGTCTCTTTAAAACGGAATGTACGCCAAAGTTTTCTTCGAAAACAAAATGAAAAAAGTGATTCTTTTTCTCCTCGTCCACTTCAATC
Organism: Forsythia suspensa; assembly: GCA_023638005.1. Lineage (NCBI taxonomy): Eukaryota > Viridiplantae > Streptophyta > Magnoliopsida > Lamiales > Oleaceae > Forsythia > Forsythia suspensa. The sequence goes on along the minus strand of CM042670.1, from coordinate 28,170,057 downwards.
TGTAAGCCACCCAATAGCAAACCCACAAGTGTCTCTCGCTGTTCTTTGCTCAGCTTCATGCTTATGGGCTTTTTGACAACTTCCCAACGCAAGCTAAGCATGTAATCGAGCTTTTCCATCAACGAAGACTCAATGTCAAATTTCTTCTGGCACATTAAATCATATATCTTTTCAGCCTTAACGTTCTGCTCACAGGCGAGATAGCCCCTCAAAATAGCGTTGCATGAACGAGTATTGACACCAATCACCTCATTACCATACATTTCATTGAAAATCTCTTCTGCCTTTTCAAGATTGCTGATGTGCACCAATGAATCTAAATACATATTGTAAACAGTTCGATTGGGATGACAGTTCTCAAGACACTTGAAGAAAGTCGACTCCACTTTATCATGTAAGTCTAAATCGGAATACATTTCCATTAAACCAATAAAAGACGGCATCAGGGGTTTCAATCCACTGTTTATGAACTCTGTCATGAGAGACTCTGCAAGTTCGGTCTTTCGAGCTTTACACAATACCTCTATGATCTTGTAATATGCTGTTACACTCGTGGAACCCACTTGTTCCTTCATACCCCTAAATACTGCCAAAGATTTCATGGGTTGCCCGACATGGGAATAGACCTCCATTAGATACACAAAAGCTTGATTCGGAGGATTATTATTACAAGAAAGAAGCTTTATCCAAGTTTTTTCAGCTTCATCTATATCACCTTCCTTAGAACAAGATCTTAACACTGACACAAGCACTTCTGTACTCTCTTCAATCCCCTTTGAATGCATCTCTTCTCTCAGTGATTCTACCCTCTTCTTATCTATCTCATCTTGATAGCTGTGGAGCCATATAAGACCACCATAAATATCCTTGTGTATTTCTAGTCCAGACGTTGTCAAACTGTGAAAAATGAACTCTGCTTGTTTAAGATGATGTTTGCAAGATCCTCCTGTTTTACTCACGAGAGCTCTAAACAGAGAATTGTGTAAGCTAAGTCGAGGCTTATAACCTCCCAACTGAATCATGCGATTGAAAATGCTGCAAGCTTCCTCTAAACAATTATGGGAAGACGAACTAAGATATGCAACAGTCAAAATGTGAAATGTGGATTCACTAGGAATTAGTCCCTGATCAATTATATCATTAAAAATCTCCCGACATTTCAAATATTTTCGCATCTTACCCATGTAATCTGCTAACTTGGTAGCAAGAGCAAAATCAAATTTAAACCAATTCTGCTGCATCATCCATTTGTATACCTGAAATATACAAAACCAACCTCATGTTCCCAGAAAATTCATAGAAAATTATGTCGAACTCATACAAATTGCAGATCATCTCTTGCAGAAAGAACTATTAAGCACAATAAATAAACACAATTCATACTAGAAATGATAGTAGTATAAATCAACCAGCTATAATTACACCTTTAAGAAATCCATTTCAATAATTTCCGACTAAATTCAATGCCTTGAAAAGTACAATTAAGCGTAAAAAGGCCATTGTCTCTCTCATTTTCATTATTTCAAACAACTATGCAGATCGAGCAAACATTATCCTCATTAAATCATATATATATAATACTCAAAACTAGGCAGTGGGCCTCGAAAATCTTACACGAAAAGCGGCCTCATTTTCACGAATCCGCATACAATGAATTGCAATATAAGTGCAATCCTCTTGCGTAATCCACTTGCGCTGCGCGTTGAGCACCCGAGTAAATGTACTCTGTTTATGCGCCGGAAGCTCCTTACACAGCCACGCCAATTTCGAACGCCGCCACTGTTCCGGCAATTCCTCCAGCTCCTTTATCTCCACCGCGGGAGAGTCAAACCGCTTCAACTCGTTCAACCCAAACGATCCATCGAAACTGAAACTTTCCGTTTCATTTTCTTTTGCTTCTTCGGAATCGTACACTACCAAGCTGCTCGCTGAAACGGAGGAAGATGGGAAATTCTGGTGGGGTTCGGGGAGGTGGCGGCGGTGGAGGGAGGAGGAGAGGGAACAGAGAAAAGTGAGGGAAGTGCGTATAGAGGATTTGTGGGTTTGTATAGAGCTGATGAAGTGGTTGCAAAATTGGGGTTGTAGAGTGAGCTGATGAGGGTTGTGGGTGCTGCTCAGAAGCATTGCCGCGGCGGCGGATGAGGCGGTGCTGTCGACCGGGCCTTTAATCTTAGCAATAATGCAGAAGTCACCACTTGTGTCTTTGAGCCGAGCTTGAAGTTGTAAAAGAGTTATGGGTTTTGAGTTAAAAACACCTTGTCAAACAATGAATTTAGTAAAATAACTCCAATTCCACAATGTTTTGGTAAATAGCCTCCTCCATTAAATAAAGTATAAAAAATAGAGAAAATTGTAAATAAGTCATCTCTACATGACTTGTTTCAAATTAGGTCAAAACATTTTTTAAATTGTGATTAAGTAATACTTCACATCAATATTTTATATTAATTCCAAAATCACCCCTTTAACTATATTTTTCATTGACACAATCTTTCAACTCCACAAACCTCCTCCACCTCCGGTGACAACCTCCCGTGACAACCTCCGGCCACCTCCCAAGACGCCTCCACCTCCCATGACCACCGCCCACCTCCCATGACCTTTGGCGAGTGCTTCTAAGGCACGGTGTCACTTTTAGGCACTTTTCTTGGTGAAAATTTTGGACCACTTTTTAGGCGGTTTTTGTGAAGATTTTGTTAATGTGAAACTAAAAAATAACGCTTTATGGACTTTGGTCACGAGTGTTTGAATCCTTATCTTTGGTTTGTATGCTTTTTATTTCTTCATCTTACGTGGTTTACTTATTCTTAATGTCTTAACAGATTAGCATTGATCTATCCGTCTTTGCAAGAGAGAGACCGACCAATATGATTATCCTGGGTTGAGTATTTTAGTAGTTATGTAAACAATGAGCATTTTCCGGTTATATAAACAATGAGGTAATATCATTGTTGATCTTTGTATTATAGAATAGCAACTTGATATTTTATTATACAAAACGAAGATCACAATGTAAATGGGCATAGAATCTTTGTAAATATGAGCTTGAATGCTGTAAATATGAGCTTGAATACTCCACTATCTTATGTAAATAGGAGCTTGAATGCTCCACCATCTAATTGTTGTAAATAGGAGGTTGAATGTTCCATTATTTAATGTTTAGTCATGGTATTTTATTTGATATTATATTATACAAAGCAAAGATCACGAGAAAACAAGATCACAATATAAATGGACATAGAATTGTTGTAAATAGGAGCTTGAATGTTCCATCATCTAATATTTGAATATCTTAGTTTTAATCCATGATATTGTTTTAATGCCTTAGTTTTAATCTATGATACTGTTTAATTATGACAAGGTTTAATAGATTGAAACTTTGTCATAATATTTCACTATCATTTGAAACATGTTTTAATCCATGATACTGTTTTAATTCTGTGATACTGTTTGAATATATATATATATATATGTGTGTGTGTGTGTGTGTGTGTGTGTGTGTGTGTGTGATCTTTGATACTGTTTAATTATGGCAATGTTTGAACCTGTGATATTGTTTGAATGTCTTAGTTTTAATCTATGATACTGTTTTAATCCATGATACTGTTTTGTTTGGTAATTAGTATATTTTGATATCGTTTTAATCCATGATAGTGTTTTAATCCTGTGATACTGTTTGATTATGGCAATGTTTGAACCTGTGATATTGTTTGAATGTCTTAGTGATATTGTTTGAATGTCTTAGTTTTAGTCTATGATATTGTTTTAATCCATGATACTGTTTTGTTTAGGTAATTAGTTTATTTTAATATCGTTTTAATCCATGATACTATTTTTATCCTGTGATACTTCTATGTGATCTTTGATATTGTTTAATTATGGCAAGGTTTGAATAAGTGATACTGTTAGAATGTCTTAGTTTTAATCCATGATAATGTTTTGTTTAGGTAATATGCATTCATATAAATTGATATTTGTTTTAATCCATGTTTTAATTTATAATCATTGTTTTGTATAATACGGTATCAAACAAAACATATGACTAATTAAACAATGATCAAAAATAAAAGCATGATATCATAGTCATGTGTGTTGTTTGATCTTGTATTATAAAACAAAGATCACAAAAACAAGATCACAATAGAAATGATCATAGAATTTGCACATGCTCGTAATTTTTATTATAATATGTTTTCGGAATGGTCTCGACGAGACGGTCAAGACCGATTGCTTTGCCAACGCCTATGATAGATTTTACCCATTTGAAGTAGTCTATTTAGCTTAAAATGTCAATCTTTAATTTTTTTTCAAAACAAGATATCACAAATTCTTAAAAAAAGATTATCGCGGATAAATGTACATCATTTTGTTTGCAAATTAAAGCTCTTCCAAGATATCGAGTCCTTTAAAAGCAAACACATACTTCAGAGCAATGCTAAAATGAAGAAAGAAGAAATGTCAATCATTCTCAAGTTAAAGGGAAGTCATCTAATCCTATGATACTGTTTGAATATCTTAATTTTAATCTGATAATCTTGTTTTATTTAGGTAATGTGCATTAGTATATTTTGATACTATTTTAATCCATGATACTATTTTATTCTATGTGGAATGAGTTTTATTTATGATACCGTACTTTTATTCTTTGATACTGTCTAATTATGCCAAGGTTTGAACACCGTGATCTTGTTTGAATGTCTTAGTTTTGTCTATGATACTATTTTAATCTATGATACTGTTTTGTTTAGGTAATGTGCATTAGTAATTTTTATACTGTTTTAATCCATGTTCTAATCCATTATATTGTTTTGCATAATACAGTATCAAAGATAAAAGCATGGTATCATAGTCATGTGTGTTGTTTGATAATGTATTATGCAAAACAGTGTCATAAAAAATAGTATCACAATAGAAATGAACATAGAATTTGCACACGTGTTCAGAATTTTTATTATAATATGTTTTCGGAATGGTCTCGACGAGACGGTCAAGACCAGTCTTATGATGGATTTAACCTATTTGAAATCGTCTCTTTAGCTTAAAATGACAATCTTTAATTTTTTTTCAAAACAGTATCACAAATCTTCTAAAATAGTATCACGGATAAATATATCTTTATTGAAGCCACCATTCATCTTTCTCTTGTTGAACATCCTTTGAACTTGATCTTTTTTCATTAACACTCATAGTTCTTGATTGATCAGATCCTAGTTCTTCATTATCACTACAAGAATCATAAAGGTTCACTACAAGAATCATAAGTTTAACAATTTTTAATTTTTTTTTTCAAAACAGTATCTTAAATCTTCTAAAACAGTATCACGGATTAATGTACATCCTTTTGCTGCAAATTAAAGCTCTTCCAAGATATCTGAGTCCCTTAAAAGCAAGCAAACACATACTTCATAGCAATGCCAAGATGAAGAAAGAATAACTGCTCACTATCATTAAAAACAGAGAAAAAAAATCAGCAAATTTCACTATCATTAGAAACAGTATCATATATTGAAACACATCTATTGAAACAGTATCAAACATTTTACATGTTTCAACATAAAATCCTAACTCACAACAACTACATTATCAAAAACTAGTTGAATCAGTTTATCCAAACTCCATTTATTAAGCGCATTGCATATGTTTCAATTGGAACAATATCTCAATATTTTCATGATTATTTTAACCGAAAATGGTTACTTTATACAAAAAATAAAAATAAAAAATATGTTCGCCATTGAAATATCGACTTTCGAATTGTTTGTATCGCGGTTACTGAGTTACGGTGAGAAGAATCAAACACAAGAAGAAAATGAAAATTGTTAAAAGTAAATGAAAGAATTTCTAAATGACTATTGAAATGATTTTGTTGGTTTTACGTGTTTAAATGATGATTTTACAATTGGAGGGTATATTGGTCTTTTAGTAATAAAGTATGACTTTAGTTGAATTAAGATTATATCATATGACTTTTCAACCCACTATGGCGTTAATGATGACCGCCCAAAATTTTTCCTAAAAATATTAGACAATATCCAAAATGCCCCCAAGGTGGTTAAAGCAAAAAAATACCCTTATTTTTTCATTTTCATCCCAACGATCTCACATTTCTCTCTCTACAAAAATGGCAGCCATCTCTCTCTCTCATCACCATCTTTATTGCAGTTGATCAAGAATTTCCAAAATATTTATTTTTGTCCTCTCTCTTTGTCCATTGTATTTTTGAGTGGTGTGAAATTTGTTAAATAATCCACATTTGAGATTTGTAATTGCATAAGGTAATAGGTACATACTAATATCAATTTCTACAATTTTTTCATCCATTTTCTTTACGGTTTCTGACATTGTCTTTCGATATATGCATTTTGCACAAGAATATGTCATAACGTCATATATGTCGTTATCGTCATCTATCTTGACATCCATGCCGTTATCTTATTTTTCCTTTGCCGACATGTATATAACCATGGGCATTTATAGCATTGTTGATGATATATGCATTTGCCTAAGAATACACCATAACGTCATATATGCCGTTATCAATGATCTATAACGGCACCCATGCCGTTATCTTATTTTTTTTCACGTTCGATGCGCATATAACCTTTAATGTGATAACTTTCATTAAGTATATATTTGTTTTAGTGAGTTAATATGTGAGTGCTGTAAAAATTTAAAATAAAGAAAAGTATGCCGTTATTCACAATGTATAACCGGACATAGTGACGTTATCTAGTGTCTGACTATTACCATCTACCTAGCTTTGTGTTTGATAATTGGCTTTGAATGTATAGACTAGTAAACTGCTATTGGACGTAGGTCAATAGTTAGCACTCATAATGTATTGGTTGTAAAATTTATTGATATGCACTTTGACTTGTATAATGTAGCATTTTGTGATATGATCAACTGAAATCTATTTGTTTTATGATCAATTGCAATCATGGATGCGTTGGACAAAGTGTGGATATATCGTTTGTTATTTCGTTGAGTTTGTGGAAAAAGAAGGCGGTGGATGGACATGGAAGTATATAGGCAATTGTCAAGCAAATGTGATTCCCGTTCTTGTTTCAAATACCACTACCTATGCGGAGTTGTGCGATAAAGTTCGAAGGGTTTTGGGGTTGATTGTATGTTAAATGATATAGAGATGGCAACCGTTGTCCCCTGGAATGTCTAACGTTCCAGTTCCTCCAATGAAGATTGATTGTGACAATGAAGTGGTATCTCTCTGTTTATAGAGAAGTTCCTCTTTGTGTTACACTTTGACGAAAGGTGTTGAGAAGTATGAAGAAAATGATGGTTTAAGAGAGAACCAAGAACATGCTACTATTGTATCACATGGTGACTCATTGAGTGAAATGCAAACAGAAGATGGTACATGTGGAGACATGAATCGAGAATTAAATTATGTACAGGATGAGGGAAATATAGGAGATGAAATTGCTGATGGAAACTTTGTGGATTAGGATGGTTTGAATATAATTCCAAATAGCCCTAGAAGAGAAAATTTATACGAAAAATCTCCTATGACGGTTGCGCATTGTCCACGTAAAGTTGTTATCTACAACAACATTAAGAATTTAACGGCGGATATAAGTGCAATCCTCATGGGCCATCATCGAGATTCACGAAAATGTGGATTTGCAAGTGAAACAATTGTTCCCTACCAAAAAGCTTTGTGTCGAAGTTGTACTTGCTTTGCTTTGAGGTATCACTTGAGTTTAAAGTGAAGAAGTCAAATAAATCTGTTTATGTAGTTTGGAGAAAAATTGTAAGTGGCGATCCAAGGGCAATAAAGATGAAAGAATCTGTTATGTTTCAAGTTCGAACCTACTATAGCCATCACACATGCTCCATGAGTGTTCGTCTTCGAGATCATCGACATGCTAGCTATTCACTTATTAGAACTTACATTGCCTCCAAGTTTGAAGATGCCGAAGGATTTCTGAGATCGAGAAACATCATCAATGATGTTCGCGAAGAGTTTAGCATAACTATAACCTATAATAAAGCATATACGGCAAAGTCTTTTGCTTATGGATCGTCCGAGGACACACGATGAAAGTTATGCCAAATTACCTTCGTATTGCCATGTTTTGAAGGAAAAAATCTGGCACATTGACGGTCATTGAAACCGATGATAACATGCGTTTCAAGTACTTTTTCATGGCTCTGGGACGAGTATCGTGGATATCAAACTTCAATGCGACGAGTAATTTGTGTAGATGGAACATTCATGACATGCGGATATCGAGGAACTCTACTTGTGGCCACCGCCAAGATGCAAATATTCAAATTTATCCGCTTGCATGGGGTATAGTTGACTCGAGAGAATGAGGCTTCTGGACTTGGTTCTTTTCGTAACTTGTGGAAAATAACGAGGTGACTCAGGATTTAGTGATTATTTCGGACCGTGGCAAAAACATTCCTCATGCATTTTAAAATGTCTACCGGTTTGCACATCATGTGAATTGTATATGGCACTTGAATAATAACTTGAAGGTTAAATTTCAAGAGTTGATTTATCCTCATTGTTCAGAGAAAGGCGGCAGAGGCCTATACCACAACAGATTTCGAGGCATACATGGCGGCGCTTTGAGGTAAAAAGAAGGCATCGAGAGTACTTGGAAAAGGATGTTGGTGGTTTCCATTTTGGAGTAGAGCACATTTCAAAGGAGTTCGATACAATATCATGACAACAAACAACGCAAAATCTGTGAATTCCGCTTTGAAGGAGGCCCGAGATTTTCTGTGCGGGTTCATTTATAGGCATAACGCCATGCATGCGATTATTGTATCACTATAACGGCATGCATGCCGTTATGGAAACTACATAAGTGTTTCTCTATTACGAGCCTCTCAAACATCTTAGTGCTACTTAAATGTACTTAAATTGAATACTTTAAGAGGTTAGAACCTATGCGGGTTTATTTATAGGCATAACGCCATGCATGCCGTTACGGTATATGTAAAATGTGGCATGCCTGCCGTTATGGAAAACTACACAAGTGTGTTTCTCTAGTCCGAGGCTCTCAAACACCCCACTGTGTGGTTGAATGTTGATAAAAGTTCTGAATCTCATGAAATATGTGGTTGAAAATAAATTTCTCAAACATAATATATACAAAATTAACTGAGATCCACCTGTATCAAATATGAGCCAATCAAAATAAAGTATAGCTAACTCGACCCATTCTAATATCTTTTACAAAACGACCTTCCAAACCTCACGACATAAGAAGGCGTAATGAAGAAAACTTCCATTCGGCACCAAGCAATTAAATTATTGACAAAATGAGCGACCCATCGTTGACAAGGATTCAACTAAAACGACTTAATTTCCATTTCTTTCCTCCAATTTTTCCTACATTATCCTTTACATTTACACTATAAATTTTTATACTAGAAACAAAAATGACACGAGTTACAAAATACATAAACTACTTTGCTATGCCCGACCTCCATACCAAAATTACAAAGAAATGACTACGAGAATAATATCACATGGGCATAACAATGCTAAATTAATTACATAAACTCATTCTAAGGGTCAAATTCTCACGCAAAAATCTCATTTGCCATTTTACGCCTCCACATTAGCATATGCTTGGGTTGAACAAGATTCGTGTCAAAGGCGGCTAAAGAAAATTCGATGAACTTGACCGTATAAAGTCCACAATCGGATCCGAAAAAAAGATATAATATTTGAGGTTTTAGTCCAATCATCAACATATTGAAGCCATTCTTTAACTAAAAAACTTACCCATTATCTTGTCACGGGAAGCTTCTTGACCCGTGATGCGTGAACATTGATGTGCTATAGTTTTCATTGACGTATTTTTTTCATGAGGCGTGGTACGACCACCTTTAAGGGTTTCAAGCGTTTGCGAGGTTGCTTTCACGCACCATACTCGTCAAGCTATCGAAGATGTTGATTCGTCTCTCTTCCAAGTCAATCTCGATCGCAAACCAATGTAAATTCGGGACACAGTACGGAAGATAAAGATAGCGACAAATCTTCCAAGGTTTTCCCAGATTGGGAGCTGTCCCTTCAACATAATGCACCAACATCTTTGCAAACGCTTCGTCTGAGTTATTGTGGCGGTCTTTACACTATCTTGAAGGCATTTTCAACAAGTTGCCGTAAATTAGAGTCGAGAACGACCACGGTCTTGTCGAAAGAGGTTTGGATATTTAAGCGCCCGCTCTCGATGTGAAATAATGCCGAAGTCAATATCTTCGCACGTAAACATGCGGTTAATAAGTTGAAATGACTTAGTAATATTGAAAGGCGATAAGATTTTTACTTACGTCACCGGTGAGCCTCCGACTACGATCACGAAGATCCTCAAAAATGTCCTCTCGGCATCACAGATTGCCAATGCAAGCGCATCCCTATACATTCGTGTGGCACCACCAAAAAATCAGCTTTACATTGAAGGAAGATAACACACTAGATGCGGTAAAGGAAGAGAACAAATTACCTTGGTGACGCTTTTTCCATCCACGCATTGGTCACTTACTTTTTGCGGGATCCACTTCTCGAAATGGGTCATATACGGTGACATTCTTGAACTTCCTCATCTTTAAGGGATTGGTCCACTTGAGTACGCAATGCTTTTCCTTTCCTCCTTTTCCTTTGCCCTCACTACGTAGGGTGATTCCTCATCCATCTCATCCTCAAGCAAAATAGCGGAAGATTCTCGACTTGATCTAAAAAAATAGATTCAATCGGTATTCAATCAACAATTATTTTACACGTAATGTCAACATTTTTGTATTCAATCTACAGATTATATACCTTGGAGATGACTTTCTCATGATTGCTCCGGTTGATTTGATATCACAACGTCAACATTTTCATGTTCTCCCAAGCGTTGCTTAGAATCTGGGATCGATATCCAAAGCATTTCTCAAGACACTGCGACTATGGCGGTTGAAGGTTCGATAGCATGCCTATGAATGGAGGTCAATAGAAACCTCATTAATCTCAACTCATTACGGAACTAAAAATAAAAAATCACAACAAAATAACCAACCTTGACAAGTAGCACTCCTTCGCCCTTCACCTTGTATTGGCGTGACTTGTTCCTCTTCGTTTGTGCAATTTTCTACATTAACAGAATTCTTAACTGCAGCCTCGAAAACACAATCTTCCTCCCGCCCCTTATTCTCTTCCTGGATATTGTCCTCATGATGAGGTGAATAGGTGTCAAATCTCTTCGTTTCTGACTGAAACCTACCATTGTCTGGCTGAAACTCATCTTCTCGTGGTTGGGATACACCACTTCCAACCAACTTCAGCAACCTATCAAGTTTGGTCTCAATGTGATCACATCGACCATTTATTACACGTACCAGCCTGCACTCAAGTTCTCTCATTTCTTGTCTAACTACCTCTAATACATTGTTATTATGAGAGGAAGATGGTCTATCGCGTGGCATCGGTGCATGGAAGCAGTGTGGTTCGTCTTCCTTAGACTCTCTACTCCATCTTCATCCAAGCTATTATCCACTCTAGAGTCTTCTACATCATCAAGTGGTGTCATTCACGATAGAATTCTTCCTCGGCTTCTTCTTGTGAAGGAACTAAATGCGCTTCACCCTAAAGCTGCATGATTTGAATTTTAGTATCACGGAATGTGCTCACACTTTCTCCGTCCACCTTCGTCTACATTGAAAATCCCACCCCAACATTCTTGGAATTATGTCACCTTCTAGCCTGTGAGCAAATTGCTTCCCTAGACCGGGTATCGCTTCAAATGCCCAAATCTGTAGAAAGCAAAACATTGCTAGTCAGTTCATAAATTGGAATATTATACAAACAATGAAAATAATTTAACATTTACCATGATTGCAAGAGGAAATCCATGAAAGTTGTAGGGATATCGTTCATTTCTTTCATATTTCTTCACTGTTTCTCCTTTTATTTGATTGAATATCCCAATTGTGTACTCATACGATCTCTTTCCCCAAGCATAGTTGTTGAATCGTCCAAAATTATCAACCAAATTAAACCACCACAAGTTCAGATTCGTATTCTCTTCCGCACTCAACAAAACATATGCCAAAATTAAGAGAAGGCCCATCTTGAACTTGTCTGGCTGGTTACCACACCTTCGGAATGCATTCAACAATTGTCTTCTTACCACTTTTCCTTTGCTCTTCTTGAAGTATTTTTGGATAAGATCACTTTTTAGGCCTAAGTTCTCATCCTCCAATTCCAACTCTCCGACTTTTAGGCTGTGACTAATACAAATTCTTCTAACCCAAACCTAGCAATCTTGTTTCCAAACTTGCACCAAACTTTATTCTCTTTCAATGTCCTCACCGTTCTAACAATGCATTGGTGAACGATTTGAAGAGAAATTTTAATCTCCACAACAGAAAGAAGGTGGCCAAAACACGAATCTGTAAAAAAATTTTGATGATTGGAATCTAAAGCATAATACACCTCATTGATAATTTCAAGTTTACATCTATTACTGATTTTTCCTCGAACCCTTTCTTCAACATCAATAAAATACTCCATTTCAAAGTCAATCTGCAAAAATAAAAAGCGAGGCAAGTTGGATTATAAAATACTAATAATTGGCAAGAAGTGTAATTGTTATCCATGAAATGATAAATTATATGGAAGGAAAATGTTTGCCAAGGATGTAAACATATTACCGTTAACTAGTTTGGAAATATGCATGCAAATTTGTGAGGATGAAGAGCAAATAAAGGTGGGTTAAATTCCTAATACTCGAAAGTCTTAGGATAATCCCCTGTTTTGGCCATTTCTTTGCAAACCAAAACCCAATACATGGAGGAGTAAATTCATACATACATACATATATATAGGAGGCGACATTGTTTAAGGAAGAAAGAACCGACGGCAATTTTTGGGCTCGAAATTGATTTCAAAATTTCATAGCCACTTTGTTTGGATAAAGAAGGAACCGGCGGCAATTTTTTTGCTCGCATTTGATTTCAAAATTTCATAGCCACACACCTTTGTAGGAAAAAGGAAGAGGGTGAAATTGGGTGAAAAGGAATCTTTGTAAAATGAATAAAATGAGGGACTAAATTCATTTAAGGATTGTTGATATGAAGATATTTAGGTCATTTACCACTTGATACATACTGGCACACAATAATTGTGTTTTCATCATCGATGTCATAATAACCAATTCTCACGGGATAATAGGTATTAAATAATTATGGTGGTTGTATTACTTCATAGGTCTTGATCGAAAATATCTTTGTATATCACCGTTATTCTATAGCTACGGAGGCACAATCAATACAAGTGAACTAAGGCGTCAAATTTCAATATAAAATAAACAATGTTTTACTCTAACTCAAATATGAAATATAGTTATTTGTTAGAAGTATCAAAACTTTCATTTTTCAATTTTGGAAGTAGCTCAATGGGAAAAAATAAAAATAAAATGAATAAGAGAATCGGAATGTCGGAATAAGAGTTTTGGATGTAGCGTTTACTCTTTTGTGGAACTCCAAAGTTCAATACCAAATTTCCAATCAAAGGCCCTCTCTTTTCATTACAGTTTAGAATGACATGTTCAAGTCCAAACCTTTTAAAGAATCGGTGTCCGACTCCCAAGTGATGCCAAAGCTTCTTAGAGCGACTCAAGGATCCCCGAGGAGGTTAAGTAGGATGTGGGAGGAGAGACCAACCATAATAATACTTATACCATGTCCACAAAAGTTTTCTAACGCCTACTTACAATCTTTAACATCAAATTTTATATTGATTATGGAAAAACAGAAACCATGCCTTTAGCTGAAATTATACATGAACTAGTCACAGCAGAAATTATATAGGACTCTAGTTGTCTTTGTTTATTGCATGTTTCTTTCATATTTGATATTTGATAAAAGAATCAAGGCTCCTACCTGCATAGCTAAAGACCTCTTTAAAGTGCATCAAGTAAAATTTATTTAGCCACTCGTATTGTGTGGCAAAATTTTAAGCCACTTGTGCATAAAAAGTTTGCTTGACTTGTGCATTAGATATTACTCAACATATTAGTACCACAATAGAATCGATAAGGCGACAAATTAACCATTTTGAGGACATCAAAATATGCAAACAACCTCTATAAAATAAAACACGTCAAAAAAGCAGTTAATACTTACATCCGGTAGACCTTAACTTGAGTGTCTAACCGTTCTCCAACCTTGAAGATCCTAATTAATAATAAAACAAAGGAAAAAATTCATAAACGAGCTACTCTTTATGCCCAAAAAATGGACGCACCATTAACTTCTAAATAAGTCAATAAAACATGTAGTAGAAAATCTTTGTGAGAATCTTTTAACATATTCAAAGTCATCGCATTGAATATCAAGTCAATAATCTTTTCAATATATTTTATCATCTTCTAATATTGTTTTCTTAAAATGCAAGAATATAAATGATAAAATTCATCTGTCTAAATACCTTTACCGATTTGATAAATCAAAAAATTAAAAGCAAAGGAAATCGAATTCAAATAAAGCACCAAGCATATTACTAAATTACGGAAAATACAGCCAAGCTCAACTTGCATGCATTTATTCAGACACTAGATTATTTAGAACATAAATTTTCAGCTTAAGTTCTCAGGCCTCATGAGTGACTTGCATTGAATCACATTTCAAAATCCCATCATCCCACATTGGCAATCAACGGTGAACCACGACTCCAAAAGCCGTCTTCCCTTTTCAACTTCTCAAATATGAAATAAAGTGCAATTTCAAAGTCCTGCTCTGTGATCTCAGATTCCTTTACCTTTTGTGCAAAATCCATCAAAAGCAGCGAGAAAATGATGAATAAAGTACAATTTTTAGACAGAAATTTCATATCGTAAAAATTGCACCGAGAAAATTGCATCGAGAAAATTTCATATCTGTAGGAATTAGACATAAATTTCAGCAAAATCCATCAAAAGCAGCGAGAAAATGATGAATAAAGTGCAATTTTTAGACAGAAATTTCATATTGTAAAAATTGCAGCGAGAAAATTGCATATATGTAGGAATTAGATAGAAATTTCAGCAAAATCCATCAAAAGCATCGAGAAAATGATGAATAAAGTGCAATTTTTACAATGTTATCAGCTCACCTTATGAAATTTTCAGAGAGAACTTAATATCTGTAGAGAAGAGAGATTGAGCAATTTGTTTGGCGGCGAGATTCGATTTCCCAACTGGAGCGAGACTCGACTGGGTTCGGGTTCTCAGACTTTTGTGGCGGAACCGGTGGCGAGTTTGATGAGTGGATGAAGAGCTTGATAGATGGAAGAGCTTGATGGATGGAGAAGCTTCAACCGGAGCAGAAAAGAGAGAGAGAATCTGGAAGAAAGAGATGAAAATCGTTTGCAAAGTGAAGAGACAAAGGTCAAGACATATATTTGGAAGAGGAGATTTATGTAATTTACCTATTATTCAATTTTTGACATTAATTTTATTTGTTTATTTCTGGTCAAAGGTCATTTACCAAAATGTTTTTTGTGTACAAAGGTCATTTAATGGTATTTCCCAAGAGTTATTTAAATTTCTTCATTTACTAGTAGGTTCTATTGTAAAATACAAAAATTGACAACAAAAATAATGTCAATTAAAAATTCAAAAAAAAAAAGGAATGAAGAAAAACTTAATCGATGTTCAAAAATTGAATACCTGAATATCGGTCAACTCTGCTCTATCACAAAATATTAAATATTAACTTGAGAGGAAAACAAATATTAAATATCATTATTGAGTATTTGACGTAATATCACAAAATATGCATAAACTCTATATTTATGTAGACATATTAAGTTAAAATCGGCCATTACAAATTTGAATGTTGCGCAAGTGTTTCTCCTCTTGTCGTCTCCCTTTCAGACCATCACATTTACCAATTTTTTGTCGTCTTTCATTAGTAAACATTGGGTTAAATGCTAAATCTTGTAATCTTCTCGTTCGTGATAAAGCAACAAAAGTTAGACCAAGACTTTCCTTCTCACCAATATCCACCACTGCTTTGTCAAGAGTTAGTCCTTGACTTTTATGTATTGTAATTGTCCAACATAAAATAATTGGTATTTGTGTTCATTGACAAGAGGTTCCATTTGATGCCTTCCAATTTGATGTTATTGGCGGAATAGGAATTATGTTGCTGCCCTCATGAAAACTAGTGCCACGGTAATTATCAAAGTCCACCATAATAGCAAGAGGTGAATCAAACGGTGACTTACAATTAACTGCATAAATAATATCCACAACAGTGTCATTGCTCCATTAACAAGTCCATTATGTGTGGCAAGATTAGCACGAAGCATAACGCGTGCTCCAACAGATATACAAAGAAATTTCTCCAAACATTTTGCTTGATTCGACTCAGTTTTTGTTGCAGTTTCACAATTATTTTTTGAAAATATTCGTGCAATTGGTCTTCCAAGTTGAATCAACCTTTCCCGATTATACTCATTAGCAACCCGTTTTGTAGGAAACAAACGAAGAGCATATCTAAAGTTGTTCATTTCTTCAATAGTTAGAGTAGAATAATCTCGAGTTTTGAACATATGCTAATCCTCAATAGTGGAGGTACCATCACTAAGTCTGTGTAAAGCTTCTCTTAAAGATGCCTCATCTTCCCCTGCTTGTCGAAATATGTATGATAGTCGAATACATTTGTCAAAGACAGAATACGCAAGCGTACCACATTGTTACATATAACTTCTTTTATTTGAATATAATGGACTATCAAATACGGGAGGCAACTGATGCATATCACCAACAAGTATAATGGAAACTCCTCCAAATGATTCATTGGTTGTAAATATGTCTCGACAACGGAGGTCAACGTTGGCAAGCATCGCTCTCCCTAACATGTTGTATTCATCAATGATAATCAATTTAGTGTCCTTGAAGTCTTCTTGCATGCGTCTACATTGATCATCACTGATATGAATATATGGCTGTGAAGGTTTTCTATCTGCACTTATGGCAAGTTCATAATGGATTGTAGCACCACCAATATTAAATGCAGCAACTCCAGTTGGAGCCATGATCCGAACTACTTTATTTGAATGAAATAAAATAAAGGCATAGTGCACAATTGTATTTATGAGTGTAGACTTTCCAGTGCCTGTTCCTCCAGAAATTATCAAATGGATAGGTTTTTGTTCATGAAGAGAAGCCAATACTAAATAATGAGCCATTCGTTGTTGGGCTGATAAATGAGTAAGTGGAACAACAACTATATTGTTTGCCAACTCACTATTACAATCATCTGTAACTCCCAAATGATTATGGATAAATTTTCTGTCTATATCAATGTTCGGATATCGCTCTAAACATTCTCCCCAATTATGTGATGTATCAAAGTCTCTCAACCCTAGTTCAACATCTTCACCATAGTCAAATATTGGACCCATTGATGCTGCGAGCATCCATTCTCCAAGAAGATCCCCTTCAGATTCAAGAACTATATCTTTAGTTTTCTTGTATTCCTCATCAACTAAATCAGTTATATTAACACAATCATTCATTGCCAAACCTACGTCAACATAGCGTAAAGTCCACGTCTCACACTCACCAATTGCTCCGGCTAAACTGTGATAATGGTGGTGAACTAAAACTTGTTGACGACAATATAATTCCCAATTTTCACTATTTTCAAGGAGTTCATTGCTATCAAGTTCTGGAATGATACGTACAATAGATTAAACTTTAGATTTGTGCCAACGGTTTTTGCTAAAATAGTGTTTCTTTGCCATCTGAAGGAGGGTCAAATTTTCGTATTCAAAAGGACGGGTCATATAGTGAATCACAAAACTTGGATATGTTCCTACCACATTTTCACCATTTGCATCATGGCTTCGCCGTGTTGATGATGAAAACATATTCTTCTCACTGACATTCAAAAGTACACACTTTCTTGATGACTTTGTAAGAGGATAACCTATAAGCAAGTGACAAACTTCTTGAGCGGATATATCCATTTCGGAAACACTTTTAATTAATAAGCGTTTGATTGCGGATCTCGCTGTTAGACATGGATGACGAAGATCATCCACAATTTGTCGCAAAGTATCTGTGAATGTTTTCGACTTGAGTTCGCTTTTTGCATATTTGGCAATGTAATGTATCACTGACTAAACCGAAAGGACTGGTGACCAATCTATGTTTGCTCGCCAAGTCTGAAGAACTTTTCTATTATGAGAACAAACCAAAGGATCATTTTGATGCCCTAAGAATTGAAACATGTTACTATTAGGAGGCTCTTCAACAATTGAAGAATGCCTAATAACATCAAAAGGGTATCTAAACCAACACACCATCTACTTTGTTGTCTTATGTAGGCGCAAACAATATGTCCCACATTTAGAATGTCGCATGACCCAATTTACTAAAGATGCATAATCATTGTCGTCCAAATCAAGATTAATGTCCTGGTGCAAGATGCGTGCACAAGGGTGTTCATGCATCGGAATAGACATGCCAACATTTGGATTTTCAGTACAAACAAGACGGTCAAAATATTCGATAATTCTATTTTTGTCCTCTTCAGTTCTTGTTAGACGATTAACATTAGGAGCATCTTTCAACCATAAAAACCCATGAACATGGCCACTTCCGTGATGTTGCCATTCGAAACGATACCAAAAATCAATCACGTCATACTCCTTTATGAAAAAATATTTCAAGCAAAGATCAATTCTTGTTTGAAAGAACCATGAAACGATACATGGGTTCTCATTAAGCAACTTCGCTCATCTCTTCATTAAATCAATATCTAACAGAGTGCTGAGATTAATTGAAGGATTCAACAAGTCATACAATTCTGGCCATTGCAAGTTAGCCACACTTAGTGTAAAAAAGATTGTTGGTGCTCCTAATTGTTTTACCATTGCAGTTAATTCTTTCATTCTTGTATACCAGTAAGCACGAGTTCCACGATTAGACTTGGCATAATACGATATACGGCTAGCAAGTCGTGTGTCACCAGAAACAACCATATTTTGAATATCTTGTATAGACAACTCAGCATCTGAAGGATTTTTCTTTACATACACATCACATAAAGAAAGAGCGCGCCACCTTAAGATAGAATTCCAAGCAAAATATCAGAATCGTGAATCTTTAGCAAAACGTCCATCAAAATATTTCATCAAATACTGAAAGTATTCTGAAGGATTCACCTTCTTGGACGAGCTTGTCTAAAATCTGCATTCCCATACGAAAATAAGGCTGGAAAAACCATTCAAATATATCCTGGTGTGGAAAACTCATCAATAACTTTATTTGTCAAATGTATGTGAGCAATAGTATGATCAGCGTCTGCTACATGTAATGCCCTTTGTATACATGCTTGTTGATTAGATTGAGGCCCTATAAAAATAGTCCCAACGGCATGAAACTCATCAATATGAACATTTTGGTTAACAATCTCAGGAGGCCCCTCTATGTCATCTACAACAACATCTAACGATTGATTTTCATTTGGAAGTTGTGCATTATCTTCATGAGCATGAGGCATATTTTCAGGTATGCCATCTTCGGGTAATGTTTCCAAGGAGAGCTCGTCAATGGTTATGTCTCGATAATAAGAATAATTTTGTTTTAACCAAACCAATGCTTGTCGAACATACTTACGACGTACGTAAAATTGTTTAATAGCATTTGCCCCAGTTCTATTCACAATCAATATCGCAGATAAATCAGCATGTTTAAACGGTAAAACATCAGCAATTGAATTCACATCTTGAGCAAAGTTAATCACACTACTACTATATTTGTATTGTTGGCCTTTAACACGATACACGGACATCATTGGGTGTGCTTGAGCGATAAGAATTTTCTCTAAATTGGTTAATCGTAACTATTCAATTGGAACGACACCAGGATCCATTATATTTTCTGCACTGAACTTAAGTGGATTCAATCCACGCCGAGTCTCCCTTAAACAGTGTGCACAAATTTCTGAACTTTTAATGCCAGGAAACGAAATACGACATGCAGAGTAACCAACCCACATAAGTTGTTGAATAGATTTTCAAAAACACTAAACAGTAGAGAGTGTTAAAGGATGAGTCAAACTATTTTCCTCGAAGGTAATTCTTCTTCTACGTGCACTATTTGAAGATATTACAACAGACTGTTGATCAACTGTGAGTCTGCCGTTAACTAAAGGTCGACGAGCATTATCTATAACTCGTTCACATGCCCTTTGTGCAATTGTTTATCGTACAAGTGCATGTTTTCGACAAATACTATTTAAAGATCATTCATTTGCTCGTTGCTCATGTGTATGTTGTTGACGAGATCGTTGTTTACGAGTAGTATTTGAAGCTCGTTGCCTTGATCGTTGTTCACTCGTTTTCTCTTCATAGAATCATTTTGACGTGCATTATCTATAGAAAGATCATTTGCTCATTGATCAATGGTTCGTGCATCACGTGCTTTCCTGCGTCGTGCAGTATCAATCACTTGTCTAGCACGTCGTCTATCATTATGATTGCTTGGAGAATGTAATGATCCAACGCACATTTTTCTTTCAATAGGAATGATCAAAGAAGAAAATAAAGTATGTCGTGAACGGGCTGCACGTTTCCTTGTATTCACATGTGTCTGGTGTAGTGGTACAAATGGGGTTGTCATCTGAATATTATTAAGAGTCATGGCAAGAGAATTGAACGATGTACGTCTTCGACGAATTGGTTGTCGTGAGCGAGATACAGGTTCTTCGTTTGCAAACACATCAATTGATGGCGGAATTACTACATCAATATTTGTACCAGAAATTCTCTTTTTACGACGTGTATAAAATTTACCAAAGTGGGTACATGAAGGACCTACAAGATAAAAAAAAAACTCATAAATAAATTAACTCAAAATATAATATATCGATATTCGGTAATATAAATATAGAAATAGACAACACATATGATACCTAAGTGTTGTCAACGAAGTTTTTGTGCGGTCTATGATTCCATATTCTGTATTTGTACACGCACATCAGTTGATGAAGATAATGGTAAACCAACATTTGGCTTTTTACGACGAGAATATACTTTACTGAATTGAGATACCATATTTGAATGATATAGTCTTCATTTACGAAAGATCATTCAAATTTAGTGAAGTGAGATATCATGTATATATACACAATATAGCCTTCATTTACGAAAGATCTTTCAAATTTAGCGAAGTGAGATATATATATATATATATATATATATATATATATATATATATATAACATGTTACACTAAGAAAAGATACAAAACCTTTTCATAAATGCAAATAATAAAAATTATAAAAAGTTGTATAATTAAGTTAATATACAAATTTCACATATTGAACATCAATATTAAAAAAAAAAAATATGCATTTTTCGACAAAATCAATTGGTGGACAAAAATATATCATATTATTTGTTCACATAATTAATATTTTGTTCATTTCTTATAAAAACTGTGAATATTATTATCTTAAATCAATCACCATTTATGTGTAATTTCTATTATATTAGTTTTAGACGCTACTATATATTTTTCACTTTAGGTAAAAAAAAATGTAGATGCCAAAGAAACCTAGAAGAAATAAATAGTTCATTACTATGGACTGCTGCCTTAAATATTTCTTGATGTTTTGGCAAATTTGATATTTTGCATGATTTAAGTGAACATATAATTTCTTTTTGACAAACGACACAAGAAAGACAAAAATAATAGAACTCTTTAGCTTCACTCTTCAAACAGAAATCAATTAACTACATAGATGATAGTCCTATCATGGATAAAATAGAGTCAGTAAAGATCCAAATAAACTTTAGTATACACTGAACTCAGTTATGATACACTGAAGGAATTAACCAAGGAACCCAAGTCTATTCAAGAGTGCATATAAACATACCACAAATATATCAATGAACTAATTGCTATGTTCTCATAACCAAAAAGAGTTTAAAATCTAGTAAGGCTAGCTCATAATTTAAATGCGATAAGAAGGCAAAAAGAAAAGAAAAAAAGCAACAGAAAGATTAAATATGCAAAACTAATGTCATTTAAGGTAATTGCTCTTTAGGTTAAAAAAGTGAACTAGTTGATGTTCCCTCATCCATCCAGAGACACTAATGCTAAGAACTTTATCCCTTTGAACTAAAGTTTCTCTACTAGAACCACAAAATTTAGCACTTATCATCTATTCAATAACAATGATGAGACGGCTAGTTTACACCATTTCACTTACCCGGCAATCAGAAAATATCACAATCAGCTCTCTTGGAATAATGTTCATTAAGGCTTTGGATACATAAAACTTTTGAAATAAATGAAATATGTAGGCATATCTTTTATCTCATGATTTTTTTCTCACAAAAAAATCTCAATTTGTGTCGAGTGCACACCCTAAACAATAGGAGAATTCCTAACCAAAACTACGTTTAGTTGCAACATATTAACTCACAATACTAGTTTATTTCAACCTAGTTTGCATGAGCATGTTTATCTTGATTGAAACATTGATCTAAGATGGCAAAAATAAGGAAATCGTAAAAAAAAAAAAAAATGCGCAGGTATAGTTTACTCTTCACATGGTACTTAGATTATACCTTCTACTATTGTCTTGATGAATTAGTGTTTTTAGAACAAATTATTTTCCTTCAATGTTTTACATTTGAGTATACTGAATGTTTACTTGGTCTCTAAAATCTCTTTATGTGTCTCAGACTCTTAGTTGAAAGACAGTCTACTGAACAAGTGTGACCATACGACAACTTGGATGTAAAACAATTTACAGGTCAATGAGCATACAAATCAGTCAAAGCAACAGAACTAGTCTTAGAGGAAAAGAAAAGAACAATATTGAAAACGGTTGTTTGAATTATGTTAGCAACCCGCCAAATGAAGTTATGCATGAAAATGAGATCATATAATAAACAATTGTTGCCTACTCTGTCCTACTCTCTCCGGCATTTTTTCTCTCCACAATAGCTTTCACTTTTTCTCTACATCATCGGAACACGGAACCTAGGCACTTCAATATATGTGCAAAATTTTCACCACCTCTATAAACCTAACCTAGTTTTGCACTTTCTCTCCTCTTCTCCTATTCTGTCATTAGCAACTCCAAATTTCTTCTTCCATTTCTATGTACTAAATGCCAATTTCTATGAAGCCACTTAAGTGAATTGTAATTGCAGTTAATGATTTGAAGACTGTTGAAAGGATTTGAAAGGATTTCAGTGGAAATGCAAATAAACTTCAAGAAGTTTACTCTTTTAAGTTAAAAACAATAACGCAGAGATAAATTGTGATTTTGACAAAGAGTACTCTTTTTGTTGTTTGTGTAGGTGTGTTTTCATTTAGGTCTATAGATAGATATTAAGTGTACAACTGCAACAAGCACCAAAGAGCAAGCAAGCTGAAAGTGCATTAAATCTATGGCTATTCAACATCTCATAATGCTTTCCTGTCTATGCTATTCAACATCAACAGAAGGCTCTATTTCCAGATTCCTATGATTACCTACAAAATGATATTGCTTACGTGCATGTAGTTATAATTTGATTGTACTTCATTTTGTTGTTCATCTATAAGAGAATACACATCGTTTTGTTTTTCATCTATAATTATATTGTTGCCTCACCTATCAAAGATATATATTTTGACGAACAGTGGCTTAACTTTTCACTTATTTTAGATGGAGCGATCTTCCTATCACAGTATGATGAGGGTTAATGAGATTCAAAAGTGAATCAATAGCAAATAAAAAGCAAAGAATGAAACTCAAAGGAATTACTATTATTATTAGCACATAATTCAATCAGAGAAACCAAGCCAAGCAATTCATATTATCATGAGCAGATAAAAATTACGGAAGCAGATCGAGCTTAAATGAACTGTAAAGGCGTGCAAATCATAAACCTCATGTAGTCTAAACATTCCGATCTAAAAAATCCAAAAAATTCCAAATGTAAAAGATAAAAAAGATTATTGACCTGATCGAAGATATCGCTGGATTAGAGTAGATTCGTAATACGACACGAGTTGTCGTTGGGAGAGGCGGAGCCGCCTCCTTCATGATTAATTTCCCAATAAACACCCACGAATAATGAAAATTCCTTCAGCGGCTACGGTAATTGATTGAGGGATGAGAAGAATGATGATTGATTAAAGAGGGTTGGATTGGGGAGATTGAGAAAAATCTGGAAACTATAAAGAGGGAGAGAGAGAACGTTGATTAAGAAATGATTGGATTGGAGAGATTGAGAAAAGTCTGGGCACTAAACAGGAGAGAGACAACGCCATTGAGAGAGAGGTAAGCGCTCTTTTTCAGCGGGTATATTGTGAAGACTTAGTAACGGACAACAAGTATTTTTTTTTCACCTTTGTAGCAGAGTAAACCTTCCTACGGTCGGTGATTAATTTATGGAAGTGTAAGTAAAGTTTTTAAATTCTAATTAAATTCAATTAACTTAATTAACTTATATTGTATTGATATTTTACAAATTTAATATAAATTTTATTAAATTTAGAAAAATATTCATTACAAAACATGTTTAAATTTGAAAAAAATTGCTTATTCTCAAATCTCTTGAGGTTATTCAAATAGTTCTTGGATTGTAGTTATTTGCTTTATTTTCTCTTGAGTGAATAATAAAAATGTTTTCTAGATCTTATTACATATTTACTATTTTTTGTTGCAAATCTATAACGCCGTGATTATCTGGGGCAGAATTAGAATTTTTGGAGGGGCTTTTTTTGGAACTGCACTAAATCACAATCTCCCCTATGGTGATTATCAAGTTCTATGTGTTGTATAAAAATTAATTTTTTTTTAAACTTTAAATCGGTGTTATTTGTTTGGGACAACATGAGAAAAATAAGTATCTTTAAATCTTGTCATATGTAAGTGATAGTGTATCAAGATGAGATCTTGGTGCACAAATTTGGCGTGTTGAGCGCTATTGATCTGTGCTACTTTCTTTATGCAACCAATTTAATTTTGAGTAATGCTGTTTGTACAAAAAATGGTTACAGATTGCATTACAGATGCTAAAGTGGTAAGTGAATTTATGAATTTGTGATAATAAATCATGAATAAATAGATCATTGCATTATTTTGCAACATCATCTTCTGTAAACTAATATATCACAGATTGAAACAAGGACGACTTCTTGTGCACGACTTTTCTTTAGACCAAATTGATATTTTTAGGGGCTCAAATCATTTATTTATAAATTCGATACTATTTGATAGTTGATCGATTTTTTTTACTTCGTCTTTTAAAATTAATATAAAGTTCACCTGTCAAATCATATTAGCAATTATCCTTTTTCTAAGGTGTCACTTCAGATCGAGTAAAACAAGAATCACATATACATAGACTTCCTAATTAATAGCTCTATTAATAAAAAAAAAAAAATTCGTCACTCTTAATTATATATTATATCAATTCGTATCCCATAAATTGATGGAAAAACTTGGGTCCACATGATTGGGCCACAGCCCACAACCAATCAAGGCTGTTTAGTAACTGGGCCGTCTCTATGTCCACCTCAGATAACCAATCAAAAGCCCGTAATGTGTTACCAGGGCCCACGAGCACCTTTTGTCCAAATAATGCAATGTAACACAATAATTGTTAAGTAAACAACTGTATAATCTATTTTTTATCCACTTATTTACTAATAATTTATAATTTTAGTACTATCAAACATGCGTTAAATGTTTGGTAGTGTTGAAATATGTTTTAAGTACTTATAAGTTGTGAAATTTATTAAATATATTGATAATAAGTAAATATTAAATTATGAATTCTATAAAATATGAAGATAAAAACTATATTGGACTAATTAAACCAACTTAAATTATAATATAAAATTTTATCAAATATGCACTAAATCCAGTGTTAAGTAGAGTTATTAATTGATAGAATATTTTAAATGTAAAAATATAAATCCCATTTAAATTGTCATATAAATTAATATTACTTAATTATCACTTAATATGGTGTTTAGTTCTGATTGTACCATCCAGAACGACTCTTTGCCTCCTTTTTCACAAAGAATATCCAATCATATTTCACCGCGTGTGTACACATGAACGCATTCTCGTGCACCCCATAAAAGAACCATAGTCCGGCACCCGAAGGGTAGTTTCGTCATTTATGTTTAAGGTCATTGTCGTCATTTCATATTATTTAAAGAGACTATTTCACCATTGTTCACCAATTTACTGCTCTGGAAGCAAGTTGATCCTTAATCTTTAAATAGATGCAAATATCTCCTTAACCTTTTGCTAGATTTTGACAATTTGTCTATACTCTCTTCTAATTGACCATCCAAATTTCTGTTCGATCACCACGTTGCACAGTTCTACAAATCTAGACCTTGCTTTCAACTTGACATTAATACCTAAAAATTTGAAACGAGACATAATTTCTAGGCTCACATAACATTGAAAAAAAGGTTTGGACAGTGTATCATTAAAGATTTATTGTGAAACTACAATAAAATAATATTAACTTTTCGATACGGACAGATAAGAAGAGAACGCAAATAGCGAAAATGCAAAAGAAGAGCAAGAACTCTTAAACAAGAAATTAATATGCTCTTGCAACAATGTTTCCAAGTACTTTTTTTTTTTTTGTTGTGATTGCTTGACTTTACTATATTATCGTATGAGTCTTACTTTACCATTTTGGTGGGAATGGTGCTGAATGATCGGGTAATCCGGTTAATTTTTTAAAATGGTCATTGACCAATTTTGGTGTGTAAATTACTAAATGTAACCATGCCTTCTTCCCCTTTATAACCATTTCAAACAATTTCAAATTCTTTTGTCTGTGAAAAAAAAGATTTCAAGATTAGAATCTAATCCATTTCAATGTTAGAATTCAACCCATTTCATTTATGTAAGAAATTTTATTTTAAAGTAGAAATTCATCATTTTCCATCTTCTTTTAATTCATAGTATAAATTGTGGATTTTGTAGTATAAATATGAAAATATGTATAAATTTAAGTTGATTTGAGATGGATTAATTGAAAAAATCGTTATAATTGTATACATCCGTGTTACAGCCCATGGTCTATTATGGGTCATTAATGTGTTTTAACATGCCAAAATTGGTCTTAATAGGCCTCAACACACATTAACACGGATCTCGTTAACGGTGAAAACATCTGTTAAGGTCAAAATTGGCCTTAACAGACCTCAAAGCCTGTTAACATGCTTGCTGATCTGTTAACAAACCAACAGGCCTGTTAACAAATTCGAGGTTTGTTAATGAATTAATCGATAGTTAATGGCGATGTTAAAAAATAAGGTTATTTTAGTCTATTTTACTTAAAAGAGACATTTAAAACTTATTTAATATAAGTTAGCTCTTCTGCGATTACGAGAGTTTGACAATGTCATTTAGCCAAAGCGGCCTACCATTTTGCAAATGCTCAAAAGAATTGGACAAATAAATTTTGATTGATAAGAATTGATATTAATTTGTCGATATTAAAAAGTTGAAGATTAACTTGTTATTGGAGCACTAAATTGGAGACCAATAGTGAAATTTTTCCTTTTTATACAAATTGCCACCTGTATTACACTGATTCAGAGAGTACAACTACTATCATCGTTGCCTTTTTGTCCACTCAAAAAAAATAAAAAAATCTTTCTCTCTCTACTCTCTCTCTCTCTCTCTCTCTGAGGAAGCCTGTAGAAGAAGGCGGTGTGATTTAGCTCAAAAGCAAGCTTAATTCACGAGCTCTCTCTTCTCTCACACACACGCAGAAATACATACACATATATTTATAGTTTTGTATGTGTAGATATATGTGTATGTATATGTACGAGCAATATAAATATAGTAATAGTATAGTAGAAGTGACGCACTACAAAAACCTAAAAAAAAGGGTAGCTGGAAACTTGATTGTTGTGAGCTGTTGCGGTAAGTAGAGGCTTCACGGGGTCAAGCAAACAAACCATCTCTATCTCAATCTTCAGCTAACAGAATTCAAGGTTTTGATGTTGATTTTGGACTTTTGAACTTGTGGGAATTTAGATTTTTGGGGAAATTTGAAGTTTGTTTTTGGGGGTTGGGATTTTTGGGCGGAGGGGGTGTTGTGGTTGAATGGATCGACCGGTGGCGATGGCGGGACCGGGAATGGATATGCCGATAATGCATGATAGTGATCGGTACGAGTTGGTTAAGGATATCGGGTCGGGTAATTTTGGGGTGGCCCGGCTCATGAGGGACCGCCAGACGAACGAACTTGTGGCTGTTAAGTATATCGAGAGAGGTGAGAAGGTTAGTGCCTCCAATTTCTATTACCTTTGAAATTGTTCTGATAATTGGTACAAGTTGTTTATATTTTAAAAGTACTAAATTTTTAAGTTATGTGTTTAAGTGGTCGTGGAAATAAAGGAAAGGGGATTGGGGTTTAGAAATGGTAATAATCAGATGAATTTGGGTTTTGTGATCTTGTAATTTGGTTTCCATTTAATGTACAATGCAATGATGCATTGAATATTGAAAAAGAAAAAGGAAATGTTGGAACCACTCGTTTTAATTTTTCTCTCTCTCCCCCTTCTCTTTATTATGTGATTGGAGTTTGCTTCCACATTTGTTTGTGAATAAGCAACATCATTTTTCTTTCAAATTCTAGTGTTCGATGAGACGGGATCGCACCTTTCATTAGGAAAACTTATGTAATTCTACGTATCATGAACCAAGGAGGAGTTAAGTGTTGTATTTATAATCTGATGTCCGGCTATAACTTTGGCTAATTCATCTCAATTTTACATGCCATACGACAGATTGACGAAAATGTAAAGCGGGAAATTATTAACCACAGATCTCTGAGGCATCCCAACATTGTTCGATTTAAAGAGGTAAATTCATTTGCAAAATGGAAATGTGTTTCAATAATATGACTTGGTGGTGCTTATCATGGTAATTTTATTCCAGGTCATATTGACGCCAACCCATTTGGCTATTGTCATGGAATATGCAGCTGGCGGAGAGCTGTTTGAACGGATATGCAATGCAGGACGATTCAGCGAGGACGAGGTAATTTCTTCTACTGCATTGATTTTGGTTGTCAATAGCGCCCTGCTTATGTTAATGATGTGTCTGCTATAAATTCTGCTGTAGGCACGTTTCTTCTTCCAGCAACTCATATCCGGGGTTAGCTACTGTCATGCTATGGTACTCGAATAAACTCTCCGTCTTAGTGATTGTGCTTAAACTAAAATGAAGATATATACTTGCCAACTGATTTTTTTTTAACTTTTTTTAAGCAAATATGTCATCGAGACTTGAAACTAGAGAACACTTTATTGGATGGAAGCCCAGCTCCTCGTCTGAAAATTTGTGATTTTGGCTATTCCAAGGTATATGATTTCTTTCTAATACTTTTTTTAGTTGGTGAGTAAATATGCTTGCATTTCAGACTGCATCATGTTTCTGGATCCCTTTTGCATGAAGCGAGAATCGCACAGTGTAATTCACTAAGGTTCTCACAAATCAATATATGCAAAAAAATGCACCATCGTTTTTAACCTTTATAAGGAAATTGTTGGTCATGAACATATTTTTGTCCTAAATATCCCTGGGGTTAACAGGAAAGTAGATACTTCTCATTTATCTTCTCTTTGTCATGTGTGCATAACTATTATTATTCACTTATTTCAGTCCTCGGTGCTGCATTCGCAACCAAAGTCAACAGTTGGTACTCCTGCATATATTGCTCCTGAAGTGTTACTAAAGAAAGAATATGATGGCAAGGTGAGTAATTTATAATGTTACAATTATTTCAGAGAGTTAGTTGAGCAATCTGCTATGCGTTTTTTATTAGTTGCATGTTGATTAGACAAATTGCATAATTGGCTTATGAAACAGGGGGTTTGCAAATTTATACAATGTATTGTACTTTTCTGTTTTGCCAAATTATTTTTCATGCTGCAGAGATGTCGCTGTAGAGCTATTTTAAAACCTACCTGAGGATGTTAAGTGTTTCAGTCCCCGCTGCCGGAAGCTAGATTTTTAGCAGCGCTGGTCTTTGTTTTGGACAAACAACATTAATGAGACATATAGTAGAGGCATATTGAAACATAGATGGTGTATTTATTTGTTTATTATTATGAAACATATGACAAGAAGATGCAAGTGAAAATGTTGAGGGAAGAAAGGAATTAAGTAGATAATAGAAAAGGGAAATAAGAGAGAAAAACCTTACATTTTGCATGGAGATCTTTGAGACGAAGATCCAACAAAAGAGAAGGTTAGAGGTGAATATGTCTGATAACTGATAAGGATGAGATATAGTATATAATAAGAAAGATAATAGGTGCATA
This sequence comes from Forsythia suspensa, assembly GCA_023638005.1. Lineage (NCBI taxonomy): Eukaryota > Viridiplantae > Streptophyta > Magnoliopsida > Lamiales > Oleaceae > Forsythia > Forsythia suspensa. The sequence goes on along the minus strand of CM042670.1, from coordinate 28,139,720 downwards.
TGCATGCACAAAGAAAGGGGAGCGTATGATTTCAGAGATGAAATGTGTGGCTGATGTGGGAGGGCTAGGGCGTAATGAGCCTACTTGAGCATAGCTTTAGATTGTTCAAGCTCGACTTGAAATCGTAAAAAGGCTGAAGGAATGGACAAGATACACTCATTATTTGAAAACCAAGCTTGAAGTACTTGGTACTTATTTGCTTAATGAGTTAAGCTCGATATAGCTGAAAATGTCTAAAAGCTAGAAAACATATTATTGGCTTGTCTTGACTCAGCTCCCAATGCGATCTTCAATTAGCCTGAGATGAGCCATGTGCTCTAGTTGATCTCTTGCTGTTCAAACCTACATATGGCCACGAGGGTAGGGATGGCGGACACAAACCTTTAATGGAATAGCGGGGTAAAATATGCAAAGTTGTCTAGTTCTATTATTCTCGAGTCATGTCATTAGTATTGGAGTAAAAAGTGAAGATATATTTCCTCTCAACATACTTATTTTATGCCTCTCTGTCACATTTTGGGTTTTGCTAATTCCTGTTGTCAACTATATGTGTGGATAATAAACCTTCTGTTTTTTATTCTTATAAATAATGAATAAAGTATAATACCAGTAGAATTCACCACCAGACTAATTTCTTCTCTCCTGTGCCAATACTCAATCAGATTGCAGATGTGTGGTCTTGCGGAGTAACTCTGTACGTTATGTTGGTGGGCGCTTACCCATTTGAGGACCCTCAAGAACCCAAGAACTTCCGTAAGACGATACAGGTACTATTAAGCCTGCCGTGACTTCGTTTATTATCTTGTTTCAATTGCTTATTGAGGTACCATCCTGATTTTGTGCAGCGAATCTTGAATGTTCAGTATTCAATTCCGGATTATGTTCATATATCTCCAGAGTGCCATCACCTGATCTCAAGGATTTTTGTGGCAGACCCTGCAAAGGTTGGTTAAAGTTTTAAGGATTTGTTTGCATACGCGCAGACTCTTGCTCTTATTGTGGCCTTTGATCATTCCAGAAATGTAGTTTCATTTATTCTTTTTTGTCATTATTGAACTTCTTAACTCATAGGTTTTAATTATATTTATCATGTGTGTACCTTTTAGCTTCTTCGATCTCCCTTTTTATGTTCTCATTCGTACATGCTATAATACTTGTTTCTGTTTCTTTTTCTGGTTGGCGTATGAGCACTTAAATTTACTATAAGTAAATAAGTTTTTGAAAAAGAATTTTTTTTATTGATCAAAGTTGGAAATAAGCAAGTTACTTTAGCTTATTTCCAAAATAAAATGCAAAAAAGCATCTTATAAGCTTATTAGCCAAACATGCTAAGCTCATAACTCTTGGTGCTGCTATTTTGTCATAACAGGATATACTGAGAGATTCTTTTCTTATTTTAGCGTTATGCGTATAGCACATTACAGTTTAAGTCCTCTTACATCCATTATGTTCTGACAGAGGATAACTATTCCCGAGATCAAGAACCACGAGTGGTTTCTGAAGAACCTCCCAGCAGATCTTATGGACGAAAACATGACAAACAACCAGTTCGAGGAGCCAGATCAACCGATGCAGAGTGATGCTGAAATCATGCAGATAATTACTGAGGCTACTATCCCGGCAGCCGGGACTAACAGTCTAAATCAGTATCTTACTGGTAGCCTGGACATTGATGACGATATGGAGGAAGATCTCGAGAGTGACCCTGATCTCGACATTGATAGCAGCGGAGAAATCATCTATGCAATGTGATTGTACAATGTAATGGAACCCAAAACCAAAGGTGAGCACTGTTTGATGACGCTTCGTTTATTTTCTAGTCCAAGCCGAGTGTGAAAATATAGGAAGAAGCCGTTTTATGCAATAGGATTCTGTAATTCTATTTTCCACACGAACCATTTGTTGTTCCTACATGTTTGTGTTTTATCTCAACTCGATCCAGCGGTCTAGTTGGTGTGTCTGTAAAAACAATCTGTAGCCATTTCCATCTGGCGTTTATGCACTCGTTTTGTACATATTTTTCTTGTTCTTCAAACACATTGCAGTTGTAGTTGTTGCTCTCACTGAACTGCCTTCCCTTTAACAATGTTGTGTACCTTGTGTTCGTGGATTAGAATGAATACTATTATTTGATTTTTTATTTAAAATAATCATTAACTATATATTTTCTTATCCGGTCTAAATTTATCTCCATGTTCTGTATTATATTATACAGTTGATGGTGCAAATAATTTTCTTTTAATTGAAAATCAAAGAATATTATCTACCTTAATCTCCACAATACCATGTATCTAATACTATCTATTATAAATTTTTTGGAGGACAGGAATTGTATTTGTGTATGCCTTAAAACTGATAACTCACCAAATTAATTGAAAATTGTGTATATGCACTGATTTGGACTGAAAATTGAATTTTACTAGACTTTTAAAGAAGTTTAAAATATACCCCTAACAAATTGAATTAATTGATAAATACTAGATATTTGATAAATACTATATATTTAATGAAACTTTGATTTTAACAATATTACCATTCAAATTGTCTACTTGGCTGTATAATTTTGTTGTTATCCAACAATATCATCAAAATTGAATTCAAAATTCAAATGTTATCATCCAAATTGAATTCAAAATTCAAAATTCTTTAAAGAAATTTTAAAAGAATCAATATGGATTAACGCTTAGAGCCAATAATTCACACTAACCAAAAAAACTACAATTTACAAAATGATAACAAGGACAAATAACAATTTAAATAATAATATTTGATCCGTAATACAATGAAGATACAAGATACAAAAAGCATGAGAACGCAGTTTTCTAAAGAATTACAAAAACCATGAGTTTGACTATGTAAGTAGTCATTGACTAAATAAACGTCACACCATTAATAAAAGATTTAGTGCATGTTTTGTAGAGTTTAAAATAATTTTTTTTCTAACCACATATTTTATACAATATATAACTTTTATTAATTTTTTAACCACACATTTTACAAATTTTTTCAAAATCTTCTAAAAAACTAATTTTAAATAGAGCTGGGCAAAAAACCCGCAAAACCGACAATCCGACCTGAACCAAACCGACTCGGTTTGAGTCAGTTTTTGGGCCAGTTCGGGTTGGTTTCAGTGGGCACCACATTTCCAGGCAATTTTTTTTTTTTTTTTTTTCAGTCACAACACCAACTCAATATTGAATTGATCACGCCAATGAAAGAACAGTTGCCTCAAAACAAATTGTCTGACTCCAGAAATTTACTAAACAACTCAAAATGAAACAAATTTCTAGTGTGCACTTCACTACATGCTCATCCAACAAAAAATACCTTTCAGGTTAGCTTCATATTCTCTTTTTGACATCTAATGCAGCAAACTATCTCAAGAATCAAGTCCTTCGAGCTAAAACCCGAGTTGGCCAACTGGAAGGATAACTACTTTTACACTTCGTACAGAATTCTAAAGATGGATATAAACTTGATTTATGCATCTTGAAAATAACTTAATTTCGTGATCCAACCACCTCTCCTGACCTATACACAAGAAATAAAAATAAAAAAATAAATGAGATATATCGGGTTTTAGTAAGACTAGCCACTCTTACATAATCAACAAAAACAAAAGAAAGTGATGACATTTCAAGGATATGCCAAAACAGTATAAAACACATCAATTCAAGAAAACTATGAAGTCAGATTTAAAAAGTTTGAAGTTCTTATTTAGGCAGGAATAAAAATTTCATAGCATGATAAAGAACAAAGGAACTACTTGAACAACTGTCTCTGACCACCACTCTCAAGAAGTTCCGATGAAATCAGTAAAAAGGAGGATCAGAAAAATATGTAAAGATTAAAAAGAATGCAGTACATACAGTGATACAGATGCACATACATAGCTTGTATAAGTATGGATCTTTATCTTTCTTAAATCAAATACCATATGTCACCAATTACATGCATCTTTGCAGTTCACACAACAGGAACGGGAATGCAATCTGACCTGGTATAACTGCTAAGGGAGATGAGATGAAAGTACGAAAATGCCTTTTCTATTAACAAGTCATCTTTTATGAGAAATGAAATGAAAAAATGCAAGGATTTGATGAAAAAGTAAAAATTACGTTGTGGTAACTGAATCAGATGGTAACTTTTTTTATATTATAAAAAGGGGGAAGGGGGGGGGGGGGGTGACAGTGATCTTCAAAAGGAGTACGGTTCATAATTCGCTATATCAGCATTGTGTAAAAGCTGCTATCGATTCTATTAATTAGTGTTGGCCAAACGTGATAGTTTTTTATTTAATTACACAAAGTAGCTTTCAGCATAGAAGAAACAAAAGAATCTCACGTTATAGGACCTCTAATTCTTAATGTCGTTGAGTTGAGAAAAAAAACATAAAGTATAGAGAACACAAAAGAATTCATGTTTTAGGACCTCAAATTCTTAAGGTAGTTGAGTCAAGAAAAAAAAAAACCATGTTTAAGTAGTTGCATATTTACAAAAAACCATAAAAATTGTTAGCAATAAGTTCATCAAAAGAAATCTATATAACAAATAGAAAGAAGCATTCTAGATAGAAAATCAGTTTTAGGGAAGTCACAAGGTACAGCTGGACTTCTATTGTAATGTTAGCAATTCATTTCTTCTTCAAACACAGTCAGACATTTCATACCTGTTCAAATATTTCAACACTAGGGCCTATTTAATTGACTGTGAGCTACGTAATCAGGTGCTATTGTTGATGATGACTTCCCAGGCTTTCTGTACCATAGAAATGCAAACCATAGAGTCCTCAACAATCCTCCATTTGCAAAGTGTGGAATGAAAATGCGCCCCCAATATGGGTAATATGGGCCGGGCAATTTAAGCAACGTGAAGAATATTGCAATGGCAATCAGATGCCAGGGGACTTCTGCATTCTGCAATTACATGAATATAACCACTGTCAAAATACAAATCTATGAGAGTTGTTCTTCCTTCTAAGGTTTGATTACCATAAAATGCCTGAAGCAAAGTCTCTATGCCATAGACACGGGCAGGAGTAAGAAAAACATATGGCAGCTCATTTCCATTGTTTAATAATTTAGGTTACTTCATAATATGTTGGTGGTATGTGTCAAAAGCGGTAAAAGAAAATGACAAAACATTCAGACAATATCTTGAACACATTTGTATGACATCACCACAAAGAATAGAGAGTTGATATGAATCAATTGCAACAAAAAAGATCAACTAATTACATCAAATAGAGGTGGTACAATAAAAGGCAGAAAAGAAAAAAATGAATAATGACCACCATGAAATTCATTCACAACAAACACTAGCATACAAGGAATAGAGTATATACCACTGTCCAAAGGGTCTATCAATCCCTGTATCAAATTTGAGCTGTAATATCTCAGCGAGTATCATAAATGTGTAGATTATAGATCAGTTAAGGATCAAAGAAAATTTTGTTATGTGTGGTCCTGTGAATTCATTCTCCCTTGAGATACAGAGCAGATCAATATGATTATCTTTAAATGAAGTGGGAACTTGTATCAAGCATCCCTAATTTCACACATTAAATGTTGAACAACATTACAAAGATCACCTTGAGAGATGGAGATGACGCCACGGCTGCCTCTCTTAAGACCCCAGCTACAGCGGCACCAACCAGAAATGGAAGTGGAACGAGGTATAGCTTCTTTTCATGTGCACAATAAGACATCTCACTAATGGATGTAATTGTGAATACAGGTACAGATAAGTACTTAACTACTGCCAAGACAAGGTCGAGAATGAGTTGAATGAAATTTCCTGATGCCTTTTTCCAGGGGAAGCTCTTGACTGGCTGGGGAGCATTATCCCACAATTTTCTTGACTTGTCAATTATATGACCAAAACGTAATTTCCCAAGTTCATCCCACTGTCCACTGACCATTTTCATAATGCACTGAACTTTTGGACTAGCTCGGCAGACTCCATTTCGTTTGAGACTCAACATACAACTACTCTGCCTATTGCATGACGGCCAATTCTGTCATAATATAAGAAATTTGTAATCTGAAACTAGTAATAACATAGAATAAAAATTCATATATGCCACCTACAAAGATATGTACTTGGGCATATTAAAATGATACATCATCACAGTCAAGCTACAAATTAGTTGACAGCAGAAAAGCTTGGTAGTTCCATTGCTCGAATTACCAAGAAGAAATAACTCAACCAAGAGGGAAAAGTATCCCCCTTCAACAAGTGATTCATGTTAAGTACAAAGGGTGTTGTTCATCTATGATTTATGTTTCATCTTTCGTTTCTGAGCTACACAGGCTGACGTAATTGAAACTATCTATTCATATGAATCAAAACTCATTGACCAATGATAAAGAAAAGCAGTTCTTGACAGCAGAAGAGCTTGGTAGTTCCAAAGCTCGAATTACCAAGAAGAAATAACTCGACCAAAAGGAAAAAAGTATCCCCCTCCAACAAGATATTCATGTTAACTACAAAGGGTGTCATTCATCTATGATTTATATTTCATCCTTCGTTTTTGAGCTACGTAGCCTGACGTAATTGAAATTATATCTTTGGATGAATCAAAACTCATTGCCCAATGATAAAGAAATGCCGTTCTTGACAGCAGAAGAGCTTGGTAGTTCCATAGGTCGAATTACCAAGAAGAAATAACTCGACCAAAAAGGATAAGTATCCCCCTTCAACAAGAGATTCAAGTTAACTACAAAGGGGGTCGTTCATCTATGATTTATGTTTCATCTTTCATTTCTGAGCTACTCAGGCTGACATAATTGAAATTATCTATTCATATGAATCAAAACTCATTGTCCAGTGATAAAGAAAGAAGTTCTTTGATTTCTATAGTTTCTGCAATTCCATGGATAACACCTATTTACAAAAATACCTCGACAATTCCCTCAATATCCTTCCAATTATATCGGACTAAATCCACTAATTGTATCATATAATTCTATCTTTCTACAGTCTTGATGTCTAGAAACACCAATAGGAGGTTGTTCACGTCGTGTACACATTCCAAATTTCATTTCATCAATAACATGTGCAATAATTCATATAAATTTCCACCCAACCAAAGGTTATCAAACAAGAGAGATACATTGTTAATGCATAAAAATAGCGAAATTTTCTTTTCATTATCCACTAGCCCATTTCCCTTATCAAATTACCCCATCAAAAAACCACCACCCACCCCCGGAGATATCCATTTTCGCATATTGAGGCAATTCAATAAAACATAGTGAAACACATTAAGATAAACTGGAATTACCTTAATTACCTCGAGCCCAAATACAGCAGGAGAGTTGATTTTGAGAGCCATATGTTTTTCCTACCAGAAGAAGGCTGGTAATATCTGTAAATTGAAATCCGGCAAGTACAGGACAGAAACAAAAAAATTAAAATAAAAAATGAAACTATTAACTGGATGTAACTAGCACCATTTTAGTATTTTCAAGAATCATTCAAATTCCTACTCCCTCAGAAAAACCCATTACAATTTTATTGAATTATTTTTCGTTATTGTTAGCCGATGGATAAGGAATTGGAAACCTTATTTATATAGCTCATATAGTCGAAGGGTTTAAGGGTTGGAGCCCAGATTCGTTGCTATTGAGTAAGATTCTAAAATGCGGTGAAGCATGAAGAATTATGTCTAAGCGTGCCTAGGCGAAGCGTAGGCGTCAAAATGCGTTTTCGAATTTTTTTTTTTAATGCTCAAATTTTAAATTTTAATAACATAGCATAAAATATACTGATTTAGATTACAAAATTACAGGCTTACTTTTCAAAAAACACATAAAAAATACATAAGTTTTAAAATTAAATGCACGTTGTAACAATGAGAAAAATTAGATTTATATTAAGATATATATTATGGTTGAACATATCACATTCAACGTGATTTAAAATCAAAATTGCAGAACTAATTTTAATATCATAGTTTACAATTAGATTACAAAATAAAAGCCCAACATAATAGTTTTCAAAAGTTAGTAAATTTTAACTACCACAAACATAAACATAAATTACTCAATAATTTTCTACAATTTTATTACATATACCAACATAGCTTAAATTTTGTTGAACTCTTTATCTAATTCTAAGTCAAGCTATTCTTCTTCATCTAACTCATCTTCCGTGCCATTCGATACAAAATCATTTTCGTCGGTTCTCTTATTTTATCTTGAGTATTTCTAGTATATTTTGTAGATTTAAAAAATATTTATTTTGGTCCAATCTGAAAATAAATTTAAAAAGAAGCTTGCTTGCTCTAATGCGTGATTATTCGCGCTTATTCTCGCTTAATCATGTTTATTCTCGCATATTTCTCGTCTATTCGTGCCTAGACGGTCAACAAAAAGAGTTGACCGCATTTTAACCCGCATACCCTCAATGCGATGCGTTTTGCAAACGCATTGAGCTTAGGCGGGCCTAGGCGAGGCTTAGACGGGCCTTTTAGAACACTGGTTAAAACCAAGGTTCTAAAATGCGTAATGCGTGACGACGAGGCGAGGTGAAGCATCAAGAATTATAAGCCTAAGCGCGCCTATGCGAAGCGTAGGCGTCAAAATGCGTTTTCAAATTTTTTTTTTTTTAATGCTCAAATTTTAAATTTTAATAACATAGCATAGAATATACTGATTTAGATTACAAAATTATAGGCTTAGTTTTCAAAAAACACATAAAAAATACATGAGTTTTCAAAATTAGATGCACGTTGTAACAATGAAGAAAAATTAGATTTATATTAAGATACATATCATGGTTGAACATATCACATTCAACGTGGTTCAAAATCAAAATTACAGAACTAATTTTAATATTATAATTTACAATTAGATTACAAAATAAAAGCCCAATATAATAGTTTTCAAAAGTTAGTAAATTTTAACTACCACAAACATAAACACAAATTACTCAATAATTTTCTACAATTTTATTACATATATCAACATAGTTTAAATTTTGTCTAACTCTTTATCGAATTCTAAGTCAAGCTATTCTTCTTCATCTAACTCATCTTCCGTGCCATTCGATACAAAATCATTTTCGTCGGGTTCTCTTATTTTATCTTGAAAGATTTCTAGTAGATCTTTGTAGATTTAAAAATGTTTATTTTGGTCTAATTTGAAAATAAATTTAAAAAGAAACTTGTTTGCTCTAATGTGTGATTATTTGCGCTTATTCTTGTTTAATCATGTTTATTCTCGCATATTTCTCGTCTATTCGTGCCTAGATGCGAACAAAAAGAGTTTGACCGCATTTGCAAACACATTGAGCTGCGAGGCTTAGACGGGTTTTTAGAACATTGAACAATCTTTACGTATTCTCCTTTTTAACACTGCACATTCTCGTTGTAGCCTTCTTATTCCGTTCTTGATTTTAATTTCTCAGACATACCCACAAATCAGGAAAACGAAAACAGAAATGGGGATTTTAACCTCTTTTAGTTCAAGTTATTTTGATGGAGGTTGCTTTCTCAAGGTTCAGGTAAATACCCGAAACTGGATTTTTGTGGAAAATAAATTGAAATTTTTTTATTTTTTTTATTATATTCATCGAGCTTAATTTATATCTGCAACATTGTTAAAGTTGATAACTTTGAGAATCTGGGTTGTGTAGTTTATATAAGTAAATTAATGTCTTTAATTTTGTAGAATGAAATTAAGGATTCAAAGATCAGAAAGTTTTTTGTTAGAGCTTCAGTGGCCTCCTCAACACCGAAAAGCTTGAATTTTTCAGAAATTAAGGCCCAGATATCAGAAAAGTTCCGAATTGGTGTGCTTGGAGCGAGTGGCTACACTGGTTCTGAGGTATAATTGTATTTGATTTATTAGTTTTTCTGTTGTGTTCAGTTATTTGTTTGTGTTACTAGTGTTAAAAATTAATCTAGTTTTTATTTTAACTTTTATGGTGTTTAGCTTGATTGGTGAAATGATTCTTCTTGGCAGATAATTAGACTGCTTGTGAATCATCCAAACTTTGAGATTACTCTGATGACTGCAGATAGGAAAGCTGGCCAATCAATTGGATCGGTTTTTCCTCATTTGGTCACGCAAGTATGATCCTAATGCTTCATAATGTGTTGTGAATGTTAGCAAATTTGACAATAAATGTCTCTTTCTCTCTCTGTGTGTGTCTGTGCACAAGTTTATGCATTGTGAGGGAGAGTAAGGCCCGTGTGTGTACAGATAAATTTTCACACTTCTTGATGGTGAAAGGATGTAGACTATTACAGTTGAATCACATTAAAATCTTGTGTCTCTTGCATCACTTTCTTTTCTTTCTGTTCTCTGTTGATTTCTTGAGTTTCATAACAAGAATTGTGCGATCAATTCTCTGCTGCATTTTATCAGAAAGTTACTTTGGGTTCTCATTTTGATTATCCTTTTAATCATCCTTATAAGACGATATTGTGCATCCGATCTTACAGGATTTACCAGACATGGTTGCTGTCAAGGATGCAGATTTTTCTAATGTGGATGCTGTCTTCTGTTGTTTGCCTCATGGAACTACTCAGGTTTTTTTATTCTCTCTCCTCGTCTTCCACATCCAGACAGGCACTTTGACACCCGAGAAAACCAATAGTTCGGACCATGCAACTTAAACTAGTCCGTTAATGAAATTGGAATCACGTTCTTACTTCTGCTTTTTGCGGTTATTTTGTTGACATGAAGATATTTGCTTGCTACTGTTAATTACACTTTTCATTTTGCAGGAAATTATCAAAAGTCTTCCAAACAATTTGAAGATTGTCGATCTTTCTGCGGTATTTTCTGAATGCATATTTCGATGTTTTGAGCGCATCCTTTTGATAATTAATTTCATGTTACATCCCTTTCGAAGTCATAAAAGCTGGTTATATGTAGGACTTTCGGTTGCGAGATGTTGATGAATACAAGGAATGGTATGGTCAACCCCACAAAGCACTAGACCTGCAGGTTGATTTAATTTTCTCATGGACCTCACCTCATTGAAAAACTTCTGATGCATTTTCATCTGAATAAATCTTCTCGTTGTGAAACATGTATAGATTGTTATGCGCTTGTGCCTTTTTGTGCGTGTGAACGAGTCTTTGTTGTTGGTGAATACAGAAAGAAGCAGTGTACGGTCTGACAGAGATATCTAGAAAAGAGATCCAAAATGCACGTCTAGTGGCAAATCCTGGCTGTTATCCAACTTCTATTCAGCTTCCTCTTATTCCCTTGATAAAGGCATGTCTGTTTCTTTACTTTTTCATTTATATGCTTTTATTTAGGAATGTATTGTAATAAGTGCTTCATTATGAGGTTGCCCTATTGGCGTTGAGTAATTATAGGCTCTTCTTTTACATAGCTAAACATATGCAAAATGTAGGAGAAGAAGTTGGGCTTAATCTTCTTCAACCAAAAGAAATGGTATTACCAAAATTTGAACTCCTTTTCTGCTTTTCATCGTTATAATAATTAAAATCTGTTTGTATGATACTCGTAGACTTACTACGTCTTTGCTTTTACTCCATTGTGTCGTATGCCACTGGGTCGATTATTGGTAACTCAAGGACTTCAAAGTGTGCTCATGTTTTAATGATTCAAATGAGATTAATTAGTTCTTGAGCTCTAGGTGCATGTTTGGTACACAGGGAATACAAGTGCAATAAATAAGATTTTAGTTTATTTTTATGAAGAACCATACAGACAACCAACCCTAGCATCTCATGTCTTTTCTATTTGGTATATCCAGATATTCAATGTGCTTGACTTAGACATATATTATTCCCCTTTCCAACATAGAGAGAGGCTGAGAGCTTGGACTCAACAGTTTATACAAAGATTGAACTTTCATTATGAAATGGTTGCAGGCTAAACACATTGAAGTGAGGAATATCATCATTGACTCAAAATCTGGTGTTAGTGGAGCAGGTTTGAACCATGTTCACAGCCTTCCTGTGACCTTTCTTAATCAAAACTATTGATGTTACATTCAGCAGCCGAATCAGTTTTTGATATTTGACATGCCCCGCAGGACGTGGAGCTAAGGAGGCAAATTTGTACACTGAAATAGCAGAAGGCATACATTCTTATGGTATTGCCAGGCATCGTCATGGTGAGAAACAATCTCTGGAAATTCAATAATTACACTCTTTGATAAATAACTTAATTTGCAGAAACTATCAAACAAATGCCTAAATTGACCAACCAAACCTTTTCATGGGGGGTTCCAAGAAGCCATCTGCTTTAAGAGATATTATGCCCAGGACTGCTTGCTGTCACTTGTGGAGCATGTTTGGATAAGCTTATAAATAACTAAAAGTTAACTTTTTTGTTTCCTAACATGTTTGAATAAGTTACTTTTTTCTTACTCGAAGTAAAAAAGAAGTTACTCTTACCTTACTTTCAAAATAAATTACTTATCAATGGAAAAAAATATTTATTTTACAATTTAATTGTACACTTATAATTAAAGTTTTTAAGCTAAACCAAACATGCTCTAGGATTATATAATCCATAAAATTTGTCTGTTTTATGATGTTGGATCTGTGTGTCGTCGTAGAAGCTAAAACCAATTGATGTCCTCTTTGGTGGATTATGAATGCATTAATATAATTTGTTTATCATTTTACAGTGCCGGAAATTGAACAAGGATTGTCAGATGCAGCAAATTCAGAAGTTACTGTCAGCTTCACTCCGCACTTGATGCCGATGGTAACGCTTAAACTAAGATTTATAGTCTAAGCTATCACTTTCTCTTATTCACTTCTGTTATTCTCCAGAGTCGTGGTATGCAATCAACTATATACGTGGAACTGGCCCCAGGAGTGTCAACCCAGGATTTATATCAGGAATTGAGGTCTTTTTATGAGGTAAATGGTCCATCAACCTTCATGTACCACTTGACGCATCAGGTCCACTACCAGTTGCATTATGAGCACTATAACACATTATGTCTTTCTTTTCTTTTATAACATGTTTGCCTAAGCTTAAAAATAAATGAAAGTTACTTTTTGTTTGCAAACATGATGAATTAGTTACTCTTTTCTTACTTTTATTTAGAAAAAGTTATTTCCAAATTTGATCAGTAAAAATAATTATTTAGTTTAAAACTTATTTCTTTGAATATAAGTAAACTTTTAGGGAAACTTTTTAAGCTTATTCAAACATGTTGGGTGTTGGGGAATCCTCTAGCTAAAGAACTTCAATATAGGGTGAAATTTTGAAAGAAGCTAGCCTTAATTAAGTCACATTTCATTCAAGGCAATCATTGACACTGAATTGCCTGGATTATCAGAAGTTAAGCAGAATACCTAAAAGCTTTAATCTTGTGGAATTGATTTTTTAAATTGAAAAAAAAGGTTTACACATTTTCTGTCGGTGGGGAGCCATGCTTTAATGTTTTATTGTATTCGCATATCTGGAGCGAAGATATTGTTAGTAGGAGTTTGTCTACAAATAGGCTCGCTATGTACTAGTTCTAAATATTTCTCTATGTCATTTACTCATTAGTGGCATATGAGGGTCTCTTCGACATTCTTCTCTGTCATTTTATGGAGTTCTGTCTATCAAGAACTGAACAATTTTTCAATGCTATTTGCAAGTGAATTATGTTTCCTAATGTGTTTGCAAGTAGCTCTTCTGCTATTTTAAGATGGAGGATTAAGATAATAAAATGTTATAATTCTGGAGCATGCCTTTGAAAATTTTTGTTCTACTTGGTGAGCGGTTGATTGAGATAATGCTGTTCTCATGCTTTCCAGAACGAAGAGTTCGTGACTTTGCTGAAGAAAAATGAAGTTCCTCATACTCGACATGTCCGAGGATCAAATTACTGCTTTATGAATGTATTTCCGGATCGAATCCCTGGAAGAGCAATAATAATTTCTGTTGTAAGTTCTTTTCATCCAGTATAGTTTATGTGGGATCATTACTTGTCATTTTTTGGCTCACTCTCTCAAGTGCCATGATGCAGATTGATAATCTTGTGAAGGGAGCTTCAGGTCAGGCCTTACAGAATCTTAACTTGATGATGGGAAATCCCGAGAATACGGGGCTCCTTTACATGCCTTTGTTTCCTTGAGTATTACGTAAGTTAATGCTCTCTATCCACGTGTTAGTCTCCACAATAATCCTCCACTAGTGGCACCATGAACTCTATTTTACTGTTTTATTGTATTACTGTATTTGAGGTCATGCCATGGGAATTAAAAGGGGTAAACCGGGCCAGCACAGCTCAGTTTTAGGTAGGCCTCTGCCGGGCTAGCCTGTTCCTGTTGCCCCTCAAAATCTTTAAGGCGCGGATAGTGGTCTAGTCCAGACCGGGCTGTGCCAGACGACCCAACAAAGTGTTACCTCTTGCTAGGTTGGCAACCACATTATTCGAGCCATTGGTCTTCCAATTAGCTTGAAGACCCTAACCAAAGAACACTCCTCAGACGAATTCTCTTTGCAACATATTTTGGCTGGCTGGCATCGATTAGCAAAATAGTTTTGGACCCATCACTCGTCTTGAATATTCTGTTGGCATAGTGACTTACGACAGGGGATATGCAACCATGACTTAGTGCACTATATATAGGATACTCGAGTCAAACTCGTATTTTCCCGTATCACCCTTTGCATTCATTATGCACATCTTTGTTGCACAGATTTTGTCCTAATGCAAACATGATTGGGTGACGAATCATTTAGCAACTCATCTTAATTTTTTCCATCGAAGTTCACATATTCTACAATTGTGATATAGGCTTATTATGCTTTTCATTGCAGGTAATCTCGAGCAATCTTTACCTGTCGAGAAGCAATTGAACCATGCATCCGACAAGCTGAATAACTTGCCATCCGTCAGAGGTTTAATTGCGAGAACTTTGAACTAGGTCACCAGCTTAAGTTTGACAGAAGTAGACTTAGTGAAATACTTATCCTTATTTTGTTAAAATGACAGCTCCATCTTAAAAACTCTTTACAACAAATGTTTTTATTTACAGTAGTTTTGTATCTCCGCATGTATGTATGTTCGTAATTCTGTGCTTCATCTCTCTCCATAGCCAACTAATCTAAAGATCGAGACATCCTCAACTTTTGTTAGATATTTCGTATTCGACTAAGTGCATATTTGGCATTTTCAGTACTTATAACTTGTGAATCTTATGAAATGTAAAAATAATAAGATCTACGAAATGTGTGAATAAAAAGAATATTTGATAAATGATCAACTTAACTAAACAAGCACTAAGTAGAAAGAGTGAAGGATGGCAAATCTGGCTTACCAACTATTTAGGGGTGGGCATTATCCGGTTTGGTTTGATTTTAAAGAAAATCAAATTAAACTGAGAATTACTTAGTATTTTGTTAATTGAACTATTGGTTTCAAATAAATTATAGAACCAAATCAGAATCGAACCGTTCGGTTCTATAATAAAACATTTTAAAGTTGTCAGATTTCTGACAACTATTTTTATTCTCTTTGTTTGAATTGGGATTGATCTACTTCCCATGGTGAGGATTTCTTGTAACCCCCCACTGGACACGTGTTCAATGGGAGTTATATCTACTCTCCACTATGGAAAGTAGATCTTTTCTCGAAATTAAATATGCGCATATATGTACAATCGGATAGAAACAAAAGGCGGTGGAATGGAACTCAAATTTCTTATTAACCAAGAAGAATAATTTACACTTGAGTCCCACAGTTGCACAAATCACCACATGACGGTGGAAGTGGACTTGCTTCTCATTACAATGAAGTTAACTTCATGGATATATATATCCTTACAATAATATAAGAGCCTTAATTTTTTTTATCAGTAGCGTTTTTCATCCAACACGACGTCGTTTTGACAATGGAGCCACCGCAATTTTTACTTTGTCCAACATTTCACCCAAAAATCTCTTCTCTCTCTCAATCAAAATTCGAGATGAACCCCCGGAATTGCATTAATAAAGCGAAATCAATTAAAGCTCGGACTTTTTAAAAATCTGATGAAGAAGAATGAATCAATAACCAAAAATTAAAACTTTTTCCATGCTTCAATCATTTATATATACACCGGATGTACAGCAAAATTACATACATATACATAAACACGTAAGTCGAGAATAGAACTCACGGGAGAAATTGGAAAAACGATTCAAATTTGCAACAAACACGGTCGTCTCTCTGTATATATATATGTGTGTGTGTATATGTATGATTTATACTAATAACTGTTTGGTTTATTAATAAAATTTATCTTGTCTACAAAATATTTTAACTTATCTTGGTAATGAGTATCTCGGCAACCATTTTTGGTTGTCGAGTCAAGCAACTCAACAACTTGACTTGGTCTTGGTTGCCAAGCAATTTGGCAACCATCATTGGTTGTTAACATGTTTCATATTTTCTAAACTTGAACAACAATTTTAATTTAAGATCAAAGAACTGGACCTAAAAATTGTAATACTCTCAAAGGATATGAAAATCATACGGAAGTCGAGCCAAATATATATTCCTTAGCCACCAAAGATACAAAATGAGTGTTTATTCATTTTACTACATGGTTGTTTAGATTGATCTAAGGAAAAAAAAAAAAAAATTTTTTTTAACTACTGCCGGTTGCCGAGATTGCTCGGCAACCATCTTTTGGTTGCCGAGGTTCCTCGGCAACCATATTTGGTTGCCGAGCAACCTAGGCAACCATTCTTTGGTTGCCGAGCAACCTCGGCAACCAGTTGTTGGAGAGGCAGAGGGAGATTTGATTGAGGAGGAAATGGAAAGTATGCATGAAGAACCTGAGCCTCAGGAAGACAGCTTTTGAGAGATGATCCTCTGCATCTTTCTTATATTCTGGAAACACATCCAATATGTTTCCTCTCAAATACTCATAAGTTGCTCTTTGCATTGGCGATTTCCTCTTCTCTGCAACATTAATAAATAAATAAATCGATGCACATAAACACATTTAACAGCAAATAATCGTTTAATACTTAAAAAAAAAAAAAGTAAAATACTTGATTGCCGAGCCATCTCGGCAATCAATTATCTATGCATTTACACCAAAAGAAAAAACACAAACTTAATGTTTTTAACTTACGACTTTTAAGTCCAATTCTCGATTTTACTAATTGAATCGACCCGAGCAGCAGAGCGATTATATTAACCATATTATAGACCAATTGCTGATTGCCGAGCCACCTCGGCAATCAAGTTACAATCAAGTGATTGCCGAGATGGCTCGGCAATCTTTTCTGTCCCACCTTTCCTATAATTTGAGCTCCCAATGCGATTCTTATGAGATGAAAAGAATACCAAAAATATATATTTATGCGATTACACTCATTTCCCAAAGAATTGATTTCATCTCTTACAAAGATATATCGATGATGAAAGTTTATCATCAATTTTGAATCATATGTCACTTTCAAGTTTCATCAAATGCAGAGGTTGAAGGGTTTAAAGTAGGTTTTACAACTTAAAATAGGTTGAATCATATGTGATGATGAAAGTTTGTCATCAATTTTGAATCATATGTCACTTTTAAGTTTCATCAAATGCAGAGGTTGAAGGGTTTAAAATAGGTTTTAAGTGTGGGTTAAGGCATCAACTCCCAATAACTTGAAAAGATAGTTACAGATTAAATTTGGGGCAACGAAAGAAGGTTGAAGAGAATCTTGGCAACCAGACTTGGTTTGGTTGCCGAGATTTTCTTCAGTGAACACTGTTACTACAAAGTCCAAATATGGTTGCCAATTTAGTTAAAAAAAAAAGTTGTTCAGATCTTGGCAACTAAATTTCATTGCTTCCTTTTCCTTGAGCAATGAAAAAAGATGATTTAATACAATAAAATAGTAATCGCATTTAAATTTACCTTGCAACTTTAGATTTTTAATTAAATTTACCTTGCATGTTTTTAATTCATGTAGTGGTATTTTCAGCAGGACACAACAATTGTAATCCGTTTCCTTTCATTTTTATTTTCAATTGACTTGACTTTTTTGTCTAATCTTGGCAACCTTTGGTTGGTGAGCTCTCATTAATATAAGCGATTGAATTTCTGGGCAAAGAAATATCGGTTATCAGAAAGTTAGTGATTGTCTTAGAGATATAACATACTGGGGATATGGGCAAAGATTTTTGAGCAATTGACAAAGATGAACAACAATAAGTGGCTGAAATTTAAATTCCAAGAAGCTAACTAAATAACAAATATCATTAGCAACTGGTTTTATATTTATGAATAAATAGCAACCGAGAAAATTGCTCAAGCTTATATTTCTAAAAGTGAGCTATACAATTACAAAAGATGAACAATGAACATAGTTGCGAGATTCCTCGGCAACCAAATATGGTTGCCGAGGGTTTCTCGGCAACCATACTTGGTTGCCGAGATGTCTCGGCAACCAAAATGTGGTTGCCGAGATGTCCGGCAACCACAATTGGTTGTCGAGAAATCTCGGCAACCAAAGAAGGTTAGCCGAGATTCTCGGTAACCCCTTTTGTTGGTTGCCGAGAATCTCGGCAATCAACTATGGGTTGCCAAGATTCAACCTCGGCAACCCATACTTGGTTACCAAGCTTTAGCCAATAAAAGTTACACGAATTTCGAAGTTTTTGGGAGGAGTAAAGCACATTTAAATTCTAACAAATATTTTCAAGTAATCATATTTAGTAAACAATTTCAAAAATAACTTGAAAAGATAGTTACAGATTAAATTTGGGGCAACGAAAGAAGGTTGAAGAGAATCTCGGCAACCAGATTTGGTTTGGTTGCCGAGATTTTCTTCAGTGAACACTGTTACTACAAAGTCCAAATATGGTTGCCAATTTAGTAAAAAAAAAGGTTGTCCAAATCTTGGCAACTAAATTTCATTGGTTCCTTTTCCTTGAGCAATGAAAAAAGATGATTTAGTACAATAAAATAGTAATCGCATTTAAATCTAACACTTACGGGTTAGATTCAAAGGCAGAAAGTGAAAATGTGGAGGCCATCAACGTGACTAGCAATAAGAAGTTTCTTCAAGAAGAAAACGGCAGCTCATAAATTTCGGGCTACAATTTTTCATTCTCGTGTACCCAATTCGAGTTTCAAGCATTATTATTTATCGATGACTATGGTTGTACTTCGTTTACGCTTTGTGGCTACTTCAAACCCAATTGCATCTACTTTACACAAGATAACTTGGGATCTTGATTGCTACCTCAAGAAGAACAAAATATGATCGCAGTCTGACATCAAGGATCACAACTTTGTTGATTATCGATTAATGCTAATCAAGAGCCATCTCGGCAATCAATTGTCGAGCCATTTTCGGCAATCAATTGCCGAGCCACCTCGGCAATTGAAATTGGCGTTTTTGTTAATGCACGTGATAAATTGCTTGAATTAAAAGAAAAGGAAGAGAATTTTTACCAAAATCTAAGCCATTTAGAAGATGAAAATAGAAAATTGGTGGAACAACTTGATGAACACAAAGTAATGGTTGAGAATGCAAATGGAGAAATTGGAAGACTAAGTGCAGAAGTTGAACAGGAGAAGACCAAGTACTCTAATACCAAGGAGAAACTTAGTTTGGCTGGCTAGGAAAGGCGCTTGTAAATTGTAGCTAAACAAATCTTCTTTAGATAAGTAATAGTAGCAGATTCCAATGGAATAAGACAAAAGAGAAAGACTTCTTCAAAATTGCACCTGTAAACACTCCCACTGAACTCAATAAAACCAAAATAATTAAGACAGAGATAGACTAAATATTCAACTCAAACCTACAATGAATGTTGAAAGAATTTTTTAAAAAAAAAAAAAAAAAAAAAAAAGAGAGGTAAGAATAAGTGCCCGGCTCGGCAATCAAATTGATTGCCGAGCCATCTCGGCAATCAAAATTGATTGCCGAGATAGCTCAACAATCAATTGATTGCCAATTGGGCTCAATTTGAGCCAATTGGCAATCAATTGATTGCCAAGCCTGATGAATAGTTTTTTTTTTTTTTATTTTTTTTTTTTTGTTTTAAAATAATAATTGCACAAAAGGTCTCTATTGTTTTAAAATAGTTGGAATATGCCATCAAACATGCAAGTGTTTCATTTTAAATTTTACTTTTGAGCAAGCTACTTACATTAAAATAAATAAGTAGATTTTAATATAAATAATTTGATAATAAATATGCATGTTACTTATTTTGTTTATATGTTTAACGATTTCTATATATTATCCTAAATGTATGTTCACCAAATTACGCTTAATTAGAGAAACATTATTCAATTAGAGTGGTGCAGTATGATCAATGCCATATTATATATATTCAATGAAATTGGAATACATTTTTATTAATTGAATAATATAGCATAGACCTAATAGTAATATAAACTAATTATCACTTTAAGTACTATTATTGAGCTTAACACACACGTTTCAAAAATATGAGGCATATTAATTAAAGTAATTAATTTTCTCAACTAAATCATCAATAAAATTTATCTGTCCAATAATGTCTACAAAACATTTTAATAATACGTCTTTTTTTTCGTCTTTCACGTGCGAGATCCACTTAACCCCAGTAACGAGTATCTTTTAAATCCATTTTCTTTGACACAATTTTAAAAAAAAAAAAAAAAAAAAAAAAGTTCCCAGCTCGGCAATCAAATTGATTGCCGAGCCATCTCGGCAATTGATTGCCGAGATGGTTTCGGCAATCATTTGATTGCCAATTGGGCTCAAATTGAGCCCAATTGGCAATCAATTGATTGCCAAATGAATAGTTTTTTTTTTTTTTTTTTTTTTTTTTTTTTTTTTTTTTTAAAAGAATAATTGCACAAAAGGTCCCTATTGTTTTAAAATAGTTGGAATATGCCATCAAGCATGCAAGTGTTTCATTTTAAATTTTACTTTTGAGCAAGCTACTTACATTAAAATAAATAAGTAGATTTTAATATAAATAATTTGATAATAAATATGCATGTTACTTATTTTGTTTATATGTTTAACGATTTCTATATATTATCCTAAATGTATGTTCACTAAATTACGCTTAATTAGAGAAATATTATTCAATTAGAGTGGTTCAGTATGAGCAATGCCATATTATATATATTCAATGAAATTTGAATACATTTTTATTAATCGAATAATGTAGCATAGACCTAATAGTAATATAAACTAATTATCACTTTAAGTACTATTATTGAGCTTAACACACACGTTTCAAAAATATGAGGCATATTAATTAAAGTAATTAATTTTTCAACTAAATCATCAATAAAATTTATCCGTCCAATAACGCTCTACAAAATATTTTAATAATACGTCTTTTTCGTGTCTTTCGTAAAGATCCACTTAACCCCAGAATGAGTATCTTTTAAATCCATTTTCTTTGACACAATTTTAAAAAAAAAAAAAAAAAAAAAGTTCCCAGCTCGGCAATCAAATTGATTGCCGAGCCATCTCGGCGGCAATCATTTGATTGCCAATTGGGCTCAAATTGAGCCCAATTGGCAATCAATTGATTGCCAAATGAATAGTTTTTTTTTTTTTTTTTTTTTTTTTTTTTAAGAATAATTGCACAAAAGGTCCCTATTGTTTTGAAATAGTTGGAATATGCCATCAAGCATGCAAGTGTTTCATTTTAAATTTTACTTTTGAGCAAGCTACTTACATTAAAATAAATAAGTAGATTTTAATATAAATAATTTGATAATAAATATGCATGTTACTTATTTTGTTTATATGTTTAACGATTTCTATATATTATCCTAAATGTATGTTCACCAAATTACGCTTAATTAGAGAAACATTATTCAATTAGAGTGGTGCAAGATGAGCAATGCCATATTATATATATTCAATGAAATTGGAATACATTTTTTATTAATTGAATAATATAGCATAGACCTAATAGTTCACCGCCGAGATGTCTCGACAATGAATTTTATTCAATTTTTTATTAATCTTTTTTATTTTATATTAAGCAAATTGAATGTTTTTATCTTTTATAATGTTGTCACATTATAAAAGAAAAAAAAACCTTGAACAGTAAAATTCTAGGCAATGAAATTTATTTTACTGTTCATCAATTTTTTTTTTAAACTCATTTTCTTTTAAAAAAAAAAACAAAGAAAGCACAATTGTGAACAGTAAAATACTGTTCACTGCCGAGATGTCTCGGCAATGAAATTCATTGCCGAGACATCTTGACAATGAATTTCATGAATGATTTTTCTTCGTTTTTTTTTTTTTTTAAGAAATAATTACATGAAAGGTTTTAAAATCGTTCGGATATGTCCACAACGTAAAAAAAAACAAAATTCTTTAATTTTTTTTATTTTTTAATTTTTGACAATTTTTTTTTTTTTACAATGAACATTGAACATTGACCTATTTTTAATTTTTATTTTATTTTAGAAATAATTGTATAAAAGGTTGGTATCGTTTCAACCTAAAATTTTTCACTACATTTTTTTCACAAACGTAACATACGTGTCGAAACTTATATATATATATATATATAAAAGTGTGTTCATCACATATTTACTATTCACCTTTCAACTAACACGACGTAGTTTTGGTATTTTACTATTCTTAGTTTTGTCCAAATCTCACCATTTTTGTAATAGCCACAATTCTTGACTTTTGCGTGTTTGGTGGAATCCCATGTTTTGGTTACACGTTAATGATGTAAACTTGAAAGGTTTTACTAAATTTCATGTTTTCTAAATTGCAGTTTCTGTTGTTCAACTCAAAAATCTGTTGCACCTTATATATTAAGTATTTTTACATAATTTCAGTTGGAAACGATATCCCTATGGGTTATCTAATCATTGGCTTTGGTTTCACATAATTTCATATTATATAACTCAAGTTATGGTCAATTTTGTAAACTCATGACAAAGATGAATCCGAGAAACCGCTTAGGATGTTTCGGTGAGTATTTTAGTAAGTCGAAACATGCCGTCGAACTATCAAATTTTGATATGTGGTAGCTACATGAGTATTCTATGTTTCTAAAAATTTCATATTGTTCGGTGATCGTTTTCTATGTCAAAGAATTTTTTTTTTAATGTTGTCGAGTTACTCGACAATATTTGATTTTTTTTCTTTTTTTTTGTGATGTTGTCGAGCAACTTGACAACATTTGATATTTTTTTTTTTTAGTGTTGTCGAGTTACTCGATAAGATTTGATTTAATTTTTTTTTTGGTTGACACGTGTTGGGCTTTGGCCATTTGATTTTATTTTTTTGTTAAAAAAATATATTAAGATTTTGTCGAGGTACAAAAAAAAAAATAAATTAAATCTTTGTCGATTAAAATTAAAAAATAAAATTTACTCGACAAAGTCTTGTGATTGATTTTTTTTGTTGTTGTGTGGGCTTTTAGCCCATTGATTTTTTTTATTTAACTTTGTCGAGTAACTAAACACACGCCCTTCGATTGATTTTTTTTTTTTTTTTTAAAGTTGTGTGGGCTTTTAGCCTATTGATTTTTTTTTTTATTGACTTTGTTGAGTAACTCGACAAAGTCTTTTGATTGATTTTTTTTTTTTTATATATATATATAGTTGTGTGGGCTTTTAGCCCATTTCTTTTTTTTTTTTTTTTTTGTAATTTGCACTTTTGGTCCACAATTTTTTCAATTTATAACAAATTTATCCTTTTTTTTTTTAGCATTGGCCATCCCCGGCTTTTGAATTTTGTTGCAAATTTTGTTTTGTCCTCCTCTTTAAATAAATAAAAAAAAACTAATAACAACAAAATAAAATAAAATTTTAAATAAAGTCCTACCACTTTTAAAAAGTACAAAATAACTTCATTTTTTTCAAAAATCCATCCCGCCCCACCCCTTTTCATTTTTCCTTTTTTATTTTCAGCAGAATTACATTACTTAGATAAGTGAGAGACGGCCAAATTATTGTGGTGTGTGCCAATCACAAATTTTGTTCCTTTAATTTTATTTTATTTTACACATTTTCATTCAATTTTTTACTAATCTTTTATTTTATTTTATCTTATAATATTACAGATTATTCTAAAAAAATGCTATTATTTTTTTTCTTTTTTTATTCACATATTCGTCTAGATTTTCATTCAATTTTTCAACAATCTTTTTTTTATTTGATGTTATAAGCAAATTGTACACAATTTATTTAATATTTGTCTTTTAGGTCATTAGTAAAAAAGTTGAAAAACTTGGAGCCGAGTTTAAATAATGAGGGTTTGGTCCTATTTAAATTCTCGAAGTGGTGCAATTGAATAAAAATATAAAAATGATCACTTTGCCACATCACTTTACCAACATCCAAATGTCATTTACAAATCTTAGTTATTTAATTTTTTTTTGTACGAGTTATTTAATTTTTTTAATACGAATTATGTGTTTATTTGGTTTTGTTTTTCTTAATAGAATTTCAACATTTTACTTAATTAATTGTATTAAATGGTATGTTCAAAAATATATTTTTCATATTTATTATTTACGTATTATATATTTAATATTTTTTATACTAAAATTTTTTATACATATATATTCAAGCAATGCCTACATGCAGAGTTCTGGTTTTCTTAATAGAATTTTAACATTTTACTTAATTAATTGTATTAAATGGTATGTTCAACCAGAATATATATATATAATTTTTTTTTTCACTTTGTCCAATTTAAAACCCACCGAGTACCTTGCTTCATGTTAATAGGATCCAAATGTAGATTGTCAATTAAAGTATATATTATACAAATATGTTCAAAAATATATT
This sequence comes from Forsythia suspensa, assembly GCA_023638005.1. Classification (NCBI taxonomy): domain Eukaryota; kingdom Viridiplantae; phylum Streptophyta; class Magnoliopsida; order Lamiales; family Oleaceae; genus Forsythia; species Forsythia suspensa. The sequence goes on along the minus strand of CM042670.1, from coordinate 28,115,014 downwards.
TTTCATATTTATTATTTACGTTTTCTACATTTAATATTTTTTATACTAAATTTTTTTATTTATATATATTCAAACAATGCCTACGTACAACCTACGTGCAACGCACGTATCAAAAACTAGTACACACACACACACACAAAATACATATACCTCATTCTCTCAAATATTGGTTTTTTTAAAGGAGTAGGCAGCAAAGTATGAAGCACATCATTTGTAGTTAAGCGATAACATCATATATTTAAACGAAAGTGATTGAAGCCATTATCAGAAATGCAATGTTGGACCAACCAAATCCAGCCCTAACAATGTCAAAATAGATGTCCACTTCAAGTCCAGAGATGGTACTTTATTGATCACAAGCTGCGGCATATAACAGCACAAAAATAATTAAAATATACTCAGAAATTGTTAGACCAAATATGAAGCAATCTTCAAGGAATTAAATACGAAGGATATAGCTCCATAGTTGAAACATTATTAACTAATTGTTGACAGTCCACTCGTCCTCAATAATCTATTTAAGAAATTTGAATATTGGTCTTCAAGTTTAATCATTAGAAAACTAAGTAAATCATATTCCAGAGCTGATGATGTACAAGTAGTAATGTAATAAATAAAACCTTATATAGGTATGTAAGGCTAATTTCTTAATTCAACTCGGATGAAAATCCATTACATGTATCTAAAGCACAGTTTTTTGTTTTTTTCTTTCATGTAGGGTACAATCGAAAGGGAGGAATGCAAATTATGTGTGGAGTATATATGCACAATGAATATTATTAAATGTCATAAACTGAAAGATTTTGCTTCTAAAAAAGCAGGAATTGTTAAGAAAAACATCGTATTGACCATTGTCAGCGATTTTATATCTTTAATAAACTGCAAGTGCACGGATCGCTCAAGTAATAAAGTGGATGTTGAGTCAAAGTATCGTTCCCACGAAAATTTAGATAATTCAATTTCAATTACAATAACCTTAACCGAATCTAATGAACTTTTGAAGATTTTGTGTTTAAGAACTATTTAGAATCTGAACTAAAAACAATAAAATAATTATAATTCAAATAATTAAAAATTAGATTAATGAAAATTACTTTAACTTGAAGAAAGAAGAGTACTAAGATCCTAAATTCACTTATAATTGTTAATCCCTCTGTCTTGATTCTTGGTTTTAACAAAATACATCAGTTATGAATATCAATATCCCTAGATTGTTCAACAGTTACTCTCGAATAAAATTAAACATATTCATAAGTATGACTCGACTATATTTCTGTGATGAATGCGAATACAAACGAATGCATTAAATCTCTATGGATAATTAAAGATCACCTAAAGCATAGCGGTATATTTCTATCTCCTATCGGACTTTAAAATAATTAAAATATTGCCTAGCCTGCTTTCGATCATTCGATAGTAAAACAAACCACAACACCCATACAATTTTTGCGCACATAATTGTAGATTCAAATAGATCAAAATTAATTATTCAAAACTATATTGAAATAAATTGTCAAAAACCAAGTCTTTGGGTAGAAGAATTTAAATTATAAGATTCATCATAAATCCTAGCACAAAATAAACTAGTCTAACATACTAATAATAAGAAAAAAAAAGACGAGAAGAAAATATGGACTTCATCACCCGGAGAAGAAGAAAACTCAAAGAGACTATGTCTTGATCTTGATCTTCGATTGAATTCTTCAAAAGAGCAATCTTGATCTCCGTTTAATGTTGTCGTCTATTGTTTTTCTCCTCAAATCGGCTCCTTGATTATGAGAATATAACTCATATATATACTTACCTAATTGTACCCCAAAAAGATCCTAAAAATCATTAAAATCGCGTCCAAAAAATTTCATAATTGAATTAGAACTCAAAAAGGTAAGAAAATCCGCGCGGGCCAAAAATTCACTGGGCGATCGCCCATGCCAGTTGAATTGCGTTCTACTGTTGTAAAATAGGGTTGGGCGATCGCCTAGTTCAAGCTTTTTTTTCTGCGGTGGCTATTTTTAAATGGCCATAACTTCTTGTAGGAAACTCTAAATTGAGATCTGTAAAAAGTGTTAGACTCGTAATTCAATTATCTTTCCAATGGTATATCATTTTCCTTTTGGAGATTTCAATATCAAAAGTTGTACTCAAATTTCCTCACATACTTCGGTAGGTAATTTCTCAATTCGGTTCTTTAGCTTTCTGGTGTTTGATCCATTGATTCAACTCTTCATTGTCACTTCAAAACACCTTAAACTTATTGATTTTATCTTCTTATTCATCTTTCAATGTTTGGCTCTTGATATTCACTTCAAAAACTCAATTTACTCGTCGATTTCACCAAGTTGTTGCTCTTTCCGTCCATTCTTCTTCAATTGCTTATAAACGGATCCAAAACTGAAATAGAAAGGAAAATACACTAAATTAAGTAAAAATTCAATAAAATGAATGAATAAAAGCTTAGTTTAAAGGCTCGAATAAGTGCACAAAATGTACTTATCAACCACGATAAAAATTAAATAAGATATATATTTCTCGCTTTTATTGCTTTTATCGGTGAATTGTTACACCACATAACTTCACTTTTCTATTTATTTTCAATTTTTCTTGTTGTCTTTGTTAGGAAAAAATCTAGCCAAGGAACAGTGGGGGCAGTTCGGGGAAAATTTTGATGTGTTAGAGAAATCGAAAAGCAAGGATCCAAGTAAGAATGCAAATCGAAAGCAACTTGGCCAAGTCAAGCTAGCATGCAACCCGTTCATCCCTCCTCTCTCAATCGACACCTCCACCAACACTGCTTGGATTGAAGAAAAAAGAAATGGAAACAGAAAAGCCTTGGAAAAGAAAGAAACTAGTTGATGCAGTACCATTAGAAAGACTCTCATTCTGCAAAGTGCAAACTTATAAGTGTGTTAAAATAACATGAAGACAAGATATAAGAAACTCTCAGAGGAACCATAAAATAGTATGAATTATAGTGCACTTGCCTGATTGGAAGAGATCATAACATGATGCTTCTACATGAAAATTCCACCTTGATTCCAATAAAATTCCACGAGAATGCTTTAAGATGAAAAAAGAATGACAATCATTAACAATGCAAATTATTACAAAGACAGCATCTATCTTTTTTTCTAATTGAAATATGACAAACCCAAGTGGTTTCACATCTCTAGATTGTTATATTCCTGCAACAAAACCTCCAAGTTATTAATCCCTCAAGAAAGAAAAACATTGCGCATTGCATCCTTTTTACGTCCGTTACTCTAAAAAATTGGTGATGAAGAAGATGACTTATCATTATAGCAAACACTTCAACACAATATAATTTCTATTTTCTATGATAATTTCCAAAGAAAAATACTTGTAACTTTGCATTACTGGTAAACCCATACCCCATTTTCCAACAAACTGATAGAACCTTCCATAAAACATGCATCACACAAAAATTTAATAATCTTAAAACACTGAATCACTTGTGATATCCAATATCGTACACCATTTTCATAAATCTTCAACATTCCAACTATAATTTTAATTAGAAATAAAAGGCAGAATCATTAAATTGAGATTCAAAATTGGACTTGACGAGCATGCTCGGAGACCCAGTAATTGTGAATGAAGAGAATGGTGGACTCAGACTAGGACTTGGCTCTAGATGACCCCTTTTTCTTGCTGTTACCAACCTCATTCCCGTCACTAAGAGAACATTGACAAGAATAAGGAAAAAAAACAAATGGGAGCACTCACGCGGAGAAAGGTGGTGGGTGGCCACTCGTCGACAACCAGAACTTTTGTTCTTTCCGTAAACATTGCAACACAAGATAAAATTGGTGCAAGATCTTTTCCTTGAATGATAATTTTTCCCAATAAGCACCGCAAGATCGTTCTATAAAACAATGGACTATGATTTTACTGTAACGGATTGAGGATTGAGGGATTGTCACTGTAACGGATTGAGGATGGAGGGGTTGAGAAGAATGAGGATAAGGATTTTAATGGAACCGAAGGTTGAGAAAAATCTGGAAATCGTTGAGAGAGGAGCGAGCTTTGTTTGAATGGGTCATTTTCCAAGATGTAGTGACACACATCAAAAAGGTAATTTTGTTCTCCATCTGTGGTGGAGTAAACCTCCCTACGGTCGGTGATAAAATCCCAAATTTTGAATCATAATCGTATTTAACAACTATACGATTTGTTTGTTTGATTTAAAGCATGTATGGTAGAGTTTAGAATAATTTTTTTTTTTGAAATCATTTTTAACTGGCGTACGGTATTTTTTTTGCGGTGGGATCCGACCGTAGTAGAGATTTTTAATAGATCGAGGGGTTGAGAAGAATCTGTTGAAGATTGAGAGAGAGTTTTGTTTGATGGGTTCGATTTTGAAGAATATGGAAAAGAATGTAGAGAAATTGAAAAATTGAGATAGAGAGAGATATATATGAGTTTTTGTTTGAAATGGATGAAAACGTAGTAATTTTTACCCTTGGTGGAGAAAATCTCTCTACAGTCAGTGATTATATATTTTATAAGATCTATTATTTTTAAAAATTTTTAAACAACATATTTTATCAACCTTATTCAAAATCTTCTAAAAAATTACTTTTAAACTCTGTCAAACATACATAAGAGCATCTACGGACTACAATGGCTTAGCTATATTTAAAGAATATCTATAAATTTAAAGAGCATTTTTTTAAGCATTCCAACGATCTCTTTATCTATATGCTCTTCATTTTACGTCTTCCAAGAGCATCTACAATGGCATAGCTATATTTAAAGAGCATCTACAATGGCTTAGCTATATTTAAAGAGCATTTTTAGTATTTTAAAGAGCATCTAAAAATTTAAAAAGCAATTGTTTTAAGCATTCCAACAGTCTCTTTATCTCTATGCTCTTCATTTTACGTCTTCCAAGAAACATTTAATATTTTTGTCTCTCTTCTTTTTTTCATATACTTCCCTCCCAATTTATATATACTATTTAATTAAAGTCAATATATCAAGTATTGAAAATTGAAATTGTTTAAAATTTAAATGCATTTAATAATAGAGAACTCACACTCTAAATTAAAATGTTAAATTAGAGAATCCATTGGAGTAGAAATTTAAGAGTTGACTCTTTAAATTAAAGAGTATTCAATGTTTAAAGAGGTTGTTGGAGATGCTCTAAGTAGATATCTGATTTTAGTAAAATCGGAGAAGGTAGAAAATTGTACTTTCGTCCCTAATCTTTTGTCCACATAGCAAGTTAGTTAATTTAAAGGATAAATAGTACTAGAGCTCCAAACTTTTGAATTTTATGACGATGGAGTCATGAACCTTCAATTTCTAACACCCCAATTCCCTAACCTTTAAAAAGCACGCGAGCGTGTTCATTCTATTATGAAATCATCGTTAATTTGACTGTTAAATTGTCAAAAATTTCTTAAAATATCCAATATACCTTTTTTTTCAAATTAAAGCAAGAAAATAGAAAAAGAACACAAAGGAAAAAATTGCAACTAACTCCATTCTTCTTTTCCACCAACTCCAACCAACAAAAAAGAAAAAAATGCAACAAATCCCCAATCCACCCACCCAAAGCCCACGCCACGCCGCCCCGCCCACCCCGCCCCACCCCACCCCACCAAACCAAATTAAAGCAAGAAAATAGAAAAAGAACACAAAGGAAAAATTTGCAACTAACTCCATTATTCTTTTCCACCAACTCCAACCAACAAAAAAGAAAAAATTGCAACAAATCCCCAATCCACCCACGCCACGAGTCCATATATGTTGTCCCAAATATATGTCCCTTTAGGTATTTTCTTAATAAAAATTTTACACATCATCAAATAAATTAATTTAGCAACAAGTGTGAATGTATTAAATGTTGTCCATAATGATCATAATGTGTAAAGTTCTTATTATGAAGACGGTTAAGGAATCTAGACTTCCACACCACCACCTACAAACAACCTCCCAAAATCACCACCCACTCCACGCCCTGCAACTCTACTCACCCTAAAGCCCAGCTGCTACGGTGCCTTTCCAAAACATCCAAGCTCTGTTGGAATCATGAGGTCGCGACCCTCCCACCACCATCAACATCACTAGTCGAGATCTATTTCCATGATTAACACAACCTATCAAAATCTATTTTCACGATTAACACCACCAGTAACAACCCACTTTCAAAATATGCATAACAAGAGAAAATTGACAAATATAACAATATTTTTGTTGTTGAGTTTTAAGAGTTACAATGATATCATATTTTTTATGTCTGTCAAGGATGACATTATAACCAATGTGGTCTTTAGTTTGCAATTTTCACTTCTTCTTTTTTTGCCGATATGCAGAATTTTGTGTGGTTATTTAATTGGGTATTTGTTTATTTTCGTGTTTTGTTATTGAAAAATTTCTTATAAGTATAGAATGTGGAATAGAATTTTGAAGTGTTCTATGAAGAAACTAACCTCATAAAATGCTATTGATTTTAATAGAGAAGGAAAACACGGTGGTTTACATAAAGAGGATAATAGATGAAGAGAAATAGATGGATGTTTTTCATCAAATGATTAAAAGAATAGGCAGTAATGTGGAGTTGGAGACTATGAAAGCAATTGGGAATGTTGTAGGTGTATGTTTGGATGAACGAAGGCATAATCGGCCTTCGATGAAAGAAGTGGCTGAATATGTTATCAGAAAGTGAAGTTTCAAAGACATAGATCCTAAATTGCAAGTGGTGGTGTGGCAGGATGGGGCATGGTCTTTGGGAGTAGGTAGATGGGAGATTGGTTGCAATTTTTTCATTTCTATTGATTGGAGAAGAATAGGAATGTTGGTTGCAATTTTTATTTTTCCCTTGTTTGTGTTTGTGTTTGTTTTTCTATTTTCTTGTTTTAAATTAAAAAATGGTAGATTAGTCATTTTAAGAAATTTTTGACTATTTAATAGTGAAACCAACGATTTTCGTAACAGAAAGATTGTGCTCTCATGTTATTTAAAGTTTAGAGACTCGTGGTGCTAGAAATAGAAGAGTCGGGATCATATCGTCACAAGGTTTGGAACCCCCCGTGCTATTAATCCATTTCTAAAAGCAATTTAGTCATCAACCTATCATGATAATTGCACAATCAATCTCAACTAGAAATTGTTCAAAACTCTATCAAATTGTCACATGACCCTTGTATCTCTAACTTTGTGAAGTTAACTTTCTCGACTTGAGTTGGTGCTCAAAAATTTGAAGCAAGACATATTTTAAAGAGGATCAATTTGAATGATTTACATCATTCGGGATTGAATATTCCATTAATAAAAGCTCAAACCGGTCAGAAACGTTTGTTAACATATAATTTTAAAAATATATAATAAAAAAACCTAAAATAAAAGTGTGGATTATATGTGGAATTGAAAGTCTTTTACTTATGATATTTGTTAAGAAATAAATGTATGGTTATTTTTGTATTCCCTAGTTAAGGGTAGAATAGCATTTTTCTTATTTTCTTTCACTATATATAGTCTCAATGTATTTTAGGTTATACACACTTTCTTTTATATTCAATCATATTAATGAAAACCTACCCTCCCTTTTGCGTTTCTCTTATTCTAATTGTTTAACATGGTGTCAGGGCAAGGTTTCATGGTAATTTCGGTGATTCCATCAAGTTTACGCAATTTGGTATCTCGTTGTTTTTTCTTCTTTTTTCTTCGTTTTGGCTTTCGTTCTGCTATTTGATCATGAAGGGTGAACGGGACGATTCGCTTCAATTTGTGATTGTAAGGTTAGATAGAAAGAACTATTTGTGTTGGAGTTATGTGATAAAAAAATTTCTTAAGGGTAAGAAGATGTGGGGCTAAGTTAGTGGAACCTATGTGAAACTTAAGAATTCAAATAATGATTATGAAAATTTGTTCGATGTCTAGGAATCAAACAATGCGAAAATTATTACTCGGGTTAACAATTTCGTCGATCATTCCATAGGTACACAATTGGCTAAATATGAAACATCAAAGGAGGTTTGGGATCATCTGCAGAGATTATTCACTCAATAAAATTTTTACAAAACAATATCAGTTGGAGAATGACATACGAGCTCTTCATCAAAAAAATATGAGTATTCAAAAATTTTATTTCACTATAACATATCTTTGAGATCAATTGGTCCTTATAGAATTGATAGAATTAAGGGTATGTGGTACATATATTGCTTGTAGAGAGGAACAATGGTTGGTGCAATTTTTAATGGCACTTCGTAATGATTTTGAAGGACTTAGATGCTCAGTTTTGCATCGTTCTCCAATTCCTTCAGTTGATTCCGTTGTCAATGAGTTATTGGATGAAGAAATAATTCTCAAGTCTAACTCAGATAAGGAAATTCTTCATACTCCTACTCCTTCTGTGTTAGCAGTACCATCTAATAATCATAATAAGACTTATACGAAGGTTGCTTTCGATGAGTGTAGTTTCAATAAGCACAAAGGCCATTGAAAGAATCAGTGTCCCAAGTTGAGACGACATAATCAATCATAGTACCAATCTCCAGCTTGGAAGTTTAGTAACCAGTCACACACATACTACCCACAAACCACCATAGTCTAATACTGCAATAGTAGCTTCATCAGGCCCTTTCACCATTCCAAGTACTCTGGCTGAGCAATTTTAGAAGTTTCTATCCATACAACCACATGCTATCATCAGGCCCTTTCACCATTCCAAGTACTCTGGCCTTTCACCATTCCAAGTACTCTGGCTGAGCAATTTTAGAAGTTTCTATCCTTACAACCACATGCTATGTTGCTTCTTCTTCCATATGTCAGTTGCCTCCTAGTTCATTAGGTATGTCATCTTCTACATGGGTCTTAGATTCTGGAGCTTCACATCATATGTCTCTAGATTTTTCATGATTTGTTTATGTATGCCCTTCAACTTTTGTTTTTGTTATGACTACTGATGGCACCCCTATGCCTTTAGCAGGTGTTGGTTATGTTGTCACACCTCACTTGTCTCTTCCTAACGTTTATCATATTCTGAACTTCACATTAAATCTTGCTTCATATGGTCCATTGTGTGATTCACGTAACTTAGTCACCTTTTTTTCTTCTTTTTGTTATGTGCAAGATGATTGGGACAGGCCATAGGCCCGGGACTACATATTTTAGATGACCTAAAAGTACCAGTTGCGACATCGAGCCAGTGTTGATTTGTCTTTTTTTTGTTTGAGTTATTCGTCTTCTAGTTTTTATTTATGACATTCTCGTCTTGTTCATGTTTCGACCTCTCGTTTAAGATTTTTGGCATCAACGTGGGCTTTAAGATATTTTCAAATTTATGATATTTTTAAGGTTAATTACACTAATAGTCCCTATTTTTTCAAGTTTGTAACGATTTCATCATCATTCAATTTTTTTAGCAGATATCATCCACATTCTTTCATTTATTCGCACATATGGTCTTCAAATCACTATTTTTCACTATTTTGACAATTCTTTGACAATTTTGTCCCTAACTTAAATAAATTAAGATGATAGAAAAAAGAAAATACAATAGAAAATTACAATTGAACCCCTAATCTTTTCAAAAGTACAAATAAATCTTAAACATTTATATTATTCAAATTAATTTAAAAAAATACAAACAAAAACAAACAAACCCAACTTTATCACCCCCCCATCCAGAAGATTTTTTCTTTTCCTTTTTTCTTCATTGAAAATGACCTATTTCTATCCAAAGAACAAGACACCATTATCCAACAACACATAGAGGACAATGATGATTATGAAGTAGACAAAAATTCTAGACAGAGAAAAGTTGCAGACAAAAATGATATAAATAATTATTTTCATAGAAAAGCCCATAATTATTTTCATACGAAACTCTGTATATACATTCGATTCATTTATTAGTTCGAAGGCAGAAATTATTTTCATATTGTATTCTAAATGATTCAACACAAAATTCAGAACCTTCGATAATCCCCGGCGATGGAACCACCGGTCCTTTTGGAAGACTTCAGTCAGAAGGTGGATATGACGCGTAGATTTCGAGAGGTTCTATTGAATTATCCGGAGGGCACCACCATATGTTCTAAGAAGTTCTGTCACCGCCTCTCTCCGTCAACGCTCTGGCGCCACCATTATTATTCCGGCCAACACAATCACGATCAAATCGCTTACAGTCCATAAAACGTGCATAGAAGTGCCTGGAACATGATGGAATTGGAAGGTGGTTTTGCCTAGATGCCTATTGGATTGAAGCGCCTGAAAACTATGTATTGTTGTTGAGCTCAATATGGTACAAAATGGTCTGTTAGTGATCTTTGGAACTTTGGAAGATAGGAAAGGGTAGGGTAGGGTAGGGTAGGGTAGGGTAGGATAGGTAGGGTAGGGTGGGGTGGGGTGAACTCTGGAACTAGAGTAGTTGTTGTTTTTATGATGGTGATATTGACAATGTTTGTTCCTGTTCCTATATTTTTTCTGGTTTATATTTTTTTTTTTTTGGAAAAAATGATTCATTTTTTTTTAAGAACACCTATATGTATAAAATAAAATAGTTTAAGATTTATTTGTACTTTTGAAAAGGTTAATGGCTTAATTACAATGTTTTCATTATATTTTTTTTCTATTATTTTAATTTATTTAAGTTAAGGGGCAAAATTATCAAAGAATTGTCAAAATAATAAAAAATAGTAATTTGGGGACCATCTGTGTGAATAAATGAAAGGATGTGGATGATATCTGCTAAAAAAATCGAATGAGGATGAAATCGTTACAAACTTGAAAGAACAGGGACCATTAGTGTAATTAACCCTATTTTTAATTGTGGTGGATGTAAAGTGGCCAAAATTTTCTATTTACCTTTAAATCGAAGTATTTTTGTTTTATCTTCTCCAGTTGATTTGATTCACTATAATGTATAGAGACCTTATCCCATTGCTACAAATGAGGGTCTCGATATTACGTTTCTTTTATTGATAATTATATTCATTATTGTTGAGTTTATATAACGAAACATCGTTATGAATTCTTTAAAATATATAAAGTCTTTCGTGCTCTTATCAAAACTAAACGTTCTGCTATTATCAAATATTTTAGGTGTGATTTAGATGGAGAATATACTTCTAATAAATTTTGAGAGCTACTTTCTTTAGAAGTCACTATTCACCAAACTTCATGTACAGATACTCCTGAGCAAAATGGTATTGCTGAAAGAAAACATAGGCACGTTGTTGAAACTACTCATTCTCTTTTGTTGTGTGCTTCAAATCCTATTAAGTTTTAGGTTGAAACCATTCTTACTTCTACTAATTTGATCAATGCAATTCCATCCTCTCATATTTTTGATCTGTCACCTTTTGAAAAGATGTATGGGTCGGCTTTTAATTATTATTTCTTGCGAGTTTTTTGTTGTACTTGTTTCGTTCTTTGTCCTCATGCAGAACGCAACAAGTTGTCTTCTCACTTTGCTATTTGTGTATTTCTTGGTTATGGTTAAAGTAAAAAAGGTTATCATTGTTTTGATCCAGTTACTTAAAAACTTTATGTGTCTCATATTGTTGTATTCCTTGAGCATATACATTTCCCTTTCTATTTCGTTCACTACTCATGACTTGATTAACTTTCATCTTATTCGTAAATATCCATTTTCATAGGTTTAATAGTTCTGCAAGTGTTGATAATTTGGTATTTGGCATACCTAAAACTCTCACTTCCCCTATGGCCTCCCAAGCATTGTTTGAAATTGTGGATCTACCTCTACATCAATCCTCACGCACTCGCAAGTCCACAAAGTTACTAGATTTTGATTATTTTTGTTATTATTCGTCCTTTACTTTCTTTTTAGCTTTTGTTCATTGTCTCTCTGGGCCCTCTTCCTATCATAAGGAAATTCTTGATCTATTTTGGCAGCAAGTTATGGATGAAGAACTTTCCGCTTTGCATAAGACATGTAATAAAAGTTTAAATTTTTAATAATATAATTACTTAATAATAAAAATAATAATTTTATTAGACATGTTTATTACTAAAGTGTTAATTTTAAAAAAAATCATTAATTTTTTTTTAAATTTTTACAAAAAAATAAAAGTATTGGACATATTTGCACATTTTGTAATGATTAGGAATCCACATAAAATTTCTTCTAATTAAAACTAAGGGCATATTTGTCATAAGGACCAATTTCGCACCAAAACACATAGGTTAAGGACTTGTTTGCCAAAAAATAAACGTTAGGGACCAATTCCACACTAAGAGAAAAAGGTTAGGGACCATTTACGTCAAAATTCCGTTGGAATATTTTTTTCAAAACTAGATCCATTAATTGTTGAAAAGGAAAAGATATGATATAATATAATATCATATTATATTTGGTGATTAAAATTGAACAAATTTTCAAATCTTGGACACTTTTACAGTCAAAACTTAGAATAACTTTAGGGCGTACATTAACTATAAATTAACGTAAGCTTATTCTCTTTTATATACGTGACTTTAGAGTTTTTTAGAGAAAATTGTAAGCCTATCATTCTAATTATTTTTATTGTTCTCTTTGTTGATTGTACAAATAGTAAAAATTGGTAGGTGTGGTAAAGTTTACGATATTATTTTTCTTAAGATACTTGGAGAATTTGGGTGAGTGAAATCTATATAATTGTAAGTGAAAGTGTTGACAATTCATAAAACTTTCTATATTTTTTTATTTCGTTATTTTTCTATGAATAAAAATCTTATAAACAATAAAGAAATCGATCTCAATTCCCAATACATCTATATACAAATTTGTCTCGTCAAGAATAACAATTCAATTTAGAGATTATTGTTAGACGAAAGAGGCAATTCTAGGAAAAAGTCATGGCACCAATAATCAAGAATTATGTAAATTTCAATAAATATAGCTAAATAACAGATGTCAGTTCGACTTGTCAAATCTTTATTTCTTATCCTCTTTGTAAATTATAATTTATTATTGTAATTTTTTTTTAATGAATTATGTCACGTCAAAATTTATCTTGAAATCTTTTATCTTAAAATCTTATTTTATATAAAAGATTTGCTCGCCATTATTGATCTTCTAAAAAAGTGCAAACACAAAAACATGACAGCAAGTTTTTTGATAATCTAACATACACGATGTTGATATGTGACGGCTAATTAAAATTAAAATTAATGGAATATGCAATTCCTTCAATTAGTTGCTACATTAATCATTTAAATTATAATAATATTATTTATATAAAATACAATAATCATAAGCAAAAATGGATAAGGATGATTGAGACTTCTCAATAATTAGGTCACATTCATATTTATCACGCTAGTCCAATTTTTCAAATTGGATAATAATAGCCACAAGGCATTCCATGTTCTATAATATATCAATTATTCTGCATGTTGTCAATCTTCAATAATATGTGTTGAGATATTATATCTATCTCATACGTCACATAATTATGAGCGGAGTTATATTCGGAATGTAAATCTGATTACTCATCTTTCAATTAGTGCAATCACATAACTCAATCTCGATTTGCTTGTAATAATATTTTGTCATCTGATCATCAATTTAACTAACGTAATATATTGACTTCGACGTTATAATTAACGAATGACTGACGTATATGCCTACGTCACACAATAATACACATTAGGTCCATCTTAAAAAAATATTTTTCAAAAGAACGTATGAACTAAGAGCAAGTTTTTACATGTCAATTATCTATTTGTTTTAATGTCGATGCCAACATATTACGACTGACTGAATTGAACAAAGTGACTAGATTTGCAAACAAATCGAAGTTGAGTGACTTGTTTGCACCAGATTAATTAAAGATGAGTAATCAGATCTGCAAGAAAATGAAAGTTAGGTAACCGATTGCACTAAATTAAAGATGAGTGATCCAGATGCAACTCTACTCACAGTTGGGGGACCCGCAGTGTATTTTAGTATGTGTGGTATTTTTTGTTTTGGGGGGTTGGAATTGGTGTGGGATGCTGGCTATATTATCCCTTGGGAGTTCCGAAAGGCAGATTTAGCCATTTCCTCCGTTTGTATGAATTCGTGTTTAGACCATATATATATATATATAAACACAAGCAACGTATAGAGAGAGAGAGAGAGAGAGAGAGAGAGAGAGAGAGATCACATTATAAGTATATCAATTTCTAGAGAGAGAAGACGCGGAAACTAGAAGGAAGAGGAGTAATGTTGATTTGGAGGATTGAAATGTGCATAAGATTATTGAAGTTCGCCATAGAGTTCGTCATCGTCTTCGTTGAAGCTGTGGGGATGGTTTTCAGACAGAGCACGACAGGATTTACAACAAATCCTAGTTACATAATACCTATTTCGTACGTTGGTCTTCTACCTTAGTTTGTTTTACTTTGTATTCGTGGGCTTCGTATTCATACAAAGTTTGTTTTATTAGATACCCCTCACATCTGTTCAACGAGCTTCTTTTATCTCTTATGTATACTAGTATATCGTTTATCGGTGAAATTCGATCGTAGAAAAATAAATAGAGATTGATAAGAGAAACAAAGTTGATGAGAAAAGATTTGAAGAAGAATGTCGAAGATGATGAAAATTGGAAAGGAAAGAATTGAGAAAATTGAAAAAAAAAAAAATTGGAGAATGGAAACAGATGTAAGTAGAGTAGAGTTGAAACTCCAAGAGAGCACATTGTATAGTCTGCCATAGATTTTTTTTTTTTTTTTTTTTTGTAATTCAAGAATCAAGATGGGATGGTATGTCCAATTCATTTTTTCATTTATTCACATTTTGAATTCCTACTCAATCGAAATAATAAAATACTACTATAGAAAATATAAATATAAGTTAATAAAATTCTTCATTTTCACGCGTTGAGATTTTGAAGAACTGTACGAGAAAGCAATTTTAGCCCCCAAAAAAAAAAAAAAAAAAAAAAAAAAAAAAAACAAGAAGAGATTAAACACACGTTAATTAAGGGCGAATAAAATGCAATCTTCATCATAATTTTATGTGAAGTTGCAAATCAGTGCTATATATTATCACGTGGGAATAGTTCAGGATGGTCAGTTGTTAGACAAATTTTTTAAATGGCTGTTGACCCTTTTTTAAGTAAATTATCAAATATAATCATGTTTTCACTTCTCCGCTTATAACATTTCAAATTTATCTGTTTGTATCTGCTGAAAAAGAAAAGATTTCTAAATTAAAATCTAATCATTTTCAATGTTAAAATCTAATCCATTTTATCTATGTAAGAAATCTCATTTCAATGTATATATTTATCTGTCTATATCTTCTTCTTTTAATTCACGGTAGAAATTATGGATTTTATGGTATAAATTATGAAAATATATATACATTTGAGTATGAATTGTGATTTTTGCGCTAAATTTCTATAAATCTAAGTCTATTTTAAGTGGGTTAATTGAAAAAATAGTTTAAAATATATAAACTCGCCTTAACAGACACATGATTTGTTAGATTTGGTCTGTTAACAGACCTTAACAGAAGTCTGATAGACCATAGGTCTGTTAACAAGTGTGGTCTGTTAATGGTTTGTCAACAGGGGTAGATCTCCTACCTACTTATTATACTCACTTATAATGCACGCGTTAAGGTGGCAGCATATGGTTAGTAGTTCATGGCCACATACTCATGATTTCTACCAATCATATTTAACCATCTCACCAGTGGACATTATATCTCCTACCCACCATGAGTAAGAGATCAGGCTCCCTATTAACGGATTATATGTTAACAGATAACAAATTTTATTAATGAGGGTATTTAAAATCTTTTTATGTAAAAGAGACATTTTGACTTAAACTGTATAAATTAGACACTTTTTCAATTCGACTTATTTGACACTACCTTTTAACTAAAACGGCCTATGTATCATGCTAGTTAGTTCAAGCATAAATATTAGTAAATAAATT
Source organism: Forsythia suspensa (assembly GCA_023638005.1). Taxonomy (NCBI): domain Eukaryota; kingdom Viridiplantae; phylum Streptophyta; class Magnoliopsida; order Lamiales; family Oleaceae; genus Forsythia; species Forsythia suspensa. The sequence continues at coordinate 28,099,111 of CM042670.1, read as the reverse complement.
TATTAATTAATTTATTATTATTGCTCAATCATGCTGGTCTAAAATAAATTAAAATATAATATTAGTAGATCAACACAATTCCAAGAAATTTGGAAAAAAAATAATTTGGCAGAAATCTATTGTTACAAAAATTGATTTTGTAGAAATTTATTGTTACAAAAAACCTACTTTTTTGTAAAATTTAAAACTCATTTAATGTAATTGAAATTATAAAAATTTTACACAATTTTTCCATTATACCCCTATTTAAGTTAAATAGAAATAAAAAGATAGATATATATATATATATATATATATATATATATATATATATATAGAGAGAGAGAGAGAGAGAGAGAGAGTTAGAATTACACAAAAAAAAAACATTAATAAAAGTTTAGAGAAAGTTATATAGATAGAGAGAGAATTACATTGGGAAAAGAAAAAATAAATGAAAATTTAGAGAGAGAGATATTTGGTTGATAACAATGTAAATTGAATAAGGGTATATTAGGAAAAATAACAATTTAATATATCCTTGTATAAAGTAAGTAGCCTATAATTTGGGACGAGATAAATAAGGAAAATGGAGTATTATTTAGTTGGGATATTAATCTCCTATCTACTTATCATATCCACTTATAATGCTCATGCTGATGTGGCATCACATAATTGGTAGTTCGTGATTCCACACTCATTATTTTTATCAATCATGTGATGCCACCTCAGCATGAGTATTATAAGTGAGTAGGAGATCAAAACCTTATTTACTTGACCTGCATATTTGAGCTACAAAATTTTTGTCTTAGAGTTTTAGCAACAGAAAGTGCATTGTTATATTTAAATGGACTTACAAATTTTTGTTACACCTCCACGTGAGCCATGTAGACGCCAGATTGGATCGCAGGTTCATGTCGCCACTACACTTTGTAGAATCACTTCTATGTTAAGATTTAATTTGATGTTAGTGGATTTCAAAAAATTTTATTAATTAAAAAATTTAAACAGATTTGCATAGATTTTGAGCTCATAAATTTGAATACCAAATTCTTTAAGAATTCTATCTCCACCCCTCAAAATTTCAATCCAACTCTTCTCTTACGCATCTCTCTCACTTCTCACTCCTCACTCCTCAATTTGTGCCACAAGTTTTTGTAGTAAACTCTTGTTCTAAATTTTCAATTTTTATATTATCATGTAAATTTATTGAATTTTTTATTTTTTATTTAATATTTTTTTGGTACAATTATCAAACATCGTCTTTGAAATTTTATTCTTGATGCTCCATGACCATTCTGATAGCCCAAGAATAACTAACCAAGAGGGGGTGAATTAGTTTTCTCAAATTTTTTCGAAAAATATTCTCAAAAATGATATTTAAGAGATAAAAATAGATTCACAAAAAATATAAGCACAATATAAGTAAATAAAAGAGAAGAGAGAGTGCAAACGATTTTTATGGAGGTTCGATCCAACCAATGATCTACGTCCCCCGTTACCAAGCTCTCCAACACGAGCACGGCCTTTCCACTATTTTGATTGACTTATGGTACAATCCAAACCCTTACAATGTATCTGGTGACTTACAAGCAAGGAGCACCGATCCTTATACAATATTGAGCTTTTCAAGGAACCTCAATATGACCCAAATAAATAAAGAGATTGATTTAAGTATTTCTCTCTAGATGAATGATAGATACAAGTTTAGTTCTAAGAGAGACTAACACTTTAATGAATAGCAATGGATGAAGAAAGCTCAAGTGTTAGAAGAAAACTTTGTTGAGAAAGATGAACCAAAAGTTTGATTTAATCAAACAAAGTTTTTCAAATAGAGATATTGAAGATATAAATGCAATGAAGCTTTGAATGATGTTTTTCAATATGATTCTCTCTATAAATGCTCTAGTAAGTGTTGTTGAATGATAGTAAATGAAGTGGTATTTATAGAGATGAATTTTCGTCACTTTCTGACCAAACGGATGACCAAACGGATGACCAAACGGTCGACCGGTCAGATTGGTCAGAACTAGCCGTTGAATTGTAAAAAATCAGAACGGACACTTTTTGAAAAAAGACGTTTCAAACGGTCGACCGGTTCAAGGTAAACGGTCGACCGGATCAACCGGTTTGCCAAACGGATTGTCCGTTTCCCGCTTTTGAAAATCTAATTTTGGCTTTGATCAAACTAATTTTTATGCAAGTGATAAAACATATTTTGAGCTTTCGTTCATTTAATTGCTAAGGATTAAAGAGTTAATACCTTTACAATTTTATCTAAAATCTATTCTTCAATCTTGATCTTCGAATCTTGAATTTCGGTAGATCTTGAGATTCTTGAACTCTTGTATTGATTTTGACTTTGAACTTGTCATTGCATGGGAGTTCGATTTGTAGCGCTTTGAATTTTGCTTGAAAATAGAATGTTAGAAAACATAACCAATTTGTTTGTAATAATCAAAACATTAAGGTTTAAAGTTAACCATAGGTCAACAATTTCTCCCTTTTTGATTATGACAAACAATGTGAGAATATAGAATAATGAAATAGAATTAATCATGTATATTCCCCATTTCCAAATTCAAGTAAACATGATTTGATGAATTTGTATTACATAATATCAATTTCATTTGATTTGCCAATTTCATCACATATATTTTCAAATTCTACATACATACACATCATATATATTTTCAAATTCCACATACATCACATATTTCATCACATATTTATTTTCCCCCTTTTGGCATAAACAAAAAGGCAAAAGATAAAACATTAAGGTTTAAAAAACACATTCCCCCTAAATGAAACACCATATGTCATTCATTGATAAACTTAAAAGTTAAAAAAAAACATAGTTCCATAAAGGAAAGCTAGAACATAGAATTCGTTTCCAAAACATAGATACAAAAACAACAAAAATAAAAGAAATAAACTAAGGCTCGGGCTAGCGGCTGCGGAGGAAGCACGGCATCAGGGACGGAATGAAGATCTCGAGCAATGTCGTCATGTCGCAAGAACTCGAAAGTCTTTGGAGAGTCCCCATGGTATGGTGTAGACCCTCGGCCAGAAGAAGTAAGTGAGTCGATCCGTCCATGTAATAAAGTGAATTGGTCCTCGTTGTGGCCGGAGGTGGAGGACGACGGCCTTTGTGATCTTTTGTCATGCGGAGGGGACGGAGGAGCATCTTCGTCAATATCTTCCCCCTCGAAAGGTAGAGTGGAGGGTCCCGACTCTTCATCAAATCCCTTCGACTTTGCCACCCACTGACCATTTTCTTTGAAAATCCTCATTCGTTTGAGCGTAAGAACATTGATGGTGTCGGTGGCTTTAGGAAGGAGGGTCACCGTATCACGGAATGAGATGTCGAAGTGTTGGAAAATTTTAGTGAGAATCATGCCATAGGGAAGTGCCTTAGATCTCTTGCCGCTAAGGACGTAGTGCATGTGTTGGATCATGATGTAAGAAAAATCGAGCTTATGCCCTCGGAGGATAGAGTCGAGCACAAACACATCAAAATGGTTGACCTTATCTAAATGACCCTTTCGAGGGACAATTATGTGGGCGATGATATTGTGGAGGACACGACATGGAAGAGTGAGTTGATTAGTGCCAAGACGTACGGCAGCCTCAAAATGCTTGCCGGTGACGTTACAACATGTGTCGACCGGATCGTACTCAGCGGTGTGAGAAATTGTTTTGGTGGTATATAGATGCATACCACCATCCTCAAGATGAAGAATGGAACGAATAAGATCTTGAGTGATCTTAATTCGTTTGTTTCGAACGAAGGAAGAAATACCCGACGTCGGAGAAAAAGCCATGTTTTTGTAAAATTCTTTGACAATGGGGGGGTAGACATTTTCATTGAGAGTAAGAATAGGAACCCACCCCATACCCATAAAAAGATTTTCAACATTGAAGGATGGTGCATCGTGTGTGAAAGAGGCAAGATCGACGTTCTTACCCATGAGGACGGGACTTCGTTCTATTCGCTTGGATTGAGGATCTTCTTCGGAGGAGGAGGAGGATGGAGATGGTTGCCTTTCTCTCCTAGGTCGTTTGGCTGCCATTTTCATTCGAGGCATGGTTTTGGAAGCGGATTTGGAGCCTAGGGTTAGAGACCGTCCGTTTGAGGGATTTGTCACGATTCGGTGGACAAAATTTGGGGATTTTGAAGTTTTAGGCGTGAAATGATATGGGTTTTGAGATTTTGAATGTAAATTGGAAAGATTTTGGGAAGATTGGAAGAAGATTTGGAGAGAAAACGTTGGTTCGCGGGAAGTTAGAATGAAGAAATTTGAAAAATTTTCAACTTAAAACCACGATTTCCGCTTATATGGACGACAAGGAAACCTCGGACGGTCGATCGGTTGACTGAAATTTTGATGTTCAAACTTTTCATTCAAACGGATGATCATACGGATGATGATGTACGGTCGTCCGTTTAAAACCATCTGGACGTCCGTTTAAGTGAGACGGTCAACCGGTTAAACTTTTTAATTTTGGCAAAAGTCTCTGCTCAGACGAATGATCAAACGGATTGAGCAGGGGTTCATCCGTTTGATATGAAACGGACGTCCGTTTGGACAGGTTTGTCATTTTATAAAAATCATTGATTTGATCCTTTGACAAATGATTTTAAAACATTTTTGTCATATAAAATGCAATCAATCATGGGAAACATAAAGATTTAGCCACATATTTCACATTCATCAATTATACCTAAACTTCGTCGAATGTAAGAAAATCTTTCGAGTGCTAAAGGTTTTGTGAGAATATCGGCCAATTGTTTTTCGGTGTTTACAAACTCCAAAGATATATCTCCCTTTTGTGCATGGTCTCGTAAAAAGTGATGTCTAATTTCAATGTGTTTGGTACGAGAATGCAAAATGGGATTTTTAGATAAGTTGATCGTACTTGTATTATCACACATAATAGGAATTTTTTCAAATGAAATGTGATAATCATTTAGAGTTTGCTTCATCCATAGGATTTGAGCACAACAACTAGCGGCGGAGATATACTCGGCTTCGGCGGTTGACAAGGCAACGGAATTTTGTTTCTTACTAAACCATGAAACTAAAGCAAAGCCTAGAAAATGGCACGTTCCACTAGTACTTTTACGATCAATTGTGCAACCGGCCCAATCGGCATCCGAATAGTTAAGTAAATCAAAATGAGTTTTTTGGGATACCAAAGACCTAAAGATCTAGTTCCACTAAGATAACGAAAAATACGTTTACGGCACTAAGATGGGAATTCTTAGGATTAGATTGATATCTAGCACATAAGCATACACTAAACATAATATCGGGTCTACTAGCGGTTAAATAAAGAAGGATCCGATCATACCTCGATATTTTGTTACATCAACGGAAGTACCTCGCTCGTCTTTATCTAGTTTGATTGATGAGCTCATTGGAGTGTTCATTGGCTTCAACTCTTCCATTTCAAACTTTTGAGCATATCCAAGATATACTTAGTTTGACTAATGAATATTCCATCATTGGTTTGTTTGATTTGGAGACCAAGAAAGAACTTGAGTTCACCCATCATGCTCATCTCAAATTCCCTACTCATGCACTTAGAAAATTCTTCACATAGGGAAATGTTAGTAGCACCAAAAATGATATAAATCAACATAAATTTGAACAACTATCATATCATTCTTTTGGTTTTTATAAATAATGTAGTATCCGCTTTACCTATTAAAAACCATTTGATAAGAGAAATTTACTCAATCTCTCATACCATGCTCTAGGAGCTTGTTTTAAATCGTAAAGAGCTTTTCTAAGTTTGAAAACTTTGTCAGGATACTTATGATTTTTAAAAGCTGGTGGTTGCTCAACAAAAACTTCTTCTTGAATGACTCCATTCAAGAATGCACTTTGACATCTATTTGAAATAAAGTAAAATTCTTATGACAAGCAAAAGCAAGAAGCATGCGAATTGATTCTAATCTAGCAACGGGGCAAAAGTTTCTTGAAATCAATGCCTTCTTCTTGATTGTAACCTTGAGCCACTAATCTAGCTTTATTACGCACAATTATACCATTTTCATCTCGTTTGTTTGAAAAACCCATTTTGTGCCAATTACGGTTTGTGAATTTGGTCTAGCAACTAAATCCCAAACATGATTTCTTTCAAATTGATTTAGTTCATCTTGCATAGCTAAGATCCAAAATTCATCAAACTCGGCTTCTTTAAAGTTCTTTGGCTCAATTTGTGAAAGAAATGCACAATTGTTATGAAAATTTCTAGAAGAATTTTTGTGCTTACCCTTTTGATGGATCACCAATGATGAGATCTTTTGGGTGAGATGGGACAAACCTCCATTCTTTTGGTAATGATGAAGTGTTGAGATCTTCATGAGGTTCTTCGTCATTTTGTTGCATACTTGTTTCCTCCTCATGTTGACTTTCAATGTTATTTGGATTCCTTTGTCTTGATTTTGAACACTTAATTGTTCAAATGGGATTTCAAATTTTCATCATCAATAACTTTTTCTTGTATAGAGAGTTAGTTTCATCAAAAACAACATGCATAGATTCTTCAACTACTAAAATTCTTTTGTTGAAAACTCTAAAAGCTTTACTAGTAGATGAATATCCAAGAAAAATTCCAATATCGGATTTTGGATCAAATTTTCCCAAATTTTCTTTTTGTGTTTAAAATAAAGCACTTGCAACCAAAAACTTTAAAATATCCGATATTAGGAATTCTATTTTCCAAAGCTCATATGGAGTTTTGGTTTTCTTTCGACTTACCAAAACTCTATTTAAGATATAACATGAAGTGTTTACTGGCTTCGCTCAAAAGTATTTTGGTAAATTGTTTTAATTCAACATGGTGCGAGCCATTTCTTGCAATGTTCGATTCTTCCTTTCTACTACACTATTTTGTTGAGGAGTTCTAGGAGCCGAAAAATTATGTTCATATCCATTGGATTTGCAAAACTCATCAAATGCTATATTTTCAAATTCTCCACCATGATCACTCCTAATTGTGGTAATGGTGTATCTTTTTCATTTTGGACTCTTTTGCAAAAATGTTTAAATGCATTTAAGGCTTCATCTTTTAAATTCAAGAAAATGACCCAAGTAAATCTTGAAAAATCATCAACAATAACAAATGCATAAGGGTTTCCACTTAAACTAAGCGGTTCTCTGAGGTCCAAATAAGTCCATGTAGAGAAGTTGCAAAGGTCTTGAAGTAGAAGAGTGTTGTTTAAGTTTGAAAGAACTCTTTACTTGTTTTCCAAATTGACAAGCATCACAAATTTTATCTTTTCAAACTTTATATTTGACAACCCTTTCACAAAGTTATTTTTGGAGATTTTTGAAAGTAAGTCCATGCTAACATGACCTAATCTTCTATGCCATAGCCAAGAATCATCATTTATACTTGAAAAACATTTTATTTTCTTTTCAAGTTCAAATTCAATAGATATGATGTAAACATCTTTGCTTGACTCCCCATGAACAATACCTCTTTAGATATAGCATCCTCAATGAGGCAATTGGAAGAATCAAATTTAATGAGATAACCTTTATCACACAATTGACTTATACTAAGTAAGTTATGTTTGAGGTTATCAACTAATAAAACATTTTCAATGGAGGGAGAAGAAGATTACCAATATTTCCAATGCCTATGTTTTTCCTTTGGCATTGTCTCCAAAAGTCACATGACATCCATCTTTTCTTTTGAAATTTGATAGTAATGATCGATCTCCCGTCATATGTTTGAACAACCACTATCCAAGAACCAATTGCTCTTGACCTTTTGTGGTACCTACAAAAATAATTTTAATTTTTGATTTTGGTACCCACATAAGTTTGGGTCCTTGATAGTTAGTGCTTGTGGATTCTTTTATCCACTTGTGTTTCTTTTCAAAGTATAGTTTCTTTTAGTCAAACAATTGTAAGCAACATGACCATCTTTCTTGCAAAAACTACATGTGATGTTTTGTTGAGAAAAGTTGGATGATTTTACAAAAATGGTTTCAAGGGATTTTTGTTTCAAGAGAGGTTTATATCCAATTCCCCCTTTGTTAAACACACATTTTTGCTCACCAAGCATTAATTCAAAGTTTTTCTTTCCTTGGATGAATTTGTGAATAATGCTTATTAAATCAACCACTTTTTCTTTCAATAAAACATTTTCTTTAATCAAGGACTTATGATCATCCTTTTCTTTTTCAAAGTCCTTTTGTCCAATTAAAAGCTTCTTGACTACCTTTTTCAACAAAGAGTGTTTATTGTTAAGAATAGAGTATTTTGACATAAGTTTCTCAAATTCTTCAAGAATTTCATCATAAGAGGTAGATAAGTCAATGTAAGAGTCATTGTTATTTGTACTTACCTCATCCTCAATAGCCATGAAGCACATATTAGCGATTTCCTCTTGAATTTCATCATCTTCTTGATCATCTTCATCACTATCATCCCATGTAGCTTGAAGTGCCTTCTTTTTGTTGAACTTCTTCTTGTTTGGGCATTCGGTCCTCTTGTGACCAGGTTTGTCACAATCATAGCATATGATCTTTTTGTTATTTTCTTCACTTTTGTCTTATTTCTTTTGAAATCGACTATTGTTTCGAAATCCTCTCCATTTCTTGACAAGAAGAACTAAGTCATCAAGTTCTTCATCACTCAAGTTTGTGTTGGATGATCCTTCATCATTTGTTGATTTCAAAGCAATTTGCTTCTTGGGAAGCTCCTTCATCTCTTCTTTGCTTCTCCTTGTTTTCTCATTTGTTTCGACATTGTTGAGCTCATATGTCATCAATGTTTCATATAGCTCCTCCAATGGATAAGTGTTGATATCTTTTGTATTCTCTATCAACATCCTAAAGGAGTTCCAATCTTCCGATAAAGACCTAAGCATTTTGCTCACAAGTTCACCGTTAGTAAATTTTCGATCAAAGCCCTTAAGACCATTAATAATATCGGTGAAACGAGTAATCATATCAACAATAGGTTCATCTTGTTTCATAAAGAAATTTTCGAAATCTTTTGTCAAAAGATTTATTTTGGTTTCTTTAACCTTGTTGGTACCTAAGTGAGTTATCTCTAATGCATGCCAAATATCATATGCGGAATCACATGTGCTAATACGATTAAACTCATTTTGTCTAAAGCACAATAAAGTAAATTTTTGCTCTAGCATTCAAACACAATTTTCTTTTGTCCTCTTCATCATATTCTTCTCTATGCTTAGAAATAGTTTGGTCCGGTTTATCATCAACTTTGACAATTTTTGTAGGCACATATGGACCAAACTCGATGACTTCCCAAATGTTATAATCAATTGATTGAATATAAATCATCATTCTAGTTTTCCAATAATTGTAGTGGGAGCCATTAAAGAAGGGAGGACGATTTGTAGAGTGACCCTCAATGTTTTGAAAATTTTGGTTAGCCATTACTCAAGATTGTGTAATAAAAAAAAATGAGCACCTTGCTCTGATACCAATTGATAGCCCAAGAATAACTAACCAAGAGGGGGTTGAATTGGTTTTCTCAAACTTTTTCGAAAAATATTCTCAAAAATGATATTTAAGAGATAAAAATAGATTCACAAAAATATAAGCACAATATAAGTAAATAAAAGAGAAGAGAGAGTGCAAACGATTTTTATGAAGGTTCGATCCAACCAATGATCTACATCCCCCGTTACCAAGCTCTCCAACACGAGCACGACCTTTCTACTATTTTGATTGACTTATGGTGCAATCCAAACCCTTACAATGTATCCGGTGACTTACAAGCAAGGAGCACCGATCCTTATACAATATTGAACTTTTCAAGGAACCTCAATATGACCCAAATAAATAAAGAGATTGATTTAAGTATTTCTCTCTAGATGAAGGATAGATACAAGTTTAGTTCTAAGAGAGACTAACACTTTAATGAATAGCAATGGATGAGGAAAGCTCAAGTGTTAGAAGAAAACTTTGTTGAGAAAGATGAACCAAAAGTTTGATTTAATCAAACAAAGTTTTTCAAATAGAGATATTGAAGATATAAATGCAATGAAGCTTTGAATGATGTTTTTCAATATGATTCTCTCTATAAATGCTCTAGTAAGTGTTGTTGAATGATAGTAAATGAAGTGGTATTTATAGAGATGAATTTTCGTCATTTTCTGACTAAACAGATGACCAAACGGTCGACCGGTCAGATTGGTCAGAACTAGCCGTTGAATTGCAAAAAATCAGAACGGACACTTTTTGAAAAAAGACGTTTCAAACGGTCAACCGGTTCAAGGTAAACGGTCGATCGGATCAACCGGTTTGCCAAACGGATTGTCCGTTTCCACAGTTTTGAAAATCTGATTTTTGACTTTGATCAAACAAATTTTTTATGCAAGTGATAAAACATATTTTTGAGCTTTCGTTCATTTAATTGCTAAGGATTAAAGAGTTAATACATTTACAATTTTATCTAAAAATCTATTCTTCAATCTTGATCTTCGAATCTTGAATTTCGGTGGATCTTGAGATTCTTGAACTCTTGTATTAATTTTGACTTTGAACTTGTCATTGCATGGGAGTTCGATTTGTAGCGCTTTGAATTTTGCTTGAAAATAGAATGTTAGAAAACATAACCAATTTGTTTGTAATAATCAAAACATTAATGTTTAAAGTTAACCATAGGTCAACACATTCATTGAACCAAATAATTGGGTTGAAAAATATAAATAATCTATTGGTAAATATTAATTAGATAATTAGTCTAATACTATATATGATAATTAGATATTGGACTGCAAAATCAGTATAGCAATAATTTTTTTTAACCTTGGAAAGATTTATATGTCAACTGCGACACATGCAAATATCTTTTTAAGCCATAAAATAACTTTTTATACAAGATGGTTAAACAATTGGTTTTGGAAGAGAATGTATCTTAAATATCCATCATCTAGTCTCAAATATGAAAGAGAGAATTTTATAAAAAAAGACAAATAGAAAGAAAGTGAAAATTAAACTTTATTTCAATTTTTTTTTAAAGAAACATTGCTATTTAATCAATTTTTTTTATTCAAAACTGAGGAAATTGATAATAGTAATGCAAATCCCCCTCAACAATGGATCTAATTGTGCTTCGAACTTAGAGACGATAAATAACCTATTTATTAGTTTATTCCACAGGAGCTTAGCTGACACAATTGTCGAATTGATATACTTTCTAATTTATCGGATCATTCACCTCTTTTACTGAAAAGAGTTTTTACTTCTTTATATTTCAAGAATTTTTCTCTTTTCAAAATTCTACTCAAAATATTTGTTTATGTAAGACAATCACTTGAACCATTTAAAATAAAAACAATGTAAAGTTACTATTTTTAATAAAAAAATCACAAATCCATGAAAATTCATAGAAATCCATAAGAATATCCAGTTGGAGTTTATCGAGTAACTTGACAAAAATTATTATTTTTTAATTAATTTTTTTTTGTCATAACAAATTGTCGAGCTACTCGAAAAAAAAAAATTTGTCGAGTTACTCGACAAACCTTCGACAAAAATTATTATTTTTTAATTAAATATTTTTTTGTCATGAAAAATTGTCGAGTTACTCGGAAACAAAAAATCGTCGAGTTACTTGACAAAAATTATTATTTTTAATTAAAAATTTTTTAATGACAAATTGTCGAGTTACTCGAAAAATAGGAGGACAAAAAATATAAAATGGGCTAAGAGGCCCATTTGCTTGGAATGAGAGAATTTTGACAAAAGTAAGAGAAAAAAAGTCCAAAATTGCGGCTGTGTTGAATGCTAAAACGGTGCTAAATGAAAAATCTACAGTGAAAAATTAAAGAATCTTATATTATTGTAGGGATTTGTTAACCTCAGATATATTGTCACATGACTCACATCTCTATCTACATGTATATTAAGTATATTATATGTATACTTGGACACTGGCAGAGAACACATTCACTATATCAGAGGAGATTTCGGCTACCATTTGTACTCTGACAGTCAAATCAATTGTCAAAAAATAAGAAATAAAGAGACAAATAGACATAATTTTAGTTAAGGTTTAATTTGCTTACATTTTTCTTCAATCATGCATGGGTATTTATAGGTGAATTTAGGTTCAAGATGATATCGACCTAATTTAACATGTGTCATTTAACCATTTGTTGAGTTGCTATAATCATTTTGATTTTGTTTCATTAAAAACAGAACTACTTAAAGGTGGTAGGCCCTATGGTATTTCAGTTATTTTTTTAGATCATTTATGATCACATAAGATCTCGCTACGGACATTTAGGGATTGATACGATTGTTTTCTTATCACATAAATCTTAGTGGACCCGTGCTCTTATTGCCAAAGATGTCATAACACAAACTAATAACCTCAAGGCACAGAGATTCGCCAAATGAACCCTAGCCTACCGAACCTCCTGAAGCATTTCACCGCCCCTCGTTTGTGTCTAGGGCTCATCTACAAACTAGGCTCAACTAAAGATTTTTCTTTACGCGAAGACTATACGAAGTGCAGGCCGCTGGTGCAAAGCTAGAGAAACATACTATCTCGTCACTATTAGAAGAGACGAGTGAGGACTGAGCGGAGCCTCCGCGTGGTAGGAAGATAACTGTCTACATGGCACCTACTTCACAAGTAACAGACACACGGACTCCGTGTGAGTCAAATGGGTAATAGTATTGTCCTAATTAAAATAGAAATTGGATTTTATTTGTATATCCTACATAGAATATGATGTTTTTGTTTTGTTTTATTTTGTATTCGTAATGGGATTGCTTAGAATCTCACATTGGAAAAGAAAATTAGAAGCCCCTCATTTTGTTTGCCTAAATAAATACTCTCCATGTAGTATTTTATTTATCCCAATTTCTAAGATAGTTATGGGCTTTGGGAGTGAAACTTGATTATCATTTGTAGTCTCGTCTGGTATATATTATGAATATTGTTTTAGTATATAGGTTATTGGGTGTACTTGGAGTTTTGAAGGGTGTGAGAGAGTTATTGTGTGATTGTATCAATTTTCCACATAATGAATTTTTTTTAATGCTTCGTGAAATTTATCCAGGTTTGGAGGTTTCCGTGCGAATTCTTGCATTTGTATTATTGTTATTATTCTCTATTTTTATTTCTTCTGTTCTTTTTGATATTTTATTGGAGGAGGATCCTGATGAGTAAATTAGAAAATTAGTCTAGATTCCCAACATTCCATGCAATGCAAACTCCAATTAGACAAGACCAAGCTCACATGATGGACCTACGAAACCTTTTCTTCACCTCGCAAATAGGGATGGCAATGGTGCGGGTTCGGGGCGGATCAACCCCGCCTCTACCCCATCCCGTGAGTCATTAGGGGCACCCCTCCCCGCCTCTAGACCCGATGAGTCATTAGGGATGGCAAAAAAAACCCATGACCCGCCCCCTAGCCGCTAACCCGCCAATTGGCAGGGCGGTAGGTCCGGGCGGCCCTGACCCACCTACCCGCCCAATGACCCATAATTTTTTTTTTTTTTTTTTTTGAAAATCGTAAAATATAAATATATAATACAAATTATAATTTTCACTACAAATAGGCTAAAGAAGAATCGAACCGGGGTTGAAATTTGTAAACTACAAATCTTAACCACATAACCTCAATTTTATAATTTTTTTGTTTTGTTTAGTACAAATATATATAAAAAATTTTTTTTTTTTTTTTTTTCAGTTTGAAAAAAAAAAAAAATTATTATTCATGGCGGTTGGCGGGTGAGGCCGCCCGCCCGCCCTCCCGCCCCTCCTCGCTGGTCCATGGTCGCGGGGGTGGCGGGTAAAATTTTTTGGGCGGGCCGACCCGCCGGACCCGCCCCCATTGCCATCCCTAGCCCCCACTACCCCGCCAATGTCCATATTTTTTTTTTTTTTTTGGGAAAGGGGTGTAAATACTAAAAATGAAATTGTAGCTTGACCCGTTTTCAAAATATCAAATTCTACAATAAAAATACAAACAATACAACTAATGCAATCAAATTGTTTACAATACGACACGATTTACAAAATTCAACAACACCACATAAAATTGAAATTGAAATTTTGAAATCTACAATCTTCATTCTTCTTATTGCGTATTTGTGAAATATTCGGATCCCAATGATTCTTGTATAATGAGTAAGAAAATACGTATATTAAATATTATTATAAATATAAAAAAATTGTAGCTTATGCATTAAAATAAATAAGATTACATCTTCTTCAATTTTCTCTTGAGTTATAGTAGAACCATAATCGGTGTACGACGACGATGGGAGAGAGTTTTCTAACAATAAAATAAATCAAGTTTACAATAAATGAATGTAAAAAATAATAAATATACAAAGTACCAAAATGTTTTTTTTATTATACAATGAATAACAGCCCACAACCGACTTGAAATCCATAAGTCCAGACAAAATAATTTTCACAATGTTAATAATTGTTTTTAAAAAAAATTACAAACATATTATACATAAAATTGCATAGTGTATACCTCATAATTCGGCTTTGAAGTCTCCAAGTATCATTAATAAAGTGTGCAGTGATGGCCATGAAACCCTTTTTTTGGTTTGAAGTCCATAAGTCCTTGGTTACGACAATTCCACTCTTGTTATCCTCTAATAAACGCATCATTTTCACTTTCTCCAAATCATAAATCTTCAAAATGTCATTTTTAATGGTATTCCAAGACATAACTTTAAATAGCGGTTGAATAGATTTCACAAAATTTCTAAATCCAACACGTTCAACCATACAAAGCGGATACTCATGTAAAATTATCATTTTTTTCTAACTCCGTTCTAGCGTAGTCTTGATCAAAATGGTAGGTCCCCATAACCACCTTTCCACCCGCTTGCTTTGTAGGGTTCAATATTGCCTGCCTAATATCGGCTCGCTTACATTTACGAAGTGCACATCTATCTAAATATTTTTTCAAATGATTTGTCCGATTTTACTATGATCAACCAACTTCGCTCCACAATAAGTACAAATAGCCTTGATCTCGTTATCAATATTCTTGAGCATAAAATGGTTCCATACTTTAGATGTCATTTTTCTTTTTCTACCCACTACACCAAGATCCGTTGTATGATCTCCATCTGAATCAATGCTTATCGGAAGTTGTCTTGAATTTTCTCCAGCCGATAATGATGCAGGATTACTAGTATTTGTCGTTGGAGTGGAACTATCACGAGGTACTAGCGGGGTTCCATGTGTACTTCCTATTAGACAATGCTCTTGTTCTGACATCCTGAAAGTTGAAGAGTGATAGACAAAAAATTATTAGTTGTCTTGAATGAGTAAGGACATTATTCAAAAAATAAAGATGAAACTAAAAGTAAAATGAAACTTAGGTAATTAAGAATTTAAGATGAAGAAAAAGAAGTTAGCAAATATGAATTGGCCATCTCTCTAATCTGACTGCACATTTAACGAGTTTGAATTTTGAATTGATGAAAATATGGGTTAGATAATCATATATCCATAATACATTGGCCATCTCTCTCTGCACATATAAGAAAACCAGGCATTACACTATTACACTATAGAATGCAATTGTAAACAAAGAGTGATTTGGAATCAAGAGAATATCAACGTTCAATGAGGTGAAACATATCAAAAATCAATGTGCAAAGGCAAAAAAAAAAAAAACTGAAATTTGAAACTGGGCGTTCACCTAGCCTCAGTTGCTGGAGAGTAAGGCAAAAAACGAAGCTTGGGCGTTCGCCCAATAAAAAAGATTAGAGCCTTCAGCCTTTGGATTTTGGAATCTTGGATTTATATGAAAACGAAAATGAAGACAAGTACTACAACAGCAATGCAGCATTTGTTGGACAAAAGAATGAAATTATTTAAAGAATTTGTCTCCAAAAGTGTAGAAGCTAATAAAAAAACCCAAAAAATCAAATACCCAATAACCCAAAAAAAAGAAGGTAATTATAATTTACCTTCAAGAAGAGAGATTCAATCAACGGATGAAGAAGAAGAATCAGCCGAGGTGAGCTGCGTGCAGGAGGGTTTTGATCTGCGTGTTCAATCGAAAGAAATGAAGAAGGGTTTTGATCTACCGTCTGCGTGTTCAATCAACCGAGGTGAGCCAGAGTTGCGTGTTCAATCACTGAATCAAGGAAAATGAAGAAACGATTTATGATAGGGTTTTGATTTAAAAATTAAGAATTTGTTCTAATATTTTTATTGAACAAAAAGAAAACTTTGCAAGTAATGATTGTAGTGTAATGGTTAAGAATTCAAAATATTCCTCATCCAACCCGGGTTCAAGTCTTGTAGCTTACACTTTACAAATTTGATTTTATTTATGATTTTTAAAAAAATTTTGGGGCGGGTCAACACCGCCCCGGACCCGCGACGGGGCAGATTCATTGGCCCCATACCCGCCCCATTTATTCAATTGTCCGGGGTGGGATAGCTACAAACGGAGCGGGTGCGGGGCGCAGGTCAAATTACCCTTCCTACTCGCATAAAAGGTCTCAACAAAACGGGGAACCACTCGGCCACACCTCAGCTCTGAAGTTGCAGACCTATCATAAAATATTAGGCTAGGACTTCAAAGAGCTATTGTTATACCTCTACCCCCACGTGGAGCCTGAGTGGATGCCACGTAAGACCCCTCGCCCACGTGGCTAAATGAACTGTCCACATCACTTCCACCCCACCTTGACCAAAGACCAAAACATACACATCATACCTCTAAGGTTTGTAACAATCGCTTGACATATCCAACGTCTTAGAGAGACTTGGAAATTATTTTGTTTGAGGCCAGGAACATGCTTATATGTCATCAACTATAATGGTGAAGAACTTATCCGAGGTCGAGGGACCCTCTTTGCCCATTGTAATCCATACATATGGTGAACGAAGTTGTGGTCAACGAGATGAGTACCTAACGGGACGACAACCATGTTATAACACCTCGAAAGTACTTTATATTTCCATTTGGAGCTTTTTTGTGAAATTTGAAAAGATTTGGACCAGTTCGAAAATATTCATTATCCTACAGACTAAAATGCAAATATTAGAAGATATATGTTTAACTGGGAAAGTGATAAATTAAGGACAATGATGAAAAGAAGAATTATGAGTTCATAAAGATCAGGTTTGTGGTCATATGCAAATTTCATAAAGCTTAAGTACTAGAATGCAATTTTGGAAATTTTACCTTTTAAGGGTTTTTTCGAGCCAAATGAAGTTGATATTGTGTAATGAGTATTCATTTTCTTTCGCTTTATTTGGAAGTATTTTGTATCGAGCATATGTTGGGCACCTTATTGAAAAGAATATAAAGTGATAACTTAAATGAAAACTTTTCATTCTTGAGGGACTTAAGTAAAAATATTTTTAATATTTTTTTAGCCGGGGAAGATGGTTATCTTGGACAAATAATACTTATAAGAATGTCATTATTCATAGAAGACTCAGAAAACTGAAATTTAGGTTTAATCGGTGAGTTGAGTGATAAATTGGGCGATGACTAAAGTACAATTTTGATGAATATTATGTGAAAAATATAATACTCAGGTTAAGAAAATTTAATTCACACTTGTTAGAACAAGGGAAGAGAAAAATATGTATACAATATAGTATATCACTGTTGTGTATTATTACAATAACGAGTTTTATATAGACAATTAGAACTACGAGTATGGAGTGTTACAATAAAAGAAAACATACTAGAACATGTGCATAATCTTTAATAATGGAAGAGTATCAAAGATATATAGAAATTGTACATATATTATATCGATTAATATATATATATATATATTTGACATGATTTTGACAACCCCCTTAAACTCAATATGGTGAAGAGACTGCCACCTTGAGTCTGTTAATCAAGTCATAAAATCTTCCACGTCGATGCGTTCTAGTGAACACATCAGCAATCTGATTAGTCAAGTTTAATAAGAAGAGACAAAAAGTGTTTTGTAAAAATATGTTGATGGACAAAATAACAATCATTTTCAATATGTTTTATTCATTTGTGAAATACATCATTGTGAACAATTTGAATAGCACCCTTATTCTCAAAATAAAGAGGCTCACAAAAGAGTGTATGGTCCCTATGTCATGTAATAACCATCTCATCCAAGTTCAAATGTATTATATGCTAAAGCTCGATACTCTGCTTTAGTACTAGAGTAAGTTGTAACGATCTACTTTTTACTTCGCCTTGAAATAAGAGAATTTTCCAAAAGGAAACAATTCCATGGTAGATCGCCTATTAGTGGGATCACAGCCCAATCAACATTAGAGTAGGCTCATAACTGATCAAGAGGTAATTGAGCAGAGAACAACAACAAAATGAGTAGTTCGATGAGCTGACATAAACTGACTAACTACATAGACTGCATATGCTATGTTTGGACAAGTAATTGTAAGATGGACCAAACTTCCAACCTTGTCAATAAAGACTGGGATTTTCTAGAGACATCATTAGTGAGAGTGAACTTGACATTAGTCTTAATAGGAGTAGAAGTAGTTTTCTATCACTCAGGTTGACTCGATATGTTAGATAGGATGTATATTTTGCTTGTGACAAGTAGTATGTTTTACCATTAGAAGAGACCTTTCCTACCTATATTAAAAGTGTGAATGTTTGGGTTACTGTTCAAAATGGTCAACTAAAACGACATCGTGTCGGTCCATTTTGAATAGTATCCAGCTTCACACTTACAACCCATTCATTCAAGGACCAAAATTGAAGATGAAAACCCTTGTTCGTGCTCAGCCAACATCACCAACCGCATAAGACCACAAATTCCCCCCGATGGCTGCTGAAGCCCACCAACTCTGCCACCACCGATTCTAAAAACCTTTTTTTTTAAAAATGATTTCTCTCTTCTATTGTATGTATTGCAACATTGGGTCTAAAATTAGAAAATACAATGGCAATCAAAGACAGAAATCAACTTAATTAGTGTTTGTATTTACTTTGCTTTATTATTTGATTTAGATGGTGATTTTTTATATTCTCATTCAATCGGATTATGCTAATATTTGTGTTTAATAGTTTCTTTTAGTTAGATTTCTGTAATAATTTCTTTGATTTCGTTCATAAATGCTCTTCTGATTACTTGTTTAGTTTTTTGAATTATTACTTGTTTCATTCCAATTTCCATGTTGTTATATATTAGGAACTGGAACTTGGCCTTGAGTTTTCTTGCTTAATTTTGACTTTTTAGAGTGTTAAATTCTTATTTTCCGAGGTTTGTAATTTTTTATTATTATTTTGAATGAGTGAAATTCATTTTACGTGTGTTAAAACGGATTTTGCGTGTGAAAATCTAAATCTTGAATTTCATTGTTTAATGATTGATGTGCAGGATAATTTTTTTTCCTTAAGTTTATCAAATGATTACGACATGGTTATAGACCCTAATTACTTTAGATTAAATTAATATTCGTACCTTAAATTATTTTTTATTTTGGTGTTTTAAGAGGTTGGAATACTTAGAAAAAAAGAAATTGGCGCAAATGGTCCCTAACGTATCACGTTAGTGCGCAAATGGTCCCTAACCTTTTATTTTTGGCACAATAGTCCCTAATCTATCCATTTAGGTGCGAAAATGGTCTTTGTGGACGGATTCCGTTAAAAATCCGTTAAACAACCTTTCATTTAGGTGCAAAAATGGTCACTCTCATTGTTTTTGTCTTTATTAGTGGGGGTAAAATTGTCAACTTACATCTTTATTTCAATTGGCGCAAATGGTCCTTAACCTTTACATTTTTTTGGCACAAATAGTCCCTAACCTATAATTATATTTTGGTGCACAATTGATCCTTATTTGATGAAAAAAACAAAATTATCTTTACTTTTAATTCAAGAAATTTGCAATTGGATTCCTAACCTTTAAAAAAAAGTGAAAATGAGTCCGATACTTTAATTTTTTTATTAAAAAATATTAAAAGAAAAACTAATTGTATATTTTATGAACTATTATAAAATAACTAAAATTGAAATTCATAATTATTAACGAGTGTGCTAATTAAAATTATTTTATTATTATTAAGTAATCATATTATTTAGAATTCAAACTTTAATTTTATCATTCTGACATAAAAGAAAAATAAATTTATCACAAATAAAATTTTAATTATTCTCAACCCAACTCGATTTTATACGGTCTCATATATTCTTTGGGTCAATCAACCGGCTTTTTGAGCCATGAGAGAGCTGGATCGGTCTTATTTTAAAATTTAATTTATTTTTGTATTTAAAAAAAAATTTCACCATCTTCCCACACCCCCCCACCGCACCGGACTGCACTGCACTGCACCGGGAGGGAGGAGAAATCCCCTCCATTCGGTCGCGAAACTCGAGGAGGATTTTGTTTGCATCGCGGCGACTATGGGAGAAGAAATCCCCTATTCGCCGCGATAGCGACCGTCGCGGCGAATAGGGAGGATTTTCCCCCAATCGTTGTGTTCTCCCCTAGTTTCGCGATGCGAGAGAGGAGGATTTCTCCCTCCCGATCGATGGCGATTGGGAGGGAGAAATCCCTTCCTCACGGTGGGGTGGGGTGGGGTGGGGGTGGGTGGGTGGGGTGGAAAGATGGTAAACTTTTTTTTAAATACAAAATAAATTAAATTTTAAAATAAGATCGATCCATCATTCTCTGCTCAAAAGTGGGTTGGATTGACCCAAGAATATGAGACCGTATAAAATCGAAAGTTGGGATGAGAATAATTAAAATTTTATTTATGACAAATTTATTTTTCTTTTATGTTGTAATGATAAAATTAAAGTTTGAATTCTAAATAATATGATTACTTAATAATAATAAAATAATTTTAATTAGCACACTGTTAATAATTATGAATTTCAATTTTAGTTATTTTATAATAGTTCATAAAATATACAAAATAATTTAGTATATTGTCAATTTGTTAGTTTTTCTTTTAATATTTTTAATAAAAAATTAAAGTATTCTGACTCATTTTCACTTTTTTTAAAGGTTAGGAATCAAATTGCAAATTTCTTTAATTAAAAGTAAAGATAATTTTGTCTTTTCATCAAATAAGAATCAATTGTACACCAAAATATAATTATAGATTAGGGACTATTTGCAAAAAAAAAAATGTAAAGGCCAGGGACCATTTGCGCCAATTGAAAAGAAAGATGAAGTTGACAATTTTACTCCCACTAATAAAGATAAAAACAATGAGAGGACCATTTTCGCACCTAAATGAAAGGTTGTTTAACGGATTTTTTAACGGAATCATCCACAAGGACCATTTCCGCACCTAAATGGATAGGTTAGGACAATTGCACCAAAAATGAAAGGTTATGGACCATTTGCGCACTAACATGATACGTTAGGGACCATTTGCGCCAATTTCCCCTTAAAAAAATCATTTTTAAAAAGGTGAAATAAAAGAATGAAACTTCATTGAAGGACACTTCATATGGTGGTGTTAGAGTAGATAATGCACATTAGAAGAGCATACTTCAGATTTTGGTACGTTCATTTTTTTATATTATTATTATTTTTTTTGAAACCACAATTACAACGGGGAATTTGATATTGATCCTTACTTATTAAAAAGTTAAAGAAATAAAGCATAAAACAATTTAGAGAGGGATTAAATTGAACCTCCTTTACAATTATAGATCAAAAATCAATAATTTTAGGAGGGTGGGTCGTGGGATACAAAGGAAGAACACAAGATTAATAAGAGAAACTCCAATGTCTTTGTTTCATAACAATCGAAAAATCCAAAAATAATGACTACTCGAGTCTTAAAGTTGAGATATGTATAATATGAAACACAAATTTATTTCATATTACTTGGTATGAATACAAAATTATTACATATATAATTTGATGTAAACACAAATTTATTATATATTACTCGGTTTGAGTATTGGATTCTTCGCCTCTCCTTCCTATGGGATATTATGACAGGTTGGGTTTGAACATTAAATGAACTGTAATTTCGCATGGCTGACATGATAGTTTGGATAAAAGACTATTAACGTATGAACTTAGACCCCAATGTAGAATAATGTCACATCATAAAAAGAGAACATCAAAATCATAGAAGTAAAATGACTAAATTACTCTTTAAGAGTCCTCTATAAATAGATGACGAAATCTTAACAGTCGACTTTAAGATTTCGTTATCTAAAATGACTAAATTACCTTTGACAGTTGACTTTAAAGACTCTTAAAGAGCAACTTGTCATTTTACTTCTATGATTTGATGTGATACTATCCCGTATTGGGGTCTAAGTCCATAAACCAATAGTCTGTTGTCTAAATTGTCCTGCCAGTTGTGCAAATGTACAATTTATTTAATATTCAAGTACAATATGTTAGAATGTCACATTTGAAGGGGAGGCAAAGAATTCGAGACTAAAGTCGAGGCTCAAACTGAGGATAGATAGCTACATAAAATTTTCATGAATTTAAGATACTTCTAGCTCAACATTTTCAAAACTAGAAAGCAAGTAATGATACTCTTAAGAACTTTCTTATATATATTTTGATCAAAAAAAAAAAAGAAGAACTTTCTTATATATCCTAGTATGTAGTGTGACAACATACACAACCCGATTATTATTTGAAAAATGTCTCATGTACATAGCATTTGTGTAAATATTGTTCAATGTGTGTGAATTTAAGGGAATTCCAATTTATGATCAAAAGTTTAAATTTATTTTGTATGACAAGTCATCAAAATAGTTGGTCAGAGAAGACAACAATAGACGAGATCGCTACATTACCCCAATAAATCGATTATATTATATTTTATTAGTAGGCGATCATCATTGCTTTATTTATGAAGCGGTAGAGTCGTTGATTTATTGTCTAATATATTAAAATGCATCATAATTTCACTGGATGAATCATGAGACGTACTATCACATAGACCGGTAATGATATCTATTAATGATAGATATCATACTCTAATTAAAATATGATTCATCATCTGTCACAAAAAAAAAAAAAAAAATAGAGTACTTAAATAAATTTTATCTTGAATTTATTACACTAACAACACAATTTTATCTAATGTCCAATAAAATATCACGAATAATGTAATATTTAAAGATAAAAACAAGAGAAGAATGATTCACGAAATAAATTAATCAAAATACTCAACATACACTCGATCTTTTACGATTGGTAAACCTACAAATTAGTGTTATATTTAAAAGGTCGTTCTAATTTAATGATATTTTTGTCAACTTACCTTAAATTGGATATTGCTCGTGAATTGGGCCGGCAACCTGGGTCCATAAAAGCCCAGCACCTTAAAATCAACATTCAACTATTCAAAGAATCAGAAATTAGGGCAATAATTTGTTTTTCACTTCACTCTCTAGTTCACACATTCTGAGATCAAAGGTATGTGATTTCTCCTCCACTTTTCTGGCGAATTCACTTATCTTTTCGTTATATTTGTCAAAGAAAAATATTGAAAAGATTTTTCCTACAGTATTATGTTCTTTACTCTCTGTTCGTGTGAAATTATGTTTCTTACCTATGTGAAAGAATCAAATGCCATAACTTGGAGAAAATGTCGATATAAAGACATGAAAATGGATTTTAAACTGTTCCTGCAGCTAAAAGTTGTTATATTTACTCGTTTGATAATTTCCGGCATCACTCATTGGTAATTTCGACATCACTCCTTGCCTTTTTTTTTTCTCCTAAATATTATGTTATGGAATATATGGAAGAATTAAAGTCACATGATTCGTTTGTTTGTCACATGGTTCAATCTCAGTTTCATTCTTATATGAAGGGGCCCCTTGTTTTTTGTTTCTTGTTAAGAAAGGCTCCCTACTAACTACCAGAAGCTTTTTTAATTCTATCATTTTTTTTTTTTTTTTTTTTTGGGAGGGGCGGGTATGCATAAACTTGATCATCATTTATTTTTCTTGGTTATAATATTTTGTCATCCGTTAATTTAGGAAGTCATGACTTGGGTGTTTATCAGTTTATGGTTATAGATGCAAAATTAGTTGTGCTTGAGATATTTTATCATCAGCATCAAGTTCTCAAGTTCTAAATGCCTAAAACATCATTCTTTCATCAGTAGTTGTGCTTGGAATATGGTAAATTTGAGTTTAAGTTGTTTTGTGATATAATAGGCAAATCTAACTTGAAAATGAATTGCCATATGCATTAGGAGGGGCTGACTTTCTTGAATTCTCAATATTAGTTCCACGCTCATCAATTATATTGCATAGTTAATTAAATTTTTGAATACTGAATACACAATTTTCTGCAATGAGCATTATGTAGAATCGACCACACAATTGGACTGGGATCAATGGATGAATGATAGCTTAATTTTTTATTTTGAAAAAGATGTATTTGATGAAATTGATAATGAGGTCATTATATGACATTTTCAAAATATGAAAAACCGTCAGGGAACAATTGTAAACAAAATTTGACATTCTTAATATTATCATTATTGTCTTGTTTGAAATTGTTTTTTCCGGTATAAAAAAATAAAAAATAAAAAACCGTTTTTTTTTTTTTTTTTTTTCATATTTAACTCTTTCCTCTGCCAAACCATAATCCTGGCTCCGGTTAACTTGTACTTCTCCCATTCTTGATGATTGAATTTCCTGAAAATTACTCCTGCCTAGTTGCTTTTGGAACTTAAATTTGTCAATTTAGTTATCTGCAACTTGTTTCTCAATTCTTCAATTTTTCCCCCCTTCTACTCATTTGCAGATGGCTAGATGGGACGAAATTCTCTCACTCCCGTACAGAACCCTCCAACTTTGGAGTTCTCTTCCAGTGATCTTGTGTGGTCTAAGGTGGAAGGTTGGCGCGACAATATAGACAGACTTGCTCTCATCCCATTCACCCGAGTGGATGATTTTGTTAGGGGGGAATCTAACAATAAACATTGCCCAACTAGATTCCACGTTGAAGCTAGGAGGAGACGGCCACCCAAGATGACTTACAAGCCTAAAGTAGATGGAATTCTCGAATATATACTGTAAGCTTAATGGTCTTCTCATTATTAAAACTGGCCACCATCTGCTTTATAACCATTGGATTGATTCAGTGAATTGATTGCACCGATTCTATAGGTACTGGTGTTCCTTTGGTCCAGATGATCATAGAAAAGGTGGTATCGTACGGCCGAGTAGGACTACTTATGTGCCAAAGAACAAGTCTGCTGGTCGACCAAATACAAAGAGGGGCTGCACCTGTCATTTTATTGTCAAGCGCCTAATTGCTGAGCCATCTGTGGCACTTATTATATACAATCAAGATAAGCATGTGGATAAGCAGGGGTTGCCATGCCATGGCCCGCAGGACAAGAAGGCTGCTGGAACGCGTGCTATGTATGCTCCATACATTTCAGAGGATCTCCGCCTCCGTGTCTTATCTCTCCTATATGTTGGGGTCTCTGTAGAAACCATCATGCAGAGACACAATGAATCAGTGGAGAGACAAGGAGGTCCTTCTAACCGAGATGACCTTTTGACCCATAGATATGTTCGTCGACAAGAGAGGAGTATTCGAAGATCTACATATGAACTAGATGCAGATGATGCTGTCAGCATTAGCATGTGGGTTGAAAGCCACCAAAGTCTTGTTTTCTTTTACAAGGATTTCTCTGATTCTGAACCTTTTGTCCTGGGCATTCAAACAGAGTGGCAGTTGCAGCAGCTGATCCGGTTTGGCAATCGCAGACTCTTGGCATCAGATTCAAAGTTTGGGTCAAATAAGCTGAAGGTCTGCTCCATTTTTCCTATATTTATTTTGCACCCATCAAGTATATATAGCATTTAATTTCTTAAATCTTACTTCACTATTCTGCTGCAATTATATCCAGTATCCAATTCACAGTCTTGTTGTGTTCAACTCAGACAACAAGGCTATTCCTGTAGCTTGGATAATATCTCCTAGATTTGCAAGAGAAGAAACACAGAGATGGATGAGGGCACTTCACAATAGAGTTCTACTATATTATGTCCATGTCACAAGATTTCCACCAAGAAAGTACAATATCCGGAGGTTGATTTTCTAAAAGATCCTACATGGAAGTTGGCTGGTAGAGTGTTTATTGTGGATGACCCTTTGGCTGATGTCCTAGCACTCAGACTTTCTCGTATCCCATATCTATCATAAACTTTGCAAATCTTCCAAACCATGGCTTCTATTTCTAAATTCATAGCTTGTTTCCAATTTTCATTAGATAAAAGCCTCGGATAAAGCTGGTGGGATGACAACACTGTTTAGATTAACAAAAAGTTTTATGAGATGGTGAAAACTTTTCAAATGACACAAAGATGAGAAAGTGGATATTGAGGACGTCTAGTACACTCCCTGGTTCCCTCGATGGCAATAGGAAGTTACAATTAGATCGAACCGATCTAGTTTGCAAAAAAGGGTTGAAGTCAGTTGATGTGGTTGGTACACTTGACCGGTTATTTTATCATCAAGAGCAACCACTGACTCATTGTTTTGCATTGATGTCTCATTAGTTCGATCACAAGAAGAGTCAAGGATGACAAACACAAGTTTTGACACTGATGAGAGATCAATAAGAATAAATGAATCTCGATCTTTATCTTCCATTGAATTCCCGCCTTGAAAATAAGAAGTGGTGAAATAAGATTCAATTTCGTTAAAAGTAACATCTGTCGAGACATAAAATTTGTTGGATTGGGGATGATAGCATTTATATCCCTTTTGAATACAAGAATACCCTACAAAAACACATCTTATTGCTCGCGGATCTAATTTTTCTCTGTTTTGACTATGAATATGGACAAAGATACACGCTTCAAAATATCTTAGGAAGAAGAAGATTTGTAGTACTTAGGTTAGGATAAAATTTGGAGAGTATTTCCATAGGGCTTTTGAAACCTAAGATTCTGGAGGGCAATCTGTTTATGAGATGTGTTGCTGTTAGAACTGCTTCTCCTCAATATGATTTAGCACATTGTTTTGAAACAAGAATGTTGGGTCGTATCAAGTAGGTGACCGCTTTTTTTTTTCGCAACTCTATTTTGTTGTGGAGTATTGATACAAGATGATTCATGTATTATCCTTCTTGTTGAAAATATGTAGTCAAAATTTTATTGAATAGTAGTCTCATTTTCGACCTAAACTTTTTTTTATTTTAACCCTAAGCTGATTTTGTATCATAGTATGAAAATTTGGAAGGACCACACTCACATCGATTTATGTTTAAGTAGGAAAATCCAAGAGACTCTTGTACAATCATCAATAAATGACACAAATCAACGTGTTCGAAATATTAGGAATTGTAGAGGGACCCCAAATATCACTATGAATGAGATAAAAAGGAACTGAACTTTTATTGTTAATTGGAAAGGTTACACGTTTATGCTTTGCTAACTCACACACATCACAATGAAAACTCTCAACATCTAATCCTCGAAATAGAAGGGGAAATAAAGTTTTAAGAGTTCGAAATGACGGATGAAAGAAATTATATAGGAGATGTGCTCTTGGTAATAGTCAACTGGTTAGGTGTCTCAAGGTAATATAACCCGTCCCGTTCCTTAGCACGTCCAATTGTCTTCCCTATATCCTTGTCCTGAAATACACAGTAAGTAGGGTAAAAAATCACATTACAGCCTAAATCAAGAGTGAGTTTTTGTATAGAAATCAAATTAGTGGATAACTTTGGAACATGAAGCACATTTCTAAGTACGAGAGAATAACTAATTTGAACATCTCCGATGCCTGCGACAGTGGTTAGCAAGTCATCGGCTGTGGAAATTTTTCTAGTGCTTGGACATGGGTTATAAGTGTGAAATTTCTGTGAGGAATGGGTCATGTGGTCAGTGGCTCTCGAGTCCATGACCCAAGAGTTGACAAAAGATTCATCTGAGACAATTAATCCAATGGAAATAGGTAACTCACCTGAATGCACCAAGGAACAGTTACCTGAGGGCCCCTCAAGGGTCCCTAGTAAGCTTCTCAACTTCTCAATCTCATTCTGGTTGAGCCTACCCTGCTCATGTGATCTTGCATCATCAGATTGTACAGTGGACAAGTGGACATATCCATTACCCTTCTGCTGTCCTCCTTTGTAGCCCCACTCATTGCTAGATGTAGAAGGTTTTCCATGGAGTTTCCAACACCGCTCCCGAGTATGTCTTGTTTTCTTGCAATAAGTACACCATAGGCTGTCCCTGTTATCACGTTTATCCCTGTTATCATAGTTTTGTGCTTTCAAACGATCTGTCCTTCCGTTATTAGGGATTGAAGGCTGCTCCAAGCCTATTTTCTTATCATTACTTTTGCTAGTCATCATGGTTGAGCCTTCCAAAGTCTGAGGTTCAAGCATGACCCACCTCCTACTTTCCTCTGCTCGGATTATGGAGATAGCTTCATTCAGAGATGGGAGTTCTTTACTGAGAATTTGAACCCGGACCTGATCATATTCAACATTTAAGCCAACAAGGAAATCATAGACCCGATCCTTTTCGATGTAATTTTTTAGAATTACTGCATCATCAGGACATTTTGTCTCAATGCATCGATAGTGATCAAGTTCTTGCCATAGATTTTTCAGTGTATTAGCATAATCAGTGACCGTCTTGCTCCCCTGCTTTGCAGCACCTGTCTTGACTTTTATCTCGTATGCTTGGGCTGCATCTAGGGCTTTCGAGTATGTCTGCTAAATAGCATCCCAGATATCATTGGTGCTCTTCAGACTGTGCTATAGCATAGTGTATAGTAATTGATTGAAGGATAAATCTTATATTTATTTTAAAGATACCATGTGGAAAAATTGAGTAAAAAGTTTGCATTCCTAGCTACAAGATATGAATAAATCTAACCTTCTTCTTAATTTTATTCTTGTTAGCTAACTCCTAAAATCATTTAACATTCTTTCTTCATATATTATACGGATTCCTGAGTTAAAGTTTGCACCATGACCTTCTTTATTCTTGTTAGCCTATCTTTCTGGAAATTCTTTTTATTTTTAGTTGAATTGGACACCATGTTGATGCGTATAGGGTTTCTAACCATATATAGAAAAATTAAAACCATTGTGACTCTGGATGATTCAAACATGAACGCATGATTAAATATCTAATTTTTGCTTAATGTTGCATTTGTTATGTGACAACTATGTGGTATTAGAAATTGGTACCTTTTAGATCTGAAAAGTGATCAACAACCAAGCTCAACCGCTTTAGCTGTCAACTTGTTGGAATTCTGTTATCCAGTTAAAGTTATGGAACTTTAGGATTGCTAGGATCTCTTCACCGTTTTTTGTTTCTGTGCAAAAATAGTTTGGTTATATATCACTTGAATGAATCCTAGAGTCCGTTCTTTTTTGCATTTTATTCAGGGAAGTCTTTGAATGCTCTGTATTGATATGCTTTTGGCGGGTTCGTCATGCGTGGCATAAAAATTTGTTAAAGAGATGCTCAGAAATGGAGGTGCGTGCTGAAATAGCAAAGAGGCTCGGTCAATCAGTAAACAAAATCTGCAAAGGACCTGGCACTGCCGATATGTTTAAAGATTTTATGGAAGATTTTGCAGATTCAGCTGATTTCATGGAGTACTTCAAGGCAATTTGGTATCCAAGACTAGGTTAGATATTTTCATTAAAATGAGATTTATCACGTGTCATACTTGAGATGCATTAGGTACATCTCCTGTAGCTTTTGCTGAAACTGGTTTGATTCGCTTTGTGGTGCTTCAAATAGTAAGCATGCTGTTATCATCGTTAGGAAAATTAACTTAATTCGATGTATAAAAGAATTAATTTGTACTACGAGAGCTAAATCTCTCTCTCTCTCCCTTCAAATATATTTCTATTTATTTTCCTAACAGGACTCTAATGATCAGGTATGTGGGCAAGTGCACTTAAAACTCTTCCTCTTGCCAGCCTAGAGACCTGTGCAGCAATGGAGTTTTATCACAACCAATTGAGGCTTAGGTTGTTGAATGAGAAGGACCAAAGCGTATACCATCGTGCTGATTGGCTGGTTAATAAGCTGGGTACCAAAGTGCACTCATACTTCTGGCTTGATGAGTACTCAGGCAAGGATGATTTTGCACGATATTGGAAGGATGAGTGGATGAGTGGCTTAACAGCTTGGCGTAAATCATTGAAGATCCCAGATTCTAATGTAGTCATGGAAGGTAAATGTGCCAAGATTATTGACCAGGAAGATCAAGATACAACTCATATAGTATGGAATCCCGGTTCAGAATATGCATTTTGCAATTGTAGTTGGGCAAAAATGGGGAACTTGTGTGAGCACATTTTCAAAATCATTAAATTTTCCCGTGATAAAGGGACTATTACACCGTCTATCAGCATGTTTCAGTATAACCAAGCTTTGATTAATATGCTACGCTGCACGCCTTTTGATTCTTTGATTCGTGATCATTCTGTTTCTCTAGCAGTTTGGGTACAGATGCAGTTGAATGCACAAATTGGTCCTGAAAGCTGCCAGTTCAAATTAAATGCTATGGAACAACAGATCTCTAAGCCAATTATGGACAACCAAGATCGAGATCTAGTACACAAGGACCACCGTGCTAATCGGACCATGTCATCTCACATTGAGAATGGCTCTGCAGTGAAGCGCAAGCGTTCACTCTCTAATGATTTGGTCAGTGATCCGACCAGCAAAAATGTCGATGCTGGGATGGAAGTTCATTCATCATCCAATTGTACTTCGGCGCCTCAATTAATTATTGATCTGGTTGAATCGACCGGCCTCTTCAGTCGGAATGGATACATTCTGGAGGATGCTGGCGGCCCTGACATAGAGAAGAACCTTCCTTCTACAGGTGCTGCATTCAATAATCCAGATGGTTCTGAAGATGATACCTTGGACAAAAATAATTGTGCTAGTGTGATGGAGTTGGAGCCAGAGGCTATTGATGACTCTTTATCAACAACCAAGTTCCTAGATCGATGTGCCAATACCTGTCAGTTTGATGAATCAAAAGGTGGCACAGGTCTGCCAATCAATTCTGATACATCTAATGTCGAACCCAAGATGAACAATACTTCTCCATCGGCATCAAGACCAGTTCATTCACCTCTTGTTGATATAACTGATGTGTCGGGTGACAGTAACAAAAATGGAGCTATAGACGCGCAAAATGTAAATGCGGGCACGTACAATGGACTAGTCTCATCAAGTTGCATACTGAATGCTGATTCTGAAATTGACAGTGCTCCATCTGTATCGAAGTCTGTTGCTCGAAAGCAGATAGATTTAGCTGAAGGCTTGGATGTAGTTGAAGGGGATAAGAAAGTGGGAAATGAATACACTAACATGACTGTTGATGTTGCTTCCTTGGATAACGCAAGAACGGTAGACGTTGAGCATAATACTTCTGGAGATATTGCAGTTCATGATGCGCGGACAGCTGACACTAGTGCGATGGATGTATGTCCAGAAGCAGTTGGAGATCTATGAATTCAATTGAATTCTAGTGAACACGAGCCCTCCAGGTTTGCAAGCCATGAAAATGGAAATTCAGTTCAGATGTCTTCAAGCGATGAAACTTGCATTGTCAGTTGTCCAAGTAAAGACTCGTATACAACAATAATCATGATCAGGAGACCAGAAAGCATAGAATTGCCAAGGCAGAGGGAGTGGAACTGCGTCTGATCAGTCTGCTAATTACCCGTTGTCTGATCAGTCTGCTAATTACTCGTTGCTAGACAAGAGTCCAAAGGTGTGAGGCCGCTGCCCACTGGTGCGGAAGCTTGATAATAATCGTTGATGCATCGTGCGTGCTCTCTCTCTCTCTCTCTCTTCCGCTCGCTTGTACATGTCAGTATGTCTATTTGTGCAATTGTATGAATCCATTAGTTTTAAGAATTTTTATATTTATCCGAGTGAGCATGCTCCAGTTTCCAGATTTTTCTGTTGACAATACAAACTGATTTGAGCAATACTATGTTGCACTAGTGGTGTTGGCATTGCAATGATATGTCCAATTAAATGATCTCATAACTTTACATTTAATTAGACCTATCACTGTAATACCACGTAAACTAAACACCACTTTGTGCTACATAGCATTATTCAACTGATTTATTACGCTAGTAAACAATATACATTTGAGAACTTATTTTCTGATCTTTTGAATAATTAAATTAATCACCCCACCCTGACTTGTATTAATTAGCACATGAAATAATGCCACAATTGGATATATTTCTTTGCCTTTTTGATTGACTGTAAATTACATACTTCCAGAAGATTGTAATAGGTTGCATATTCTCAGTATACTTATGAGTAACGACAAAGTAAATTTTAAAATAAACAAGTTCTTATTTTGAATTACTTCCAAAAAAAAAAATTAACTTTTCTCCCAAACATGGATGGAGACAGAAAGTTATTTAAAAGTTACATTACGTTGTTTAGGCTTAGCCAAACATGCTTTAAGCCTTATTTCTCATTAAATTTAGAATCGGCTACATGCATTTTCATCATTCATTTTCATCATTTGATGTGGTTCATTGCTAGAACTAGCAAGAGATCCAAAATGACTAGATCGTTGCCAAATCTAAAACAGTATGATGGATTAAGAAGCCTAATGATAAATTACCATTAGACATTTGCCTCCTTGGTTCCAGCATTTTTCCTGTATACATGTTTTCAGGCTCTGTTTCATATTCTGAAATGATAAATCTGGATATTTTCCACATTGAGCTTTTTGAAGTTACTGATGTTCCTGGTAGTATGAAACTTTCCCCAATTGTATGGCTTATATCTTGCAGGGTTTTGTTTGCTTGTCAGCTCCTTTAAAGGTTCCACCATAACATTATGTGATGGGTTGAAGAAGAATGGAATGGAAAATCTCTCCCTCTCAGAGTTCACCATCACTCTGTGTTCCACGCTCTCATACTTGTCATTGCTCCATACCTGCAGGAGAACATTTGTATTCATTTATCAAATTAATTTATAAACACGTCATAAGATATGATAAAGTTTTACGTACAGTGTACATTGTTAACCTATCGCGACTCCCCCTTTATCCAGACTTGGACCGGGTAGAAGTGTGACCAACACTGCCCTCTTTTATCTGGGCTGATAGGCACTACTTTTGAATAACAGGCCAACACGAAACAGGCGACGGCACAACGAGAGCCTGCCAGTCCGTGGCTAGGCCGGGCTTTTGCCATTGCATGACTCATTGACACTAGCATCATTCTAGCTGTATATATATGCATGCATACACGTCACATTGTCTTAAGTTGGTTCAACCCGAGCAAAACTTTAGATCAAAGAATTATCTTCCCATCAAAAGCATCTAAATCGCAATGCCAGTTGACTCGGGATAGTTCCCTAAAGAACATTGGCATTGACACACAATATGTTCAATGTTCAATCGATTTACTATGCTCAAAATCATACTTGTACTCATCAAGAAGCTTTAATAGTATCACATTTTACCAGTTTTCCTATTAATGGATGATAAGTTAGTGTATCAAATGAAAGGGTCGGTCAACATACCTGAATCACATCTCCCACATTAATAATATAAGCATTTGGGGTAGGTCTAACTTGAACCCACTCTCCATCTGATTTCCTCTTCACTTCTAGTCCCCCAACATCATCTTGAGCAAGAACAGTTAATGCACCAGAATCCTTGTGTCGACCCACACCGAGGGCTAGGTGAGGAATAGGGCATATTGGATAGTAGTTGAGTCGCATAAAACTCGTTTGGTTTTTGAAGAAGCCATTGAATTTTTCTGCTGGCAACCCCAGGCTCAAGGATATCAACTCCAGCAACGTGTAAGCCAGTTTTTCGATTTCTCTGGCATATTCTTCACAGGCCTCCCTGGTCAAGAGTTGGAAAAAAAAATCTGAGGGTGCATTTGATTGTATTACATTTTTCATGGAAAAAGTCTTTTTTACATATTTTCCAACTAGCTGCGTTTGATAGTCACATATTTTATTTTCTAAGGAAAAATCTTTTTCCACCTATTTTTCAATTACACGTTTGATTGATTTGTATTTTTTTTTCCAGGTAAAACATTTTTTCATTTACCTTAAAAAGAAACATTTTTCTTGAAAACAAAGAAAATGTTTTCTGAGGGAGGGAGGGAGGAATGTTTTATTTTCCATAGAAAATTTGTCTTATTTTCAATTAACAATTTCTTGACAATTCAATTCCGTACAATTCATTTTCTTTCACTCAAATTTCTTGCTTGCAATCAATAACACCCTTAGATCATATTTGAGCCAAATCTTGCCCCGGAACAGGATATGAAAATATTCTGAACTTCAAATCAGAAATTAATTTACCTAAAATTAGGAGGATATTCAGGCCATTGATTGACAATCTCCTGTAACTCAACATCATCAAGCTCATGCGAAGCAGGTACCACCGTCGGATTCTCCACTGTGAAATCAAAAACCTGTTTCCAATCCCTAACATTTTTTGTATGCTCAGTATCGTAGAATCCCATTGGATTCGCTTCATCTCTTCGCACCTTCCTTTTCTCCAATGACGGCTGCTGGAAAAAGGCCCTCGAAGCAAGCTCCACCTTTTCCCGGCAACTTGATGGAACCCAATGATTAATCACCTGTATTGAAGATAAAATTTAAATGAATACACATTCACAACATCATAAGCTTTTAGATGACATAGTTAACATGATACGAGGACGAGGCAAAATATTGGTGAAGACAAGATTCAAATGAATACGTGAAATTGTATTTTTAACTGCTTAAAGCTTCTAGACGAGATGCAGTTTAAAACTGTTAGACGAGAGGGTTAATCACCTGGAAGAAACCCCAGTTTTTACACGCATCACCTACTTGTACCACTAGATCTTGAGAATTTAGGGCAGAAAGATCAATAACAGGGATGCCTTCAGCCTCAACTGTTGCGGATTTTGGTCTGTGTTCAATTGATTGGATGAAGGATTCATCAATTTCTCCCATTATTGACAGATTATTCAAGTGCAGTATTCTCAGAACAGTGGAAGGAACAAATTATCACCTTATCACCCTTCCTTGGGTATATTATTTATACATTGAATCTGGACGTGTTTATGACTGGCAATTTGTAAGAGAGACTTCCAGATCCAGTGTAGACTAATTTTGACTTGAAATTTTGTTTTTTATTTATTTATATTTTTTACTGTCGATTCTTGACTATTTTTTTCTAATCAATACCTAAGCCTGTTTTTTTAAAACAATGATTAAAAGTAAGTTAAAATTAAAATATTTTGTTTACAAATACGTTGAAATAAGTCAATTCAGTTCTTAGTTATAAAGTAAAAAAATACTTATTCGACAGTAATATATACTTTCAATTTTAATCAACAAAATGCTAATTTAAACCTTCTTAAATAAATTTTCAATAAAAAAAAAATTAGAATTGAATAAAATAGTATAATTTCAAATCTCCAACCCTCAAAAGTAATAGATTCTCAACTTTTTAAAATTGTAAATCTAAATTCCTACGTCAATGTACAACTTCCACACATCTTAAAACTAAATGTTAAGTGATTTAAAGATTTTAACTTCCTCGCGCCACATTGATAATTTTTGTCACATAGGGTCCCAAATTCACAGATTTAATTAGGTTAAAATCTAAGAATTCAATTGAAAGTCGAAAACCTAAAATCACACTAATTGGAAAGTTAGAGAGCCCAACCCTGATTTAGCCTTTTCAATCTCATGGATTTGAACGTGACATTGAGTGATAGTCTCCTCGACTTACTCCTTTCAAGAGTAACTTGGGGAACCAAACAATTCCCTATAAACTCAACTAAATATGATTACCACTCAAGAATGAAAAATAAACTCTTGCCAGATATTTTATGCAAATAAACATAGGTTTCATCAAAGGGGTACAAGACAATGTTCTTCCCTTCACAAAAACAGAGGGAAAAGTGAACAGCCAATTTCGACAAGCATGGTTTTCCTTTGATGTTATTTAAACAGTATAAAATCAGTCCCAGAAAAATAACAGTCTAATATGGAAACCAAATGATGCTACCAATATTTACATATAGATATTTTCAACTCTCAAGCAGCAGGCATTGAGATAGAGAGAACTACATAAGACAAATATTTCAGCCCATCCTGAATTTTCCCGACCGCAGAACTTTGACCTGTGTGAAGACTTTCAGAATACATATTGGCCTTCTTCTGAACCAATTTCTCCGGGAGGAGTTGTGAATCGGCAGTAGCACTTTTAATGGCAGCTAAATATGCTTCAGCTACATCTGATATGCCTGAGGAGATTAATGTCATATAAATGAATTTTTCACCACTGGAAAAAGAATTATAGTGATTACACGTTGAACAGGTGAACCATTTCTGCCATGCTTTAAGTGCAATAATGAGAGGCGAGTTCAAACAGCTAAGATTGATTATACCAAGTTATTTCATCTTGTTACTACAAAGTTAAAACTGAGTATTATTATATGACACCCAAATCATCAGTCAACTTCATATCAGAAAGCTACTAGGTTGATATAATGTATTACCAAGTGGAGTTGTACGTCCAAACATAATTTAATCGGAACAATTTGGTGTCCAAACCTTTTCCAAGATGAACTGTAATCTATATTGTTTCAACTTGCAATATTATCCAAAAATGTGTCCACGGTGGAAGATGGTACTTTAAAACTACTTGCATAGAAACTCCCCACCCCACCCCACCCCGCCCAGACCCACCCAAGGCTCCGGAACAAAAAGGCCCAAGGAGAAAGCATATACTCGAAAGAATGTGCGTGAGGACATATCTATGGTTATCTCTTATCAACCCTTCAATGACAGGAACAAAATCCGTGGTTACCACTGAGGCCCTACAACCTTTCTGATGGATCTTTCTGCAAAAAAAAAAAAGCATGTTTCCAACTATAACTACTTAACAGAGAAGTCTAAGCCAATCATACCTGTAATAAAACTCTTTGAAACTGCTTCCACATTTACAGTCATGGATTGCACCTTTGTTCTGATTATCTTAGCTTTTTCAACGGAATCCTCTGGCCAATCAATCTTCTCAGTTTCCTCATCAATCTCTTGTCTTGAATTTTGTTTGCATTAGATATCAC
Organism: Forsythia suspensa; assembly: GCA_023638005.1. Classification (NCBI taxonomy): domain Eukaryota; kingdom Viridiplantae; phylum Streptophyta; class Magnoliopsida; order Lamiales; family Oleaceae; genus Forsythia; species Forsythia suspensa. The sequence goes on along the minus strand of CM042670.1, from coordinate 28,062,080 downwards.
GGATTTCCCAAGCACCAGAAGTTGAGTCATTGCAAAGCAGCACATTTCTGAAAGTCTCTGTGCAGACAGCCAAATGTTTCAGATCAAATGTTTCAAATCAATTATGTATATGTTCAATGACAAGAATTCTGTAGTAATTAAAATCGAATCATCTGCATACATGAACACCCTCTGATTGAAGAGAATCAAGTCTCCCAACAGTTCTTTGAATTATATCATTTGGAGCTAGTCCAGCCAAAGCATTTGTAAAACTGCAACAGATCAGATGACTTTTAGCTCCAAATTATGCAGGCACACGAGGGAAGAAATAAATTTAAACATGCATACAAGCATAATACGCGTACATACTTGAGCTCGAGCTTTAAACAGTATAGAAGGTCCTAAAAGTTTAAGTCCAGACATACCACAAATGATCTCATACTTTACAGTTATCAATAGTGGCATGAAAAACCAAAAAGACAGCAAGACAGATAAACTGCAATCCATATTTGCAAAATATTGAGAGTTAATCTAAGTGTACAGAAGTTCAGCTTTAAGCCAAAAGCAACACTGTTACTCATCTAGAGCCAAGAAATACTCAGGTGCATATCAAGCCAATGAAAAGATACCATTTTCTTTTTTTTGTTTTGATTCATAATTAGATACAATTATACAATATGCAACTGGTATAGAAGTGAGATAAGATGACACTCATGACTCAACCACAATGTCAGGCACATGTGGTGCCCACTCGATATTCAAAATGATGAGATGACTTGTAATAGACCAAAAGAAACTAAGAACATTTCAGGCAAAATTACCCTGCAGCCAGTTCAGCAGCCTTGCGAATGCTTGAATCGTGTAAGTTCTTCATTTCATCAATGCTGTAATCAGTTCCAGCCTCCACTTTCTTTCCTTTCTGTGACTCTGTGCCATTTCCATCAAGCTCAGCACCCAAGTCAAAAATGTGTTGGACCTCTTTGAGCTTTCCATCACACACAGATTTTTGTTCAGATGAGAGCTTAGCCTTTCTTCGGTTATATAGCAGTGCAAAATGGGTAGACAATGCTTCCAACTCCTGCAAGTTAACGTGAAATTAAAGTTTGAGCAATCAATTCAGAAGTAAGTATATGAACAGATGGATATTTCGAAAATATGGAAGTCACCTCCAACTGCTCTGGACCTCCATAGATATAAAAGCATCGTTCAAATGTCACATCTTCAAACAATTGATCCTCCTCCATTTTCCCCTCAGATACCTTCTTATTTTTCTCAACATCAAGACCAGTCTCTGTAATCAAAAGATCCATTGTTTCTTTGCCAACTACCTCAAGAACTTGCAGTCCCTTGGCTGTAAAAGCTTTTCCAGTCTACTAGGCAGGCGCAAGACTAAGGAATGGTGCTAAAACTCAGGAAAAATGAAAAGAAAAAAAAATTGCAGGTGCAAACCTCTATTAAAGATGGCACTACGGAGCCAGCAGCCCCAGGTTGACCACCATGTTGAATGGATTCAGCAAAATTTGAAGCCGAGTTCTCGAGCCTAAGAAAGCAAGAGGTAGCTTTATAGCACCAGATATTTTACATCGAGAAATAATGAAAAGGCATATTACTTCAGTATGATTTTATTCATTACAGGGAGAGTGAAATTCCACAAGGCACCTGTGGTAAATGGTGTTAAAAACAAAGGGTAAATTGCACTATTCGTCCCCAACCTTTGAGCAAAGTAGCAAACCTACCACAAAACTTTTTTTGTCCGGTTTTTGTCCTCAAAAATCTATTAAATAAATGTAAATGACGATCTTACCCTTTAACCAAAATCTATTAAAATTAAAAAAATGAGCTGCCCTACCCCACTTCTTACCCCTTACCGACGGAAACCAGGAGGGTTTCTCCCGGTTTTCCGGGACACCGGATGCAGCCTGGTTTTTGGAAACCAACCAGCCAACGACTTGGTCTTGTTATGGTCTTCAGCCAAAGGTCCCATCTTTACAAAAACCTAATCCCCCAAAAACTAATTCAAGAATCCAATCGTAGAACTTCCCCAAAACTCGCCATCTTATCAGGAATTTTATCACCCCAAAACCCAAAATTTTCTAACCCCGTAAAGCTTTTTCACTCTGCATATTAGAGTGTAACAAAAGGGTGGAAATGGCAAGAAGCTATACAAATGAAAAATCACTTTTGACAGACCCTTCTTCAAATCCGACGACAAAAAAAAGACCCAACCCAGGAATTCCTTTGCTCCATTTCAAATTCTTTAATGTTTCAATCCTGTTCTCACGAAACCAGGGGGAAACCCACCCGGTGTTGGTGAGAAAACCCGGGGGTTTCCCCCCTGGTTTAGTGGCCGCAAGTGGCTGCAAAACCAGAGAGAAAAAGGTGGCGGCGGGGGGTGGATGTAGGGTAGCTGACTTTTTTGTTTCTTTCTTTTCCTTTTTTTATTTTGGTCTTTTTCTTATGTTTTTATTTATTCTTTTTGTTTTTTTTTTTTTTTTATTTTCTTTATTTTCTTTTTTAATATTTAAGTTAAAGGGTAAAATAGTCATTTTACATCAATTTAACAGATTTTGGACAAAAACCGTCCATGGGGACAAAGTTTGCTAATTTCTCAAAGGTTGAGAATAAAAACTAGACAAAAAAAAAGGGTTCAGGGTAGGTCTGCTACTTTGCTCAAAGGTTGGGGACGAATAGTGCAATTTACCCAAGAACATAATTGTGTACCACAAACTTAGATAAAACTAAGAAGTGTGCCAAGGGAACTAACTTGGGACCTCAGGAAAGTCAAAAGGAAAATGCACATAGCATATATAAATGCAATGCAGAAACTATTGATAAACCATTTCCAACTAATACAAAATCTCCTGATAAAGGGAAAACAACCTCAGGAAAGTCCAGCACTAAATGCAATGCAGAAACTATTGATAAACCATTTCCAACTAATACAAAATCTCCTGATAAAGCAATCCAGCACTGGACGCTGCGTTGAAATTGCCAATATAAAAGAACAAGGCAAAGCATTGTCCTGAACAATGTGAAAATGAAAATCACCATCTGCAGCTGGATTTTGTTTTGGTTCAGACCTCAACAAAATTCATTGTCTAGGATCATTCAGGGTAAGGCAGTTGATTTTCCATGCATAATCTATATTTCAAGCTCTACAAGTTACCTGTATCATCCATCCCCATTATTAAACTCACAAGTCACAACCCTTAAGTATATCAAACAACGGAACATCGTACACACGACTTTCAGAGTAGTAGCAAAAAGACTTCTAAATACTTTGTGAAGGCCTAGTAAATAATAATTGGGAGACTTCCAAACCAAAGCCAAGATTGTTTCAGTTTTAATTTATTCAATAATCCTAAAAAAGGGATGTTATGCACATATCAAATGAAAAAGTATGAAAATAATAAGGCATGGATTTTCAATTTTAATAAATTTCAGTTAGCAAGCTCCACAAAATATATATGTCCAACTTCCAATTTTGATATAATCATAATATTACTGTCTTTTAATTTCCAGGTGTGCAAAACTGTGGTTGTACTACATTGAAAACGTTATGTAATATTCAACTTACTTGTGGACTAAAGTGGCACCATCTTTCCATGCACTTCCTAATGCTTGCCAAGCTCCAGAGGCAAAAGATTCCACGGAATTATCAAAAACCTTCAAGCCCTGCATGCATGAAACAAATCAGCAGTTGATGAGTGGATATTGAATATATCTTGCAAGTTGGATGTCTCATGTTCATGATGCAACTCTCATGTATTAGTTTTCTTATTAGTGGGCTTTTTGTTCTAATAGGAATAGCCGAATAGGTTATTAGTATTATAGTATATTATTATGAGATTTTTTTTTCCTCCTTATAGGAGATTATTGGTGGATTGTTAGAAGTCTATTAGGAGGTTACCTTTCTTATGCCAATGCCTCTATAAGAAGACGTAGGCCTGTTTTATAATCAATCAATTCTACATATTGAATTAATTCTATCAAAATCTTGAGTTTTTCTTCTTTACCAAAAATCCAAATTATGTTGCTGCACCAAACTCATTCAAGATAACAATAGAGCAAATGCATTAATCTAAAGCATGAGATGAGAAATTTCTTCCCCATTCTTGCAACATTCTAAGAAACAAGAAGCAAAATATATCATGTAAATACTATGGAATATATTGTAAATACTATGGATTGTGGGGGGAAGATGCTTGCCAAGTAGATGTGAAGTAACACATTATGCATCAAACATGCAATCAACATATTTCACACTATCATAATGCTAGGACTTGCCTGTCCAAGGAGTGATTCTTCACTGGCTTTTTCAAGTTTATCCAAAGCCAGCTTACGACGCTTGTCATTCTCATCTTCGCTTTCCTCTTCAACTGCAGATGCTTCTGTTTCATCCTCCTTCGAAGATTCAGACTCTTCAGCTGGCATTTGTATATCTGTAACACTCTTTGCTGCTGTCTTAGCAACCTCAACAGCCTGTATTCATAAGAGCAGATCTCAAACAATTATCAATTCTGCTAAGAATTTAGTAAAATGCATTCAACTATCAAAAATCAAACACGGAGTTCCAGCAGTAGTTTATGTATTTAATATCTTCTCATTAGTTGGGAGAGGAAAGAAAAGCATTTTAATTTTTAAGTCACATTTCAATAACCATACAAGAAGTTGGCCATTAGAATATTTTTGGTATCCAATGCTAAAAACCCCCCTTTTATTCGAGGAATATTTCAGAACCAGCTCAATCAGCAACTATGAAAAACATCCACCTAAAAAAGCTATTAGAATATGATTAGATATTATGATTTTATAGTAGCCACGAAACCTCAGAAGAAAATGTCACTTAGAATGTCATAATTGCATTGCCAGAACTAAACCTTACTTCCGTATAAAATGTTTTCCTTGACTACGAGAGAGCAATTTAGCTTCACAATGCAGCAAAAAAAAAAAAAGAAAGAAAGAAAGAAAGAGCTTTGCTGGGATGATGAAATCCGGTCTATGATAATAACGCAATGCTCATGGACAATACCTTTTCACGATATATGAAATAGTGGAAAGACAGAATAAGAAAGGAATAATTTTAAGAAACCAATGAGAGCCATTAGATCAAGTGGAGTTTTGGGCCCAACTCAAAATAGCAGATGAATAATAGTTATTGAGCTCAATTCTACCATACAGAGCAAATAAACAAAGGAAGTCAACTTCAGCAATCATACATTACACTCAAATAGGCAGCATAATATGCAACAACCGATTACTCTCCAGCTACATCAAAAATCTTTTCTTTTATGCATTACTGAAAAAAGCCCAAAGATGGATGATTAATAACTCAGTGACTCATAACTCCACAGATTTATCCAATTTTGGATCAAATTAATATGGATCGCATAAATGAAAGCAGGCTGAAATCTGGTGCAATAAATTTTCAAGAATGGAGAACTTCAGACTTTAATACTACATTATTTTAGTTCAATCTAAGATTAGCCAATATGTTGATCAACTACTAGATCTAGACATCTCCTTAGCTCCCAAACAAATTTGCAAAAGAAACCGTCAGTTTTTATCTCAGTCGATTCCACTATACACACTGGTTTCACATTTTCATATCCCTAAAAAATTTCCAAAACTAAATTGAAATCTCATTAGGTTCCTAGATTTTACCAGCAACCACAAACACAGACATCGCACAAACAAACACACAAAAATCATAACCAATATTATACGATATAACTATATATCTATAGAGATTTTAAAAAAAAGGTATTTGTTTGAAAAGAGAGAGAGAGAGATACATTGCGAGAGATCTCTTCGGCAGCAACAGTGGCGGCCTTCTGAAGATCTGAGAGATAAGATAATGGAGAAAAACCCCAACCGCCCCATCCTCCGCCGCCGGTTTCTTTCGGTTGTTCTACTGCAGTAGCTGCCGCTTCCACTTCAGGCTTTATTTCTTCGTTCGATTTCTCCGCCATTCAAATTGCGGCAAAACACAGAAAAAAAAATATAATTCTATAATTTTTGACAAATTCACAGAAAAAAATTTGATGTCAACAAATTTTGGAGAGTTCAAATACCAATGGGATCTGTTTGAGCTTATTTTATTTTGTTATTTTTTGTTTATTTGAAACAAAAATGCATATCTAGACGCAGGCAATTGCTTCAAAACGACGCCACTTCGTTCTTACTGACAGCCATCATTAATTCATTATTCCATTCAAAATTTTATAGTTGGTACTTAACATTATATTATTTCAAATTGATCCCTAACATTTACTTTTTATTTCAATTTTGGTATTCAGGTAAATTTCCTTAATTTTTAATGGATCATGTGACGTGACAGACTTCCATGTTTCATGCCTCGTCAAGCAATTCATAGAAAAACTAATGAAATTTATTGAGTGGTCATAATGAAATAAAATGTAGTAATTTATTATTGTTTTAGTAATTTGATGTTCAACCCAATAAACATTTGGTTTAGTCTTAAAAGCAATTACAATAATACTTCTAAACAAATATATCAAATACAAATAAAATATAAAGATAATTAGTGTTAAACCTTTTCAATTTTTCTTGCATTGAGGTTATGGGTCTCGATCTTCAAAAGTGAGGTTTTGAATCCATAATTTATTTATATACATGAATGTGAATGCTTATGTGACTGGGGCCCAAAGGATTTTAAATTCACCCCTAGTCTCGATCTTTTTTTGAATTCCATAATTTATTTAAATACATGAATGTGAATGCTTATGTGAAAAAAGTGTGAATTTAATCACGCGACTTTTAGTTGAATTAGAAAAAAAATGATTAATGCTTAAATAATTTTACTCTTTTAATTTTAATTCACTTGAAAGTTACGTTCAATTTTAACATACACATTGATAAGTTTCGAGATCACGTGATAACTTAGATTTACATATGTTTGGATCCAGAACCTCAGTTTTGAAATGTTGGAGAACTCATTTTCCTTAAAATTTATAGCTTCTCTAATTAAGCAAAGCATTTTTATGAAAAAAAAAAAAAAACAAAGAATTTGGAATAAAAATATTCAATATGAATCTGTTAGTGTAATTTATCATTGTAATTATTTAAATATGATAGTGAAATTAAGTGTACCTTTATCTAGCTTTTATAAACTGATTTATTTGACTAAAATTTTGGTAAAAAAACTATTTTTCGCTCAAAAACTGATTTATAATCTATATGAAACAATCTAATCCATAAGAACAATCAGAAATCAGAATGGTAAAATAATGAAAAAAAAAAAATAATGTGAATGGCCATACAAACTTTGCAGATTGGGTTTGTACATTAAACGCATAATCTAACAAAGTGTTGTTTTTCGTTGTTTTTAAGATTCCTGCGGCTGATAAAAAATACAAAAAAGATAATGATATACTCCTTAGTAGCCCGGGAATAATGGCGGTGGTGGTGATGCATATTGGAAGCCCAAGTTTGGAGGGAGGATGAACTCGTCGACCGGAGGTGGTGGTGGTGATTGCAATGGAGCAGGTGGTGGTGATTGGACTGGAGGTGGTGGGGAGAAGACTGGTGGTGGGGGGAAAACAGGAGGCGGGGGAGAGCTTACAGGTGATGGCGGAGATGACTGGACAGGGGGTGGTGAGGAAGAAACCGGTGGTGGCGGCGGGCGCTTGGGTAACGGGAGAGGTGATTGGACGGGTGGTGGTGGGGAGAAAACTGGTGGCGGTGGTGGAGATGACTGGACAGGGGGTGGTGGGGAAGAAACCGGTGGTGGCGGCGAGCGCTTAGGTGGTGGGAGAGGTGACTGAACGGGTGGTGGTAGTGGGGAGAAAACTGGAGGTGGTGGCGAGCTTACAGGTGGTGGTGGCGAGCGCTTGGGTGGTGGGGGAGATGACTGGACGGGTGGTGGTGGTGGTGGAGGTGACTGGACAGGGGTGGTGGGGAAGAAACCGGTGGTGGCGGCGAGCGCTTAGGTGGTGGGGAGAAAACTGGAGGCGGTGGCGAGCTTACAGGTGGTGGTGGGGAAGAAACCGGTGGTGGTGGCGAGCGCTTGGGTGGTGGGGAGATGACTGGACGGGTGGTGGTAGTGGAGGTGACTGGACAGGGGGTGGTGGGGAAGAAACCGGTGGTGGCGGCGAGCGCTTGGGTGGTGGGGGAGGTGACTGTACAGGCGGTGGTGGGGAGAAAACTGGAGGCGGGGTGAGCTTACAGGTGATGGTGGAGGTGACTGGACAGGGGTGGTGGGGAAGAAACTGGTGGTGGCGGCGAGTGCTTGGGTGGTGGGGGAGGTGAATGGACAGGCGGTGGCGGGGAGAAAACTGGAGGTGGTGGAGAAGAAACGGGTGGTGGTGGCGAGGGCTTTGGTGGTGGAGGAGGAGACTGGACAGGCGGTGGTGGTGAGCGCTTGGGTGATGGCGGAGGAGAGTAGACGGGTGGTGGTGGTGGTGGTGGTGAATGGACGGGAGGAGGGGGTGAGACAACTGGTGGCGGAGGTGATGGAACTGGTGTTTTGACAGTTGGAGGTGGAACGGAAACCTTTGGTGGTTGTGGAGTCTTCACTGGTGGAGGGACTGGTGCAGCGGGAACTGATACTGGTGTTGGTAAGGGGGAAATCTTGGGTGGGTTGGCCTTTGGCGTTGGTGTAGGTTTAGGTTTAGGAACTGATGGAGTTGGAGTTGGTGTAGACTTTGGTGGTTGTGGTTTTGGTGTCGACGGGGTGGAGGGAGGTTTCACGGGAGTGGGAGATGGTTTTGGTGTCGGTTTTGGTGATGGAGGAGATGAAACTGGCACAGTCTTAGGTGGTGGAGTTAGCCTCTGCCGTGGTGGAGCTACAGGCTTCGGCTTTGGTTTTGACGGAGTATGTTTGGGCGGGTCCTTTGGACCAGATTCCGGTGGTGAACTCCTGCATCCTGCTACACTGCAATCAACTGTCTTGCTCAATGCAGACCAACAAACCTTAGCCAATCTTTGGTGTGGCGAATTGGCAAAACAATTGTTTGCATCATCTACCACAAGGCCTTGAACTGCTTTAGGTTCACAAACATCATCTCTAGCCTCGAAAAAGTTGTTAGAAAATGTAAGATTTTGCAATCTCGGTAGGCTGCAAAGACTTTCCGGGACCTTTCCTCTCAATCCATTGTGTCCGGCATCGAAAGCTTCCACACTCTGCAAGTATTCGAGGCCTACAGGTAGGTCTCCAACTAACTTGTTATTGCTAATGTCGAAAACTGTGGCACTCTTCAATAGTGTAATTTCTTCAGGCAAACAACCCGAGATATCATTGTTTGACAAAAGGAGTTCATTCAATGTGTTTTCCATTTTGCCAATGCTGTTTGGAATACAACCATGGAATTTGTTGTTTGACAAAACCAGCACTGAAACTGTGGAGTTGCCAAAATTTTCAGGAATGGTGGAGTGGAACCGGTTGTCGTTCAAGAAGAGTGCGTCAAGGTCCTTATTGAAGAGTTGTGGAGGCAATGGCCCTTCGAAATCATTGTACCTGAGGTCGATGTATTTCAGTGATGGTAACTCCAAGACAATCTTGGGGAAAGGTCCAACAAAACGATTGTTGCTTACGTCGAGTTCAAAGAGAAGTGTCAGCTTCGCAATACTTTTTGGAATGATCCCACAAAACCTGTTAGAATTAAGATGGAGAAGGCTAATGTCTGCCAAGTGCCCAATCTCGACGGGTAGGTGTCCTGCAATGTCCGCATGGTTCAAGTCGACACCAGCAACGACAGTCAGCTTGGGATCGTCGAGTGCTTGTGCACAGAACACACCATTGTAGGCACACACATTAGGACCATCCCAATTAGCAGTAAAGTTCTGTGGGTCTGAATAAATAGCTTTCTTCCACGCCTGAAGCGCAATATAGGCATTCTTGAGCCTTGGATTGGCAAAAGTTAAACGAGCATCAATCTTGTATTCGGATTCATTAAGAAGGCTATCATCATCGAGGTGAGTCAAAAGCTGACGACGTGCAATATAAGACGCCTCAGCATCGGTTAATGCCGAAGAAAAAGACAAGAAAAATAGAAGGGAAACGAAGAGAGAGCAGCCAAAGGATTTCATTTTGGAAGGGTTAGCCATGATTAATTAACCCCTTGGACAAACCCAAGGCTGCTTACAGTTATCGTCTACAGGAAGAAATGAGGGTGTTATATGGAGGAAAAATGAAACTTCACAACCACACTTTTACGGATTTGGAGGGCTCTCACAAATTTCAGACACACATTTGCGGTCTCTGCTTGGATTTAGGCAACTTTTCCTCCATGGAACATCATGGGAAAATGCTAAAAATAGTCTTACATTAATCACCATCCAAACATGCAGTTGGTAAGTCAAATATTAATGTATTTTGACAAGGATTTGAAATTTAAAGTTATGTATAATAATAGTTAGAATCCAGCATGCACATATTGGTTATCTCATACCATTCTTGCTTGGATCAGCTGTGCTGCTGCATTTTTGTCAATTCAATTGTTTAGTCAAATATCTGGTTATGAATTTTTTTTTCTTTCTTGTGGCATCTCCGCACATTAAACATTAGCGTCTTCTAATTTGTTAAGTAGAGGTGATGTAGTGAAGTGTCAAAAATATATTGAGATGACAACCAATATTATAGCAAATTCGGAAAAAACAGCTATGGCCTCGAGAGGAAAAGCTTCGGCTGCTTTCTGGTCTCATTTACTCTTTGTTATATAATGTTAGCTACCCGACTGGGAAGCCTCAACAACTTCCGAGAGTAGTGTGCCAATTGCGAGAAGATATTCTACCCGATTAGATTATTATTTTGATACACAACTTGTTTTTAGGGTGCGTTTGATTGTAACTTATTTTTTATGGAAAAAGTCTTTTTTCCATTTTTTCCAACCGACACGTTTGATAAACATTTTTCTGGAAAAAATATTTTCTCACCTATTTTTCAACTACACGTTTGATTGATTGTCATTTTTTTTTAGATAAAACATTTTCTCATTTCTACATAAATGGTCACATTTTCTTTGAAAATAAGGAAAACGTTTTTTAAGAGGGAGAGATTTTATTTTCTAAGTAAAATTTGTCTTCTAAATTGATATTTTTCAATAAATAAGTTTTGACAACTCAATTTTCTGGAAATTATCTTTTTTTCATTCAAATTCAATACTTGCAATCAAACGCACTCTTAGTTCAAAAGAATTAAGAATGACAATTGATTGATGACAAGACTTTGGAATTTTTTGTTGAAGTATCTTATATTTTATTAGGAGCTTGTTCGGTAGAGTGTTTTTTGGAGAAAAATAAGTTTTTTATTATTTTTTAACTTTTCAAATTTTTTTGTAATGTAAAAAAGGTTGAAAAGTCAAAAATTGTAGACAAAAAAATAGATTTTTTTGGAGAAAAACTCTACCGAACATGACCTAAATGAAGTTTAAAATAATAAGTCAACGAATAAGAGAATTATTTTACACTAGAGAAACTGAATCATTGTTCATCGGTTTTCCCAGCCTAAAATGGGAGGAAAACTAAAGAAAATATAGAGTTCACTTGATGGAAGATCAATATTTTAAAGCAATAACGTGCTGATTTATTTAACACCAGAGTTCCAAAGAATCGTCGAATAGCATGTTTGTTAGTATTTATAATTATTTATAAATTAATTAAATATTATTTTTATTCACACATATCACAAAACTACAATTTTTTTATATTTATTATTTTTTTATTCACACATATCATAAGACTCACTAGTTTATAATGAAAAAACACTTTACCAAGCGTACAGAATAATTAAACAAATATTAAAAACCTTAAATACAATTCACTTATAACAAATTATAATGTCATTATAACCACTCTTTATTTATTTACTCATAATCGTAATAAGACCGAACTTTGCATTGCTAAAACAAACACAATATAACCAGTAAGACAATAAGCCACACCTTTATATATTACATCTCGTGTCACACTACTATACACAACAAAGTTCAACCCAAAAACACACTCTTTACGTTCCTCAAAGGCTTTTGTTGACGTTAGAAATTGTTCGAACAACTTTTCTTTGACTTACTCTAACATAATCTTCTACTAGGTACATTTCACAATGATAAGTCGATAATCATCATCATCAATCTGTCTCGTGATCAGGCACAGGGGAATACCAAGCTGGGGATCGTCCTCTAGCTCTAAGCAGTCTTGTGAAGGGAGAATCCGGCATTCTGGCTTTCTCCTCTTCCTCGAGCTCGTGCAATGTCTTAGGCAACCCGTCTGGGATCGGACAAGGAACTGTGCTTGTATTTTCTGGAGTCGCGTGCTTCATCGATTCCTTGCGTTCCTTCTTTGCTTTGTGAATTGCTGCAATTCCATGTAAACATCCAACCAAAGATTTTACACCACCAGCTTCAATAATTAGTCTCTCCACCTCCTCCTTTGGGGCCTCTTCCTGAAGAATACCATAATTGCCAAGAGACATTAGTTTGTGAATCCTAGAATTTTTGTATAAGAATTCAAAGTGCAAAAATTTAACTAAAGTTTTTCAATTGTTTTTTCTTTTCTTTGATTTAATTTAAACTATTTATAGATGTTGCCAAACTCAAGAGTTCTTTATTCTTTTCCTTTTTTTTTATGCCATGTGTTACTCTTTAATTGAAAGACTTTAATTCTAGAGGATTCTACAACACGTGGCAGAAAATAATTGGCTCGAATGTCCTTTTTCTTAGATTTGGTTGTTATTCTCACGTGATTTAGTTGTAACTGATTTTGCCGTGTGGAGCTTCATCCAATGGTCTGGGGATATTCTTTTTATTTAGAATCGATGAATAGCGAAAGGGTTTGAGTTCATATCCTTCATCCCAAATGGCAAAAGTTAGAATAAATTATGTTGGGGTTAGATTTGAATAGTTTAAACAACAAATTTATGAACTCTTTTCCATCGCCTTTTTAGGGGCAAAGGTTATCTTTAAGTGAACCATATAAACTCCGTTCAAAAGAGGTGTCTAAGCTAGACCTTCATTCGTCTGCTCAAACGAGGCGTAACAAATCACATAATCATCTTGCTTATAAATTGAATTTTGCACGAATTTAACTACTTTAGTTGGTCATACTTAAAAGTTACTTTTTATTGAGATGGTAGAGACATACTTTACAGGAAAAAAAAGAGCAACTTTAAACCCAACGAAACATTTATATCTACGGAGAATCCACCCTCATCAAAGAAGTCATAAATATGAAATAAAAGCTACTTTTCTTGGAAGTATGAATCTAATCAAACAAGCCATAATTTGCAGAAGAAATCTTTCAAGAAAATCTTTTCCTGGGGTGTCAAATTCTAAAGGACCCAAATTTACAACTTAGCCCTTGTTTGATACAACTTTTTAACAAATTTTGATAAAAAATTAATCAAAATATGTAGTTGAAAAATTAATAAAAATTATAAATCTCATTAAATATGTGATTAAAATTAATTATTGTCTTTGGACCATAACTTTTTAACAAATTTTAGTGGTGAATAAAGAAAATGTTTAAATAACTTATATTACTTATTATAAACATGATCTTAATCTGACCAATCAAGTACTTACTTCAAGTTCTTTGAGCTCAAAATAGGCCCTCCAGCAGCTATAAGAATCATCCCCTTCAAGCGTTGAACAATAATCTAAACATCACACAACAACAAAAAGAATTACATCAAACACATAATTTTTGACTTTTCAACCCATTTTGAACATGAAAAAAGAATTCAAATAAACTACTTTTGATTTATATCTATCAAACGCACTCTTGATTACATATCCATCACACAACATGGAAATTCACTCGATTACCCTCAAAAATTCAAAATTAAAGAAAAACCATTCAATTCTGTGCTGAAAGTTTAAGACTTGAAGACGAGATTTAAATAAATACACAGTAGTTTAAAGTTGATCAATCATTCAAAAGGGTCAAAGAAAACAAGAAAAGACATGCCTGCGAGTTGATTTACTGATTTCTGAATCAAAGGGGGTTCTTTAACAGCTCTATCAATTTTGCTTCTGCTAAATGGCTCCAGCTTTGGTATATAAGCATTGTTTCTTGAAGAACAATGAATGGTGGGATTCAAGCCACTTCTTGAACTTGATCTTGAACAATGAACAACGCCATTAATTTCAAGAATACTGCTTAAAGATGAAGAACTAAAGGGCACTGTTTTAATCATACTTTTTTCTCCTTCTCTAACAAGTAATTTTCAGATAAACAGTCATTGTATTTAAAGAAATATAAAGAAGATGAGTTTCAATCTGTCTTGGATAAGGATGGAACGATCCGATGAGATATTTTTTTAATTATTTTTTGTAATTGTTGTGAGATAATGCGATAGTAGAATTTAATTGGGTTTTGTGACAGCCGAATCCTGGCCGTTGATAGGAGGGTGTGAGGAATTGATAAGAGTTTTGTGGGCCCATTGAATGAGTCGTATTGGAAGAGTAGAACACTGCGTAGGGAGTGGGGATAAAAAACAACGGGCGTTTCGCGAAACCAGAAGAATTTGGAACTCTGTGTGTGTGTTTGGGGTGGGCGTCGGGTGGGGGTGGGGGTAGGGGTGGGGGTGGTTGGGGAGTGGGGGTGGGGTGGCTTGGATTGAAATAATTCAGCTTTTATAAGATATTTTATTTATATCTTGCGCTTTTCGATCGGATATTTCTTGGAGTAAAAGAAATGTCATTTTGAAATTTCTCTCTCTTCTTGGTCAAGACTTAAGGGTGTATTTAATCGCAAGTAAGAAATTTGAATGAAAAGAAAATGAATTTCATAGAATTGACTTGTCAAAAAATTATGTTGTGTTTGATTGGAAGTAAGAAATTTGAGTGAAAAGAAAATTAATTTTATAGAAAAGAATTGTCAAGAAATTATTGATTGAAAAATAAAACAAATTTTTCATGGAAAATAAAACATCATCCCCCTAAAAAAATATTTTCCTTGAAAACAAAAAAAAATGTGGTCAAAACAAGGAAAATGAGAAAATATTTTACATGGAAAAAAAGTTGCAATCAAACAAAACAAGGAAAATAGGGAGGAAAATATTTTTTCCATAGAAAATCTTTTGCAATCAAACACATCAGTTGGAAAATGGTGGAAAAAATACATTTCCCATAAAAAAATTTGATGAATCAAACACAATCTTATTGATTGAAAAATAAGACAAATTTTCCATAAAAAATAAAACATCTTTACCCCCTAAGAAAATATTTTCTTTGAAAACAAGAAAAATAAGAAAATGTTTTACATGGAAAAAAAAAAGCTGCAATCAGACACAATATAGAAAATAAAAAAAAATGTTTTTTCCATGAAAAATCTTGTGCAATCAAACACGTCAGTTGGAAAATATGTGGAAAAAAAGGATTTTCCATGGAAAACTATGTGCAATCAAACAGAGCCTAACAGTTTTTTTTGAAAGAAAATCTATTAAATTTGACAGAGATTATAAATTAACTTATAAACTAATATTGATTTATTTGAATTGAAATTGTTGATTTTGTAAATCACTTTAATGTAAATTGACAAAATAGTCGTTTCTATTCTAAAATAAAATTTTGTTGTTTAAAAGTAATATATGTATTTTGTGTTAAAATTAGTTTGAAAAGTCAAAAAATACATTTGAAATAAACCACTTTTGATTTATAATCCCTATTAAACGGAACCTAAACATGACAAAGAATATGTTTGTTAGTATTTATAAAATCAAATATTATTTTTATTCATACATTTAGTAAAGTTTTATAATTTTTATCTATTTTTTATTCATACATTCTGTATGACTTACTGTTTATAATCTCAAAAAAATTTGAATAATTGCATCAAATGTCCCCCCAACGTTTCAAAATTGTTAGGGATATATCTCTAACCTAAAAAAATAGCACCACACATCCCCAACGTATGAAAAATTTGGCGTGGTAGGTCTTTTATGACCAACTTGTCCTTCCCTTTAAATAAACAAAAAACAAGAAAAAAGAAAAACATAATTGAAAACTAACCATATGTACCCGAAAAAAGAAAAAGTAAAAAATGTACCCAAAAAAAATAAAAAGTAACAAATAGATCATCTTCTTCAAAAAGTCCTAAAATTTTATTTGCACCAAATTCGCCGGAAAACAGTTATTTTTCGACTTGGTTCTCTTAGTTCCACCAACAAAGGGTGCCATTAGCACGTAACCTCTAACCCTTACCGGGTTCAACTCCGAAGACCCGGGTCCAAGCTTAACCGCCAAATGGTGAGCTAGGTTTCCATATGAAGAGTCGCCCACTATGAAAACCCGGTCAAGTCGACCCCATCGGATAACCATGGATCAGGACTGTTCGATAGAGCCTGAATTTGGAGCCATGTAACCGCATTAAGTGCATCGTCCATGGTTGCCGGGAGACGGTGCTCCAGCGTTAGGCGGTAGTTAGGGGAGATAACGGCCACGGGTAGCAATGAAGAAAGGCGGAGGCTGCAGTTGTGACAGTTGGGCCATGTTTGTGAACCGAAACAAAGCCGCCGCCGTGGAATAAGTAGAGAATTGGGAGTTTGGCATTGGAAGCAGACAACGGCTTGTAGGTGCGGAGGTAAAGATTGTATTTTTTGTCGAAAAGACAGTCTTTCTAGATAGCATAGCCATCGTCTTGGACTTTAATGGAGAAATTTGTTACCTGTTAATGGTGAAATCTCACTTGGATTAAACATGAAAATAATACTAACACATAATAGTTTGAACAGCTCGTTTTAACAAGATTGATGATATTACCTCAGACCGAAAAATGGATCCATCACTGTAAACTTGGATTATTCCCAAACAGTCTTCCACAAATTGAGCAAGTGAACCTCTCTCTCTCTCTCTCTCTCTCTCTCTCTCTCTGTGTGTGTGTGTGTGTGTAGTGGTACAAATAAAATTTTAGAACTTTTTGGAGAAGATAACCTATTTGTTATTCTCTTTTTTTTTGTATATTTTTTACTTTTTATTTTTTGGGGTACATATGGTAAGTTTTTAATTATATTTTTCTTTTTTCTTATTTTTTTTTTTTTTTTTTATTTAAAGAGAATGGCAAATTGGTCATAAATGACCTATCACGCCAAAATTTTCATACGTTAAGGATGTGTGGTATTTTTTTTTTAGGTTCGAGTATATCTCCAACGATTCTAAAACGTTGAGGACCTTTTTGATACAATAATCCCAAAAAAAATTATCAAACATACTCTCAAAATAATAATATTATCATAGTCGCTCACTACTAGTAATCAGTTTACGTGGCATTACTCAATTGGAATAATTACTTTAATAGTTGTTGACTATGAATAACATTACTTAATTGGAGTAAATAATTACTCTAATTAAGTAATACCACGTAGGCTGACTATCGTTAGTGAACGACTATGAATAATATTACTCTATTCAAAATGTTATGTCTTTGTTTCAATGTGTTTTGACTCTTACTTATTGTTTTGTATATTTTAAATTTAGATCATATATAAAAAATTGACAGTGAAAAAATAAGCATATGGAATAGAAAGATAAGGATATTTTAATTTCGTCCCCTTTTCTTGAAAATGCTCCGCGGGGAGAGCTGCTTCACCCATTGCTATCGCTAACTCAATCGTGATTGTGTCGTGAGCTTAATTGTTCATTGTAGATGGACAAGTGTATTTTAAAATTAATTATTGACTATGCTTCAAATTTTTAAGCAAAACTAAACAAATACTAAATTTTAAAGTTCGGGTTGTTGTTGAGAATTATATGAGTTCTTAAATATTCGTAAGTTAGTTAACCATCGAGATTTAGATCTCGGGGTGTTACAAGTGAGGGTGTTGAAATTGGCACTGACAATGTCTAATGGTGCTAGCGACGTACGACAAAGTGACGACATCAATTGATAGCGGTGGTGGTGACAAGTTAGAGATAGGGTTTTGGAGTACCGGCTTGGGTCCACGTTAATACAATATATATCTTTAGAATATCAATAATAAGTTTTTGGAAAACAGAATATCTAGGTAGTCTAATTGTCACTATTAACTTTTTTGTAAGTTTGAAATGGGGTATTGAATTTTAAAAGTATTTTTAGTTGTTATTGAAATTTAAAAAGTTTTCGAGTTACTATTGAGTTTATTAAAATATTATCATATTTGTCAGTCTACTATTCGTCATTTTAAAATTTAATAGACTTGATGACATAGAAAATGTTATTTTTAAACGTGACATATTTTTCGACTTTAATGTATACTGCATTACTAAAGTGATAATTTCACCATATACTACAAAATATAAAATAATTTAAAAATATTATTTAATTTTTTTACTCTAACAATGCTGTTTTTTTATTTTGTAATATTTGTTGTTACATTTATTATGTTTGTTAATAATAAATATAACACATTTATTATAACTAAAATAACAAATATAACAAGTGTTACAAAAATAAAATAAAAACAATATTTTAAGAATAAAAAAATATGACAGTATTTTAAAAAATATTTTATTCATTGTAGTTATTTCTGAAAATACCTCTTACTAAAATTGCGAGTGTCGGATTGACTAATGCCATTTCCAAGATGGACTTAATTTTGGTAATAAGGCGGCAATGGGCTTATCTATTACTCCCAGGTAAGGGAACATATCCATAAGCTATGTGGGGGTTGAAGAAGCTGACTTTGGAAATGGTGGGCCTAAACCAGGATGGAAGTGGATCATTTGTTGGACTCAATAACTAGACAATTTAATAAGAGGGGTCGGACCAAGTAACTGAAGATGATGGACCAATTATTCAGCCCATTCTCTAGGCCCAAGAAGATTATGCCAAGGGGCCTCATCAACATAAAGGCATCCCAATAAGACAAGGAACGAAGAAAACAAGAGATAATTAGGCTAAATATTATTCTTAACTATGTGTTTTAACACATCAGGTTATGAAAAATAAATTTACAAAATCAAGTCTTTTTTTAAATAATGAATTAAAATATAATTAATTATTTTATATAATTTCAATTTAAGATACAATTTTTCTTTATTAATTTTTAATAATCAATAAACGATATTATGTTTAAAGAGAGAGAATTCTCAAATTTAAAATACAATAAAAAATCTAAGTCATCCAAATCTCATTGCCTGAGACATTCATCTTCAAATTAAAGTGAGAAAAATCTCAAAATCTAGAACATCATCAGAAAATCTAAGGGTGCGTTCTCTTTGGTATTTTGGGGCCATTTTCCGTTTTTAGTTTTTGAAAATAATGAAAACACGTTCTCTTTCTCATTTTCGAAAATACATTTTCTAAAACACCAAAAAATTTTGCAAAGAAAACGGAAAACGATATTTAATCGTTTTGGGCGTTTTGTGTACAAAACGCGGAGTTGGTGAAAATGGCCAAAACACGCGTTTTCAAAATGGAGGTCAAGGTTTCGATTCCTGCTTCAGCTTTTTTTTTTTTTTTTTTTTTTTTTTTAACGCTGGGCAAATAATTTATAATTTAAGCATTATCACTTTTTTGACAAAATCCAGCCTCTCACCCCAATGGCCAAGTGTGCAGATTTGAATGTGGAGGTCCAAGTTCGAATCCCAACTTGTTTCCTTTTTTATTGAATTTGTTTAAATGGTTTTAATGGTTTTAAATGTTTTTAATTTTTTTAATGGTTTTAAATATTTTAATTTCATAATTAAATGTTTTTTATTTGTGTTTAAATGTTTTAAATTCTTTTAGTAAATGTTTTAAATTCTTTTTAAATATTTTTAATTGTTTTTAAATGTTTTTAATTCTATAAATAATGTTTTTAATTGTGTTTAAATGTGTTTAAATGTTTTAATTCCATAATTAATATTTTTAATTATTTTTAAATTTTTAAATGTTTTTAATTCCATAATTAAATGTTTTTTTTAATTGTTTTTAAATGTGTTTAAATATTTTTAAATGTTTTTAAATGTTTTAAATCCATAAATTAATGTTTTTAATTGTGTTTAAATGTTTTTATTGTTTTCAAATATTTTTAATTCTAAGTTTAAATTGTTTTTAATTCCAAGTCCAAATTTTTCCAAAATTCAAGTAAAACGATTTTCGAGTTTTTTTTTCAAAAATAATTTTCGAAAACACCAAAAAAACGAATTTTCAAAAACACAAAACACAAAACACAAAATACAAAAATCTCAAAACAAACACTCAAAACACAAAACACAAAACACAAAATGAATTCAAAACTCAAAACACAAAACACAAAACTTAAACGCAAAGAGAACACTACCTAATATTTTCCAAACTCACTACCTAAAAAATTCGAAAACATCTAGAAAATTTCGAAAAATCATTTTAGTGTAAAACTATCATCTTCTCTTATAATTCTTCTTATTTTGGTGAATCAAAAGCTCAAAATTTAAGAAGAACAAGAACACCATCATTGAAGATATTCAAAAGATATGAGAATTTTGCTCAACACAAATGCTACGCTTTGTACATACGCCTTCATCCATGTTGTTATGCTTCTTTGATCTTGAGTTAGCTTTTGTCTGTCGAAAATTTTGAAATCATAAAACATTTGTAAATGCATTCAAGACTTCAAGTGATGAAAGATGCTAAACTCAAATTACAAGTGCTTTGTATTGCAAATGCGACAATTTCTAGAGCTAATTCCAATTATGAAAATAACCTACCAATGAGTCACGTGCAATTTCGTGAGACCAAGATACCAATCATGTTGGAATCCGTATATTTATTATTTTCAATTTATTTGTTTTCGTGACACAAGAAGACGCTAATGTATTCCATTGCTGCAAAATAGAACAATTCGAATGTGACAATAACTCAAAAGAATAACAAATCCAACAAAAAATAATATTTTATTTTTCAAAGTAAATCAATGTAAATTACAGTCACACACCTAAAGCACACCTCATTTTTATTAGTTACAAAAATGTAACCCCAACACACGTGTAAGTCACAAATCATTATCACTCGAACTCTAGTAATTACATTAAATAATCATTCGTAATCACATGTGATACATACAAATACACACATTAGTATTCACGGTTGTGTAGTTTAAGTCACACGATACTTTTATGATAACTTAAATAAATTGACGAATAACACGTTAGCAAAGTCACCGAAACAGAACATAAGTCACAACATACATAAATTGATATTATAGTTGTCACAATATACACATATTCTAATTCCAAACAGGCATGTAAGTCACAAATTATTGTAGCACTCTGATTACAATAGTCACACTAATTAATCTTTTGTGATCACTATTTTTACATATGAAGCAACATAGTATTGGTCACAATCGCCTATACATTGTTGATCACACTTTTCAAATTCGAGTCACAATTTTGTTCGTTAGTCACATAAAGATTAACTTTTTTCTTCATTGACAAACATTTTATTTAATTGTAAAACACGATATTAACTAGTTCCAAATTTTAGGGATAGATAATAATGAGAAATAATATAGTTATATACGTATATCACATGTTTATCTTAGATCACATTCATATAATCTTATTTTAAATAGTTTTTTTAATTACAATTTTTAAATAAATTTTAGAGATAAATGTTGAAGTAGAATAACTATGATTTTTTTTCAATTTGTACCTGATTTTTTCAATTTGTTGAAAATTTTGTGATTTATTAAAATGTAAACTTAAATATTTATAATCATCAAATTTTCTCAAAAAACAGTGCACATCCACAAGTCGACCACTTCAAGAATTGTGTAATATTAAGAGTATATCCATTTCAATTGCAGATTACACTAAAAATATGGCACATCATTATAAAATATTTATATGGTAAGAAAAAAGTAGATACTAGAGAATATCTAATACATCATTCACATTTGGACGATGTTCTACACATCTTTTATTTATTTTATTATAATTTATGTCTATCAAAAAGTGTCTTTTATTTAACTTTTTATAATTTATCTTTATCGAAATGTGTGCTAATTATCTTTTATTTAATTTATATAATTTATATCCTCTCTTGTACAACTAGACTATAATTTTTTCAGTCTACAACTCTATTAAATATAATATTTTTTCAATTCTATTTTAATTGTTACATGTATAACAATTCATGTCGTTACATTAGATATGCTCTAAAATCAGTTGAAAATTGAAATTTATTATAGAAGTGTTAGCCTATGAAGTATTTCCGTGGTCTAATATAAACATGAGTAAGAGATTATTGATAAATAAGTGCAATATTATAAGACTTTCCATAGGGTATCATTTGTGATTTTTCAAACATCGCAAATTAGGATTATTGGTCCAAATTAAATACACATTAATTAATATAAAATATTCCACGAAAGTATGACCCACTATGAGGGCAAATCCGTCAATTTCACCCGACAGTACAACAAAGACATATATAGTGACAACGTGAATATAACGATACTTTCACCTTTCCCACGTTATCTTCCTGACTTCCCTCCCTTCTTCTACCGGCCGTTCCGCTCCAAAAACATTTGTAAAAGTTGCAAAATAGGTCCTTGACTTATTACTAAAATAGCAAATTAGTCTTCAAGTTTTAAAACATGTAAATTAATCTCTAACTTTACATTAATAGTGCACTAACAGTTCACATGACTTAAAGCATCCAAAATTCCAAATCGAATAGCATGTTTGGCAAAACTTAAATTATTATTTAAGTTGGTCAAATTAGTCAAACATATTTTTTTATCCACACAGTTGTAACACTTACAACTTACTACTTATTTATTATCCATACATTTCAATAGAATCACAATTTACAAGCACTTAAAAAATAATTTCAATACTACTAATTTCTTCAAATTTAGATTACGATTTAATAAAAATTTGAACAACTATTTTTGTTAGATATTGATTGTGAACCACAGTCCCAGCACATTACTCTAATAGCTAGTTAGTTTTTAATTTTTAATGAAGAACAAATTAATTTCCAACTTTATATGAACCTTATATAAGGTACTTACTTCAAACTTTTGAACACTACCCTAAATTGATAATCAAAATTCAGGCTTGTAAAATTGGACATACGAATATAAATGACAATCTAATAAAGATTTTGATATTGTAAAATTATAGATAATGATGTATGATTATTTAGTCTTAGATATCTAGTAAATAGTCTTAATTACTCTATAAATCTATATCTTTATTATATTGTAACTCTTACTGAATATATAATAAAATACACAAAATAAAGAGAAAATTCGTAACATTTGGGCAGCCTGCTCATCTGTGATAAAAAAAAAAAAATTGATATCTCAACTCTCCGTGATTCGTTGTGAAATTTGGATAGCAGGTCCACAACTCATTGTTCTTCAAATCCAACGATTAAGATTAATATCCAATAGTTCATTCGTGATAAAATCACTATGTGAATAATAGTGAATTTTGAATTGGTAATTAAAACTCATTTCATCCAATTGCTATATTTCAATTCCAATTGCATATGGAGATGAAACCAATTGATTTAACAAAGGGATCTTTATCATTTTTTCATGGACAAATGTTTGTATTCTCTTTGATATCGTATTTGATTATACATTTTCTTTTCTATATTGATAAATGATAGACAAAATATTGTTTGAATATTGTTAATTATTACATACCAGTATTCAGAATAATTTTGTATTATTATTTCTGAAGAAATATCAATTTATACAAATCAATATTCTAAAATAATAATTAGTTAGTCTTATTGAAAAACCATAACTCAAGAATATAAATATTCTAGAATAATATTGTGTTGTTGCTTCTGAAAAAACACAACTTAATTAAATAAATATTATATAATTTTTCTCTTGAATAAGCATATTCTAAAAAAAATTATGTCGTTGCTCTTGAATAAGCACAATTTTACAATTTCAGAATATTAATGTTATTGAAATATTGATAATCTCAAAGAAGTACAATTTCAACGTTTCAATATTTTAAATATGGTAATTCTTGAAAAATATTATATCCAATATTATAAAAATGATATGATTTATTCAATAATTTTATGAAATTTAGTTCAATTCGCTATTCTTGTTAATCAATTAAATTTATTTATAGGTATCATATCCTTTTGTTTATATGATTAATGATCTACTTTATTTAATCAATTTTTACTTATTAACAATCAAGTCAAAAACTTAGTTGTTGAAATTATATAGATACAACCATTGTTCTAAAAAGTTTTAAAAAGCCCGCCTAGGCTTCGCATAAGCTTGAGGCCACGCCTTGCATCACCTAGGCCTTGCTTAGGCACAAAAAGCTTGAAACTCGATCTCTACGCCTAACCACATTTCACGCTTCACGCTTTTTAGAACACTAGATACAACTAATTGTAAAAACTCCACTCGATAAATTATATCGTTATGGGAAGAGAAATGGAATAAAAAGATAGATAGTTGTCGACAACATATTTATAATATAATGTAGTGCACAATATTGTGAATGAAAGATAAAATATTGAATTAAAATCCATTAAGAATGTTGACGTATAAATGATTGGTCAAAATAAAAATGACGCAATCCAGATAAAATTAAACTTACTAAAAATATGAAGTTTTTGGACATGTAGTCCGAACACCTAAATGTCTAAAGTCAATAGTACTTATGCAAAAATAAAATAAGAAAAATAAAATCGTAAAATATAATACATTTTTTCAACATAACGACTTTCACAAAGATTCTAGAAGATTTAATATACCTGAAACATATAGTTTAAGTTTCCAAGAAACTTAATTGATCAAAGTACATGTTGACCTTTAAAAATGGCTGCCAACAGGAACTCCACGTCTCATCTTCTTACGTGTAATCTCTCTGCGCACTTAGATCGCCATGTGGTTTAGTCGCCCATAGATGTGCCTGGAACCGAGTAAAAGTGATGCTTGTGTGTGGGAGGAACACGATGTGATAGAGGTGGTGGCTTGATGGTCCATAACTAATAAATTTTCAAGTGGTTATAAACACTTAAGTGTAATTAGTATAGATGACTTGTGTTTTCTTTGTGTAAGCATTTATTTTTCAACATCATTTTCTTATAGAAATGTGTTTGGTACTTATAGAAAAATTCTATTTGGTCGATCACCATTCGATATGCGACACGTGGTTCAATCTTAAGGGTCTTAGCATCACATCCATGGAGTTATGTCAGCAGTTTAATGAAGAGGTCATTTTCAGCCGCATGCTAGAAAGCTATAACTATGACAAACAGCATTGGCATGCTGTCCCATCAGTCTTTTCAAGTTTGACTTGCAGAGTGTTATGGGAGGATTTCTCAACACGCAATCAGGGTCGGTTTATGACCGCTTCGTCTTCTCAACCTCATCGGCATAAAAGAACAGCCTCCTCCTTTTAAACTCTTCTTCCCAACCTTCTCGGAATAGAAGGTGACAGTCTATTAAGCAAGTTTGACTTTGACCATACTACGTGGAGCGCTACATGGGACTGGGGCGTAACAATACATATTTCAAGTGATATTATCACGATGGAGAGTAAACACGTGTTGTACTCTTTTTTTATTAACCGAGGTTTTGTCCAATTAGATTTTTCTTGACAAAGTTTTTAATGAAGCAATTTTCGTAACGTATTCAAAAGAATAATATACTATTTTTCCTTCGCCACAATATTTTCCACAAGTTTTTCTTTGTAAGATTTCAACGAGACATATTATTTGTGTAAAGACATCCACGGGAAGTGTTACAAATATTATTGTTACTGGATGTCTACAGCCTTTAATACGTTTACCACTAACATAAATCCATGGCTATACTTTCGTATTTTACAAATCCATACGAAATCCCAGGGAGCAACAATAATATTTGTTTTCAATGTATTTGAATTAGATCATCATGATAACCGTAATCAACCAGGGATTGTATGAAGATGATATGCTTGTAAGCTATAACAAGACAACAATATGGAACATATTTCACTAAAATTATTTTATACAAGTTTGAGAAAGATGGTAGAATTGAAGACATTGACGGACGAAATATGGATGACTCGTTACAAGAATTTTCATTTATTGAAATCAGATGGGTAGATGTACCTTTTTTTCCTTTGCTCATGTTTTGTCCAATTGGATTTTCGTAACAAAGTTTTAACGAGACAACAATTAATTACTCAAATTGAATTTTTGCCAATTAATATTTTTAACGAAACAGTTATTATATAAATAGTCATTCAAGGAGAAGTGTTATAAAATATAGACAATGATAAATGATTATTTAGTTTTATCATAATATCTAGTCCTAGTTGCTTTATAAATCTATATCTTCATTAGATTATAATTCTTGTTAGAACCATATATATATATATATATAATAGTTAAACACGCGTGTGTTGCACGTGCTTTTACAATCATATTGTCAATTTTTAATTTATTCAAAAATTATTTTTTATTTATTAATAATTATAATGTTAAAATAACAATTGTAATAAAGATAAAAAACACGATTCTTGATAACATTGTTCGATGTTAATATTTTATTTACATTCATAGAAATATAATTGCAATCAGAAATGAGTTTTATATAGTGGTAATACAAATAGTTACTTGAACCCGTTGAAGAGTTTTTGGTGATTTGAGTTTTGATGATTGACGAATCATTGACATCAAATCTTATGGAATTAATAATGTATTAATAGAGATCTTTAGGGCTATATTTTGCAAAAAATAAAATTAATAAATGTTAATTTTATTGTGAGAGAATGTATTGATTGACTATATAATATTGTATATTTATTGGAGTAATAACTCCTTATAAATAATATTTTTTGTATATGTTTTCTTTTCATTAAACGTGTCTGATTTGACAATGTAAATGAAAATAGCATAAATGTAAATAAAAAAATAAAAACTAAATAAGTGCCAACATTCTCTCTCTCTCTCTCTCTCTCTCTCTCTCTCTCTCTCTCTCTCTATATATATATATATATATATATATAAATTAAAATTTTTAAAAATTTAAAATGTTAGTTGCGACTATAATCACTATAATATAATATATTAAAATTAATCTTTTCATCTCTATTTCAACTTTGACAATTATGATTTGAATTTTAATACGGTAATAAAAAATGTTACAATTTTTTCCATTCATTTAAAAAAAAAAATCATTTCTCATTTCTTTCATCT
Organism: Forsythia suspensa; assembly: GCA_023638005.1. NCBI lineage: Eukaryota > Viridiplantae > Streptophyta > Magnoliopsida > Lamiales > Oleaceae > Forsythia > Forsythia suspensa. The sequence continues at coordinate 28,035,023 of CM042670.1, read as the reverse complement.
AAGTAATGCAAAAAAAAAAAAAAATTGATTCATTATTTTTACTTTCATATTTGATTTAATATATTAAATATTTAACAATTTTAATTGCACATTTAATAAATTGTTAAAAATTTAATGTACGATAATAATGAAAAATAAAAGAGTAACAAATAAAATACTAAAAGATAATTGCATTCATAGAATAGTCAAAAAATATTTCTCCCTTTTAGAACATTTTTCATAATTAATTTAATAGATTAAATGTTTAAAAAATTTAATTGTACGTTTAATAAATTGTTAAAAATTTAATGTATAATAATAATGAACAATAAAACATTAATAAATAATTTTACATTAATGAATACTAAAGATGAATATGGAATTTTAAAAAATCTATAATGGTAGAATAGTCTCAAAAAATTCTTCCTTTTAGGGCCTTTTTCATATTTAATTTAATAGATTAAAATATTTAAAAATTTTAATTGTTTAAAAATTTAATGTATAATAATGATGAACAATGAAAGAGTAATAAATAATATATTAAAATATAATTATGCATTAATGAATAATATGAGTGAATATGAAATTTTAAAAAATTTGTAAGGGTAGAATAGTCCAAAAATATTTATCCTTTTTAGGACATTTTAGATGTAATCAAGGTTCTAAAAAGCGTAAAGCGCAGCTAAGCGTGGAGGCCAAGCTTCAAGCTTTTTGGGCCTAGGCGAGGCTTAGGCGATAATGAGGCAAGAGCGAAGCGTGAAAAAGCGTTTTCTTATTTTTAATATCATTTTAAATATTTTTTTAAAAAAAGATAAAAATAAATTTTTTAACTAAAAAACGCCCGCCTAAGCGAGACTATGCGTAATTAAGCGCGCCTAGGCGTGCATATGCGAGCCTAGGCGCAAGCTTTTTAGTTAAAAAAATAGTTGACTAAAAAGTGCGCGCCTAGAACCTAGGCATGGTGTGGAGGTCACGCTTCGCGCCTGCGCGGACTTTTTAGAACACTGGATGTAATATAGATATATATCCATTATTAGGGGCGGAGCCACCAAGGAACAAAGGAGGCTAAATGACCCCCCAAAGATTTTTAAAATAGTCCAAGTCCAAATCCAAAAATATAAATTAGTCTAAAATAGCCAAAGTCCAAGTCCCAACCCAAATTGTTTTAATTCAAGTTTCATCCCAAATTGGTCCAAGTCCCAAGTTTTATTTCATCAGCTGTTGAATACCCCAAGTCTCCAAGCTCAATTGATATTATTCAATTGTCTTCTCAGCAAATAACTGTGCCCTAATATGATTTTATTTTTCACTCTAGTTTTTCAAATTAAAACTACAACAAACCAAAATCAGTCGTAAATCCCTTAACACAACTAGCCAGCTCACATAGGGACTAGGAGACGATAGTTTAACTTGCTCTCTTTGTGGTCATTCTTTCGAATGGAACGACATCCAACTGAAAAAAGAGATCGACCCAGATCTATGTAATTTCTTCTTCTTCGTCTATTAGATTAGGCTAACTGGCTAAGGAACGGTCAAATGGAGCTTGAGGAGGGAGGAGACGATCGAGATGGAGTCATAGAAATGATAAGATTTTATTGTAAATCTAGAATAGTTTTTGAGTGACATAAAATATGAATATCTAGAGGAAAAAATATTGATGTGGATAAAGTGATAACCAACAACACCAATTGTTCATCATTTTAAATTTTAATAAAATTAATTTTCTTATTTTTTTGCTGAAATTAATATTTGAATATTGATGTGAAATTACGTGATAACCACGTCGGAAGTGCATTATTTTAGAAAATTGATAATGATATAATTACACAACATTTTCAAAGTATGAAAATACTTAGCGAGCAATTGTTGTAAAGTATCAAATATTTTCATTAGTGTTATATTATTCTAAAACTTTTTGCTACTTAATTTTTGCCCACAAAAAAAAAATTTCCTAACTCCGCCACCATCCATCATTATAATAAAATATACACTTAAATTTTGATTCTCTCCATTTCTTCTATTATCCTCTCTATTTTAAATCGCTTGAACATATTTTTCTACCGAAGACAAATGTGCAACTATAATTAGAGATTAAGGAAAAACTTGCCCAATTTTAAAAGTTAATTTGTTATTTGGACAATAAGTTGGGACCAATAATCTAATGGGTAAATAGCACCAATGGTCCTGAATCTTTGAACATTGTAACGATTGGGTCATGAATATTTATTTACTAGTAGTCGGAGTCCTAAACCTATGAAATGTTAGCGCCTGAGGTCATCTTTTGACAGAAACCATCCGTTTAACGTTAAATTGTCAAAATTTTATTAAATAGGCCATAAACCCTTAAATTGAACGATAAAAATAAAATAAAAATAAAAATTACAACAAAACCCCAATCAACAAAAAAAAAAAAATGCAACCAAACTCCCCCAATCACTTCATCTTCTCCAAATTTGCCATTGTCCATTACCACCACCGAAAAATTTGTCGTTGTCGCCACGGTGTACAAAACCACTCTACTCTTGCCGGCAGCTCGCTCCGGTGTCGCACCACCAGCTACGCCGTTCACGACAAGGATAGCAGTGTACAAACCCGTTCACGCTTAACCTTCATTCACCTCTGATGGCTGCAGTGTACAAACTAGTGTACAAAATTTGTCACCACCGCCGCTCGTAACTGCAAATGCCACCTCCACCAGACGCCAAGCAGTCGAAAAGAAACAGCCTACCAGCGGCTTAGAGTTGGGATTTCATATTCAAGATTGTAGGATTTATTGACAACCTCCCCTAACAACTTCTAACCATTCTTCTACAACAAAATAAAACACACACTACACACATCCCTCTTCTTTTCCATTAGAAATCCAAGTACTCGAAATCCTTCAAACACACACTACACACACTTTCCCCAATTGCTTCTCATGATTTTGCCGCCACCTATTCCGCTAATATCACTATCTTTTTCGGCAATACCCTCGAGCCCAAGTCCACCATTGCTTCAGCCTTCACCGACTCCGCTACTTCCGTCGCCTTTTGCTGTGACGAAAATCTTCTTGCTGCCGAAGATTTGACGGGGACAGAATTGCAAATGGGTCCGGCACCAGTTGAAGATGGTGGATTTAAGTGCAAGATTGAGAGTGATGGTGGAGAAATTAGGGAATTGCAGAAATCGGGGAATTGCATATGGGTCCGCCATTAGAGTACCCTTAATTGGACACAGAAACTCATTTGGAATTGAAGGAGATTGCTTTTTGAGGAGGATTGCAGAATTGGGTTAGGGGTTTAGTTGCAATTTTGTTGGTTGGGGGTTAGTTATAATTTTTATTTTTATTATTTTTATCATTCAATTTAAGGATAAAATAGTATATTTAACAAAATTTTGACCATTTAACGGTCAAACTGATAGTTTCTGTCAAAAAAGGATCTCAGACACTAACGTTTCATAAGTTTGGGACTCCAGCTGCTAGTAAATAAAAGTTTAAGATCCAATCATTACAACGTTCAAAGGTTCGGGACCCTGGTGCTATTTTCCCTAATTTAATTTACCCAAAATTTCCTTATAAAAACCAATTAAAAAAAAAAGAGAAAAACAGGAAAGATAAAAGGCTCACAACTTAGAACACGATCAGTAAATCTTACACGGCAGACTTTTGCTGTTTAGTACCCGAGATAGCTTGATTATGGAATGTCGAGCAAAATATTAATCATGGTTTTCAGTTATTCTTTTTATCATAAATTCAATTGACTTCGTGAAAGGAGGGAGGAATAGTATAGTTGTTTATGTTTACTTACTTTTCTTAATTTTGAACTCTATATGAGATTTTAGTAAAGTAAATTATAGGGTTTTGGAAAATATGAAGAAGGCAATGGAGAGTTTGCAAGATCTGATCGAAGAAGCTAAGACTCGAACCGTTTGGTGGGCTCTCTGTATATTTGCCGTCTCTTACTTCTTGACACGTGAGCTCCTCAAATTTTTTCTTCTTATTTTTTTTTATAAAATCTAAGTAATTTTTGCTGGTTAATTATTGAATTCGGAATATGATGGTGTTTCTTTTTTAGTCTGCTTGGTTTAATCTTACTTATTATACGCTGATAAATTGGTGTGTAATTAAGAAAAATATGGAATTTGAGTTTTAATTTGAAAGCAATTCTATTTTTGCTTTCCTGTTTTGGTTCCACTGCAAATTTTATTCTGGTTTCCTGGGTTTAGTATTATCACATTGATTTTGTGATATTCAAATCGAAGCTAGGCAGAATATTACCTGCTTTGGAAGAAGTCATATGTTATTAATGTATCTGGAGTATGAAGGGAGCAATCTTGGGGGTAAAGTTTGCGAAAATAGCAAGCTAAATATTAGGTTATTTTTGTTGGGATCTTCGATTGCAAATATGCTGCTCTGCTTGGTACAATGGCATTCAATATTCTCCTGAAGTTTCTAAATTACAAATGTTGATTGCAGATACAAGTAAATCAATGTTAATGAATATACCCATTGCTGTACTCCTGGTTTCTGGGTTAAGAATATTATTTAATGAAGTGGAATTCCGATGGAAGGTTCACAATGCTCGACCTCAGTCCTACTTGTCGCACTTAGAAAAGAAGCAGCTATCTCCTAATGATTCTCGTCTTTCTACCACGCCTCCGCCATCAAAATGGAGAGAAAAATCGATTCCCCTGCTGTAGAGGCTGCTATGCAGGATTTTATTAACAAGCTTTTGCAAGATTTTGTCATAGATTTATGGTATTCTGAAATTACACCTGACAAAGAGGCGCCTGAGCTTATACGTGCCATAATCATGGATGTTCTTGGTGAACTATCTGGAAGAGTCAAAGAAGTAAACCTTGTTGACCTGCTGACAAGGTACTTTTCAGTTGCCTCTTTAGAGCATGTTTGGTTAAGCTTAAAAGTTACTTTTTTCCCCAATTGACTTTCAAAGTTACTTTATTTGGCACCAAAACTTACTCTTGTAGGAAGTAAGTATTTTCTTTTGTAGACATTACTTCTACTTCTTTTCGGTCTGCTCTTTATCACTACTTATCTCCCTGTAGTCCGTACTTCTGTGAAGTTGTAAAAATTGTGCGAGTTTGTAATTAATTGGTTCCTTGAGTTATTGAACCTGGTTTTTTCCATTTATCCAGGGATGTAGTAGATCTGATTGGAGATCACCTGGATCTTTTCAGAAGAAACCAGGCTGCAATAGGCGTGGATGTTATGGGAACACTGTCTTCTGAAGAACGGGATGAAAGGTTGAAACACCATCTTTCGGTTTCCAAGGAGCTTCATCCTGCTTTGATATCTTCAGAGTGTGAGTACAAGGTGTAGAAGTGTTCTTAAACAGACGGAATAGTTTTACAAGTTTTTTTCATTTCGTTTCCTTTGTTATTTTGCATGTTATCTAATGCTTTCTAACCAATAGGTTCTTCAGCGGCTCACGGGTGGACTTTTAGCTGTTGTTCTAAGACCAAGGGAGGCCCAATCCCCCCTGGTCCGGTGCATTGCCAGAGAACTTTTAACTTGCTTGGTAATGGAACCTATTATGAATTTTGCAAGCCCAGGGTAAGATGTTATTTGTGTAGTTGTTTATTGAACTTAGTCATTATGCTCCACTCTCCTTTGCAAGATATTTTATACTCTGTAAGGTTCAAGTTGCATCAGGTCACCATTAACACATTAGTTTTTTAAGGCGAGCGTTATTTCCTTTCAGCTTCCACATAATATATTTAACACATTGCATTGTTTTTCTTTTCTCCTCTTGTTTTATTCAACTTGAATTCCTTCTGTCTGTATCTGGTACACATGCTTTCTCGTTGATTTGGTTTCATCATATTAAAGAAAGTTTATCATAAACACTCTTGTTGTAGTTATACAAGTATAATTTTACTAACAGAACACTAGAAGTTAAATGATTATAACTCCTGCACTTTTTTGACCGTGAATTCATCTGTTGAGAATAGAAGCCTGATGTTTCCTGATAAATGAAAACTAATGCAGCTGAATAGTTTATTTAAAAGAGGATGGATTGGAGACTTCATAAGTATTTTATAGCAGAAAAGGACAGCTATATCGTGAGGGTTAGAACAATCATCAATGAGGCACATCATTTCACCTAATCTCTCTAGCTTGTGCAAAATGAAATCACTCTATGGGTTATGCTAATATAAAAGTGCATCTGAAGGGCCTCCTGGGAGAACATGTGAATGGCCTTCAATGTTATCAATGAAGCCTACAATCACATTTGACAGATCATCTTAGTTTACTACTTCGCAACCTTCAACACTACTTGCTCTACTTCTGTTGAAAGCCCTTCCCTCGTAGGACTTGAACAATCGAAAATTACATGGTTCCATATCTTGCTGTCTGTCCATATAATTTCCAATTCCTCCAAATCTAACAATACAAGGGGCCTGCATCCCTTCTGCTGGTTTAAAACCTTAAATAGTTTTAGTTTAAGATGCAATGATTCATCTTGCACTTTTCATAAAATTTCCAAATAAGGGGATGTTTAGTTTGGTTTAAAATGGTTTTTTTTAGCCCAGTCAAATTTTGACAATTCAAATTACAAATACAATACTCAATGCAATGGTCCACATACACTTGCACTGGTCCAACGTATACATTTTCCATCCAATTTCCCTAACTGCCCCCCAATTTTTGAAACATGGAGAGTCCACAAACTTCCAACAAAAAAAAACAGGGGCAGTGTTGTCATTTTTCCATACCAAATGCCAGTTTACAATTAACCATCCAAGTTTTCAAATGCATAGAGGAACCCACAAGTCAAATAAGAAAAACTAAAATTAGTTTTTAAACCACACCAAACAAGTGCTAAATTGGTTTTGAGTTCATAAATCTCATGGCTTTATGTAATTCTTCCCATGTCTGTAATACTACTTTTCAGTTTATAAATCATCTGTTCTACAGTTTTACTAATGTCAATTATGAATATGTTATTTTGAATTTGGAAAACCCACGTATTCAATTCTCTAATGTTTTCCAGTCATGGTTTATAGAAAAGGACATAAGAGCATGTTTGGGTTGGCTTATCCCAAAAATGCTCGTGTTGATTTGTGTGCACAAAATTTAACCCATATTTTTTTCCTAGTATTAGTATATGATATCACGTTGTGCATTTGGAACTCAAAAATATGTGAGGCAATAGTTGAATGGATATTGATGACATACTATAGGAAGTTGTAGCCCTTCTCTTGATTACTCAAAACTTTGACCATTTGACAAGAGTATTATAATGTAAAGTATGCCTTAATGTTGTATGTTAATAGCTCATTGTTGTTTTAGTCCTGATGTGTGATTACACTTTTAGACAGAAATTGCTATATCTGTAGTTATCTTCTCCATTAAGGTCTACACGAGTTTTTTCAAATTCTGTTCCACGTCACTGGAAATCACCTTATGGATGACAACTGAATCATTATTGCTCAACTATGCATTTTATTCACCATGTTACATGTCCATTCAGGAATGTGATCATTTTTAGGCACTTTTTCCAGGTATGTTAATGAGTTGATTGAATATATTTTCCTTGCTAATAAGGATGAGGGGTTTAAGGGTTTTGGTACTGAACAGTCACCTGTCCATTATCATGCCATTGCTGCAACACATGGTCAAAGCAGTGAATCTGCTTTGAGGAAAAATGTAACTGCTCACTACCAAGGGACTGATATGGGTCTTCCCCGAAATGATGATAAAAAGGAATTATCGTCTCATGCTTCAAGTTCTGTATCAACTACAATTCAGGACGAGTCTGTCCACCAGCGGCCTTCTGACTGGGCTCGAGTTCTTGAAGCAGCAACCCAGAGAAGAACAGAAGTTCTTATGCCTGAAAATCTTGAAAACATGTGGACAATTGGAAGAAACTACAAAAAGAAACTCCAGAAGAATACTGCCAGAGGACCTCAGGTTACACGAGCAAAAACTTCAGAAAGAAGTATCATGCCTAGAAATGATGTAGTGACAGAAGTACCAAATCAAAAGCCTGAAACATCTAGCAGAATGGAAGATAAAGCACTGATTCAACTACCACCAAGGCCTCAACCAGATACCGGACTTATTGATCAGGATCTTAATAAGCGAGTTTATTCTAAGAGAGGCTCTATTGCTGATGAACTTGAGGATGCTACTACTGTTTTTTCTAATGAAAGTAGAAATCAGCTTAAAAGGTCAAATAGCACTTCTGATTTGAAAGTTCAACACACGGAAGACATGTTTGCTAGCAGATGTGGCACTCCCATCATTTCAGAATTTTATAATCCAAACGTTAGCAGAGACACTGTATATAGCGTCAAGAGTGCCTCGGATATGTTGGTCCGCAGTGAAGGACTGCATGATCCGAAGCTAAGGTGCCGGGTAGGACAACTCATTTTCCTTTTCTTTTCAGATTCTTGAAGTGTGCGTGGAATGTGTACAGCTTGAAAAATGCTTATGTAATTCCAGATGTTAATAGGAGCTGCTTCACGACCCATGCTCTGTATGATTATTCCTCTGTTTCAACATGAGAGTCAATTCTTTTCTTCTATGCGGAATTTGTTAAACCATTGAGAGTCGTTTTAAAAATTGTTATACTCCAGTTTTGTAAAATTTACATGCACAATCAATTGCTTGGGAGGAAAATATTTTTGTAACAATAACCATCTTCATAAACATGAAACGGATTGATTGCCCGAGTTTTCATGTTCTGCTATTTTTAATTTTTAGATGCGGGTGAATCTAGTTGTTTTAGTTTTAGTCATCTGATGACACCATCGTTGACCATAGATTCATGTTGTTTCAGGTTATTGGAGCATACTTTGAGAAACATGGCTCAAAATCTTTTGCAGTTTACTCAATTGCCGTGACTGATGCTGACAATAAGTGGTCTGTGAAAAGAAGGTGTGGATGTTACTTCCATATTGAATCACTTAATATTGCTATACTTGAAATACTTCTCCTGTATATTGATCTACTTTAGTCCAGCCTCAGTGCAAGATCAAATTTAGTTTCAAAATTAGATCACAATAGCCCGTCTTTTCCTAGTCAGTTGATAGCTCTAATTTGGGAAATTTGTCTGCAGATATCGGAATTTTGAGAGATTGCATCGGCATCTTAAAGACATCCCGAATTATACGTTGCATTTACCTCCCAAAAGGATATTCTCATCAAGCACAGAGGATGCGTTTGTTCATCAGCGTTGTATTCAGCTTGACAAGTATCTGCAAGTATGCTCACCTATTCTCTGCATGTTGCCTAGACTCTCCATATTTTATCCGTTTTAGTAACACATTCTTTCCCAGGACCTGTTATCAATTGCCAATGTTGCTGAACAACATGAAGTATGGGATTTTTTGAGCCCCTCCTCCAAGGTGTGTATTTCTTCTGTTGAAAACAATTCAGCACCTTTGGCATCTTTCTAATACAAGATTAATTTGTGTTTTTCCATCAATCAAGAATTACTCGTTCGAGAAGTCGTCTTCTGTGATGAGAACTCTGGCAGGTATGTGGCTTCTCTTATGTTATAGTTGAAGCCAGTATTCGGGACATTGCTCTTCAAGTACCCAATAAGCACCTTGATCATGAATTACGATCTGAGGCCCATGACAGTTTTATTAGGTCAAGATAGAATGGAAGTTGTCAGGTGTCTTGAAAGCTTGTTGTTAGTATACTGTTTGTCTGAATACTAAATTCTTTAAGTGATCAGAGTCTTGGCCTTGGAAGTATAGTTGCAGCACATTGTCTTGGTGCTTACAAGGAAGTAATTTTAAATGCATGAATATTTGTTGGTACACTTAACTCAGAGTTGGTGTTTTCTTTCGACCAAACAGTTAACATGGATGATGCTATGGATGACATTGCACGCCAGATTAAAGGTGGTTTAACACGGACAGTTGTTGGTTCAACGTCCTCTTCTTATGAACCAGCTTCTTCAGTTACAAACAGGAACTTGTCCTGGAACTCTGATGATATTAACAAACTAGATTTGAGGCAAAGTACCGCGGAGTCAATTAACAGTTTTTCTGATAACGAGGAAGGTGACAAGGATGTAAACCATGGGCCGGAGAAAGTAGATTCTTCAGCACAAGCCAATGGGTGGCATTCTGACAATGAATTGGACTTAAAGGGGCTTCCACCAAGGGTTGTTAAACGCAATGAAGATGTGCAAAACTTGGATTCTGATGCAATAGGTGGTTTCAGAGTGCAATCTGAATCACATAGTGTGAGCAGATTTCCAGAGGCAAGTTTAGCATCAACATCAGTTCGTAAAGAGGATCCAATAGAGGTGCCTCCAGAGGTACTGTGCATTTGGTAGAGTACTTTGTTATCCCCTCTTTTCTTTTCATATTTTATTCACTCTACTTTTTCTCCTCTGATTATTGACCAAAGAATCCTGCGAGTGATTATTCACCCCCCCTATCCACCCTACACAAAAACACTCACACTCTTATATATTTAGCATATTCTCTCGTTGTAGAGATTTGGCACCACTCACTTCTGCGTCTAGTAGTCATCCTTCTTTGATTTTTGATTGATATTTTATCATTTCTTTAACGAATCATATTTTCGTAGGAATTGATTTGTAATTTCAAATCCTTGTTGTCGTCCATACTCCTTTGAGGCACATAATTTTTAGCTGCATCTTTTATAGCATGTTGCTGCTTGGATTGTTGTACTGTCGTTAAGTTTCACTCCAATTACCTATATTAACACATGCAAAACCTGATGATACTTCAAAAGTATATTGATTAATCTCTGATTATTATCCTCTAGAGGAACTTTCTGAAAAGTGTTAATTTTTGGGTGTTTGTGATATTGATCTTGAGACATGGCAAAAAGTTGGTTCAGAAAAATTTAATGATGGATAGAGAATAGGAATTGATCAAAAGCATTCCAACTATACTTTCGAATTTTTCTCAACTTTATTAGTAAAATGTTAATTTTGGTTTACATCATGCCCTGGTCCGGGGGAGGCTGTTTTTGTGTCATTGAGCCCATAGATGCACTGCTTCTTTGGACTAAAGCCAATGCCCTAAAGTTTGTCCACAGTCATTAAACCTGGCTCCTGGGGCACCTCCATCCATACTTTATTTATTCTATTTCTATATCATCATATATATGTTTTTGGTAATGCCAAAACTAACTGATGTTGTATTTTCCTTGCAGTGGACACCACCTAATTTAAGCGTTCCAGTTCTGAATTTAGTTGACAAGTTGTTTCAGCTCAAGAGAAGAGGCTGGCTAAGGTGATTTTAGCTTTTGTTAGCTTTTGTATTTGTGAAATAATTTTTACCAATAATCAAATGCACAATCAGATTCGTTAAGCTATATTGTCTCTTTTGCTTGTATATGCACTTTCAATTATTTAATCTATTGTGATTATTGATTATTGTTCCCATTGTATATATTTTATGCTAATTCTGCATATAAATAGAAGTTTGTCTAATAATTTGTTGCCTTGGAAGTTGAAAAGCACTCTAAAATGCGTTGTAATTAAACTTGGAAGAGTAAATATAGTTAGGGAGGGATACAGGGAATATTGGAGCTGTAAAAGAATTACATGGTTTTAAGTGAGCATTTATGGCTCCCACCATCTTTGTTGTTGTTGTTGTTCTTCTTCTTTTCCCCCCATTTGTTCTTAACACCATGGCAGAGTGATAATTACTGAAGAGGAGAAAAAGAAAATCAGCGAAGAAATAATTACTTCTATTAGGAAATGGTAAGCTTGTTTGACTAGGTGAGGTAGCAAGGAAAGGGATTTGATCTTGAGACCTCCCAGCCAATGTTGGACAACTTAGCTGTTGAACCAACTCTTTGGGGATTGGACGAGACCTTTATTGAGGAAAGTTTAATAGATAATAGGTGATGTGGTCGCATATATTCAATTGAGCTCGTGACATTTTTTTTTGAAATTCCAGTTTAACGAATTGGAAATCTTCTATTCTCGATGGTTTGGTCTTAGAAGAATATTTGAGCGATGCTCTTTTTTCTTTCAATTATTATTTTCTTTTTTGGGTTATTAACTCATTTGTTGCTGGATCTTGTGATGTGAAGTAATTATTTCATAGTTATATTTTTCCAATTGATATTTGTTGGGGCAACTTTTTTTATCGTTTTCAAATAGATGATATTGCAAACCAAACACAAAGTGGGCTTGTACAACTGTGCTTCTTTCATCACAACTTTGTGGAACACCCATCACGCTTGAGGATAATGGACCAATGGGGCTGTCTTATTATAGCTGTTGTATAAAAATTCCTGAAATCTTTAATTCCGCTAATATTCAAAATACCCCCAAATTTATTGTTTGGTCATGAACGGATTATTTTGGCTGTGGATGGGAATTTGTTTAGTTTGAAGCAACATTGAACTATATCTTATAGATCCTAGCGAAATGTTAGATTCCTGAATAAATAAAATAGATAGGACTTTTTTTTTTTTTTTTTTTTGTGGGCATCAAGGAGTGAACCCATATGTGTAAGAGCCAACTGTCTATCGAGCACGAGTCTTGGAAATCTGTCTGATGTGATTTGAGGATACAAATTCTGGTTGTGTGCACAAAAATAAAATTTTTGTTAGAATCAGAGAAGTGAGAGAGAGAAAAGTTGATGGAGCTTCTTTACGAAAACCATGCTATATGTGCAATATCATTCCTTAAAACACTCCCTTTTTGTGGTTAATTGCAGAAGGCAGGTCTTTTGGATATCAAAGCAAATATTGCAGTTAATTATGGAAGATGCCATCGATGACTGGCTCTTAAGGCAAATACATTGGCTCAGGAGAGAAGATAATATTGCTCAGGGAATACGATGGGTCCAGGACGTGAGTAAAACGCCCTCACTTCTAAGTTTTATCCATCTAATCTACCAATTTTCTCTTTTAATTTCATTTTTCAGAAACCTGTTAAGTATATTAACTTGCTGGAACCCATTGCTTGATCGTGTTCTCCTTGTTAGGTTCTCTGGCCTGATGGTACATTCTTCCGAAGGTTAAATACTCGAAATGAATTAGATGAATGTCAAGAAAATGAGGGGTCTCCGCTAACTACGAGGCAACAAGGTGGAAGTAAGGTCTCTAAACCAGGAACGTTTGAGCAACAACTTGAAGCTGCTCGCAGGGCTAGTGATGTGAAAAAAATAATCTTCAGTGAGTTTTTCTTGCCGTTGGTTATCTTATATATGATGTTCTTAATATGTGTTTGATAACAAAGAGGATCTCGATTATGATTTTTATTCAGCTCTTATTTTATCTCGTTTTCTGACGTTTCTTTCAAAGTTTCCTGGATCGTTATCTGTTTCTTATTATTTTGCGCTTTGGTTTCTGTAAAGATCTATAAAGTTTCTTCCTTAATTTTCTTACTCATAGTTGTTCTGGAATTATGGTAACTATTATATTGAACCATTGATTTAGAAATGTTGCTTCTATGGCAGATGGTGCCCCCACTACTTTGGTCAGCTTGATTGGCCAGAAGCAGTATAGACGCTGTTCTAGAGATATATATTATTTCCTTCAGGTGAACCTCAAAACCTCGTTCCATTTTTCATTTTCATTTCCTCTTCCAGTCGTTTGATAATTTTCAATCAATCAACTATAGTGTTTGCTTTTGTTGTGTGAATTGCAGTCTACGGTATGTTTGAAGCAACTTGCCTACGGAATACTAGAACTTCTCCTACTATCAGTCTTCCCCGAGCTGCAGGAAGTTGTGTTGGATATACACGAGAAGATGCGTGTTGAACCTGTATAGGACGGATTTATGCTTTATGGCGTTTCCTTGAACAACCAGATTCTTACTGTACAAAAATGTATATTAGAATCTTTATACATGCCATTTTTATTTTTTTTTAATGTGTGAATATTTCACTTATCAATTGATCAGCAGTGATGCGTTCTGGACAGGAGTTTTTTAATTATTTTTACCAAATATTCTAAATTGTTACGTTTGCTATGCTACAGAAAAACCTTGGGCAATGATTTTGCCACCAATCGAAAATCGTTTATTGCAATTTTTGTTTTGACTTGTAATATTACGAGTATTATACAAATTTGTTCGACGTGCTTATTGTTTGCCAAATGGATTATCTTGAAAATGAATCGAGAGTCGAGAGTATCAAACTTGATAAATTGATGTACAATTTTGAGCAATTTTATATCAAATTTGTGAATTATAGTTGACATTATTAAGGGGAGTTGATCAATGGTCCTTTCATGATTTTCCATCCATAAAAAAAAAAGTTTTATTTTTTGATAAATTTGGGATGATTCTTCCATCTCATTCCCTTCAATTTAACTGTTAAAAACTAAAAAGATAGCTGAGTGGGAAAAAAATCCATTATTAAAAATATCAATTTGGAAAAACTTGTGTGCTCCACTCCAAAAAGCTCGGTAGTACATCGACTTTGCCGGGCGTGATCACTATGGCCTACAAGATCGATAAATAAAAGTTGAATTACAATAATGCATTCAATCCGTATACTCATCCCATCTAGAGACGGGACTATAGGTCAAGACATGTTAAAGAGACTGTGACGAGTCAGACCAGCCAAAGTCCCAAGCCGGCCTAGTCTTGTAAGCGGGTCATTACAGACCTCAATCTCCAACCATCCAACCCGAACAATGAACACCATTATAGGCGGTTAGAAGAGTCAATATTTGCAAATAGTTGTCTAACTTGTCCCATCCTCTTTCCTGGCCACTATTAAAAGTTAAGATTTAGCCTTCAAAATCAGCCTCATCCCATCTTCTTGTGAGCCAATCAATCTCTATACCACCTTATCCACATTCTTTCATTTCTCCCACACAAACTCTATATTCTACCAATTCAAAATCATCTCTAAACTCATCACGTAACAGGTAAAACTCCCAAAACTCGTTGCCCACATAAAATCTTGAAACATACATACATATCTTCTGTGTCTAATTCTTGCATCTGTTTCTCTTCTTCCTACAGGTTGTAAGCAATGGCAACCACGTCAGCTACGCTCTCGGTTCCGTCTGCAGCCATCGTGGGCCCGGCACGACCATCCCGGAGAAGTACAAAAGTGAAGTACATCAATGGACTGAACTCATTTGGAGGGCTTAAAGCCCATAACAGTGTAGCAGCATTAGGCCTTCCAGTTTGCACTGAGCAGTCCTTTGCCATGATTGTTAGTTCAATGAAAAAACAGACATCATTAAGCAAAGGAAAAAGTGGTGGGGCCCTGTCTTCTACTTGCAATGCAGTGGGTGAGATTTTTAGTATTGCTGCAATTATTAATGGATTAGTTCTTGTTGGAGTTGCAGTTGGTTTTGTTTTACTCAGAATTGAAGCTGCAGTGGAGGAATCTGATTGAGGAATTTGCAAAATATGGTTCGTTTAATCATGTTTTCAGAGTAAAAAACAAGAAACTTTATGTTTGTTTAAATCTCATTTGAATGTAGATTTGATTGATTTTGCTTTATGAAATAAATTAGTAAATATCTTTCGTGTTACAAACATTTTAGACACGAAGTTTGATCATCGCAGGCCTTGTTGAACCATCGACATGAAAAATTCTCGCATATTGTCAAAGGATAATACTTTTTCTACAACTCGATTTTCTCTATATGAATCTAAATCCTGAATTGAAGACATAGGCAAAAACCCGTAGCTACTTGCAACACAAATAATACTACCATGTAGGGATGGCAAAAAAACCCGCCGACCGAACCCGCCCCGCGCCCGCCCGTCAAGAGCCGCCCGCCCGCCCCACGAAGCAATAGGGGCGGGTTTGGGGCAGAAAAATCTGCCCCGGGCCGGGTCCGGGCGACCCCGCCCGCCCGCCGCCCCGCGACCCGCCCCTAAAAAAAAAATTTTTTTTTTTTTTTTTTTTTTGAAAATCATAAAATATAGTAGAAATTATGATTTTCACTAAAAATAAACTAAAGAAGAATCAAACCCGGGTTAAAACTTATAAACTATTAACATTAACCACTATACCACAACCCAAATCTTATAATTTTTTTGTTTTGCTTGGTATAAATATTTAAAAAAATTGTATATATATATTTTAATTATTTTTCAGTTTAACAAAAAAAAAAAAAAAAAAAAAAAGTTCGCGGGGCGGTTGGCGGGTCCAACGGCCGACCCGCCCCGCCCCGCCCGCGACCCGCCCCGCGAATTCGCGGGTCGCGGGGCGGGGCGGGCGGGCCAAAAAGTTCATGGGCGGGCGGGCGGGCGGACCCGCCCCGGACCCGCCCCCATTGCCATCCCTACTACCATGTAGTAACTCTTCAATGCTAGAGAATGTTTGGTATGTTGTACTCGAAAATTAGACAAAATAATGAAGATGTATTTCACACATTTCTCATTTTGAGTCAATTTTCAATCTTGTTCAATCCAACGTACTCTTCATAGAGCAGATTGATATGAACCTTTTATTGCAAACAGAGTAATTTATGAGATATGCTATATCTTCATCCATCTTTGAAATTCTGATGCCCGGGGAATTCCTAATGGCTATGACCAGCGCAGAAAAGTTTGAGACTTAGCATGGCCCATGTCTATGGCAATAAGTGCATGTTTGGTACGCAAAATAGAAAAAAAATTGAAAGTATAAGAAACAAGATTTGAACTTCCTTTTCCCCATGTCTAGTGCTAATGTGCCATCTAATCTCCAACCAAACATTCTATAAATGTATAGATTAAGAAGAAAATCCCAAGCTTTCGCAGTATCAAGCATATGAATACAATTTCTGTTTCAGTCTTGTGGGATGGAAAATGGAGTTTGGACCAACATACTTAACTTCAGCTATAAAAATGAAGGCATGCGTAAATAACTTTCCCAGCTATGGTATGTCAATGGAAGATTACGAAGCCTGTGAACAATTATACTTGTACGATATAATAAGGCTAGCAGCCTCACGACCAGGGTAGTTGCCAAGTAACTAGCTTTGACAATAGTAAGGTAAGAGTTACTTTCTAACCAACCTTTGCTATTTAAAAGCAAGATAGAAATAACTTAAATAAACATGTTTGGAAACAAAGATTTACATAAAAGTAACTTTTACTTGCGCTTTGAAGCTTAGCCAAACATGCTCTAGAGCAGCTGCCAAGTACACTAAGCAGCAAAATTGTATGTTTTGTTTGAAACCGGGGAGATTTTATACAAAACTCAAAATCCGAGTCATTGGCATGACGCGAGGAGGAGTGGGGAACATTTTATGAGAGGAAAGCAACGTACAATCAACTGTTATTGCAAGGCACACCATGACAATATATATTTTCAAGTTTCCAAATTTACCAGCCAAGAAAAGGAAAATAAAAAACTTTATCCCTAAGATTGATGTCAAATTTTAATTAACTCAAAGTGTCACGAATCTAGTGGAATATAGATAAAGCAAAAACGAGGTCGATCCCACGAGAGATCGCTTTATGAGGAAGGTGTAATTTAATCCAAGTTAACAGTTATTCAAATTTAGTTGAGTTGAAGAGTTTTGTTGTTGAAATTGTTTAACTAAAAGACTAAAGAAATATGCAAAATAAATGAATTAAGAATTCAAGTTGAGTAAAATACCGGGTTTGGAATCCACCATTTGTCTAACTCAAAGAATCATCTAATCATTCATTAATTCCCCAAAACACACACGACAATCAATAAATCAATCTATTGCAGTCCTCAAGATTTATCATTTAAGTTCGGAAGAAGAAGATCTAATTTAGGCTCCCTTACGCTTCAAACATAAATTACTCGGCGTTTTCAGATCAAGATCAATTGAAAGAAAACAAAGAATCAAAGAATCTCTAAGCATTCTATGTATCCCAATTCGAATAAAAGATAACGAAAAATCAAAAGCAATTAATAGAACATATTTAATCACCAAGCATGGATTAATTAAACCAATATCTAACTATCAAAATACATGATATTTAAGATGAAAGAAATTATATTTAATTAATCTAATTAAGAACAAGCCATGAGCGTTAAAGCTCTTAAGAAGGAATTAACCGAATACTTAAATAATCACTTAATCAAAACAAGGTTTCATCGTCTACCTTGGCTAGAGAAACTTAGAAGAACATAATTAAACTATAAAGAAAAGAATTAATAAAACCCGGCATAGATCTTTGGTGAAGAAATCTTGAAGAGTTCTTGAACGCCAAGTAGTCGTCTTCTCTTGAAATCTTCCGTCTTCTCTTGATTTGGCTCCCCAAAATCCAACCCTTGATATGAGAATATAACTCATATTTATACTACACTAGTTGTCTTGCAAAATATCCCAAAAGATTACAAATTTCGTGGGCCAAGAGTTAGGAAAAGAAATTAGAACTAAAAAGGAAAGAAAATCAAAAAAATACAAAATCAGACGAAATTGGCCTGGGAGATCGCCCAGGGCCATTCAGCGATCGCCCGGGCACGTTTTGCTCTCTATTTGAGAAAAATTGTACTGGGCGCTCGCCCAAATATAAGCTGGGCGATCGCCCAGCTTATTTTCTGGCGGCATTTGATTTTCAAACGGCCATAACTTCTTGTAGAAAACTCCAAATTGAGATCCGTAAAAAGTGTTGGACTCATAATTCCATTATCTTTCCAATGGTATATCATTTGCCTTGTGGAGATTTTAATATCAAGAGTTGTACTCTAATTTCTCCACATGCTTCGGTAGGTAGTTTCCCAATTTAGTTCTTTGGCTTTCCGGTGTTTGATCCATTGATTAAACTCTTCGTTGTCACTCCAAAACACCTTAAACTTATTGATTTTCCTTCTTCCTCATCCTCAAATGTTTGACTCTTGATATTCACTTCAAAAACTCAACTTACTAAATCGATTTCACCAAATTGTTGCTCTTTTCGTCCATTCTTCTCCAATTGTTTACAAAGCGCGTCCAAAAGCGAAATAGAACAATAATATACTAGATAAGTAGAAAATCAACTATATGACAACATAAAAGATTAATTCAAATTCCAAAATAAGTGCATAAAACGCACTTATCAAACACCCCCAAACTAAACATTTGTTCGCCCTCGAACAAAAACAAAACTAAAATATACTTTAACTAAGCTAATTGAATCCACGAAAATTTGTCAATGTTAACTTCCTTACCATAAGCCTCAGGTTCAAAAATAAAGCAACACTATTAGAAGGATATCAAACAACAACACAAATATTTTCACTTATCCGATGTTCGACCTTGTGTGAGTGTGTGAATAGCCAAACATTGAACTTATGCATGTATTAGACCATGACCAATATTGTGTTGTTGATATTTTAGCAATCTCGAACCCTTTGTAGTCATTTATTCCTTACACTTCTTGTAAGTTATCACACTTCTAAAGCTTTTCTCTCAAGTCAGAGGTGTTCTAGCGAAATTGGTTTCTATTGATCATTACAATGTTCTTTCTTTTCAACAAAAGTGGTAAAACTTAGCACTTGTATTACGAGAATTAGGATGGTGAGAGATTTCTAAATTCTCATCTTGGTCTCAAGGTTCTAATCTAGCAATCCTTTACGAGCACTTCTACTCTTTTTATTTATTCAACTCATGCTATGATCTTACATCTCGTGCAATACTTCTCTTTCACTAGCTTTACGTGTGACCCCCAGTAGCGAGCTTTAGGTCGATGACTCCCAAGTCGAGATGACCATAGGGCACCAGTTTGAAAATACCCTAGCAGACTTAATTGCTCGAGTCCCACAGGCTAATAGAGAAGTGAAGATGTAAATTTATAAATATCGCTCTCTTTTTTTTTTTTCTTTTTCTTGTTTTATAAACAGGACTCATGTAGCGAGCTTTGGGTCGATGACTCCCAAGTCAGATGACCATAGGGCACCAGGTTTTAAGATACCCTAACAGGCTTAATTGCTCGAGTCAGATCTTTCATTTAATTTTATCGGTGCAGTAGTGCTCGGTTTAGATTCCTTGACTATAACCCATTCAACCAAAGATGAGACCCGAGAAAATCCAAACCATCAAAAATCTTAGAACAAAAGTAGTAACTTTAACACCCCAAACCGTTCTCAAAGCAGGTTTAGTCACTAGCTCTAAGAATGTAGGGCGAAATGTTTCATCATGATACTCGGTCAATAATATCAACACCAACACTCAAGTCATGTCTCCAATAAGCGATAAGTCAATAGTGGCTATGTGCTTTCATAATCGGGTCTAACATGGATAAGAATTCATATAAAAGAACAAGTTCAAGTGTTGTCTAATAGTCGACTAAAATGTGCTCAAGTTTGAGCAGATATCATCTTTGGCGGTAGGATATTCAACAAAGAACCGGATAAATTTTTTTTTTTTTTCAAAACTATTTGATTCATACGAGACCGGAATGATAAGCAAATCGAAGTTCTTAAGTAACATGATATTTTATAACCCACTTTAAACAAAAACCTTACATTATCCTCAATGTAAGAATAACATAAAACATGAGTAGGAGGGAAAAGATCGGTTACTCCCCAGGGATAGATGTGGAGAAGAAGGATCTGACTAGTATGTAGTGGACTCAGATGTAGTGCTGGGACACTTGGTCAAAAGATGATTGCCTAGATATTGTCCAAGCGGCTCGCAAAGTGGGACATCCTGCACATGACATGGTAAGGCCTAATAAGTGCACTAAATAAAATAAAATAAAAAAATTATTTAAACTATCTAACACTACTACATATAAAGCAAGTAAATAAAAGGGTTAGAAAATGGGTTGCTTCCATTAAGCGCTTATTTATAGTCATTAGCTTGACTTATTGTCGGTTGCTTTACGGCGCTCTGAATAGTGATTTGGAGGACCGATTTGCTTGCATCTCTTGACATTGGCGCACGCGTTGGAAGTGGCTCAATTTTTCATTTCCATCTAGTTGCATCCACGGCGGTCTTTGATACAAGCAAAACATCAACTTCTTTTATAGCATTATCAACATCGAATAAGAACCCAAATGAGTTAAGCACATGTTTAACGCATCATCATAATTAGTGTAAGCAAGACAATCATCTAATGCTTTTATCATGTCCACATCGCCAACATCCTCATTATCATGTGGTAGCCTCGTTGACATTAAAATATTCGATTCTCTTGTCATGTTGCCAAAGGATAGTTGCATAACTCCATTCCCGCAATTAATGATAGCATTAGATGTTGCCGAAAAAGGACGACCAAAAATTACAGGAATATGTTTTGTAGAGTCTCGTACTGGTTGAGTATCAAGTACAACAAAATCAACAGGAAAATAAAACTTGTCAACTTGTATCAAAACATCCTCTACAATACCTCGGGGTACTTTCATAGATCTATCAGCAAGTTGTAAAATCATAGATGTTGGTTTTAACTCGCCTAGTCCAAGTTGCATATACACAGAATAGGGAAGAAGATTAACACTAGCTCCTAAATCTAGCAAAGCTTTCTCAATTTTATGGTTTCCTAAGATGCATGAGATAGTAGGACAACCTGGATCTTTAAATTTCGAAGGAGTGTTGCTTTGAATTATAGAGCTAACGTGTTCAGTTAAAAATGCCTTTTTGCGCATATGTAGTTGTCTCTTTGTTGTACATAGATCTTTCAAGAATTTAGCATATGCAGGTACTTGTTTAATAGCATCAAGTAATGGAATATTCACACTTACCTGCTTGAAGATTTTCATCATATCATTGATAGAATTACCTGTTTTACCTTTGTGAGCTTCTGAGGATATGGGGCTTTTGGAATGTAAGATGGCTCATTGTCCTCTTTGGGAGCTTCTTGGATTGAATCATCGGTTGGAGCGATTACACGGAGAAAGTGGTTGAGAAGTGGTTTGCTTTGAGATGTCCACTTTGTTGTCAAACAATTTTCCACGTCGCAAAGTCATGATTGATTTAGCCTCTTCATGTTGCACTCCTTTAGGATTAGGAAATGGTCGACTAGGAAACTTTCTTTTCTCAATGGTTGTTGCCAAGCTGTTGGATGATGAAGCAAGTTGTCCCATCATGTTTTCAAGATTGGAGATGGATTGTGCACGAGAGTTACGGCCGGGCGTACTTCATTCTTAAACTCGAGAATTGTGTGATTCGATGCTCTAATGCGACTTGTGTAGCTTTTGTCAAGTTATGAATTGCTTCCTCCCATGGTTTTGGTGTGAAAAATTGTGATTGAATTGTTGAGTAACTCTGCCGAGGCTTGACTCTTTGTGTTGTCTGTTGACTTCCCTGTGACCAAGAAAAATTGGGGTGGTCCCTCCATTCGGATTGTAGGTGTTTGAATAAGGATTGTAAAATTTGTTTCCTCATCATGTTGAGGGCATTAGCTTTGCTCAAGACTACCTATACGGTTCTCAGGACTATTGGTTTGTCAATGAGGTCAATTTGCAGAGAGATGTCCTCTATCATGCATGACTTCTTTGATTTTCGAGCTAGGTTCACTGCTGCGAATTTCATAGATACCCCTTTTCTTTGGTTCGGTTCTAGATGATCGGCTCATTTGTTGTGAATTGTCACCGCTTTTGAAAGAAGGTCCGGATCTCTGTAGCATTTTTAGACATAAGCTCTCCCCGCTTGTGGCCATCAACCATTCTTGAATATGTGGTAGCAATCCCTCCAAAAGTATTGGCATAAATGCCATTTTTCATAGCCGTGATGTGGACATTTCATAAGAAGCCCGTTGAATCTCTCCCACGTTTCATAGAATGGCTCATCGTCTCTTTTGCAAAAACTACGAAATTTCCTGCGAATAGCATTAGTTTTGTGAGCAGGAAAGTATTTATTCAAAAATTTAGCAACCATTTGTTCCCAAGAAGTAATATTATTTACAGGCAATGTATTAAACCAAGATCTAGATCTATCTTTTAGAGAAAAGGGAAATAGACGAAGTTTAACATTATCAGGGGACACATTCTCATATTTAAATGTTTCACATACAGCATAGAAGTCAGTCAAATGATTATAAGGTTCTTCACTATCTAAACCATAGAAAGATGGAAGACAGTTAAGCACACTCGGTTTAAGCTCAAAATTTCTAGCAGTGACCTGTGGGTATTGTATGCATGAAGTGCTCAAATCGGCTAATGGACTAAAATAGTCCCTAAAGACCTCTCCTCAATTTCATCACCCATAGCTACTATTGCTTCGGTTCCTTCAATTTTATCTAGATTAGTGGCTCGTTTTTGTTGGTGAAAAGTCCTTTCAATTTCACTATCTAGATGTTCTAGCTTAAGTTCTAGAGATCTACGACCAAGCATGCACAATGAAGATTTTTGATTTTTTAATTTTTTTTTTTGTTTAAAAAAAAATAAAAAAATAAAAAAACGAAAATAAATTAAATTAAATAAAATCCTAAATTATAACTAGTCAAGAATAAAATTAACTAAGATTAGATTAACCTTGAGATGGGTCCCAACAGCGGCGCCAAAAACTTGATGTCAAATTTTAATTAACTCGCAAGTGTACGAATCTAGTGGAATATAGATAGGCAAAAACGAGGTCGATCCCACAGAGACTGCTATGAGGAAGGTGTAATTTAATCCAAGTTAACAGTTATTCTAGGCTAGTTGAGTTGAAGAGTTTTGTTGTTGAAATTGTTTAACTAAAAGACTAAAGAAATATGCAAAATAAATGAATTAAGAATTCAAGTTGAGTAAAATACCAAGGTTTCGGAATCCACCATTGTCTAACTCAGCAATCATCTAATCATTCATTAATTCCCAAAAACACACACGACAATACGAAATCAATCTATTGTCAGTCCACGAAGATTTATCATTTAAGTTCGGAAGAAGAAGATCTAATTTAGGCTCCCCTTATGCTTCAAACATAAATTACTCAAGCGTTTTTCGTATCAAGATCAATTGAAAGAAAACAAAGAATCAAAGAATCTCTAAGCATTCTATGTATCCCAATTCGAATAAAAGATAACGAAAAATCAAAAGCAATTAATAGAACATATTTAATCACCAAGCATGGATTAATTAAACCAATATCTAACTATCAAAAATACATGATATTTAAGATGAAAGAAATTATATTTAATTAATCTAATTAAGAACAAGCCATGAACGTTAAAGCTCTTAAGAAGGAATTAACCGAATACTTAAATAATCACTTAATCAAAACAAGGTTTCATCGTCTACCTTGGCTAGAGAAACTTAGAAGAACATAATTAAACTATAAAGAAAGAATTAATAAAACCCAAGCATAGATCTTTGGTGAAGAAATCTTGAAGAGTTCTTGAGCGCCAAGTAGTTGTCTTCTCTTGAAATCTTCCGTCTTCTCTTGATTTGGCTCCCCCAAAAATCCAACCCTTGATATGAGAATATAACTCATATTTATACTACCCTAGTTGTGCCCCAAAATATCCCAAAAGATTACAAATTTCGTGGGCCAAGAGTTAGGAAAAGAAATTAGAACTAAAAAAGGAAAGAAAATCAAAAAAATACAAAATCAGACGAAATTGGCCTGGGAGATCGCCCAGGCCATTCCCGGGCGATCGCCCAGGCACGTTTTTTGCTCTCTGTTTGAGAAAAATTGTACTGGGCGCTCGCCCAAATATAAGCCTGGGCGATCGCCCAGCTTATTTTTCCTGGCGGCTGATTTTCAAACGGCCATAACTTCTTGTAGGAAACTCCAAATTGAGATCCGTAAAAAGTGTTGGACTCATAATTCCATTATCTTTCCAATGGTATATCATTTGCCTTGTGGAGATTTTAATATCAAAAGTTGTACTCTAATTTCTCCACATGCTTCGGTAGGTAGTTTCCCAATTTAGTTCTTTGGCTTTCCGGTGTTTGATCCATTGATTAAACTCTTCGTTGTCACTCCAAAACACCTTAAACTTATTGATTTTCCCTTCTTCCTCATCCTCAAATGTTTGACTCTTGATATTCACTTCAAAAACTCAACTTACTCGTCGATTTCACCAAATTGTTGCTCTTTTCGTCCATTCTTCTCCAATTGTTTACAAACGCTGGCGTCCAAAAGCGAAATAGAACAATAATATACTAGATAAGTAGAAAATCAACTATATGATGACATAAAAGATTAATTCAAATGCCAAAATAAGTGCATAAAACGCACTTATCAAAGATGTGATCTCATCTCAAGTTTCTGGTTTGGAATATAAGTTCTTATTCAGTTCCTATATATAGTTCATATCCACTCGTTAACTCTCACCCTCATCTTAGCAGACTACAGCAGACGAAATGCCAATTTCTTCAGCACAGACGCATATAATGTGGGATTTCATAATTTTGATTCTAGAGTTCATCATTGGTCAATATCATTCAATTGTATTCATCAGCAATTCATTGTTGATTGTATCCACGTTAAAGTACCAATAATAGATGATATTAACACGAAAATCATTGTTCTCTCTTTCTAACACTAGAAAAATCCAGCAATTACAAACGCTCCAATAAAAAATAAAACATGATAACAACAAAATCTATAATCAATCTCAGCACAAAAACATATGAACTCATGAAAAACAACCTGATTGTTTTATTCAAACAGCTGACAGACTGTTGATAAAGGGGGTGGCACCGTTTATGATTGGGAAACCGATGCTTGTTAGTTTTTTGGGACTTTGGGGTGTATTTCTCAACCCCAAATTGATGGTTTTTGAAAGTTTTCCAAATTTTCTTCCAATTTTACTGTTCAAAACAATTATTTCCAAATCTATTGTTAGAGTTCGGTGACCGAATTTGTTGGACCAAACTCGAAAAGTTCACGTGTGCGACATATGTGGTGAAATTAAAATTATGAGAATATGATTCTTCTCGAACGAGTATATATATATCATGTATTTTTGGGTTAGTGAATCTGCTCCTCCTCTACCCGTGGGTTTTTCTTTCTGTCCTAGGTTTTTCACATTAAATCTGTGTGTGTATTATTATTTTTATTGTCTATTTTTCATTTATATTATAACATCTATCATAAACCTAAAATACATAGTTCCTTCTTCCTCTTCTCTCCAAAAGCACATATTGCCTCTTCTTTCCAAACAATAATTTTTTTTGTGTTATTGAATTATTTTTGAAATTTTTTCAGTTGAATATATATTTTCATTTTCAAATATTGATGACTCAAATATGAGCTTTTCTATAAACTTTACTATATGGGCACAATGAAGAGGTTGGGGCTGGAAACCTTATTCGATAGGATGGGACAGGCAAACTAAGCAAGGCTGGAGTGAAAGAGTCTGGCTCAAGAGATTTTCCCTTGGACACCCATTCTGGGACGACTTGGAAGAGGAATTCCTAATTCTTACACGGATAATTAAATTCAAAAAAACAAAAAAGTCCAAATGTTAGTCCATACACAGTAGAAATTGATTGAGTAACTATGTAAAGCCATATTGAATTGTAAGAAGTGACATATGCATTTATTCTATATTCTTTACACATACTTACATTTTTTAATATATGAGCATATATGTAATTTTATTCTTGGATAATTGGTACAAAACGTCCATACCTTTTGATGTCATTGTGGAAATCATTCATACTTTTGAAATTTTGGCATTTTTACCCCCACATCCACATTTTCTTGCGCAAAACGTCTTTACCGTCCATTGCCATCCAAAAACTGCTGTTAACTCTCTTTCACAACACGACTCGTACCAGAATTGCAAGGATAATTTCGTCTACACACTTTCTTCCCAAATTAATTTTACCTAAAATTCTTCATCTGGAAAAAAGAAGACTGTTGATAAAGCAGGGTTCTTTCTATTTGGGCTAATGGGTCTCTCAAGAGATTCATGACTTTGATTTTTCTTTTGAAAAAACCATTAAAGAATTAGTGAAAAAGAGGAAAAAAATTACAAAACCCATTTTTGAAGCACAACAAAGACTGTTAGTGTGTGCAAACACAGATCTTACACATGTAAAGACAAAGTTAGAGAGAAGAGACAAGTAATTTTGATCATACATACATACTTCGTATTTTCTTGGGACATATAGATCCAGATTTAATTTTTCGACTGATGATGTTCATCTGCAAATTCCCATACTTTCATTCTACTGCTATTTTTTTATTTTTCTTTTTTGTGTACACCAATTCAATATCTTCACCATATGGGAATTTTCTATCTCCATTTGCAATTTTTTTTTTCTTGTGTGTTCCATCTACTGATGTTTCTGTAGAGGTGTACTCCTCTTTTGGTTTTGATTTGAGCTGCTGTCAAGATTACCAAACCCATTTGTGAAGTGCCGGCGGAAATGTGAAATAGGTTTGTGGACAAAATTACCTTTCATTTGTGGTACGAGTCGTGTTGTAGAAGAGAGTTAACATCAATTTTTGGATGACAATGGACGTAAATGACGTTTTGCGCAAGAAAATGTGGAGGTGAGGATGAAAATACCAAAATTTCAAAGGTAGGAACAATTTGCACAATAATTTCGAAAGGTAGGAATGTTTTGTGCAAATTACCTTTATTCTTTTAAAATACTTTCGAGCAGTTGGATAATAAACTCTCAAGCATGGGTTTGAATGTTTTAAAATTGCTAAAAAAATTACAAAAATCGAATTTCTCATAAACGCTCAAAAGCGGTACACTAAAACTCCCATATATATATACATCAAAGATTTTCCGGACTCCAAGAAAAGATTAGAACTTCTTAGGTGGGATATATATATATATATATAGAGAGAGAGAGAGAGAGAGAGAGAGAGAGAGAGAGAGCAATTTATTCGATGAGTTTTAGTTCTTATTTTGTAATTTTGGAGAGGTCTATGCAGGGACAAGGGTACACGAACGCCTGTCATTTGTCGTTGCGAATGCATGTCATCGATTTCCACATCATCATACCACATCGTTTCTCTTTTGACTTGAGGGGTTCGACAAACGTGGGTTAATTTAATTAATGGCCGTTGAACTTTTTTGAAGTTTTTACTTACCCAACTAAAAGAAAGTATTTCATCGCTCACCCAACTTTCAAAACAATTTCCCATCCACTACTCATTATGAAACTGTTACATAGACCAGACAGAAAACTCCACATGGTGAACGAAAAGTCTAGTTTGACACCGGGTTGGAATTAAGATTGAAGAAGAAAATAGAATAAAGGATAATATAGCTCACCATCCAAGTAAATTCGTAAGGGATACAGAAAATCACCACCCCAAAAGAACTCAACAAGGGATGCAGAACTAAGGAGACGAAGATAAGGAAAGACACTTCTCAATAAACTTAATATTTAGATTCAAACTCAATTGTCTTCAAGAATTAAATGGGTGAGGCTTATATAGTAGTAACTTGGAACAACCCTCCAAGCACAGGCAATTACCAAAGCATTCTTTAAACATTTTCAAGACCAAAATAAATGAAATAGAAGAATTCTAAGTGACAATTCGTTCATACAACTTTCAAGGAAAATAAAGTCTTCTAGGAACCTTAAAAAGATGCAAACTTCTTCAATTCCCGGGTAGAAAAGGCTGCTTGATAGTCTTGGAGAAAAACAACCATAACTTCCCATAGAAAAGTCCAAACTGAGATCCGTAAAATATTTTGGAATCCTAACTTAATAACCTTTCCAATGGTATCTTATTTTCATGGTAAATACGTTTGAATAATTCTCATAGGTTCGTATAAAGTGACCCCAAAAATTTGTCCATTGGAAATCAACAAACTAATGAAAGGATCTTGACTTCTCTTGGTTCAAGTCTTGTAATTAATGACACTCTTGTGTCGTAGTTTGTACACTAACATTGTTAAAACCATCTACGTTAGTAAATCCGTTCTTCCCAAACACGCCTTTAGCCTTCAATTTAAAAGGGGATTTCTCCCAAATCAGAATCCGAAAGCGAAATTGGTAGAACTCAAACCCTAAATCCAAATACAATCTTACCAATTGTAATAGAAAATTCATCAGTCACCTCCCAAATCTCTGATGAGGCAATGTGTGTGTGGACAAACTGCTGTGACAAGGACTTCGTGGACGAAAAACAATCCAGTAGAACTTTGACAACTTTGATTGTTAAGATCAACCAAAATTTAAGCAAAATCTTAAATTTCTCCATCAAACTGTGAAAGTACCTTGTCAAATGTCAACCAAAATTCAAGCAAATTTTTTTTTTTTTTTGTTTTGTCTTAATTGACCCAGTGGCCGGTTAAGGCCAAAAACCTAAGAGGGCATCACATAGGTTCTTAGACACAACTCACAACAAATTCATTAACCACAAACTATTCCCCATTCAACAAATTAATTTAGGGATTTTCTAAACAAATTGTGAGTCACCATTGTCCAAGAAAACGAAGACAATATCCTGGTTCAATTCATTTGGGGATTTTCTAATAGATTGTGGGTCACTTTTGTCCTAGAAATCGAAGACAAATTTGGGTTCAATTCATTTGTGGATTTTCTAATGGGATAGATTGAATATGAGTTGATGTTCAAATTGTTTATGTCCATCTGAAGGCTAAAGGCGTATTAGGGCGACTTTACTAACCTAGATGGTTTTAACTTTGAATGATGTTAGTGTGTCTGTCAACTAGACTATTCGTTCGCCATATGGTGTTTTGCGTCTAGTCTATATAACGATTTTGTAATGAGTGGTAGATGAAAAAATGCTTTGAAAGTTGGATGAGAGATGATATATCTTTTTTAGTTAAGTGAGTAAATATTAATATGAAAAAAGTTCAGTGGCGATTAACTAAATTAACCCTATAAAATGTCGACCGGTGACGAAAGTTTGATTTAGAAAGTTCTACAACATCGAAATTTAATTTAATTTTAAAAAAAACTGCACCGATAGCTATTGCTCTAATAGCAAATGAGTCGCCAATCTATAAAAATGAGCAAATTAATTTTCAATTGCACATAATAGTTCCTCAAAAGCTGTTCAAATCTTTGTTTAAATTATCACGCGATCTTCTAAATTTTAAAGACTGATGTAATTTGGGAAGCTAAATGCGTAATGATTTAACAAAAATTTGAACACTTTCCAGTACAGGAACTAATAGTGTAGCTAAAACGAAAAATTGATGATAGACTTATTATTTTCTGAACGCAGAAAGCAACTTGTTATTGAGACGTTGGATTGAGAATCAATAATATAATTTTCGCAATAAAGTTGCATGTTTATGCTAAAAATTGTAAAATTATACGTATAAATCAACTTGGACCGACAAAAATTTCGTTTATTTTAAATTTTTTTATTTATGTAAAATAAATTTTGTTAAAAAATAATTTTTTAAGGTTACTGCTAGTAATTCTACCAAGGGCCGCTTTGGCTAAAAAGGCTGTGTCAAACAAGCTGAATTGGAAAAGAGCTTAAGTTATATAATTTAAGTTGAAAAGACTTATTTTACAATAAAAAGACTTAAATACTCTCATTAATAAAATTTGTTAACAAATACTCTATTAATAGATGCTCTGTTTATACACTAATAACAAACTATGAGTATGTTCAGTCTAATTTATATATGTTAAATTGATTTTTCAATTAATCAACTTTAAATGAACTCAAATTTAAATAAATATAAAAATCACAATTCATATTAAAATATACACATATTTTCATAATTTATATTATAAAATTCACAATTTCTACTATAAATTAAAAGAAGAAGAAATAACACACATTTTGCAAGAATTTAGATGGATTATATTCTAAATTTGAAATAAACGGAGATAAAATATGTTAGATTTTAACTTTTGAAATCTTTTTTTTTTCAACAGTAATACAAATGAATTTGAAATAGTTTGAAATGTAATAAACGAAGAAAAAAAGTGAGATATATTTGATAATTTATTTATAAAAATAAGTCAACGACTACTCAAATAAATTTGTCGAGTTAGTCGACCATTTAGCATCATTCCCACTTCTACCAGTGCACCACAACGCCCATATTAAAAAACCCAACCCAAGACGAACAAAATAGTTTGGGCCCTCTACAGCCCAACTTGTTTTCCAAGCATTCTTTCTTGTCTTCAATCTTCACAAAAAATTCACACAATAAAGCAAAGCTTTCAATAATCAAAAATCAACACAGAAATAAGCACAAATTCTACGAAAATGGAGTTTTATGTTGAAGAAGGAAAAGAATTAGAACAAAATTGCTCCACTTTAATTCTGGTTCGTTTCTAGAGCTTCATTATCACTTCATTTCCAAATTTGCGTTTTATTTTCATTAATTTTGACATCTTTTTTCAATTTTTAGCCGGCGTTATCGATTGGGAACGTTGGCCAACTTGCAGTGGATCTGTTGATATCGTCATTAAAAGCAGAGAAAATCGGGTATTTAGACGATCCGAATATTCTTCCCTGTGTTGGCAATGATGCTTATTGGCCTTCGCCTCCTGGCGATCTTACTCTCCCGCTCGAAGGTCTTCTTCTTCTTCTTTTTTTTTTTTTTTTATGTTGGAATTTTATAGTGGTTTTTATTTACAAAATTGTTTTTGTTGATTTTGCAAGTGACTGTAATTATTTTGGTTAAAATTGACAGCTTACGAGTCTTCATCTAGTGCATTGACACTTGTACAACAGCGATCTCCGGTTGTTAAGGTAATGTTTTTTTTTTTTTTTTTATTATCATTTAAGTTCTGTTTTCTTATTTTATGGTTTGGTGGTTAGATAGAACTTAAGAGCACGTTTGGCTAAGCTTAGAAAGTAACTTATTTTGAGAGTAAGGTAGAGTTAGTTCCAAAATAAGTAACTTTTGTCACGTACAAGTAAGAAATAAGTTAAATATCCGAACACATTTGGAGATAAAAGCAACTTTTACTTTTTCTTAAACATGCTCTAAATAATGGACTGATGTTTTTTGTGTTGGGTTTTCTTGTCAATTCTTGAATAACACTTAAAAACATGTTAATTAACGAGAACCATATTTTTTATAAAGTGTTGAATTATTATGGAAATGGGGTGTGTAAAGTTGACGAAAAGATTTGATTCAAGCCTTTGACGTTATCGTTTATTCCCTCAGACGTAAGCATGTGTACTTGGTTACATAACTAGCTCACATATACATATGAATATGGACTTGATTTTATGACGTACTTGTGCTGTTTATCTATCTTTATATGTGCTTGGACTTTGGAGTAAGATATAGGGTTATGAGTAAATTATTTTTTATGTTATGTGTGAATATTTATTGAGATGTAGTGGCACTTACACATCTGAAATGGCTTCTCAAACAGGGTATGATGGTAGAGTACGCTAAGAATTTGGCAAATTTTGCATCCTCTAATGGGAAGAAGCATGTTATCATCCTTTCCAGCTTGGATTTTGGGCGATGGCACACCATTGATGTGTTAAGGTATTGATAGTTGCCTTTCGCATATTGTATAAAGAAAAAAAGAGTAGAATCCAATATATTGTAACTTTGTGCAAAAAGCATGATATTTGAAAGATACGATATTTTGTGGCCTTGAGATATATGGGTGATGGAAATCCCTCTCTCTCTCTCTCTCGCTCTCGCGCACACAGACAGACAGAGAGATGGGCAAACGAACACGAATACGTGCTGCCAGCCTAGCACATGGGCAGTCATTCCTGTCTGTTCTTTCCTTTGTGTGTTTTTCTCTCATTGAAAAGGTTTTTAGAAATTTTTCCAGAAGTTTTTGGTTTAGCATATGTTTGGCATAACTTAAATTATAATTTCCTTTGTCAAACTGTCAAACATTTTTCATCCATTTCATGGGACCCACTACTTAAAACTTTTTAGAAATTTTCTGCTTATAATATAAGACTTAAATTTAATTTCAGCACCTTCAAACATATGTTTAATATAACGATTATTTCATCATTCCCCCATCCAATTTGACTGTTGGCAGATGATAGATGTCTAAAGCATTTGTATGATAAGCAAAATGTTAAATATGACTTGATATATAGAATTTATTTGGCATTATCTGAAACACATTAACTATTGTAATCACCTCTAACTTGTTATCCCTGTATGCAGCCATTTTAGTGCTTATGCATTTTGATAAAGTTAATTGACTCCATGGTGATTTATACCAGTGGTTTGCAGGTATATTACCTCTCTACTTCAAATATAGACGGAACAGATGAAGACTGTGAAAAGCTTGGATGGAACAGGTTGCAGGAGTATAATCCTTCTCAGAGGATGTGGAAGTATCTTAACACCTTAGCTGAAGTGGGTTCCGCGCTGGAAGAAGACTTGCCTTTTGAAGATCTAGGGGACGAAGATTACTACCCAAGTTTGCCTTTTGCTGCACTCTTTTCTTGCTTTAAGGTGATTCAAAATCTATGCGTTGGACGATGAATATCTTCTAATGAGCAAGATTTCATTCATAGGCCTGACCTGCTTATCTCCGCCTTATTTTCACATTATCTGTTTCTATTGGCTTGTACATTTGTGTATTTGACTTCTAAGGGGCAAAGACAAATGTTGAGTTTCATCAAAATGATCATATCAGTCTCCTTAAAGGAGCTGTTCCCTCTGAGGGTGGTGATGGAGGGGGGAGGGAGGGAAGGAAATGGAGAATTTAAAACTTCTTTATTGCCAAAGTAAAAGGAAAGGGAAGGGAATTCTCAAAAGCTCTACGACATGTTTTCTTTATCATATATTTGTGCCCTTAATTCTCCTCCATCCCCTCATAAATGTTCACTGCCATTGGCTTCCCTTACACTCAAATGAACAGAGCCTACAAAAAATTTATTGACTATCCTGTTTCCTTGTTTCATTTTGGTTATTCATGTGTCGTGTCTTGTAATTTGCATATTTTGAACTGTGTTAGAATTAGAGATGTTTGTGTTATCTATCTACCATCTAATTATATAACGTTTCACCTGTATACATTGAATTTCATAGTTGATCCTCATCCCGATCGCTTCAGCTTCTCGATCTGGAAATCTCTATGAAACTATGTAATGACATAGGGATTCTCAGTTTAGAGGAATTCGTGATCCTTGGGGAAGTTTTCATGCTCTTCCTCATCAACATTCGTTGGTAATTTATATAACCATCTTGGTATATTTCTACAACTGTACCCATGCAAGTAGGCATCAACAAATAGTCATTTAATAGGATTTATATGAAACTATGTAATGAATAGGATTCTCAGTTTGAATTCGTGATTGGGGAAGTTTTCATGATGTATTCGTTGGTAATTTATATAACCATCTTGGTATCAGACAAATAGTCATTAATTTGAATCATTTGACGGATGTAAAATTTGTGTATTTCAGACAATTAAATCTGAAACATATTGCGATGCTGATTTTAGTATTGCTATATTTTTTGGATAGGCAAAAGGTTTAAAGGTTACTTGCTTACTATGTTATTGCTCGGAGGGAGACAATATACCTGAAGGTTTCCATTTGGCTGAAGCAGCAAGCAAACTTATGGGGCTGAGCCAGAATGAATTCCATGGTGAGTTTGGTGATCTTAAGTTTCATCTTCTTGTTCTCTACCTCTCCAATCTACATTTTCCACTGTTTCTGTCTTCATTTGTTTGTTATGGCTGCATGATGTATGATTCAACTATTTCCTCTTATGCCTAAGCAAGTTAATGTTCAAGCTAAAAATTCACCATTGTCCATAAGGATGTAAAGTTTAAGACCAAGGAGGAAAAATTCTCCAGCAATTTTGGTACCTCAATATAATATGCGCCTCAACATCCAAGAACGTATTCTCCATTTACCTTTTATTTGATTTGTGCAATGAATTGATTACACGTTTTATAAAACTGGAAGAAACCAGGTAGTTTGACTGGAAAACTCATATCTTGGGCATGTTCTCTTTTTAGCTTTCTGACTGGCCAAAAATGAACTGTGTGAACCTCCGAGTGGATAGTTTGTATCTTCACTAATTGCCTGTCTGGTTTTCTGTTAAGCCATTCTTTTCATGTCTTGTTAAAAGTGAAAATTGAAAATCCTTATACCCTTTGGGATGAGATTCTAGGAACTTCACTTATTATGAAGTTGTGGCGAGTATTTGATCAAATTCATACGTGTCCCACTGTCCCACGTACTTATGGTGAGATAATCTCTCTAATTTTGCCTTACTAACTTGCGTTGTTTGATTTGTTCAGGCAATGAGGCCGGAAGATGGATCATACCATTTTCATGGAAGAGCGTCTATGGACCCCCGCAGATATTTCTCTCTTCTAAGTTGCCACTGGGGATTTGAGAGAGAAGCAGACTGATTGTTCTGCTCTTCTGCCTGTTATTCTGTTATCTACTCTGTCCTTGTTTTGTTAACTTGGGTCACACAACAGTATATTTTGTTATCAGAGATCGGAATTTGTATTGAAGACTATAGAAGTAGCCAATTTTTGGGTAATTTTGGATTTACAATCTTACACACATTAGAACGAAAACTAATTATAGAGGCAAGGAGAAGGAGAAGAAAAAGTGTTTCTCAGCATTGTGTAGCCATTGGAGCATAATATGGGTAACAGATTGTCTTATTTCAATCTTACTTCGTGCACAGGGTAATGAACAAGATTTTTAAGTTTTTTTTTTTTTTTTTTTTTTATCATAATTTGTACGATCAATTTTAACATACCAAACTTGGAACAGGTAATCAGATTCTTGGTGTTTCACCTATCTGCAAAATTGTTGGTCAATTTTGTTGAAGCCATTGACATAGAATTGCACGAGAGGGTGGATTGTTTGGTTAAGTGACATGGAGATTTTTTGGGATTGTTGATAAAAGTGTGCTTGAATATCTAATTTGGTGTTTATGACTACATGCAGTGTCTATTGCGAAAACAATCACTTAATTTAGAAGCTCATCCGAGCCCAAAAGGGTATATCGATCAAATTAGTGGTCGGCCTCTGGGAACATGTGATTGATTCATGGAGGACCAAAATCCCTTGATTTTATTTGGAAAAACTGCACAGAGGGCATGGGAAAACTGCATGGAGAGTTCATAATCCATGTAAAGACAAATATCAATAATAGATGTAGGGACATAATCATAACACATATTTGGCATTTTCTATGCCAAATAGTTGTAGCAACGGAATATTCCGTCTATAAATTCCCCAGTGATTTTCTTTGTTGATAATAATTGAAAAATAAAACATAAATATAATCAATAAAAATTATGTCGATAATAAAAAGACAATTTTAAAAATTATACGACACTGCCTTCAGTAATGGTATCACTGTCGTAAACTCCGTTTAAAACACGGATGCATATTAATTTCGTAAAATTACTGATTTTCATTTTTAATAGGTGTTGCTAATTACCAATAGAGATGTCGTCGGTGATTTGACGATATTCAACAAAATTTTTATCGATAATCACCACAAAAATCAATATAATTCAATAACCTTCATCGACTTCAAAATACTTGTTGAACTTTTGTCGGTGATAACTTTGACTAATGAAAAATGTTGGCGTCAACGATGAAAAAATTAGGATAAATTGCATCCGGAGTTCCCAAAGCTTTCAATTTTGGAACCGCGG
Source organism: Forsythia suspensa (assembly GCA_023638005.1). NCBI lineage: Eukaryota > Viridiplantae > Streptophyta > Magnoliopsida > Lamiales > Oleaceae > Forsythia > Forsythia suspensa. The sequence continues at coordinate 27,998,753 of CM042670.1, read as the reverse complement.
TCCCAAACCTTAATGGAAGATTCCGTCGAAAGAAAATAATAAAAAAAATATCGAAAATATAAACTTTAATAGGTGACACTAATAATTTTTTGACAGAAACTTTTTAGTAGTCATCATCAATTGAAACACTCTTAATTATTGTCAACAACATCATAAACGTCATTTCTCTTGATAATCATTGATGGAGGTGTGTCAATGATAATTAACATTATTACTGTCACCAGTTCTATCTAAATTATTGACACATTAATTTCGTTAGTCACTGGCGATAATACCATCAACGATTCTAATGAAATACTATGCATTGGTGATAGATTATATGTAGGAATACTATGCAGAGAGCTTAGGAAAATCTTGTAGTCCAAGTAAAATGACTTAAAGAGATATTCGACGGGCTGCTATTGTTGAAATGCAATATTAGTAACTGTAACTATTCCAAATCATTTTAATATTAGAATGATTTTTACGTGGATGTGGTAGACAATTTCCATCTTTAAGCAAAAGTTACACCTCAGGTACAATAAGGCCTATTAGCTCAGTTGGTTAGAGCGTCGTGCTAATAACGCGAAGGTCGCAGGTTCGAGACCTGCATGGGCCATTAATTTTGCTGTTTTTGCTTCTTATTTTCCTTGCGCAGAATTATTTTGCACCGTATTCAGTATTTCAGTTAACAAAAAACGACAGCGTTTGGCGTCCCAATTGAGTTCATGGATTTAATTATTTCTGAACGCTTTTCACTCGGAAGATTTTTCTTTGTTTTTGCTACTAAAATTAAAGGTCGAAAATTTATATATATATATATAAAGGTTAAAATTCAAGTGCAAATAAACAGTGAGATAATAAGAAATTTTGTTAAAGTTTTGTATTAGACAGTCAAATTACAATTATACCATTTAATTTTAACACATACTTGATACAATAAAATATACATGGCAAAAGACAAATATTTCACATGTTTAGTTTTGTTAAATTTGGTACAGTAAGTGCATCTTCGATACAAAATATTGGACTAGACTGAACGTTATAACAAAGAAAAAATTTAAAAGTGAAGTTATGAGTCTCTAGTCTGTTTAAATTTGTGAAAGTGAATTCTTGCTTGAATCGTTAATGTGGATGTTAAAATTGTACAGTACTTTCACGTGACTTAAAGATAGAAGACAAACCATCAAAAATTTAACGTGAGAATCCAAATTCAAAGATTTAGCATGACTTTGACGTGCAATTTTAACGGTCACACACAGAATATTTGTGAATCCATAAGACTTTTGTTCTATTTCTTGGTTCCGAATTATTATTTCAATTCTTCTATCTTTTTCTTGATTTCATCCGTTTATTCAGTCAACAGTCACAACGAGATGGAAGGACTTCTATTGGAATCCATATACAGTTTTCTATTATGTGAGGACACAAATTTATAAATATAATTAGACTGAAGACCTAAAATCTCATTTTTGAAGATAAGAGCCTAACTCTAATTTGTCCTATAATAAGTAAAACTTTAACTTTCTATTTTATTTAATATTGTCCTCTACAATTTGGGTCAAATAATTTGTATGCCATACACATCTTAGGTGTGATTGTAGCCACTAATCCTCTTTGTACAATCTTGGCTATGAGGAACCCATTAGGTCCCATGATAGATGGTCCATGTCCTTTCTTTTTGCTACATGATAGTTCATGTCAACTGCCAAATAATACACACTTAATTGCATTCCCGGTTTAGAAAGCCGATCTCCTGCCCACTTGGGGGCAAGAGATCGGGAGTTTCTCTGTTTATAATAAATATTATATTCTTAATCTCATGACTTGTCTTTTCATGTAACAAGCAATAATACACTTTTTTGCACAACAAGTGAAATCTTTAGATAACATAAATGATAAAACAAATTTTATCGCATGAAAACAATTGTTTGTTTTCAAGTCGGCATTGAGCAAATGATAGCCATTTACTTAAGAAAAGAACGGAAAGGTAAGGAAATCAAAGTGTCAAATCCAACATGATTAAAGCAATTTTTACACATTGATATACATTTTCAACAAACAAAACATTGCATTCCATGAATAAAAATCCCACTAAACCACTCAGTTAATATAATATATCCAAATCTTCCAACAAGAATAAAATTTTCAAGACAGAAAACAAGTATTCATGAAGTAACTCCCAACCACAGATTTCCCCTTTTCCAGACTCTTTTCTAATCTGATCATCGCTCAAACTGAGCTATAATCTTATAAAAGAGGCATGATAAGCAACGAACATCTTGAGAATTCTTGAATTCACAGATTGGTGGACTAAGATCAAGATCTTAGTTATGGGGTTGATGCAAAGTTTGGAAAGAATTAGAATTCAATTCGAAGGCTATAATGAATTTGCAAACAAGAGAAGGCAATCACCATCTTTACTTGAGGTGGTTCTGTCGATGTAGATCCCTTGAAACGAGTCATATGGCCATGGATGCTGTGCCAGGTTCTGTAGGAACGAGTGCAAGCTTTGCTCTGAGACTTGGCCAGGCCATCTTCTCTTCAGCTTCTCTTTTCTTCATGTCGTTAGGAGTCGGGTTCTACAGCTATACAGCCTTTTGGTAAAATTTAGTATTGATAACAATTCTTTCTGCAAATGCATCTTTGCGTGTAGATTTACATATGCATCAGCACCAGCGGTTAGCTTCTGTTCTTCTAATTGTATGATCACCAATATATCTGAAAGAAAAACATTAAAAATCCATCAGGTTTATTAGCCCATTTGGCCATTTCAAAACTAGAGGGGTAAATTTCGGGACACGATCCCCTTCAATAGGTTAGCCTACAATTCCTGATATTGAATGGTTAAAGAGCATTACATTGCGCACAAGACAAGTAACAATTTAGCAACAAATATGCAAAATCTGCTGCATAAGAAAACCAACTCAAATGGAGAGAAGTACGATAGAAATCTGGTCCCACAAAATTATAAGGAATCATTACAGCTTGCTTTTACTTATTTAACGAAATACTTGTATACAGAAACAAAATAAGGCTATTATAATGGCAGCAATTAATCAAAAGCTCCCTTTCACTTGTCAAATTTTATTCTAGTAACAGCATGATAAAGCTAAGATGCAGTTTTACCTTTCCTGGTTTTGGGTCAAAAGGCCAGCCATCTTATTGTTTGCTGACTCAAACATTATATCTTCATTTGAAAAATGAAGTAAGTTTCTTCTGTTTCCACATGTTAAAATCACAGCTTCTTGGTAACAGTCATGGGCTTGGTCATACCGTGGAGTTTTACTTTGGCACTCCTTGATGGATACTCCATTCTGGTTAAATGCTCAATTCGTCAATCGGGGATATTGCTAGTCATTGTTGTAGGAGACTCGGTAATTCCTGTTCTTTGATCCATGTACAAATATACAATAAGTTTTAAAGCATAACAAAGTTCATGTTTCAATAAATAGGTCTTGTCCATTCTCTCATTAGCCGCAGCCAGCTCGACCGCTAGTATTGTTGATCTTCTGCTCAGAGCTGATGAGTCGTTTTGTCCTCCAAGGCTATGCAGTAGATATCAGATATCTGCCGCAATGGCATTCTTGTCATGGCTTCTCTCCGTGGCTTCATCTCTTTTCAATATTTGGCTACTTCCCACTCTATGACATTAAGTTCTCTATCATCTAAAAACATGGGGTTCTAGATTTAGTGGTGAAATTGATGCTTCTACAGTTGGATGTTGTACATACATGGTGCAGATAATTTTACGGAAAAATATTCCTTTACAGTGAATTAAGAAAATGTGAATAAATTTTGTTTTCATGTGTCAAAGAAATTCTGGTGCATGTTTCCATGTCCCTTCCCCCCTACAACAAGAGGCATGAAGACAAACATGTTTGAATTGCAATGGTAGTCAACCAAAAAACCACAAGTCTCACTGCAATTAGCTGCAATTAGAGGAGAAAAATGATAATATTCTGATGAACATCCCCAAGGCCCCAAATTAGTAATATGTAATTTCTTTTAATTCTAGAAGTTAGAACGACGCCTATGACTTAACTCACATGGAAAATACAATTACTTGCCCCACCAAAAGCTACTCATTCAGCAAAACAAGCTCAATGAAAACATATCAAAACATACAAGGGAAACACTATTCTTTTGAAAAGTAATATGGAGTTCCAGATATGGGAAATTACATTGTAAGACCATACATTATATGCTAATGTTGAGGATTAGTAATCTTCGTATTTCTTATTGCATCAGTTGTTCTTACTTCACTCTTGTAAGCACTATTATTATGTTGTACCAGAATAACTGAGAAACATCCAAATTGCAGATTTGCAATAAGAGCTGCCTCTAATGAACATAATACAGACCACCAACCCAGATGTTTTACAAGTTCCATCAATTAAACCAATGAAAAGTGTTTCTATGTTAATATTTCTGGGAACTGAGCACCCTCATTCCTTTCGCTAAAAAGGCAATTACAAACAATACTAAGGACATCAAAATTAAGGATCACACTATGCAATCTACTGTATAAAAACGTGTTTAGGAGCCTACGTTGATTTCAATCATCTTCTGAATTCTTAAAAGAGGAGCCCTCAAATAAATTATTGTACACGGTCTAACTATAGCCACACAGCTACTAGACATTGTAGTGCTGTATTAGATTGCTAAGAAATTTCTCCTCAAAATCAGTACACGCAGCAGCCACAGAGGTTTAATGATTGTGTGCAAGCGTGTACACTTTAGGCTTCACAAATACCTGATTGGCCAAAGACACATACCATTTATGGTAGATATAGCTCAAAAAAAAAAAAATAAATAAATTTAAAAAATAAGAATAATAGAAGCAAAAGTAATATGTAGCTCAATGAAAAGCCTAGATGCATACCCTTCAGGCGTTTCCATAACCATCTATGCATTTTGAATCAACATTTTGCCGGACATTCATCCATGCATCAAGCATTCACAAAATATGATAGATAAAAGCTGATAACAAGTTGACCATGTCAAGGATCACACTGTCAGATTCCATATGTTAATGTAAATCCGAATCATATTGGTCCTCAAAATATTCTAACTGGATATCATTACTTCCACCGTTCCACGGTTGCGCATCCAGAAAAATCATTTGGACCAAGCTCTAGATTCTAGAAGATCAACAGAAACTTAATTTGCTTCAACAAGAAAATGACTCTGCTCAGTAGTGCTGCAAATGGTGTAAACTGGAAGAATAATATCATATCTATTTCTCCTCCCAGGAAATTTACTTGTTGAGCATTTCCTTCGTCAATTTACCAGCCATTGATTCATTCCCTTGTTTCAAATACCCATCAATAAAAGCACCATATGTCACTGAATCTGGTTCATATCCTTTCCCTACCATCTCTGCCTGAAGCCTTAAAGCCTCTTCCATCTTCCCCTCCTGACACAAACATTTTATCAGAACTCGATAACTCTCCTTCTTTGGAATAACATCATGTTTCCTTGATAAAACCATCAAAACATTCAATGCACTAGAAACGTCGCCCTTATCACAAAGCACTCTAATAACTGCATCAACCATAGAACTATCTGGATGAAAACCTTCCCTACACATGTTTTTATACAACAGCATTGCAGTATCAGCATCCCCAATCTTACAATATCCATTTATGAGATGCTCAAAAGTAACACAAGTACTCTCCACACCACTCATTACCATCTCTCGATAAATCTCTTCGGCCCTCACAATCTCTCCAGTCCCACAAAACCCATCAATAAGTGTATTGTAAGCCACTGCATCAGGCTTCACACCTTTATTCTGCATCTCCTCCCACACCCTCATGGCATCCTCCATTCTTGCGTTGCCACAATACACCGCCATTAGAACACTATAACTATATGAATTCGGCATGCAAGCCACTCTTCCCATTTCTTTCCATACCTCCTCCACATTCTCCACCAATCTTTTTCTATAAAATGCAACCATTAACACATTAAACGTATTCACATTTGGAAAGAAGTCCTTTACTCCTCTCCTATTGTAAACTCCATTTTCACCACCAAAATTAAAAATTTCCCTATACAGATCATATGCAGCAAAACAACCTCGACTCTTGGAAACCAACTCAATCAAAGAATTACAAGTACTAGTTCTTAAAAACACATTCTTGGACTTCAACATTCTAAATATTCCAAGAGCTTGATCAATCTTTTTCGACTCTAAACAAGCTTTGACTAAAATGTCAAACACAAATGGAGCTGAACCACAAGTCCTATAAGTTTTTATCAGGATTTCAAAAATGGGAGGCGGGCTAGAAGAACTGGGCTGGCTTGCTTCTGGGAATTTTCGAAAGGCTAACCGGATTAAGCTTTGGGCCTCGGTCTTAAGCCGAGAATGACAAAGAATGTGAATTATGGTAGCATAGGATAGGAGAGAATGGCAGCAGAGAGTATTACGAACAGTAAAGTGGAAGAAACGGAGGGCAAGGTGGGGATTGTTGCGGTTTTCAAGGGCAATTCGGGAAAACTGAGACGGGCTGAGGAGGTTACTAGTGGCAATGAGGAGGGAGCGGAGGTGGGACCACCGCGACTTTGAGCGGTGGTGTTTGAGGATTGATACGGCGGCTGAGACTAATACATCGTCGGAAATTTGTGGTGCAGATGAAGAATAGGGGTGAAATTTTGAGAAAAGGAATAGAGTAGAAAAGAGACGGCGATTGTTCACACATACAATGGATTGAGAAAACGCCATTGATACGTGAATGCCAAGTTAGACAACGGCGTCTTTTACAGTAATTTCATCAAACAGATGGCAGGCAAATGTCTTGCCGGGTTAATTATTTGAAGGGAAAATGGCACAAAACTTTCCTAGAACTAGGTATCGCTGAGCAAATTATTCGTATCTTTCAAATTTTGTCAGCTAATGTCATCAACTATGTGCATATCTCTTACCCATTGAATTTTAGTAAAAATATAGACCATTTTGTTGTCGAATTTTATTTCATTTAATTTCACGTGACAGCCACGCACATATTTAATGGCAATAGTGGACGAATTCTATTAAAAATGATGATTTGCCCTTACATAAATGGGTGAAAGGATAATTGTCAAAATTTGAAAAGTAGAGATAATTCGTACATTGAATTCAAAATGTGCCCAATTTGAGTAGTTTTAGTACTTATAAATACTTATAAACTAGTCAAACATTATTTTTATATATACATTTCGTAGGACTCACAATTTTTATTCTTCTTTTTATTTATACATTTCGTAGAACTCGCAACTTATAATGTACAAATTTTTTATCAAACAAACACTAAAAAAATGCAATTTAAAATAGCTTAGAAACCCTAAATTTATAGGACCGCTCACAAATACTTTCTCAAATAAGAGACTTAAGAGATGTAGATTAATCAAATAAAAAATACAAGCACAATGTAAGTAAAAAAAAGGTAGAGAGAGTGTAATCGATAATTTTAAGAAGGTTCGATCCAAACCAAAGATCTATGTCTCTCATTACCAAACTCTCCGTCACGAGTACAACTTTTTCACTACATTGATTGACTTATGGTGCAATCAAAATCCTTATAACGCTTCCGGTGACTTACAAGCAAGGAGCACCGATCCTTATACAATATTGAGCTTCATGGGATCTCAATATAACCCAAAGATATGAAGAAGTTGATTTAGGAAAATGTTTCTCTCTTAATAAATAATAGATACAAGTTAAAGTACCAAGAGCAACTAACACTTCAATAATTAACAATAGATGAAAAGATCAAGTGTTAGAAAAGAACTTTGATGAAGATGATGATTCAAAAGTTTGATTTGATCAATCAAAATTTTTCAATGAATGATTTAGAAGATGTAGATACAATTGAAGTTTGAATGATTTTTCTCAAGATAATTCTCTCTTTTTGCTCTTATGAACGTAAAAAATGATAATGAATGAAGGGCAATTTATAGAGAACAATTTTTAGAACTTTTTGTCCATAACATTTCGGATGACCAAAAATAGATGTTGGAATAGTAAGAATCAAAACGGTCAAATTTTTTGGAAACTAACGTTCAATCGGTCAACCTATAAATTGGACCGGTCGACCGGTTTAAGGTTTCGATCGACCGAATTAAGTTTCGGTTGATTGGATCGTATGCTTTGAAAAAAATGATCCAAAATATTTTATGCAATTGATATTAATATAGTTTTTGGTGCACAAAAATATTTTTGAGCTTTTATCATTTGTTGCTAAATATCAAATAATTAATACTTTTACATTTGATCTAAAAATCTAATATTCGATCTTGAAATTTGAATCTTGAACTTTGGAACTCTTGTATTGGATGATTGATTTTGATCTTGACTACTTAGAGTCTAATTTTTAATATAGTCTTGATCTTGATCTTTTTGATGATGATTGATTTGAATACTTTGAAGATTACTTTAAACCAATTTGTTAGTAAACAAAATTAATTTGTATGTTATGATTAAAACATTAAGACAAAAGTTAATCATACGTCAACACCCCACTCTCTCTCTCTCGCATGAACATGTATAATTTTTGCTTGATTATCAATTTAGATTGTCCGATTGTGTTTGTGAATCTTCCATTTTAATTCATTTGCATTAGTTCATTTTATTTTTTTTTTTTAATTGATTGAGCATATATATCACATTTCAAACTGTAGTGCATATTCTCTTCTATGTTTGGACATGCTACATATAAATACAGGGGCGGATCCAGGAATTTTTTAAGTTCGAGCTACTACTGAAAAAAAATTTAGCACGGGCTGTTACTAAGAATTTTTTTATTTTTTTTACACTGTAAAAACAACTTTTTCCGGGGTGGGCTTGGTAGTCCGGGCCCCCCTCCACCCGTCCCTGCATAGATACATCCATTGTCTCCTACCGTTTGGCCTCTACTATTTATTATAAGCAATTAATAGAAGACAAAGGAAATCATAAAGTTTGTTATGTTATCTGAAAATTGCAATATAAAAGCATATATTGATGTTACTAACTCATGTAGTTGATAGTATGCATACCCTATATTGTTTAATAATTTATATATAGAATTAGAGTCGAGCCCCGTAGGGTAGGGTAGGGTAGGATAAGATAGAGTAGAGTATGGTAGGATATGATAGGGCAGGACAGGACTAGCAACTTATTGGTCCATGACGTTTGTCACCTCTACTTGTAGGTCACCTATTGCAACTTCAACTTCTATAATCCAAATTAGAGGACAGATCTAGAGTGGCTACTGAGGTTGTTTGTAGGGATGGCAATTTATCCCGCCACCCTTCCCCTATTTAAAATTTCCCTGCTCTGGACAATCGGATATTCGGGGTGGGTACGGGGCGAGGATAATTGTCCCTACTCCGTCCCGAATCCACCCCGAAATATTTTTTTTTTTAATTTTGAAAATCATGGTTAAAAAAAAAATTAAAAATTAAAAAAAATAAATAAATAAACGGGACAGCAAACGCCCACCCCCGCCCCTATTTATACGGGGAACGGGGCGGATATGGGAGTAAAAATTCTCCGACGGGGAGGGGATGGGGAGGGCTGTCCCGGCCCCGACCCCGACCGGGCCCTGTTACCATCCCTAATTGTTTGGCGACAATTGAAATATGGATTTCTCATACCTGGTTGATGCTTTATATGATGCTGGATTTTGGCCAAGTCCCGTGGTAGTTTATTCAACTGTCTAAATTCTAAATCCGCTAATAAACTTTTACACTTTTGGTATGCAAAATTATTCATGTGTATAGGTGCAATCTTAGTATATTATATGTATTTTTTCTATATACTGATGGTGCATTGATCGCTGATGGCCAATGGAAAGCCAACAATATCGATGACCTAAGTTTATTCTATAACTTACCGACAAATAAGCTAAAACATTTTCTTATTTTATATTTACAATATTACCGATGGATAAGTTATTTTTTAACTATTATTTTAATCCTAATGATTTTTTCTGTTAATATTTGATTTTTATATTTTTATTACTTTAATTTTTGGTAAAACTCCATAGGTATATTAAATTTATTAAGCTATTTATATTTTTTATATTACTAAATGAAAATTCATTTGTAATCATAAATTAGTTTTTTAATTATAATTTAATTACTGACATAAGTTTTTTTTTAAAAATAATATTTATCTTTTTTATATTTTTATTACTTTATTAACAATCAAAATTCTATCGATAAATTAAATTTATTTAGTCAAATATAAATTATTACATATGAACGCTTGTAATCATTCTAATTTCTATTTGTGTTAGTCACTCTAATTTTCATTTTTGGCTCACTCGTCTTTTGTCTAAATTATTTTAGGAAGGCATTTGGATTGAAAAAGAAGAGAGGCAGTAAATTGAAGCCCATGAAAGGTATGGAAACAAATGGATTGAAATCTTGAATTATATTCCTAGGACCTAGATGATCTCGCAAACTCGACGAAGAAGTACCACAATGCCATGAAAAGGAGTCTGACTTCAAGGAAGAACACAGAAACACTAAAAGTAATGAAAGAAGACGACCAATCATACTATGAGTTATACAATGAAATATTTCAATAATGTTTCTACTTCAACTTCCACTACCCAGATTCAGCCATCACCATTGGAAACTAGCTCGATGATCATTGGCGAAAATTTTGTCAGTGATCACCAATAGTATTAATGTGAATATTGTTAGTTATTGTAATGGAAATCAATATCATTTGGTGATTTGAATGGAATTTTTGATAGTGATATAATCAGCGATAATGTTGTTAGCAATTACTAATAGTGCATCGGTCGTTGATCGTCAATGGTATCACCAATGTAAGTTTATCCTTTGTTTAATGTCTTTTAATAAATTATCGATGTATGATTTAAAACATTTTTTATAGTATAATTGAATTATATTTGTCGATATTGAATCACCCACACAGTTCGATGAATGATTATTATTGACAATATAGTTGGTGATGTTGTCAACAATCACTGATGGTGCATCAATTGCTAATCAACGATAGAAAGTCGATAACATCACCAATGGACGTTTATTTTTTTGTGTATTTTCTTATAACCTAAAGAAAAATAAGTTAGAACACTTTGTCAGTGATTATCAACGCCAATGTTGTCGGTGATGTTGTCGAGAATCACTGATAATGTATAGGTCGCTGATTGTCGATAGAAAGCCTACAACATATCATCAACATATGTTTGTTGTTTGTGCATTTTTTCTATAACTTATTGATGGATAAGCTAAAACATTTTTATTTTTTATTTATAATATTATGGAATAATAAGTTATTTTTTTAACTATTTTAATCCTAACGAAATTTTTTGTTACTATTTGATTTTTACTTTATTTTTATCATGGGTAAATTAAATTAATTAAGCTATTTATGTTTTCAATTTTGCTAACTGAAAATTCGTTTGTAATCTAATTTTTTTAATTATTATTTAATTATCAACATAATAGTTTGAACATAATAATTATTTTTTTATATTTTTATTATTTTATTGACTATTGAAAAATTAAATTTAATAAGACAAATATAAGTTATCATTGAACGACACTTGTAATCAGTAATCACTCTAATTTCCATTTGTGTTCGTCCCTCTAACTTTCATTTTTGGCTCACTTGTTTTTGTATGAACTTTTTTAGGAAGATGATTGGATTGAAAAAAAAAAAGAGAGGCAGATAATTGAAGCCCACATAAGTATGGAAACCGATAGGTTGAAATCTCTAATTATATCTATAGATGACCCTCAAATTCAAAAAAAAAAAAAATACTACTATGCCACGAAAAAAAGAGTTCGACTTCAAGGGATAACATAGAGAAACTAGAATTAAATGGAAGAAGATGACCAACCATACTAGAGGTTATATATGGGTGACCCACGGTGGGAGATCATTTGCCATATCACCACACAACATTATTAACAATTGTGTGTGGACACAATAATGTCCACACACATAGCATTACTCGGTAAATGATTTCCACCCACCGTGGATCACCAGAAGATCGTTACTCAATATTATAAATAACACCAACAATAATATTGTAAAAAAGTGTTTTAACTTATCAAATCGATAAGTTATAAAAATACGTTATTTTGCACCGATGCCAAAGAATAAACTTACGTTGGTGATATCATCGGCATTCAATTGGAGATCTGCAATCGATGCACAATCAGTTATTTTCGAAAACATCAATGACAACATTGTTGTTGGTAATCACAGACATAACTGTATCGGTGATTAGCATCGATGATATCATTGTCGATAATTCGATAATATTATAAAATTACAGACAAATACAATTCAATAATATTATAAAAGATGTTATAACTTACTTGGTAAGTTATAAATAATATATACAAAGAATAAACTTAAGTTGGTGATACCGTCGGCTTTCCATAGATGATAAGCGATTGATGCACAATCAATGATTGCCGACAAACAACATTGTCGTTGACGATATCACTATTGACAATTCTATTTAAATTACCAATGGACATTGATTTGTCACGATAACCATAATAGTTACAGTATTATTGTTGGTGGTTACCGATAAAATTTCAATTATCGATATCCTCGATGATCATTGGATTGTTCCAATGTGGTGTGATGGCGGAATTTGAGATCATGGAAGTAGAAGCACCAAAGCATTACTAAAATACGTAATCATATAGAGTAATGATATCCTACCTACGATTTGATATAGGAGATCATTACTCTTATAATATTATCGATGTAGGTTATTATTTAATTGTTATTTTAATTCTAACAAAATATTCTATTAGTATTAGACTTTTATATTTTTATTACTTTAATTTATTAAACTATTTACATTTTTAATATCACTAACTGAAAATTCATTTGTAACCTTAAATTATTTTTTAATTATTGCTTAATATAGACTTTTTTGAAAGTAATTTTCAATTTTTATTACTTTGTTTAATGATGGACATTCTATCAATAAATTAAAATTATTAAGATAATTTGTTAATATTTATCATTATTGCCGAGTCACTAAAATTTATTCTTTTATTTTTATTACTTTATTTTGTGACATAATTTGCGATATAAATTATATGAATTAAAATATGTTATTTTAATTATTGTTGAGGAAAACAATTGACTCAAAAATTTTGTTGGTTAAACTATTTGTAATGATTTTTCTAAATTTTGGAGGCCTTCTTTATCTTAATAGATTATGAATTTTTATTGAGTCTTGGAAATGGAAAAATTATTTAATGGAATTAATTCAAAACTCAAACTTCATGTGACCAAAAATGTATGTTTTATGTTTTATATTCTCTATAAATAAGATTATTCTTCCGATTTAAACTCATAAATCATTGTAAATGTATGAAGTTGATTAAAACAAGATTCTTCGGTTTCACTTTAATGATGATAATTGGAGGAATGTTACTATTTTTTATTGTTAAGTAGATCATCGGGTTTCATATTTGTCATGAAAAATTGCATCTATAGTCTACATTCTGTACTTGAATGAGTACTTAAATTTCTATTATATTTTTATAACATTTAAATAATGGTGTACATGTACTTTGTGCTAATAAATCAATTTAGGTCTTTTCAAATTTAACATTAACATGGTTCGATTGATAATATTATCAATTTATATGAACATAAATTCTAAGATTTTAAATTTTATGATTTTCACATACAAGTATGGAGTAACCAAGAACATAACTTGATCTATAGCAAACGATCTTTAATTCCGTGCCATAAATATCTTGAAATCCCGTCGAAAGATTTAATTGCATATCTTCAATCTCCAAACATACTTAATAGTTTAATTTTATGAAAATTGTATTTCTCTTTCATTGATTCCATTTTAAGGATTTGATTCATGGGTGTATATATTTATATACACATATTTTTATATTTTAATTCTCATTTCGCCGAGCTAGTTTACGGGTCAATTTCAAACTACAATTCTCGAACATTAGAAAGGATTCTTGATACGAGTTTGAAGTACTCGCGGCGTACTTTGCGACTCACATTTCGATTCACAAAAGTGTTAAATGTTGTAGTTGCAATAGCGATTTAAAAGTGGCTATTGAACATGGTTTTAGTGACTCTAATTTGTCCTTGTCACTTCCTTCGTCTTAGTTTCGGGTTATAATTTTCGCACGTCGGGAAGAGTCTTGGTACCTTTTTAAAGCACTAACAATGAGCTTCAAAAAGTTTCTTCCGAATCGAATACTCGTTCAATGGTTATTTCAAAATAATGAGCAAAAGATGGCTACTCGCATATACATATTTCCATAATTTTGGGGCACATGTCTAAATCGCTAAGATGAGTTCTTAGCATGTTTTGAAGAACTTGCAACGACATCGATTGAAAGAAAAATGTATTTGATGTCAATTGGAACTCGTCTGATTTAAATAATAAATGTCAAATTATGATGAATTTTTGAGACGTTTCAAGTGGTGTATTTATTAATTACTTGTACATAAAAAAGCACTTATTAATTGATAGTGAAAACCCAAAAGTACTACCAATTAAAGCTTATAAAAAAGGATTATATCTTGAATTATTTAAAGAGGAATTTATGGCTTCATTTCAATCTTGATTGCAGCTACCAATTGATCATAGGCCACACTCCATGCATTCTTCATGTCTGCTGACCACATTTCTCCTACTGCTTCCTTTATGGTCTCCAACAGTGCATATTTAGTAACCTGCTTTTTTTCAAAATAAGTATATTATCAAGTTAGTACTACAATTTCTTTGTACCATATCGAGCTTATTATATTGTACTAAGTTGCAAGTTATGAAAAAATAAATAAATTCAATATGTTAACATATCAAAGATGTTCAATATATATATATATATATATATATATATATATATATATATATATATATATATATATATATCATCGCTAACACTAATATTTAATTAAAAAAACAGCATTGTTTGTTTTATTATAATGATTTATTTGGTAAGGTGAACTCTACATGTAAAAATAAATAACTAAAAGATCAACGCAAAAGATTTACGTTCTTCAGCTGTTTATGCTTTATTTTTGTGATTAATAAAACATTTCACCTAAAGAAAAAATAAAAATAAGTCCATTCCATTAATGACATAAAAAATTAATCCTCCTTAATTTCCTCTCTCCACCAACCATACCATATTGAATAGAATTAAGGAAAAACAACTTAAATGATATCTATTATACTATATTGATATCTACAGGGGGTAGGAGATACATTGACATATCTATTATACTATATTGTGTATCGAATATGAATTCGATTCATAAATGTCCACACTCAATAGATAAATTATAACATATTACTATATCATTTATCATGACAAATATATTTCAAATTGTTTACCATATATTTTTGGATAGTGCAAATTAAAGGATTTCAAGAAAAAAAATGGCAAAAATTGAAGAGTACAACACAAGTTGCTAGCCTCCTACCTCAAAATGTTCATCCACTACACCATATTTGAGGTGGACAGCACCTATTTTTTTCAGACTTGAATCTCTTATCACAACTTTTCCTGCTTTCCTGAGTTGTACTGCAGCTTCACATGTCTACAAAAGTCAACATAATTAGTCAATTCAAATAAGTGAAGTACAATATTAATTGTACTTTTCATTGTTTTCAAGTGTTTAGACATGACTTTTATGGGGTTCAATCCCAGTCAAGCGTATAGTCATTGATTTTATGGGGTTTAATTTAAATTTCAATCGTTGACTCGATCAAGTGTTTACATATTAGTACACAGTACTAGATACTATTGTACAAAGATAACGTACGAGATTTTTTAAACTTGAATGTGTTCCATAATACTAGAGAAAGGTGGAGTCGAGTTTTTGGGAGACTACTACTTTAAAAAAAAATTGCACTTTAAGATTGGACTATTACTGAAAAATAAATTTTTTTCTAGAGCGGGACTAGACTACAGACCCGTCCCGCCCCCTATCTCCTCCCTAAGCTCCCTTGTTCCCTACCATCCTGTCAAATATGTTATAAAGGTAGGTTAACATGCAATACTGAATAATATTGTAACAGGACGACCCGTATTAGAGACGAAGAGACATAGGAAAAGAAACTGACCATGACAAAGACAGACTTGGCATGGGGTTTGAGTTTGGGGTTCTGCTCAAGTGGAACATTTGAGTCCTTCAAAAATGAGAACAATTTCTGGGCTGATGGTGCAATCTCAAATATCCTGAAACATTAATTTCTCCAATGAAATTAATCAATTATACTATACAATTGATTAAAAAGGGATTCAAGAAAATAAATATTTAAGAAGATAATAGGATTGGCTAATAATTACTTGATAAAGAATTTGAGACCCCATTCCCCAGCATTTTTCTTCATCAAATTCCATGACTTCACCACCAAAACTTCTTGTTCTTCTGTAAAACTTGTCCCTCCCATGTTGTTTTCACAGTTTTCTACATCTTCAAAAATTCAAAACAAACGGAATTTAAACGTGTGTTCAATTTACATGATTAGACAGTACAATAAACAAGATTTTTACTTGTTTAATATTGTCTGTTTAGTAGTGTTGTCTAATTCGTTTTACCAAATATATCATAATAACATGTTTTGTAAGATAAATTAGATGCCTATCTATATTCAGTACTATATGTAACAATTTAAAAAAAAAAAAAAAATGAGGTAACGGCACAAAAAGAAACACTACTAACCTTTTTGATGAGAAATCGTGCTTAACTGATCATTCATGACTCTTAATTTAAATGATTAAGGAGCTATTTGATCACGATTTTTTGAAAATTCGATACAAAATTCGTTAGTTCTTTTTTTTTTTTCCTTTAATAAATCAATCATATTGGGTATGATGTTTATATAGTGCATTTTGGAAGGATTAGAGCAGCCCTTCATGGAAATGGAAAGCCAGGCACAAACTAGTTGTAGTTAGACTAATGAGCTACTACATGTTTGAAAACCGGCGGCTATATGCGGCGGACGGAACATGGTTTTGGCCTAATGGCTGCCGTGAGTGGTGACGCATGCAATGACACCCTTACTCACAATTCATTTTGCAGTCTCTTGTTTGATCTTTAATTCATGTATACCAGAATGGTATTTTTTTCTTGTATTTCAAATATTTTGAACAATGCCCAATAAATTATTAGGTGTTATTTTAATGGTTTCAGTAACAATACCCTTTTCAAAAAATATTAATAAATTCACATAGTTTAGGCTCTCCTAGAATATGGTACCCTTGTGACTTTCTATTCGATTGAATCGAGAAATCCTGTGAATTGGGATTTCCATATATGTCCAGCCGCTAGGTCATCGAGGGGCAAGCGATCTTTTATGATGAAGATGACGAGCTTCAAGAAAATGATTCGAAATTCTTGCTGAGTTGAACCAAAATAACGGACTAATGAGTTTTTGGAACACAAGAAATGGAGACCTATTGGAGGCTACATGGGCCAACTTAGTGCAAAAGAAACTCTTGTATAATCAAGTTAGCTCAATAATTAAGAAAGAAAATAAATTAAAATCATATTCACTGATAATGTTGTACTGCGTTGTGCTCTCAAGTATTGCATACCGATGATCATCTTAGCATTTAAACAGTATGCAATCAATCAAAACACAGAGAAGCAGATGCTATATTGTGATTTATTGCGTAAAATGCAACAACAAATTGTCAAACAGTTTATTGATAATGACATCAAAAGATCCCACACATTTTCTATGTAAAAGAAGCATAAATTTCATATCATCTTCTCAAGAACTTATGAAGGTTGCCTCATTTCTGCCTTGATTGCAGCTGCCAATTGATCATAAGCTTCCCCCCATGCCATTTTCATCTCTGGCGACCACATTTCTGGAATCGCTTCTTTTATCGTTTCCAGCAATGCATACTTTGTCACCTGCAATCCATTCGTGGATAAATTGTTACAAATACAGAAGACGGGTTGGTATGTTTGAAGAGATTGTTTTCTATGATCAAATTCAAATAATGTAAAATCGAAGAAGAGCTTGATCATTGAAATCCAGTGATGAATCAGAAAAGAGCACCTATTTCAATCTTGGAAAACCATTTCACATCCTTAAGTCTCACTATAGGAAATTCAATATCATGTTGAGTCAAAATGTTCTATCCCAAATCTTTCAAGTGAGTTACCCAAATCTTTCACAATGACCTTACCAGCTTTGCGAAGTTGTACAGCTGCTTCACAAGTCTGCAAAAAATCATAAAATGGCTATTATGAAGGTGTGATGATGTCTAAAGAATGCAAAAAAGTCAGATTTCGCAATCTGTCAATACATGTAGCCTAAAGACTATGTTGATGCTGTAAAACAAGACACCTAAGCCTTTTTTGATTTCATAATCCTTATTATTTTTGACATTATAACACAAAATCCCAACACCTAAAATCTGCAAATCACCAATTTGATAATATTTAGGAAACATTTACTCATTTGGAGATACATTGTGCTTGCAAAATCATTTTTCCCTGGACGGTTGGCTTTTCTTCAATTTTCTTGAAGTTGAGCCTGATGTCAAAGCTTGCACTGAACATTAACCTTCATTTTAGCTTTGCACTGGCGGCATGTTTTCAACGACAAAAAGAGGTATACTATCTTGAATAGTTTATGCGAGATACCAGGTTCATATTTTTGCAACCATGGGAGCATTGTCCGGATTTAAGGGCATGTTTGACGCGTAATACTAATGCTAGGCAGCAATGCACTAGACAACTGATTTTTTTCCTTAATGTCCAGTGTTGTCTAACATACAAGACATGAGTTTTACAATATAAGCCTCAATTGCTACTTACGGAAGCAATAATAAACAACAAACTAAATTGGAAAACAAGCAAAGCGTGCACACATTTTACAATGGTTCACCCTCAATATTACAACTACGTCCACTTTGTCATTCCAGGTTTTCACTAAAATGAAGAAGAAGAAACTTAATCTCTCTCTCTCTCTCTCTCTCTCTCACACACACACACACAAAAAAAATCTTGCCTCCTACAATCCTTTATGTATTAGGAATATTAGGTCAATCTATGCGCAAGAACATAAGTGTATAGTATGATTAAACTTCACATAGTCCAATAGTGAGTCAACAGCATACAGGAACATGCCAACAAAAAAATGGAGTAAGACATAACTAAATAAATAGCTTACCATGACAAAAACAGTCACGGCATGGGGTTTGAGCTTTGGATTCTGCTCCAGAGGAACCTCAGAATCCTTCAGAAACGGAAAAATATTTTTTGCAGATGGTGCAATCTCAAAGATCCTGAGATTCAGTCCGAGTAACTATAATTAACTGGGGGTCTGGGATCAATATTAAACACACAGGTATGCAGTATTGACAGCACTACATACTACAGGGACAAAATTTTAACTTCTTTTTCTTGTTTAATACTGTTCAACTACTATACAATCCAATGTACCAAACGAGCCAACAGGGATCGTAATTTTGCAATAAACAATGGAGATTTTTCATGTTATATTAAAGAATTAAGAAAAGGTTAATAGAAATTTGATCACCTCAAGAAGAACTTAAGACCCAATTCACCAGCATTCTTCTTCATTACATTCCATGATTTTACCACCAAAGCTTCTTGTTCTTCTGTAAAATTTCTCACTTCCAGACTCCTATTCTTCTCCACGCCTTCACGACCAAAAAGTTTCACGGATTAAGTCCTAATAACCTTCTTATGAAAGCAATAATAAACAGAATAAAACTAAAAAAACAAGCACAACAAACACACAGATTTACACTAGTTCTCCCGTTACATCCACTTGTCGTCGCAGTTTTTCACTAGAATAGAGAAGAAGAGTATAAGGTTTTAAGAATATTAGTATGATTCGTGGTCGAGGATAAGTGTACAATATAAGTAATCTATACACAGTCCAAGAATAAGAAAGAACATAACTTCACTCAAAGGATAAAATAAACTTACATCTTGGAATTCTTAGAGATTTGCAGGCAAGCACACATCCTGATCCATCCCTTTTAACCCAAGAATAATTTACAGAACGATCAAACAAAGATCTCAATTCAAAATTTTCCTTTACAGTAATCTTGGAGTAATATGAATAAGAATTCTGTGAAGTTCCTGTAATATCAGAACCAAGATTGTTGATGTTGATTTTCCAGACGTTCATGATTTATGATTGAAGACAAACTAGCAGTATCAGTTCAGTAAGGAAAAGCAACTTTTAAAAGACCTGCAGAAAAAGTTACTAAAATCACTTTTAAGCTTGTGGAAATAAATAAATTACTTATAATTTTTACTTATTTTTAATCTTAACTAAACATGATTGACCTTTGGGAATTAAGTAGAGACAATATACATTTTTAATGTCCCAATAAGGTGCACTATGTTGGGGAAGGCTGAAACTGGTGTGAGATTTTTGATTATGCATATATGTTTGGCAACACTTAAATTATAATTTCAGTTAGTTATACTATGTTGATATGCTTTTGACCATTTTGCAGAAAGGAAACAGCAAGTAGTTTATTCTATGATGTGATAATAGTTTTTTATATCTTCAGACAAAACCCCCCAAGTGGAGAGTCCAAAACCAGGGGCTGTTTCAAAAATAAAATAAATTGAGTTTTGTATCTTATTTAGGCCATGTTCGGTAGTCAATTTTTTTCAAAAAAACTCATATTTTTTTTACAATTTTTACTTTTCAACTTTTTTACACTACAAAAACTCGAAAAGTCAATAAAGTACAAAAAAAAAAAATCTATTTTTTTTCAAAAAACTACATCGAACATGTCCTTATTGCGACATCAATAAATCGTCAGGCTTGAGACTTGAGAGCTCAATTTCTCGTCATAAGTAAAGATTGAGAGCTTAGACATTTCTTAGACATCAGGGAAGGCAATAAAGAATGGAAACTATATAAAATAATTCAGAAGAAGACATGGTAGGAGCCGATAATATCCCAGAAATTACATATTCAACCAAACTCCGCCTCGACTTGTTTCAATTTTCAACTTGCAATAACACTCTGAGCAGCTTGGAGTGCTACAAGCTTCCCCACTCTAGAATGAATTATGAGTCGATAATCACAAAATCATCTTGAAATTGAAGAAGATAAAGATGTTTGATTTGATTTTGAACACTGGCTTTTTTTGGGAGTCGGCATCTCTCCCAAGAGTCCCTTAATCCCATGGATATTATGCAAAAGCTTTATAGAATTATTATGAAGCTAGTGAAGAAAATGAGCAGAGCGAAGATTCGGAAGTTGAAGAAGAAGAAACAAAAACTGTGTATGATTGCCCATAAGTCAGAATATAACAGTAAATTAATTAAAAACCCAACAGAAATGCAACTGAATTTTCTCTTAATACCAGAAAGGCCTTGTTCTAATAGGGCGACTTTAAATTTTTCTGTTTATAATTTCTACAACATGAAGATCTGAAACAAAGAATTCATATTTTATCCCTCAATTTGAACAATGATAAGGAAACAAACTAGTACATTATCAAAACTGCAGACTAAGCAAGTTATTCCAGTTACACAGTGTTAAACAGATGGGGGATGTACAAAAGAACGATAATAACCACTCCAGACATTTTTCCCTCTCCGGATAAGTGGGAATACCGAATTCATCCACACCCATAGTTCACATCAGGTGCAGATACAACTGACTCAAATGGAATTTCGACTCTCTCTTTCACAATACACCGTATTTCACCATTTTCGATCACTGGGACTTTCCCCTGTGGACAATCGTCAAATGTTCCTTTTTCGTTAGTCCCTTGCAGCCGAACTGTGCCAAAAATCTTAAATTGATTATCCCGCTTCTTTAGCCTCGGCTCAAAACCAGCCAAACTCAAAACCGAGATCACCCCAGTAATAGTAAGAGCTGTCCTGGCTGCAGCCCCAAGAAATGACTTCATCCCATTGAATAGCCCTTTCGACCCAGGATGTGTCTGGTTTCTTTCCGATTCGAGATTTTTTAGGCCACTGCTTATTGACCCGTTTTGAGCATACTTTCGCATGGAAGGAAATATTGAAATATGGCCATTGTCTGAGACTAGTGAACGAGATGGTCGACTTGGATATGGAGGAAGAAGGAGATCGCTATTGTCCTCTGTTTCACCAGCAAAAGCAATAGCCTCATGTATAAAATCCAAGTCCTTGCCTTTGTATTCCTTCAGCTTCTTGAGTAGCTTTTCCTGGCTGTATTCTATCTCGGCCAAGGCTGTTTCTTTCTCGTACCACTGCTGCTGCTGTAACGCCTAATGAGCAAAATAAGAGATGTAATGAGTGCTTTAGCCTGACTCATAAAATGAACATCATTTTGCATAGATTTCATAACATAATATTCTCCAGATGTTTACACGTTGTCATTTCAATGAAGAAGATCATATACTTACAGAGCACATAAACATAAAGAATTATGGAATCAAGCACGGCAATTCGGTAAGGGATAAGCCCTAATCCATACTTAACAAAGAAGCAATCAGAAAACAGACAAAGCACAGCAAAACTAATAGATTTTTACTATAATGGAGAAGAAAAGTACAAAAATTTTCTCACGTGTCTCAATTTATATCTCGCACACAAAAATGACCCCTTAGAAAATTCTTTATAGTACAAATATTAGGGCGACCTGATACATGTATGAATGCCCAACATACACCTGTAACAAAAACAATTGCCTCGAAGCAAAGCTAACAATTACAGGGTGATTACATGGTCCAATACATGTATGAATGCCCCAATATACACCTAGAACAAAGGGAGGGAAAAAAAAAGAAAAGAGGCCTCCGAGCAAGCTGAAAATTACAGTGTGACTACAATGTGATTAGGTTCCACATAGTCCAACAAATTCATGGCTCTAGAAAATAGAGCAAGCTAACAATTCCAAGAAGATGTTGCAGACTTAAATAATAGCAGCAAATGACACAGAGTCAAGTAGCAAATTACTATGAGAAGCCCTGTAATGATAGTTAATACTCGCACTATAAAATAAAAGAGTCAATCACTTATAGCCAACTATCATTGCCAAGATACTAAGCTTAAACAATTTGAATATTAATAAAATACATCCTTCCAAAAGATCCAGAACTCTCACTATTGTTTCAACTTGAAAATTTCTTAAAATGCAAATTCAAGAAATAAAATTCCCGATCTCCAGAGTGTTTTGTCTTTGTAATGGTATGATGATACATACAGTAGATATATGACTGATTGAACGCGTCTGAACTATATTTAATGCGATTAATACTTTTCCATTCTTTACGAACCAAAACAACTTACTATGTGCCTCGGGAGAAACTTCTCAATGAGAGTTGATTCAGATTTTAAATGGAAGTGACAGGTAAAAGAGAAATTTATCTACAATCTTGCATCTTCTGATTTTGTAGACTCTAGGCACATTCACCCCCCCCCCCAAAAAAAAAAAAAAATCTAATTAAGCATCTCAATTGTGTTTCCTTACTAAGAGGTATGGTGTGTGTCTGCCCAGAGTTACTGCAGGCGATAAACCCCTACTGCATGTTCGAAGCACAGTAATGGATAGGACCGGAAAGTATAATGAATAATATTTAACTTATTTTTCTTCCTTACTACTGTCCAGTGCAATCCACTCCCTATCAAACATGCTATAATGAATTTTGGATTGCAAGGTTCTACTAGTAATTCGGAATTTGATTCGAATAACTTCTTTTATGGTTTCCCAACCTTTAGCCTTACTAAAGGGCTAAAGAGTAATGTAAAATAATAACACTTCAGTTCTTAATATAATATCATTTCTTTCCAAAACAAGTTCAATAAATTCTAAAGTATGACCAATCACAGACAACCCCCACTAATTTCAAAAAACAGAACTCTAATTAATGACAGAAAACCTAAAATCTTGTCAAGAACAAAGGAATTTAAAACAAAATCAAGAAGGGACCTGTAAAGAAGATAACTGGGCTTCAAGGGATTCAAGTGCATCTCTAATATTGAGAAGACTCTCTATTTCTTCATCATCATCATCTAATTCTTGATTTTCTGCAACTGGGCTTGCTTCAGATTCTTTGTTATCAGTTTCCTTACCTTGATTTTCCACATTAGAAGTTGCTTTTCGAATGCAGCTAGTAATCTTGGACCTCAACTCCGAAGCCCTTGCCAAGACCAAACCTATTCTATCTTCATCCATTTTTTTGCCCTCTTTCTGTATATATCTCTCTATTGTTTCTGCTTCATGTAATGATTTAAAGTGAATTTTCGTACGAGGGTTTCGAAGGAAGGTCTAAGAACAACCTAAGAACAATAATAAGTGTGTGTGTGTGTTTTTGGGGTGGGGGTATGGGTGTAATGCAGAATCCAAGTGATTGTGGTGCAAACTGCAAAATGAAAAGATGCCAAAACTATTTGGCTGCAACAGACTGTAAAGGGCTAACCGTGACAAAACAACTAAAATGGACCAAAACCTATATCATAAAAATCTCCCAATGGAATGTTCAAATTTTAAGTTTAGATATTGGAGAAGGAAAAAAAATAAATTAAAATCTTATTTTTTATTATATAATTTAATATTTTTTAATATTGCACATGTCATATTGTTCAGATTGAATTAAGAGTTGCTAAACGATTATTTATTTATCCCCTTAATTTGTTGTTTCCTTTTCTTTTATTCTTCTTAATATATAAAAAAAAAAAAAAATGTATTCTTCATATTGAGTAACCTACATGTTTAGCTAAGCTTAAAAGTTAGTTAAAGTTGCTTCTAAGTAACTTGTGAACGATTTTATATCTTTAATAATTCCGCAAGTGCACGGATCGCTCAAGTAATAAAGTGGATGTTAAGTCCAAGTATCGTTTCTACGAAAATTTAGATAATTCAATTTCAATTACAATAACCTTAATCGAATCTAGTGAACTTTTAAATGTTTGTTTCTTAAACTAATTAAAACATGAACTAAAATTAATTAACTAATTATAAATCAAACAAATGAGAAATTAAACTAAATGAGAATTACTTTAAAATTGGAAAAGAAAAGAAAAGTGTACTAGGATCTCGAATCCACTTATATCAATTATATTTAACCCGAATCATTGAATTTGATAACATGATTTATTTATGAAGATGAATATTCCTAATTTAATTTAACAATCTCTCTCGAGTAGAATTAAACCTATTCATATATGCGACCCGACTATATTTCTATGACGAATGCGAGCATACAAGAATGCATTAAAATTTGTGAATACTTAGAGATCACGTAAAGCATAGCGGTATATTTTTATCCCCTATCGGACTCTACGACAATTAATATATGTATAACCTATTTTCCATCTCTCGAAAGTAAAATAAGCCACAAGAATATACAACTATTAGCATATAATTATAGATGAAGAGAAAATCAATATCAATTGTTCAAAATAAAAACATACTTAAATATCAAAAACTAGGTTCAAGAATTAAAGATTCATGATACAAGCTTCATCACGATCCTAGCACTATTTAATTCTAGCCCAAAGATACTAATAATACGAAAATAAAGAAGAGATGAAAATATGGAGTTCATCACCGAATAAGAAGAAAATAATTGGGAGATAGAATATTGAACTTGATTTTCGTTTTAATCTTGAAAGGATGAATCTTAATCTTCGCTCTTGATTTGTCTCCGCTCTTCTCTCCAAATCGGCTCCTCCAAAATTCCCTCCTTGTTATGAGTTAATAACTCATATATATAGTTACCTAATTGTGCCCTAAAATATTTCAAAATATTATGAAAATCGCGTCAAAAAAAGGTTTCCTAATCGAATTAGAATTTGAAAAGGAAACAAAATTCCCGCAGCCAAAAGTTAGCATGGGCGGCTGTTTTTCAAACGGCCATAACTTCTTGTAGAAAGCTCCAAATTGAGATCCGTAAAAAGTGGTGGACTCGTAATTCGATTATCTTTCCAATGGTATATCATTTACTCATTGATTTCACCAAATTTTATGCTATTTTCGTCCAATCTTCTCCATGTGCTTATAAACGGGTCCAAAACTGAAATAGGAAGAATAATACAATAAATTAAGTATAAATTCAATAAAATGACGGGATAAAAGCTTAGTTTAAATGTCCGAATAAGTGCACAAAATACACTTATCATAACTTATATTATTATATATTGCAGACATTTTTAGTTTTAGCTTATTTTTTTAATAGTAAAGCAATTTAATCATTCGGGTTTGTGATTTGTCCTTATCGCAGAAATTGATTAGTGGTGATACTAGTATACTTGGAGTATATTGAATGGACCACGTGTTGAATTTAATTATATATCATGACCGTGCGAATAATTAAATTATACTTATCAGCCTGGTATTTCATCTAAATCTATTGACATGATTGTGTATATCTTTGATTCACCAAAGGGTGAGATCAATTTAGTTGATCGAATATCTTGGTGAGTTGGGAGCTTAAGAATGAGCGAAGTAGAGAACTCGAATTCGTGTTGGGAACTGTCGCCCTTAAAAAAAGTCAAGTGACAACATAAGTATTTTTTGTTAAATGGTTATAAATATGAGCCCAGTGTTTAGCGATGACTAAACTTCGACATCTATAAATTAGTTCACAGGACCGTTGAAGAAAATGTAACTTAAAGTTAGTGAGAATAATTAGAAGGGCAAAGCGGTCATTTATGCTCATACCTAATTATTGAATCTCAGACATGAATGAAATATATATACGGTAGGTCGGAGAAAGTATTATGACTTTTGTAATTTTATATATTCCGAGAGTGCAGTCTCTTGCCTTTAGTAGAAAAAACAAAAGATTAATAATTAGATCGAGGGGTCTAGAGTTGACTAGATGTAATCTAATTATTGGAACTTGAAAAATATATGTCCGGACAGGTCTAGTGGTAGCTCTATAAAGTTTTGAACTTAATCACAATTACTATGAAAGTTTTGGACTTAATTGTAATTGTGATATAAATTCAGGGATTACATGTATAATTAAATCAATCCTAAGCTAATTGGACTTGGATGTAATCAGGACTCTTGTCATTGTTTGATATCAGGACGCTTGTCGTATTTATATTATATTGCATGTGACGTAAATTGATTCGAACAAATAAGAAAATAGAAGAGAGAAAAATTCTTAAGTCTTGTTTGACTTGAATTTTATATTCTTGGTTTTCTAAATCAGACCAATCCAGAAATTAATTTTTGATTCAATTAAAAGTTGCTCACACGCCGATGTAATCTATACTTGGAGAATACTATAGAAGACTTGAACGTTGGAAGCGCACCAAGTTCGTGAATCACCAAGTTCGTGAATCAGATCAATATCTAATATCGTATATCGATTCAGGTATAATACTAATCTATTAGTATTTAATTATAATAAATATGTGAACTAGCAAAGATCCTGATTTAATGAATTAAAGAAAATTTTTGTTTTCTAACTAATCTCGTGTCAGTTTCCAACAGTTTCAACTGTTGAATTTGACATCTAAGACTATCTAATTCGACATTTCCATAACGTAGCTGAAATTATACGTATTTTTTATTTAAGAACGCAGTGAAGACGAAATGATAGTTCAACTTTACATTTTTAGACATAGCAATCCGTAGCCTTTACATTTGTTAGAAATTGTATGAAAATAGTTTTGGAGACAAAAAGAACTCCTTATGATGAAAGTCCATAGCCATTTTTTTTTTTAAATCTGGAATATTGGCCAACAAACATTCTACATATTTAATCACCAACGCACCACAATGGCCATCGTACTTCGACCAAATGTAAAATGTGCAAAATCACTTTGATTAATTCAGCTTTATGCCATTCATCAAATATGCTCATTATTGTATCAATATACTTTAATAGACATATTTGAGTAATTGTGCACTCAAACCTTAGTCATCGGGTATTATATAATTGAAATTCATCTAAGAAAAAATAATTAATAACTCATCAAAAAGATCTATATGAGCAATACGAAGTGTCAAATTCAACAGTTCTTTGACATTAAAGTAACAAGATTTCATCCAAAAATTCGATGCCCACGTGTAAATGCAACTCCAAAATCAACACAAACAAGAATCTCTACATATATACAAATCCAAAAATTCACCATTCACCATCCATTATAAAACACTCAAAAAGGAATACAAAAACCGAAAAGAAAAGGGACTACAAAAAGTGATTTTGTGAAATGATACCAATAATATATCAACAACAATAAAGAAGAAGAAACTTACTTGATAGTTGGAACTTAGTTTTTCTCACATCAATAAAGGCGGTGGTGATGAATTCTAGCGACAATTGTGGTATTTTACTTCCAAAAAAGTATTTGAGAACCGAAGAATGGATTGAAATCCACAGTGAAATGGGTCAGAATAGAGTTCCCCTTCAATTGAAATCCGACAGCAATGGTGCCTGGTAATGAATGAGAGAGGGCAGTTTGGTTCGCTTTGGGAAAGAAAATAAACTTTGGATTTAGAAAAAGACGTTTGATTTAATAGAGAGAATAAAGTGGAATAAATTCTTGAGGGGGTAAAAGAGTCTTTTTCTTTGGTAAAAAAATTTGGACATTTACTTCAAACTTATACAAGGTGACCATATTTCAAAATGTTGTAGCAAAAGTGAACATTCAATCCAATTTCCTCTGGTAAGAAATGGTACTCAGAAAAACTTGTCTCATACACACTACACATATAAGGATGTGTCCTTGTATAAACACATCAAATATGAGACCTAAGAATTAGTCCAAAAACAATAAAACATTATGCAACTGGAAGTGAATCAGATCTACATACATATTCCATCCTATATTTGGCCAAATTTTTCGAACGTCTGATACAAAATATATATACTTTTATTGACCAACAGAGTATGGGAGTCCCAATGAAAGGCTATGTACAGCCTATGGATTTTCGAGTCAGACAACTTCAAAATGACAACCTAGTTTCTCTTTCGGAGTAAGTCCAATACATTTGATGAAGAAACCAAGAACAAAAAATAAGTGACCGGTTCCCATCAAATGAGTTGCCCTTTAAGTTAGATGCTAGTTGAACACTTGTGTTTTGAGAAGAATTCTACTAATCAATTCGGTCAATAACCTCAGCAGGCAAGTTGAGATCAATCAGGCCACCTCCAACACTTTCTTTTCTAGCTCGTTTCCATGTTGAATGTCCACTATCGTCTGAAGTTCCAGAGGCTGATGGTTGATCTGATTCTATTGTACCTCCTGCAAAATGAGTGAGAATGGTCAATAGAGTTGTCTCCCATTCAATCTGCCCCAAGAAAATTATGCCATGGACCATGCATACAAGATCAATATAACAAATTCATTGCTCTCAGATATCTACAATTCATCGTTGATCTTATAAACAAAAAAGCTCTCGCCAAAAAGGCCCTAGGTAATGCACATGCTAGGCATGTTAAATTTTCTGACAAGAATTTTTAAGCTACCTACAAATATTCAAATAAAAAATATGTAAAAGTTCAATTAATATTTACACGAGATGGATAACCATAAGGGATTGGAAATGTTATGAGCATTACTACAAATCCAGAAAGCACATTATGAGTAACGCTTTGCCAGAGAGATTCTCAATTGTTACATTGCTTAGTATTACAAATCAAAACAACCAACCAAAACTTGCATATTGAGTGTGTAAAATTCAAGAAAGATGGAAAAAATGTGGAAGCTCAATGAGCACAACGCTAATAAGCTTTTGTTTAATTTTTCTGCCCTACTTTTATTTGGCAAATCTTTTTTTCCGAATAACATTATCTGGCTAAAATTTCAATGCTAACTTTTTAATGCAAGAAATTAGCAAGAATTTTGAACCATGGGCAAATTGAGAATCAATATAATTTGGGAATGATGAATTTGGAGATCCAAATAATTTGTCTTCAATAGGGGTGGCAAATAGGCCAAGTGGCTCATAGGCTCGCTAGCTCAGCCCATTATAGCTCGGCCCATAATAGGCCCGAGCCCCGAGATAGGGCTGAGCTAAAAAAAATGTCATTTTTAATTTAATTTATTTTTATTTTTTTCAAATTCAATTTTTTTCCTATAAATACCTCATTCTCAACTAATTTTTTTTCACACTTCAATCTCTCAATCTATTATATACTCAATTCAACAACAATTTTCAAATTTCATTATCTCTCAATATTAGTTTATAATTATTTATCTCAAATTTCATTATCTAAATATTAGTCTATACTTTTAAGTTTTAATTTTCTACTTCTTCTATTACTTTTTTACATTTCTACTACATCTTCTATTCTTATCTTTGTTATTTTGTTCCAAATGACCTACAATCGAAGTGATGATAATTTCAATGGTTATAATGACATTCAAATTCATCGCGATATTGCTGATGAGTTTGGAGATAGCACTGATCCAATTGAATTGGATAATATTCAAGAAGATGTCGCACACACACAACATCAAGTTTGAGCTCCAAACGAAAAGCTACCAAACAAAAGACTAAGTGCTGACAGCATTTTAAATTAGTGTCCACTAGTAAATTAATAGACGGAGTCCCTGAGCATAAAGCACAGTATAAACACTGTAAAAAAAAGTTAGTCTGGCAAAAAGAGATAGGCACGACTCATCTAAACAGACACTTCAAAATATATCAATTCAAACACAAAAGTTTAGAATCAAATCAGACACAACTCTAATTTGGATCTTACGAAGCCAACTCCAGTAGTAATTCCAATCTAAACAATTTGGTATATTCATAAGAGCATGCGACATGAAGAATTGCCGCAATTGGTGGCAAATGCTGAATTTCCACTGAACTTAGTGTAAAATCCTCATTTTACGAACATCATCTAAAAATATCTACAACCAAAGTACATTTCTGTTGCTAGAAATACTCTTCGTAAAGACACTATTATTTTATTTAATAAAAAAAAAAAGTATTATAACTTATCTTAATAATTATAACGGTCTTTTATCTTTTACTTCAGACTTATAGACAAGTAATAACAAAAAAAGATATATAGCTACAACTGATAAATGGATAATGCATAAAAAAGTAATATCGTTTAGACAAATTGACTTATTCATAATGGAGTTAATATTTTTCATGTTTTATTAGGTGTGTTACGTAAATTTAATTATGAAACAAAGATTCGTAATTTTACTTTTGACAATGCAGGTCCAACAATATAGTAATTGACATGTTAATGCAACATTTTAATCCAGAATTTAATGATATTTTATT
Source organism: Forsythia suspensa (assembly GCA_023638005.1). Taxonomy (NCBI): domain Eukaryota; kingdom Viridiplantae; phylum Streptophyta; class Magnoliopsida; order Lamiales; family Oleaceae; genus Forsythia; species Forsythia suspensa. The sequence continues at coordinate 27,967,596 of CM042670.1, read as the reverse complement.
TTATATTCTTTGTGTATGTCATATTTTTAATTTAATTATAAAAAATGAATTAAAATTCATGGTAGTACAATTAAAAAAATTTTGATACACTATTAATTATATTACGGTCTCACCAATAACAAAACAAATTTTTGCTGGTCTATGTGTGGCTGCAAGAAAAATATTTTTACACTGATGTTGGCCATAGATGGAATTTAACATACCTCATGCTTGAATCTTGTGAAGGGTACAAAAATTGCATTACTGCATATTATAATGGTCGACACTCACACGACCCAGATTTTGATTTGCAAACATATGACTTGGAAAATATGTGCTCATGTTAAAAAAAAATTGAAATTTTTTTCAACGTAACAAATGCTTGTTTAGATTTATATTATCTGACTACTCCACTGGTTTTAATTCATTTATATTATATTGCTAACAATTTTAATAGTTATAAAAATTTTGCTCTTTTTTCTAATATAATATTTGTGATGGAGGCTAAATTTAAAAAATATTGAGAAAAATTACCTATGTTATTTTCATTAGCATCTATTATAGATCCTAGACTTAATTTAGAGTGAAATGTTAACATAAATAAGTAAATTGTAAGGATGGCATCCTCCATAAAGATTGCTACCATAATGGTTCAAAGTTTCTCAAAATTTATTAAGGCCTGAATATAAATTGCCTCATTTAAAGTTTATCAAAAATTTAAATGGGAGGTATTTTTAAATATTTAGAGAAACCCTGCAACATTCAAAGTTCCCAAAGCTTTTATTTCTGTAGTTTCCAACCCCTAGCAAACCACCATTTTCGTTAGGTTCATAGGTTGTGAGTCCCACTTTTGTTCTCATTTCCTACTTATTAGGTGAAGTAGAACAGGAATCTTGGTCTCTATTCGACAATCCTCGACCAACAATATGACCTGTAATGTTCATATGACATTGACCAATCCACAATCAGAAATATCAAATACCCTAGAGCAGAAAGTGACTTCCATTACCACAGAAGAGAACTGGTCCTAGTGTTTCATAATAAAAATAACTAAGAAAATTTTGAACTACTTTACCATTGGCCTGATCATCTGCCTTTTGACATCTATTATTGCAGCCTGCTTGCGTGCTCCATCCAATGGTCAGCTCTGCCGCCCTTTCAACACCTTTTGACAGGTATGGAGCTATATTATGAATACTAAATTGAAGAGAACCCAATAAATCATTCTCTATACAATCATACCTGCAAGATTAGAAATAGTATAAGCTTTAGTCTCCAATAAAGATTTAAACCTTCTTAATAACTGAAACTCACATTTTTTTGCAAAGGCCATCAGTGATCACCGATAGATTGATGACTTGCATCCTTATATGCATAACTTGTTCCTCGGAATACCCGTCAAATGGCTCCTCAATAAATTTAGAAAGCTTTTCAATATTTGACTCAAGCTGCTGCTGCTGATCCTCAAATAAATTCTGCTTTATTTCTCTATCCTTTTTCGTCATTTCATCCTTAAACAAGTCATCGCCAAACATGTAGAATGCAAATGGGTATGAATATGAAAGAGCTCGCCTCGATCTGAAGAGCCTGTAAAGCCCATTTGTAACCCAGCTGAAATCTCTCAATTTTGAATCCCTTGCCTCTAAATTTAACACCTTCTCCCTTATGGTCTCTCTCAATCTAGATTCTTGCTGAAAAGAGTCCGTATGAGCTTTATAACGATTATGATAATGCATGTATCTATAAAGATCTCGCTTAGCACGTTCAGCCTTTTTCTCGCCATCTTCTTTATAGCGACCGCAGCTGTGATTAGCAATGTTTGACCAAGTATGGTCTCTGCCAGTAGCTCCACCACACAGCCAACTACAGCAAGATGATAAGAGGATTGTAGGCAGACAGCATTGATCATGAAAAGTAGGAATGTGAGTACATACCAAATAAGGAACTTAGGAGCACGTAACTCCTACTCTACTCAAGTAAAGCACATTCATCTCACAGAGCACAACAACTACACGTGAAAAAGTTGTATGATAAGAGTACAGACGAATCGAAATGTCACAAAAATCAATGTAACCAAGAGAAATACGCATGAAAAAGAATTTCTCAAAAGGCTACACTTTCACTAGAAGATCATCATGATGCCGCAAAGTTGAAACTCTTCTGGTCAAAAAAATAAAGGGACAAAAGAAAATGTCACAACATTGTCACTTAACCCCTAACCCTTCCCCAGTCACCACCACTACAACTAAAAAATTGGGGGAACAAGCAAAGATTTCCACCAAAGAAATGGTCAAGGGTAGTTGACAATATCACATGCATATTATTTTATATTTTTGGATGCATAATTAGCACGCAGACACGTATTTGTTGCAATAAGTGACCTTTCCTAATGATTTTGATGCATTATAATCATGTCCTATCATTTTAGTATCCTAAGTACAGCAACTGCCTCTGATTTTTCATTGACGCAAACCATATGCTTTGAGCAATTGGGATAAGACTGCCTTTCGTAATCTGATGAAAATAAAGAAAACTTGCAGGAATTTGGATTCCATTCCACAATACTTTCCGTGCTCTTAAAACTAAAAGGCTGGTCATTTTTTTTTATATCAAAAAAGAAAAACTTGTAGGTTTCACTGATGACTAGAATATGAAACAATGGCCCTTTGTGAAAGGTTCTTGAGAAAGTGCAAAACTGGAATAGCCCACCCCCACCCCCACCCCACCCACACCCACACCCACACCCACACCCACACCCACACCCCACCCACACCCACACCCACACCCACAATGAAAAAAGAAAAAAAGGAAAAAATCCCCAGATAAGAAAAGAAAAACATGAGAAGGAATGAAAAAATGAAAATAATATATAAAACCCAAGACAGGTATTGAATTCAAATGCACGGGAATATATCAAATGATCTAAATCCTAGGGCATTATATTAAACATTGAATTTATACAAGCATCAGATCACTCGATTGGATAGAGATCCTTTCCCACAAGCAGGTATACCGATGAGAATTTAGTTGCACAAGCAAGAAAGGTTCATAAGAAGAAGTGCTCTTACCAAAATGCTTGCCCACAGATGCAACTAACCAAATTACAGCCACCATTCTTCTCCACAGGCTTGTGACACTTCGGACAAGGCTTTGTATGTACAGTAATCCAATTAACGGTCTCTGACTCATCTCGGCATTTCTTTGTCCAAAGCTTCCACATCAAGCATGAACAAGGGGAATGGGCTTCTGATAAGCAACTGAAACAGAACTGTGAACCACAGGAACATTCTACCTCACAAAATTCATCATTTTCTACCCGTAATGCATTCCCGCAATGAGGTACACTCGGGCACCATTTAACCATTTTGTTGTCTTCAATGTATGACTCGAGAAGAAATCGATCAAATTTCTCTGCTAAATCGGGGTGTGTTTTACTAACTAGTTTTCTGACAACAGCTTCGTCGCATATAGCATTGCATTTGTAGGCCATGCACCTAATCCGCTTGCTCTGGCCCTCATTTATTTTGACAATGAAATGCTCTGTCCAACCTGAACAGAATGACGAATGTAAAAAAAAAAAAAAAAAAACTAAAAAATTCCTGCAATACAATTGAAAAAATAAATTGCAAAACAAAATTCATATGATTAAACAGAGTGATACTGCTCAATCCAAAATGTCCAGAATGAAATTTCCTTTTAAGTTGATGATATACATCAAAACCGTATAGAGAAGTAGCAAAGCACTTCCATGTAATGGATTATATTTTCCTTATTACAGAACAGATGCCTAAAACAAAATCCAACTCAGGGGTGCTTACAGTTGTTGCAAAAGCAATGGCCACAGTCCATTTTGCTCACATCACTCACAAGCACATCCTCAATACATATATTGCACTGAACTGTAGAAGAAGACCCAGGTAAATCAAGGTCAACAGCTCCAACCAGAGTTACTCCTGCTTCAGCAAACATGCAAGCTTTCCCTTTTTCCACATAAACGGCAATTAACTTCTCAACATCCCAGCGGTAATGAATGAGAAGAGTTCTGGCATGGTGTTCTCTAACGGATATTAAATCCATTACTCTTTGCAAATCTTCCCTCTGCACGAATGAGGAAAATTTCTTCAGTACCTTGAACACGCGCATATAGTTTCCAGAAGAACAAATGCATGATGTTAATACTGAACATGAAAACAGAAACATGAATTCTTTTTACCTGTGCAGCCAAGAGAGATTCTTTCGTGATTACCTGCAAAAGGCACAACAATGTTCAGAAAACAAGTAGAAAATCCTAAAGATAAAACAGGTGATCTCACAACATGCAGTAACCTAGAATTACACTTAAAATTGACAAGTACAAATTACTCATGACTCTAGTCTTAAAATGATTATGTTAGTAAATATAACTGTGGTATATTTGGCTGAGAAGATTGTATTCACGCCTTAACAACAAAGCAGCCAGGCCAACAACATGAAATTGAATATCCACGGCAAAATAGAAATTATTGAAATAATTTATCAACTCACATAAATACAACAAAAGATCAACTGCCTTCTCAGCACACTCGCTTAACCCATCAAAAGAACCAAATTTTCTCAAAACAAACCAAAATTCAGTACCTGTAACCGTTCAAAACCGTAGAATCACCATAAAAAGGTAGATATCACAATTCACAAGTCACCAAAAATCTAAATTTCCAACTTTAAGGTGAAGATTGACATGTTATCACAACAACGCAAAAAACAAAATAAAAAAATACACATAAGAGGAAAATATTTAAGGCGAGGATAAGATTAACTGTCTTCTTCACAAACTCGCTTAACCCATCAAAAGAACCAAACTTTCTCAATACAAACCCAAAACCAGAACCTATAACCTCTCAAAACAACAGAATCTACTTAAATCAAAGTCACCCAAAAATCCAATTTCCAACTTTAAGGTGAAGATTGATATGCTGTTGCAAAAGATAAATAAAAAATACACATGATAAAGAGTAAAACAATTAAATTGAGTATACATACAATTCTGTGAGCTCTATAACTATTCCTACTGAGCTAAAAAAAACAAAACGAAAGACATAATCGACAAGCATTCACCTTTTGTACTCAAAATTGTATATATACATATTTATGCATATACCTTGCAGGAAGGGGCTTTGGACGGGGCCCACTGAGATTCAGAGCCTTCATTCTCGAGCCCGTCGAACGATTCTCGGTCGTAGTAGTAATAATCTTCTTCGCTGCCGCTCATATAATCGTCCATCCTCAAATATTTGCTACTTTATCAATATCTAAGCGAGTGTTTATAAAAACGGATGAGTGTGTTCAAATTTGATGGCTTTGATCGGCTGTTGCCGGAAACAATCGGAGAGATCGAAACAAATTTAGCCGGCGTAACAGGGTATAGATTGAGAGAAACTTAAATTTCCCGGAAAAAAAATGATATTTTTTATGCTGCTTTTGCGTTTTGCTGTGGAGAGAAAAAGTATACTTGAGACTTGAGCGTGTGAGTCTGGAAAATCTGGGCCTTTATGTCGTCGTTGAAGAAGTGTGTCGCAAAAGGATATTGTACATCGTGGAATAGGATTCGTTTGGCTACGCTCACGCTTTTGTTGGAAGTTGAAGCATGTACAGCCGTCGCACGATCGCATCAACCATCTTCAAATCCAATTTGTCACAATAGCCCATCGATATTTATGTCTGGCATTTCTAATAAGCGTCTAATATATATATATATATATATATATATATATATATATATATATATATATATGTGTGTGATAAATGATATTGACGTTATATCGAAAAACACTACAATATAACAATGTTTATTGTGTAAATACGACAAATTTTGATTAGCTTTTATTAAAAAAAAACAGTTTTTGAAATGTATTGATTTGATAGAGATTATTAAATTAATGATGGACATTGTCAAGAACAATATTTAGAATTAGAGCATTTCTAATGCAACAATGTCTACTATGTATATGTGGCAAAAGACATTAATGGTGTGTTTGATTGAAAATGGTGAAAAAGAAAAAAAAATTCTATGTAAAAAGGAAAATAAAAACTGTCAAAATGGTGAGAAATATTTTCACCAAAATGGTCAAATTCATAGTTCAAGTGATTGTACCCTAGAAAACATTTTCATTTTCAACTTTATATCAAACAGCCAAGGTGGAAAATATTTTTCTTGATGTGACATTATTTTCTACGGATGTAATATTTTCCATGGAAAATGATGCAATCAAACGGATCCTAACATTATATCAAAAATCATCTCCAATGCAACAATGTTCATTGTGCAAATGTGGCAAATTATTATTAGTTTTTTAGAAAAAAAGAGAGAAAAAATGTATTGATTAGATATAGATTATTAAATTAATGATAGACATTTTCAAGAACAATGTCTAGAATTAGACATTGTGCTAGACTCATTCTAGCATTAATTATGCCACATAAACACTTTTTGACTATTTGTCAAAAAAATACTAGACATTATATATTGACAGTGTTGCATTGGAGATGCTCTTATTCATGTTAGTATTCACTATTCATGATAAACAATCACAAATTCTCCCAATTCACAAACCCTAATCTAAAAATAAGAAAAAAAAATTGTATAGAATTATTGAGTAAAATATTAGAAGGTGTCTTCAACTCAGATTTTAAAAGATTTGTTAATATTTATGAATTTGAATGAATTTCATGAATTTGAATTAAATTTGAAAGAATTTATAAGATTTCAACAGAATTCTATATTATAAATTTCAATATATTCTTATGAATTTCTATAAATTTTCATGGATTTGTGGTCTTTTTATTAAAAATAATAATTTTACATCGTTTTTATTCTAAATAGTTCAAATGATTGTCCTACATAAATAAATATTTTGAGTATAATTTTGAATAGAGAAAAATTCATGAAATATAAAGATGTAAACACTATTTTCATTCAAAGAGGTGAATGATGTGATGGAATGGAAGGTATACCAACTTGACAGCTGTGTCAACTAAGCTCTTGGGAATAAACTAATAAATAAGTTATCCGTCGTCTCTAAGCTCGAAGCGCAGTTGTTTGAAAAGATTCACATTACTAGTATCAATTTCTTCAGTTTTGAATTAAAAAATAAATTGAATAAAGAGCAAGACTTCTTTAAAAAAATTGAAATAAAGTTTTAATTTTCACTTTCTTTCTATTTGTCTTTTTTAATAAAATTTTCTTTTTTTCATATCCAAAACTAGATTATAGATATTTAGAATTCATTCTCTTCCAAAATAAGTTGTTTAACCAGCTTATAGAAAAAGTTATTTTATGGCTTAAAAAGATAATTTACGTGTGTCGCAGTTGACGAGTAAATCTTTTCGAGTTCAAAAAAGAATTTTTAGTGCTATACTAATTTTACAGTCCAATATCTAATTGTCCTAAATTGTATTAGACTAATTATCTAAATAATATTTACCAATAGATTATTTATATTTTTCAGCCTAATTGTTTGGTTCAATGAATGGTGATAGAGCATCAAGAATGAAATTTCAAACACGATGTTTGACAATTGTACAAAAAAATATTAAAATAAAAAATAAAAAATTTAATAAATTTCCATGCTAATATAAATTAAAAATCAAGAACAATAGTTTACTACAAAAACTTGTGGCACAAATTGAGGAGAGGGGATAGAGAAATAGATGCGTAAGAGAAGAGTTTGATTGAAATTTTGAGGGGTTGTGATAGAATTCGTAAAGAATTTTGTATTCATATTTATGAGCTCGAAATCCATGCAAATCTGTTTAAATCTTCTAATTAATGAAATCTTTAGAAATCCACTAGTAATTGAGGACACTTAAATTTCTAAACAATCAATTTAAATCTGAATTGAGAACACCTAAAATTCAATTGAATATATTAAAGTATGAGTTGGAGACACTTAAATTTCAATTTAATCTATTAAAACATGAGTCCGGGACACCAAAATTTACATGAATTTTTAAAATCTATTCAAATCTAAGTCCAGGACATCTCTCATTAGACTTTAGGGCTGAATTCAAATTGACACCGTTAAGCACTTCTAAATATTTAAAAGTTTAAGGGTATTGAATGTAGATTTTTCACACTAAAAATATTGGTGTATTCAATTGAGACTTTTAGAAACTTTAAAAGAGTCTTTAAAAATCATAGAGTATTCAATTAAAACTTTGTATGGATCTCTATAAGTCATAGGATATTCAAATTGAGAATGACTTCTAGGGATTCTCCACTTATCAAACTTTTGGAAACTTTTTTAGTGAAAAATATAAATAGCAAATCTAAAAAAAGTCTCCATCTACTATGAAATTTGTGAAGACTCCAAAGCCCCAAAATAAAGAACTCTTATTTTCTTTCACTTCTAAAAGTTTTTTTGTATCTCTTCCATTTGGGTAAGAATTTATTTTTTGAGAGTCAATAACAAGAAAGAGAAAATACTAATGCTTGGAGGGATACTATAGCATCTGATATGTGGAGTGATTTTGAAAATATTTGATATTTTTTTTGTTGAACATCATTAAAATAATATTAACTTTTTTTTAGATTTATGTTGTTTGTTAATTTAATTGAAGTGACTTAATTTTTTTTATATTTATTAATAAATATTTTTATAGACATAAGAAATATTATTTATTACTTTGAATTCTTAATTATATGTATTATGGATGATTTGGACAAGGAAAATTACTTAAAATAATATTATAGTGTATAGAATTTTAGCTTAACATTTTTTTTAAAAAAAATGATCAAAATCTATAGAAGTCTACATAAATCTTTAATAAAAGTCTACAAAAGTTTAAGAAAGACTTTTATTAATTCTTAACAAATCTATAAAAATCGATTAAAAGTCCATAAATTTCACAAAAGCCATCCACTTGTAAAAGTCTATGAAAGTTTTTAAAAGTCTTACTTGAATACATCCATCTTTAATCTTGTTCAAGTTGAAAATGATTATATTTTATTTAGATTTTTAAATATTTTTTATAAAAAAATTATTTTTTACGTTTATTGACTTTTATATGATTCATTCGACTAAAATTTTCTTAAACTTTTAAGAAAATTTATAAACTTTCATTTTAAAATACTAGAGTAAATTGCACTATTGTCATTCAACCTTTGAAAAAATAATAGAGCTAACTCCAATATTTTCTTATTTGATTTTTGTCCTCAATCTTTGAAAAATTAATAAACTTAGTCCTTTTTGACAATTTTTATCCAAAAATCTTTAAATTTGTATAAAATGACAATCTTGCCATTTAGTTTAAATAAACAAAAATAAATAAATAAAGCAAACAAGAAAAACAAACAAATAAGAAAAAATAAAAAATATTTTCTTCCACCCCAACCTATTATGTCCTTACCATGTAACCGAAGAGGTTGCGCCCCAAACAAACCTCCCTGGTTACAAAACACTAGTAGAAAATCTATTAAAAGTTTAAAAATTGGACTAGAAAAATGGGTAGAGTGGGGTATATTGAGATTTGAAACTGTTACCTCCTATTTTTGACAAGGTCTCCACGCCAACGAAAGCCTCACACGCCCAGCGAACATCAAGATCTGAACTGTTGGAAAAGGGATGTGTGGAAAAAGCAAAGCATTAAATAAGGATTAAATATGCTCTAGATGAACGCGTTATTTAATGGGCTTGGGGACTACCATAAGCCACGCGCATCTCAACACACCAGACATTAATGGCGCAGACATCTTGAGGAATGCAAAAGTTGCACCATCAGTGCTTGCCTTGGAAAATAATGACATGAAGAAAGACCCTTCAGATTCAGGAAAGACTTCTAAGTCCAAGCCTTTGCCCACCACAAGTGCACAAGCCTCAGTGCAAGGATCGTCGTTTGCGAAGAACATCCTCAATGATAAGGCCTCAGCTAAGGCCCGCGAAGGGGTGCCGACACCTAATCCTCGATAACTTTGTTAGAGCCTCGCTGATATGACCTTAGAAACCTCGTCAAAAGTTTGAAAAATTGCAACAACTCCCTCGCCACAGCCACTTCAATTAAGCATGTAAACCCGCGAAGGAATGTAGCTTGCGACCAGCTCTTCGACTTCATAGGATAAACTACTAAATGTACATCCAAGTTAGAACGTTGTTCAGATAAGCATTTTAACTTTGAAAATATAACAGACGAGATAGTAACACTTGGGAACTAATAAGAAACGAGAAGTGGTGTTTACGAGAAATCCAACCTTAAAGGTACTTAAGGCGTCCCACTTGGGGTTCGTTGGCAATGCAATTAGAATATTTAAAGATGTTTAATTAAGCTTCATTAAAATTCGATCATACAATTATAAGGAAAACACGAACGTCGACATAAATGCGCTGATGATGAAGACGATCTTTTATTTATAAAGATCCAAATTACAAGGGAAATTAAAATGCAAAAACATCGTCCTACTACCCCGCCGCTTCTTTAGGGTCGGCACATGTAGGGTCTTCCAGTACATGAGGAGCATTGAAAGCATTTGAATGCTCTGGAGTAGGAGTTGCAGCACGATTTGACAGTAAGAACGAAAGATCCCACTCGGGATGAACAGCCCCGATCTTCTCCATCAACTAATCGCCTCCCTGCCCCCATGAAGTGAGTTGGAGGTGTACTCAAGTGTGCTCAGAAAATTCTTTGTGTATAACCTCATCGCCCTCGCCTCAGCCTCTGCCAATGAAGCTCTCACTGTCGCCAACTCCTTCTTCACTTTCTCCAATTCGCCCATCGCCTCGGCCAAATGATTGGCCTTTTCTAGGACCATGGCATCCAAAATCTATATTAACCTAGGTGATGGTCTCCTCAGCCACAGACGCCCTCTCCACAGCCCACATACTGGCTTCTTCGATCGCCCTCCTCATCCACTGGGCCTCCAGTACCTTCCATTGGGCCTGCCTCACATCCTCGGCAGTAGCATCGAGCTTAATTTTCAAGATTGCCTCAACAAAAACCAAAGTCTCTACCTTCGACCGCAAGGCTTCATTTTCAAAACCCAACTTAGTATTGGTTAAGCCCATCGTCTGTAGGTTGTCAAATAGCTTCTTGGCTTTCGCCTCGGCCTGATCCAGTTTTCCCATAAAGCCCTTGAGCGTGCTGTACACCTCGGAGTTCAGAACGATAACGAAGCCTCATGTGTAGCCCTCTCCCAATGAAGAGACCAGAACGTGTAGACTGTGGCTGCTGCCATCGCGAAGACCAATGGTAACATCTCCAATACGGTAGAGTCGAGCTCGTCTTTATGAGAGTCGATGTTAACATAATCAGCATCATCAACGTATGGGCGATTTTTACGTCAGGCTCTTCTCGCGTCTCTCATGAGGCCATTGCCCTCCAACGAAGATGGTCCACTCTTTTTTTCCCAAAGAGCCTCCTCTTTTGCGACCACTTTCCTTTAGCTTGGGTACGATTTTTATGAGAGAGAAGATGAGAAGGGTCTTGGCCAGATGATGGTGGTGGAACATCTTTGGTCGATGCGACAACGGGAGGTGGCGGGGCATTGCAGGCTCTGCGGGCAGCTCCAAAGGAGCTAGTAGAGGAGAAGATGGCGATGGTGGAGGCATGGACTGAAGTGGGACAGCCACCAACACCTTTGGAGGCGAATGAGATGGGACGACCTCGTCCTCATCTTCATCGACGGAGTAGACGAGGATGTCACGAGAAAGTATACTTGGCTGCACCAACATAAAATGAATTGGTACATAAGAAATGAACGAAGAGCTATTGAAAACTCACTCATCAAACCGTATCGAACTAGGTATGTATTGTCTTATAAAAGGCTGTCCCGAACTCGCATGGTAAGCCTTGGATGGTAGACCACCTCATCCTGATTTTCCTTGATCTCTCATCGGAATTGGGAGCTTTCCACAAACTACAAACCAAAACAAATGGGGAGTAAGTCAGGTTCATCGGAAGAACATCATATCCAAAAGCTCTAAACATATCCAATGCACCAAAACGGAGAGGGATAGAAACATTGGGCAGAGGATCCTTCGGCCTGAATTCCCAACTTCCACTGACGAAGAAGAAAGCCTCCTTTCCAACTCGGGACCTTATTGAGGCTATCCCTGGCCTAGGAGACAAGTTGTACCATCCTCCAAATTTACAATGTCGATAAATGGTCTCGAAGACCTTCGTTGGGAGATTAGGGACTAGCATCTGTTATCCTCCATAACAGAAAGGCCGCCACCATTTGACCCCATCCATTGGGAATAATCTAGCATAGAGCGGGGTTGAAATCTTGAAGGACCTCGCGGAAGAAATGGTGGAGGGAAATCGAAGTCCCTATCGCATCGCCAGCTCATAAACTGCAACATAACCTTCTAGAGGGTCGTCAACTCATTCATGGGAACAAGGCACTCGAAGATTGACGACGCTGAAATGTCATAGGCTAGCCACAGAGCCTTTAGATCCATCTCTTTTAATTTACTTCGGATCGTGGCGGCAGCATTGGCAGACGAAGTAAATTCGTCATCCAACAATTGGACATCAAGAACGTTCCTCTAGCCTAGGGAACTCCTCATCTCCAGAATCGCCCATTGCTTCTTCTATGCCTTCACCTTCGCCTTTGGTGGGGGCCCCACGTCATCTGCCAGTAAATAATAAGCGACGATTGTATACGCCTGGGAGGAAAAGCAACAGTAGGCCCTTGGGTGACTTCCTCATCCCATTCTAGCAGAGACTGCGCTTCGTCTATTATCTCAGGGTCCATTTGGAGATCTGACATATTCTAAGAATCCGTGTTCTCAGAGCCTATCTTTGTGTGGAGAAGTTGGGAAAGCGTTAGGTATTCATTTTCAGCCGAGATGGATAAATAGACAGGTCGATAGTAATGGAAAAGAACACAATGTAGTGAAGTCTAAGGGTTATAACTCATCTATAACTTTAATAAATGACCTTATGTTGTAAAAGAGTCATCGAAGTTTGCACTAGTAACCACCGAAAATGCCTAAGGAATGTGTAAGTAAGTTCTAAGCTTTTGCCAAAGTAAAGAGGAAAAGTGACAAAGGCTCCCAATTTAAACAGACGAGGCCCATTGAATCTTTGTAATTGATTTTGAAATGTTAGATCTCAACCGTTACATCAGATGGACGCGTGGTAAGACACTAAAGTGGGCACTTGGAAAACGTGTAGTTTCATCAATTTTGGATGGGGTTGACGCGTGGCACTTCAAGCACACCTCTATGTCTTCCTCAACACGCCAAATAAATAACAATGATGGTATGGACGCTTCGAGCTACGTGATGACGACGCCATTACTACCTGCTTTTAAAACAGTGACATGATTGGCAACCTTTCAAACTTAACAACTGATAGCACAACTCAAGAGGATATACGTGGACCCCATCCAGATTCAGAAAACTCATAAGTCAAAGCCCCCGCCTATCATAAATAAACAGGCCTCGGACCTGGGAGACTATATACATATGCGAGGAATGTGTTCGCATATAACGGACTCCTTCGTCATAATAGCTCCATCAAAAGCACGTGCGAAAAAGTCTCCCACACAAACATGTTCGTAAAAGGCTTGGACCTCTTATAAGCCCCGTAAAAAAAAGTTAAGTCCCACGTCTACCATAAATAACAGGTTTGGACTTGGGGACTATTGTTACAAGTTATTTTTATAAGGCCTCCATGTCAGCGAAGGCCTCACAGCCCAACGAAGGCCTAGTAATATCCTCGTAAGCCTTGCACGCCAGGGCCAATGCCAATGCCAATGCCAATGCCAATAGAGCCCATAAAGGCCTTCGCCACTTCTGATAGGCCGAGACCCTCCATCAGTTATCCCCGTGCCTCACAAAATCACATGGGCAATATGATATCTTGGGACATATAAAATGATATCTCAAGAGAAATTGCGTTTGATTGTCATACGAACTCAAAAGGAAACCAAATCTCAATATCTTAGTAATTGATAACACGATATTGGAAATCAGCTCAGATAAAAATGAAAATGTAAAAGATCGCGTTCATATTCAATTACTCATTTATCTCTTGAAGAATGAGAATCCAATTAGATGTCTAATTGATTGATTACCTAAATCAATTAGAACCCTAAACCTATAAATACAAGATCTCCAATCGTTCTAAGGTATGCATTATTCTTTACCCTTAAAACTCTGCTCAAATCTCTGCATGCTTGTCTCACCCACACCCAAATTCTCTCTTCATATATTTTTGTACCGGTAGTTGACTTGATCGTTAGAGTACCAACGATCACCGGTTCTTTTTTCTGGTAATTTTGGTGCCTAACGGTTGTCCAAGTGTGCATGTAACATACAGACTGGTAGAGGATTGACTGGAGATCTATTGATACGTGAATAGTGCAAATTATGAGGTCAACAAAAAATTCTCCCATTGGATTTTCTGTTTCTTTTATTCAGGTGGTCAGAGTAGTCGGAACTATAGAGCTGGTGTTGTATATATGTACATATATACACATAGAAATTGACGAATGCACTGAAGGTGTGGAGGGAGGGGTGTTTGATTTTGAGGTTGGAATAGGTGGTTAGGGGTGAGTTTGGAGATACGATATGGACCGCGTTGTTTAAAAGGTCGAGTCGAACATGCCAAATAGGCAAAGAGCCTAACTTATAAAAGGAAAAAATTGATAGGTATGACTATATAAGGTTACATTCTAGTAACTAACAAAACTTTGAACAAATTAGAAAAATCAGGTGGAAATAGGAAAAATCAAGTACCCTCTACCCCAAAATTTATTCAAAAATTAACATTTAAAAAAATATTTAAATAAGAGATAAGATAATGTAATCAAATTTTGAATGTGACCCAAGATAAACATGTGAACTATGTATATACCTATATTTTCTCTCACTATTATATATTCTTAAAATTTCGAATTAGTTAGTATCATGTTTTGCAATTACATGAAATATTTATTAACAAAGACTAATGATAATCTATGTGTGAACGAATAGCATTGTGACTCGAGTTTTAATATTGTGATCTGCAAGCATAACATTCTGTGAATTGTGGCAACTTTTTGACGAACTACACGCATAAATTAGAACACAGATTTTGTACGTGAAGGTGATAATGCCAGAATTTTGAGTCTTATTTGTTATAAATTTAGAATTTTATAATTGAATTTTGTAGAGTATTATTGATTATGTTTTCATGATTTCAAAAAACTTTATAACACAATCACACATTTGTCAATTCGTGATCACATCTACAAGTGTTTGTTACCCAATGGAAGGTGATTTTTTAATTTTTATTATACTCTAAAATGATTCATCATATTATGATAAATTTACCAATGCTGTGTTCTATGACCTAAATGTGTCAGTTCTTTCTCATTATCTGGTGATATCTTTAACAGTATATGAATTCATGAAGAAAACAATGCATGTGACCAAATATTTGGTGATTAAGTTTGTGACTGTTGTTTCAACAGTTGGTATATGATATGACTGTTGTTTTGTGGACGTGACTTTAATTTTATGTCATGTGCCATTTTGTTTAGGATATCATAAAATATATTGTGGATTGAATTTAGATGATTGTGACTAATAGTGTGTGGCAATATGTAAACAAATGTGATTACGAAAGAGAATTTAGTGTGACTACTAGAGTCCGAGTGATATAATGATTCGTGACTTGCATATGAGTGTGTAGAAATAAGAATATTTTGTTAATGTTGTCCAACATGTTTTTAAATATTTAGTGTTGTATATATGAATTTAACTTCGAAATGAAAAAAAAAGTAGTTGTGACCTAGGTTGTTACTATTTTGAATTGTAGTCTAAATAATTGTATTTTATATTATTGTGACTGTTGTTACAACAATATGTGTATGTTGTGACTGTTGTTCTATGGATGTGACTTTACAATTGTGTTATGTGTCAGATTAGTTGAGCTATCATAAAAACATCATGAGGCCTGAATTAGACAATCGTGACCAGTATTGTGTGGCTTCGTTTGTACCAAATGTGATCATAAAAGAGTATTTAGTGTGCTCTGAGTGCTATATTGATATGTGACTTACATGTGTGTTTGGGAATAAGAATATTTATTTTTGAATGTTGTCCAACACATTTTGTCCAACACGTTTATAAATTATTACTGTTGTATTTATTAATTTAAATTCGAAATGTAAAAAAAAAATAGTTGTGGACTAAGTTTTCACTTATTTGAGTTGTACCCTGTACAATTTTATTTTGTATTATCTCGATCGTATGAAATTTTCTCCGCTACTGAAAAAAAAAAGAATATATATGTTCGTTTATTTTTTCTCGCTGAGGTAGGATACTTTTTTCTTTCTTTCATTTTCATTTATTTGTTGTACTTTTGCTTATTTTTTTATTTATTCTTCTATTTATTGTTTTATTTTCTTTATATTTATTTAAGTTAATGGGTAAGATCGTCATTTTACACAAATTGAATAATATTTTATGGAAATTGTCGATAGTGGCTAAGTTTGTTAATTTCTTAAAAGTTGGGGATAAAAACTGGACCAAAAAAAGGTTGGGGGATAGGTCTACTACTTTGCTCAAAAGTTGAGGACAGATAGTGCAATTTATCCAAGATTTTAATACACTTTTATTATTTAAAAAAATATCTTGCATATAACCATCAAAATATCACACTATTTGAACTCGAGAAAATGAATTAATTGAAATCTATGTTAAAACAATTTCGCAAAAAAAAGAGGTACCCATACTTGCCGTGATAAAAGAAAAGAATAACTTTCTCACAATTGACCTACGCAACCAAAAGTAAAAAAGAAAAATTCAATTTCGAGAAAAAATAAAACTAAAATATATAGTGATAAAAGATTATTTTTTATCATCATATAAACTTGTTGAAATTCATTAATAAACTAACAACCAATCATTATATAAGAAATTAATTATAAATTTATCTTTGTTTTTCATTAAAAAAAATGGAAAACCATGAAAATGAAGATAAATTTAAAAAATAGAGAATGAAAAATTGAAAAGAGAGACAAATTTGCATTGAAGAGTAAAATATCAATCTTCTTTTTCATAAAAAAATTAGTAATTAATCATAGCTTTATAGAAGGAAAATGAAAGAAAAATATTAAAAATAAAGTTTCCATACTCTTGGGGTTGAACGAGATAGAAATTATGAGTTTTTGTATTTATACTTATTCTTAAAAGTTAGTAGATAGATAATTTTATTAAGTCATTAAAAGTTATTAGCATTTTAAATACTCTTAACTTTTATAAAATTTTAAAAATCCTTAATTAAATATTCAATGGCTTTTAATTACTTTTAAACTATTCATGTTGCCACGTGTCGACTTCACATGTGAATGTTCCCTCCCCGCCCCGCCCGCCGCCCCCTGCGTTCCTTTTTGTTTGGGTAATTATTTAAACCATATTTTATATAATTGTAATAAAATCTTCAATAATATCTAATTTTCACATTTATGTCCCTAACTATTTGTTATCATATTTTTTTATCATCAACATATTAATTAGTACATTTTATCTTTGTCTTTGATGATGATTTTTTTGAACTTTTTTGCTATTCATGTTTCCACGTGTCGACTTCTCATGTGACTGTCATTTTTTTTTTTTTTTTGTCTTTTTGTTTTTTGGGTAATTATATTTAAACCAAACTTTTTTTTAATCACACCACATTTTATATAATCTACCTATAATAAAAGAGGCTAACTTTCTTACTATTCATGTTGCCACGTGTCGACTTCACATGTGACTGTCTTCCTTTTTTCCCCCTTTTTTGTTCTTTTTTTGTTTGGGTAATTATATTTAAACCATATTTTATATAATTATAATAAAAGTCCTCAACAATATCTAATTTTTACATTTATGTCCCTAACTATTTGTTATCACACTTTTTATCATCAACAAATTAATTAGTACATCTTATATTTGTCTTTGATGATGATTTTTTTGAACTTTATTACTATTCATGTTGCCACGTGTCGACTTCTCATGGTGTTTTTTTTTTTTTTTTCCTTTTTTTGTTTGGGTAATTATATTTAAACTATACTTTTTTTAATAACACCACATTTAAAATAATTGTAATAAAAGTTCTCAACAATATCTAATTTTTACATTTATGTCCCTAACTATTTTTTATCACATTTTTTATCATCAACCTATTAATTAGTACATCTTATCTTTGTATTTAATGATGATTTCTGTTCAAAAAATTATGTAAGGGGGCGTAAAATTTTTTTTTTAATCACACCACATTTTATAATTGTAATAAAAGTCCTCAACAATATCTAATTTTCACATTTATGTCTCTAACTATTTGTTATCAACCTATTAATTAATACATCTTATCTTTGTCTTTGATTATGATTTTTTTTAACTTTCTTACTATTCATGTTGTCACGTGTCGACTTCTCATGTGGCAGTCTTCTTTTTTTTTTTTGTTCTTTTTGTTTTTGTTTGAGTAATTATATTTAAACCATACTTTTTTTTATCTACACTATATTTTATATAATTGTAATAAAAGTCATCAACAATATCTAATTTTTATATTTATGTCTCTAACTATTTGTTATCATCAACCTACATCTTATATTTGTCTTTAATGATGACTTCTGTTCAAAAAATTAATTAAATGGGTGTAAAAATATTTTTTTCTCTCTCATATTTTTTAAAATTTTTATTATTCGTATTGCCACATGTCAGCTTGAGAAGTGGCTGTCTTCTATTTTTTTACAATTTTTTTTCCCTTTTTTGTTTGGGTAATTATATTTAAACTACACCACATTTTATAATTGTAATAAAAGCCCTCAACAATATCTGATTTTCACATTTATGTCCCTAACTATTTGTTATCACATTTTTTATCATCAACCTATTAATTAATACATCTTATCTTTGTATTTAATGATGATTTCTGTTCAAAATATTACGTGAGGGGGCGTAAAATTTTTTTTTAACCACACCACATTTTATAATTGTAATAAAAGTCCTCAACAATATCTAATTTTCATATTTATGTCTCTAACTATTTGTTATCACATTTTTTATCATCAACCTATTAATTAGTACATCTTATCTTTGTCTTTGATGATGACTTTTGTTCAAAAAATTAATTAAATGGGTGTAAAAATATTTTTTTTGTCTCTCATATTTTTTAAAATTTTTATTATTCGTATTGCCACATGTCAGCTTGAGAAGTGGCTGTCTTCTATTTTTTTTACAATTTTTTTTCCTTTTTTGTTTGGGTAATTATATTTAAACTACACCACATTTTATAATTGTAATAAAAGCCCTCAACAATATCTGATTTTCACATTTATGTCCTTAACTATTTGTTATCAAATTTTTTTTTATCATCAACCTATTAACTAGTACATCTTATCTTTGTATTTAATAATAATTTCTGTTCAAAAAATTAATTAAGGGGGCGTAAAAATAATTTTTTTGTCTATCATATTTTTAAATAAACAAAATAAATAACAAATACAAAAGTTTGACAAAATATTCTCTCATTTTAATACACATTAAAGTCATCAACAATATCTAATTTGCACATTTATGTTCTTAACTATTTGTTATCACATTTTTTTTATCATTAACCTATTAATTAGTACATCTTATCTTTGTCTCTGATGATGATTTTTGTTCAAAAAATTATGTAAGGGGGCGAAAATTTTTTTTAATCGCACTACATTTTATAATTGTAATAAAAGTCCTCAACAATATTTAATTTTCACATTTATGTCCATAACTATTTGTTATCACATTTTTTATCATCAAAATAGTACATATTATCTTTGTCTTTGATGATGATTTCTGTTCAAAAAATTTAATTAAGAGGCGTAAAAATATTTTTTTTGTCTCTCATATTTTTTAAATTTTTTACTATTCATATTGCCACATGTCAGTTTGAGAAGTGGCTGTCTTCTATTTTTTTACATTTTTTTTCTTTTTTTGTTTCGGTAATTATATTTAAACCACACCACATTTTATAATTATAATAAAAGTCCTCAACAATATCTAATTTTTACATTTATGTCCCTAACTATTTGTTATCAATTTTTTTTTATCATCAACCTATTAATTAGTACATCTTATATTTGTATTTGATGATAATTTATGTTCAAAAAATTAATTAAGGGGGCGTAAAAATATTTTTTTTATTCTATCATATTTTTAAATAAACAAAATAAATAACAAATACAAAAATTTGACAAAATATTTGTCCCTCATTTTAATACACATTAAAGTCCTCAACAATATCTAATTTTCACATTTATGTCCCTAACTATTTGTTATCATATTTTTTATCATCAACTTATTAATTAGTATATCTTATCTCTGTCTTTGATGATGATTTATGTTCAAAAAATTAGGACCCACAATTTACAATTTACTTTTTATCCACATATTCACTCATAACTTATAATATAAGCACTTAAAAAATAAATTCACTACCAAACATATACTTAGTATTTCTCAACTTCTACTATTTTGCTTAGTAAACAATTTGAAAACAGTTATGCAATTAACTACAAGTTTTTTGTAAGTTGTAAATTGTAGTCTGTTCAAATAACTGTTTGCTTGTTATATTTATATTTAAGAAGCGTGTCTTTTAATTATCCATCTTATATTTGTTGAGTGCTAATTTTCTTAAACTATTTGCTGCAAATTACACTCAGACTATTTTATATATGTATAGATTACAAATTAAAATACAATAACATAAATATCCTACGAACTATTTTACGTGCATCACATATCCTACAACTAGTAGACTTTAAAATTTTATATTAAATACTCCAACTTTCAAACAACCTCTTCAAATTTTATTGATGAGTTTAAAATTCTCTAGGATTCTTATATAGACCAACAATCTAGTCGGTCCACTATGATAGGCACCAATTTCAGTAACATATGGCCAAAGTTCACCACTTCTCACTCGCACATATTGGCCACAAAAGCATGCATCTCTCTCTTCTTTGTGTTTGTCATTCCATCTATACTTGGTAAATAAGTCGTGTAACCATCGAGCCACTTGTGTAAAAAAAAAAAAAACAGTCATATCTAACTTATTTTTCACGTAATCGCTACATGACACTCTAGAAATAAAATGATAAATTAGTGGTTAAGACAATCTCTTTAGATTAAAAGTTAAAAGATACTTTTTTTAGAGATAATTGCATCAAAGGTCTCCAAAATTTTAAAATCATTGAGGATATGCCTCTAACTTAAAAAAATAGCACCACATATCCCCAACGTATGAAGAAATAGACATCGTAGGTACCTTTTCACACTTGTCATCAGTTTTCTCCGTTAAAACTCAAAATTGGACTGCACGCGCTATAATTTTCCAAAAAAAGCGACTAAGAATTACCTCAATTGTTCAAGCTCATTTATCAACGAATCCATTCCAATTGGTTCGCCGCTGCAAGGAGCTTCCAAATGCTGGCGATCGATGTCGGCTCACTGAGTAACCGGCTACCATCAGCCACCGGTGTCGGCTTCGCATCATTCGCCAGCGTTAACCTGCGCCGCTCTGCCTCGACATCTCGATCGACCCCCTTCAATTTCTTAGACATTTCTACTTATTCCATTTCCAGCATAAAGGAGGCCATCCAGACAGAAAGGGCTCTAGCAGCATTGGGGCCATATTCTCAAGCCATTAAAGTGAATAATAAGCTTTTCGTGTCTGGGGTTCTTGGGCTAATTCCAGAGACAGGAAACTTTGTCTTAGATAGTGTAGAGGATCAAACTGAGCAAGTTCTTAATAATTTGAGTGAGATCCTTAAAGCAAGTGGTGCCAGCTATTCCTTGGTGGTCAAACAACAATCATGTGGGCTAATCTGAAAGACTTCAAGAAAGTAAATGAGATGTATGCTAAATATTTTCCATTGCCTACACTAGCTCATTCAACGTACCAGGTCGCAGCACTACCAATGGATGCAAGGATCGAAATCGAGTGCATAGCTGCTCTACAATATCATCTCATAATGCTTGTGGCCAAATTCATTTGGTATAGTTTTAACTTGTATAAGCTAGTTACTCAAGGAATTGTGGCTTCAACTCTGCGAATCTAAACGAAAACGAAAGCAAACACATCTAATACTAAATTCTATTAATCGGGTTGAAGCATATTCCTATTTGTTGAAAAAAAAAAGAATCTATCCCAATTTCCCCCATGTAGCATTAGCAACTTTTTCCTTTCATTCTCGACCCCACCTTAGCATTTTCGGCTCCGTCATTCACCGCCATCCAAACAACGAGCGGATCACGAAGATGCGACTTTGGAAGCAATTGCATCAATACATCTCTTAACAATGCTCGGATTTTTACGCCAAAGGCAAAAGCCCTTCACAGGAGGTTAAATGAGGTTCGAAATGAGGTTATCTTTAGAGTACTCTTCAGTCATTTCCAACTATTCTTTGGCACAGCGGAGGGCGGCAACGTTGGAGGCGGAGATATCAATTTTTACACCGTAACAAAATTTCGCAGCAATCTCGAAAGACTCAGAATTGGATTTTTTCGTGTTCTTCTTGTATTTCTTTTTCCTCATTGTCATTTTCACTGTCCTTGTTTGTTTGCAGAAAATCAAGTCAAGTCTAAAATAGATTTTGAAGGGAGTTAGGTTGCAAAGATTGATTGAAATGAAGAACAAAATAAAAGTAGAGTTACATTTTCAATCCTGCCATTCTTAGTCGCCTTTTTTGAGAAATTATAGCGCGTGCAGTACAATTTTGGATTTTAACGAAGAAAACTGACGAAAAGTATGAAGAGGGATCTATGATGCCTATTTTTTCATACGTTGGGGACATGTGGTGCTATTTTTTTAAGTTAGTGGCATATCCCCAATAATTTTGAAACGTTGGAGACCTTTGATGCAATTATCCCCCCCTTTTTTAACATTTTTATAACGTGACGTAATGTGACATGCAACAATTATGTTGAAGTTTCATTACGGTATGACTGCTAATTTAGCAATTTTAATCAATATAGGAGACAAATGATGACAAAGTAGTAAAATTAGAAACTAAATTAAAGTTCAATTGAGATAAATTAAAATTTATTAACTTGATTGATATTTCATTGAAAGTTCAGCAACCGTATATGAAATTTACCTTGCTGAACTATTACAAACATAACCCAAAAGTGAAGGATGATAAAATAAATTAAAGTA
The DNA here is from genome assembly GCA_023638005.1 of Forsythia suspensa. NCBI lineage: Eukaryota > Viridiplantae > Streptophyta > Magnoliopsida > Lamiales > Oleaceae > Forsythia > Forsythia suspensa. The sequence continues at coordinate 27,944,475 of CM042670.1, read as the reverse complement.
GTTGGACGTGTCGCTTTTCAATTTTCTTTTGCTTTTTTTATTTCCTCGATTTTTTGGCCTAAGATCACAGCTACAATTATGAGAGCAAGAGGTACAATCTTGTTTGTGTGTACTTCGATTAAACATTATAAATTTTGTAGGACTCACAATTTTTATCCACTTTTTATTCACACATTTCGCTCCACACATTTCGCAGAACTCACTGCTTATAATCTACAAAAATATTTACCGAACATACTCTCAATTAGTTTTGGTAAATTCATTTGATGCCTACAAAGATTTGGAGATATTCAAGGAGCTAGCTCGATATTAGAATGAGTTATTTGAGGGAGATGTTATCCCTTGAGTCTACTTTGTTCTTATTGTTGCCTCTGGTCGAGTGCTTCTCCCTATGTCTTACCGCAACGACTTTCTACACATTTTATTGATTTTGTCCCTTTCCACAACCCTGTTAGCTCATCACGTGTTGCCATGTTCCTCCAATATCTTCCACCCCTACTTGTCTCGTTGGGGAGTGATAGGTTTCATGTTAGAACATGTTCGGTCTTGGATATCTTTACATTTTAAAGTTACTCAAGTCTAGTTGATTGTGCTGTGTTATTGAATTTTATCTTTAGTCAGTTTGTGTCATTGATATTTAGATCAAAATATTTATTTTTTAAAATAGTTGTAGTCGACTTGATAGTTCAAAATTATTTGTTATCATTGAGGAACGATGCACAAATTGATGCATTTTAATTGTGTACTTATTTGAATATAATGCTTAGTCAATTTCATGCCGGTTTTTGGCCACCTCTTCCTTCTCGAGCTTATAATGTCCCGAGTCGGGACCTAATATCCAAGAAAATCCAACTTGATTAAAGCCAGTGAGTTTGCTTCTGTAAATGTGCTTTGGTTCATTTCAGAATAGATCAAGATTTGCTTCTAATAGAATTTAATTTTATAAATTGAAATTTCATCAAAATATTATATTATTTTGACATTTCACATGTTAAATGTCGTACATGTTAATTTTAAGGGCCTATTTGTGAGTTTTTTTTTTTCTACCGGTTTGATCGATTTTGATTAGTACCGTTTATAAGGTTGGGAAAACTAGTATTTGTTAGTTTTTTGGGCACTGGTGTATAGTAATGGCTCGGCCTGATTCGTATTTGCCCCACAATAATTGTAAGATATCCAAATCTGCGGATTGATTTGCCATTTTAAGGCGGATTAGGCGGATCGAGCCACGATCCAGATATCTTGATCTATTTTTTTTTTGAAATAATTTTTTTAGCTAAGTCTAGCCACCTCTAAATTGTAATTTAAGCCCCAAATCTTTTATCTATTTATTATTTAATCCTATTTAATTTTCAAACGGGACGGATCGAATCGGATCACACATGATCTGACCTGCCCCGCGATCTGTTCCGATCTGCCCCTATCCGCGGATCAAAATTTTTTTGCTTCATTTAGATCGGGCATCCATCGGGTTCTGGTCGGATCGGATTTTTTGCCATCCCTTATGGTGTAGTGTAATTTATGATTTATTTTTCCATTCTAAATTGGTGATTATCTTCCAATTTTACTTTTTCTAAAATAATTATTTTCAAATTTACCATAAACCTAAAATACATAATTAATTCTTTAGCCTCTCTCTAAACACACTTTTTGTTTCTTCTCTCCAAACAATAATTTTTTTATGTTTTATTGAATTATTTTTGAATTTTTTTGTAGTCAAATATATATTTTCATTTCCAATTGATGATTCAAGTGCTAACTTTTTAATAAATTTTAGTGCAAGTAATTAATGAGCAAAATAAGAAGGAAAACAAAAAAATTAATCCAAAGTAAGTCTATACACAATAGAAAATGATGTCATATTAAATTGTAAAAAGTGGCATATTTACTTCAAGAGTGCAAGGGAATCACTGCTGAGGTGGCAGTTCATGATTGGCAATTCATAGCCCACACTAATTATTTTTTCTATGAATTGTCAATCATGAACTACTACCTCAGTAGTGTGTAGGATAAATCCTACCCACCATGGGTAAGAGAACACTCCCTTAGTAGCAAATACTTTTTTTTTTTTTTTTTTAAATATATGACTATATTTGTAATTTTTATTCTTTTAAAAAATTTTGAGAACCGTTGGGTAATAAACTCTTAAGCATGAATTTGATTGTTTTAAAATCGTTACTAAAATCACCTAAAATCGGACCCCTCATAAACGTCCACAACCAATACTTTAAAAAAATCGTCCCTATACTTTAAACATCCAAAACCAATGGGTAATTATCACATTTCGTCCATATCCTTTGAGTCTATCATGCAAACTGTCTATATCGTTTGAATATTGGCATTTTAGTCCTTAAATCAACAATTCTTTACCCAAAAGGTCCTTACTGTCTATTTCTGTTAACTTTTGGTGTTAAATCATTACTTCATGTGCAATCTTTCATTTTATAAAGGGTATTTTCGTCAAATCCATTTAATTACGCCACGTGTCTGGCAAAAATCATTAAAAAATTAAAAACCCCTCACCGAACACTATCTCTCTCCTTTGATTCTCCATCTTTTCCACCACCTCTCTCATCCGCAGCTCTGTGCTTCTCCATTTGTACTTTTACCACCTACCTACTTCAAGATTCCATGAACCCACATCAAGAATCACAAAATCTCGATGATAAAATTGACAGTCCAATGGTTGCAGCCGATCTTTCGGGTTGCTGTATTTGATTTGGATGAGGTTTTGGAGAATAAAACGAGCTTAGACCTGTAAGATTTCAATGTGAAAAAGATAGCAAGTTTTCTTGTACATTATCCTATTTATACAACTAGTTCGGCATATAAAACAACATACATTATCCATTTCTTGATTACTCGAAAAATAATCATTACTCTCATTATGAACAATCTGATTGATTGCCCCACTTCTCACATCACGATTAAATGTAAAGCTTACCCAAATCTCTCTTCCCCCTCTATTATTTTCACCATTACTCTTCGAATTCACATCATCATTCTCATCAACATGCATTTTATATCTACAAACCGGCAAGACCCATGAGTTTCCAACCATTTTTTTTATACAATTCCCATGAAACTTATGCTTACAAGGTATTTCTGTAGCCATTTGCCGAGCCTCCCACTCCTCTAAACATATAACACATTCTTCATTATTTTCATTCCCAATAATTTCCACACTCGGCATGGCCTCAATGGATACCATCCTTATTCAAGAACATGTCCCTGAACAAAGAATCCAAGCCTGTGCCACTACTTTTTATTACAACCATGCCTTGTGTTAGAGAGTTTATGGGGACGATTTTGTCACGTGACTGGCTAAATTTTGAGATTTTTGATATGGATTTGTAAAATCTTGAAGTAGGTAGGTGGTAAAAGCATAAATGGAGAAGCACGGAGCGCGAATGAGAGAGGTGGTGGAGAAGAGGGGGAATCAGAGAGAGAGAGAGAGAGAGAGAGATGTGTGTGTGTGTTTTTTTTGGGAGGGGTTTTAAATTTTTTAATAATTTTTGCCAGACACGTGGCGTATTTAAATGAATTTGACAAAAATACCCTTTATAAAATGAGAGATTGCACATGAAGCAATAATTTAACGCCAAAAGTTAACAGAAATAGACAATAAGGATATTTTGCAAAAAGAATGGTTGATTTAAATATTCAAATGTCAAAATTCAAACGATAAGAACAATTTGCACAATATACTCTAACGATAAGGAGGAAATATGCTAATTACCTTTTTAAAAATCGTTATTAAAATAACCCAAAATCGAACATTTCATAAACGTCCAAAACCAATACTTTAAAAAAATCCTTATAACTAATACTTCAAAACTCCCAAACATTCCCTAAGACGTTTAATACATTAATGCAGTTTCTCTCATAATCACAAGCGTCAAAAACAAATGATTGGATAAAATGCAATGTAGGTCTCCAACCACGTTTTTGTCCCAAACTTTTGAGAAATTAGCAGAGTTATTTTAGTCCAAAAATTTGTTAAATTTATGTAAAATGACAATCTTACCTTTTAAGGCTTGATTCGTCTCTAGTCAGTAGTTAAAAATAATAGATAAAATTTCCATCTTAATTGAATAGAAATAATGTCCAAATAAATTTTTATTTAAATAACAATTTAAGTAAAAAATAAAAATAATTTTATTCTTAAAATATACAATTTTTATCTTAATAAAAATTCACTTCTTTTAAAATACCAACATACCCTTTATAATATAAACAAATCTATTTTTGAACATCTATATCATAAAATAATCGTCACCGCTCATCGACGCCATCCATCATCCACCCATTTGTTTTCCTCTTTTAATCAATTATTTATTTATTTCATTTAATTAAGAATAAAAGTATAATTATCATTTTTACAAAAAATTGATTTTTAACCGTAACCTTTTTCATTCTTATACCTAGCTAAACCAAATACAATAATGATATCCAAATAAACAATTTTATCCACAAACAGACCCTTAACTTAAATAAGAAAAAAGAAACTTAAACCAACCAAAAAATGAAAAAAAAAAAGAATAACTAAATAAATAAATAAAAAAGACAGCAAAAAAAAAAAAAAAAAAAAGGAGAATAAAAATCATTTTCTTCCCCCACCACCCACCTCTCGTGTAACCAGGGGGAACCCCCCCTGGTTTTTGCCACCGTGGGAGTGGCTGGTGGTGCGTTTACCCACTGGTTTTCGCCACCGCCTAGCGCACCACCAGGGGGATTCTCTCTGGTATGCTTCCAAATAATTAGTACATCAAGAATATGTACATATCTTTCAAAAATTCGTTTCAAATGAGTGACACTTTGGAGAATACTAAATTATGATCAACAACTTCCTTAACCAAAAAAAAAAAAAAAAACGGTAAAAAGACGAACTTTATTAACAGCAACATGCTCTTCAAAATGTCCTCCAAGAAAGAGAGAATATAAATTACACATAATCTAAACATCCAGTAACATATCTGCGGTCTGTCTTATTTATTTTATTTTTTGGGGTGGGTGAATATTGGTGCATGCAGAAACTCGATAGAGGTCTACTGACTTAAAATATACAAGTGCATGACTAGAACTCGAACTCCCATCAAGAAATCAACTTCAGCAAATGATTAAATGCATAACTAGGGCGAAAACAAGAATTGCAAAAAATATCTTCCACAAAAGCAGTTTCCCATCAACTTGAAACGAACGATAATGAAAACCATGAGCATAACCCCCGTGAAACGAACCAGAAAACAAATATGGAACTCCAGAAGTCGCTCCATATACAGTAGCATCATTAAATCCATGCGCCTGAAAGTTTAAAAAGGCTGGTAGGGAACCAAAAATGGTAGATAGTGTAGAGTGGCCAAACCTCGCCATGGGATCTGACTCATAGTGCCGGAAGTAGTTTATATCTACACGTGGAGTTGTTTCCGGTCCGGGTGGTCTCAGCCCCATGGGCCGACTGGGAATAGTAATGGGCATGGGTCGGGATCTTGGATCAGGGCTTGTCTTGCCCCTTCCATATATAGGAACTAATTTATCCTCCTGTACAAGCGCCTTACAAACTGGGCATTCGTGGGAATGTGAATGAACTTGAAGCCATTGGCAAAGACAAGGCCAACAATAAAGGTGACCACAGAGTGTAACAATTGGCTCTTGTGCCAATTCGAAACAGATATTGCACTCAAAGTTTCCAGAATCTAACAGATAAGATGAAGAAGAGGGATCTGTTGAATTACCCATCCCACAATCCATATTTGCGGCCATGGAGCATCAAATGCTTGCCTATTTATTTATCCCAAAACATAAACAAAACAAATTATCCATTTTATGAAATGAGGGGTCTTAGATCACCAAGAAGAAATAACCACCAAAGATGGTGCATAAAAAAAGAAAGAGATGCATTCTCCAGAACAATCAACAACTCACCATCATCAATCAATCACAAAATGAATCAACTTATACAAATCTTTAAGAAATAGAAAAACCATGTCAAAGCACCAACAATAACATTTTCTAAAATCCAAGAATTAAACCCTTACTGTCATACTTCAAAAACCATTATATGCTAGTTCATCTTGGGATAGATCAGGCTTCAAGAAATAGTGAATTGTCTTCTCAATACACAAATGTATAATTCCCCAAAAATTTCAATTGGGCTCATATTAATTCACTATAGGGATTGGCTTCAAGCTATCCCCAACTACTTTTCACCAATGGACTCCTTGACGTTTATGAAGGTGTGTGATTCACTCAAGAAATTCCTACCTCTCTATCTATGTGTGATATATTCGGATTTTTCAGAATTGACAAGCAGAAGAGAATTTTATCTTCACTCAGACTACGTTTATAAATATACTTGAACAATGCCACATAATATCCTAGCATTAGTTACCGCCTTTCCCTTGTTGCCCAAAACCAACAGAAAAATTATAATAAGATGGCAATTGAATCAAATAACGGGGAGAACCATGATTTCCATTTCTTCAAGAAACAGCGAAGCACCCCTGCTTAATACTCAAGAATAACTTTTTGCTCGTTTACTTTCAAAATGAGAACCATGATTTCCATTTCTTCAAGAAACAGCAAAGCACCCCTGCTTAATACTCAAGAATAACTTTTTGCTCATTTACTTTCAAAATAATTAGATTTTACGATTGAATCAAATAACAGGGAGAACCATGTTTTCCATTTCTTCAAGTAACAGAGAAGCACCCCTGCTTAATACTCGAGAATGACTTTTTGCACGTTTACTTTCAAAATAATTAGATTTTACTCTAATTTGTAGACAATGTAGACAATGTATTTATCCTTGTTAGAAGATCAACCACAGGTAGAACTATTTCAGTTATTAAACCAGTTATTAAACAAAACCGATTCTGCCTGACAAAAATAATTTTTCTATCGTGTATTGTGCACAGAAAATTATACAGAAATACTCTAATATTCAATAATTAACGACCAAAAAAATTCAATTATCTACCGTTAATTAACAGCTCAAATACAGAAATAAAATCACTAAAGCAACAGTTGTAAAAAAAAAATCTAAAGCAATAAGAAACCCTAATTGCTTATCTAATTTTGAATTAATTATAAACCCGCGAATCAACCATCAAACTGAAACCCAGTTTCACAAAAATTATCTTCAGTTATCACAAACAAAAATTGCAACTAAATAGATAAAAAAGAAATTCACCATCGGACGCCGTATACCGTAGCATACACAAATCAATCTTCTTCGCTACTAAGAACCATAATTGAATGTAATAAAAGTTGTAATACAATGAATGCTCATATCAATGGCGTCCCCCGGGGGCGGGGGCGGGGGCGGGGGCGGGGGCGGGGCGGCTTACCTTGTAATCTGGGAAATGGAGATCTTGTTGATTCGATTGGAAACTGAGAGGACTAACACGGTGGACAGTAGATTCCTTTCTTAAAATCAAACATTTATTACTATTTCCGTAATTTGCAATCTTACTGATGAAATATGTAATTGAAAATTAGATAAAAAAATGTAATTTTTTTGTAGATTTTATAAAATATGTAGTTAAAACTCAATATTTTAACAATTTTTTTAACTTTTTCAAACAACGATCTAATTTTCAAAATCACTTTCTTATGGAAAAATTTACTTTTTTAATAAAATAACTTTTAAACACAACAAGATGTAATTTCAAGTTAAACTCATGCACTATAAGTTTAGAATATCTACAACAGTTTATCTATATTTAAAAAACACGTTTAACATTTTAAAGAGCATCTATAAAATTAAAGATCAATTTTTTTCTAACATTTCAGCAGCCTTTTTATATTCTTGCTCTTTATTTTCCTTCTTTCAAAAAATATTTAATATATATATATATATATATATCTTTTCTTCTTCTTCATGAATTAGTCTCCATTAGTGTCATTCGAAGAATGAACAAGAAAAGACTTATCTTAATGTTTAGGTTCTAATTTTTTGGTAGTACGAAGGGGGGAATTGGCCCAAATCACTTACCAATGTGCTTTCTCTCTTATCCAGGTGAGAGATTGAAAGAGATGCTTCTTTCTACATGTAGCATGAACGCTTCTCTTCCATTCTCGTCCGGAGGTGCTAAAACTCTTCAGCAGCATTATCTGGGGAGTTAGCCCAGGAAGGTGGATTTTTCGTCCCAATCTTTTTATGAACCGACTGAACGTTGTTCTTGATCTCGATTTGCACCCACATCAGACGAGATAAGAATGTCTCGCTCAGAGAAGGGACTAGATCAAATCACACATACTGACAAAAAGACTCCCAATTTATATATACTATTTAATTAAAGCCAATATATCAAATATTGAAAATTGAAATTGTTTCAATGCATTTAATAATAGAGAGTGAGTTTGACTCTCAAAATTAAAATGTTAAATTAGAGAGTCTATTTAAACAGAACTTTTTGAATTGACTCTTTAAATTAAAGAGTATCTATGTTTACAGAAGACGTTGATGTTGGAGATACTCTTACATGGTGTGACAAGAGGGTGCACAAGGTTTGGATGCTATTTATCATAGATTGCTTTTTTTTTTTTAAAACACAAAATAACTAATTTCATTCAATTTCAGCATCAAGAATGTTTACAATGCAATTTGGGGGCCAATCTATCTAGCCAGTTGTTATTGTGGAAAAATAAAAGAGCATGTTTCCTTAGAGTGGGCTACTTCATTTGCTTAATGCCAATTTAACTCGCAATTGAATCCGGGGAAAAAGGCCAGAATTTCTAAATGCATATGATGGCGCCTCCCAGTACTAGGTGGAATAGATCGAACATCATATATGTGGATGACAATGGGACAGGTCCGGGACGGGACAGAGGACTATTAGGGACGCCCTTGCCTTGACCAGCTATTTGTCTCGATTTTTTTAATTTTATTTTAAATTAAAGAAAAAATGTTAGAAAATAGGAATTTATTTAATTTGTATATTATTTGTAGTAAATAAAACGAAAAAGTGCAAGATTAGTGTTGTGGTTAAGTTTTGTATTTTCATTTTATAAATCCGGGTTTCAATTTCATTCCCAATAATAGAGTTTGGTTTAAATTTTTTTAAAAATTATTATTAAAGGACATGTCACGGGTCAAATTGACATCCTCGTATGATAAAAAAGGTCAAGTAAAAATTTGAAGAGAAGAGATGACCTACAAAATGGGGATTTAGACCATGGACTGGGCGGCTTTAGCCCACCAGCTCAAAAAAAAAAATTTGTTTTCATTTCACGATTTAATTTGCGAATCAATTTCAAATTACAATTTTCATACATTAAGAAAGGTCCTTGATGCCATTTTGAAATACTCACCGCGTATTTTGTAATGCACATTTCAATTTGCAAAATCGTAAAGTGATAAAGTCGCTAAAATCACAATAGAGAGTTAAAAATGCTTGCACGAAATGAGTTAAATAAATCGAATTCGTGGTCATCGCCTATTTTGACTTATTTTCAGGCTATATTTCTTGATTGTAGGGATACGGTCTTGGTATTATTTCGAAAAACTCGTGACCAGCTATGCGACGCATATTTTGAAATGATAATTGGTAGACTTAAAATAGCTAGTCAAAGTACTTAAATTGAAGGATAAAGTTCATTGCGCCTCATTTTCGTCTTTTTGTTTTTATTGTAGTGTCCAATTCTTCTTAAAAAAATTTACAAGCCTCTCCGATTTATTCATCATGGATCTGCCCATGCCAACAAAGCCAGCAATTGCAAGCAGTGCAAGGCTTCCAAAGTCTGACTTAAGCCGCTTTGAGTAATTATTGCAAAAAGTCAAACTAATTACTTTAAACAAACGTTTAATGAGAAGCATTCCATTCTCTATCCATTTACTTGCTTTAATTTGTAAATTTTATATTTTCATGTAGCTTTGAGGATTTCATCAGAAAATGTTAGTTAGAGAGCACGTTTCATGTTTTGTCAATTTAAGACCATTTTACAACTTTCCAATTAAGCCCAAAATCGTCATCTTCCCTATGTGTTGTGCCTAGAGTCAAGCTAGTATTGTGTGTTGATACGTATGTTCTGTGTGGCCATTGCTTTCAACTTTTGGCTTGAATTGTTGCTAGAATTTCTCACAAGTAACTTAGGTCATTTATTTTGCATGGCGGAGATTTTTGCTTATTGTTGTAAATTGAGGAGGATGTGCACTAATTGAGATAAATTAAAGTGTGGATTAGTTGTGAGTTTTATGCTTTCAAGTTTTTTGGGTTATATCATATCTCTAATTAGAGATGGCAGACGGTCCAGCCTAGCCTAGCCTAACTCATCCCGAAACTAGATGAACCACATAAAAAATTGGATTGGGCTAGCCATAACCCAATTTTATACGGGGAAATTACACAAATACCCATAAAATTGAGTGTTTTTGGAAAATCATCCTAAATAATTATAACTTGATAACTAATACGGTAAATATTATTTCCAATTCCAATTCCATTCCATAATCAACCACAAAACATATCCAAATTCTCTACAAACCAAAATTCATAATAAAACCGATCTCTTTCACGTTATCAGAATTAAAATTCAAAACCGATCTCATTATTAAGGATTTCTCGTTGTTTCTTCTCCAATTCAACACAAAATCAGAATTCAAATTCAAAAATCTCAGGTAATTTGTTGATTTTACTTCTTCTCCATACTTTCTATTTGAATTAGATAACTTTCTGAATTTTGATTGGAGATATTCAATAACATGCTTAGTAAATGCAAACAAATGATTTTGATTTAAATTATATCATATTCGATTTCAATGTAGACAAATCCTTCTTTATTCACTTCGTTATAAATCATTAGTATTGAGTAAAGTCTTCTAAACATATTTGCTATTATCAGTTACCAATGTGTTTGTAAAAATGTCAATAAGAATATCAGTTACCAATGTGTTTGTAAACATATTTGCTAATGCAGGGGTGCATACAATGTGTTTGTAAAAATGTTAATAAGAATATGGCTTTTTGTTCAAAAAGTGACATGCTCTGTCACTTTTGCTTAAAAAGTGAACAGAACATTATATGCAAGTTATACGAACATATTTGAATCATAATCATCTCCGTGGTTTATTTAAATGCAAGAAACTCAAAAGTGACATAGTGCATCACTTTTTGCTCAAAAAGTGACAAAACAATGTTTGCAAGATAGAGAAATAAATTTGAATCAAAATCATATATGTAGTTGATTTAAATGCATGATTTAACTTGATTTTGTTGTGCATTATGAAGTGGCATCAATTATTGAGCATGGTCAAACATTAATGTATCGTTATTTTGCTTTAAAAATCAATTGAGGCTTGGGGATAGAAAAGTGACATGCTATGTCACTTTTTGAGCTAAAAAGTGACATGCTCTGTCACTTTTTGCTCAAAAAGTGACGAGAACAATGTTTGCAAGATAGAGAAACTAATTTGAATAAAAATCATCTATGTGGTTTATTTAAATGCAAGATTTAACTTGATTTTGTTGTGCATTATGAAGTGACATCAATTATTGAGCATGGTCAAACATTAATGTATCGTTATTTTGCTTTAAAATTGAATTGAGGCTTGGGGGATAGAAAAGTGACATGCTATGTCACTTTTTGCCTAAAAAGTGACAGAGCATGTCACTTTTTGCTCAAAAAGTGACAAAACAATGTTTGCAAGATAGAGAAATAAATTTGAATCAAAATCATATATGTGGATGATTTAAATGCATGATTTAACTTTGAAAATGAATTGAGGCTTGGGGATAGAAAAGTGACATGCTATGTCACTTTTTGAGCAAAAAGTGACATGCTCATGTCACTTTTGCTCAAAAAAAGTGACAGAACAATGTTTGCAAGATAGAGAAACTAATTTGAATAAAAATCATCTATGTGGTTTATTTAAATGCAAGATTTAACTTGATTTTGTTGTGCATTATGAAGTGGCATCAATTATATTGAGCATGGTCAAACATTAATGTATCGTTATTTTGCTTTAAAAATGAATTGAGGCTTGGGGGATAGAAAAGTGACATGCTATGTCACTTTTTGCCTAAAAAGTGTGAGCATGTCACTTTTTGCTCAAAAAGTGACAAAACAATGTTTGCAAGATAGAGAAATAAATTTGAATCAAAATCATATATGTGGATGATTTAAATGCATGATTTAACTTTGAAAATGAATTGAGGCTTGGGGATAGAAAAGTGACTTGGGGGATGCTATGTCACTTTTTAAGCAAAAAGTGACATGTGACATCACTTTTTGCTCAAAAAAAAGTGACGAACAATGTTTGCAAGATAGAGAAACTAATTTGAATAAAAATCATCTATGTGGTTTATTTAAATGCAAGATTTAACTTGATTTTGTTGTGCATTATGAAGTGGCATCAATTATTGAGCATGGTCAAACATTAATGTATCGTTATTTTGCTTTAAAAATGAATTGAGGCTTGGGGGATAGAAAAGTGACATGCTATGTCACTTTTTGCCTAAAAAGTGATGAGCATGTCACTTTTTGCTCAAAAAGTGACAAAACAATGTTTGCAAGAGATAGAAATAAATTTGAATCAAAATCATATATGTGGATGATTTAAATGCATGATTTAACTTTGAAAATGAATTGAGGCTTGGGGATAGAAAAGTGACATGCTATGTCACTTTTTGAAAAAAAAAGTGACATGCTCTGTCACTTTTTGCTCAAAAAATAACAGAACAATGTTTGCAAGATAGAGAAACTAATTTGAATAAAAAATCATCTATGTGGTTTATTTAAATGCAAGATTTAACTTGATTTTGTTGTGCATTATGAAGTGGCATCAATTATTGAGCATGGTCAAACATTAATGTATCGTTATTTTGCTTTAAAAATGAATTGAGGCTTGGGGATAGAAAAGTGACATGCTATGTCACTTTTTGCCTAAAAGTGATGAGCATGTCACTTTTTGCTCAAAAAGTGACAAAACAATGTTTGCAAGATAGAGAAATAAATTTGAATCAAAATCATATATGTGGTTGATTTAAATGCATGATTTAACTTTGAAAATGAATTGAGGCTTGGGGATAGAAAAGTGACATGCTATGTCACTTTTTGCTAAAAAAAGTGACATGCTCTGTCACTTTTTGCTCAAAAAAATGATGAACAATGTTTGCAAGATAGAGAAATTAATTTGAATAAAAATCATCTATGTGGTTTATTTAAATGCAAGATTTAACTTGATTTTGTTGTGCATTATGAAGTGGCATCAATTATTGAGCATGGTCAAACATTAATGTATCGTTATTTTGCTTTAAAAATGAATTGAGGCTTGGGGATAGAAAAGTGACATGCTATGTCACTTTTGCCTAAAAAGTGTAATGAGCATGTCACTTTTTGCTCAAAAATTGACAAAACAATGTTTGCAAGATAGAAATAAATTTGAATCAAAATCATATATGTGGTTGATTTAAATGCATGATTTAACTTTGAAAATGAATTGAGGCTTGGGGATAGAAAAGTGATAGAGCATGTCACTTTTTATGAGAACAATGTTTGCAAGATAGAGAAACAAATTTGAATAAAAATCAATTATGTGGTTTATTTAAATGCAAGATTTAACTTTGAAAATGAATTGAGGCTTGGGGATAGAAAAGTGACATGCTATGTCACTTTTTGAGCAAAAAGTGACATGCTCTGTCACTTTTGCTCAAAAAGTAACGAGAACAATGTTTGCAAGATAGAGAAACTAATTTGAATAAAAATCATCTATGTGGTTTATTTAAATGCAAGATTTAACTTGATTTTGTTGTGCATTATGAAGTGGCATCAATTATTGAGCATGGTCAAACATTAATGTATCGTTATTTTGCTTTAAAAATGAATTGAGGCTTGGGGGATAGAAAAGTGACATGCTATGTCACTTTTTGCCTAAAAGTGACAGAGCATCACACTTTTGCTCAAAATTGACAAAACAATGTTTGCAAGATAGAGAAATAAATTTGAATCAAAATCATATATGTGGTTGATTTAAATGCATGATTTAACTTTGAAAATGAATTGAGGCTTGGGGGATAGAAAAGTGACATGCTATGTCACTTTTTGCCTAAAAAGTGATGCTCTGTCACTTTTTGCTCAAAAAGTGATGAGAACAATGTTTGCAAGATAGAGAAATTAATTTGAATAAAAATCATCTATGTGGTTTATTTAAATGCAAGATTTAACTTGATTTTGTTGTGCATTATGAAGTGGCATCAATTATTGAGCATGGTCAAACATTAATATATCGTTATTTTGCTTTAAAAAATGAATTGAGGCTTGGGGGATAGAAAAGTGACATGCTATGTCACTTTTTGCCTAAAAAGTGATGAGCATGTCACTTTTTGCTCAAAATTGACAAAACAATGTTTGCAAGATAGAGAAATAAATTTGAATCAAAATCATATATGTGGTTGATTTAAATGCATGATTTAACTTTGAAAATGAATTGAGGCTTGGGGATAGAAAAGTGATGAGAGCATGTCACTTTTTAGGCAAAAAGTGATGAGAACAATGTTTGCAAGATAGAGAAACAAATTTGAATAAAAATCAATTATGTGGTTTATTTAAATGCAAGATTTAACTTGATTTTGTTGTGCATTATGAGTGACATCAATTATTGAGTATGACCAAATATTAATGTATCGTTATTTTGCTTTGAAAATGTATTGAGGCTTGGGGATAGAAAAGTGACATGCTATGTCACTTTTTGCCTAAAAGTGACATGCTCTGTCACTTTTTGCCTAAAAAGTGACATGCTCTGTCACTTTTGCTCAAAAGTAATGAGAACAATGTTTTTCTTCACCTTACATCTATTGAGGATGATCAAACATTAATGTATCATATATCGGTGTTTTTTTTGCGAGATATGGATAAAATCGATGTATTCATCCATTATGGAGGAAAATGGGAACAAGGTAAACAATATATAAATTTTAAAATGGTTTGGAATTGTCGTTCAATAGAATGCACACATCTGCGAACTCAATAGCATGATATATTCGAGTTACAAACCTAAGTCCACAACACACTCAATAACAATACAATATAAGGTGAAGAAAAACACGCCTCGATGAAGATTTGGACAATAATTCCCTCGCATTTTATTTGGAGCTCAAAGAAGGAGAAACATCTTGCAAGCTTTCCTTTGTACATAGATGTCACACGGTTTCATTATGTCAAAGAATTGAAAGTTTTGAAGACATACAACTTTCGGAAAGCACTCTTGGTGAAGAAAATGACATGATGCAATTACAAGTTTTTCAAACTCATGGTTCGGCAACAACCTCGGTTCAAAGTCTACCAAGTATTGAAGACTTATTTGTTGATGTTTCTTCATGCATCTGGGAGGTTGAAGAAATGAGTAATGAAACAGTAGTGAAATTATTTCATTTGTTAGTATGAATGAAATTGCAGAGAGAAAAAGGTTTTAGGAACAAGACATTGGTTAAGAAAAGTATTTGATTGTATGCGATACATAAAAACTTCGAGTTCAAGGTAAGTAAGTCGGACAAGAAAGAATATGTCTTTGAAAAATGCATAGATGATAATTGCAAATGGAGTTTTAGAGCTTCAAGACTTGGAGGAAATGAAATGTTCAAAATAAGATATATGAGAAGCGATCACACATGCTCAAATAACATCATCTTGGCGGATCACCGTCAAGCAACAAGCTCAATAGTAGGAGAATGCATCAAGTACAAGTATGTCTCAACAAAAACAACATACACTCCTGCGAGACATAATAAGTGACATGATGAATACATACTGAGTGTCGATGAGTTACGAGAAAGCTTGGAGATCTAAGGAGAAAGCTTTGGAATTGGTGAGAGGAGATCCATGAGTCTTATGAAAATGTTCCAAAGTACTTGTACATGATAGAACAAACAAATCTGGATCAATTACAAGAATTGAGACTTATGACAACAACAAATTTAAATACCTCTTCATGGCATTAGGAGCATCTATTCGAGGGGTGGGAGTATTGCGGACCTATAATAGTAATTGATGGTACGTTCTTAAAGGGAAATTATGGTGGAACATTATTTACTGACATGTACACAAGATGCAAACAACAACATTTTCATATTAGCATTTGGAGTTGGTGACTTAGAAACTAATGATTCATGGGAGTGGTTCTTACTTATGTTAAAAGAAGCTTATGGTGGCGAGAAGGATTGTGTATAATCTCGGATGGTCATAAAAGCATAAAAATGCAATCGGAAGGTGTATAAGAATTCAATGCATGGTCTATGTTCCTACCACTTGCTACAAAATCTAAAGTCAACATTTGGCAAAAGAAATGGAAAGAACATTACACAACCATTCAATAGAGTTGCTAGAGCCTACACGAAAAATGATTTTGAGTTCCATATGAAACAACTCGATGAAATCCACAAAGGGATTCGATCACATCGGTATGTTCAAAAATATTTATTAGTTTGGATGCATAATAACATTATATGCAAGAAATGATTAATATTTTGCTTATTCTTTATGCGAGGAAGAAATTGGTTATCACAAGTGGTCAAGGGCATACATGACAAATAACGGGTTTTCCACAATGACTTCAAATATAGTTGAATCGATAGAATTCGATAACAAAAACAACAAAAGGTTGTCCTATAGAACTTTTATTGGAATCCTTAAGATATTTGTTGCAAGAATGGTTTGTGAAGCACTTAAGCGATGTGGGCAACCTTCACAAAACTTGCAAACAAACAAGAAAAAATATTGAGAGAGAAATCCATGGAATCAAAGAAATTGAAGGTAAAAGGCTATAAATTGTATGAACTAAATATCATTTATATGCTAGAATGTTATTGTAATGAAAACATGCATGTACCAACAAAGGATATAGTGTGTTTTTAAAAAGTGACTGAGTGTGTCACTTTCTGAGTAAAAAGTGACATAGTGTGTCACTTTCTTACTATAGAGTGGCATGACTTGGATTTCATATCGTCTATGGCTCTAATTATAATTACATATCAGTAGAAGGTTTATGATTTTGAAATCTTATTATATCTTATTGTTATTTTAATGAAAATATGCTTATCAAAAAAAAGTGACATAGGTTGTCACTTTTTGAATAAAAAGTAATGAGTGCTTCACTTTCTTAGTATAAAGTGGCATGACTTGGATTTCATATCGTCTATGGCTCTATTTATAATTAAATATCAAGTAGAAGGTTTATGAGTTTGAAATCTTATTATATCGATTGTTATTGTGATGAAAATATGCTTATCTAAAAAAAGTGACATAGGTTGTCACTTTTTGCCTAAAAAGTGACTGAGCATGTCACTTTTTGCTCAAAAAGTGACAAAACAATGTTTGCAAGATAGAGAAACTAATTTGAATAAAAAATCATCTATGTGGTTTATTTAAATGCAAGATTTAACTTGATTTTGTTGTGCATTATGAAGTGACATCAATTATTGAGCATGGTCAAACATTAATGTATCGTTATTTTGCTTTAAAAATGAATTGAGGCTTGGAGGATAGAAAAGTGACATGCTATGTCACTTTTTGCCTAAAAAGTGATGAGCATGTCACTTTTGCTCAAAAAGTGACAAAACAATGTTTACAAGATAGAGAAATAAATTTGAATCAAAATCATATATGTGGTTGATTTAAATGCATGATTTAACTTTGAAAATGAATTGAGGCTTGGGGATAGAAAAGTGACATGCTATGTCACTTTTAGCAAAAAAGTGACATGCTCTGTCACTTTTTTGCTCAAAAAATGACGAGAACAATGTTTGCAAGATAGAGAAACTAATTTGAATAAAAATCATCTATGTGGTTTATTTAAATGCAAGATTTAACTTGATTTTGTTGTGCATTATGGTGACATCAATTATTGAGCATGGTCAAACATTAATGTATCGTTATTTTGCTTTCAAAATGAATTGAGGCTTGGGGATAGAAAAGTGACATGCTATGTCACTTTTTTGCCTAAAAAGTGACAGAGCATGTCACTTACCAACAAAGGATATAGTGTGTTTTTAAAAAGTGATGAGTGTGTCACTTTACGAGTAAAAAGTGACATAGTGTGTCACTTTCTTACTATAGAGTGGCATGACTTGGATTTCATATCGTCTATGGCTCTAATTATAATTACATATATAGTAGAAGGTTTATGATTTTGAAATCTTATTATATCGATTGTTATTTTAATGAAAATATGCTTATCGAAAAAAAGTGACATAGGTTGTCACTTTTTGAATAAAAAGTGATGAGTCGTCACTTTCTTAGTATAAAGTGGCATGACTTGGATTTCATATCGTCTATGGCTCTATTTATAATTAAATATCGTAGAAGGTTTATGAGTTTGAAATCTTATTATATCGATTGTTATTGTGATGAAAATATGCTTATCTAAAAAAAGTGACATAGGTTGTCACACTACGAATAAAAAGTGATGAGTGTGTCACTTTACGAGTAAAAAGTGACATAGTGTGCAATTTTTGATAAGTTGGAGTTAAATGTTATGAAAAGCATGATTTAATTGTTGTAGTTTATTAATACATTATTTTTTACATTATTTCCCGAGCATCGGCTTCAAGTTCAATAATATACCAAGTCGATGATATTTGTGCCTCATATGTGGTGAATATTGAAGAAAAGACATGTACATGCAATCAATTCCAAGTGGACAAAATCCCATGTGCACACGCATTGGCGATTATTGCAAAGATAAAGGAAGATTCATATTTCTATTGTTCAAAATATTACACAATGAGAGATGTCGTCCAAACATACGATTAGTACAGTTTACCCACTTGGAGATCGCAATGATTGGAATATACCGGATGATGTAAAAGCAAGAATAGTCTTGGCTCACGATCCAAAAAGAAAATCGGACGACCTAAAAGAAAAGAATACCATCAAAAGGAGAAAAAAGCAAAGTACAAAATGTGGTAGATGTGGAAAGTATGGCCACAATCGAAGATCGTGTCAAACTCCAGCACCTTTGAAGAAGAAGCCACAAAAGAAAAGAAAGTTACAAGATTTATAAGTTTTTTATTTTTTATTTGGAAAAGTATCACTTATTCATTCTTATTGGGTTTTCTATTCAAAATAGTGTTAACATTCATGTGCTTTGCTTTTTTATAGGTCATGACATTATAGTGGAATGTAAAACTTATCATTTAACACTAAATTGTATACATGATAGTTCAACTATTAAAGGAATTTCATCAATACCAAAATTGTAACTTTTAGAACAAAAAGTGACACACTATGTCACTTTTTGAACAAAAAGTGACATTTGTGTCACTTTTGCATATTAGTTTTCCTTTTCAAATTAGTGTGGCCGCACATATTTGTTCGTTAGAACAAAAAGTGACGCACATTGTCACTTTTATAATGAAAAGTGACACACTATGTCACTTTTTGTTCTAAAAGTGACACACTATGTTATTTATTCGTTATTAAAACCACTAACATGGCTGTCAAAGTGTATACATAATTTCTATAATTTAAGAACAAAAAGTGGCAAACTATGTCACTTTTAGAACAAAAAATGACTCACACTGTCACTTTTATAATGAAAAGTGACACACTATGTCACTTTTTGTTCTAAAAGTGACACACTATGTTGTTTGTTCGTTATTAAAACCACTAACATGGCTGTCAAAGTGTATACATAATTTCCATAATTTAAGAATAAAAAGTGACACACATGGTCACTTTTATAATGAAAAGTGACACACTATGTCACTTTTTGTTCTAAAAGTGACACACTATGTCACTTTTTGTTCGTTATTAAAACCACTAACACTTTACATTGTTCTGTACATGTTCCAATCACTGAATCAATAAATAAATACTATCTTCTATTACAAATTTGAATCTCAATTACATAAGTTGGCTGTCTTCTTCTTTGCTGCAATTAATACATTTATCGCATTCAAACAATTGACTCCATCCGCATGGGTGTCTAAGTGTGTACATAATTTCCATAATTTTAGAACAAAAGTGACACACTATGTCACTTTTAGAACAAAAAGTGACACTGCATTTGTCACTTTTATAATAAAAAGTGACACACCATGTCACTTTTACAACGAAAAGTGACCTACTATGTCACCCGTTCGTTATTAAAACCCATAACTTAAACATCAACACGAATAGCATGTCACACTGTATAAAAAAATATTTTGTACTTACATTTTTGCAAAGAAACATTCAAAACTTACATTGTTAATCTCATTTACATGAAACTACATTCACCATATACACTACATTTACATGTCATATGTACTCCTACTACAAAAAAATATTATTTACAAAAATTGCGACTTCTCTCGTGTTGTCAAATATCCTTTCCCACCCAATCATTATCGGTATCATAATTCTCCACTTGCTTCTTCTTCGCATACACGTACAACCGAGGTGGCCAAGTATTTCGAACTGTGCAATATTGAATGTCTTTGGCATCTCATTCAACATTCCATTGATTAAATACTCGGCATATTTAATCACATAGATTCCACAATCACCACGCGCAAAGAACAAAATGAAACATTAACCAATAATTAAAGGCAAACCATACATTTCTATCTATTCAACATATAAAAATTCAAACTTTTAAAAAGCAAACTAACTCGTTCTTTTCTTTGTGGTAGTTTTGGAACCAACTTTACACCAAGTGGTTTTAGCGCCTCTTGTTACAGTAATATTTTTTTGCCGTCGAAGAATCCGGTGTTATACAAAAGATGAGGAATAATAACCGAAAATGGTTTAATGACTTCAAGTACAACGAAGCTTCTTGACCACCTTAGTGTAGGAATTATAAATATTCAAGCACATCTCCTTGATGTCAAAATGACAAAAAGCCAATGAGCCGAGTTATACATCCTCAAAGGCATAAGGACATGGTCAACTTCTCGCCATGGCCCGGTGTTGCAAGGCATGTACAATCCAATTGGATCTGACGGTAGAAGTTTCTTTGAACAAGGACTCTGGATCCTTCAAAAATCATCATACAACCCCTAACTTGGTGTCAAAGGCAAAGTCCGTTGTTGTACCATTGAATTTTATACCCTGTTCATACCTCAACATCTTTCGCAAATAATAAAAACACACATCCATATGCTACAAAACAAGTGTATAAAAAAGAATCAGCAATGTATTAATAAATGTTATACATAAATCTTAAACCAAACAACTAAGAAACAAAAACTTACTGTGTCATCCAAAGCCTCATTGCTTGTCACTAATTCATACCACCACAGTTTAGAAGAGATTGAAACATCATTTGAAGTAGAAGCTAGGGCTAATCTTAACATTCTCATCATTGAAATGATTAACTCTGCATTACAAAAAAGAAATGTCACATACAATTACACTGGTATAAATTCTGTAACATGCAGTGATACCATGAATTGAGGCTTCGGATAGAAAAGTGAGTGACGCTCTGTCACTTTTTCCTAAAAGTGACATGCTATGTCACTTTTTGTCTAAAAAGTGACATGGTGCTGTCACTTTTTGTTCAAAAAGTAATGAGAACAATGTATGGAACTTAGACAAGCAAATTTGAATCATAATCATCTATGCGGTTGATTTAAATGCAAGATCTAACTTAAATATTTGTTGTGTATTATGAAGTGACATGAATTATTGAGCATGATGAAACATTAATGTATCTTTTTTTTGTCTTGAATATGAATTGAGGCTTGGAGTTAGAAAAGTGACATGCCATGTCACTTTTTGTCTAAAAAGTGACATGCTATGTCACTTTTTGTTTAAAAAGTGACATGGTCTGTCACTTTTTGCTTTGAATCATAATCATCTATGCGGTTGATTTAAATGCAAGATCTAACTTAAATATTTGTTGTGTATTATGAAGTGACATGAATTATTGAGCATGATGAAACATTAATGTATCTTTTTTTTGTCTTGAATATGAATTGAGGCTTGAGTTAGAAAAGTGACATGCCATGTCACTTTTTGTCTAAAAAGTGACATGCTATGTCACTTTTTGTTTAAAAAGTGACATGGTCTGTCACTTTTTGCTTTGAATCATAATCATCTATGCGGTTGATTTAAATGCAAGTCTAACTTAATATTTGTTGTGTATTATGAAGTGAACATGAATTATTGAGCATGATCAAACATTAATGTATCTTTTTTTTGTCTTGAATATGAATTGAGGCTTGGAGTTAGAAAAGTGACATGCCATGTCACTTTTTGTCTAAAAAGTGACATGGTCTGTCACTTTTTGTTTAAAAAGTGACATGGTGCATCACTTTTGCTTTGAATCATAATCATATATGCGGTTGATTTAAATGCAAGTCTAACTTAATATTTGATGTGTATTATGAAGTGAACATGAATTATTGAGCATGATCAAACATTAATGTATCGTTTTTTGTCTTGAATATGAATTGAGGCTTGGAGTTAGAAAAGTGACATGCTATGTCACTTTTTGTTCAAAATGTGATGAACAATGTTAGCCAAATATTAATGTATCGTTATTTTGTCTTGAATATGAATTGAGACTTGGGGATAGAAAAGTGACATGCCATGTCACTTTTTATCTAAAAAGTGACATGCTATGTCACTTTTTGTTTAAAAAGTGACATGGTGCATGTCACTTTTTGCTTTGAATCATAATCATCTATGCGGTTGATTTAAATGCAAGTCTAACTTAATATTTGTTGTGTATTATGAAGTGAACATGAATTATTGAGCATGATCAAACATTAATGTATCGTTTTTTGTCTTGAATATGAATTGAGGCTTGGAGTTAGAAAAGTGACATGCTATGTCACTTTTTGTTTAAAAAGTGACATAGTCTGTCACTTTTTGCTCAAAAAGTAATGAGAACAATGTTAGCCAAATATTAATGTATTTTTTTTGTCTTGAATATGAATTGAGGCTTGGAGTTAGAAAAGTGACATGCCATGTCACTTTTTGTCTAAAAAGTGACATGGTGCTCATCACTTTTTGTTTAAAAAGTGACATGATCTGTCACTTTTGCTTTGAATCATAATCATCTATGCGGTTGATTTAAATGCAAGTCTAACTTAATATTTGTTGTGTATTATGAAGTGACATGAATTATTGAACATGATCAAACATTAATGTATCGTTTTTTGTCTTGAATATGAATTGAGGCTTGGAGTTAGAAAAGTGACATGCTATGTCACTTTTTGTTTAAAAGTGACATGCTATGTCACTTTTTGTTTAAAAAGTGACATAGTCATCACTTTTTGCTCAAAAAGTAATGAGAACAATGTTAGCCAAATATTAATGTATCGTTATTTTGTCTTGAATATGAATTGAGACTTGGGGATAGAAAAGTGACATGCCATGTCACTTTTTGTCTAAAATATGACTTGTGCATCACTTATTGCTCAAAAGTGACAGAACAATATATATAAGTTAGAGAAACAAATTTGAATCAAAATCATCTATGTGGTTGCTTTGAATCTGATTTAACTTGATATTTGTTGTGCATTATATAGTAACATGAATTATTGAGCATGAACAATCATTAATGCATCAATTTTTATATTGAATATGAATTGTGGCTTGGGGATTGAAAAGTGACATACTACTGTCACTTTTTGCTTAAAAGTGACAAGCTCTGTCACTTTTTGCTCATAAATAATGAACAATGTATATAAGTTACTCAAACACATTTGTATAACAAATCTTCTCTATGGTTGATTTAAATGCAAGGTCTAACTTGTTATTTGTTCTTCATCATGGAGTGACATGAATTATTGAGCATGATCAAACATTAATGTATCGTTATTTTCCCTTGAATATGAATTGAGGCTTGGAGTTAGAAAAGTGACATGCTTTGTCACTTTTTGCTTAAATGTGACATGCTATGTCACTTGTTGCTTAAAAATGATGAGAACATTGTATGAACCTTAGACAAACATTAATGTATCGTTATTTCGTCTTGAATATAAATTGAGGCTTGTGGATAGAAAAGTGACATGCTATGTCACTTTTTATTTTAAAAGTGACATGGTGCATCACTTTTTGTCTAAAAAGTGACATGGTGCATCACTTATTGCTCAAAAAGTGATGAACAATGTACACAAGTTAGAGAAAGAAATTTGAATCAAAATCATCTATGTGGTTGATTTGAATCACAGGATTTCTGATGACATGAATTATTAAGCATCAATAACCATTAATGCATCAAATTTTTATCTTGAATATGAATTATGACTTGGGATTGAAAAGTGACATATTACATCACTTTTTGCCTAAAAAGTGACATGCTCTGTCACTTTTTGCTCAAAAGTGATGAGAACAATGTATGCAAGTTACACAAACACATTTGAATAACAAATCTTTTCTATGGTTGATTTAATTTTTACACAAAAACATTTGGATAAAAATAATGTGTCACTTTCAGTATTAAAAGTGACATTATGTCACATACTTACTTGTTTTTCGTCACCAACCCTTCCTTGTACCAACTCTCGAATGCTTCCACATCACGGTGCGTATGGGGACACAACCCAACTTTGAATGCAAGCGTACCCTTCACCACACGCCGCATGAGAAGTTCCATTGTAGAAGTACCCACCGTAGAATCATATTGATTAACAAATGGGGGATGAAGAATTGCGGCGAGTTTCGTTGCCTCTTGAGGGGTGCATCCGGAGTGACTTCATCAACAGATCTAAAATGTCACAAAAATTTAAAAAGTGTCAAGTTATATTATACAGAACACACAAAAATAATTCTTTTAAATGAAAATAATCAAACAAACAATTGCCTCTTCAAGTTTATGTTCATTCTAAAGCAATTGCGACAATCTCATCAATTTTTGCCAATCCTCATCTTTCAATTCAATATCATCATCATTTACATCAACGATGCGAATAAAAGCGTACAAAAGATTACTTTTGCGGTACAAAAGCAGATCTAACAAAGTAAAAACACAAAATATAGTGTGAAAAAAATACATCTTGTTGCATTTTTTGGCTAAACTATAATGACAACATCATCAACAATCTTCCAGGTCCTCTTCATTAAAATTTATTATATCTTCATCAATAGACTAAATCAAAAATAAATAAGCCACGTTATATAGTGCACAATAACATCTAAGTAAATCTCAAATTATAAATACAATGCATTTGGAATTGAATAATACCTTTTCCACATTAGTTTCAACCAGGCATCTCAATACTTTTTCGGTCGAATCAAACTCAACACCCAATGAAAAACTAGGACAATCGGTTGCATTCTTTTCCATGTCCACTTTGTATCCTTAGCAACATTTTCCGTACCATTCTAGACATAAGAATAAATAAAAAGTCTCAAACATATATATATAAAAAGTGACATAAATCTCTTAAAAATGACATAATTATAGTAATAAGTGATATAGCAAAAAGTGACACCTTTGTGTCACTTTCTTAACAAAAAGTGACACCTTTGTGTCACTTTCTTAACAAAAAGTGACACTGGTTTGTCCTTTCTTAGCAAAAAGTGACAAAGCTGTGTCACTTTCTTATTAAAAATTACATATAGAGATTTTGGGCTTCCAAATCAACTACATCAACTCTATCATCCCCATATTCCATTTCTCTCAATGTTTTTACAAAATAAAATAAAAATGATACACGTCTCCAAAAAGTGACACGGTTTGTCACTTTCTCTTAAAAAAAGTGACACCTTTGTGTCACTTTCTTAGAAAAAAGTGACATAAACCTAAAAAGTGACAACATCTCTCTAAAAAGTGACATACATTTATGAAAAAAGTGACTTAGATCTAAAAATGTGACATACCTTCAACATTTGCAAGTCATTCACTTTGCTTTCAACATTGCCACCCGTTGTAGAATTTCTTCATTCAATTTTACTTTCTCTTCAAGTTGTTTTACTTTCTCTTCAATTTCAATATTCGATTGAACTTTGATTTCAAGCTCGACTAGTCGATTCTGAATTTCTTCATTTGATTGCATTTTCGACTCTATATCATCAACCGTTTCAAAATAACGTCATGTGATTCCACTTTCGCCTCTATTTACGCCAACCGTTTGAAAATTTCTTCATTTGATTGAAGTTTCACTTCAATCTACGCTAAACGTTCAATATTACTTCATTTGATTCGAGAATGTCTCGAAAATACAAAAATCGAGAGAAAAACACATAATCATAAGAAACAATAAATACAAAAGGTATAAAAAGCATAAAAGGTAAATAAATTCTCATAAAACTCAACTACCTTTTTTTTCTTCAACTTTGAAGAAGCTATCGCCGTCATTTGTAATCGGCGTTGGTGATGAATAACGAGGATGCTCGAGTTGTCATCATCTTTAGTGTTACGCCGCCGAGATTTTAAATTCTCAAACAACCCATGATTATATGACACTTCCTTCTCCGCATCGGTGATCTTAACAACATTAACTTCAATCTGCAAAAACACATATTCATATATTTAAAATAACAAGCGGTAATGAAAATGTAAAGAAAAATCGCATAATTAATAAATGGAGCTTACTTTTATCAAGTCAAAAATACGTTTGTGCAATTGTAAAGATGTCGAATGCACATTAGAACTCGACTCAAGATCAGAGGAAGCGATGGATTGTACTTCACACAAAATTTTTTCTCACTATTGCGGGAATAGACTCGTATATCCAAACTTGGAAAGCAAGAAGAAAACCATTGACCTATACTCGAAATTTTTTTTTGAAGGATCTAACTTCAAGATCCTCTTCTTTGAATGCACCCTTGAGAGACATTAACGTCAAACTATACAACTCCTTTCCCCATGGAAAGATTCCATTTCACCCGATTCAACAAGTACAAAATTGAATCATCAACACTTTTATGGTATGATGTGGCAAATAAGAATGATGAAATAAGATATATAAGACCAACATCCACCACGTCCTTGTCAGCGATGTCGGATGGCAACTCTTTAAATACATTTTCAACACACTCTGTTGAAATGTTATCAAAAAACTTGAAATACTTGTCCTTAATCGTACTACTCGCATTACGTACTTGGTAAAATCACCATTCCCCCATGCGAAGTCCCGACATCGGACAAAATTCTTCAATAGAAAATCGACCACTTTGTCATCGATGTTGAACCATAATTCATTTACATTTGGTTGCTTCACCTGCTTAATAACAAGCTGGTGAATCAAGCGAGCACGAATAACCGTTTCTTTTAAATCAAGATACGGTCCAAAGCAGTTTCCTTAAACATACGCTTTTGTGTTTACGTAAGCTTGTTGTTTAAGGTCTTGATGACTACGTGGGAGAGTAGAATGTGACTTTCCCAGAAACCAATAGGTCTGCGGAATCAATAACTCATGATCCTACAAAAATATATAACAAAGATGGTTAGTTACTATATAAGTGACATATAAATAGAATGAACATATATTAAATAAAAGTGAGAAACATATTCAACAAGTGACATGCTCTGTCACTTTTTAAGTAAAAAGTGACATGCTCTGTCACTTTTTAAGTAAAAAGTGACATACATGTCCAAAAAGTGACAAATGTCTTCAAAAAGTGACAAACATCTTCAAAAAGTGATATATGTCTAAAAATGTGACAATAGCTCTATTTAAAAGTGACATACATCTCAAAAAACAGTGATCATACAATCTATTTGTTAGTTTGGATGTTCATACTAATTGTATTTATATATTACATAAAAGTGACATGATATGTCACTTTTTACTTAAAAAGTGACATGCTCTGTCACTTTTTAAGTAAAAAAAAAGTGACATACATGTCAAAAAGTGACAAAAACATCTTCAAAAGTGATATATATCTAAAAATGTGATGAAAGAGCTCTATTTAAAAGTGACATACATCTCAAAAAACAGTGATCATACAATCTATTTGTTAGTTTGGATGTTCATACTTATTGTATTTATATATTACATAAAAGTGACATGATATGTCACTTTTTACTTAAAAAGTGACATGCTCTGTCACTTTTTAAGTAAAAAGTGACAAACATGTCCAAAAAGTGACAAACATATTCAAAAAGTGATATATATCTAAAAATGTGAAAGTTGCTCTATTTAAAAGTGACATACATCTCAAAAAGCGGTGATCATACAATCTATTTGTTAGTTTGGATGTTCATACTAATTGTATTTATATATTACATAAAAGTGACATGATATGTCACTTTTTATAAAAGTGACATGCTCTGTCACTTTTTAAGTAAAAAAGTGACATACATGTCCAAAAGTGACAAACATCTTCAAAAAGTGATATATATCTAAAAGCGTGATGGTAGCTCTATTTAAAAGTGACATACATCTCAAAAAGCGGTGATCATACAATCTATTTGTTAGTTTGGATGTTCATACTTATTGTATTTATATATTACATAAAAGTGACATGATATGTCACTTTTTATAAAAGTGACATGCTCTGTCACTTTTTAAGTAAAAGTGACAAACATGTCAAAAAGTGACAAACATATTCAAAAAACAAACATATTCAAAAGTGATATATATCTAAAAATGTGAAAGTTGCTCTATTTAAAAGTGACATACATCAAAAAAAAGCGGTGATCATACAATCTATTTGTTAGTTTGGATGTTCATACTTATTAAATTTATATATTACATAAAAGTGACATGATATATCATTTTTTACTTAAAAAGTGACATGCTCTGTCACTTTTTAAGTAAAAAGTGACAAACGTGTCCAAAAAGTGACAAACATCTTCAAAAACTGATATATGTCTAAAAATGTGACAGTAACTCTATTTAAAAGTGACATACATCTCAAAAAACAGTGATCATACAATCTATTTGTTAGTTTGGATGTTCATACTTATTGAATTTATATATTACATAAAAGTGACATGATATGTCACTTTTTACTTAAAAAGTGACATGCTCTGTCACTTTTTAAGTAAAAAGTGACAAACATGTCCAAAAAGTGACAAACATATTCAAAAAGTGGCATACATCTCTTCAAAAAGATATATATCTAAAAATGTGAAAGTTGCTCTATTTAAAAGTGACATACATCTCAAAAAAAGCGGTGATCATACAATCTATTTGTTAGTTTGGATGTTCATACTTATTAAATTTATATATTACATAAAAGTGACATGATATATCATTTTTACTTAAAAAGTGACATGCTCATCACTTTTTAAGTAAAAAGTGACAAGCGTGTCCAAAAAGTGACAAACATCTTCAAAAAGTGGCATACATCTCTTCAAAATGATATAGATCTAAAATGTGACATTCATCTCTTTTAAAGTCACATATATCTACAACAACTTGATGATCATAAAGTCTATTTACTAGTTTCCACATTCAAACTTATTGTACCTATATAAGTAAAAAGTGACAAACATCTCCAAAAAGTAACGTAGATCTCTTTAAAAGTGACATACATCTCAAAAAATAGTGATCATACAATCTATTTCTTAGTTTGGATGTTAATATCTTATTGTATTTATATATAACATAAAAGTGACATGCTCTGTCACTTTTTATGTAAAAAGTGACAACCATCTCAAAAAAATGACAAGCATCTCCAATAAGTGACATGAATCTCTTTAAAAGTGATATACATCTTAAAAAATAGTAACAAACATATCAAAACATCTCCAATAAGTGACATGGATCTCTTTATACAATCTATTTGTTAGTTTAGATGTTCAAACTTATTGCATTCACTTATTATATTAGATGAAAGTGGAATGCTCTGTAACATTTTAAGTAAAAGTGACAACATCTCCAAAAGTGACAAACATATCAAAAAGTTGCATTCGAGTTCAAAAAACAACGATCTCATTTTGGTAAACTTGAATATCATCAAATTACACTTTAATCTCATTTTGATATATCATTGATTTGACAATAGTTACAATGTGTTATTGGCTTCCTAAAATCACCACCATCAACCAGTTAATAATTGAAAACGAAAATGCAATTTCATCGAACAAAATATCTCTCAAAATGAAAAAAATTTCATCGCAACCATTATCACTGTTTTTCCTAAACGCAACATCATCAAGTGAATAATAATGAATAAGAGAAATTCGATTTTACAAAACCAAAAAATCTCTTAAAAAGTAAAAATTAAAGCAAATCGAAAAAATATAAAAAAATAAAGAATAAATCGAACTAAACCTTTGGTTGTGCAATGTTTTTCATCTTCTTCGAAGATCCTTCGACTAAAATGCACTTTCTTTTTATCCCCGAAGATTCTGCAACTATTTTATCGCCTTCTCCAACCATATTTCAACTTATATTGTTAAAATAAAGAATAAGCGTCGTAGATTATGGATTATTGACGGAATATGAGGTTTTCACGGAATCGCATGAGAGAGAGAAAGCAGGAAGGTTTGATCTTGTAGATGAAAAGGATTTGATCTTGTAGATGAAAAGTTAGTAATTTTCCTTTTTACCCTCCCATACTATTATAAGAAAGTATATTTTTCAATTTTTTTTAAAAAAGCGTATTTTTCAATTTATTTTTTTTGGAAATAACGTGTTGGGCCTAATTTAAATTATTATTTTTCCATAACAATTACTAAAAAAAAACAAACAAACGTCTCCACCATCTCCACCCCACCCACCCCCACCCCACCCCACCCCCACCCCACCATCGCGCAAGTCGACCAAATTCGAGGAGGATTTTTCCCTTTGGTTTCACACAAACGCGGGAGGGAGAGGGAAATTTCTCCCCTTGTTTCTATCATTAACAAACCGGGGTGAGTGGTTGAGTAGATGAATGGTGTGAGTGATTTGGGTGAAGAAATTTTATCGGGCCAGCCTAAAATAATTGGACCAGCCCGACTTCAGCTCGATTGGTCCAGCGGGTTAGTTATACCGGGCCAAATAGGCCTAGTTTTTACTTAATTTTTTTATTAGGCTAGCCTGACCTATATTCCAAGTTATTTGGGCTAGCCCACGAGCCAACCCATTTTTGCCACCTCCATCTCCAATTCACCCTTCCTAGTTAATTTTTGTAGGTGCCCACAAGATATTCGATTAAATGCCTCAAAGAATAAGTTTTCTCTCAATTGAGTCGAGACTTTACTACAAGTTTGAGGAGAATTTTAGGTGTATGGCACGAGATTTTAATGAGCCAAAGTAATCAATAAGCACTCCATCTTCCAACATCAAATTGGAAAAGTTAGTCACTCTTCTCCTTTAGCTTATTTCTTCGCTTTGTAGAGCCTTACATTTTTTTTAAGTCAACACACCATCACATCTCCAATGTAGTTGTCAGGCCTCCACCAGGAGAAGATGAGGGGGTTCGGATACTCCAACCATATATAAATAACTCATAAAAAATACATGGAATTGGACATAAAATCTGACCTCCAATTAGAAGAGCTAGAGTAAACAAACAAATAAATATATAATAAAGTAATAAATAAGGAGGTACTACTTCCCAAACAATAAGTCCTAAAAAAATTTATAGACCTCTAACTGTAGGAAGCTCGTGTCTATCAATTTGAACTAAGTTGTGGTAGCGCCGCGATAAGTTCTGAACGCTGTACTCAAAATAACAACGACGATCCCAACCCAGTAAAACAAGTAAGTCAGCCACTTGGTTGCCCCCGCGATAGATATGAGAAATAGTATCACGGTCGAAAGCAATGAGATATTTGATGTGGCGAAGAGTAGTCTGAATAGACCAAGGTCATCCATCTCTCGTGATGCAGTGAATGACCAAAGTAGAGTCGACTTCAATTCATAAATTTGATAGTACAATCCTCTAAGCAATAATGATACCGTCAAGAATAACCCTAAGCTCGGCCTCCAGAAAAGGGCACTCGCCATATGAAGAGAAGAAGGCATGAACATTCTGACATGATGAATCCCTAATAATTTCCCATCCACTCGCAAATCCATCTTTGACGCATCCATTAGTGCTGACCTTGTAAGATCCCACTGGTGGAGTATGCCAATAAATCAAAACAGAGAGAAGAAGCGATGGAGTAGTAAGAGATATACCAAAAAGATGAGCAATATCCATATCCTCTTGCCAATGAACAACCCGAAATAAATGGCCTGTATGTAGTAGGGAGATAGTATGGTATACTCTCTATATGATCGGTCTCGGCTCCATAAAGATATCTCGGTACTTCGCATCATTCCTCGTAGTCCAAATAAACCAAAGAATCAAAAGAAGAATGATCGTGCAAATATGACCATGCTTGACAAACTGACCCGAGAAGCGCCAAGACTGAAAGCGATACTGAAAATCCTTCATCGACCAAAGGTTATATGAAAAATGTTAGAAAAGTGGCGCCAAACCTGGTCGGCAATACAACTGTCAATAAATAAATGTTGAATAGTCTCAATAGCTGAGCAACACTGACAACGAGAAGCCATATGACTCTCAATTCGCCTATGAATCACAACGTCAACTTGGATAAGACCCTGCCATAATCTCCAGCAGAAGAAAGAGACAATCGTCGGGATCATAGAACTTCAAATCATGCTGTATACACCCTGAATAGTATGTTCTGTGCGAGCTAGCTGCCATGCAAACTTGGTAGCAAATCTACCATCCGAAGTATCCTTCTACATAATCTGATCGTGCACTTCAGCAGTGATAGAGATGCTCCCTATCTGCTCAGCAATAATATATGGTACTAGTTGAAAAAGTCTGTCAATGTTCCATCTAGTATCATCAAATAAGTTTCTAACCTGGATAGAAGAATGTGTCAAGTGTGGGTGCTGATAAGCTAATGTAGACACGCCCATCCAGCAGTCATGCCAAAAGAATATATGCCCACGTCCTAACTGCCAAGCAATGTGTGTCTCTGCCTCAAATAAGTTTCTAACCTGGTGAATTTGAGTTGAAAAATTCTAAAAACTGTAAAGAAAATTTGAAAACAAAAATCCCAAAATGATTTTGTGTGATTCAGTTGGATAATTTCATTGCTTGAGACAAATTGCTGGTGTTCGAGATTTGATTCTTTATTGTTGAAAGATATTTCTATAAATTGTGATTTTATTTATCAACTTGTTTCATTTTTTATTAGATACTTTTGAGTATGAAGCCATAATCAATGTGCATTAAGTGATTTTCAGGTTGCAATAAACTTAGAGTTATCCTATCTATTGACCAATCCATTCACCCCATAAAATTGAACTTCTTGATCGAGCTTTCTAAGATGAGTTTGGGGTGCTTGAATTGTGAGGATAAGTATTATAGATAGTTGATAGTTCGTGGCTTTAGGTTGAAATCTAAGATAGAAGTAGTTTTAATTGAAGAGCAAGCTGAGCATTAACTGTGAACTAAGACTCTGTTCCCAACTACTCGTCCTAATAGAATACATTGTACTAGCCTGTCCAATAGAAAAAAAGCTGTCTACATTGATGAGTGAAAGCTAGCATTGAGTAAGAGTGAAAGGTACTTACTGACAGGAAAAATGAAAAATGAAGAATGAAAAGAAAATACACCATAAAAGAAAGAGTGCAGTAGCAAGAAACAAAATAAATGAGGAAAAAAAATCACAAGAGAGATATTTTGTACGCTTATTTCGATCTCCCAACGAAAGCTTTTAGATAGTATTTGAGTATTTAGAATTAGATTGTTATTGAATTTTCTTTGTTTTTGTTTCTTTAAGACAAAGCCCTGGACTTTGAGGAAAAGTGAAAAAAAATGAAGAATGACAATATATTTGGCACATTGTGAAGAGGAATTATAAAGAAGAAAGTGAGGAGTTGAACCCCGGTGACCAACGGAGAGCAAAAGAACGCATTTTAGAAGAAGAATGAAGAAACTTAGTGGTTTGGAATCGATATGTCTAGAAGTTGACGCAAAAAATGAGACGAAAGAGGATAGAAGTTGTCAACACGTGGGCATTGCCTAGACAGGCCGTGCACCAAACACCCAAAACCCCTAGCACACACGCGGCATGTACTGTGTGAAGTCTAATATGATTTCAGTGGGGATAATTCTGTATATATTTTGGCACACATTTTTAGGGCAATAACACAACCATACAAATACTTTTTTCTTCACAACTTGGATGAGTTTAAGAAAGGAGGCTGAGATGAGAATTGGAGAGCAAAAAAAGGAGAATACAAAGAAACCAAAGAGAATTTTGGAGAAAAACTTAGCCGGAAAAAAGGGAAAAATTCAATTTCACTATGGAACTCTTTTTCAGACGATTTCCAAGCGTTTCCTCTATTTTTCTCTTATAAATTTAACAATTTGATGATGTGATAATGTATTTTATACACTTATTTAGGCCGTGTTGAGACGACTTTTGTGGCGCATATCAAGTAATTGGAATAAAAACTATGTAAATTTATCTTGTTTATTGTGTTTAGGAACAAAACCGAACATGAATGGAAAGGAAGGTGAAATTGGGGAAAATAAAGCTAAATTATTTACATAGAAGAACATGGGACACCGTTCAAACATCAAAGAACCTCTCTCGATTGAAGTCGAAAGAGAAAGAAAAAAAATCTAGGGGCCCTCAGTCTTCTCGAGTAGACTTGAGGCCCGCTGCAATAGAAAAAACATAGGCCTTTGTCTACTCGAGCAGACCACCAAAACAAAATTAAAGATAGTATGTCCGCTCAAGAGGACGTGAAGCCCGCTTGAGCAAACGTAGCAAGGGTAATATTTCAACTTATTCATAACTCTATTTGTGGAAGGTGTTGTGGGATCTTTGGGACACAGTTTTGAGCCTTAAATTAA
This sequence comes from Forsythia suspensa, assembly GCA_023638005.1. NCBI lineage: Eukaryota > Viridiplantae > Streptophyta > Magnoliopsida > Lamiales > Oleaceae > Forsythia > Forsythia suspensa. The sequence continues at coordinate 27,909,837 of CM042670.1, read as the reverse complement.
GGGGAAAAAATAGAGAAAAAAGGGCAACACTAGGATAAAAAATTAAGAGAAAAATAAGACATAGAGACGGGATTTTTTGCAAGAGATTCTTCGTTCGGCCCAAGCTTCTATGGTTTTCAAGCAAGAAAAGGTAGATATTGTTGGGCACTCCACATTCAAGGTGGACAAAATTAATATTCAAGTTTCTTCTTATAATTGAAAATTTCAAGTGGCGAATTCTCAATTTAATCTATGTTTTTTGTATTTCCAACATGAAAGGTTAAAACTCTCTGTGCTTATGATGATCATGTAAACCGTATGTTAAAGTTTTAATTCAAGAATTCTTTTTTAAAAACTAAATTTATGTTTAATTGATTGGTTTCAATGTTTTAATTTCTTTTCAATGAATGATCAACTTTTGAACGTGTTCGTGACTTATTTTACTTTCGAAAGGTAAATTTGGGTGTTAACTCCGAAGAAAACCAAACCTCAGATTGTCCATTGTTCCCCACTTTGATTCCATTTTGTGAATGTTTTGGGGGCGAACTACCAAACCTAAGATTGTCCATTGCCCACCACTTTTGCAACTAATATTGAACATGCTAACTATGTACAGGACATTCATTGCTAGCAAAACAATCACTACTCTAACATGTACAATTTGGGTTGGAGAAATCATCTAAATTTCTCTAGGAACAACGGTCAATATCAGGAGAATAAGAAACAAGAAAAACTACCAGTGTTCCAACAATAGCTAGAGAGAAATCCTTCGTTGGAGGAATTACTATGTTAGTACATAACTAAGAATGGCACTACATTGCAGAACCAACATGTATCCATCAAATTTTTTGAGATTCGGGTGGGACAGATAGCTACAACATTATCATGAAAGACACATGACACTCTACCTGGTAACATCGTGACAAATCCACAAGAACATGTTAATGTCATCACCACGTGCAGTTGAGTTCAGCTACCTAAGATACGTATGAAAATTCCAGTAGCTAAAGACAATAAGGTATCTACTACAGGTGAAGAGCAAGTGAAAAAAGTCTGAACAAACTAGGGGTGGCAAAAAAGCTCGTCGGCTCGGCTCGTAAAAGCTCGGCCCAGCTCGGGCTCGGGCTCGTCGAACCACGAGCACGAGCTAGGGCCGAGCTGAAGAAAAAAAAAGACCGAGCTCGCTCGGCTCAAAAAAAACGAACCGGCTCGTTGGGCTCGTGGGAACAAGCCCACGAGCCAATGGACGAGCCACGGCTCGACTCGTGGCTCGTCCCCAACGGTCAGTGGACCTTTTTTTTTTTTTTTTCTTTCTTTCATTATTTTCTTATAAATACCCATTTTCTAAACTCATTTTTTCACACTTCAATCTCTTATCTCTCATTCAATTACATACTCAATCCATTAAAAATTCTCAAATTACATTCTCTCAAATCTCAATATTAGTGTTCTAATTAGTATCTAGTATCTTATTATCTAGATATTACGCTATAATTTTCTACTCTACTAATTCTCTACATTTCTATTTTCTAGTTTCTACGTTCTAGTTCTATTTCATTTTCATCTTCTCCTATTTTCTTTATTCTATTATTCCAAATGGTATACAACCGAAGTGATGATGATTTTAGTGGTCTTCATCACATTCCAATTCCAGATGATATTATTGATCAGTTTGGTGGTAGCACTGATCCAATTGATTTGGAAGACGTTCATGACGACGCCGATACACAAACTACCATTGGCTCTAGCACTAAACGAAAAGCCACCAAACAAAAGGCTATATGCTAGCAGCATTTTCAGTTGATGCCGACTGGTAAACTAGTGAACGGAGTCCCTGAGTTCAAAGCACAGTGTAAACACTGTTAAGAGAAGTTTGCTTGGCACAAGAGGATAGGCACGACCCATCTAATAGACACTTCAAAAAGTGTCAATACAAGCATGGAGGTTTGGATACAAATCACGCACAACTCCAGTTTGGATCTCCAGGAGCCGGGTCCAGTAGTCCCATTCTTAACAACTGGATATACTCACAAGAACTCATGTGACACGAAGGACTATCGAAATTGATAGCAAATGTCGAGTTTCTACTATGTTTGGTGAACAATCCTCATTGGACGTCATTCGTCCAAAAATATCTACAACCAAGGTACGTTAGTATTTCTAGAAATACACTTCGTAAAGATACTATTATTAGATATAATACTAAGAAAGAATCTATTATTAATGATATTAATAATTACAACGGTGTTGTATCTTTTACATCAGACTTATGGACAGGTTGTAACCAAAAAGGATACATGGTTGCAACTGCACATTATATTGATAATAGTTGGTTAATGCATAAAAAAGTGATAGCATTTAAACAAATAGACCATCCTCATAATGGAAATAATATTTATCAAGTTTTATTAGGTGTGTTACATGAATTTAAATGTGATTCTAAGGCTCGTAGTTTTACATTTGATAATGCATGTCCAAATAATATAGTAATTGAAAAATTAATGCAACACTGTAATCCACAATTTGATAGTATTTTATTTCATATTCGTTGTGTGTGTCATGTGTTTAATTTAATTGTACAAGATGGATTAAAATTTATACAACCTCAATTGGAAAAAATTAGATATGCTATTAATTATATTTTGGTTTTACCATCAAGAAAACAAGTTTTCTTTGCTCTATGTACGAGAAAAAAAATTTTGAAATCAAAATGTTTTAACTGATGATGTTGTCAATAGGTGGAATTCAACATATCTTATGCTTGAATTGTGTGAAGGTTATGAAGATTGCATTACTGTCTATTATAATGGCCGACACTCACACGGCTCAGAATATGATTTAAAATTACATGATTGGGAAATATGTGGTCATGTTAGAAAATTTTTAAAAGTTTTTTACGACGTAACAAATGCATGTTCCGGTGTTTATTACCCAATTACTCTACTTGTTTTAAATCATTTCTATTATATTGCTACAATTTTAATAAGTATAAGAATTTTGCTCTTTTTACTAGTATTGTACATGTTATGGAAGCTAAATTTAGGAAATATTGAGAACAATTGCCTATGTTATTTTCATTAGCATGTATCATGGATCATCGACTTAACTTAGAGGGTACAAAAGTCACAATAATGGTAATTTCAGATAAATTAACTTATGGAAATTCAGTCACGTGTGCTAATTTAGAACAAACTTTATGTTCTATGTATGAGGTCTATGCTGAAAAGACCGGTACAAACGTTGTACGACCCCCTAATCCAACATATACTTCGTCATCAACTGATGACATTGACTTATGGAGTTACGTCAGTACACATAGGACCATTCAAGGTCAACAATTAGTTGGTTCTTCTTCTAGTTCTTCCCTTCTCCGTTCTAATGATATACTTGTAGAGTTAGGTAGGTATTTTGCTCATGATGTGCTTAGTATGTTAGATGACGAGGAGAGAAAAATTTTGATATACTTAAATGGTGGAGACAACATCAACATAGTTACCCAATTCTTTCCAAAATGGTACGGGATCTACTAACACCTCCGATCTCAACTGTAGCATCGAAGGCTGCATTTAGTATAAGTGGTAGGATTTTATCTGATATCAGGTCAAGACTCAAAGCCGACATTTTAGAAAGTTTACTGTGTCTAAATGATTGGAATGATGCCGAACTTCGAATTCAAGATAAAGTTGACAGAATAATGTCCGAAGAACTTGAAAATTTGAATATGGATTAATCATATTCGTAGTAAGTATTATTTTGCATTAATATTTCTGTATTTGAAGAATTTTCATTATTTTAATAAAAAATTGTACACGTAACATCTTGTTCGTGTACAATTTTAACTCCGCCTACTTTTAAAGTAGTCGGTCCCAAGCCCGAAAAAAGGAGGAGAGTTTTAAATTTTACATTTTTAACATAAAGGATTTTCGATATGGTATTCTTTTTTATTTTCAAATTTTAAAAAATGTAAAACACAAAAAAAATAAAGGTGGATTTTAAATCTTTAATTTTTAACATAAATGTTTTTTATTTCTACTTTCTTTTTTATTTTCAAATTTCTTTTTTATTTTCAAATTCAAAACAAAAAAAACAAAAACATAAGAGTCAAATATGAGGATTTTAAAAAACATAATCAAGATGATTCAATAAAAATTTTAACATAAAGATAAATATTTTAACTTTAACATAAAGATAAAGATAAAGATAAATGATTCATTTTAAATATTTACATTTTTTCTTTAACAAAATAAATAGAATGATTTATTTTCAAATTTTAAACAAAAAAAAAAAAAAAAAAAAGGGCCGAGCCGAGCCGGTTCAGCTCGGCTCGTTCGACCCACGAACCCGTGGGACAAACCGAGCCCACCTTTTTGGAGACGAGTTGAGCCTGGGCTCGGCCCCGTGGACGAGCCGAGCTCGTGATTTACGGGCTGAGCCGAGCTTGCCATGCCTAGAACAAACAACAAAAGCAAGCCAATTACAAAATTCAGACACTCAATAAGTTAAAAAAACTGTTCGTGTTGGGCGCTCCATTAAAAACATTCAAGCATGCACTCCATTGAAAACATTCAAGCATGATGAAATTGATCTTCAAGTTTCTTTTTATAATTGAAAATTTCATGGGATGAATTCTCAATTTAAATTATATTTTTTTATTTGCAACATAGTAGACTAACATTCTTTGTGCTTATGGTGGATGTAAATCGTGTGTTAGAAGTTTTAATTCAAGAATTCTCATTTTAAATCTTAATTTAAGTTTAATTGATTAGTTTCAATGTCTTAATTTCATTTGAATGAATGATGAACTTTTGAACGTGTTTGTCACCTATTTTGCTTCCGAGATGTTCAATTTGTGTGTTAGCTCATTGTTAGCAACCAGCACAAAGTCCTATATAGATTAGACATAATTTTCTATACTTTGTACAATCGAAATAAATAATCTTGTTGGTGAATGCATTTTTATATATTCGAATTCGGAATATGAATATTTTTAATCGTATATGAAAATAGGTTTAACTTTACTCGAAAAAGATTTTAAATAAATTAGAATTGTTGATTGTCAATCTAAACACAAATTGGATTAAATGGAAATTTAAAAATTATAATGAATAATAATGGTGGAATCGAAATCCTAGCTAATCTTCACGTGAATTTTCTCCAAAATCATAGGTGCAATTAGTTAAACCATTGTTGTAGCATAGATATAATCATTGTAACTTGATTTAATCGTCTATTGTATGTCTTCAATTTTAGTTCAAATTAGTCGAATTAAACTAAAATTTAAATCTTCATGAGATGATATCACATACTTGTCTTTATTATTACTTGTCAACAAACTCGTTCCACAAGCAGAATTTTACCGAACAAGTCAACTCTACTCGAACGAACTCAAGCAATTGATTGTTTTATTAATCACGACCGTATTGATTGTTTTATTAATCACGACCGTATGAAATTTTCTCCACTACCTTAGGAAAAAAGAATATATACGTCCGTGTATCTCTATGTGTTCAATTTTATTCTCAAACGAAACTCTCACTCAAGGGATGTTCTCTTTACTCTACTCACTACTAGAATCTTAAAATCATAACCATCGCATCGTCATCCTCGTACATTAAGACTTCATAGAAACAAAATGGTTCAAATTTCAGTGGCTCATTCTCATAAATCCTACGGTCAGTTCCCACCGCCAAAAAGCGGTATTACTAGTTTACATAGAGATGTTTTAAGTTAATGCAATCAATTTTGGTTAAATTTTAGTCGAGAGAGATAATGAACTGCGTTAGGGGAATTGGGTGGATCATTGAAAATGGGCAGAACGTTAAAATGCAAATTGTAGAGTTAATTAGACGAAAATTAAGCGAAATCATGACTCCCAACACTTTAATTATTCAATATTTCTCAAGCATTACTTGTTCTAACTGCTTTTATTACATTTTAATTTAGAACTTCAATAAAAAAAAAAAAAAAAACAATCAAATTGTGTTTCATGGCTTTCATATTGAACTAGAGTTTAATTTATTTGATTACAAATAAGACAAACATCGTGGGATCAACACTTTATATTACTAGTTGACGACATCGTATACTTGCGATCTATCCGTTTTCTGCATTTTTAGCATAACTACTACCGAACACAACACAAAAGTCGAGACTCGAGAGTGTTCAAGATATTCTCAAATTACTCAACCAGATAAAACAATTCTTCATTCTTTCACACGTCTTTCTTGCAATCCAAGATTACTTCTGTCACCCCCTTCAAAGAATCGAATGACAGAGCTCTGACTCCGATCCCGCCTACAAGAGTATTGATCATGTTGTTGGTTCGAGCATGTAGAGTTGTATCGAAGGACTATAAATGCATGGTAACATAGAGGATGCAAGTGTTATTTGAAATGATTAGACGTAAAGCTTCAACTATACACACACACAAAATAATGATATAAAATTCAAATTTTGTATTTGCATATTACTGTACAAAAATTATTACCTGTATTTGTTGCTTGAAAGTTGCCAAAAAACAACTTTGGGGGTCTATACCATGATGAATAGAACTGAATACGAGAATATATAAGAATCTACTCTTTTTTTTCCCTTGCGTAATAGTACTTAATGTTACCTAGTCTACCTTACAAACTAATCAATCTTGTTTTAATTCAGCTAAGCATATACAATACAACTAAATCTACTAGTGTTCACAAGAATGCTTTGTAAAAATCTTTATATTGTATTCAACATCGAAAACAACTAACTAGATCTTATTCTTGAAATTTTGAAATCTATTATACAAATATTTTTACCTCGTTCAATCAATCGCAACCTTCTACTGGTTTCAGGTTTCACAAATTTACTGAAACACCTGAATCAGCATTGATGGACAACCTGGAAAATTCTAGCACAATTATGAGTGGGAAAGAATGTTTACGTTCTTCGAAAACAATCTATTCGAAAGATGTCCAACCAAGTACAAGTATTCACAAACGACATGACTCGAACCCGAAATGATATAAGATCCAAGTCGAACATCGATAGAAGGCAACTCAGCCTTCCATGATCTATCAAGCACATGAAAATCACAAACGATTGGAAGAAGTCTGTAAGAAATTCACAGGAAAAAAAAAAGATAGAAAAGAAAACACCAATTTCATTACAGGAAAGCTTCAAATTTTCATTGATAAATAAATTACAACCTATATTTTTACAAACACCTGATGGAATATCATTACACGCATGAATACCTTGTTTCGATATTTCTCAGTTAAACCCTCCAAAAAATTGCAACTCTACAAATACTTCTTTTTTTTTTTTTTTTCCTTTTTTGTGGGGGCAGGGTAGGAGGGGTTTACTCCTGAAACTGTGGGATACAAACAAAAACAATTGAGAAGCTACAGGATTTAAAATACACATCCAATGACAAACATTAACAGGGTCCCTCATTTTTCGATTCCTTGCTGCAAATATTGAATCAAATCGTAACCAGCAGTCGTCCATTTATTGTAGGCATCGGTGCATATGCGGATCATGAAATTAGCTGCCTCACGCTCGCTCATTTCAGGATGAAATCTTTTGCGAAGATTTCCAATAGGATCGCCCCTGCTGAAGCAAGGCAATCCGCTGTCTATCATTAATTGGACTGTATTGATGATCCCATTCATATGGCGACGGGCAGCAAGGTAACCCTTCACACACAAGCTGCAAAAAGGGAAAAGGAACAATAAGAAAACAAGCAAAACACACAGATTTATAGTGGTTTACTCACAATGTAAGAACTAAGTCCACTGCAGATTCACTAATGGATAACACATTTTCTCCACACCTCTCACACAAAAACGACCCATAATAAATCATTATTCAGTAGGACTATTAAGTTGATCCGTTATGCTCCACACAAATCCAACAAATATGTCTTTTGGAAACTAAAAACAATAAAATAAGAGGACTATTCAAGCTGAATCTTCCTCGAACAATAAAAAATGGTCCATTACTCGGTCAGAAACCTGTAATACTCACCTTACAAATAGAAACCACGTGTCACTTTTCATCACTCCTGACGGATCAAGTAATTGAGTCATCTCGTGACTCAGTTTGAAGTGGGCACTTTCGAATCGCATATTTCCACCAGGTGAAGTTTCCAGGATAAAACCAAAATCAATATGGACAAGCCTACCCTCCCTGCAATTTACCCAAAAAAAATTATGGTTGTTATTAAACTCTGCATAGTTCTATGCATTAAAACATGACATGGTTCAAATCAATTTTATACAAAAATAAAGTTGGACAATTATTTATAATCTTTAGCGCACAGTAATACATTACAGGTTCAAACACACTATCTTTTATGCTTCAGTAAAGAGCTAGTACTCAAATTGGAATAAGTACAGGATGAGGAATAATATGTATAATAGTAGTCCTTTGATGATGCATTCGAGATGTGTAATCCAGTAATCATTCACCTAGCAATTTCTCCACAGAGGACGGCAGAGCGGATTTGGACAGAAATCAGATTGTAGTTAGGTGAGTGGGTCGTATAACATTATCAGAATACTGAAATGGATTAAAGTAATAAAATATATTGTTCTAAATAGGTACAGTATTGGTGATGAATAGTAGATGATGGTGGCAAGAAAACAATTGAACAGGTAGTTAAGCGTCATAATGGTGGGTAGTACTAATGGATGTCAAGAGAGTAGGTTGGTGAGTGGTGACAGTTCTGGGACTTATTTAGTAAAACCATCATCTCAAGATAATGCAGCATACTGTTCACCTCCCTCAAAACGGTACAAGTAAGCCTATGAAAAGCATCTGTGTTACGGGATGAATCGCCCATTGACTAAAATATGCCAAACATGAGATGAGACCGAAGAGGACTTGAGCCCAGATCTCAAATGAACCAATAAAAAAAACTGTTGATTTGAATGTTCCAACATACCAAAAATTGGTCCGACTTATCGATCTATATTAGCTAAGGCACAAATAAATTGCTTACTTGTCAAACAATAGATTCCCATTATGTCTGTCCTTTGGTTGAAGCAATAGGCTGGCAACTGCATAACCAGCACTGCTAATGAGGAAGTTCTCGCGGGCTGCTTCAAAGTTGGGAGAACCAACAGGCCCAAAGTCTTGTTGAAAAATCTCATATAACCCACCGTCAGTGGTTTCCCCCATCTGACTTCTGCTACGTGTATTGGGCACAACCTGCAGAACCAAAAGTATATATAATATGAAGTCGAATAACTGTTTTACTGTGGATTGGACACAGAACCAAAGGGATAATATTATATGGACATGACCTTCAAAACCAAAGGGATAATATGATATGGACATTTTCAGAACCAAAGGGATAATATGATATGGACATGACCTTCAGAACCAAAAGGATAATACGATATGAAGTAGATGAACCATGTACTATAGACTGGAAATCCCGTCGAGAATATCTCATAACATTCTTCAAAATCCAAATAAAGAAGTTCAATAAAGCCAATGGAGATAAAACTTATTTCAGGTTACAGAAATTGACGACAGTGTTCCCTGAAGTTGCATATCTCTTACTTAGGTGAAAGGATATGAGGTTAAGATTTTCCAACTATGTTAACACACAAGCTAACAAGTACATGAAGCAAAGAGTTCATGAACCCTTATACCCTAGCCCTTCTCTTGCAGCATCTAGATTTTCTTTCTTTTTGTTTGACAGACAGTATGACGAATAGGGATAAGAGTACAATGAAATGTGGTGATCTTGGTTAAGAGTCCAATGAACTTTGATGCTCTTCAGAGTTTTGTACATAAAAATAGATATACAACTTACTTTAGACCCAATTGATTATATCAGACTGATTAAATGATGTTCCGCCAATTAAACAACCAATCCATCTGTCTTTTTCGATCACACTAGCATCTTAATGCATATTTATTTCTCCGATAAAAGTGACTAAAGGGGGAAACACATATATACATAAACACAACAGTTGGTTCTGACATGTAAAAGAAAAATGATGTACTAGGAGAAACATCCCAAAGATGCCATGCCAACATCCACTAATCCAATTCCCTTTCAACCATCAAAGCTCGAGTTCCAAAATTAAGCAAGTTGAAAGTTCAAAGAAGACAACATATTACAATTTTCAGTTCTTTGTTTGAGAAAAGAAAATGGGAAAGGAGGTTGCGGTATTGGGCTCTCTGCATCATTACATTATCCACTATAAGAACCTTCGGTCTGTATTCAAGCGTAAGCACTAATCTTCAAAGCTTAGTGCATGTTGAAAATTCCTCAAAAATACAGCATGTACAGCAAAGCATCAATAATCTCCAATAAGGTAGTTACCCTACTCTTTTTCAACCAAAAAAACACACCAGTCAAAAAATTAAACCTTCCTACTTATATGTTGTCCATATATACGTGTATCTTTCTACACTTGCATATTTTAGTAGCATGCATGAATTCATCAACTAAAGCCAGGTAAGCCTAGAACCGACGAATTTCTCAATTAATTTCCAGAAACGGCATCGAATCATTCTTTATAAGCTCAATCAATTCCTCTGCAAACTTTACGCCCTAATTCTCCACAACATTAAACAGCAAGATGGCACTTTAATGTACGTCTCCATGGTGATCGCTAAATAGCTTCATAGGCATGAGAACACTTAATTGTCTAGCGAAATCGGATATATCCTACTATGGAAAACTGGAAATGTGAAAAATAAGATGACGACAGTCAGCTCTCCAAAGTTCTGCAAATGGCATCTGAATGTATAAATATGTGGGGGAATACTCAGATGCCAGATAACCCAGAAATATGTTTCTCTGCACATAATGATCTGTATCCACTACATACAATTTCATCAGGTAGCTTTTTGCAAAGACAAATTTCAGATTATAAGAACTCGCGAACATGCAAATACATCCAAAAAGCAAGCATGGTGAGCTAAAACATCGAATTACCTCAATAATTCCTCTCTCTGGGCCAGTTGGGAGAACTCCATAAGGGAACAAATACAGATTAAGCTGAACTGCTTCAAATATGTCCTTCAGAAGTGAAATAACTTGTAAGGCAAGAACATCTTGTCGACAGTCATCTCCAACCTATATATTCAAAGGAAGCTCAATTAAGTTATGTACCAAACTAGTGCAACTATAATGCATTATTTTAGTTCCAGAACCTTGTATTTGTCAGTTTTCTTCAACTTCTTTTCACTGATTCCCTCAAACAAGCAACAAAACTTAAGGAAACTAACACAGTTATATCACAAACACCACTCAATTTTACAATGAAAACCAGTGATCCGCATAGTTTATTTTCTATTCAAAGTTCTCAAAGTTATAAAATATGAATAGCTGTTGCCTAAAAAAAACAAGGATTTTAGATGAGACTGTGATTTCACACCTAGATGATTGACACTCTGCTTGTGTTTCTGCCTTTGTTCGGTTGCTCTGGCAGGCAGAGTCTGACTGAAAGACTAGAACTTCTTTAACAGTGACCATTCTCTCATAATTGTTTCTTGTAACTTGTGGGTTGTACAAATGATACTTTTGGCTTGGGGCAAAAAGAATTTGGTGATCAGGAGAACTCGTGATATTTAGCCATATGAAGACTTGAAATTGACCCAAAAAAAATTTATCACAGAAAATAGCTATTCGAAATTAGGAGATTCAAAAACAAACAACATGAGAAAACTTCAATATCTTACTTGCAAAGCAAGTACCAATGTACGGAGAACTCCTAAAGATTTCCTCGTAGAGGAGTTTAAAAATATAAAATAAAGATTTGAGGTCAATAAGCAAATGAAGATTTGGAGTAATACAACTAAATATATACTGATAGAATTAAGCAATAACTTTTAAAGGTATGACACATTTAAGTCATATTTAACAATCCAATGGACAACTAAATCCTATTAATGAGTTTTTGGACAACCAGGTCCTACCACCCATAAATATTACAGTAAAGTCCTAAACAAACAGCATATTTTCTTCACTTTTGCCCCTCTACACTTGGTACACTCATGGAATAAAAAGGCGCTGCTGAGGCCCGCCTCAGGCTGAGGCGCATGTTCTGTGCCTCGAGACGTGAATTTTAGTGCTTTTTTAAAGCTTCATGCACCTCTTTTTGTGAGGCGTACGCCTCACGAATAGCGCCTCACATGTAACTGAATTTTCAATTGGACTTTTAATTAATTGGGCCCTTTTTCTAACTTACACAAAAGTCAAAACTATGGATCCAATAATATAAAATATAAAAGCAAAACATTTGGCCTTTTTACAATTGAAAATCACAAAAAATGTCAAACAACACCCACATTAACTATGATGATGATTCCATGGAAGATCCTACTCACTATAATAATTAGAGCAAAGACTTCTAAACTAGTTAGTTTAAGCTTTTTTTCATTGCAAAAGAAGTAAAAATTGTTGGCAAGTAGTTCATATTTTTGATAATATACTTAAGTAAGAAATTTCAATTGAGGTTCTGCTCTTTATTGGTGAAATAGACTATTTTTATATCAATTTACAATTTTTCGACTAATTTTTTAGTTTGTGGTGAGGGTTACGCCTCAAAGCGCCTCGAGAGTTACGCCTTGCAGTTGAAAAGCACCTCAATACCTATTTCCGCCTTTTTAAACATTGGTTACACTTATTGCTTGCATCAATTTTAGCTAATTTATAGACATCCTTAGAACTCAAGGGCATATTTTTTTTCACTTACCCTTTTATATCAAGCGCATTTTCTTCACTTTTGCCCCCTTTATACTTTGTTACACTTATTATTCACAACATTTATAGCATTTGTTGGCAAATCTATTTATCTACTCTAGTTTTAAAATTAAAAAACCAGAGCCTAAACCATCATAAACACGATTGGAACCTTAGGCAGTTAAATCAATTAACTCAAATAAAAAATTAACTTCTTCATACTGAAGTTTTCCTTCTCAATTTTGAATTTGGCCCCTAAGTCTTGCTCATAACAAACTTGGTGTCCACTAAGTAAATCCTTTCTCACCACTTTATTCGACCCAGTGACATCTACTGAAAGATCCAATAAATAAGATGATTTGATTTTCAACCCGTATTAATTTTGTTCCGTCTCTCCATTTTGTAACTTGTTTCACTAAGACCTTTCTTGTGAATTGAAGCTTCTTTAGGTCTTTGTAATATAAGCCCAGTATGTCTAAGTTGTAATTACTTCCAACTTTCCTCAATTAGTGTAACCTCCAATTTGTTGGTGTAAACTATTTATCCATTCTAGTGTACCCACGTATATCTCTTAATATCCTCATTTCTGCTAGATTTGTTCTGTAAAAATTCTCCTTTAACGACCAACATTTAATAGTTAATACCATAAACAGAGCTAGTCTAAAAACTACTTTTTAAAACTTACATTTTTTACTTGGTAGGTATCTCCCCGTCACATAGAAATTTTGTAGCACTTCTCCATTTTGTGCAACTCGCTTTTATACTATGAATCATATCCTCTTCAAGTCTTTTTTTCCTCGTTATTATTTGAAACTACGAAACAATCACTTGACGGGACAGCATGATCCTACATACATTCGATTTCAAATTGCTTCTCCAAATTTAATTGATGGGACAACAAGATCCTACATATATTAGATTTCAATTTGCTTCTCTAAAGTTCTAACTCACCGTTCATCTCCCTCGTGTCCTGTAAACTAAAACTATGTCGTTACCTAGAACATACCTAAGGACCTCATATTGGATATGTCTCTTAAGCACATCCATGACCAAAGGAAGAAGATAAAAACTCAAAGTAGAACCTACAGTAACAGGAACTTGTCTAACTAGGTCTCAAACTCATGATTGCTCCATCATATGTATCATTAATAATGACAATATTTCTTATGTGTGTTAGTTTTCTGACTTTCTCTAGTACCCAAAATAGCATTTCGATCGACATCCAGTCATTACAATCATTTCCATGGTTTGCTTCTCTTCTCTATAGTTTTACATCAATTGTTAAAGTAGGCAAATGGCTTTCATAGTAGGTCTTCCTTCAATAAAACTAAATTGGTTATCTAAGACTTTGTATTACACTTAAATCAATGCTTAATTGAATCGACTGTCATAATGATTGCAAATTAGGCCTTATATCTATTTATGCAATTTTCTCTAAGTTTATTCAATACCTCAATTGAGTTTTTAAATATTAATTCCGTAAAGCATTCAAGCAGGATAAAGACCGTTTCAACCGTAACAACAGCAAAAAGTTAAGGCCTTATTCCATCATTCTGACTGTCACCTCATTATCAAACTTCCACGTGCCCTTACTGAAAGATCCAGCCCAAATGAGTTTTGGCATGGTTCAAGAAATAATGAATTGTTCTCCTAAGTAGAAGTACGATTATTTGGTAAGGTGGCAATTTCCCACATTCACACATCTAAGATACACTACAAACATAGTGAATTCAGTGATACGTGCATTCTGAAACATTAAATCCAATGTTATCCTTGAATAAGATAAAACCTGAAAGTTTCGGCTCAATAAAAAATTGTTCAATCCCGCAAATAACTTCTACGAGGAAGAAACTTCACAGAAGTACATTTTAATTTCGAGAAATATCTCTCTCTGTTCAAGGGTATCCAAAATGTACGCTTTTGACTGAATCCCAGAATAATATAAATTTGCTGGGTTCATGCAGGTATAACGCCTGTATTAGTTTTCTTTTGACATGTGTAGAAAGCTACAAGCAATTAGAAAGTTATTGTAAGAACAATAAATAGGTTGTGTGGAGCTTTAGTTTTATTTTTCACAATATTTCTGCTCGCACTCTGATTTAAGTATTGCTTGGACCCATTATCATTTTTGTACAACAATGGTATTTAGCTATACAGTAAAGAACTAAGGATCAACAAAAAAAGTAAAAACAAATACTCAAAATACCTTAAAAATGCAGGCTTGGGGCTTTACATCCCTTCCATCTCCATCTCGATCCACCACATTAAATGTGATCATTATAGGAACTTTTGCTGCTGATTGTAAAGGGATTCCACTGTCGACCTGAATACCCCTTACAAGTTTATTAGGAGCAGTAGGCAGATAAAGATCATCTCCATGCATTTGAATTTTCTCCAACTCCCTATTTCAACATAAGAAAATGATACGTTTGTTTTCCAAATTAACTAGAATCTAAGCATTTGAACATACAGAATGTTAAAAGTAAATTGTGGCATTTTCACAAGGGAAAAGAAAAGAAACACCTCCGTATGCCAGCTCGCCTTTCCTCCTTTGGAAGTGGAAAGAGAACGCCAGATATAGATGTGACCTTGTCGAAGAAATCAAATTCTCTTTGAAACAAATCAAGGGCTTTAGGATTGAAACCATCAATTATATGTTGCTTAACAACTGGCAATAATGCTTGGAATGAGCTATTCTGCAAAAAAATGAAACAAAATGCACCAGTGGTGTGAACCAATGTGTATAACAAACAACTTTGTAACAGTAAAAACAATTCACCCAAAATTAAACAGGTGTTAGAAAAAATGATGGCATATACTGTTTTTGTGCCATGAAGTAAACTTCACGGTTTAATGACACACTTGAAAACGTTAAAATAAATTTAGGACCAATGATGCATTAATAAATTTGCTTAGGAATGTGATGTCCTGAGTTCAGTCAAAAGTGACATCCATACACACTACTTTCCATGGACCAATAAAATAGCAGCTAAAACATATAAGCAAAATTATTACTATAGATATGCACCAAAGGACAGCAACCAATGTGCTGGAATTCTCTTAGAAGGATTCTATGGGTAATTTATGCGAAAACTGGTGCCACCCGTGTACAAATCAGGTTAAATACAACCAAATAAATAGACAATATGCAACCCTGTGCCGCACAGTCAGATGATAGATGAACAAATATACCTTTGCGGAAGCTGCATCTTTCCCAGAATCTGGAACAAAAGTCTCACCCTGCAATTTATGTCATATAATGTTTGTCAAACATAGGCTAAAGCACGTTCGCATTGTTCAAGAGACAATATTACTAACTCAATTACCAAATAGATCATAAAAACTGCCAACTTTCCCACCTGTAAGTGCCATATCAAAATATGGGCAAAAATATCGCTCCTTTGTGTAGCTCTGAGCAAGTATCCTTGAACCAACCTCTGCAAATTAGAATTTTCCAGTATGTGAAAAAAGAGTTCGTTTTGATGTTAAATGCAGATGCACAAAGCAGCCCATATTGCTGCCAACTTAGTGAGGGGTTGGTCAGATGGAGAAACTAGAAACTGCAAAACATAAAATTAGACGTTACTTCCTATCAATCATTCACTTTCTTTTATTGGGCATGAAGCAGTAACACATTTTCTGGAGTTCTGATTTGTGCAGAAATGTGTTTCTTGCACTAATGCTGGCATCGACTTTACAAGAATAAATTCCATGTCCAAGATTATGTAATGATATTAAAACTTTCACTTCTACTGGGATAAACCTATACGGGTTGATTGATTGTATAGTGAAAAAATGATATCTAAATAGTAATCATATTGAGTCAAGAACCCACTTCTTCATCGTATCTAAGAGCCTGCACCAGTTGAGGCATGAAGAATGTCACTCTCTCAGGGGGATAAGATTCCAACACCCTGAGAACATAAGCCATGACTCGTGGATGACCTTTATAAGCTGGAGTAAGGAACTCCAAAGCCTGAGTTATTGAACAAGCTGCCCAGTGCGGCAATTGTTGCAGAAGTGAGGAATTTTCATCAACCGCCTTAGGGGTAACAAAATAGGGCAAAGCTTCAGGAATGTTGCGGATCTCCAATATATGTGACTGTGACAGGAAAATAAAGGCATGAAGCAAAGTTAGTCTCCCACAAAAGTGAGAATAAACGAAACAAAGAAGGTTTATTAAAGAGCATAAATATCATCATGGATTTTATCTGAATAACAAGCTACAAACTACTTGCTTCACATTGTCCAGTATGTTACAAGCACGTGACTGCATAAACAAAGACATTTAACACGCACAAGCACAAACATTTATATATTGAAACTTCAATAAAATAAAAATCTTAGATATGACATGTACTCGATACCAAAAATAAATTGAAGTAAGAACATCAATTTTAGACGTAACTTCAAGACTTTACATGCAGCTTAATTTAAACAGTCCCTCTACAGAACATCTTTTTTTCTGGAGAACCAATAATATTACCACAAATAAAATCTAATATACAATACTTAAGTAGATGAACTGTATCGCTAGAGGTATGTATTATAACTTTCACGCCATATCACCAAAATCCACAACTAGAGAAAATAATTCTGGAAGCATTAATCTATAAACAGAGCTATTATTTAATCCTGATTTTTTTTAAACTGTTTAATTTAAAAGTTAATGATCAGTGAAGTTCTTATTTTCCATCTAAAGTAGCTTTTCTTCAAAATTCAGTACTGATAAAGTGAACTGGAAACACTATACTAGAAAATTAAATAAAAAGTAAAAACATAAATGCTAGATTTTCATTATGAGATGATAACATCATAAAACCTTCCTTCTAGAAGTATATCGATTTCGTCATTTTATATTTTTAACCAATATAAAGATATAGCTTCGTCACAAGGAGATATGTGTTTACACGGTATACCAGTCTTTCATTTAAATAACAAATAGTCACATGTCTATAGAAGATTCATACTTACATGAAAAGTGAGTGAATTGCAGAAGAGTTTTTCAAATTGACCATAATAATAAAACAGGATTCCAACCATCTAATGTGAACATTCAGTATGTTAAACATTCTATTCCTACATTTTTCGGATTGACAAAACTTATGTTCACAAGCACAACTTTGCAATACTTGTGCTAAGGGGAGCCAATTATTTGTTTTTCTAACTGTAGCAAATTGACATACTTGAACCAGTTGACTGAGTTCAGACTTCAGAGTAGAATTTGTTGGAAATCTTGCTGCCAAAGATAGAGCAATTCGAGGATCGACGGAGAAGGCAGTCCTTGCATAATCAATCCATTTCTCAGAGCTAATTTTGAGCCGAGAAGTGTTTTCCCTGAAAATTTCGTAATTACACAAGAGGATTAGAAACTCCAATAGTATTACCAGCCTCAACCAAATGAAATGAATAAATGATAAATTCATTAAAAGAATTCAAACATATGAGAATTACCTGGGACCAACAGGTTGTGCCCAAACATCAAGCCTATCAGCCTCATGCTGGCATAGCATCAGAAGCAACTGGCGACGCTTCTCTCGTGCAACAGTGTAGTTCTCCATCTGACCCCAGACAGGGTGACACTGATCCTTCTGCAAAAGGGGGGAAAACAAAATTAGCGTCAAAATATCTACACAAGCAGCATATTATGAACAACAAAATTTAATTCAAGGGAATTTAATGTCATTCTTCTGGCAGAAAATTTTTCTAATTGTAGGAGCTGAAGATTTAAGGGTACAAGTGAAATAATCTCACCACGCCATTCAAAGAGCTACCATTTTCAAGTCCCCGTCCTTTGGAATCATGGTGGGAAGTGTCCAACCGCTCACTTAAAAGATTATGGACAAATATAGAAAGGGATTGAACTTCACTCTGAGCAAAATTGTTGTTATTCAAATCATACCATTCAGGTTCATGAGCAAACCACCCCAATGAGGCCCTATACTTGCAAAAGAAATATAATTTAAGTTTTTTTTTGTAACTTGCAGGAACTCCAACATTTGATGGAAAAGCTATAAAAGTAGACAGCTGATCTCAATGCAACAGTAATTAGGGAAGAGAGAATAATTGAGAAAGAGAAATAAAGGGTTAAAGAAATAGTATCTTAGAAGTCAAATTAAGAATTTTGATATAAATATGGACATACACAGAGTTATATACAAGACAAAACTATAGAATTGCAGGTATATTAACACTAACACCAGCATACACTAATCAGCACACATTTTTGGGTAATGAAACGTGTTCTGAAAATACTATCAGTTCTATACCTAAATAACGGTACCTTCATTTCAGCAGAGACTTATGCCACCTACATAAATAAGAAACTGGTACCACACCTTTCAATGCATATGAATAAAAAGGAAACTGCTAATCGTCCATCAATTACGAAAAGAAATAGTGATTGTTCCAAGTCATCCTTTAAATAAATCGGGGTTAGATACCATTATTCTCGTGGTTTGAACTTTTGATACTAGTAGCTCTTTTATATATGCTTATTGTCAGGGCTTTGTATATATTTTGTGCCTCTTAGAAGCATCTTAAGCAAACCTAAGAAGCACGAACAAAGACACGCGAAAGAGACACAACACGATACCAACACGCCGAAGCGTGATTTTTTAAAAAGTAGGACATGACTCGTTGGGGACACGTCGATTTAAATTCTTTAAAATTGTACATTTATATATTATATTTTTATTTTTATACTTTTTAATATAAGACATGACACACGGCATGTCGGGCACTCGTGGAGTGTCACTAAAGTATTTCTCAAATATTAGGAAATTTAAAGAACATGTAAAAAAATTACATATCGCATGGCTTTTCGGACACATGTCGTGGAGTATATCTGAGTGTCTGTGCTTCATAGAAGAAAACTACTTTTACACATTAAGGAAAGAAAAAAGAAAAGACACGAGAGAACTGCTAATGAGCACAAGTTATTTTCTGCTTCCTTACTTAGTTACTAACAATTATATTCAACATATACACGAGGAAAAATTAATACCTAATCAGCTTAACTGTAAAGGAATTCCACTCAAATGTCCATGTAATATGAGCATAATCATCAGTTCCCTCAAATTCACGATAGTCCATTGCAAGATAATTGTTCACAAAAAGTTTGTGCAAAAGTTTTTTGATAATTGATAACAATAAAAAAGCATGGAATATGGGCATTAACCAGATAATATCTGTATAGTTTTTTAGCCTATACCTATAAATCCTATCTTCCAGCAACTGTAGCCCTGTGCTGAAGTTGTGATGATTTCCCTGTGACTGGCAAGAGCAAAATTTTAGGCCAAAAAGCATGAGGGTGAAAAAGGTTCCCGTAACAGCAGGATGGCGTGAAAAACTCCAAGCGAGTTTTGTTGTCCCTTGTAACATCCGACCAAGTAACAAAAGCTGCTCAACACTGTCATGTCGAACTACCTGAACAGATGAATCACAAAAAGAAAGGACACTTCATAATATAAGTAAAATGTATATGGAGTGTCAACAGAAAAGTATAATATAGAGAAAGCCAAGATAGCAAGAATACAGACATTGATCTGCTATAAATGTTTCATGCAATGATTCGCTAAACATTTAACGGTGAAAAAACAACCTGGTAAATGACAATTATAACATATACCTAAAGTCTACATCAATAAGTGCATAGATTTTATATCATATATGATTCCAAGTTCAGTTTTTATTTTTAAAGAATCCAAGTCATGAAACACAATATAATCTGTGAGGCATATTTTTGCCACTAAATCTCAGGCATGGTCACTCGATAAAAGGAAACCAAAGACCAGGACAATTAGCAAAGGAGCAAACTGGCAGTAAATAATATAAATAACCAGCCGGGCAAACATTATGAGTGCATAGACTGATAGTAGTTAAAGCAGACCAGCAATCCTGTCCAAAAAATATGTAAAAGGACCCGGCCCAGAAGATTTTCAATTTTTTTGGTCACTCTAGAAATGAACTGAAAAAAAAATTCAAAAAGGGATAAGAGGGCGCCACGGGCTAGCCATAGGTGGCCCCTCCCAGTCTACACCTCTACCTGGACGTAAAGTTTCGTATCTTAATATCTTAAAGCATCTGCATAAAGTTTGAAACCAGAGTAAAATTTGTTTGCAGAAAGAAATAGAGCATAAGAAGGCATACAAGCTTTATTATGTCATGTCTCACCTCAAACCGATCAATAAAAAAACCAAGCCACAGTCTGTGAGCCATTATCTGTTCAACAGGATCCTTCTCGGGCAGTCGCTCAGGCTCACCAGGAGCAAGGTGAGGCCTCAACTTTGCAGCAGGTCCATAATACATCACATCAGATGCAAAAAGACCCCTCTTGGTATCAATTGTCCACAACCATGCATCCACAAGTTCAGCAAGGACTAGGGAACCCAATTGAGGAGCAGCTGAAACTAACCATGTCCAGATATACACACCAGTCTCCATTGCATCTGGTGTGGTTATGTAAGCTGGACACCAGCAAAGAAGACGGAGAAGTTGTGAAAAGCTCTCAATTTTTGATTTCAAATCTGAACCCTGTGAAGAATATTTTCATCATGTTTAGCATAACTGAAGATTGAAATTTATTTTACCATACTGAAAGTGAAAGGAAGTTTAGTACGTTACCATATTTGAAAGAAGCAATGCAGTTGCTTGAGAACAAGTTTCACGAAATGATGATTTGTCCACTTCACCACCGCTCTCCGCATTATTGACGAACTTCTGGAGCAGACGCACAAACCTCGAAAGTAACATGCCATTGAAGGATTCATTTTTAGATTGAGGATGTTGTTGTTGTTGCAGTGACGCTCCCGAACCCAATTCTGGACGGTCAAGATTAAGACCAGAACCAACTGGTGGAGGCTTATCAAGGCCACCAATGCTCTCATATAACCTTCTCATGCCAGCAATTTCTCCAGCGTGGTTACATTTTACTGTTGCACTAACCATACCAGTACCGAGCACCTCCAAATTGAAGGCATCAGTCAATTTCAAGTTTCCTCCAGACGCTGCAGCAGCTGCAGCCATGACTGCGGGAATATTTGCAGTTTTTGTACCAGTCCAACAATCATTTTTACCTGTACCAATCCTTATTTCTGATAAAAGAGATACCACATCAGCTGTAGGCTGTGTTCTTTGCCATGTATCAGCTTTGCAGAGCCTTTCCTGAATACAGAAAGCTTTGATGTTAGGAACAGGGCGTCAAACAGAAGTTCGTGTAATAAAACATTTTTTTTACTGCTTAAGTCTATTAGTGAATAAGCATCGTGTCACCTTATTAGAATATACTGCACCAACAAGGCAGATCTCTGGTGACAATTCACCCACAGTAAAATAATGACAAATTGTTTGTGCTTGGGGATCACACACTTTAGGTACCAAGATTGTTCACCTTATGTAGGTTCATGTCATACAATGATTTTAGGCTGATTTTACAGAAAATAACTTTGTAAAATTCAAGATTTCATTCAAGAGAAAAGGTAGCAAATGTTGTATACAATAGCATACCGAAAATCCCCTACAAATTCTATCCAAAAAAATCCATCCGAAAGAAAGAAAAGGTGAATCGTCGTTGAACAATTTTAGTAGCGAAACCAGTACTGATTGCGTTGAGTTGACAAAACAATTCATGCAGAATTTAGTATATAGTTCATATCCTAGTAACTAGTGTATGTTTGATGATGAACTATATGTATTTTTTCATTAACAGGAATTCAGGCCTAGCCCCCCTTAATTTTCTGTACTTTTGTTTCTAATTAATAAATTGCCATCTTTAGATGGTTCAAAAAAAAAAATTAATGTTTAGTGATGAAGAAAGGGAAGCTTTTCAGTTGGAAAAAGAAATTCATATCTTTGAAATTAAACTTTTGGATTTTCCAGAGAATTAAAACAATGCTGAATGAATGGAGGAAGACTGTTATGGAGCCGATATACAAGAATAAAGAAGATGTTGAAGATTATACTGATTACTTCAGTATTTAAGTTCATGAGCCATACTATGAGGAAGATTGACTATTATTGGAATGACTATAGAGCATCATGATGTGCAAAAAAGTGATTGTTTCAGTATTTACTAAAAGATTAAAAGGATTCATGTAGCTGACACCCAAAAATTTATGGGAATAAGGCTTAGTTTGTCGTACAATTCTTTTCCCAAAAGATGAATCTCGGCTGTCTCAAAGATATGTCCATTACAAGAGGAATCCATGTATGATAGTCCATAGAAAAATAGCAAACGGCGCAGGTATTATCAGGAATTGAGATAACCCATTTACATTCTTAATATAATGATGCAAAAAAAGATAACTATCATAGAATATTGAAAAAAAAAAAAGCACATCTACTCGAGGACTGAAAATTATGAGCTACAAAATTAAGGAAGGAAATGAAAATTGTAACAGAAAAGAAGCAACTGAATGGCCTAGGATGACTTCCAACTAAGAAAATAAAAAGAACCTGAAGAAGACCCTGACTGGTGCACGGCGCATGCGACAGTGAAACAATGATCCATTCCCTGACAATCCTCTGGTATAAAGAGCGAACACTAGCAAGATAAGCAGGATCATTCACAAGAGCTGATGGTGGATCATTATGCACTGAAAGTAGCAAAGCATCCAGACAAGAAGGATTCCACAATATCTGCATGACAGGAGCCACGTGGTTAGTTATTTTTAACATGTGGAGCAACAAACTGAAGTAAAAGGTAATATGATCCAGAGAGCAATGCACTTTCACCTGTGGAAACCTATCTCTGAGTCGAGTTAATAAATTAACTGAGATATCTCGTATATGTTCATCTCTCTGGGACGAATTTTTTATGAGAAAACAGGTATGGACAGAGAGAGTAGATTCTCTAATCTCGGCTTCTTGTCCAGTCTCAGATGCTCGAGCCTCCTGTTCCAAGTTACAAGAACCAATATCATTTGTGAATAAATAAAAAAATAAAAAAATCTAGAAAGAAAATTTGGGACTGCCTCCCCATCATAGAGCAGCTTCCTGTAGAAACTGTAGTTTGGTACTTTGGTCGACTTATGTACTTCCATTTCTTTCGCAAGCTAATTTATTATAAAGAAGAGAGCAAACAACCAGAAGACGTCAAGGTTAAAACATCTTGCCGATTCCCAGCACTGACCACAAAATCCCACCACACGAATGCATTCATGAAATAATTCGAGCACACAATAACATTGTAGTCCAGTATTTCTTCTTTTTACCTATCTCGATAAGTTGCTTGGCTGGAAATCTAACAAACAATTGGGCTATAAGATCACAAGATTCTTTCAACAAATTAAAACAAACACATCGGTGATACCCTGCACTCGGACCAAATCCCATTACATACACATGTTCATGAAATTATATATGTTGGCATAGTAATGCTACAATCCAGTACTTCTGCTCATATACGTAAGTTGCAAGGCCTGGCCTAGGTCTTGGAGGATGGATAGGCAACCACAATATCTATATAGACTGTTTTTCAATCACCAAGTTGCAAGGTGAAGGGTCGTGAATATAAAAATGATTGACAAGAAAGCTTAATCAAATATGTTGAATGATACAAGTTGCAAGAAGAAGAATACCAGCCACGTGATTAATGCTTCAAAAGCTTGGTGGACAATGGCAGTCAAGCACTGGGAGACAGCCGGCATTAGATTGGGGCTTTTCAAGTATTCAAAGACACAGCTGAAGGCACTTCGAGACACAGTTGAACCAGGGCCACCATTGAGGACGCCACCATTGCTGCTAAATCGTATTATCTCCAAAAATGCAACAGCTAAGAGATAAGTTGCTTTGACACCTGCAGAAGATACAATACAGATAATTCTGATAATTCAAAAGGTCCTACCAGGCTTGCCAAAAAAGTGAAAAATGTAAGAATTCACATTTCATTCAATACCAAAGCACGGATTCTTTTTGTGATTTACTGAGAAATTTAACTTAACCTGAAATTGCGCTCATCGCTGAAACCTCCACTCGCCCTCCTAGAGCAGCAGAAAGAGCAGTTCTTTGACTCACAGCAGCTTTCTCATTTCCACTTCCGCGCCGGCTACCTGGATTATGAAGTGCATTAAGTTCCAACTCATCTTCAAGCCATTTCACAGAGCTCACCACCTGAACAAGTACAAAATGTTCTCAGAGCCAAAAAGTCATATTTAATGAAATATAAAATAGCTTGAACAATCATAGTCAGAAATCATGAACGATTATCAATCAGACTAAAAGCAATGTAAATATCAGAATTGAAGAATCATCCTCATGTTACCATAAACCTAAATGGATGACAATTTCACGGTAGTCGTGTCTGTTTCATATAAAGACTCCTTTTTACTCCGAGAAAATCTGTGATACATTCTTCCTCATTGTGGTAACATGAAGCCGTATCTTCAATTCAAAGGTGAGTAAAGAATGGTAACAGTAACATGAGCAGTACCGTGAAAGCTATAGTACATATCTATAAATACAATTCAGTACTTGGATGTCTTCAACTTGAGCCAAATCTTGTACTATGATAAATTAAAATCTCTAGTAAAATGGACGTGAAAAATTTTTTAATGCAAAATAAGGGAGTGCAAACAAAGATAAGCTTGCCATGGGCTGAATAGGCAAGAAAAGCAATACCTCAATATGTCCACGAGAACATGTAACTATTTAATTTCTCATAACATGCAAGGGACAAATACACAAGACTATGCCCCATGTATTAACACCTCTCTTTTCATTCCCAGCCAAATCCTTAAATCCATAAAAGTATTAGACATCATTTGCCGCTTTTAAAATTCCCGAGAAAAAGAACATTTGCATGATACATTAACAATATGTTTGGCTAAGCTTAAATTATAATTTAAACTGGTCAAACATATTTTTTATCCACACATTTCGTAAGACTCATAACTTACAACCCACTTATTATCCATACATACCCACAACTTATAAACACTTAAAAATTATGCACTAAGTAATGATAACATATTATTATATTGATTAGAAAAATTCATCTATAAGGTCTTAAAGACTAATGATCTTGATGGCATCCTATGTTGCTCGTTTTCTTGAAATATTTCTGGGTGGAATATTGGTGGCAATGGGCCCGAGCAAGCGGGGCGGCTGGTGAGAGCTCGGCCCATGGGTGGCCCAATTCGTGCCACCACGAGCCCATGAACCAAGCCAAGCTCGACAAGTAAAGCCCGTGGGCTTTGCGAGCCCGCCAGTTCGTAGGGCAAGCTCGTGGGTGATTTCCGTTAATTTCATATTGAAACATTAAATTTTCTTGTTTCTTATCCTGTATTTAATTTTTTCTATATTTTGCATTAAATTTTGTCTAAAAAATTCGAAAAGCTCGCACACCAGCTCAACTCGTCACGGGGTAGGGGCCATGGGCCGGGCCGGGCCGAACTGGGCCCCTTGGTCAGGGAGCCAAGCCTGGTCCACCCCTAGGATGGAATCAATATTAGGTCAAGTTGATTCTAAACCACAAGGACAACTAGACTAGATCCTTGAATGTACTATGTCAAAATAGCAGGCACATAACTGAGAACACTAATTAAATGTTAAAATAAGGGATAACAATTCCTTTTCGTGACGAGGTGGAAATGCTGCAAATACCGTCATGAGAGCCAGCTATTTTGCAAATATTCTCAAAAAATTGTTGATGACGCTCTAACAAAAAGCAGTAAGAATAAATATTCATAAGCAAGACAAATCTTGTTAGAACTTGATGATCAAGAAATTTAAATACGTGAAGAAACATAGACATGTCTTTGTTTGTATGCAAAGAGTTAGTGCTCATGATCAAGATTACACAATCATATATTCAACAGATGCAAGAATCCCCACAGGATGTAATTGAAGCATTGAAACGAGTACATATTTGCGTGCGTGTGTGACAGAGAGAACAGTAAACAAGCTAAAGCAAAACCTCGATCCTAAAAGTTTTCAGGATCAAAGCAGATATACAATAGACAATATAAAGACTATTTTCAACTCAACTTACAAGAGGTGGGGTCCCTTGAGAGATGCGTTGAACAGCAGATGACCACTGTGCATTCCACATGTATGGTCCACCAACTGCCTGGAGTGCAATAGCACCCATGCTACCCACACTATTAAGTGTAGTAGAAACTGGCTTTGACCCTGTCGGTATTTTCTGTATTGAAGGTGCTAACCCAAAAAGAGCAATGTAGAACCACAAATTCCGAAATAGCTTTAAGAGCGAAGGTTCTACGTCTACACTGGGATCAAAGTCAGAACATATCTCAGATACAGCAGGTAGAAGAGGCCCAAGGAAATCTGCTCCACTCCTGAAAATGTCGATGTCAATAGGAATTTTATGGGAACAGTTAATCCAACAACAAGATTACAACCAAACAAATTTTACAGAACTCTACCTTCCACTTTTGGACTCAGCGGCCAAGCCTACATCTGAGCACAGTGACAGTAAACGATGACGATAATCAGAACGCAATCTAGTGCTTGTAATGCCTCTAGCAATCATCAAAAAGCCTGCAGGTAAAGTCTAGAATGTAATTGAACCAGTGAGTATCCATTCAATATAACAAAATTCTTGTCCCAAACTTGACGATCATTATCAACAATTCAAAATCCAAATGTACCTCAACACGTTCCGTCGTGGCTTCGGGTGCCTGCGTTTTACTTTCAGCAGAGCCAACACTGGAGAGTTTACCCAAGTAGCTCCGAATAATGAGAACAATAGCTTCGCGGTAGGACTTCTCGAAACCTAAACTCGCCATGCGAGAAACAGCATCAAGAAGCTGCAGTAACTCAACAAAAGAAGGTTGAGAAACCATGCAAGAGATTCAATGTGAGCATTAATAAATGAATGATAATTAGATTCAACAAACACGGACCACATGGTAAGAATAGTATTTTCCTATGTTGGGTTCCTCTGATAAATGACCAATTAAAGAAGCTTAAAAGAAGAAAAATTCAATTATATTAGGTATTGAAGAGATAGGTTCATACTCGGATTCTCAATAAGCCTGGAGTTGAAGCATCACCCTCTTCTAGACTTTCAATAAATAAGGGCAATATCATGTCAACCACTTCGGACTTGTTAACAGCAACTGTCAACTCAGCTAGCAAGCGTATAACATTGAGCTGCACAGCTGGCACAGCCTGCTTCTCTTTTCCGTCCTGAAATCATAATACAAAATGATTATACAATATTAGCTATATAAATAATTAGAAACATAGCAGAAAAACAAATGGGCATTTAGACCTAGTTCTCTAGCCCAAACTGAGACTTAAAACTGGCCTGAAGGAATTGCAAATGACCAGAAAATCTCACGCTTTAAACTATTAGACCCTCAGCAACACCTCAAACAATCCATAGCTATCAGCAATGTGTAAGCTACTTGCAAAAATAAAGGGATGAATAATATCAAGCTTCATACTTTATCATACTTTATCATACCGCACATGACCATAAGTAGCTATTGCATTGGAAACGCAATGATTTAATGAACATATTGTGTCTTCATGACCTAAAAAACATGTTTCCTTCTGTTCCTATAGTCAGTTTACATCCATAACTTTTCTTCTCAACTGCTAATGTTCTTTGTCACTTGCAATATATAACAAGAATAGTTTCTAAGTCTCTCCAACATTAGATCCTGAAGCAATCTCATTTACACATGGTAACAGTTTTAAATGTAAGTCCCTTTCATGATAAACCATATTTAAGCAAGCAAATCTCCAAGTCTCCTAATTACTTGTTTTCTAGTATACCAAAAATCACAATCCGTACATTCAGTTTCAGTCTACCATATTTAAATTTATATAATTCATATATCTAGACCATAATTTAGCATTTATACCAACTCCAACAGATTCATTAATCCCCACAATAGTTGGTTAACTTTTTCCATGTCGATATTCAACTGAAGCTTACGCAAAAACAAGTTGACCACAATTCACATGTATCCCCAAAAATCAGCTAAGCTCTGATGAGAACCTTTCTTTTGTTTCAAAAGGACATCTAGCCAATATTCTTGCAGATCAGTCCTTGAGAAAGGGTAAACCAGAAAACTCATATCAACTATAATGATACCTTTCTTTTCTGCAGGTTAACTTGCAGGGCCTCTAGGTGAGTGAAAATCAACATTGCAACTAACAGTCAAGAGATGGCATAAAGAGCAACTTCATTTCATCAAATCATGAAATCAAAGAATTAGTAACTATTGTTAGACTTAATCACAAAGGATAGAAGCACCGAGTCAATCCGTTGTTTATAAGTAAATAAATAGTAACAACAAATAATACAAAATGAGGGTGAAGATAAAATTATGTGGCTGTTGAAGATGACAATGACAACTGCAACAGTGATGACAAAAACAATGACATATAACAGTAACCTTAACAATAACTGCTAAATTTACTAGACGAAGCAACTGCAAGTGTTACAAACCTCTTCCTCATAATCATTTCTTTCACGAACACTAGTAGCCACTCCCATAATAAACGTGTCCACGGGAGAACGATCCTTTGTCCATCCAAAGTAAATTATCTCGCAGCATGTTTTCAAGACACTCTCGAACATGACCCCCGGGCTGCTGCCCCAAGTGTCAGCCTGTTTAGAAAAGAATAGAAACAAAGTGCAAAAAAAATTAATAAACTCTGCAATTAAAGAAAAACATCAATCCAACACAAGCAATCATATACCTGAGCACATGTAGCCAGAACAAGGGGTTTAAATCGAATGAGTAGAATACGAAGCAGCTGACCCCCACGACTGACAGCAGCTTGGGAAATCCCAGAAAGCAATGAACTAAAGAGCTCTTCACAAGCCCTTAATTTCCGCCACACTGAGAACAAGCATGCCTCCGAAGCCTCTATCAACAACGCAAGAGCTCCATGCAACAATCTCTTTGATGACTTTCCTTCCGCATCGAGAGATGGAAGAGTCTTAATTTGCAACCTTGCTGCTGATTGGTAAACAGACAGCTTTGAATTAATCCTTACTTTCAGCAACTGCCCTTGCTCCGTCCAATCACTCTTCCTTATCTGCCCACATGAGGAAACCAATGTAACCGCCCCTTTCATCACTTTTTGGTCCTTTGTCTTAAGTAAAGTTTATAAATTTCACATAAAAACCCATAGAAAAGAATGTGCTCATTAAATTACTTACCTTTAAAAATGTCAGAATTGATTGAAGTTGCTCCTTGGCTACACCTCTCACATGGTCCAAAAGCTTCGGATCAATGGCCACTTTATCCAACACATGTCCAATTAATTTGAAAGCAATCTCCTGTTTTTCAAGGCTCTTTAAAGACTCCTCCTCAAAGAACGCCAAGGCCTTCTTATAAACAGAGGCATCATTCAACCCCATAGTCCCGGACAGTAAATCCATGTTGCTCTTCCATGCTATGCTACTACCTCCATTCACCACAATACCCCTCGATGATGACGCCTCATCCCTTGAAGCCACGCTGCTCGTTGACCCAGCTGAGGCAATACTGGTGTCATTACCCGGAGACTGATAGTGGTTCACGCTTATAGGAGAGCTCTGGGCCGAAGTCGTGTCAGGGGTTATAGAAAGCGCTTCCCTTGGAGAGCTCGGGACGACCGAGATTTCAAACCGTTCCAAAAGAATAGAAACCAAATTATTCGCGTCAGAGGGTAGAATTGGAGGAAAATTCAAGCACAGAGCGTTCAAGAAAATCCTAGAAATCTCAGAATTGGAATTACTTATAGTGTAAATCACGATTTCCCCAGTGAATCCCGCAACATCGGTGGCAAAGTCAGTGGATAAGTCCGCGGCTTTGGAGATACAATTCAAGAAATCATTAAAAAACGTAGAAATAGAATCTTTGGAAAAAGACTGGGGCCAGAAAGAAGGGTTAAAAGAGGATGGGATTGAAAGGTAAAATGCGAGGAGAAGAGATTTGGGGGTTTCGTGAGCGTGGTCAGGGCATTTGGAGAGGAATCGTGCAACACCAAGTATAGCATTAAGCTGTGACCTCGAAACCCTCGGCGATCCGGTTAGTAAAGACTCCGGCGAAGGGCAACGGTTGCAAATCCAGGCCAGTTTTTCCGAGAATTGAGCCGGGTTTTGCGCGATCAAATCGCAAAGCTCCAATAACGACTCCATTCAGAATCTACACCGGAATCCAGCTCCAAATGATGCTCCAATTTATGCAAGATCTCAAAATCCCATTGATTTGAAATGCATATAACGGAATGTGAACAGTATAAAATGTGATTCAAATGATTGGTGAAATTAGTTAGGGTTTAATAAATGAATCGTGAGGATCGATGTTGTTGACGAAGTGGCGTCGTCACGTCGCTGTTGTTATTCCTCGCCGTCTGAGCGTCCGCTTTGTTGGGGTTGAGCCGTTGAAAGCACATATCGCGCCTCTCTTTATTTTTAGAACTTTGTATTTCTCTATGTTTCTTTTTCTACTGTCTTC
The DNA here is from genome assembly GCA_023638005.1 of Forsythia suspensa. Taxonomy (NCBI): domain Eukaryota; kingdom Viridiplantae; phylum Streptophyta; class Magnoliopsida; order Lamiales; family Oleaceae; genus Forsythia; species Forsythia suspensa. The sequence goes on along the minus strand of CM042670.1, from coordinate 27,878,745 downwards.
AATTTGTCTTTTTCACCTATGTTTGGACCATTTTTTTTTAACTCTATTTTTTAAACAAATTTTCAGTCACATATTTTTATAAACTTTTCAATCACATATTTTACCAACTTAATTTAAAATCTCCTAAAAATTACTTTTAAACACCACATACACTAATATAAGCAATTATCAATAAGAGGAATGGTATACTCCCCATGGTGGGAGTAGATATAAAGACCACCGGACTCGTGATCGGTGAACACGTGTCCGATGGCCTTTATATCGTAGATCATTCCTCTTATCAATAAATACTTTTTTATTTACAAAAATATCATAGCTAGTATATCATTTTTTTGTGGTGGGATCTGACTGTAAGTTCTACTATAATGATAAATTGAGGCGGTGAACAGATTTTGAAAGATATGATCGGTGGAATGATATGGATTGATGATGTGAGCAAATTTTGGAGATGATCGGTTAAGGGAGATAATTAAATCAGGGAGATGGATTGCAATGCTTAGCAAATTTTGGAAGAGATGATTTTGTAAGGGGATAAATTGAAGACGTAGTAACATACGAGCGTTTAAGTACTTTTTTCTTCCCGTACTAAATTCAATACTTATTCAAACTACACACGGTCATGATTATTTTCTAGTTTTTATTTATTTAGATAGTCATTCGAGAAGTTAAATGTTTGAATAAGTACTAAACTTAGTATCGTCTTCATTTACTCACTGAACTTTAAAATAGTATTAAATGCTCATTAAACTTTACAACGTTACTCATCATTACTCACTCATAAAGACCTATTAACAGCCAGTGATGCCAGTGATGGAGATACACACGAGACAAATGAAATGACCATATGGAATGCATTTTCTGCCAACCAATGTTGAGCTGCCCACCATGTTAGCAAACTGTATTTTGAAAGAGCAATTTCTAAACAAAAAAATATAATAATACATTCTACTTATTCAAATCCTTCAATTCCATGTTTGATTTCCCCCAAATTACAATTGTTCCAAAGTCAAATCTCCCAAATCCCTAACCCTAACTCATTCTCACCCGTGACAAACAGACATTGATACCCAATGGAAAACTCTTGTAATTCTACGCCAATAATGAAGATAAGTCTATGTTATTGTGGTAAAATTCCAACCTTGAAGACATCATGGATGGAGCTTAACCCTGGAAGGCGATTTTGGAGTTGCAGATTCTACGCAAAGCTAGGTGCAAGTGATTTTCTTGATTGGGTTCTTCTTGCACCTCATGCTATCAACGGGATTTTACGTAAGAAAAATGAGGCCAAAACGAGAAAAGGAAAATAGGCAAGACTCTGAGAATTTATTAGATTGCTTTGTGGCTGCTTGTGATGTACATTGCATTTCGTGTTGTATGATGACAATTTCAAAGAAAGATTTGGAAACGGATATAAGGAAGTAGTATGTAGGAAAAATTTGTAGCATGTTGCTTTGTAGTATGTAATGCAATTGGTGGTTGTAATGCAATTGTTATATGATATTGAATTTTGTTGTCAGTGATCCTTGTTTGTGGTTGAGAAAAATAAATAAATTTGAATACAATTCGTATCACCTCATTGTTGGTTCTGCTTCTTAATTTCTAGTTTGAAGTTAACTAAAAAATTGCTTTTCTTCTGAGGTTACATGAGTGGATTGGCAGAGTGTTTGGCTTCTGGTGAAGTTGGCAGTGTTGGAGTGTTGGCCATGATGTTGTTTGAGTGTTGGCCATGATGTAGGCAATGTAGTTGGTAGTGTTGACCATGGTGTTGTTCGAGAGTTGGCAATGTAGTTGGTTGTTGTCGAAGATAAGTCGTATAAGTAAAATATTTGGACAAAACACATTTAATTCAACTGATATCAGTTGTTGAAGATAACTAACATTAAAGTAATATCCAAGATAATGTTCAATTAGTTGTTGAAGATAACTAATATCAGACTAACATTGTTGGCAAATTTTTTATGTTTTACATCAAGTGGTACAGAAACTTGCCACTGATACCCTTGGCTAGTAAAGAAACTCAAGTTCTTACAATAGTTTTTTTAATATTTTGGAGGATTATCTTGTGATGAAAACTCCTTAATAGGTTCGTAATCTTTGATGATGACATCAAACCAGTAGTAAAAAACTTGCCACTAATACCCTTGGCCCGACGCTGTTTACTAGTACGCAGTTGGCATTAATAAATTTGATGTCGATAAATAACATTAAAGTAAGAAACAAAGATGGCAGTTAAGACATAAAATTCATTATTTGGATTTACATCTAAGATGTCAGAAAATGCTACAAAATGCCTTCAACCAGCACGTTAACCACCATTCAAGTACAAACAACACCTTAACTAACACCTTAACCTTCAACTAGTACCTTAACTAACACAATCAAATTATGCATAAGCAACACCTTAACTAACTATCAGTTTTTGACCAAAAAACTCTAAAAAAAACAAAGGATAGCAACAATGAGTTCGCAATTGTTCAGTAACATAATGACACAAAAAGTCCAGTTCTAATTCCATCAAGTTTGGACATCAAAACTAACTATTTCTTCTTTATCTACAAGCTCTTGTTGGAATCTACCTTCTAGCACGTGCTCTGCAAGCTCTTGTTGTAGCTGCTTTCTCAGCATCCAACCTTCGAAGCTACTCAACCATTGGGCTACTATCAACTTCCTCCATTATAACATCGGCCACAAACCGCTTTCCCTTTGTTGTGTCCTCCAACCACAAGTATTGATGATGTTGTTGATCCTTCCATTTGTCCTTACATGTCAACCCCAGGTGTGGGCATGAACTGGTACACTATTTGTGTCTTTTGGGACTGAATTGATGACCATTTAATGCCCCTTCTTGAAACCAATTTCTCCTACAACAAAAAAACACACATTAGTATAAGTAATTGCAAGTTATTAAACAATCAATTGTTTTATACAAGTTCGTATGTTAACCTTTTTCCCTTCTAACTAACGGGGTCTCTATTTTATTCCTCACAAGCTATAGGGGTGCATTGAACCACTCCTACAATTAGTAAGTTGATGGATTTCAGTTTAATATATAAAATGTAAGTTAAATACAATTTATTGATAGTAATATACTTATATCACCTGGTGTGTCGGGTCTCAAATGATATCTCTTATTGTGTCCCTCCAAACCACACTCTATGCATGTCGTGACAACTTGACTCTTCCTCTTCATTTTGTATTGGAGTATTCAATAAAATCTTTTTATGCTTGCCTCATCCTCTTCACTTGTTGTCTACCTTTTTTTTGGGACACTCCATGAAGTGGCTTTAATATGAATATCAATCTACGACCAAAGTGTTTTTCCGTTAATTGGGTCCAAAATGTTATTATAACAATTAAGGTAAGCCTCTAGTGTGTAACAATTATCTACGTAGTCTTTCGACTCATTTCTCGTGTCCCACATAACAACTACAAACGTGACAACATGGAATCCAGTTAAGCTCCACTTCCGACATGCACATATCTGTGCCTCCAAATCTAGAACAAATACACTAGAGGGACTGTTGACTTGATATTGGGGTCCTTCCGACCAATCCAATGTACAACTACCAGCTATTGTAATGTTTCTTCCCAACTTTCTTTTAATCTTTGTACACAAATGTCCAATGCACCTTCTCATCATATCCCATCTCGACTGAATACTTTTGATAAAGCTATTTCTATGGACGTTATCATAGTTAGAACCATCTTCTCTCTATTATCTAGCAAAGTCTTGTTAAAAACCTCACAACTCTTGTTAACAAAAATGTCACTCTTCACTTTCACTAAGAAGTGAGACTTACTCCATTTTTTTGGATTTCTTTCCATCAACCAATTGCATGCATCTTAATTCACGATCTTAATTTGTTGCATCCAATTTTTAAACTCGGCGAGTGTAGTGCCTTTCGCAGCTCGCCACAACTCATATAACATATTTTTGTAAACCCTTCTACCTATCGGTCATAAAAGTCCAATTACCACTGTTATCAATCCCTACATCCTCGTCCAAATGGGTGATGAACCATCTCCACGAAGCTGTATTTTCTTTATGAACAACTGAGTAGCGATATTTAATATACATGTACATATTTATCGATCGATTTGATCTAATTCTAATATCTTGCTGTTATGTTTAGAACTGAGTTTTTGCACCCATATTGTCCAAGACAACTATACTGGTTTTTACAAATTTATTTTTTTCTTAATTGATTTGTCTATATTCAATTGTCAAGAGTAGAATTTCACTAATTCCCCAATAGTGATATTAATATACACGTACACAATCACAACGACTTGCAGTAGAATTTATTTTCAATTTATTTTTATTATACACAAATCTAATTAGAATTTATTATTGTTCAACAAGTTTAGACCTCGATTTTTCTTTTTTGCAACAGGTTGCCTTGTTAATTTAATTTGGATGGGATGTTATTGAAATTGATGTTGGAATTAATTGAATTTTATTGGGTGAAATCATTAAATGTGGTATATTTAATGATATGTGCAATTACAATTAATTTTGGGTGAATTGAAAAAGTCTTCAATAAAAATCACGTAATTGGTGAATGAGTATGATGAATGAACACATTCATTCATAATTGGTGAATAAGTATGACGAATGAATACATTCATTCAAAGTTTAATCTGAACCATCATATCACATAAAAAAATATGAAATGGTACGATCTAAGAGTTTAGATTAATTAAACCAAATGGTGCACCTATTCATGAAGAGGCACGCACCCATTTAGAAAGACATTTTAAAACCTATAAATATGACCCCTAAATTCAATATTTTACACCAAATCAATTTTGAATTGATTGATTTTAAATTCTCTCTTTCTCTCCAAAATTTTGCTTAAATAATTTTAGAAGTTTTTTCAAAAGATCGTTGTTCCTTCTTTTCGAGAAGAGTACAATCATTCTTTGATTTGACCAACAAGGTTGGTATAAGTGTAGTACCAACTTTGGAAGAAGCGTTGTATCTTGGGAGACAGACGTCTTTGATCCTATTTGCACCTTTACAAGAGACGAAATTTGTCTTAAGAAGATTTGCTACATCATACATCCCTTCATCTCGTTTCTACATTTCTATTTTATGTTTTTCTCAATTGTTCCCGTCAATTTTGCCTACAATTGAAACTGATGAGTTCAAAATGTTTGATTCTTGTTATCACATAAAACTAATCATTTAAGTAACAATTTCAATAAATTTGGGTAATTCGATCTAGAAGACAAATTAAACTGAATCATCTAACAGACGTGACATAAGCGCTATTTATATGTTACTCATATCTAATTTTACACGCTAAACATGTTTTCGAAGTATGAAATTTTCAATTTGATTGTGGAAATAATTTCAACAATAGTTGCACGGGAATTTTGATAAAGACTATAATAGAAATTCGTAATATTTCATCTTTATTCTCCGATCTCTTTAATTAATATCGTATTTTTAAAGCACAAAAAATTTCAACTTAGCTATGGAATAAAATTTCGAGACGAGTTTGATAAGAATCTTGATAAAGGCTATAATAGAAGTTAATGAATATTGTGTCTTTATTTGTTATTCTCTTTACTCTCCACACTAAAAGGAAAATGAAACTCCTAATGGTATTATTGTATCCCAAGATGTTTGGGATTTCAATAATTAGAGTTTTTCTAATCTTAATAATCGGCTCATTATTTATAGTGCGAGAAAAATTATTCCAGAATTTGTAAATGTAATCGAAAATTAATTAAGGAAAATTTACAAAATACAATATGTATTTACATTTTACATACTGCATTTTACTATTTTACATTGTACACCCCGCTTTCTATTCAACGAAACTAAAAAACGTCTTTTGTTTAAAAAATTACAACTTTTCCAAATACTTTTAATTGAAAATAATAACAAATCTCATCATGTATATACATTACCTAACACTATAAATAGTATCGTTTGTTTAACTATTTTAGGGTAATTAGTACAAAACGTCCTTACCTTTTGAAGTCATTTTGCAAATCATCACTGCCTTTAAAATTTTGACATTTTCACCATCACCTATACATTTTCTTGCTCATAAGGTCCTTTCTGTCTATTGTTATCAAAAAATTGCCGTTAACCCTATTCCACAACACATTCGCACCACAAAGGAAAGGTAATTTCGTCCATACACTTTCTTCTCTCGCAACAGAATGTTTTTACTGATTCACCTATTCGGCACCACCACCAGAGACCTGTAGAGGATAATGATGTAAATTTATTTGGGTATGATGCTCTTGATGAAGTAAATGGTTCCACAGGCTTTCGGCATCAGAATTTTTTAGCGAGTCATCTTACGGCTGAGACGTCATTCTTGGTGGGCTAACAAGCATTCCTCAGCCATGCCCACCAACAAATTAGGCATATCAAAAAGTGCCTCTTCATCCATAAATTCATTCCCACTAGCCATGTCCACTTGTGCATTCACAGAGCCACCATCTCCCAGCACTTCAACCACCGCCTCTTTATTGCTTACTGGCTTCATCAACGCGACTGTAGCAGTGGCTGCTTGACGAATATATTGTAGTGAAGGTGAAGCTGAAAGTGGATATGTACTAACACGATCAGGAGAGTTCAATACAGCATGATCACTCCCTTTTAGGACAAGCATCTCCACTGTAGCGTAAGTCCCTAGCTATATGGGTGAAGTTTTTTTTGGCTCGCGAATCTCAAAAATCCATTTGCATGTAGATCACCCAGAGTTCTTTTTGTTTGATTATTTGATATTTAGTTTCAGATTGGTGCAAGAGAAGAAATTGTATGGATGAAATGGACGAAATTACCCTTCCTTTGTGGTGCGAGTCGTGTTGTGGAAGAGGGTTAACGACAATTTTTGGATGACAATATACGAAAATGACCTTTCACTACAACAAAATTGTGATTTTGCGACAATATATTTTATGCGACATACAAAAATTGTCATAATAAGTGATTTAGTGCGACACTTTTAACGTTTGTCATAAAATTGTGACAGTACCAAAAATATATAAGGCGACATATAAAGTTGTCGTAAAATATCAAAATGCGCGACAAATAATAAAGATTGTCGTGAAAAAGTTGATAGGAAGTATGGCGCCAAATATATTTTTTTTATTTAATTTATGATGACAAACTTTTATTTCTTACAACAAAGTTTTTGTGATGCAATAAAGTTTACTTTTTACGACAATGAATATTTATTCCTAAAAATTCTAAGAGTGGAGAGAAAAAATTTCGACACCTATATTTGTCATTGTGACACATAGCTCATTATTATTGTATTTAGATTTTGACTAAAATTTAAATAAAATAATGTAGCATTCTACATGAGCTTACAAATTTCCTTAATGAGTTTCACAATTTTATTATAAAGGGAACTCAAACCATGTCATTTTAACACTAAATAAAAATATCTTTATCACTAACTTATGTATTATCATTAATTACCGACCGTATGAAGGTTTGCTCCACTACAAGTACAACAAAAAGTTCTTCTTTGTTCGTCACTACGTCTTCATCCTCTCAAACCAAAACCCATATATCTATTGCAATTCCTCAATTTCTCCATATTCTTCTCAATATTCATCAAAATCAAACTCCCATCAAACAAAACTTCCTCTCACTCTCATTTTTCTCAACTCCTCAATCTATTAAAATCTTCTACGGTTGGATTCTACTGCAAAGAAAAATGGTATACTAGTTACTTTTATAACATATTTTAGAGTGAAACTTTATTTGTAATTGATATTTTTACACCAAAGACACTGTACCAGACCTTTTCCCGCTCCAAATTGAAAGACACAGTCGAAACCCTAGCTCGCCCGAAAGTAGGACCGAAAATCACCGTCGGCCACCTCCTTGTGATGATTGAAGAACTCAGCTGAAATCCTCAACCAAAACTTAGCTTAACAAAGGCAGATTGTATAATAAGTTCTATAATTTTAAGGAAAAAGTGTAAAATTGAAGAAAGGGGTAAGAACGAGATGAACAGAAAAATGAAATTATAAATTCCAATAACAACTTCAACAAAATTTAGCATGATTCTCTTTACAGTGCACATGCTGTATATGTACAGCACACCATTCAGTTAACAATCGTATTCAATAAATCAAAAGGAATAAAACTTAAAAGCGTGTTTCTAAACTATTACAACTTTAATATTTAAACTACGTAATCAAACGACGTCGTATGGCTGTGAGTATATTTCCCTCCATCTTTGAAATTCTGTTATGGACGTTGCCACCTTCTTTCATCTTTCTTCTTCAGCTGGCGAAGAAGCCATTGCTTTCTGCTTGTAATTGTGACAGCCCTCCCCCTTACCTTGATCTTGTCCCCAAAGGTCAAATGTTGGAAATTTCAATTGAATCCAGCATTTTTCTAGGTGACTTCATCCTCAGTTCCTGGCAACCATTAGACCAGCCATTGGGTCACAGCTTGGTTACCTCTTTTGACAAACCTTTCTTGAAGCATTTTCTGAGGTTGACTATGTGTATGATCTTCAGTAATAATATCTGGCAGCTGCAGAATATGAATCACATTCTCCCACATCTTCTTCTTAAGCAATAAAACATGAAAAACAGGATGCAACTTTGAACTTGCTGGTAAATCTAACTAATAGGCCACTTCTCCCAACCTTTTGATCACATGATAAGGTCCATAATATTTGGTAGCAAGCTTTTGATTGTACTTGTGGTGTAGTGATTGCTGTCTATATGGATGTAACTTTAGGAAAACCTAATCTCCAACTTGGAATATTCTTCATCCCTTTGTCTGTATATAATTTCATCCTTGCTCTTGCTTGAGCTAGATTCTGCCTTAGCTACTAGTCAATTTTGTGCCTTTGCTGTAACATATCCTCAACTGCATCAATGTTTGATTGTTGGTAGGGGCCCAATGCAAGGTGTGGGAGTTTAATCCCATAAAGTACCTCAAATTGAGTCATTTTAATAGTAGAGTGAAGTGTGGTTTTATACCACCACTCAGCAAAAGTTAACCATTTGTGCCACTGCTTGGGATGAGTATGAGTCATGCATCTCAAATACATTTCCACACATTGATTGAGTATTTCAGTCTGGCCATCAGTTTGTGGGTGATAGGCAGTACTCAGCTGTAATTGAGACCCCATTAACTCAAATAGTTCTTGCCAAAACTTACTAGTGAAGATCTTATCTCTGTTAGAAACTATACTTTGAGGCATCCCATGTAACTTCAAAATATGATCCATAAATAGCTGGGCTATATCAGTGGCTGAAAAAGGGTGAGATAGAGCTAAGAAATGGCCATACTTAGTATATCTGTACACTACCACCAAAATAGCATTCTTCCATCTAGAGTTTGGAAGCCCCTAAATGAAATCCATGGAGATGTGACTCCAAGAATGCAAAGGTTCAGGTAATAGTTGTAGCAATCCCGGATATGGAACATGTTCCCTTTTACATCTCTGGCATACTTCACACTGGAGAACTGTTTTCTTAATTTTTTTGTTCATACCAGGCCAACTGAAATGTTGCCTGGCTCTATATATGCTAGCTTGGACACCTGAATGTCCTCTTTCTTGAGAGTTATGTATATTTTGGATCAGTTTCTGCCTGATACTCCGTCCTGATCCCACATATAGTTTATCTTTATGCTTCAGAACTCCATTAACATAGGTATAATGTGTCACAGTAGTTATTTGCAGCAATAGTTCCTTCATTTTTTACTCAGCAAATTCATCCTCTAGATAGCTGCTAATTATCTCTTGAACCCAGGTTGGTATTGCTGTAGTTATAGCTGTACAGGTTTGTACCTCTTCTCTTCTTGAGAGAGCATTAGCCACTTTGTTCTCTGTTCCCTGTTTGTATACTATTTCATAGTGAAGGCCAAGCAATTTGGTTAACCACTTTCGCTGAATTGGGGTGGTAATCCTCTGCTTTAACAAGTATTTCAATGATTGGTGATCAGTCTTTATGACAAATTGGTGGCCCTCTAAGTAATGTCTCCATTTCTCCATAGCAGTTACAATAGCCAACACTTTATTCTCATAGGTAGAAAGCCGTAGGTTCCTCTCTGATATGGCCTTACAGAAGTAAGCAATAGGTCTTTTGTTTTGCATCAATAGTGCCCCAATTCCATTCTGGCAAGCATCAGTCTCAATGGTAAATGATTGTTTAAAGTCAGGGGTAGTTAACACAGGGATATTGATCATGGCTAATTTGATTAGTTGAAAGGCTCTATCAGCTGAATCATCCCATTCAAAATTATCCTTCTTCAGTAAGTCAGTCAAGGGTCTAGCTATTGTTCCATAACCATTAACAAACTTTCTATAGTAACCAGTAAGGCTTAAGAATTCTCTCAGTTGTTTAGTGTTATCAGGTTTAGGCCATTGCTGCATGACTTTCACTTTCTCTAGATCTGCAAACACACCCTTTTTACTGATAATGTGGCCCAGATATTCCATCTGTTGTTGGCCAAAAGAACATTAGACCATTTAGCATATAATTGATTATCTTTCAATATCTGTAACACTACTATGAGATGTTGACAATGTGAAGCTAGATTAGGACTGCAAACTAATATGTTATCAAAGAAGACAAGAACAAACTTCCTTAACTACTGCCTGAACACATCATTCATAAGACTTTGAAATGTGGCTGGGGCATTGGTGAGACCAAATGGCATCACCTTGAATTCATATAAGCCTTGGTAGGTCTTAAAGGCTGTCTTGTGAATATCCTCACCAGCGACTCTAATTTGGTGATAACCAGAGCTTAAATCAATTTTTGAAAAATAATGAGGCCTATACAATTCATCCAAGAGGTCATCAATTAAAGGCATGGGATATTTGTCTTTAATTGTCAAAGTGTTCAGCTGTCTATAATCCATACAGAACCTCCATGTTCTCTCTTTCTTCTTAACCAAGAGTACTGGAGAGGCAAATGGACTGTTGCTAGCTTGGATGATCCCACTCTTCAACATATCTTCTACCAACCTTTTCAGATTTCTGTATAAATGGGCATCTGTAAGGCCTGATCTTGAAAGGTCTGGCTCCATCCTTCAAAGGAACATGATGATCATGTGACCTAGGTGGTGGCAATTTTGTTGGTTTATTAAATACCCCAGGAAGAGAATTCACCACCTCCCTTACTGTTGCAGGCATCAGTTCTGGTATGGTTCTCTAGTGGAGTATAATTATCCCATAATTCCATAGGAGTGTGGAAGTAAAAGGAATGAGCTGCCTCCTCTCCAATCCACCCCATTTGTGCTTCATATTGTTTCTCCTTAGTTCAATCTGAGTACCCTAATGCAAAAACCTAAGGGTGCTGTGTTGGAAATCAAATATTATAGGTCCAAACTGACTTAGCCAATCTACTCCAAGTACCATATCACTCCCTCCTAGCTTGAGGGTCCTTATCTTGAATTAAAATTCCAATTCCTGCATCCTCCACACTAATGGTCTACAAACAGAATGGCTTTGCAATTTTGACCCATTTGCCACAGTTACTGTTAGTGGTCTAGATTGATCAGTGGTGTACTTTAGTTGAGTTATCAATTTTTCATCCACAAAACTATGTGTACTACCACTGTTAATAATGGTGGATATCCTTTTTCCCTTAACTGGCCAGAAATCCTTATGGTTTTGTATCTCATGTGCCTAGCTAGAGCATCGACTGATATTTCTATAATTTCCTGTGTCTCCTGATCTACTTCCTTTTCTTCTTCCATCTCTTCTTTCTCATCATCCACTAGCATGTGTTAATAAATATATGTTTTATTTATGTTTTATTTATTTACTAAGGGTAGAATAGTTTTTCCAGCTTAACCTATATATATGGTTATTTGTAATTAGGTTTATAACTTTTCATTTTTCATAATAAGATAAAACCCTAGCCTTCTCTCTTTTTTCTTTTTGGATTCTTCTTGTTGTTGTTTCCACACTTCGACAGTTTTATTTTTCGACAGAACCATTTTTCGCAGAATTATTTTTTGGCAGGTTTTCGTTTTGGGCAGAATCCATTTTTCGGTAGTTTCCACTCGTCGTTTGATGTTCTGCATTTGAGGTATTTGTTTTGCATTTGTTCATTGCTCGTTCTGTATCTACAATCTGTATTTTGGTATTTCGTTGCATTCCTATTTTGCGTATTTGATTATGGCTACCGAAAGAGATGATTCCCTTCAGTCTGTGAGTGTGAGGTTGGATGGAAAGAATTATTCGTATTGGAATTATGTAATGAAAAATTTTCTTAAGGGTAAAAAATTATGGGGATATGTTAGTGGCACTTATGTGAGACCTGTGAATACTATTAAAAATTATGCTACCTTGATAGATACCTAGGACGCCAATAATGTAAAAATTATTACTTGGATTAACAATTCTGTTGAGCATTCCATAGGAGTACAATTGGCTAAGACACAGCAAATGAAGTTTGGGATCATCTACAAAAGTTATATACTCAGTCCAATTTTGCAAAGTAGTATCAATTGGAAAACAACATACGAGCTATTCAGCAGAATAATATGAGTATTCAGGAGTTCTATTCTGCTATGACAAATCTTTGGGATCAATTGGCTCTTACAGAAGATGATGAACTAAAAAATGTTAATGTATACATTGTTCATAGAGAGTGGCAACGGTTGGTGCAATTTTTGATGGCCCTTCGCAGTGATTTTGAAGGACTTCAAGACTCTATTCTTCATCGTTCTCCGCTTCCTTCAGTTGATTCGATTGTCAGTGAGTTGTTGGCTGAAGAAGTACGTCTAAAGTCTGGTGCTGAAAAGGGAAATCTTTCGACTCCGACTTCTTCTGTGTTAGCTGTACCTCTCGCACCACCCTCTAATAATCGAATAGGCCTTACACAAGGCCCGCCCGACGAAAGTGCGTTCACGAAGAAGAAAGGACATTGGAAGACTCAGTGTCCTAAGTTGAGACAGCAGAATCAACAACATCAGCAATCTCAGACATGGATGCTTGGCAACCAGTCGCCATCTCAGGGTTATAGAGCACATTAGGGTTATAGACCACATCAGGGTTATAGACCACCACAGTCTAATGCTGCAGCAGTCACCTCATCAGGTCCTTTCAATGATCCAAGTACTCTGGCTGAGCAATTTGAGCAATTTCAGAAGTTTTTCTCTCTTCAGCACAAGCTATGTCTGCCTCCTCTTCCGTAGGTCATTCCCATCCTAGTGTGTCAGGTATGTCATCTTTTTTATGGGTCTTGGATTCTGGTGCTTCACATCACATGTCTCTAGACTCTTCGTCTTTTGTATCTGTATCTCATTCGTCATCTATTCTTGTTATGACTGCTGATGGCACTCTTATGCCTTTAGTAGGTGTTGGTTCTGTTGTTACTCCTAACTTGTCTCTCCATAATATTTATCATATTCTACAACTCACGCTAAATCTTGATTATATAGGTTAGTTATGTGACTCTAATTGTTTTGTCAATTTTTTCTCTTCTTCCTATTTTGTGCAGGATCTGCAGTTTCAGAAGCTGATTGGGACAGGCCATAGGCAGGGGGACTCTATGTTCTAGATGAGTTAAAAGTACCAGTTGCCGCCACTATTAGTGTTGATTTGTCTTCCTTTCGTTTGAGTCATAGTTCTTCTAGTTTTTATTTATGGCATTCTCGTCTTGGTCATGTTTCATTTTTCTGTTTGAGATTAGGCAATTTGCAAACTTGAGATATTTTTGATTGTAGTGGATGTAAACTGGCTAAATTTTCATCTTTACCTTTTAATCGAAGTGTTTTTGTTTCTTCTTCTCCGTTTGATTTGATTCATTATGATTTATGGGGACCTTCTCCTATTCCCACTAAAGGAGGGTCTCGATATTATGTTTCTTTCATTGATGATCATACACGTTATTGTTGGGTTTACTTAATGAAACATCGTTCTGAATTCTTTGAGATATACACAGCTTTTCGAGCCCTTGTCAAAACTCAGCATTCTGCTATTATCAAATGTTTTAGGTGTGATTCAGGTAGAGAATACACTTCTCACAAATTTTGTGAGTTACTTGCCTTAGATGAAACTATTCACCAAACTTCTTGTACAGATACTTTTCAACAAAACGGTGTTGCAAAAAGAAAACATAGACACATTGTTGAAACTGCTAGATCTCTCTTATTGTTTGCCTCTGTTCTTAGTACGTTTTGGGGTGAAGCTGTTCTGACAGCAGTGACATTGATTAATACCATCCCATCTTCTCACAGTTCAGGTATCTCTCCTTTCGAAATGTTGTATAGGTATGCCCTGGATTACTCATTCTTTAGAGTTTTTGGTAGTGCTTGCTTCGTTCTCCGCCCTCATGTAGATTGCAACAAGTTGTCCTTTAGATCTGCTATTTGTGTCTTTCTTGGTTATGGTCAAGGTCAAAAGAAGTATCGGTGTTTTGATCCAATTACTCAGAAACTTTATGTGTCTCGTCATGTTGTTTTTCTTGAGCATATACCTTTCTTTTCTATTCCGTCTACTACTCATGACTTGACCAAACCTGATCTTATTCGTATTGATCCCTTTTCTGAAGATTCTGATAGTTTTTCGTCACAGGTTCCTACTACATCAGAACCCCCTTGTCGTGTCCTTTCTCCATTATCTTTGTATTATACTCGTCGAGTTCCTGCTAACGCTTCTATAGGTACTGAGGCTTCTTCTTTTCCTACGGTCCCTCAAGCTTCGTCTGAGATTGTGGATCCACCTCTACGTCAGTCCACCTGCATTCGTAAGTCTACAAAGTTACCAGATTTTGCTTATTCTTGTTATTCTTCATCTTTTACTTTCTTTTTAGCTTCTATTCATTGTCTCTCTGAGCCTTCTTCTTATAAAGAGGCAATTCTTGATCCACATTAGCAGCAAGCTATGGATGAGGAACTTTCTACTCTGCATAAAACAGATATTTGGGATTTGGTTCCTCTCTCTTACGGTAAGAGCTAGCTTTGTTGGTTGTCATTTGGTATATAAGATCAAGACTCATTCGATGGGTCTATTGAGCGTCTAAAAAGCTCGGTTGGTTGCAAAAGGATATTCACAACAGTATGGTATGGATTATAAGGAGACTTTTGCTCTTGTTGCAAAAATGACTACTCTTCGTACTCTTATTACTGTAGCTTCAGTTAGAAATTGGGATATCTCTCAACTTGATGTTAAAAATACCTTCTTGAATGGAGACCTCCAGGAAGAAGTTTATATGGAGTCCCCTCCTGGTGTTTTCCATAGTTTTGGGTATGTTTGCAGGCTCAAGAAGGCTCTATATGGTCTCAAACAAGCACCACGTGCTTGGTTTGAGAAATTTTCTGTTGTGATCTCTTCTCTTGGCTTTGTTTCTAGCAGTCATGATTCTGTACTCTTTGTTAAGTGTACTGATGTAGGTCGGATTATTCTTTTGTTATATGTTGATGACATGATTACTGGTGATGATGTTGCTGGTATCTCAGTTTTGAAGACAGAGTTAGCTAGATATTTTGAAATGAAGGATTTGGGCGCTCTCCGATATTTCTTGGGTATTGAGGTAGCCTATTCGCCCAAAGGTTATCTTCTTTCTCAGTCGAAGTATGTTGCAGATATTCTTGACTGGGCTAGACTTACTGATAATAAGATCGTCGATACTCCCATTGAGGTTAACGCCAAGTATTCTTCTTCTGATGGTATATCTTTGTCAGATCCTACTTTATACAGTACTATTGTTGGGAGCTTGATTTATCTCACTATTACTCATCCTGATATTGCATATGCTATTCATATTGTCAGTCAGTTTATTGCTTCTCCCACTACAGCTCATTGGATCTGCGTGCATACTCTGACTCTGATCATGGCAGTGATCCTATAGATCGCAAGTCTGTTACTGGTTTTTGTATTTTTCTTGGTGATTCTCTCATTTCTTGGAAGAGTAAGAAACGAACTATTGTTTCTCAATCTTCCACTGAAGCAGAATATCGTGCTATGGCCTCTACTACCAAAGAGGTTGTTTGGTTACGTTGGTTACTTGCAGATATGAGAGTTTTTCTTTCTAGTCCCACTCCTATGTATTGTGACAATAAGAGTGATATTCAGATTGCTCATAACTCAGTTTTCTATGAACAAACCAAGCACATCGAGATCGATTGTCACCTTACCCGTCATCATCTCAAGCATGGCTCTATCACTTTACCTTTTGTTTCATCTTCTTCGCATATTGTAGACTTCTTTACCAAGTCGCATTCTATTTTCCGTTTTCGTTTTCTCGTTAGCAAACTCTCGATGCTTGTTGCTGCTGCATCGTGAGTTTGAGGGGGGATGTTAATAAATATATGTTTTATTTATTTACTAAGGGTAGAATAGTATTTCCAGCTTAACCTATATATATGGTTATTTGTAATTAGGTTTATAACTTTTCATTTTTCATAATAAGACAAAACTATAGCCTTCTCTCTTTTTTCTTTTTGGATTCTTCTTGTTGTTGTTTCCAATTGTTTAACAGCATGAAGTTTATCATCCTGTTTTTACACACATGACCTAAAGTGTACTTGTCATCACACATGTAACATAGGCCATGTTTCTTTTTGTTTGGAAATCAGAATAGGATATGGTTTTGAAGGGTATTGGTGGTTTATGACTAATTTGAACAAGTTCAGGTGTTGTATTGGTATCTGTATTTTTGGAAGGTGTTCGACTCCATTTGGTTGTGTTATTAAAAAAAGACTTTGGTATCTGGGATTTGAGGGCATTTATAGTCGTTTCTTGTAGGGATGCAATTTCAAAGGTCTGGGTAGTAGGTTTCAACATCTTAACCATGGACTTGATTTCACTCTTAAGCCCACTAGTGGAGATAGAAATATAGTAGGTTTCTGGTAAATGAGGGAGGGACATCATAACCTGAGCCTTTAATTCCTCAAACTTCTCTTGATACTCAGGAATGGTGTCAAACTGCCTAAGTTTGCTGAAGATTTCTACTACCTCTTCCCCAGTACTTTCAGTAAATCTCCTACAAAGTTCATCATCAAACACATTCCAATCAGCCTCAGGGTGGGAAGTAGCAAAACCATTAAACCATATATCTGCTTTCTTTTTCAAGTACATCTAAGCAATACCCTTCTGGTGTTCATCCTACCTTCCTGTTTGACATGATTGTTAAGGGCTGCTCCTAATCTGTGGCTACCCATACCAGGTCCAGACACATTCTGTTCCACAGAACTCTCAGCCTGCTTCTCCTTAGTGTCATTCCTAACCCTACTGATTACCATCATAGCTACTAAACTTTCATATTTTTGATTAACCTCAGTCAGAATATTTTCAACTTTTTCTTGTCTATTACACAATACTTTAAGAGTCAAATCAGGGGACTCTACCTTGCTGGATACTGCTTTGTAAGCTGCACTCAAATCACCCATCTCCTTGTCCATCTTGGGTAAGTGGTCTTCATGGGTTTTGCTCCGGGTTTCTGTCATTCTATAGGATCACTTCTCGATACCACTTGTGATGATTGAAGAACTTAGCTGAAATCCTCAACCAAAACTTAGCTTAACAAAGGCCAGATTGTATAATAAGTTCTGTAATTTTAAGGAAAAAGTATAAAATTGAAGAAAGGGGTAAGAACAAGATGAACAAAGGAAGGAAATTATAAATTCCAATAACAACTTCAACAAAATTCAGCATGATTCTCTTTACAGTGCACATGCTGTATATGTACAGCACACCGTTCTGTTAGCAATCGTATTCAGTAAATTAAAAGGAATAAAACTTAAAAGCGTGTTTCTAAACTATTACAACTTTAATATTTAAACTACTTAATCAAACGACGTCGTATGGCTGTGAGTGTATTTCCCTCCATCTTTGAAATTTTGTTATGGACGTTGCCACCTTCCTTCATCCTTCTTCTTCAGCTGGTGAAGAAGCTACTTCTTTCTGCTTGTAATTGTGACACTCCTCTCTCTATCTCATCTCTTTCTTCACCGAACATCTAGTCCGAATTGTTAGAAATTGGAAGAAAACCGACTGGCCATCTCGTCCAAAGTCTGAACAACTCTGCTCTCTGTCGCATCTCTCTCATCGGCCATCTCATCTGAACACATCTGTTGTGTCTCATCTCTCTCGCCGATTGGACACCTATGCTCTGAGGTAATTTCTTAAACTCAAGTAAGGAAAAAGAATTTTGATGTGTTGGACTGTGTTGATTTGCTGAAGTGATTTCTTCCTTATTCAATTGAAAAGTGTCTGTATTATTTGAAAATTTTCCAACCCAACAAGTCATCAATACAATAATTAGTATAATCATATTGTATATTATTCGAGTCAGTAGAAGTTAGCAACTTTGAATTTTTGAATTTTTCTAAATTTGTTGAGATGGAAGAAAGTTTTTCCCTTTCTGTGGTCTATTCATCAGAATTTGAGAATTTTGATAGCACAAAATTTGGTGCTCTATTATCAACTTTTGTTGGTTTAAAGGAAAAGACCTAGTAAAAAAAAATGACATGTCGAGATATGTAGACTTGTTTTCTTTTGGGCTCCAAGCTATGAAATCTTCCGTAAACTAGAATATAACCAACAAATATACAAGGACGTGTCTTCTTTACAAATTTAGAACCACCTTGATACCGTAGAATATGTCCTAAAGTATATAATTCATAACATTCAAGAGAACTAAGATTGACAAGGCTGTTTCTTTTCCTTTGTTTTTCTATTCTAGTCCCTTTAATATGCTTGCTGGCACAATGTGTACTATAGATTTTGTATTGATTACCACTTTGATGTTGGGTATCTTTCTTTGATTAATGAAGTGTTGTTGTTACCCCGAATAAAATTATACTTCAATAGTATGAATGTGATGCATGTTTCTGTAGAGTTTATTCTATTTATATGGGCTACTTGATCAATTGGCATTGCTGGCTGAGAAATTAATGAAATTTCATTTGTTTAATGTTCTTTGAAGTTATTTTTGAAAACGTTTGGGGTTAATTTGATTGGTAAATAATTTTCAATTCAACTTTCTTCAAGGTTCTTTTTGTTCGTGTTCATGAGTTTCTCTTTTAATTTAGTTTTAGAACTGATTTTTTTTCTTTTCAGCATTGTTTGAGGGAATGAAAGTCGACTTCAAAGTCCCACTATCAATTTTATCTAAGATTTTTTTTTTACCTCCTTTTGTTCTTCACTTTATAGATTTGTACTTGTTTGAATCTGTCTTAAGAGCTGCATACCTGTTTCTTTTCCAAATACACATATTATATATACACACACATTATAATACATATATATACATACATATATGTTGTGCGATTTAAATCCCGCAAGTGGACGGATCGTTGACAAGTAATAAAGTGATAAATAAAGTGTCGAACCCACGAGGACCAGATATTAATTTAACCTATTAATTTATAATTCTAATTCTAACAATAAAACGAAACACAGATTTAATTTTGATGTGTGATTCTAAACTAATTTAACTATTTTAATTAAATTGAAAATAACAATAAGTAACTTTAAAAAAGTAAGAACGAATTCAAGATCTACTAACTCTAGGATTTGCGAATCCACCAACACTTTCCTTAATCAGACATCCGTTTAACTGTTTTAGCTTATAATTACCATAGATTGAAAATCGGCGTTCCTAAATTAATCGAAAGCCTCTCTCGATGGTCAATCAATTCTATATGTTATGCGAACTTCATTATCTCTAATTAAGCTTCGAACATAAACACATGCATTAAAATCTCAAGAACACCTAAATAGATTTCATAAAGCATAATAGTAATCTCTATCTATTATTGGACCCTATGTTATTCAATACCACGTGCTTAATCTATATTGAATCTCTCGACTTCAATATAGATCACAATATATTCTAATGGTGATCAGGCATTAAAATAATAGAAAAACTGCATAAAGAATAATCAACCCAAAAGCAATTAATTACTAAAACAGAAAAACTTCTAATTAATTAAAAATAATGAGGTTTCATCGTTCATCCTAGAAAAAGTAAATTAGCCGGACATGATTTCGTCAATTATGACAATAATTGACTTCATCATGATCCGACGAAAGAAAAAGAAGAAGAAGAAGAAATAATTACAACCCGTGACTCCGGCTGAAGAATCTTCAATCCCGTGCCTTGATCTTCGATTCCCCTCTTGTATCTTGTTCCCAAAATTCGTCTCCTCTTCTGGCTATTATCTGTCTTATTTATAATGTTCTCCAACTCTCTAAGACGTGTGTTTAAATTGTTGTTTTATCTTGAGTTGTAGAGTTCTAGTCCCATCGAAAACCGCCAAAGCTGGTGCCCATTATGCCTTCAAGTCTCTTTTTCGTCTTTTGTCGAGTTGATACTTGAATTTGATTATTTTCTAAAATAATAAGATAACAACATGCAATTAAAGCTGAAAACAACTAATAATACTCATAATCGTCCCTTTTTGTGAGCTCAGATAAGTACAAAATTGTACTTATCAATATACATACATATAAATATATATAAAGAGAGATGTGTTGGGATTTAAAGAAAAAGTCATCTGGTTCTTGAGGGAGATATGAAGCTTAAACTAGCTTTTTCTTTTGCCTCATTTGCATTCAATTCTTTCATTTATATCCTCTCATCAAAGTCTAAAGCTTGAGTTATGAGGTCATAGCTAACTAATTCTCTCTCTCTATACATATATCATGTGTATATATCTACTCTCTTGATTATGGAATTATATAGAGTGGAGAAAAAAAATTTCATTTCAATTTATAGTATGTGGGTTTTGCAAGTAGTTCACTTGAGCGCCAGAGCAAGAAAATAATGGGGTTTTCTTTGAATGTAGTGATATGGGGCATGACATAGATGGTTTTATTGACATAGTTGCACATACCCGTGTTCTTCAGAAAAACAAATTATCTGTTGGGCAACTAATGTCATTGTTGCAACAAATACTGCTGCTGAGGTTACTGTGAGGCTGGCCAGGCCCCGGGAAAATGTATGTTCCTTGTGGATTTTTTTTCTTTTTGTTTATCAAGTTTGTTCATTGCTTGACTCTTGAATTGTGGCCTTTGCTTGTGAATAGTCTTTCTGAGTTATTAGGAATTGGAAGTTTGAGTTTGACTCAAATTTTTGTTTGTCTTATTATTAGTGAGATTCCATATCAATCCTAACTTAATTTAGCTCAAGTTTGGCAATTGCCATAAGCTTATAATTGATATTCATCTTCTTTTAATTTATGCAGGTTTCCATTTTCTAATTTTTTTTCCTATTCAATTATATTTATTTGTACTAAATCTACAAATGACGAATTTCTCTCACATGGTAGCCATTACAAAATAATTCTGTTGGTTTGCCTTCTACAATTCTAGCCTGCAAGTCATCTATGTTGGAGTGTTAATTTCAGGCTACTAATGTTATAAAATGAAGCATATGTTGTTCTTTCTTTTTCATTAGTGCTTGTACGTGGACTAAAAGGCATCATTACATTTCAAATGACTTCCTCTATGCAGAAGATATCCCCTTTTTGACTTTGAGTGTATATGCAATCTTGAAAATGAAAAGAAAGAGTAATCAACAATCCAACTGAAAGAAAAGTTCTTCTGGAGGCACATGCCACTGATATCTTTTGCATGCTATTTCAGATCCTTCAAACCATGCCATTATTTCTTTTGTATTTTGTTTGGTGTATCACTCGTACAATATTTTAATTAGTTGATTAATTGCTGTAGGAATTAGTATTAATTGAGAGCCTTCAATTATCCCAACCGTTTATACATGGTAATAAACATTGCAATGAGATAAATGGTTAATTTGTCAAGCATAAATTAATTTGTTAATTATTAAGGGAGATTTTCTTAAGTAGGAATGGATTCTAATTCTTCTACATGATGGTGGTTTTAGGTGGGTCTTAGGTAGTGGCTTGATATGAATTTGCACTTGTTTCTAGCCCATGTGTGAGGATAGTGACATCAACAATTATTGACAAGGGAGCTTAAAGCTCTGGGTTTCGACTAAAGAAAAGACCGCCTCAGGTAACCAGAAGGTGAGGAAGCCAATATGTTTGACAGAGATCTTTAATGTGAATGTTGCTACTAATTTCTTGTCATCTTCTTTGGTTAGTCATGTTTAACTAATAATTTTTTGAGAATTTGATGGATTGCATTGGTCTTGAATCAGGTCTAAAGAGATATAGGAATAGCTGCAGATTTAGGTAGCTTAATTATCTCAAACCTAACATTATACACGACGAATTTTCTGATGAACCCTCTATGGAAGCATTGGAAGCAGGTATCCAATAGCTTTTCTCTTTACATTTTTTTGCTCTTTTTCCTGTTTTGGGTATGTCTTAAGAACCCAGACTATATCTCCATATTTCTGTAAATTACTTAAGATTGCCTAAATTATTATCTACTGTAATGACATGCTCACTAAATTCCAACCAAATAAGGAAAGAGAAAAAATGAACACAAAACATAAGCAAGATAAAGAAGGAAAAGAAAAATGTTGGGAAGACATTCTGTTGGAAATTTGAATGCTATGTCACAGGATAATGCTATTTTTTTTGACAATTTCATGCATGCATACCTTGTTTAGGAAATGTTTTGTTCAGAATTTGACGTAGATAGAAGTTGATAGATTGGTGAGAAAGAATAGCAACATGGAGTTAGCAGAATTTTGGCTTCCAGTTGAGTATCTTGTTGTTGAGAATTAAACAAGATGTTTATGGAATGTCTCCAGGTAGAATACTAGTTGCTTGGATTGATTAAAGATTTTGGAAGAAAGTTGCTTTACAAGATCAATTATAGTGCCTTTATTTTAATTTACTGAAAGTATGTTTACGAGCTGGAAAACTAACATTGAGTCATCAAGATCATGTAAAACATGCATTATTTATTTTGCTTATTGTTTTATGATTTTAATAATTAATAACAGCTTAAACAATTTGGCTACTGCTTATATGAAAGGATCAGAGGATGGGATATAGGAAAGTGGAGTGTATGACCAAATGTTATATCTGCATTAAATTCAAGGCTATATCATATAAATGGCATGTTTGGTGAAGTTTTTTTTTGGGAAAAAATAGATTTTTTTGGGTACTTTATTGACTTTTCAAACTTTTTTGTAGTGTAAAAAGATTGAAAAGTAAAAAATTGTAGGCAAAAAAATAGGTTTTTTTGGAAAAAAATGGTTACCGAACATGCCCAAAGTTAGGATAGCCACTGATATTTTGTAGCTAATTTTGGTGGTAAATTCAAACATTTGTTTTCGTACATAATAAATCGATTGCTAATTTAAATGCATTTAAAAAAAATCATAATAGCACTAATTTTGTATCAATTTTTTTATTTTTATTTTTGTTTTTTTAATAAATTGTATACTTGCCCTTTGGGTTTCTTCCTTTCCGAAACCAATGGAGAATGGTATCTTTTGCAAGTACATCACATTCAGTGACCTTATAATTTCTAGAAATAACTTCATCAACTTTGTATCATCGTAGCACTGGACCTGAACATTGTAAAGGAGTTCAAACTCTAGCTTTCTAGTGGTGCAGATAGTTTTAAGCAATTGTTCCCGTTCACCTGGATTAGATGAGGGAGGAAAAACATTTAGAAAATATTTACAGTCAAGCACTCTACTTGAGATAAGATTGAAATTGGTCTCACTCAATGTTCCCCATATTTCATGAAATGAATTTACCGGTATTCTTATTCTTTATAAAAAGTTATATTAAATTTGTTGCAAACTGTCTTGGTAGAATTTTATCCCACTCTATTAAATGGCAACTTTTAGGTTATTGACGTTCAGATCGTGGATACAGAGAACGATGCAGGGTAATGACTTGTGTGGAAAACAATAAAAAAAAAAAGGACGTTAATGAGTAATTTAAATTGAAAAGTAAAGAACTACATTTATTTTTGAATTTTTAGGACTTCGAAAATTGAGGAGTTGGGATTTAATATGGTTTTGTTGAAGAATATGCTAGGTGTTTGTGCTGGGAACAATGTTTTATATTTTGATCAAAAAAAAGTTTTGCTCAAAAGAAGATTTTAATTATGTGCATTCTTCTGTAACAAGTATCATATATCATATTAATCGTGATCAGGGTAAGCTTCTTTCAAATTGTGCGCGTCATGGCATACGCTATGACAAACGAATATCAATTACCACAAAATAATATTTGTATCAATTTTATATATTTTAAAATAAAATACACGACATATATAAATAGTCATATAATAAATTACGCAACAACTATACATCGTTGCATAAATGATTATACGACAAAATTTAACTACAAATGCAATTTGTTATATAATAAATTATACTACAAACATTGAATATCTTATAATATATTATGCAACGAATCAATCTCATTGTAAAATAAATTACGCGACAAATATGACCTATTATAAAATAAATATTACTACAAGCATGTTTTTTATTGCAAAATAGAATATGTAACAAACGTTATACTTTTAAAACAGTTTTCGCAACAAACATTTCTCATCGCAATTTTTTTTGGAATAATCGTTGCGACAAATTAACTTGTTGCCCTTTTAATTTTTCGCGACATCTATGCATTGCGACGACATTATGTCGACAAATATGTTGTTACTATTTCATACATTTTCGTCAAACAAAAAGCTGTTGTGAGTTTGCTTATGCGACAGTGACTGAGGCGATTTGTTGGGCCTCACTTGGGCCCGAGCCCAGCCTATTTCTCCACCCCATGTAAATCTTAGTTTAAAAAAAAAAAAAAAAATTTTCCCTTGGCCCGGTGCTATTATATCAAAGGCCCAGCCACCAAGACCCAAGTTGAAGACCAAATGACCAATTAATTAGTACACATTCCACAAGCCCATTTATTGATTCTTAGCATTTGTTCACCGGACAAATGATTAAATTTAACCCGATTTTCCTTAGCATTTATTGATTCTTAGCAATTGATTAGATTCTATTATAGATGAATTTTTGGTGTAAAAGATCGTCGGACACAACTTTCTTTTGCTAAATTTTTATCTTGAATATTTTTGTTGTAAACTTTTTAAAGATTATGACTTGTTTGAAAATATTATATTCTCATTCTCATTAAAATACATTTCCTCCTATGCCATGGCTTGATAGTTGTTGCGACATTCATGGCGCTTATAACGCTACAATACCTACAACAAACATCTTGTTCTCACTAAATTATTTTTGCAACAAAATTTTTATTTAAGTGACAACATTTTTTTGCCGCAAAATAGATATTTTTTTGTAGTGTTTTGCACAAGAAAATGTGTAGGTGATGGTGAAAATGTCAAAATTTCAAAGATAGAGACGAATTGTACAATGACTTCAAAAGATAGAGATGTTTTGTGATAATTATTAACTATTTTATTATTTTTCAAATTATAATTTCCAAACGCTTTTGATGTTTTATTACTTTTTTTCTTTAAAAGGTGGACTTTTTTAGTGTGAGATTTACAAAATTTATAATTTCATTTTCTTTAAACTACAACTTGAAAAAATAGAAAATAAATTCAAATAAATTAAAAATGTGTTGAAAGTATAGTAAACCCTTAATTTGAATTTTTCCCAACATTATTAAACCGACAAATAGAAATTATTAGTTGTCATAATCTAATAAATTATTTATCTTAATATATAAAAATAAAATAGTTGTCATAATCTAATAAATTATTTAACTTAATATATAAAAATAAAATAAAAATAAAGTAAAATAACATATCACTTTGCAGTTTAAAATGAATTACTTATTTATTTTAAGTTAAGGTTATAGCTTTATACAATGTTGCAATTTAAATTTTTTTCAAGAGTTCTAAATAGATATATATATATATATATATATTCTATATATATATATATATATATATATATATATATATATATTTGTTTCTGTTCTTTTTTTCTTTTTATGAGAAAGTTATAAGAAGATAAGACAAATATAAATATTCTTGATAAATATTAAAAATATACAATTTTGTGTAAAAATTAAAAATTTAAAAAAAAATGTCATGCTAATAGTATGGTCAAGATATTTGAATTGATAGAAATATAATTATGAAAAGATAGATGTAAGAGAGAAAATTAATCCTTGGATGAAAGAGTGATATAATTAAGATTTGGAAGAATAATAAAATGGTATATAAAGTGTTACGTAATGTAATATATAAGGTGTGATTTGTTATTTTTAATTACGGGTATTTTGGTCTGTTTAATTATTTATAAAATAAAAATATGTCTAAATATTTTATTTTTTTCCTACAAAATTTGTTTTTTATTTTTACCAATAAGTAAAATACAGTGTCATTATAAATTTGCAAAACATGGTATGGAAATAGTAAATAAATCCTAAAAAATACATTTCTTCGTGGGTAATTATATTTAGTTATTCACACTACAATTTTTATTATCTACACAACGTTTTAATATATACTACTTATAAAATGGACTTAAATGGAGAAATATTTTTGGATTATTTTACCCTAACAATTTTTTTAAAATTTCATATTCACCTTTAGTATTCATTAATGTATAATTATTTTTTAATATTTTATTTATTACTCTTATATTGGTCATTTTTATTGTACATTAAATTTTCAACAATTTACTAAATATACAATTAAATTTTTTGAACATTTAATCTATTAAATTGAATATGAGGGTGAAAAATGATCTCAATTTTTTTTTTTTTTTTTTTTTTTTTGTATTAAGTAGATAAAAGGAATGAGAAATGAGTTAAAAAAAATGAATGAGAAAATTTCTAACTTTATTTATTACTGCATTAAAATTCAAATTATAATTGTCAAAAATGAAATTGAGATAAAAATATTATTTTTAATACATTAGATTACAGTGATTACGAGCATGTTTGGTTCAATTCTTTTTTTTTTAAATTTTTTTTCTAATTCATTTTCAACTACATATTTTGTAGGACCTACAACTTTTTTCAACTTTTCAACAACATATTGTATCAATTTTTTTCAAAATCTTTAAACCCATCAAACATATATTATAGTTTAGAACTAACGTGTGAAACTTTTTTTATTTTTATTTTTATTTAATATATATATATATATATATATATATATATATATACTTAACTTTCTTCATCAACAATATTCTTACTTCTCTGTCAACAATATTCTTACAACATAGACAAGTATTGACACTTCTTTAATTTTTGTTTCTTATTCACATTTATGACATTTCATTTACGTCGTCAAATCAAACACCTCTAATAAAAAGAAAACATACACAAATAATGTTAACAAGGAACTACTATTCCAATAAATGTACAATATTATGTAGTCAATAATTACATTTTTTCACAATAAAATTAGTAATAATTAATTTTATTTTTCGTAAAATGTAGCCATGTAGATCATTAATACTATAGGATTTGATATTAATGGTTCATCAATCATCAAAGTTTAAATCACCAAAATGTCTTAATTGGGTTCAAGTTATTGTTGATATTATCACCATACAGTGGCGGAGCTAGACTTTTAAAGTTGGAGGGTCTTTTATGGGACGGGTCGAGGGAGGAGCAAAGCCCTCACGGGGGTTCGGGGGAAGTGCCCCCGAATTTTTTTTTCTCAAACCACAGTTATTGAACTCATTTTTATGAGAATAATATTTTTTTATAAGTCACAGTCTTTAAAAAGCTTACAAAAGTTATTGCACAAAAATATTCAAGATCTAAAATTAATCAAACTTTTCTTATTCACGTTGACTTCTATAAAATTATCCTCCAAAATAGGAAGATCCGGTTTACAAATGAAATTAAATATTACTCAATCTCAAAAAAAAAAAAATATCAATTGAACACGATATGTATTAACAAGCAAAATGCATTTATTAATTTTGTATTATCATTTGAAGAATGGGCCAATCATTTGTAATTTTGTAATCCCATATCAATTTCATCTCCCCAGAAACATAAGATTTTACCAGAATGAGGGACTCTCCATTGCTGATTTGCTGTTAGTTTGTTACGTTACGCGGTGAATATGATGTAGGGAATCGCCAAATCGATTCTTCGATCCGAATTTTGTTGAAGATGAGGAAGTGATTCAATTTTTTTTTATTTGCGTATTCCGAAATAAAGGCTGAACCGCTGACGTTTTGCTGATTGTGTATTTGCAATTGTGTTTCTGGCTTTCAAATTGAAGAAGAAGTATAAATTGGACTTTTGGTTGGTTGGATAATTGGAATTTGGGTAGGGTAATATTTGTTGGATTTAGCATTGTTTTGAGTATTTTATAGTTTGGGCAATTTTCTTATGTATTGGTTTGGACTTATGATTATCACTTACCCCAAAAAAAAAAAAAAAAAAATTAAAAAAAAAAAAATACAGGCCAGAATTTGGGGGTCCTGGGCACCCCAAGGACCCCCCTCCCCTACGCCACTGTCACTATATAAAACTCATCTCTAATTGTAATTGTACTTAAATGAATGCAATTATCTTTTAATATTTAATTGTCACTCTTTTATTGTTCATTATCGTACATTAAATTTTCAACAATTTATTAAATATACATTTAAAATTTATAAATATTTAATATATTAAATTAAATATGAAGGTGAAAAGACGATATCAAATTTTTTTTGCTTTACGTAGATGAAAGAAATGAGAAATGGATTTAAAAAAAATGAATAGAAACATTGTAACTTTTTTTTATTAATGAATTAAAATTCAAATCATGGAGATGAAAAAATTGTTTTGAATACATTAGATTACAGTGATTATAGATGACAACTAATTTATAAAACTTTTTTAATTTTTAATTTAATTAATAATACATCAGACACGCTTAATAAAAAAAGAACATACACAAAAAATATTGTTTAAAATGAGTAACTACTCCAACAAATGTACAAAATTATATAGTCAATCATTATATTCTTTCCAATAAAATTAATAATTATTAATTTTTTTCGTAAAATACAACACTGAAGATCCCTATTAATAAATCATTAATTCCATACGATTTGATATCAATAGTTCGTCGATCATCAAAACTCAAATCACTAAAAGCTCTTCATTGAGTTCAAGTTACTATTCATATTACTACTATATAAAACTCATCTTTGATTGCAATTATACTTCTATAAATGTAAATAAAATATCAACATCGAACAATACAAAACAATTTGTTATCAACAACCATTTTTTTTATCTTTATTATAATTGCTACTTTAGCATTTTAATTATCAATAATAAAAAAATTAAAAAATTAAAAAAATTAAAAATTAACAATATGATTACAAAAGCACGTGCAACGCACGCACGTCTAACTAGTTGTAATAAAAGTCCACAACCTTAGACATTTAGTCTTCAACTATTTTTCGTCGCATTTTTATCATTAACTTTTGATAATTTTCACGATAACAATTTTTGTCCAAATATTCTACTAATGTGCATTGAATGAGGGACAAATATTTTGTCAAATTTTTGTTCTTGTTATTTATTTTGCTTATTTAAAAAATACAAGAGGCAAAAAAATTACGCCCTACTAATTAACTTTTTGAACAGAAAGCAGTATAAAAAACAAATATAAGATGTGAATAGGTGTATGATAAGAATGTGATAAAAAAAACAATAGAGGACATAAATGCAAAAATAACAATAGTTTGGAACTTTTCTTGTAATTAAAATATAGTATGGTTAACAAAAAATCTCGTATGAATATAACCATCATTTCTTCATATACAAAAACAGGCGTATTAATCTCTTCATATAAAAAAAAAAGCTTATTAAATGCTTGTTTGATAAAGTTTTTTTGTAAATTATAAACAGTAGGTCCTATAAAATATGTGGATAAAAATTGTAAGTTCTACAAAATGTACGGATAAAAATGATATATTACTAGATTATAAGTACTTATAAGTACTTACAAACATAAAATTATCAAATTCAAGCGATAGAGCATTTGGTTGGATTTTTTTAAAGTCTAAAAGCTCTATTTGAAGATAAAATATTTTGACTAAAGTCAAAGAAGTGCTTAAACTCATCTTTTAAATTGTTTTGAAAAATACTTTAAGGGTGTGTTTGATTGGAAAGAGTGGGAAAAAAAAAATTTCATGTAAAAATGAAAATAAAAACCACCAAAATTGTGAGAAAATATTTTCTACCAAAATGGTCAAGTTCATGCTTTAAGTGATTGCACTCTAGAAAACATTTTCCTTTTCCCACCTTGTATCAAACAACCAAAAAGTAGAAAAATATTTTCTTCTGACGTGACATTATTTTCTTCGAATGTGGCATTTTCCATAGAAAATAGTGCAATCAAACGGACCCTAATTTTATGCTTCTCTAAACAAGCACATATACGGAAGCTGAAATTAAACATTATATTTACAATATTATTCTTGCTATTTTAAATAAAATGTCAAATATGTCAAAATTAAACACAAACATCAATATGGAAAAAGTGTTATAAAACAAGATACTAAAAGAAGATAATAGAGAGAATCAAAACTCTTGTGTATTATTGAAAACATATACTCATGCATATAGGGTAGAATTAGGGCAACAAAGATAAATTAGTAAAAACCTTACTTGGAAAAAAACTCAAAGTTTTGATTGTAAAAAATTGGTGTTTCAAAATATTGCTTCGTTAAAATCTTGTTAGAAAATTTCAGTAGGACAAAACCTAAATGAAGGAAAAAGACTAAAAGAGTATAGCTACTTCCATGATGTCAATCACGTGGGTACTTTAATCGGCGCATCCTTATTTTGTAGACCAATAATTTGAATTTACATGCCAACAATGAATTTCTCGAGAAGTTATCTAAATTGTCACCCGAGCAAATTTGTTGAATATCAATGCCATCATTTTTTAAGCTCGTGTATATAAAAGAATTTTGCTGAAATTATATATCATCTTGTCTCCTTGAATATAGTCTCCCGGAAATATCATCTTCATAAAAAATTTTCGGATTGTCTATAGTTGAATGTAGGCTGTATAGCAATAAGATATGATGATCAAATGTAGACTGTCTCTAGTTGAATGTAGTCCGTATAGCAATAAGATATGATGATCAAATGCAACTTGCAAAATATGGTAACGGCAATAAAATATTTGAGTGTTTGTACGCCACATTTAAGAAATCATTTATACTTACACACATATTAACATATACACAAATATATTACATTCCGTTAATTAGTTGTCTTTACGAGTAGCTAGCTTCTACTATGTTCCTTTCTTCAATATGCTTGTCTTATGATTTGGGTGCTTGTGGTATAAGCACGTGCTTAAATTATAATTTTAGCTGGTCAAATATATTTTTTATTTACACATTTCATAGGACTCACATTCACTCACAACTTATAATATAAACACTTAAAAAAATAAATTCAGCACTACCAAGCATATGCTAAACTAAAAGATTTGAGAAAAGTGACTTTTTTTTTTTTTTTTTTTTTTTATTTAAATCATATTACACATTCACTACCACAAATGACCAATTTGAAGTAGACAAGACTCAACACTGCATAGCAGGAGCAGATTTAGCGAGGGGACAACTGCCCCCACGCTGATTTCCAAATTTTTGTTTTGTTTTTAAAAAAATTAAATTTTATAATTTTACCTCCACAATAAAATAAAAACGAAGATATGCCGGTCAAAGAAAAACAAGGAGCAACGAGCTCTCTCGCTCCTAGTCACTATCTCTTCAAGAAATCCAGCATTCCTTTCACAGTTCGGTATATATGTAGATTAATTTACAAAAAGTGCCTCTATCCTAGGGGTAAAGCTTTCCATTTGTGTGGGCAAATCTAGGTTCAAGTCCCAGTGGCAATACTATTTTTTTAATTTTTTTTAAAAAAATTGTGCAATTAGTCTCCAACTTTAAAAAATGTCTTTTAAATCTTCAATCTTTAGTTCCATTTGTATATTTCGTCTTTTTATATAATTCTATAAACTTCAACGCTAATTTTCTCACGTTTTAGAAAGATAAAATTGACAAAATGCTATGTTTAACACCGAACTTAATCTTTTAGACCATAACGTTTCTTTGATTTTCAATTCCAAAATCTGAAAAAATATAAAACAAATTACCCTTTCTTTTTTTACGTACAAATCTCGTGAAAATATGGTTGAGTATTTTAATTTTTACTTAACTTGAACATAATTTTTTTCTTCACTTATGGGAAATAGTTTTTTCTTTTGTATTTTGTTTACTTTATTTTCATATGTATATACATGAGTAAATATGATTTTTATTTTTTTTCACATTTATATTTTTATTTTTCAAGTTTGGTTTACTTAAAACTTGATATTTTTTTAATAAACAAAATATTGATTCTATTTTTTCATTTTTTATTATTTTATTTTACTTTTATGTACGACTAACTCAAAGTCGATTGCTTTTATAAAATATTTTTTTTAATAAAATAAGTAATTTTATCGTTTTATTCACATACCGTTATTTCTATCGGCTACTACTATGTCGCCTACTGCTATAGGTGCCACAAGTCACCACAGTGTCGTCAGCCAGCACTGTAGTCCTGCTAACCACCATAGTGCTCCCACATGCTGAAATTTCTGGCTCCGCTCCTGCTGCATAGCAAGTAACTTGGAATTAGAAACTCTTAAAAGTTTCAACTAATGAAATAACATATTATGAACTTTTGATTTAAAATCTGCTTGTACAATTAGATTTGAAGAACAAGTTATTCCCTTAATTAATTAAATGGACTTTACAAACTTTTTCAAAAATCTTTTAAAATTGTAAAGACGAAAGATACAAATTCTTTTATTTAGGATTAGTACAAGTTGATAATTGATATTAACCCATTAACAAGAGAAATAAATACACACATATGGTAACTTTGACTTAGGGGATCGAAGATAGATAAACGAATAAACAAGTTTATGTAATGGATCCATTTATTTTAATTGGTTTTTAGATTTAACTATTTTTTAGATTTAATATATATTTTATATATATATATATATATATATATATATCATGTCTTGACTCTAGATGTTTTGACACACAATTGTCGAATTAAAGTAAGATCCCATGTGCATGAAATATTTTATAGATTAAATTACAAAGTTACAAAAATTATGATGTTGAGAAGTAATAAAATAAAAATAAATAATATCAACGAAAAAAGTGTACAGATAACAAAATATTATTGAAATAATAATTTGAAATTAACGTGTTATTATTTTTGTGATTAATAATTTTTTTTTAAAAAATATCCTAGTATATTTTGTTGTAATATTGTTCAAATATTAGTAAATGATAAGAAAAAAAATTCTGGAAATTTTTTTTTATTTGTGTGAAATTGGCATGGGCAATCATTGAGAAATGCAGAAACAGAATTGCTTTTGCTTCTACTGGGCGATTGTCCAAATTAAGGCAGGGCGAACGTCTAGGCTTAAAATACACTAGCCGTTAGGCTAGTGCAGTTTTGAATTTCTTGTGCATTTTCATCATCCTTTGTATCTTTTCTTGATGGTTTAAACACCATTTCGAGGTATATTGATAGAAATGTTTAAATAGCCGATAGATTTCTTATATTAAAAAAAAAAATCAAATCAAAATTATTATCTATATTTTCTCCCAATACTCAGATTTTATAAAAAAACTTCATTGTTCTTTTTTTTTTAGATTTCACTTACACTTGTGCAATTCGATTTGAGACTTGTAAATCCGTCAAAACTATTTGCTTGAAGGCCTTTTCGCATCTCATTCATCGAGAGAGTGCAAATAACACTTTTAGGATAGCGTTCTACACGATCAAGTTCGAGTGTTCATTGTTTATGTTGCAGATTTTTCTTCTAAAAATTCATGGTGTGTTCGTGTCATATCGAAGAATTTCCAACAATCTAAAAGCGTTATTTTGATATGGCCATCCAAGAGTGAAACAACAATGGCAATAATCAAGTTGATGAACCAAGATTTGGTGCGTTTGGACCGGTTTGATGGAACCAACTTTATCTAATGGCAAGACAAGTTGAAGTTTTTATTGACAATGTTAAGGATCTTCTACATACTTGATCCAGACTTGCCTGCAATGTCTGAATCGACAAAAGATGATACGGATGAAGTGAGGACTGAAAGAAAGAAACGCCAAGAAGATGAACTTATTTGTAGGGGTCACATCCTAAATGTACTTTCTGATAGGTTATATGATTTCTACACTAACATAACGTTGGCATGGCAGATTTTGATAAAACTGGAGTATAAATATAAAGAAGAAGAAGAAGGTACTAAGAAATTTCTAATCTCTAAGTATTTTGATTTTAAATTTCTTGATAACATTCCATTGTTGCCCCAAGTATGTGAACTACAAGTTATCATCAACAAATTGAGAACGGTTAAGATTGAACTTTTCGAACCTTTTCAAGTGGGTGCAATTATTGTTGAATTGCCCCCAACTTAAAGAGGTTATAGGAAGAAAATACTTTACAACTCCGAAGACTTTACATGGAAAAAGTTCAAAAACATCTCCGAATTGATAAAGAGTCTATGGCAAGAGAAGTGAATGAAAATTCTCATATTGTTACATCAAATGCCAATGTCATGGAGGAAAACAACAAGTCCAAGAAGAGAAAATCTTTCAAGGACGACAACAAATTCAAAAAGAAGTTTAAGAGAGAATGCTATGTTTGTGGTAAATCTAGACATCAAGCAAAGGATTGTTGGAACAGGAAAAAGGATAAAATTGAAGGCAATGTGAATTTTCTTGAAAATGAAAACATTGTTGCTACCGTGAGTGAAATCAATGTTGTTAAGAGAAAGGCTCCGGAATGGTAGTACGATACTTACGCCATCATTCATGTTTGCTATGACAAATCATTCTTCAAAACATATCAAGAGATTGATGATGGTCAACAAATTCAAATGGGAAATGAAGGATGCTCCAAAATCATAGGCAAATGGAATGTGGAACTTCAATTCACATCAGGGAAGAAAATTATCTTAACTAATGTATTTCACGTGCCGGATATGAATAGAAACCTTGTTAGTGGTGACTTGTTGGGAAAACCAGGCATTAAAACAATTTTTGAATCGGGAAACTTGTACCATCCCGTGATGGAATTTTGTGGAAAAATACTATTCTACTGAAAGAATGGTCAAGCTATGTACTATTGATAACAATGATAATAAAGTGAATTCTTCTTACTTTTTGTGTTCTATTATGGCATAAAAGATTAGGACATATAGGATATTCATCTTTATATAGAATGTTAAAAAATTGTATGATATCTTGTGAAATTGAAAAACACAATAAATGTGAAATTTGTGTTAAATAAAAAATGATTAAAAACCATTTCATTAGTATAGAAAGATCAACATAATTACTTGATTTTATTCTTTCCGACATATGTGAATTAAATGGCATGCTAACTAGAGGAGTAAATAGATGATTTCTCTAGGTTTTGTTATGTATACTTAATGAAATATAAAGATGAAGCCTTCAATATGTTTAAAATATACACAATCGAAATAGAGAATCAACTTGAAAAAAAAGATAAAAATTCTTAGAAGTGATAGATATGAAGAGTACTTCTTTAATGAATTTAATATTTTTGTAAAGAACATAGTATAATACACCAATATAATGCTCCTAGAACACTCGAACAAAATAGTTTAGCGGAAAGAAAAAATAGAACATTGGTTGAAATGATTAATACTATGTTATTGCATGCTAAATTACTAAATAATTTGTGAGGTGAAGCGTTGTTAACTGCCTGTCATATTGTGGGATGAAACGTTGTTGACTGCTTGTCATGTTAGTAATTAAATTTATTCTAAAAAGTTTAAAGTTTCTCCGTATGAATTATGTAAAGAGAGAAATTCAAACATTGGATACTTTAAAGTGTGGGAGTGCCTTACTTATTACAAGAACACTAATCTTAAAAGAAATAAGTTAGGACCTAGAGACATTAAAAGTACTTTTTGTAGGATATGCTTTGAATAGTAAAGCATATAGGTTACTTGACTTACAATCCAATGTGATTATAGAATCTCCGGACGTGGAGTTTTTGAGAATTCCTTAAGCGTATGTTTGTTACGGATTATAAACCAGGAAGTAGTTTATGTGACTTTGACCAATATGTACCTCATCTAACAAGTGCTTTAACTCTGCACACATTTACAATTTTACCCTGGACCTTAAGCCACAATATTTGACCTTTCAACTATGACAATTCTCGCATGCAGCCAAAATTTGACTAAACAGTGGGCCCGGAAGCTACAGGAATAGGGATATTTTGGGAATTTTGTGTTGAAGATGAAATATTGTCATCTTACTCAAATGTGATGGTGGGCCCGACAGCTGCAGTTTATTTGACTACCTCAAATAAATTGATTTTTAATCCCAACCGAACACATGCTAAGTGTTGATGAAATCCCTCAAACTCCATTGGAAACTCCAAAGGAGCTTCCAATTTCTAGAGAACCACTAGAAACATCTTCAAAAAATGTTATTGAGTCTAATAAACCTCGAAGAAATAACGAAGTCTGAAAAGAAAAAGTTATTAAGACTAGATGAAATAGATTCTCAACGGATTATCTTATGCTTGATAGAATCTAATAGGGAGGACGTTGTAAGAACAATTCCTTTTGTTCTTCAAGTCGAAAGTGATTCTAAAACTTAAGAGGCTATGGCTTCTAGAAATAGTATTTTTGGAAAAATGCTATAAATGATGAAATAGATTCTATAATGTCCAACAATACTTGGGAGATTGTTGTTTTGTCGGAAAGTTCAAAGCCTATTGGTAGCAAGTGGGTATTTCGAAGGGAATATAGTACCAATGATTCAATCCAAACTTTTAAAGCTAGATTGGTAACTAAAGGCTATAGACAAAAAGAATAAATAGATTATTTTGACACATATGAAGAAGTTTATATGGAACAACCGGAAGGTTTCGAACTACCCGGTAATAAAAATAAAATATGTAAATTGGTTAAATCTCTATACGGATAAAACAAGCACCTAAGAAATGGCATGAGAAATGTGATAATGCTATCATATCTTATGATTTTGTACATGACACGGTAGATAAGTGTTTATATGCTAAAACTAGTGATAGATATGTTGTATTTGTTTGCTTGTATGTAGACGATATGTTGATTATAAGTGATCACATAGACAGTATTTTAGAAACAAAGAGGTTTCTATATTCCACATATAAAATAAAGGATCTTGGTCAAGTAGATACCATATTAGGTATAAAAGTGGTCAAGAATAGTGGGGATTTTGCATTATTACAAGCACATTATATTGAGAATATGATTAGCAAATTCAAACATTTGAATATTTAAAAAGCTAACACCCTGTTTGATCCTAGTATCAAACTTGTAAAGAATGATGGAAGAGCTATTGCACAAATTGAATATGCATCTGTAATTGGTAGTCTCATGTATGTGGTTCAGTGTACGACTGGATATTACATTTGCTGTGAGTAAACTTAGTAGATTTATAGGTAACCTAAGTGCCGAACATTGGAAAGCGATTGGTAGGGTTCTTGGTTACCTTTAAACGACCAAAAACCTAGGAATACAATATTCCAAGTTTTCGGCTATTTAGAAAGTATACCGATGCTAGTTGGATATCAAGAGTTGGTGAAAATAAATCAACTTCAGGTTGAGTCTTCACTCTTGGAAGATGTGCCGTTTCTTGGAGGTCTAAGAAACAAACGTGCATTACACACTCAACCATGGAATTTGAGTTTGTAGTATTAGCAAAAATGTGAAAAGAAAAGGAATGGCTTCGAGATCTTCTATATGTATTTGATATGAAGAAAGAATCTTTAATATCTATACTATGTGATAGTAGAGCTAATATGAAGTCTAAACATATGAGTCTTAAACATAACTATGTAAGAAGTTTAATCAAAAGTGGGATAATTCTCTTACACACGTTAGATCAAGCAAAAATTTGGCTGAATTTACAAAACCACTTACTAAAGAGTTAGTAAGATTAACGTCGAGTAGGATGTGGTTGAAACTCTTAAATTAAAATCTGCCAATGACGGTAATCCTACCTATCATTACGAAATGAGTAGTCCATGGGTTCAAAGGAAAATAACAAGTCATTTGATATGTAGATTGTTTTCAATACTTTAACTTAATTAAAGCCTTATTCTTATGACGTAAGTACTGAGTGTTACGAATGAGAGGGTTGAGTTTATTATACTCTTAATAAAATTCAGTATGTAGTACAAGTGTCTTTAAACGTAACCAAAACACTATAAGAATTTCACCTTTATGAACTTAGAAGTGGTGTCGCTTCAAGGAAAGTTGGAGACATTTTCTGAAAGGTTCATGAATTTGGATAGGCACAAGGCATTTAACGTGCTAAAGTGAATTTGTGTGGAACATATTGAGCTAGAATGTTTACGTGTGTGATGTTGCCGGTATTATCACAAAGAATAACGGGTTCAAAGCCGAAGCTACCCGGGATTTCGATAACACTTAGTAATATTTACACTAAAATAAGGTTCAAACTGAAATATACATTATCTTATACGTAGCATCGTCTTTAAAATTTGAGTTGCTTTAAGAATATTTGAACAAATAGGAGATTGTTGTAATATTGTCCAAATATTGATAAATGAAAAAGAAAGAAAATATGAAGAAAAAAAAATTTATTTCGTGTGAAATTGGCATGGGCGATTGCCCACTTGGGAAATGCAAAAGCATAATTGCTTCTGCTTCTAATGGGCGAGCGCCAAGGCTTAAAATGCACTAGCCTAACGACTAGTGCAGTTTTAAACTTCTGTTGCATTTTTATCAACTTTTGTGTCTTTTCTTGATGG
This sequence comes from Forsythia suspensa, assembly GCA_023638005.1. Lineage (NCBI taxonomy): Eukaryota > Viridiplantae > Streptophyta > Magnoliopsida > Lamiales > Oleaceae > Forsythia > Forsythia suspensa. Next base: position 27,840,040 of record CM042670.1, on the reverse strand, counting down.
TTTAAACATCATTTCGAGGTATATTGATAGAGATTTATAAATAAGTGATAGAACTCTTATACTAAGAACAAGAAAAACATGAAATCAAAATTATTATCTATATTTTCTCCCAATACTTAGATTTTATAAAAAAGCTTCATTGTTCATTTGTTCTGGATTTCACTCGTGCTTATATAATCCGGTTTGAGACTTTTAAATCTATCAAAACTATTTGCTTGGAGGCCTTTAGCATCTCATTCATTGAGAGGGCGCAAATAACATTTTTAGGATAGCGTTCTATGCGATACAAGTTTGAGTGTTCGTTGTTTATGTTGCAGATTTTTCTTCTAAAATTTCATGGTGTGTTTGTGTCATATCGAAAAATTTCCAACACATCAATCCAAAATGGCCTAAAGCCCAAGTCTCCAATTTAAATTGTCTTTTTAAAGGAAAAATTACACATATAACCTATTTTGAAATAAAAAATTGAAATTTACTGTTTAGTATTAATTTTTTCACATATACCGTTTAATGATAACATAAATTGAATATTGATAAGATAGAGTCCTGTTATTTTGCATTGTGATCTTGATTAATAACATAATTATATCATTATCAGATAAAGATTTTATCCCATAAATTTCTTCTTTTCAAATTTCAAATACAGAGTTCATAAATGCTAATTCTCTGTCTATCGTTTACTCAGAAAGTCACAATCATCTATAATATTTATTGGTGGAACGTTTGAAGGCTTTTCCGCCACATATTTGATGATGAAGGCCACATTCACTGCTGCAAAATAACGGATATCATTTGAATTAGAGACTTCACAATGGAATTTAATATACTGCAACAAAAAAGTTGAGTACACAAATTTGCATGAATATATGTGTTAATATCAAATAATCTCAAATGGGCACAATTATATCGAATTTTATATCATAACGTGGTAACCAATATGAGTTGATAATGTAACAAAACTTGTTAACAAACACAAAAAAGTTATCATACATTGGAAAATATACATTAACATTGTGTTGTAATAAGTATGTATATGTTCTGGCTTTCTTACTTGATCGTTTCTTCATGTTTCCTGAGAATGATTTTTTGATTACATTGTTGCAAACTCCAAGAACGCAGATGAAAATGACCTTGATTTTTTTATGGAATAGTGATTAGAGAATGCTAGAGTTTCAAATTGATAGATAATTGGGGAAAGGTACGTGATTTTCTCTATGAAGATTTCCAGATGCGAACAAATTCTTTGATAATGGAAAATTTTGGTTATAATAGATGGATTTAAGAAAATTAATTATTATTTAAAATATTGTAATAAAATGTATTTATATAAATTTAAGTGTAAATATGAATAAATTTAATGTCTACATGTATATTTCAAAATTTGAAATGGCAAGAGGTAGATGACCTAATATTCTCTTTTTTGAAACATTAGTCCAAAAATCTCAAACTCCAACATAAAATTGTTGAGATTTAATTAAAATTTAGTTTAATTCAAGTTTCAATTTAAATTATATTTGGTGTGACAAATAAATTATTTAATTTAAATTTACTTATAAGTAAATTTTTTAATTTAAGCCAAACATGCTTATATCTCAAATCAATAAAACTAACATGCTTTTACTATTTATATTTTAGAAAAATATGTCAAGAAATAGTTTACAACTAACCAAAAAAAATATTATTATTTTGAAAGAAAACTGATGTTTATTTATTGACTAATACATGAGTCCCAATTTTATAAATTAATCTCTTTAAAAATCTTAAAATATATATTGTCTAATTAACTAAGATTGAATTTGATGCAATGTATTAGATTGTATAAAAAAAAATTAAAAAGAAAAAAAAGTTAAGATTGAGTTTGTCCGATGGGCTGGGTTGGGCCAGCATATTTCTAGCCCGCACAAAACCCAGTCCAGTTTCAAGTGTGGTTCTGTTCTGACGGGCCGGCCCGGCTCGACCCAGTCTATTTGCCAGCTCTATTCATGATACAATGAAGATATTTTGATTAATTTTTTTTTTCCGTCTTTTTATGGGTCCAATTAAACAATAATCTCTTTAAATGACTCAAACATTATTATATATTTCAATTGTTTTATTTAGTTGGGTTTTTTTTTTTTTTTTTTTGGGCTGTAGTTTAACATTTTCATGTTGTGAAATTGTCTAAGAAAATTCTTATCTCCTATTTTTATTTAGTTCAAAATTTTCAATTTAGAAGTTTTTTTGTCGAATTCTAATTTAAAGTTTTTCTTTTAATTTTGTTGGAAATAATAATTTACGAGCTTTGTTTGTTATTTTTATCAGCTTAACGAACCTATTACATTAATTTGAGAAAAAATAGTCAATAAAATTGTTCACAGTAAAAATTAAATTTTCAAATAAGAAGAGATCAAGTTCACAATAAATTGTTACAAAAGAAGAGAGGATAATTTATAAAATAATTCATAAAAGATATTATGTTTCAAAGAAAAGAAGTAAAAATGTGAATTCAACCAAAAGATATATAATAAAAATAAAGTGTCTTATAGGAGCGTCGACATATGAAGATGAACAAATTTCAGGAGTTACCTAGCTAGTCTTATAGCATGATGCTAGGACGGTAAGCGGTAAGGAGGGATGTGAATGATTCAAATTTAGACTCTTGTCTTTGACACTGTTAAGGCGCGCGTGCATGGACTGTGGAGTTAAAAACTAAAATTGATGATATATGTACAATTAAATTAATGACACGTTAAAAATTAATTGACTGAAAAGTTAATATACAACCGATCTCGACTCTAAATAAGATAAAAGATAATTACCATACAATCGAATTGAAAACCATTATGAGCAAACTACTAATTCTTCACATTGAGGAATAGACAAAATTACATATAAGAAATTAATCAAAGAGGGTGTAATTAAGGGACTAAAGTGAATAAATTAAGTCATAACTAAGAACAAACACATAGTCAATATATATGGATGGCAATGGAGTAAAGCGGCCCTCTTGTCCCCTACTTCGTTGGGGATTTTTTGTGAACATAGATTTAAATGTCTCCATTTACTGGTCTATTTATTTATTAATTTAGTTAGTTTATTTATTTATTTATTTATTTTTAAATACAATATAAATTTAAAACAGTTAATATAAAATTTCAGAAGGAAGGGTATCAGGGCGGGACTGAGTATTTTGTCATCCTAATCCCTAATAAAAAATTTACACATGATACACACACAATACATGGCTATTTAAGTTGATTCACAAGGTTTTAACTCAAGCATAATCAACATCGATCGACAACATATTTCGAGCATATTGAGATATGATAGTAATAGTTATACAAGTTACTTCCATAATTGTATTTTAACGTACATGAAAGAAAAATAAATAATTTTTGTTGATCGGTTTTTTTTTTTTTTTTTGATTTCATGCTCGTCAATACCATTCTCCTTTGTTAAAAAAGAATGGAGACAAATAAGACATTATGTAAGAGTGTATTTTGGGATTAAAACATGGTAAAATAAGAGATGATATATTTAGAGTTAGTTAGAGATTATATAAAGTTTGGGCTAATTGATAACCATGAAATTTAGGGTTTGTTAGAGATAATTCTATTGTATTTTTTCATATGCTTTTGTACTTTTAGATAAGCTTGTTTTTTTGTGTCTAATTCAAAATTTTGAAATGAGATAAATGGATAACTAATAATAGGAAAAATTGCAATTCTGGTTCTACATCTATTGGCTGATTTACAAATTGGTCTTCAACCTTTCAAATGAGCCATTGATGCTCAAATTTCCTCATAGTAGGAAAATCAATCTCGAAAAAAAATGTAAATGTTTCTTAAATTGTCATGTAATCCTCACATGTTCTTGCTTTGTGAAGCTAAGCTTTATTTTTCAATATGGACAAGGGTCTAGAAATTTAAAGTATGTATGTTCCACGAATGTACGATGCAATAATTTAACGAAGATTTAAACAGTTTATATAAATAAGGATGAAAAATAATTTGCTTGTCGACATAAATTCCAACATTAGTCAATAACTACAATTTATTTATATAAACATTATGACTACCATATTTGAAGTCACTTAAGGTAAGGACAACATCAATGAAATTATAATGTATCCAAAATCTACAAATAATCTATATATTTTTTTTAGATCCGAGTTAAATGCATCAACACTTTGGAAACTAGTTTTAATTGGAACTATGGACTATAATGCTGCCGTGAATTTGGGAATGGGATATTAATGTTCCCGTTACCCACCCAACTCCTCGACTGGGTGGGACATTCCATGGTGGGGCGAATTATTTTAGCATTTTTATTCGGTAACTTAGACATAATACACAAACTTTTGACTAAAACATAATCAACATCATCCGCAGCATATTTCGATCATGTTGAGAGATATAATAGTAATAGTTATAGAATTTACTTTGATAATTATATGTTGACATGAAACAAAAAATAAAAAATAAACAAAAGCAATTGAAATAAAGAAACAAATAGAATTTTCATCCAAATGCACATATCTACAGTATTGTACATATGTCAAACCCTAATCATTAAACCTGTGCTAATCAATGTACATATTCGAACCAGGATTATTTGAATAGGAACTACTATTTACAAAAGAAGAAATTGCAATTCAAGACTCGATTGCTAGTGGAAAAAAAACAAGCTTCGTCTCATCTCAGCGGTCAAAAGGCCCATTGGGGTCAAGCTGTTTGCACAAACCAAGGTAAGTAAGATAAAGAACACGATCCTTAGCACCAGTACGATGATTCTTGGTATGCTTACAGAAATACTTGAGCTGTTCAAGAGTACAACACCCCAGCATTTGTCCCAGAAGCAAAAACAGCCAGTTTATGGATTTTTTCTTCTCAGAAATTATGGGTTTCGCACTATTTTCTTGTTTACAGATTCTGCACGTTGGCAAATTAGGGTTTATCCAAACCCCCGGCGCCCGGTCGTGCATGCTGCGTTTGTTTTTTGCTATAAAACTCCCAACTTCGATGAAATTTTGCTGTAAATCGTATTCCATTTGGAACTTTTGTTCGCATCTCTTGCACTGGACGTCGCCGGTTATGGTGAAGATACTTACAGATAGTAGGTAGTTGAGACTGTAGACGGTGGCGCGTTGATTTGTAGCCCAAGGAAATGGGGACGGCACGGTGGCGTTCTTCCCTTCGCGGGGGGACTGTGATGGGTTGCGGCGAACACGGCCGGAGGAGCCTGTATTCGCAACAGCAGCCTCACGATGTCTGTATGGGACTATAGGAGCCACAGGTGGTGACGTGCCAAGAGTGACACCACCCACTGGTGGCGGTGGCATGCATAGAGAATAATGCGACGGAACGAGCTCATTAAGTACTGGATGGCGATCTAATGAAAGCGGCTGAGGAAGAGGATGCTGGGGAGGCGGAGGGTGGTGATTTCCAGGAGAAAGTTGCCGGGGCTTATTATTAGGATGATAAGTTGCCAATGAAAGTGCTAAGAATTTGTTTTTCTCTCGTTCATCCTCTCTTGAAAGAGTTGAGAAATTATTATTCTCTTCTTCATCAACACCTCTTGAGATCTGAAAATCTTGACAATCGATCTTTCTCTTTTTGTTGATTTCGTGCTGATCGTCAGTACCCATTCTTCGTAGTTTGTCATTTAGAAAATGGAAGACAGATAAGAGAATATATAAAATTTTCGGTAGTAGAGATAAACATGAAAGAGAGAAATAGAATGTTAATTGATTTGGAATTTTAAGAAGTAAGAAATGTGTACTTCAATTTTTTTTTTTCGATAAAAAAGGGTGTTGTTAGAAGTTGTTCATTTTTAGCCAATAAATAGATTTTAGTAAAGATTTTTGGACTTTTATTTTATTTTTCCACGTGCTTTTGTACATTTAGATAGGCTTGTATTTTTTGGATTGAATTTGTGTGTAATTCAAATTTTTTGAATGAGATAAGATGAGATGACACAACTCTAGTTAATTAGTATAACTAATAATAGAAAATATTGCACACTTGGCTCCAAATCTATTGTATGATTAGTAAATAAGTCTCTAACCTTTAAAAATAAAGCTTTGGGCTCAATATTTCATTATAGCATAAACCATAAACCATGAAACCATACAAATATTTGTTAATTAAATTGTCGTGCAATCTTCACGTGTTCATTCAATTGTTATAAAGCTAAATTTTGTTGTTCAACTTGAACACGAGCCTATAAATTTAAAGTACGCATGTTGATGTAATAATTTTATAAAAAATTGAACGATTTATATCGTTAAGAATTGAATTGAACTTAGAGATCAACAATTGCTACTTATCGTAAATTCCGACATTAATCACTAGTTACAATTTATTTGTATGGAAATTATTATTATTTGAAATTGAAGTCACTTAAATATTAAAGCTAAAGATGAACATCATCAGTAAAAATCTAATGTGTCCAAAATTTACAAACAACCTATATTTTCTTTGATCTTGGTTCTAGTAGAATAAAATTCAAAAACACTTTGAAAATTTGTATGGATTATAATGCTGTCGTGAAAATATATAATTTATTTTTAGTCATCTACATGCGTCTCAGATTCAAACATTTACAACAACGAGTTTTCTAAAACTCTTGATAAAAATTTTAGCGATCGATACTTAATAGTTACATAACACTCTTAACTAAAAAATATTTTTTTTTTTAAGTGATTTGAATCGAGGAAATAAAAATTTATAGCAACCAAGAAATAAAAATTCATGGGTTGTCTTTGATTTTCTTGGAAAATATATTTAAAAAAAAAAAACTCAATTTGATTAAATTTTTGACACTTCAAATTATAGTGATGTGTCAAAATTTGATTGGGAAGAATCAATGGTACAGCTAGATGGAGACATCAGATCTGGACTCGACGCTTATTTGAAGTGAATTTGTGTCAATTCAAATTTTTTCAATGAGATAAGCCTAAGGTCGTGTTTATTAGGGAACGTGCTAAACTAGTCTCAAATTCCAAATATTTTGTTTAAGTTGGTTCCAAATTTTTAAAAATAAACAAATTGGCTATCACTCTTTTGTTAGAACTTCAATCAGTCCATAACGATTAAAACCATACAAATATTTTTTCAATGGTCACGTGATCGACACATGTTCAACTAAAGTAAAGTTTGTTTCTTAGTTTAGAAGGGTGTATAAAAATTTAAAGTGAAATTACGTTTGACGTGAAAGTAATTTAAAGAAGACATGGACAATTGTATCATTTGGTATCGAACGTGCAACTATAATTAAACATTCAAGTAAATTTTTTCCTCTTCAAAGCTGAAGACCAACTCGTATACTAAGGAAATAAGTTGGGGATCGATGGTGAAATTTTACCTAATAGTTGTATTCTTTTGTAAATTTATTATTATTGTTAATTTGGTCATTAATGTATATGAATAATTGCGATTTATATGTATGAACATTATGTTTACCATATTGAAGTCCTATAAAACTACAAACAACCTATAATTTCAACGACACTTTGGAAACTATTTTTAATTAGAAAAATATAAATTCAAATCGTGTTGAGTGTATGAGATAACCTAACGATTATCACAATTTATTAAACTATATTATATTTACACATGTAAGTGCGTGAATTCTATAACTTTAGCCAACCAAGTAATGCTCAACGCTTAAAAACCTGGATAGAAAAAGGGTTTATTTTTCATAAAAATATTTTTGGGTTAAAATTAGGTTTAATTTTATTAGTTGTTACTGAAGTCTTTAATAAATCTAAGAAAAAATTGTAGTTTTGATCTCCATCCACTATCTTCTTTTGCACTTTTGTTTCGAACCGCGATTTCTCGACAATCTGATTCCCAACCTTTCGTATTTTGATGCCTATAGTCCTTACTGATAGTTTTTTTTATGCCCATATATTATGTAATGCTACACCGTCATTTTGGTGTTCTTTATGATTCGAGGGAACAATATAATTTGTGACTTGACGAAATTTACTTTCAAAAATTGAGAGATTACATTGTACGTGTTAATTTAACGGCAAAAGTTCACAGATTTGGACGGTAGGGACTTTTCCACAAATAAACGTTGATTCAAGGACTCAAATATCAAAATTCAAACGATATAGACGTTTTACACAATAGACTAAAAGGATAGGGACGAAATGTGCTAATTACAATTTCTTTTTCTTTATATTTTATATTTTTTTTCTTTTTATTTATTTATATATTTTCTACTACATTTGAACTTAAGGACAAATTCGTCCCCTAAACACTCATTTAACAGAGTTCTTTGACACATCAATCAATAGGGACTAAGGGTACGAACAAATTAAAAGTTAAAGATAAGATTGTCAAGAAATAAAGGTCGATGACAGAGGTGCAAAAGAGGGTAAAGTTTGGGAAGTGTAGAAGAAATATTATCTAAATCTAATTTATAATTCGAGCGACCATTTGTGAAACTGAGTGACTATTTGTGAAACTATTTATAACGGTGAATTAAGAAAAGTACTTTAATAACCAATTTAAAATTTTACACAAACTTAAATGACGATTGAAAAATTAACCCGTCTCTTTTTAGTACAAGAGGGTTAATTTCACTAATTGTCACTAAAGTTTTTGCAAAATTTTAAATTGGTCATCAAAGTATTTTTCTTACTCTCTATTTGTCATTGAAATTATTAATGGTTTCAAAAATGATTACTCGCTTAGTAAATCTAAGGAAAAATTGTAGTTTTTATCTCCATCATTTACCTTCTTTCGCACCTCTACCTCGACCCTTTATTTCTTAGTAATATTATTCTCTAACCTTTTATTTTTTTGATACACATAGCTTCTAATAATAGTTTCTAAAGTGTTAAAAGGTGAATTTGTCCAAAAGTTTAAATAGAGTAAAAATATAAAAAATTAAAAAAAAAAATCGACCATTTTTCCTCATTCTACGAAGTCTTTATCCCATAAAAAAATAAACCACCACAACCATCAACTAATTACCACCATAGTCCCATGCTAGCAACTAGCTACTAGCTACCATCTCCGTACACCACTACAACAAATAACCATCATTACTCTTATATAATAGTATAACGACCACCAGTTTATGTTAGCACCAAACTCTACTTAAGAATTAGTAAAGAAAATATTAGGCAAAATAAGAATCAGACACAAAACCAATTTTAAAAAGAAACTATGAATCTGATAAGTGGTAGTTAGAACACTATTAAAAACAAAATCTTCACTTCTACCCTGCAGCGGTACTACCATTTTAAGGTGAATTAATTTTAATTTCCTTATATTTTTTTAGTAGTTCTTCTTTTAAGCCCTTAAGTTTTTGTACAATTTTCAATGACAATTAATGAAATTAATCCTATTATTTAAAAAAAAAATGCACTTTTAGTGCCTGTTTGATTTTGCTAAAAATTATTTTTTTAGCAGATTTTGATAAAGTTGATGAAACGTGTAGTTAAAAAATTAATAAAAGTGTAGATCCTATAAAATATGTGGTTAAAATTAATTATTAACTTTAACTACAAAATTTTAATATATATTTAAACAAAATAAAAAAGGGCTTTATTTTGTGTACGACCAACTAAGAAAATCAATAATAATTCCTTCTTCACTATCGCGAAACCAATGTTCTAAAAAGCGTAAAGCGTGACTAAGCGTAAAGGCTGTGCTTCAAGTTTTTCGAGTCTAAGCGAGTCTTAGGCGAGAACGAGATAAGGACAAAGCGAGGGCGATGCGTGATACGTGATTAGGCTTAGAGACCGAACTTAAAGCTTAGACAAAACATGCAAAGCGATGTTTCAGGCTGACTTTTTAGAATAAAGATGCTAAACTCAGCAAAAATGTAAACACGGGAACGATTCTAATTGGAAACACCACCGACACAAAATTAAGGAGCACGTGCATCAGAACCTTTTTATATTTTGTACATTCAAATTCTTGTTTTTAGTCTGTGAGTTTAATTTTCCAGCATTTATGATGTTTCATTATAGAGCATTTCTTTTTGGCAATTTCTGATCTTTTCAAGACTTTTATGGCTTAAATATTATTAATTCTTTATTAAGGGCATTTTCGGTGTAGTTTTTTTGGGAAAAATGGGTTTTTTTGAGTATTTTATTGACTTTTTAAACTTTTTTGTAGTGTAAAAATGTTGAAAAGTCAAAAATTGTAGGCAAAAAATGGGTTTTTTGGACAAAAAATGGCTACCGAACATAGCCTAAGTCTTTGTTTTTGACAACGTCTGACCTATGGGCAAACCTTGTTCATTAGGGCAGTTTTTGATCCATTTTCAAACATAACTTTTTAAAATAATTTGAATTTTTTTACAAACCAGACCAAATTTTTGTAGTTCAGTTTAGTTTTAAACTACGATTTACTGATTGACAAAATAGTAACGTATTTACTATTTAAAACAAGTAAAGATATAAGTAAATTGATCTAAAATTCTCAATACAAACTTAAACAAATAGTTTAATAAAAATTAAATAAGTAGAATTAATTTATTTTTAATTAATTAAGTCAGTGTAATAAATTTAATATTACAATATACTTTACTCACTTTGAAAATGTGCAAGTAAGTATAATTAATTTATTTTTAATTATAAAAAAATAAAAATAGTTCAGTTCAGTTCGGTTCGGTTCGGTTCGATTAGGTTTAAGCGAGTTTTTAATCATTGAGACCTAAATTAAACCATTTTCAAAATGTTCGATTTAGGTTAAAACTAAAACGTTGACGAGTCCTCGTAAACTCGAACTAACAATTTCAAACGAATATATTTGATTTAGTTTGTAGTTTAACAATTTTTTTGTGCATGCTTATTCTAACCTTTGCATTTTACATTTTACCAATTTCATGACACCCAACTAGAGGTGGCAAATAGGCCGGGCGGCCCGGCCCGACCCGACATCGATGAGCCACAAATGAAACTAGGCCGGGCTGTCCTTGACCTGATTTGACACGGATTTTACCAACAGTGGGCTTACCCTTTGTCTTGTAATCAATAAGAGATTCAATATTTCCACCATCAGAAGTTACATGATGTGAAGTCCTACTATTAACATATCATGTGTCATCACGAATAGTGGCAAGGGATGCAACATAAGGTTGTGGACCAATCAGAGAGGAATAGCCTAATCCACCCCCAGTATTTCCGCCAACATTGGAACCTCCTCTGTGCTGAGGAAAGTTCATTTCTCCTTTGAATGAAACATCAAAATGTTTATAACAACTCAATGCAATCGACAAGTTTTGTCACAGATTTGATACTGTAAATTTGATCTACCCCCTCGTCATCTTCATCTACCAAAACTCTGATAGTTTTGTCCAGAGTTGGCAAATGAAAGTGGGGGGAATGTCCATGATTTCCTTTAAAACCTTACCTAGAGGCAACATAGTTAGCTGAAGCCCCAAAATCGACAGTGGAGGTATCCCACAATTGTTCTAGTCTCATCTCATGAGCTTGTAAGAGGTATTGTGCCTTTTGCAACATCACAACCTCACTTCGAGATGTAATATTCACAACAACAACATCATACTTAGAACTAAGACCTCATAAAATATACGTCAGTAAATCCTCATCACTCACCGGATGGCCATAGGTAGACAAGATGTCAACAATACTTTTCATAATCAGAAAATAGTCATTAATTGACCTATTGTCCTTTTTGTAGACTATAATGTGGATCTAAGGTGTAACAATTGTGATTGCGACTAAGACACAACCGGCCGCTCGAATGTCTGCCAAACCTGACACGCAGTGACACATTTGACGACACTTGTCTGAACATATTCTTAGAGATTGAACCAATGAGCTAACTCATAACTAGTTGATCCATTTTTATCCACAAAAAATATGCTGGATTTACACGCATAATCTCACAAGCATCAACAAATTTGGCCTCAATCAACTTCTAAGGACAGATCTGGTCTTTGGTAACAAAATCTTCAAAATTGTAGGCATGACGGGTGGGTAATACCAACTGTTCTAGAAATCCCACCTAAGCCTCCACGCCTAACCACGCCTCATGCCTCGTCCTTGTCTACTCCTTATCTCGCTCTCGCCTAAGCCTGAAAAGCTTGAAACTCGACCTCCACGCCCAGTCACGCATTACACTTTTTAGAACACTGGTAATACCTGAGATCTCCAAAAATTATAGTTTGATCTTCCTAACTTTATTGAAATTGGTAAGAGTGTAGGAAACGGACTAATACAACCCGTGACAACACCTCCTTTATCGGACGGGATACCAGCTGCAAACCTCTAAACGAAAAGTCGCTAGAAGTACAAGGATTCATCGCCATAAAGCTTTCAGACTCTAATACCAAGTTGAATATACAAAGAGATATCACAGAGAATAACTAGGGTTTGTGAGAGTAAAACAAAATTAACAAACAAGAGAGAAAAAGGAGAAAAGATAAATATCTCATATGTATATTCACTAAAAGTAAAAATAAAGAAATCCATACACTTTCACCTATATACACTTTAGTCTAAAAACGTGTTTCTTACAATAACACTTTAATACAATAAGATACAATTTTAGTCAACTATATACAAAGAAGGTCAACTCTTTCCTTCAATACATTCCAATATAAACTGGCAAAAGATCCTAGTTCTCACTTCTTACTTCTTTCTTACTGGAAAAGGATCCCAATTCTTAATTCTTTCTAGCTTCATGCAGTGGAGTAGACACAGGCAAACATGAAGTAGCAGCAGCATATAATCACTTGTTCTTGATAATTCTATTTTAGCACATTCTGAGGCAATTTCGTAATATATGTGTCGTATTAATTTCTTCATATGGTTGAAAGAAGATCCATTTATCTGGTTTCTGCTATTAAATATAAACATGAGACATATATTGTCTCATCTAATCATGTTTACCATGAGTCCATTAGTGAGAGTGGACTTTCTTGTCAACCTCACTGATTTAAAGTTTCGTACGACAAGCTTGTCATTGCTTCTAGAGTAGAGCCCTTGACCTTCGGTATAAAGGGGATTAAGGAACGTGCCTTTTTCCTTTGTGAGGTGACTCATGCCCAAGAAATGAGAAAGAAACTTATGTTGAACCTGATGCTCTTTGAAAATCCAAGTAAACACTCCCCCAACTGCCTAAAGCATATGAAAAAGAAAATGAAATTTAAATATATGGAAGAAAAAAAATGAATTTTACAACTAAGAGCTAGTTTATAAAAATCACACACATGAAAATTCATATGCACCGCGAACCTTACAAAATAAACAATTACAGCAGGCTATTCGCACGACTATTTGAAGCATTTAAATTAACATTCGGGCAAGGAGTTCTGCAAAAGCTCAAATTCTACTCCTTCAATTGCTCTACGAAACTTCATCATTTAGGATTTAAATCAATTACCATTTTCGCAAACCATAAGCATAAAGCTGCAGAGTCAATCTGGGAAGAGAAGTAGAGATCAAAACTTATTTGAAGTACATAACAAGAAAAATGACAGAATTATACGATAAGAAGTAATATTATACCTCAGAGAGAGTTGTAGAACCTCAGGGTAAATTTGTTTTGACATGACTATTATCGGCTTTTAGAGAAAAACGAGAAAAACAGAGAACACCAATGAAACAGAAAGTCCACATACAGATACATAACCTTTTTTTCAAAAATTTAATATTATGCAACATATTAGGAGAAAGGCAAGTGAAATAAACAATAATGATTCAGGTCCAAACCTGAAGTGCAGAAGCTATATGTTCTTCCAATATTAACCCAGAAATAGCATCAACCAAAAAACTTGTGGGAAAAATGCACCTAAAAGTTAAATTTACGGTCACAAGAACTTAGCAAAAGAAACATTTTTTATGACAAAGTTCATTTTCCTACTCAACCATTTCTTTTTAAAAAAGGATGCATGACACTGTACAAGGCAGTCCCTGATGAGAGATTGTCGTGCAAAGCTTACTAGCAGTTTTGAAGCTGTTGGGTCATTTCGTTAAAAGGCTTGTGATGACAAACAGAATTAACCAAAACTGGGCAATGATGAAAAAGGGCCTCGAGCCCAACTGCTGTGATCCAAAAGCCATTGCCTGATAAAGTCAGCCCAATCCAAGAAACCCAAATGAAGAACCAGCCCAAAGTCTTGTAACTGTCTTCAAGAAGGCTACTGGTGACCGTTGGATCCAATTGAAGATCAATGGCTGGTGGATTGTGTATTTATACTCATCTGCAGACCTGACTCTCCATTATCTTCTTCTAGACTCTTCGGCTGTAAGGTTTGGTGTGAGAGAGAGAGAAAATACTGAGAGAGTTCTTCGGTTTTTCATCTTCTACACCTTTTGAAAAACCTCTGGTTTTTAGAGGCTGTGATCTTCTTCTTTTCTTTGTGATCATCTCTCGAGTGAGTTTGCTTGAAAAGGGAGAGTTCTTTGAGGGAGTCCGGTTTCTGAGTCTTTGTGATTCTTGTAGCAACTCGACGAGAGTTGCGTTTTTGGGTCCGGTTCTTGGGGCTATTTCTTTAGTTTGATACAAAAGGGTACAATGTATTCGAGCCCTAATGTTTGTATGTTAATGAAGCTGTTCTTGGGGGTTGTTATTCTCTGCGTCATTCGTTCTTGAACTCATAGTGGTATCGAGAGACATCTCGTTGGCGTTCTTGGAGACTTAACCTATTTGTTTCTTTTGAGAGATACACTTTCTTGTTAAAGATTTGTGTGTCTTGTTATTGGATCTAGGATTTCTGGCCTAGATCTAAAAGCTTCTTGTTATAAATCTTGTAAACGAACTCTTGGATCTTCGGTTCTTGTGGATAGACCCATCTATTTCCGTATATTGTTCTGGTTTTCTTGAAGAAATATCTTCTAAGTGACATACCATCTGCTTCTTTTTGTGTATGGTGATCAAGCCTCCGATCACATAACGGTTTGCTTCTAATAAATCTCTCATTGTTTAATAATCGCTTTGATATTTGAATCCCTAAAAGTTCCTTCTAAAGAATATTGAAATATCTTTGGGTATTTGTTTTCTTTGAAACAAAACCTCTATCCCTTAGTTTGTGCCTTGACCCGGGAACTTGATTCTCACAGAATCCTGGTGAAACTAAGCTGAGTGATCTTTTCTACTTACTATTTTGTATATAAGTACGTGAAAGAATTCATCAAGATTGTGTCTACTCTGTGTGCTCCTGTTTCTTGATACGGTTTTTGTGTTGTTGCTGTTTTATGTCCTTTTCCCTTTTCTGTACATATCATACTGCATCACTTTGTGTTCTTGCTGTCATGACTACTACTAGTTTTGAACTTGGAGTGTTTAATGGAAAGGAGAATTTTTCGATTTGGCAAAAAAAATGAGGGGGGTTTTAGTTCAGCAGAAGGTGGCTAAAGCCATTGAGAGAGTGTACCATGTGACTATGACTGATGATCAGCAAGTTGAAGCTGATGAGTTAGCCTATACTTCCATAATCTTGCATTTGTCTGACCAGGTCCTTAGAAAAGTACGGAAGTTAGACTCCATTAAGCTTCTTTGGGAAAAGTTAGAAGAATTATACTTAGTTAAGTCCTTACCTAATAAGCTTTTTCTATTAGAGAAGTTCTTTAGTTTTAAGATAGACTCCTCAAAGGACTTAGATGATAATCTTGATGTCTTTAATAAGTTAGTTCAAGATATCATTAATACTGGTGAGAAAGTGTCTGAAGAGTATAAAGCTGTTATACTCTTAAATGCCATTCCTGAAGCATATATGGATGTCAAAAATACCATTAAGTATGGTAGGGATACTCTTACTCAAGATATTGTAATAAATTCTTTGAGAAGTAAAGACATGGAACTAAAAACAGAAAAAAGTCGATAGCGAGAATTGAGAGAGTCTTTATGTTAGAGGAAGGTCTCAAACTAGGCAAAATGGGAGTCATGAAGGTCGGTCAAGTCAGGGTAGTGGAAATAGCAATTACAAGAAGAAAAACAGAGGAAAGTCCAGGTCTAAGTCTAAGTCTAGAAATAAGAAGTGTTATGGTTGTGGTAAAACAGGACATTTCATCAAAGATTGCTATAAAAGAAAAAATGATTTAAAAGAAAAATTAGCTGATGAAGGAAATGTTGTTGAACCAATGGAATCAAACACTGATGACGTGTATGTTGTGACTAAACCTATCGGTGATCACATCTTTGCAAATATTGTCGACAATCATGATCGATCCAAGAATGGATCTTGGATTCGAGTTGCACTTTTCATATGACATCTAGGAGAGATTGGCTTCGTAATTTTAAGGATATAACCACGGAGAAGTCTTAATGGGAAACAATATGGCTGTAAAATCAAAGGGGTTGGTAGTGTGACTTTAAAGTTTGAAAATGGTTTCATATGCACCTTAGATTGGGTAAGGTATGTCCACGATCTTAATAGAAACCCGATATCTGTTGGTAATTTAGATGAGTTACGGATGTGTGGTAGGTTTGGAGATGGCATGCTAAAAGTGATCAAGGGATCCTTAGTCATCCTCAAAGGCCTTAAAAGAAATGGGATTTATGTTACTAAAGCTGAAGTTATGTCTCGCTCAAGATATCTTGTCTTGAGCACTGATGGTGATTCCACTTTAAAGTGGCACACCAGGCTGGCTCATGTAAGTGAAAAAGGTCTTCACATATTACAAAAACAAGGGGTTTTTGGCAAAGATGTGATTTCAAGGGTCCCATTTTGTGAACACTGCACTCTTGGTAAACATCACAGACTTCACTTTAGTACATGTAGTCACAAAGCCACCTCTGTCCTTGAATACATTCACTCAGATTTGTGGGGCTCTTCATCTGTTTCCACTCAATGAGGAAATAAGTATTTTCTTTCTTTGATTGATGATTTCTCTAGAAAAGTCAGGATTTTTTTGTTAAAACAAAAATTTGATACTTTTGAGAAGTTTAAAACCTGGAAGACTCTTATAGAGAATCAGACAGGGAAGAAAATTAAAGTCCTTAGGACTGATAATGGGCTTGAGTTTTGTAATTCTCATTTCAGTCATTTGTGTGATAAAAGTGGCATATTAAGATATAAGACAGTCCCCTATACTCCTCAACAAAATGGTGTTCTTTGAAAGAATGAATAAGATTCTCTTAGATAAAGTTAGGTGTATGATGGTCAGTTCAGGTATCCCTAAGGTCTTATGGAGAGAAGCTGTTATGACAGCTTCTTATATTGTTAATAGGACTCCTTCCAGTGCCCTTGATGATAAGACTCTAGAACAACAGTGGTCTGGGAAGTCACCTGACTATAGTCACTTAAGAACTTTTGGTTGTGTTGCTTGCTCTCATCAGTCTATAGGAAAACTTGATCCTACGGCTCAAAAGTGTGTTTTTCTAAGATATCCTGATGGGGTTAAAGGGTATAGATTGTGGGCCAAAGGCATTAATGGTTTTAAAATAATCACAAGTAGAGATGTGACTTTTAATGAATCTGAAATACCTTGTCTAGTTGACAAAATTTTGAAAGAAAGTGAGTTAGATCATAGCACTAAGCTCAGGTGGAGTTAACCACTCCTCTCGAAGGATAGATCAAATTCAGGTGGAGCCTGAATCTGAAGTTGAGTCTGATCACAATATACAAGATGGAGTTGATGTGGAACATCAAAGAGATGATGATGTGGCCCAAGAAACTCATCATCCTAATCTTGAAGATTACCAATTGTCCAGGACTACAAGAGACATTAGGGCACCTCTTAGGTTTGGGGATTATGTTTCTCTTGCTGCTATGTCTTATTATGATCTTATGTTTAAAGAACCAAATACTTACAGTAAAGCTGTAATTGGTCAAAATGTTGATAATTGTTATTGTGCTGTGAAAGAAGAAATGGAATCCCTTAAAAGGAATAATACTTGGATTCTGGTTCCCAAACCTAAGAACAAGTCCCTTGTTGATTGCAAATGGATTTTCAAAGTAAAAGAAGGTGTCTTTGATAAAGAACCTTTAAGATTTAAAGCCAGACTTGTGGCAAAAGGTTTTTCTCAAAAACATGGCATAGATTATAATGAAATATTCTCTCTTGTTGTGAAATAAACTACAATCACAATTTTACTTGCTTTGGTTGCTCACCATGATTGGAAAATTGAACAAATGGATGTTAAAACTGCTTTCTTACATGGTGATTTAGATGAAACCATTCATATGTCACAACCTCGAAGGTTTTATTGATAAGTCTAAATCGATTATGTGTGTTTACTTAAAAATCTTTATATGGCCTTAAGCAGTCCCTAGACAAGTAGTATAAAAGGTTTGATAACTATGTGTTAGCTGTTAAATTTCGAGGAGAAGTGCCTATGATCATTATACGTACTTTAAAAAGGATAAAGATGGTTTTGTGATTGTTTATTTGCTTCTTTATGTTGATGACATTCATTGATTGGTTCCAATATGCATAATATAAATGAAATAAAGATGTTTCTTTGCTCGAATTTGATATGAAAGATTTAGGGCATGCTAAGAGAATATTAGGAATGGATATTGAAAGAAAAGGTCAAGTCATATTTTGAAGTTGAAACAATCTGCTTACATTGAAAAAGTATTGTCAAAATTTTCAATGTATGATTCAAAATCTGTATCTTTGTCTTTATCTAGCCATTTTCAGTTGAGTAAAGATCAATGTCCCATAGATGAATCAGATTTGAAGTATATGGAAAAAGTTCCTTATGCTAATGTTGTAGGTTCTGTTATGTACATCATGGTATGTACTAGACCGACGTGGCTCATGCTATTAGCACTTTTAGCGAGGTTCATGGCCAATCTCGGTCCCGAACATTGGGAAGCTCTTAAGTGGTTGCTTAGATACTTAAAAGGTACGTCAAATCTTGGTTTAATATATGGTACATGTAATGAAGGAGTGATTTTAAAGGGTTTTGTTGATCTTTGATTTTCTTTGGTAATAAGGACAATAGGAAATCCACAGCGCTTATGTTTTTACACTATGTGGCACTTGTATAAGTTAGAAGTCACAACTTCAACCTATTGTTGTTTTTATCTACCACGTAATCGAATATATTGCAGCCATAGAGGCAATAAAAGAAGGCCTGTGGTTAAAAGGGTTGTTGTCTGAAATCAATATGTTATCTAATTACGTAATTGTGTATTCAGATAGTCAGAGTGCTATACACTTGTGTAAAAATCCAGCGTTTCATGAACGCACTAAATATATTGATGTTAAACTGCATTTCATTAGAGATATAGTTTCAAAAGAATTATTGTTTCTTGAAAAAATACCAACTCAGTTTAATCCTTCAGATATGGGTACAAAGGTATTGCCTCTAAATAAATTCAATTCTTGTTTGAAAATGTTGAATATTGATGCTGCTTAAAGTCCTTCGTTTACTTCCATTTGCGGGTAATCTTGTTGCTCAACTGCATTTGACATCAAGGTGGAGATTACATTGGGTCATTTCGTTAAAAGGCTTGTGATGATAAACAGAATTAACCAAAACTGGGCAATGATGAAAATGGGCCTCGAGCCCAACTACTGTGATCCAAAAGCCATTGTCTGATAAAGTCAGCCCAATCCAAGAAACACAAATGAAGAACCGGCCCAAAGTCTTGTAACTGTCTTCGAGAAGGCTACTGGTGACCGTTGGATCCAATTGAAGATCAATGGCTGGTGGATTGTGTATTTATACTCATCTGCAGACCTGACTCTCCATTATCTTCTTCCAAACTCTTCAGCTGTAAGGTTTGGTGTGAGAGAGAGAAAATACTGAGAGAGTTCTTCGGTTTTTCATCTTCTACACCTTCTGAAAAACCTCTGGTTTTCAGAGGCTGTGTTCTTCTTCTTTTCTTTGTGATCATCTCTGAGTGAGTTTGCTTGAAGAGGGAGAGTTGCTGAGGGAGTCTGGTTTTACGGAGTCTTTGTGATTACTGTAGCAACTCAGACGAGTTGCAGTTTTGGGTCTGGTTCTTGGGGCTATTTCTTTGGTTCTTTGGGTTTGATACAAAAGGGTACAATGTATTCTGAGCCCTGATGTTTGTATGTTAATGAAGCTCTTCTTGGGGTTGTTATTCTCTGCGTCGTTCTGTTCTTGAACTAATAGAAGCCATAAAAAAGTATATGAAGTTTGGTGAAAAAAAGATAAATAATTCAATTGGATGACAGGGATATGAGAGATTGTGACCAATTCATTTCATTCTTGATTTATTTTTCTTGAAGTCTGTCATTCTTTTATGTGGAATGGAAAATAAAATTATTTAAGTGCCTAAAAGTTCCGTCAGTTTTTCCCTACAGTTTCTTTTCAACATCATCTATTTTGCCACCAAATAATAGAATTGATTTTCAATCGGATCTGAGTCTGTTTTCTTTCATCTCATCTGATACCCAAACACTCTGTTAACCTCATATGAAAAGCATGAACCTGGTTATGGCTTATGGGAAACTACAAGAACTTTTCATGGTAACTTCAGGATTTTCCCCTTCTCTCCATTTCTCCAATTTCATATCAGAAGAAGGAGAAAAAGTAAGAAAATGCACAGCAAATACCATTCATGTACAAAAGTAAATCATTTAGTATTCAAGTCATGCACAAAGACATGGGATGACCATGCATATTGCAAAGTCGAAAGCAATGCACGGAGATTTCCTTCTTTTCCACTCGACCATCTCTTGATCTCAAAATCCAGAGTTTCTACAACTCTCTGCACATTTACATATTTTAACGTGAGACCGGATGCGATCAATCAGAGAGCGCTGATAGAACATCGAGTTTTAAAATTGTCATAGAAAACAGACAAAATTTTCGCAGTACTCTACCTCATGATAACCCATTGCTAGACCTTTGAGGGTATTAGTTCGATTTTGTCATTTTTAAGAGTCCATTTGCTTGAGAAGGCTTCTCATGTGTATGTATAGTCCGATGTATATTTCCTATTGAATAAATTCTTTAGATTGCTCAATGTTAAATTGTTGATACTAATGTAAGAATAAAATCATGTAGTACTTTCAAAAGACATGTATCAAATGAGATGATTCATTTATTGCTTCTTTAGGAACGCAAGTTAATGGACGTTGACCGTCTCAATTGGCATAAATATTTCTTTGTGCTAACTAGGGCAGATGCTCTTGTGGTTGACTTGAGAAGGTAGTTAAACAAGTATGGAGGCACTCAAGTTGAATGGGAAACAAAATTTAGCAGACTACTTCGACCAACCCCTCATAGAGAGCAGCTGTTCGGTAGGTAAATCCGGAGGGCTCTAACAATGGTCTACTATTCAGCTAAGCTGAGACTAACAATGGAATTCTATTTCCTTTAGTGATGAAAATTCTACAACAGCACAGTGTCAATATTTTGATACAAGTGACTTATTGAGAAATGATTGTTAATTTATTTCATGTAAGGAAACTTGTACATTACTAAGTGTCGAGTCTCGTATCCATACTATCTAGTATCTACTTATCTCGAACATCACGATTCGAATTGTGTCAAAAATCATAGCTATATATGGTAACATTCTGAATTCGACACATCCTCAAATCATTACCCACAAGAACTTCAACATATTTGCCAAAACTATGGTCGTGATCATCAATTAACAGAAATTGAAAGACGACATTCTTTTGCAAAAGATATTTCATCTAGACAGATAAATGAACATGTGTCTAGCTAAGAGCGCGTACTTGTGCTCATGCAAGTGTGCAATAACATATGAAGAGTAGAAGATACCCAATTTCCAGAAGAAGGGATTCATAAATAAGGTGTTTTAATTAAATTATTATTAATCTTTTCTAATTTTTGTTTGAACATCTTGTTGTAAATTAGTAATCTAAAAAAATACACTTAAACAGTAACATGCAAAGTAAAATGTAAGTGGTGGAACACTAAGATTATCATCATAATGTCCCTTCCAGACCATTCCAAACATCGTTTCTGGTCTGTTTATTGTGACTCATGAATGTTAAAGGACCAATAATTGAAAAACTACTGAAACCCACTTCACCAGCACTCTTTTAACTCCTCCTTTGAACATCCAGCCCAAAGGGAGTGTGACCTATTTGCCGCTTCCATATTCCCAAGGAACTCTTGCACAGTTGTGTTGCCTCTTTCCGCATCCGGCGTATTGTTCAAAAATGACACTTTAAAACTGCAAACAATCCAAATCAAATACTTATAGAGTGTTTTAGAGTAACAAACAAATGAATAAAAGTACAAATTCCCACATTATTAGTTAATTATGTAATAAGAGCGCGTTTGATAGAATTTATAAATTAGTTTATTTGACAAATAATGGTAAAAAATGTTAGGCTACCAAGACAAATTTTTTTGTCAAATAAATCATTTTGTTCAAATAAACTAGATTATAAACTCTACCAAACGGCTCTAAATTCCAAAAGGGAAAATGATTTTAATCACGACCGTAGGGAGTTTTCTCCGCTAGGGAGAAGAAAAAAGTACGTCCGTGTGTCACTACGTCTTCAATTTCATCTCCTCCAAAATTTGTTATTTAATCATCTTCTTCAACGGATCTCCAAAATCTGCTCATCTTCTCAATCCATTCTCCTCAATCGATTATCTTCATCCACCGATCATCTTCAAAATCTATTTACCGCCTAAATCTATTATCATAATACAGCCTACGATCGGATTCTACCGCAAAAGAAACGGCATACTAGTAATTGTTGGAAATTTGTTTAGTAATGTTGGTTTAGACCAACTTTGACCAATTATTTAAGCGGAGTCCGTTAGTTGAATACGAGAATTTTAAGGTCAAACGTGTTCTACTACGCAAGTAGATTAACAAAGTATATTTAGTTTCTCGAATCAATTTCGGGTGAATGAGAAATTAAGGCCCAAAGTGAATCGCTTAAATACACGAATATTGTTGAAAAATGGGATTAGAATATTGCAGAATATTCTAGAATCCGTTTGGAAAAGTCATGTCTTTTTGGATGTTGTTTCTTAACAGTCACATCTTTTCAACTTAGAGACATGTTTTTTGGACGTATGCTTTTTCAACAAGACATGTCTTTTGGACATGCCTTTTTATGAAATTGTGTCTTTTAATACACAACTTTTCAGATAATATAAATATGTCCCTTATAATTGGAAATTAGATAACTTCACTTTATACAAAAAATCGCTGTACTTTTTGCATAAATCATTTTAGTGTAGAAATAGTTTTTGCATAAAGTTCAAGTCTAGTTTTCATTTAAAGAGAGAACAAAATACCGTCATGTTCGTTGTTCTCGTAATTTGGAGTGCTCCTATTACGAAAAGTGGTCGTTGTATGTTGGGAGACGTGTGCCGAGAAATCGTAAGCACCTGTGCCGGGCAATTTCGTCTTAAGGAGAAAGAGTCGAATTCTTGCCTCAACCGAATTTAATTCTTCATTTCTCGATGTTTTCGTAAGTCCTCATTTTGCTCGTTTGCATGCACATGATTAAATTATCAGAATATAATTAACGCAACAATTCTACCAACAATCTTAAGACGAAATTTTTGTATTTTATTGTTTTATATTCTGGAACAATGTGCATTATTTTTGAATTAGTGTTCATTATTTATTCTGAAATAATAAATTTTTGACATAGTGTTCATTATTTAATTTTGGCATTTCAACGTGTTTGTTATTTATTCTGAAAAACAGTGTGCAATACAGGGAAAAATAAAAATAAGTTTATGTTCCATGTTTTAAAGTTTTCTTTGTTTTAACTGTAATTTAATTATCATTTCGGAATTGGGTGCAAATAATGTCATTTAGTGTTCTGCATATGCATTAAATTGTTTTAAAGTTCTCTCTGTAATTTAATTGTCAATTTCGAATCATTTGCCAATTTTGTCATTTAGTGTTCTAATCATATGAATTAATTAAGCAATCAAATGCTTAAATCTTATTCAAGCTTAATTCTAATTGCATTTTATATTTAGTTTAAGAATAGGTAGTTCAACATGTGATTGAGCATGAATTCTTAATTTGATTTACGTATTGCATATATATTGGAATTAGAATGTGCTTATACAATTCTTTTGTATTAAGGTTTTCTAATTAGATGTGCTAGATATATATTATGTTCTAAAATTCTAGAATATATGTCTCTTCTCCATGTTATTCTAATTTAAATTATGAATATTTAATTATAATGTCAATATAAGTGCATATTTAATATTCTATGTATTGAAAAGTTTTATTTAGCAAGAATGGGTTCGATTAAGTGATTGTTACACAATTAAGTGACCGTTGCACGAGCCACGAGCTGAGCCGGCTCCTGGCTTGTGCTTTTGGGCTCGTGGGCTCGTGTCCACGAGTCCAAACGAGCCGAGCTCGTGGGCTCATTCCCACGAACCGGCTCGTTTTTTGGCCAGCCGAGCGAGCTCGATCATCTTTTTTTTTAGACCTCGACCCTAGCTCGTGCTCCTTCCTCGACGAGCCCGAGCTGGGCCAAGTCGACGAGTCCACGAACTTTTTTGCCACCCCTACTTAAAGGTCTACACGTATACAAAATTAAAAATAAAAATACATATCTCTATTTATATAAAATATGTAGATTGATTAATGACAAATACAACCTGACATTGGAAAAATTATCAGTTCTTTCTCATGGATGTTCATTTATTTTCAAATTTTAATCTTCATCTGGTTTTCATTATTGACACGATAATATAATTTACTCCTTAGATGCTTTATGTGGACCAGACTGAAGAAGCCATATGAGCAAATAATCAGTGCATTTTGGTAAATTGAACCATTGATTCCGAAAGCAGGGTAATTTTTAGTCCGAGACGAGCTTGAAAATTGGGCCCCTTATGAGTCGCAAATTATATTATACATATAGCGCATGTTCGGTAGCCATTTTTCTATTTTTTTTGTCTACAATTTTTACTTTTCAACTTTTTACACTACAAAAAATTTGAAAAGTTAATAAAGTACTCAAAAAAACCCCTTTTTTCCAAAAAACTAAACCGAACATGCCCTTAAAATTCATAAGTTTTTACAAAACTAATGTTAACTTAAAACTCAACAATAAAATGACAAAAAAATATATTATACAAAATATTTATATTATAATAAAGTAATGATATTAAAAGTGTTCTAAATGATCACTTAAATACAACCCGTCTTGCAGTTTTAGAAGCAAAAATATTAATCAAATTTGAATAATCTAGTTGTTCAACTATTTCTTTCTCAATTGATAACATAGCCAATCCATTCAATCTTTCTTGTGACATAGATGAATGGAGATACGTCTTGATCAACTTCAACTTAGAGAAACTTCTTTCTGCAGATGCAACTGTAATCGGTATGGTTAGCAAAATTTTATAAGCAATATAAGCATTTGGGAAACAACCATTCAATGTCTTCAAATGTTGTAGTACTTTAATTGCTCTCTTGGTTTCACTTGGTAAATAACACCTCAAGACTGTCAGCTCAGAACATAAATCATCTCCATTAATGTCTAAACGGCCATTACGTTCCAGATACTTCTCAAGATTCATACAAGATTCCAACAAACTTGCAATACTTACACTCTGTAACATTTCCAAATTAAACAAAAATCCAAAGGTCTCTTCATATTGTTTGAATTGTTCAAATCGAGTTTGGAGTGAAGATCGAGCTTGATCAATTATAAAGAGGAAGTAATCAATTTTAAAAGATTCTTCAATTTGATTGTTTGATCTCATCATTGCCACTTTCATCAAACTGTTTCTTCCTTTGAATAGTACGCTTTTTTCCGAAATAGAGTTTCAATTCCCATTTCACACCGCAATTTTTTTGCTTCATCCATGGCAATAGAAAATCCGGTTTCTCTATAATCATCGAGAAAGGAAACAAGTCCTTTTAAGAGGTTGATAGCACAATCAATATCTACATTTTCGCTTGAAGAAATTTACTTACAGTATTGACTGCATGCAACAACCTGTATTATATCACCATGCCAAGCAAGAATTTAAAATTTTCAAGTTCATATGTTGCTAAGGACTCAGCTTCACTCTTTATTTTAGGATCTTCACTAATATCTACCAATTCCAGTAAAGCGTCTCTTATTTGTGCAATTTGCTCTTTAATTGGTCGGACACTTTCAACATGACTTTCTCAACGTGTTTGTGACAATGGCTTCACCGTCAGACCTTCTACCTTATTTTTGAAAATTTTCCATCTCTTGGTAGAAGAAGAGAATAATATGTAAATGCATTGTATTACTCCGAAGAAAGACATAGCTTTAGGACAACACTTCGCCATATCACATAATGTCATATTAAGACTATGACAGCCACATGGAGTATAGAAAGCTCTCGGATTAATTTCAATTACTCTTTTTGCACACCTTTGTGCCTTCCACTCATATTAGATCCATTGTCATATCCTTGCCCTCTAATATCATCAATATCAAGCTCGGGATTGGTTAAAACATTTTAAGCTCATTTGAAAGTCCAAGTCTGTTGTATCATCTACCTTCAAAATGCAAGCCAATACTCTTGTATCGTTGGTGCGTTTCTTGAATCATCCACACATCGTATTACTAGAGACATTTGCTCCTCGTGACTTGCATCCGAGTACAATCAAGTATGACCGAGAAATATTTTGCATGTTTAACTTTCTTAATAATTGAACTTCTCACTTTACCTGCCAACATCTGAATCAGTTCATTTTGTATTTTTTTATCGAGATATGTATAATGAATCTCACGCGCTTTAGCACGCCGAATGTGCTCTTGCATTACTGGATCAAACTCAGCAACCATTTCTATCATTTGCAAAAAAATAAGAGAGGAGGAAGAAAGCGTGGAAAATGACGGTATTCATGTTCACCGTTCATAGAAGAATCACAGACTCACAATGAAGTCTTTAGACTCTTCACGGTGAAGAATGAAGATTCAGGCAATGAGGCAAATGGCAATAGCACTGAGGCGGGAAATGGAAATGGAATCACTAATCAGCAATCAGAGAAGCTGGGACTGGGATCACCGATCACGTACTAATGTACTATTCACGTAGAGTCTTCACAGAGAAGATTCAGCTAAAATGGACATTGGACATTTGGACTGAAATTTGAACTAGGCCTTGTGGTTGAGGAGTTGGGCTGATAAATTTTTTGGGCTGATAATTGATAATTTTTGAAATTTGAAATCTTCTGAGAGAGAATTTTTGGGGTGATAAATTTTTTTTTTTTGTGGGGTGATCAATTTTTTTTCCCATTTTGGGCCCCCTCTACATTTGGGCTCGAGGCACAGTCTCTCTTCGCCTCAAGGCGGGGACCGCCCCGATTCCAAGTTAAATATGTAAAACGAGCATCAGAACGTTAAATATGTAAAATGAGCAAACTTTCTGATGGAATGATGAATCTGATGAATGCATTTTGCTGTCACATGTGCCCAACGATGTTTTTGTTCTTTAGGAAGTTTTACCTTTGTTTTTGATAGCATAATCTACCACCCCGTTTATTCAATCGCTCTCATCCACTCTTCTCTGATCTTTTCTCTTCTCAAGCTATCATCCGCATCCATCTCTCTTGTGAGACAAGTTACACTTCTTTCAGCTTTTAAGAGTCAAAGGTCAAGTATCGAATGAGTTCTATTCACCAATATTGAGAAATGAACCTTTTTTATTTGGTTACATGGGTTATTAATCAACCTAATAAGAGTTGACATAGGATCAAACTTCATGACTGAACATTTATTGTCAAATCAGGGGCGGATCTAGGGTTGAAGTTCAGCTAGGGCGGACGTTGACTGGTCAACGGCCGATGCTTGTGAAAAAATAATGTGAAAATATTTTCAATAAATACGTAACTTATCAAGCAACAAAAAAATTATATAATAGTGAAATATAATTCGATACAAGATGTAATAATGCTAAAAAAATATTTAGTACAATCCCAACTTACCTGACATGTGGCATTCATCAACCCACTTGATCAACAAACATCATCATTATTTTGACTTTTTTTTACATCTCAACTCTTGACTTGCAGCCATAGCTCTCTCTCTCTCTCTCTCTCCCTCCCTCCCTTCTATCTATATATTTCCCCTCTCTCTCTCTCTCTCTCTCTCTCTACATGTATATATATATATATAGAGGAGGAGAGAGAGAATACATTATTATATATATAGAGGGAGGAGAGAGAGAATACATTATATTATTCTAAAAGTTGTCTTCTTCAAAAAAGAGTCGGCGGCAGATATATACACATATACTTACACGCAGAGAATCCAATCTCCATTTTTCTTTTATTGCTTAAAACTCAGTGACCATTTTTTCACAAAATTCCAGCACGGACGGACGCGGGGTCTCGCCATATTGTAAATCCGCCCCTATGTCGAATAACCAATCATTCATTTAGCTTTTCAGTTATTTTGTTATTCACTCATGTTCATTTTTTGGATTTGGCATATTAGCTTGTCCAACCGGCTTATCAATCTATGTTGGGACACATTCGATCTGGAACCCTCGATGAATTTAAAGACGCATTTGATAATACCTTGAATGGAGGGAAGGGATTTGCCATGGCTATTCGTGATTGCTCTGAAAATTTCATGTCACTGTTTGTTGAAGGTTCTGCATGTACGATATCTAACATTTACAATGCCATCTATATTCACATGGCGAGAGGGGGTGGGCATGTTATCGCATGCAATTCATCAGTATTTAGAATGGAATTCTCAAGAGGTATGAAAAGACAAACGAGCTGCAGATTTAAATTTGAATTGCTGCAACCATTAACTAATTTGCTCTTTATTTAGCTGAATTGTACATTATTTATGTGAAAAATAATTTTTACCTTGTAGCTTCTTATTCTTGATGATCTTAGAGGACGTGTTAAGTGTAATAGAGGGCTAGATTGAAGTTTCAATATGTGATAATTGCAGAGTGTGGTACCCTATGAAAATTAACTCCTCTCCTTAGTAGTGACTAACTTGTTATTTTTTAGAAGCATACGTTGACCTAGCAAACTGGGACTCGTCCAAAGTAAGAGAAAAGCTTTATCGTGATATAGATGCACATGTTGCAACAGTTCGCACAGCCAAGTTGTCTGAACTTACAACTATGTATGAACAAGGTTACAACTTTTTTATTATCCATGAATTTACAATCCGACTAATGCACCAGTGCACATTCTTTCTAAATTATTTTCATCACAGTCTTATTTTTTTTATATATATCTTGAATTATCAGTAATATTACCCATACAATTACCTTCTCCAGCTTTTGGTTTATCCAATGATCTGGTGACTTCTATTCCCATAATGTGTTCAAATGTGTTTGGACTTATATGCTTAACTCTACATGACATCTTATTATTTTTAATGTTGTCTTACAAATGTTAATGGTAATTAGGGTGCTGTTTATTCATATCTTGCGTTGCATTATGGCCAAAGATTTGACATGTATAATAGTTGATGAGATAATTAGAATGAACGAACACTGTCTGTCGAGCATTTTCTTCTGCAACACACTTTTCTAGATTTGCATAAATCTTATCTTAACATTGCATAGAGTGAAGTAGCTTCACAGTAAATTATGCTCTTCATGACCAGTCACGACCTTTTTCATCATCATTTGGCTGTGGAAGCATGGCTCTTGCTGACCTAGCTTATAGGCTTGTACTATTTTGTTTTGCACAAATTTTTTCTCATTTTCTTATTTTTAGAAATATATAAGTTTTTTCAGATTGTACTATTTGAATTAAGTGAATTAGTCTTTTTTGTTCTAAGGTTTGTTTATTATATTTGGTTTTGCAGTGTGGTTTTTACGAGATAAAGACCAAGATGAAGACCAAGTGTAGGCAATTTTTTGGATTACAAGTTTTTTGTCAATGAGAAGAGCCCTTTGATTAGGTATAGAACTTTTTTTTTTTTTAGCTTGGTTTAGATTTGAGACTTGGCTTTTTGTACGAAATAGCTGTTTTTTTTCCTGATTATTGTTTAATTTGAACGATTCATTTTATAGCCTATGAGGACGAGTTGAAGAATCAAACCATTTAGGTTTAAACATATTCCTTACATGTAATCCTAAACTTCTTGGAAGAATTTGAGACGAAACTTGGAATTAAGAGTACCTCAAAATGCACGTCCCCGTGCTTAAGCATTATGTTGTAGATGATTCTTGTGAGCCATTTGTCATTATTAACAATGCTATTATCAGTGATTATTCACTTGAAGAGACTCCAAAAAACCCGTAGAGAAGAAGCTTCCATGATGGTGACTAAGGTAACGTTATGTTATATACTTTATTTTTCGTATTTACAATTTTAAGAGACTTATGTTCATCAAATCTCATATTTTAGGTGGACGAGCCTACAAAATATGGTGGTGTTGTCATGTAAGAATCCAATGGACAAGTGGTGGAATTTGAAGGGAAGTCAAAATCATAACATCGGCATGGAACTCTAGCTACTAGGACTTGTTGAAAAGAAATAAATATTCACCTAATATGTCTCTGCATCCATTCAAGTGATAAATACGTAAAGTAGGATCTTATATTTTTATAGAAATAAATTATCAGATGTCCACTTTTTTGTCTAATTTATTCTATTTTCAAGCTTTGACTCAATATACTAGTTGATTATTTTAGATTGCAAAACATCTTTGGAGCTTTCATCATTTCTTCTCCCTCATCAAGTTTTTGTATTCATTGTGCAAGTTACAAATGCTCTTTCAAGTATGGTCACACCAACTCTGTATTCTAATGGATAGTTCTGGAAATAACCTGTTTGATTACATATATTGTTTTGTTTTATATATAGGCACTTTAACTCATTTACCTCAAATTATTATTTATTTCCTAAATTAGCACACACTTAAGTTTAACTCAAAATTATCTCATTACTGAACATTCTTTTTTATACATTATTTCAATTATATTTATCTAATCCTACTTCATAAATAAATTATCATGGGTACTTGACGTGCATCACACTTTTGCTAAACTAGTATCAATGAATGGGAAGTGTATGTATGTGGGAGAGAGAAATTTGATATTTTAATTAACTGTTCAAAACAGACTCAAAAGTAAAATGATTTCAAGACAAAACACATGAATCCAACGATATTTTTGAGGACAAACGAATCTGATGTAAAATGAAATCCAAACTATCATGCATTAGAAAATCCATAAAGACAAAAGTGTGATAATTAGAAAATAAAACAACTAGTTACAATCATGAGAGCTCATTAAACAAAAATTTAATTGATTTAAAAAAAAAAAAAATCCCGTATGCAATCAAGAAAAACGCATACTAAAAAATCGTAAATTCAAATTTCACATAAATTAGAAAATGATATATCTACAACAAGAAAGATCAAATTCTTACCGGAAGAGATACAATAAAAGAAAATAAAAGATCTTTATTTTGGAAATCTCGAGTCTTTACAAATCTCATGGTATAAGAGACATTTTCTTTGAGATTTACTATTTACAATGTTCTAAAAAACGTAAATTGTGGCTAGGCGTCGATGTCGAGCTTCAAGCATTTCTGGCCTATGCGAAGCCTATGCAAGAGCGAGATAAGGACAAAGCGAGGACGATCGTGAGGCGTGGCTAGGCGTGGGTAGATTTATTTATGAACTTTTTTAACAAAATGTTATTTATACTTTCCACCAAAAAGTCTTCAAAAGTCTCAAAATGTTTAGTAAGTAGAGAATTTCCTAAAAGTTATTTTTAATTTGAATACCTCATAACTTATAGATACTTTTAAAAAAATTTAATTGAATACCCCGTGATTTTGAAAGACTTTTTTAAAATTTTTATTGAATACACCAATACTTTTAGAGAGTCTTAAAAAATCTACATTGAATACCCCTAAATTTTTAAATCCTTAAAAGTTTTTAAAAGTCTCAATTTTAATACATCCCCCTAATTGATTTTTCTTTCCATGATAGATTTTCATATATTTGGAGTTCTAAATTTGCGGGTTTCTGTTAATGAGTGCTTAATTTAAGGGATATAATTTATACGTTTTAGTCCCTAAAATTTATTATAAAAATGTAGTAAATATGAATGGAAACAAGTATTAATGAATAAAATAAAATAAACAAGTATATTTCAAAATTATGACATGAAAAAGGTGGAAGTCCTAATTTCCACATTTTAGAACTTATTTTAGAGTCCAACTTATTATTGTAATCAGAATTGTTTTAAGCATTTGATAGATTTAATAATATGATTAAATGTAATAATATATGTTTAAGCATTTGATAAAATATTTAATAATATTACATATGATTATAAATTATAAATAAATTAATGATAATAACGATGCAAAAAAAATTATTTTAATCAATATATATTTTAATAATTTTATATAATCAAAATAATAAATATTTTTATTTATTTAAATGTTAATAATTTTAAAATAAAAATTTACCAAACAATATATATTTTAATAATTTTATATAATCACTTCAAAATAAATACAAAAGGCAAGAAATTGCTAAACTCTTTGAACTTTGTTGTTCGAGAACTCCCTTGATCCAAACATCAACAAAGGAACTTTCACAAAGAAAATTGAAATTCTTGATGAATTCAAAAATAAAATCATCCGTGCGCAATGGCAATGGCATACCGATCTAAAAGATAGAGAAGAATTCTCTATTCAAATCAAAGAACTCCTAGAACTAGGTGTTATTGAACCTAGTAAATCTCCTTTCTTCTCCAACCTTTTATGGTTAGAAAAGAAGCGTAAAAAGAAGAGGAAAAGCTAGAATGGTCATTGACTATTCACAACTTAATAAAATCACAAAAGTCGATGGTTACATTCTTCCAAATATGCAAAGTCTCATCCACCTTATAAAAGGAAAATGATATTTTCATCTTTTGATCTAAAACCGGCTTTCATCAAGTTAGATTTGAAGAATCAACAAAATCTTCATACACTTTTAGTTGTCCACAAGGACACTTTCAATGGACAAGTAGTACCTTTTGGCCTCAAACAAGCTCCGGTATCTTCCAAAGACATATGGATAATACTTTCAAAACCTAAATGAATTTTGTTGTGTATACATTGATGATATCTTAGTTTTCTCGTAAAACGAAGAAGATCATGAACAACATGTTTTACAAGTTCTAAAAAGGTTCAAAAAGAAGGAATAGTTTTAATTAAAGAAAAGGCGAGAACTTTTAAAGAAAAATTGGATACCTTGGATTGGAAATTGCTTACGGTTTTAAACAACTCAAGCCCCATATCCTTGACCATATCCAAAATTTTCCAAATGAAATTCTGCATCAAAACAACTTATGAGATTTTTAGGTTGTTTAAACTATGCTGAATCATTTATTTTAAACCTTGCAAAAATGAGAGCACCTCTTCAAAAGAAACTCAAGAAAAATTACAAATGGAATTGGACTAAAGAAGATAGTCTTTACATTCAAAAGATTAAATCAAAAATAAAAAATATTCCATCTCTTTATCATCCTTTACCAGCTGATAAAATGATTATTGAAACTGATGCTTCCCAAGATTTTTGGGGGGGAGTATTAAAAGCCAAAAACAGCTTTTGAATGATAATCTTTAAGATCATTTTTAATTCTTCAATAATGTCTTTTAAGGATTTTATCTCTTTCAAAATTTCTCCTAATGACATTATTTTTCTGTTAAGAGAACATTAGCGAGTTGGTTAACTGTTTCCTTGATTTCTCTTATTTCTCTTTTTTGGCTACTTTCTGGAATGTCTTCTTTCCATCTATACATAGGATCTTTCCTAGTTGATGTTGAATGTATAAGTAAAGGTTTTTGTTCTTTAACGAGAGTCCTTTTTTGTTCAAGATCTATTTGTAATGATTTCCTCGCGGTTGGATGCTTCAATCAAATTCGGCTTTATGTTCAAGGTAATCGAGAATAAAGTGGTCAATCTTTATTCCTTTTGGTTCTTTAACAATTGTCATATTATGTTGGTTATGAATTGCATAACTCACAAGATATGAAACCGAAAAAGGAACATTATTATCTTTGACTAAATCTTTTCTTCCATATTTAAATACGAAGGAAAGAATTCCATCAAAATCTTGGTCATGAAGACTTACTGAAAGTCTTGGGTGTGATGTGAAAATCAATTTTCCACATGCTAGGTTTCCATTTAAGGTGCCTAAGCAACCTTCTTTAGGATTTTTGATTCTTTCATCAATTAATCCCATCACGATGGGTTGATCAATTTTGTCAGATAGGGTGCTTCGGAGTTGTATCCGAATAGCTCCTATGGTGACCCAATAAAGGTTTTATTGTTATCCAAGTCAATCTTTTGCTCGGGCTTTGTTAATGTCTTGTTTAGTAAGAAGAGAGATTCCTATCTTACCATAAGTGTGTTGTATGTGAATAGCAAATTCCTTTGGGAAACCCCATAATAAATATGCTTGTTTCTATTCATGAATTTGTCAATGAAGTTAGGTTGTACAAACACTTCTCTTGGGTTTAACGCCAAATTAGTTTTACCAATTTTTGCAAAGTTTTTGTCGGAAATTAAGATTTCTTGAAAAGTTTTTTCAAAAGTTTCATAGAGAGTCTCATTATAAATTTCAATTTGTTCAACAACTTCATAACTTCAATTTGATGTAAAATATAATGAAGTTATTTCTAAGTGATTACTATTCATAATGATGATACGTGTGCTCCTATCAAAGATAATGTAACATAAATTCTTTAACATCTTCTTCATATAATAGCTCCTCCTTGCACTTACACACTAAAATGGCCACCGCCTAAATGGTGTAATGGCTTTGAGAAAGCATTCGCTGTAAAATAAAGAGTATGTGAATATAAAGCAAGGTTTTATTATCAAGCAAGGCTTAAGAGAGAAATTCTCTTTTAAACTTATTTATTTGTCCACCGGAAACATCCGCCAAAAAGGTATTTCAGATTTTACTACGAAATCAATTTGCCTTTTCTCAATTCCCGAGAACATTAAATCTTCTACGAAAATTTTCAATGCTCATCAAGATGAATTTTTTTCTTTTCCTTTCCTTTGCTTTTTGTATCTTTTGTTTTTGCAAAATTTACAATTATGGTATTCTCCTAAACTCGGATTTTAAGAAATCAGACAAATGTCCATTATATTCGTGGAGTGGTGTTAAAAAGGTGGTTGTTGTCTCATATTTTGAAAATTCTCCTTTTTCATAGCTAAGGATTTGGCTAAGGGCTAGAAAATTTTTTTCGTTAATGTGATAGTTCGAAATTTTCTCAATCAGAAAGTTCCGCTACTTAAGAAGAGTAACTACTGATAATTTTTCTTCTTCTGTACTGAAAAACTGCTTTATTTTGGCTTTTTAATACTCGCAGAACATACAGCGAAAGGTATTTGATTTTACCCCAAAAATCTTTGGGAAGCATCATACCAGGCTTCAATAATCATTTTATCACCGTAAAGGATGATAGAAAAAAGATGGAATATTTTTAATTTTCAGAGATTGTTTAATCTTTTGAATGTAGCACTATCTTCTTTAGTCCAATTCCATTTGTAATTTTCTCGAAGTTTCTTTTGAAGAGGTGCTCTCAGTTTTTTGCAAGGTTTAAAATAAATGATTCCTAGACTTTTGCAGATAGTTTAAACAACCTAAAATCTCATAAGTTGTTTTTGGTCTCTTTGTAAATTTCATTTGGAAAAAATTTTGGATATGGTCGAAAGGATATGGGGCTTGAGTTGTTTAAAACCGTAAGCAATTTCCAATCCAAGCCTGTATCCAATTTTTTTCTTTAAAAAGTTCTCGCTGAGTGTGTTGAATAATATGGTGATTCTTTTCTTTCTGATGGTATTTTAATGAGTCTTTTCTTACAATTAATTTTTTCTGCCATTCTCTCACGAAACCTATTCTGTTTAGTACACGTCAATACCAAACCCAAAGTTAATCCCAAATAGAATTTTCAGAAAGAAACAAAAAAGCTTCAATTTCCCCCCCTTCTTATCAGGCACTATAAAGAACTAAAAAATCTGGGCGAATATTGGGGGAGCTAGACGAAAAAAATCAAAAAATTTTGAAGTTCACATTTTTTTTCTTTTTAAAGTGATAATCCCCTCCAAAAAAATTCCTGACCACCCCTGTCAAAATCCTTGACGAATCTGATATCTCTGCAATTTCACAGGACCTATTAAATTGGTGTATTGTTTAGATATACCTACGTGCATTGGTAGAATTACTGCAACTGAGTCAGTGGGAGTTTAAATAAGCAGAAATTACAGGTAAAATCACCCAATTTCCTCCTACTTGTTCTTAAATTCCATTTAATTTCTCTCACGGGAGAATTTTTTTTATGCCTTTTCTTGAAATTTTCAAGATTTCCTTCTATTTGTTCTTTCAGTAAAATTTGAAGAAAGGTGGATAAATTACCATGATTATTAGTAAATTCATGATTTCAAACCGATTTTTTTTTTTTTTTTTTTTTCCAATTCTATCTTCATCTCTACTTTTTAAATTTTAATTATTTATTAGTTTTCTTGTATGTACTGAAAATAATCTTCTGTATAATTAATAGTATTAACAATAAATTATTTGGGGGCTTTGTGCAGAACAATGGGTTTAGGTGATGAAGTGCAGAAGGCCTTTTGCTCTATGTTTCCTGTGAGTTATGAGACTTTTTCTCCTTCTATTGATTGATTTTGTATGATTGTAGTTGGTTGAGTTTGAGCATGTCTGGTCTTGCTTAGAAGTAAACTCAAATTTATTTTTAAGTTACTTATTTTGCCAATCATAATCTTTTTGCCTTTTAAGTTTGGGGTGACCATCGTGGGTTTTAATCAATGCATTAACTCAATTGAATATTGATCTCCCAAGAGCATATAGGTAGTTTGTAGAAGTTATTGTATATGCATAGGCTTTTCTTGATTTCACATTCAAATTTGAAAGGAGTTAGGCGATGTGTTTAATCTAGTCTTCTAAAGACTTTGATTATCATTTTTCAAGTGATTGACTTTGATGGATTTCATTAACTTTTATTGACTTTTATAGACTCGTACAAACTTTTATAGATTTTTATAGATTTCATTTGAATTAAAAGATTTTTATAGACTTTTACATACTTTTATGGATTTTTATAGATTTTCTTTTTCAATTAAAAAAATTGATATAAAAATTTAATATCCCACAATTAAATTTTTTTTTTTTGTAAAAGTCTAGTAATAATTTATTTAATTGTATTAATATTATAAAATTCATAAAAAATGTTCTATTTAATTGTTGCAAGTAACTACGTCAAAAGTTTTTTTCTTTTGGATAAAATTATAAACTTTCAAATGGCTTGTGAATAAATTCAAAAATTTATCCAGTTCATAATGTCCTTTTTTATTTTTAATAATCTATATGTAATATATTATTAGTTACCACAATTGCATAAATAAATAACCAAAGTACTAATTTAAGAAAATATGCAACCATGCTCATCCAGATAAAGGATAATTATATTCACACTATATTTTTTGTTAACTACACCACATTTTATTTATAATGAAAATCTCTTACTTCTGCTCATTTTTGCATTTATGTCCTTAACTTTTTTATCATTCTTATTATCAACCTATTAATTTGCACGTCTTATTTTTATTATTGATGATGATTTCTGTCCAAAAAAATTATTAGGAGTGCATAAAAATATTTTTTTGCCCCTCGTATTTTTAAATAAGCAAAATAAATAATAAATACAAAAGTTTGACAAAATATTTTTTCTCATTTCAATGCCAATGCACATTAACAGAATATTTGAACAAAAATCGTTATCAAATACAAGATGTGAAAATTATTGAAAGTTAATAATAAACATGCGACGAAAAAAATTAGAGACATAAATATCAAAATGTCAAAGGTTAATCGACATTCATTGCAATTAAAACGTGGTGTAGACAATAAAAATTGTAATGTGAATATAATTACCCCCCAATAAATAGAAAAAACAAGAATGAAAATGAAAAAAAAAAATACATTAACAAAAAACCAATTTTTAACTCGATGAAATTCATTAATAAAATATAATCAATTATTAAATAAGAATTTAATTATAAATTTATCTTATTTTTAATGAAAAATAGAAAATGATGAAAAAAAAAAGAAAAAAATAGTTATGAGAATATTGAAGGGGGGAAAAAATCACATTGTAACTAAAAGTTACAGAAGGAAAAAGAAGAAAATAGAAAAATGATTAGGAAAATATTGAAAAGAAAAAAATCAAATTGACTAGAGATAAAAATATCAATATTTTTTTCTTAAAAAATATTGGTAATTAATCATGATTATAAGGTTCGTAGAAGGAAAAAGAAAAATGAGAAGAAAAAAAAAAGTTATGAGAATATATTGAAGAGGAAAAAAAATCACATTGAAGAAAGATAAAAATATTAATCTTGACTCTATAGTTTGTTTGAAGGAAAAAGAAAAGAGAAATGTTGCATAAAGAAAAAAATCAGGGAATGAAAGAATTTTTTTTTTTTTCCCAAAGTCTTAGGGGTGAATGAAAGAAAAATTATGATATCATTTATTTATACATTGTACTTTAAAGTTAGTACATATAAAATTATCTATAAAGTCATTAAAAGTCATCGATATTTTGAATGCCCCTGAATTTCATAGGATTTTAAAAAGTTTGAATTGAATATCGCATGATTTTATAAGACTTTTTAGAAGTCTTTAAAAATTTATATTGAATACACCCAAGACTTTTATGGAATTTAAAAAAGTCTAAATTAAATACATTTAGACTTTTAAACTCCATAAAAGTCTTACCAAGTCTTAATTGAATACACTTTCCTTAGAAAATGATACCTAGCTTGTTACTAGGAGCTTGTTTGATAGAGTTTTTTAGCAAATTTTGATAAAAAGTAGAATTGTTCTCAAATAGCTCGATACTTACAACTTCAAAATTCTTGACAAGTACATAGGCTACTAGACATTACTATCTTATCTCCTACTTGTGTAAGTGGTTAATCTCCCATGCCAATAGGCCATTCAGGCGTAGGAGGGTCTACTTTAGCTAGTTCCTCCTAGGTTTGGTAAGGCTAGACTGATTGGTAAGGTGGAATGCACAGCAATTGATAGTACTAAAGAAAAAAAAAAGCTAAATTCTTATCAATTATACTATTTAGTATGTCTAATACTATGTACTAAGCATGCCTTTATGGTTCTTGTTTCGATTATCTTCATTAAACAATACTTTGGCTTCTCAGAGTGGCAATTACGGGGTCCATTTATTCTGGCGCATTATGCATTTAATCCTCAGCATATGGTACTTTTTTCTGTGGCTGGTGTATGTGTTTGAGAGCTTCCTCATCTCTAGTGGTTTGTTGAAGAGGT
This sequence comes from Forsythia suspensa, assembly GCA_023638005.1. Taxonomy (NCBI): domain Eukaryota; kingdom Viridiplantae; phylum Streptophyta; class Magnoliopsida; order Lamiales; family Oleaceae; genus Forsythia; species Forsythia suspensa. Next base: position 27,800,879 of record CM042670.1, on the reverse strand, counting down.
ATAAAACCCTTGATGTCAGCAAAGTTCAGTACCTGGCTATTGTTATAGACAGTGAAGAAGCTCTTCAGACTCTAAAAGTTCTCAATCTACTACTGTGGCTTGCTGCTATCGGTTTGAAAAATGTGTGCCTCTATGATAATGAAGGTAAAGGTGCCACGGCATAGAGCATGTTTGGTTAACTTTAAAAAAAAGTAAAAGTACTTTTTTGGAGAGCAAGTAAAGACTTCTGAACAAGTAAGTTTTTGAACTAAAATTTCCAAAAAAGTAACTTCTAAACGAGCTCAAATATTTGCAAAAAGAATTACTTGAAAGTTACTTTTAAGCTTAGCCAAACATGCTCGTCTCTACAGTACAATGGAAAGTAATGTTGACAAGACTTCTTGTCGTAGTTATGATTGCTATTTCATTTTTGTGTTGTAGGAGTGCTGAAGAGATCAGAACAAGCAATCACGGAAATATTAAAAAGTGAAAAAAGGTTTAAGGTACCGTCTTGTGCAGTATCTAGAGTTCAGGTTACTCGACAAGTTTCATTATGTTCAACTTTATATAGTTATGTTCTAAAACTATTATTTGCGTTTGATTAACTAACCCGGTGCAGTAAATTCAACTACTCCTCCCTGAATAAGTAAAACTGACCGCAATTTGAGACACATTATGTTCTTTCATGCTGGACACCGTTCCCCATGAAAGCAGCAAGATAAACTTCTTCTTTTGGTTTCTAGAAATTGAAATAAAGAACGATTTTTTATTTGGTGTATCTACTTGAGCTGGATGAAAATAAATTTCCCACCCGATAGGAGATATATGTTATTTATAATTCTTTCCAAGTATGGTGCAAGGTAATTTTTCTTTCCTTTTCTGGTGCGTGGTGTATTTTTGAACCTTGTATGGATTTACGGCCGTCTAAAATTTACTCAACTCTGTATAGGAAATCACCACAAGTAACCCACCACTTGATGAGAAAGGCATGAGTCTGGAATTCATTTCATTCTCTGATGGAAAAGAAGCAGTTGCCAGAGCAGCTAATTTCCTTTTCGAGAAGCATTATTCAAGTGAAAATAAAGGGAAGCCAAATTTTACAGAGTCTGACATAGCTGGTGCTCTTCGAGAAATAGGTTTGCCGATCTGCAATTCCTCCAAAAATTCCACGTTTAACCTTTTACAACAATTTGAAATATATTTCCTCTTGATTTGATGAACATCTATCCATCTTTTGGTGAATATAGGTTATGAAAGGCCAGATCCCGATCTCATGCTAGTTTACGGGCCCGCAAGATGCCACCTGGGTTTTCCAGCTTGGAGAATTCGTTACACTGAGATAATGTGAGTCCAATTATATACCTACCCGAATCCCTCACTACTTTCCTCTTTCTAGGGGAACATAAAAAAAGACCAATTAATTTGGCAAGCAAGTTGTTTTTCCACCACAGAAAGATGTTACTGTTGCATTTCAGTTCTATCGTCAACATCTGCACAAATCTGTGTAATGATTTATGGGATACATAGATTAGAGTCCCGTTATAATGCCCCGGTGGGCATTGTTATAATGCCCACGGGACATTTGTCATGTATTTATTGCATGACGGGACATTTGTCATGTATTTATTGCATGAGTGTAAAGTCCGTGTACTCATGCAATAAATACATGACAAATGTATGATATTATAACAATGCCCACCGGGGGCATTAGATCAATATCCACATAGATTATGTGTTACCTGTTGCTGCCGAAGTAAAACACAGTTTTCCGCAAAAATAGTGACTATGGATCATGATATATATCTATACGAATTTGGAGACTGAAATTTTGACTGTGCTTGTGTTGTAGGCATATGGGATCATTGAAGTCTATGAAATTCGGTTTCCTCGTAAAGGCCATTCGTAGTTTCACGATGGTGCATCAAAACTATGGTACAATTGTCCTCCTACTGCATTACATCAATTGCGCAATAAATTATTTGAATTTCCTTTCACTTTCATGTTAGTTTCTTAGAAAACAGAAATGAACTGATTTTCTGGGTACATGTTTTTGGATTTTTTTAACCCCCGTGTTACTCCTTTAATTCCCGACCACTTGAAATGCATAGACAATATTGTTGATAGACGAATATCTAACAGAAAAATGAGAAAGGGTAAAAATCTAGTAACTTCTTGTACGCACTTTTGAGTTTTTGACGTGGGGCCTTCTTGATAACGATTTTTACGAGCTTGTGAAGTGAATTACTGCTGGACCATCGATTTTTTCACTAAAGCGAAGACATGACATATCACTAAACAAGGAGAAAGGGCAGAAATCTAGTAACTCCCTGTTTACAAGATATGTCATGTCTTCTCAATTTTTTCGAATAAACAGGGACTTTGTTTAGTGATTTGAGTTGGAAGCCTGAGGTTCAGACACAGTACATTTGTGGTATTGTTGTGTTTATGCGATTCATAACTTGTCATTTGTGACAATCACAATACATAGATCATTTCATATTATTCATCTGATTATTTTCCTCATTTTGTTTCTTTTCTTTTCTGTCTTTCCCAGGTACATGAAACTGTTACATTTGGAGTGGCATTTTCTTGTATAAAGAGTTAAAGACTACTGCAAAATATTGTGTTTGGGGAACACTGCCACAATAATTTACCTAATTGTATACGGACTTTGTTTTGTTGGTGTTCGGTCTATTTTGGTCTAAATGTAACAAATAATGGGGAATTTGTAAAAGTACCCAAAATAAAATGGATTGAAAATATGGAATCTTTTGATAATTGTGCAAATATAGTTATTTTTAGTTACAAAATGTCAAATATATATTTTTGTAAAAATGACCACTTTTTATGTGGTTAAGATTTCACAGTACGTAAAACTCGTACAACAACTTCAAGAAGATATTATCAAAGTGGATTTCATAATTAAAAAAATATGTCTTATTTTTATAATAGTTAATTAAACTAAAACAAAAGGTGAAAATTCAATTGTTGCAAGATAAAATAAATCAATTATTTTTTTATTGAACTATCGATTTTTAACTTATTCATCAAGGTAAAAATGTTGATTCAATTTTTCTTTTTTTTCTTTTTGAACTGTTGATTTTTCAATTGAATTGTCGAAAAATTGACAGTTCACCAAGGTAACTGTCAATTTTAATTTTTCTTTTTTTCTTTTTTGAAATGTCTAAAAAATTGACAATTCACTGATGACTTTTCAACTGAAATGTTGAAAAAATTGAACAGTTAATTTTTTTTAACTATCGATTTTTCAATTGAACTATCAAAAATTCAATAGTTCGGGTTGTGTCCTATGGATATTTTACACCACGTATTATTTCACCTATTTTTGCAATTGAAAACAATGATCAAATATCCAAATGGGTGATGACAAATCAATGAAATCTAGCATTAAATTGAGTGAACATATGCAATAGACAAAATAAATGTACTCAAAAGAAATTTGGAGTAAAATCAAATATTTATTTGATCCAAAATTCGAGGGGATGACAGTGCTTAAGTGGTGCAGCAATATAGTGGTAGTTAAAGCGATATTCTGATTGAGGTGGTAACAATAGTAGAATATGACATAGAAAGAGAGAGAGACACAAGAAAGACAAATAGTTGGTAAAGTTGCATAGAGAATACCTAAAAATTGGAGAGAGAATTGAAAAAAAAAATAGAAAAATTGATTTTTTGTTAAAGACATTTTCATCACTTATATATATATATATATATATATATATATATATATATATATATATATTTGACAATTTGATCAAACTTTTCAAATTCGGACATATTTCAAAACCACATTCAAAAGTAGATATTTTTTTCAATTCCTTCAAAAATAATTTAGTCAATGATTAGATCTGGTTCGACCCAATGTTTTCCACTGGTCCGGTTATTTTTTGACAGTTCTTAAATTGGAAATTGGTGCAAATGGTCTCTTACATTTGTCTTCAGTGTAGAAATGGTCTCTAACATTTATTTTTTAACATAAAAATCTCTAACTTATGTATTTTGATGCGAAATTAATTTTATTTAATGACATCCTTAATTTTAATAAGGAAAAATTGTAGTTGAGTTGCTAGTCTTTGTAAATATACAAATTGGTCCGATGCTAAATTGTTATGTATTTTACGGACTATTATAAAATAAATAAAATTTAACAAACATGTTAAATAAAATTATTTTTTAATTATTAAATAATTACATTATTTAAAATTTAAAATATTATTTTATTATTACAACATAAAAAGAAAAATAATTTTGTCACAAACTTGATGCTCAAATACTTTTATTTAATTGAGATATTTGTTTATTAACTATAAATCTTAGAGTTCCAACTGTATTCTTCGTATTTTAATTTATCATTTTATTGTCGTTCAAAAATAAAAAACACATAATATGTAAATTAATTATTATTATTATTTTTATGTTAAAAAAAATATAATAAGATTGATTCAATATCATAGAATTATATATGCAATTTTGTTATTTATTTAATTTAATTATTATTCAATTTTTTCACATCACATAACAATTACATATACTTAAAGCACAATAATATTATATTTTTCTCTTATGAAAAATTTAATTAATATGACTATAGTAATATATTTAATATGCTAAATTAAATATTATTTAATAAATATACCAGACTTAATTTTACTTTTTGTAAATGTTAAGAAACCAATTATAATTTTTTCTAATTAAAACTAAAAACATATTTATCTTTTTTTATCAAATAAAGACCAATTACGCACCAAAACATATAAGTTAAAAAATTCTGTATAAAAAAACGTTATGAACCATTTTTGCACATTTGCTCCAATTTCTCTTAAATATCAAAAGGTATCATTTTAATCTGGACAATTTTCCCTCATTTGAATTATTTTGACCTTCATGTTCCATTTCTTATTCTATTTTCACTGCTTTCAGGGAAATAGAGTGGATTGACGAAAAAAATAATGTTTAAATAAGTCATCACGTGCAAAAACATGTGGCTGTTAAATGAGAGAAAATGACGGTTTCAATCCGAATCCGTAGAGATCAACGTTTTCTTGAACTGCAGCTGTCAAATTATATAAATTGTTTAACACGCTAATCTCTGGTGAAGCTTGCAAAGTTACATCCAGAACCTGTGATGTTATATTAATGTCAACTAACATTCTCAACCCAAACATGACAATTTTGTATCAACTGGCTTTGATATGCAATCAGAACATGACTCACTGGCCTTTCAGCCTGGTTCCAGTTGCTTCTTGTGCACCAGAGCTCTATAAATTTAGAATGTCGTGTGGCAGAGACAGCAGCAGCCTAAGAATGCGTTAGTACTCTGTTTCAAGCACCCCATCAATGAGACCGAACTCCATTGCCTGCAGGGCGGTAGCCATGAGAAGATTGAGGTTAGTACGTTAGTGAATGGCTATGTTTCGTAGTCAATGTTCGAATTTGAACATGAAAAGCCTGCAGCCTGCTCACAAAATTGCCTGCAGTCGGATAAATCTAAACCATAATTGTACAAATAGCCACAGTTTTTGTCACATGAAAGCTTTCTTTCCTTCCAGTCCAGACATCTTCGAAGATTTTTTCACATTTACGTTTAATTCCAACTCCACTTTGGTCATCTAATAAAGCTTTCCACACTCTAGAAAAATTGACAAAATACATATGAATGAACCAGCACACACTATCCACTCTAGTCCAATACATTTAATCTTTCTTGTTCACAATCGAGCATAAATATCTAAAACTATCTGGTTTGAAACTATATGATCCTACATTGTGACAACATTACCATCCTCAATCCTAATACGACCACAGAAAGATTTTACGTGTTATGTCTAGAGATGGCAAAATAGGTCCAGCCCAACAGGCTAGCCTGTATAACCCAGATTTGGAATGGGCTGGACCTGTAAAAAGCTGTCCCGAAAAAACCGTGCCAATTGGGCATTGGCCGGGCTGACCTTTTTTTTTGTCCTTAAGAAATTCTTCTTTGAGTTCTCTCTGTTGTCCCAACTCTCCCCCTCCCCCAAATTCTCCAATTCCCAAATCAGTGAATCAATGAAATTCCATTCCCTCACACGCTCCAGCACGCCTCACCCACACGAAGTTGAAGTTCTTGAGCTTCTATTATAGAGACCTTATCCACAAGACTATCAAGAGAAGGTGGATAGGGTGAAGAATGTTTTGTATACTCTCTTTGTTGAATATGTAAAGAATGGGGCATCAAGCTCAATTGTTTTACATGATGTGAGTCACATGATTCAATCTCATCCACAAGAGTCAATGACTATGGGAGGAAATTGAACAAGCTTATTGCCATCCACATATGAAGTTTGGGTAGTCGTAACTGGGCCACATATTATTTATTATTTCCTTTTCAAGTATCTAATTTAGCTTGCATTTTGTTTATATGCTTGAAATTTTAGGAGTTCGGAGAAGAATTGAGCCAAGAGACTAGAAACAATGGCAAGTCTACTTGATATTTACTCGGATGAAGTAAAGATTTTGGGTAATGATAAGGACTTTTATATTCTTCAATAATGGAAGATGCATAAACATCGATTCCTCAATCTTGCAATTATGGCTTGTAGTATTTTAAGTGTTCCAATCACAACAGTAGCTTCAGAATCTGTTTTTAGTATTGGTGGTCGTGTCTTGAACAAGTATAGAAGTTGCCTACTCTCTAAAAATGTACAAGCCCTCATTTGTACTCGTAATTAGTAACATGGTTTCGAAGAAATTGGACCTTGTGCTAATAATAATTATTGAATTACTAGTGTAGTGACTTTTTCACTTATTGACTTCTTTTGTATTGTGAATTGTAGATGGAGTTGGACCAGAAAATATAACTCTATCCAAGCAAGATTCAATTATCATTCCTAATAATGATTTTGTTGTTGTTCGTTAGATTGATGGATTATATTTGTGTGGCCTTTCTTTGTTTGAGATTGATGTTTGATGGATTTTTATTTATAGAACTCATTTATACTTGTAATTTATAGATTTTCATTGATATTTGACTACTGTATTGCCTAATTATTTGATGGATTTTCATTTATGGAAGTAATATGAATTGCAATTTAATGATTTATATTATATTTTAGTGTAACATATATACTTGTATAATATATATAAAAAGAAAAGAGAAAAAGAATTATGATTAGTGCCGAGCTAGCCCGGTGGCACAACACCGGGCTAGGCTGCAAGCAATTTGCTGGCCCATATAAAACTGGCCAGGTTATTTTGTTACCTCTAATTACGTCTTAGTTTGACCTAGATATTACTGTGTATATGATTATATAGGCACATATAGTTACGTCTTTGTTGTACATAGGTAAGAATATATCTATTTAATATCCTATTGCATATATATGGTAGGTAAAATAGTTGATTAAATATTAATGTGTATATGCATATATAATTGTGTGATTAGCTTATACCATGCATGTATCAAAGTCCAAGTTTTAATCGGTTATGTAGACTATACAAAATATTTAATATTTTTTTAAGTTTTCAAAAATAAAAAATAAAAATTATGGGCACGCAATTGTGAATAGTGACACGGTCATTGTTCAGTGTTCACCAATAGTTTTTCTAATATAAGGACCACAGACTTTGCTCTACAGGCTTCTCGTCCAAGGGCTATTTCGTGTACCATTAGCTTACGTAGTATCCACAGAGAGTTTTACCCCAAATTGGATTTTTATCGCGTCCCTAAATTGAATTTCTACCGTTCAATGGTTCAAGTCGCTGGGGAAGCGATAGAAATTCAATTTGGAGCGAAACACCTAGTGGACAGTACGTAAGCTAACGGCGCACAGAATAGCCCCTAAGCGAGAGGCCTATAGGAGAAAGTCCGTGGTCGTTACAATCGGTATCCTCTCAACGTTGTTTCTTTATTGATTTATTTAATTTATCTGCAAGGTGTACATGCTTCTAAAACTAATCAACTCTACCACCTCATATTTTAAACCTGGTTCAATAAGTATTCCAATTCTTACTTATGCTCTATTCAGTACCGGTATCCTAAATTCTAGATCTCATGTTTGCAAGTAGTGGTTTACTGTTTACAGGCTATATTTTTTCTGCCCAGTTTCCCTTTATTCCTCTCCTCACAAGATCACTGAAAGATTCATTTTTTCTCCTTCCTCCACTTTTTACTCCATCTCTTCCCTCCCTCAGCACTGGGGGGCACATAGATGTTTTTCTTTCTTATTTGCCTATTCATATTATCATTTTGTCCTAATGTGGGCTAGATCATCTTATAGAATCCAGCAAAAGAAAAGATTATAAGCATTGTAGAATCATGACATAACATATAGAAACATAAAAGATGACAAAACTTCACCTCAGATACAGACAAGAAACGATCCCTCTCAGTATACTGCTGCACTTTCTCAAGAGGTTGGCCCGTAAATGCAGCATACATTTTGTCAACTTTCTGCATCAAACAATGACAAGGGTAAATTTAAACCAGATAATATTAGACATGTTTAGCAATCCCAAATCATTGGGAACGAGGTTTAGTTTGTTGTACTCATTTTGTGGCAGTTTCTTATTCAAAAACTTACATATTGAAGGCTTTTCTATTCTGTATAAACACAGAATATAGAATTAGAAGTTTGCTTCTGATATATATGAGTCAAGCTAAAAAATTTCCGGGACATGAAAGGTTTGGATCTAGAAACTTGACCATACAACTCTACATTGGTTGGCCAAAAGAGTGCACCTGTTATATGTATTGAGTTCAGCTGAATGCCCAACCTAAAATAACTGATGTCTAATTGTCCATGGTACTTATCCTGAGACTAGTAGAGTATGTTAACTATAAAGGGAACAGAAACTGACATGGCGAGATTGAACTGCTTCATTCACTTGGCGCCTTACATCTTCTACATGCCCCTGCAAGAAGAATAAGCATAATTTTAGACCCAATTACAAATAAAACTACCTTGTGTGAATGTAAAGATATACTCTAGTCTGTTAACATGTGTTCAGTGGAACTCGTTCCATGTTAAAAGTATTTAACTGAGGGTAGTACGGCTGCTCATTACGGCTGCTCATTATTTCATAACTAGAAATGATGAATACAATTTGACAATGGATGATGTTACAATTAGCAAAAACAAGTAAACAACTGCAAAATAGTAGAAAAGTAAGCTATTACAATCATCATGATCAGGCAATCCATAGCTGAGAATTTTATCATGTCCACAAGTTCTGAGGTCAGACAACCAATCTCATCTGAGGAATAGGTAAAGGAGCAACGATTGGACACTTCTTTAGAGGCATCATCTCTTCCCACATGTTATTTGAAAGTCAGGGACACCAAAATATAATCAGAACACTTCCCTCCCACCCTTTATTTCCTCAACACACTGGATTAAGTAGGTATAAAGGCAATGGGCAGAAATATTCCAGAAGACTAGCAATTCTTCCATTCCAGACAGAAGAAAAGCACAACAGCATGCCACTATATTGAAATATTCTAGTTTGCATAAATCATTTTTTCAAGGGGATTTGATAAACAAACCAACAGGTTTTCCTCAACTTATGACTAAATCTGAAATCTGCTCAGCCACTATGTTTTATAACTTTTTCTCAGTGACAATTCATAAAATTGACAGACTCTGAGTCCCCCCCCTCCTCTCTCTCTATGCAGAATTCAGTAATCCCGAAAAATGATCCCTGCATAAACTGCTAATGTAAGGAAGTTGGAATGCTATACAAAGAATTCATTGTTCAGATAGATTGATTGGCTCTATAAAAATAGACAGTTCATACCCCACATCCACTTTGAGGTTGATGTATCATAATACGGGCATTTGGCATGGAATACCGCATTCCCTTTTCCCCACCTGCAAGAAGAAGTGCCCCTTGGCTTGCAGCTACTCCAAAACATACTGTACCAACCTTGGGCTTAATCTGAGATGTGGTTATTGCAAAAAAAGAAATTGAATAAGGACTTCACAGCATTGGAGAAAATGTGCTTATTTCAACTTAATGTACGAATTCACTGCATAATTAACATGCTAAGGCAACTTCATCTGAAGGTGAATGCCGGTAAAAACCAAATCAAAGAAAAGCATAAATAAGTTGCAATCTTACCCAGGACATGCAATCATATATTGCCAAGACAGAGTAGGTGCTCCCACCAGGGCAGTTGAGATACATCTAACAAGGTCAGACATGCGGCAACATATGTGAACAACTTGATCTAAATGGACAGGATCTCAACTCTTATCTTTGAAATCAAATAATGAAAGACAAAGATCAGATGAAAACATGTACTCACCAAAATATCCGAATTTTCATCAATGGTTGCCAGAGTCACAAGCTGTGATATAACTCGCTGAGCCACCTGTGAGTTGATTGGCTGCCCAATGAAGATTATGCGATTTCTGAACAACACTGTAGAAAGATCTAAAGGCCCTCCTGGGGTCATGACAGCTGGCATGATTGGTGGATTTCCCTTTTTGGCTTCTATCACCCCATAACTGATTAATGAAAGAAAAATTACGTACTTGTAGCTCTAGCTAAGGATTGCAGTGAGGATAAGAATTCAATAAATACGAAGTCTACAAGAGTGGCCCAATCAGGTATAAAACGGAATTACAGACAACAAATATTTCGTAGCCAGGAAGACTCCAGTTTTCCTTACATCTATGAGTGGAAAAGTCAATGGCATTTGATGAGCTCATAAGCCTCTTCAATACCTCTGCCAACGTAATTATGTTTCCATGCTACACGTCATACCCAACAGCAAGATTACTACTAACCTTGTGGTTGAAAACAATTCCAGTCTTGTACATAAGCACACAGTTACTATCTATAAAGCAAATTATTTTCATATTCGTGATAAAATCTCTCTAAGTTCCCTTTCCATTCTTTTTCCAGCCTCCAATATGGTCAAGCTTGTGGTTAAGCCCTAACACATGGTGCCATAGAACAATTGTCAAATGCTAGGAAAAATGTCTACCGCCCTTGAAGCACGATAAAGCATCAAGCAAGATCTTCTTCTACCAATTCGTGTCCTTTGAAACATTTTTAATCACAATCCCCTTAATACGACAGCTATGTCAAATTTCATCCAAATAATTCTACAAAGTCAATAACAATTTGTTTAAGTTTGCAGCTGCGAGTCATATCTAATGCATCACAGGGATAGAAGAATGAACCTCTGATCGGGAATAGAATGAAAATCCTGCTGGTCAAGCTTCAATGGCAATTTGTGTGTTCTACTGTATAATCCTGGTAAATGTCATATAATATCATAACCCAAATTATCATTGCTCATCACAAATCAACATATAATTTACACTGAAAGCAATCAACATGTTAAGTATAAAAAATATATTGAAAGTATCAGAATATATCATTAGTACAAAGCAAAGCATGCCAAATTAGCTAAAGAAGAAAACTACATCAGTTTTTTAATAACACATTTTCAGCTTAAACGTACATTATTCTAGCTGGTGAAAGCCATAGCAAAAAAAAACCATATATCAACTTTTTAATAACACATTTTCAGCTTAAAAATAAATTATTCCAGATGGTGAAAGCCAAAAATAAGCATTTCCCTTTTAAGTATAAAGAGTTACTTATTTTCACACTGAGACATGATTCACTTTCAAAATAACTAATTCCAAGTTTGACCAACAAAATTTTTTTATTCATTTGAAATTTACTGTTTGTGCTCAACCAAACATCCACCAAATCTAGTTGATATTTAACTGTTAAGCGTACCAATTGTAGAAGAATCACCATAAGGACTTGACAAAGCTGAAATTATAGGCCTCGTTAATTTTAAGTTTCTGCACATTAGAAAAGTAAACTAATTAACATTGAGTAATAAAAGACTTATTAAAAAAATTAGAACCAAACAAAAAAAAGTATAAATTTATGCAAAATTAAATTACCTTTGGAAAAATAATGGTGAACATGAAGGTTTATTATAAGTTGAAGCAATTGATAAATTTAAAGGAGTTGCCATTTCGCAGTAAGTCAAGAATGGGGGTTTTCTGAGGGGGATAAAATGACCCGAATAGCGAAGAAGAAGATGCAGTTTCGGCTTTCGGAGTCGACCCGTTTTAATGCTCTTTACAAAATTGAAATTTGTTTATTACTAAAAACAGAATCGCAATATCATATTGGCGTTATAGTACGCGACTTTAGTTGAAATTGGACCCGTGTTGTATTGTTGGAATTGGATTGGAAAAATTGACACCCAACACTTAAAAAATAATGCTATTCATCATAGGGGTGAACAGTGGTTGACATCGGATAATGTTATATTGTCTAATAAATAAAAGTATATTATTTTATTTATTTAAAAAAATAGATTTATTTTTATTTTTACGTAAATTAAGAAAGTATATTTATCACTAATATATCGCTTTTCGTCGTGGTGAGATCCGATCGTAAAAATTAGTGTAAAATCTTCACTTTCATAATAAATTTTTCTCAATAATCATTGCAAAAAAAAATAAAAATAACTTTTAGCCACTTGTTCGTTTTATCTATTGATTAAAATAACCATTTGAGAAAAATCAAGAAATGATTGATTGAGAAGAATCTATTGAAGATTAAGAGAGAGGGTGAGAATTTTGTTTGAAGGAGGTGATTTTAAAGACGTTGAGAAGAATCTGGAGGGGGAGAGGACATCCATATGGTCGGTGATAATTGTAATAATAAATTTTATTAACGTTTAATATAACCTTGTATTAATATCATTATACTTTAAAAGTAATTCATATTTTTTTGATTACACAATACTTTAAATAGGGACGTATAAAGAACAAAGAAATCAATAATACTCTCAACAATGAAAGTGTCCAATAATTTGGGACAAATAAAAATGAAAAACAAACTTATCTTTTTGGAACAAGGGAATACAATTTTATTAGACAATTTGACAACAACTCTTCTACCACATAGAATATTACCAAAACAGCTTGAGGACTTCAGACAAAATCTTTGTAGGGACATTTTCAAAAACCATCAAAAGAAAATTTAAATGAAAAAACTTACAATAGGTAGATTCACTGATTGTACTATACTCAAACCAATATATATCGATGAATTACTAATGTATATCTGTTAGCATCATATGTGTATCTTGTCGGTTTCTTCACTTTTTTAAAAAATAATTTGTCAATAAACTGTTTTTAAAACTTGAAAAACTCAAATTGAAAATAAAGTTGGTCTTTAAAATTAAAAATTGAGAATAGATAATGGTCTTGAATTCTGCAATTATGAGTTTAATGAATTTTGCAAATTTAATGGAATCATTAGATATAGAACATTGATTTATACATCTCAACAAAATGGAATTGTTAAGAAGATGAATATAACTCTCATAAATAAGGTAAGATGTATGCTTATGACTTCTGGATTGCCTAAATTGTTTTGGGTGAAGCTGTTATAACTGCTGCTTATTTGGTAAATAGAAGTTCCTTCAGTGCTTTAAACTTTAAAGTACCATAATTTGTTTGGTCCAAAAGACCAATTGACTACTCTCATCTTAAATTTTTTGTTGTGCTGCATATGCTCATCAAAATATTGGCAAATTAAAGCGTATATCTTTTAAATGTGTTCTTTTAGGTTATAGAGAAAACATAAAAGGATATAGACTTTGGGTTAAGGAATAGAGAGGATTTAAAGTTATAATAAGGAGTGATGTGGTCTTTAATAAGTTTTTAATGCCTTGCTTAAAAGAAACCACCTCTAATTTGAAAGATAGAGATATTTCTATTGAGGTGGAGTCTTCTAATTTTGAAAACAATGAGGAAATGGGATATAGAGATAACATGAATCATTAAGAAAATAATTTACAAAATGAAGAGGAATTGATTGAAAATCAAAATGATTCTGCAACTCTGCCTATTGATAAGTATCAACATACAAGAGAAGGCAGATCAAACCTCCTGCCAGGTTTACTGATGATAATTTTGTCTCTTTTCTCATATATCAAGAAGTAATTGAAAATGAACCTCTTACTTATGATGAAGCGATGATTTGAAAGGACTCTTTAAATTGGCAAATAGCAATGGAAGAAGAAATGACTTCCTTAATATAAAACAATACTTGGATTTTGGTTGAAAATCCTAGAAATCAAAAAGTAGTTGATTGTAAATGGATTTATAAGATAAAAGAAAGTGAATGTAGTAAAAACAATGTCAAGTACAAAGTCAGACTTGTAGCTAAGGGTTTTACTTAGAGAGGGGTGTTGAGTATTTTGAAATCTTCTCACCCATAGTAAAATATACTACAATAAGAAATATATTGTCTTTAGTAACTCAATTTGGATGGGAATTGGATCAATTAAATGTTAAAACTGTCTTTCTTTATGGTGAGTTAGATTAAACCATTTATATAAGTCAACCTTTAGATTTTAAGAAAAACAAAAGTCTGATTTGGCCTGTTTTCTAAAAAAATCTTTGTATGATCTAAACAGGCCTCAAGACAATGGTGCATAAGATTTGACACTTTTGTTCAAAATTTGGGTTTCCAAATGAACAAATTTGACTCTTGTCTTTATTGTAAAGGCTCTAGAGGGCCAATTCTCTTTATCTGCTTTTATATGTAGTTAATATATTGCGTTCCAGTCATGATAAAGATGAAATTTAGAGAATTAAAGACAATTTGAACTCTGAGTTTGATATGAAAGACTTATGGGCTGCAAAAAAAAATCTTAGGTATGCAAATTAAAAGAGATAGAAATAATGACATTCTTATTTTGAATCAACACTCTTATGTGAAAAAGATACTTGAAAAATATGCAATGTCTAATTCAAAGCCTGTTAGTTTACCTATTGCCAATCATTTTAAATTATCTTCTGATTAGTGTCCTAATTCTAAAGAATAATATGAAAGAATGGAAAATGTTCCATATGCAAATGTAATAGGATTTGTGAACTATATGATGATTTGTTCAAGACCTCATCTTGCATATAGCATTAGTGTTTTAAGTAGATTTTTGTCAAATCCTTGAGAATGCCATTGGGAAGCTCTTAAGTGGCTTCTTAAATACTTAAATGGCAATTCCAAATTAGGCCTGATATTTAGAAAATGCAAAGAAGGTATAACTCTAAAAGGTTATATAGACTCTGACTTTGCTGGAGATAAAGATAATAGAAGATCCACGTCTGCATATTTCTTTACCTTATGTGGTATTATAATCAGTTGAAAATCTCAACTTCAAAAGATCTTCTACTGAAGTTGAATACATTGCAGCTGCTAATGCAGTAAAAGAAGGTATGTGGCTTGGAAGTTTATTAAAGGAATTTAGTTTTGTAGATGATAATGCTATTGTGTTTTCTGATAACTAAAGTGCTATACACTTGAGTAAAAATTCCATGTTTCATGATAGATTAAAATATATAGGTGTGAAATATCGCTTTATAAGGGATATCATTTCTAAATGTATTATGAAATTAGAAAAGATTGCTACTCAGTACAATCCTTATGATATGGGAACTAAAGTAATTCCTTTAAATAAATTCAATAATTGTTTGAATTTTTTTTAATTGATCAGAATGAGTCTGATTAATTTTTTTTCTTTAATTTTTTAAAACTTCCAGGTACAAAGCAATGAAACAGTAAAGAAAATGTTTCAAGCATCAAATAAATGGCTATTTCTTGGTAGCAAGGTGGAGTTGTTGAGGAGAAACGTGTGTGCCACTAGAATTGTTATAAGTTGCTACTTGTAAAATCGTTTTTTGTTAGTGGAAGGAAAGCATAAGATTTAGACACATGGAGTCTTACCAACCATATGATGAGGCACTTTTGGCTTTCCTTATACGTTTCATTTCACATAAGCTTCTTCACTTTTCTGGTTAGACTTTTGGGGTTTTCCTTAGAGAAGCGATACTCTCTTTTGCTCTAAAAAATATGAAATCACCATCTCCTTCTTCTTTTTCTTTTGTTCCTTCATTTGTTGATGATTCTTAGTAATAGATAAAGAATATCTGGCTCTTTATTCTTAGTTGCCAAATCAAACAAAGAAAGTTTTTGATGTTCTTAAGTGAATAGTGACTGAGGGTTGATTTAGATGATTTTCTGAGAGTTAAACTTTAGTAGTTTACTAAAGTTTGTAATACTCAACATCACTGTACATTTGTTGTCGGTTGGTTAATATATTGATACTTAGAGCATATTCCACATTGCGGATGCTCAACAGAGAATTTAGGTGTTAGATTTGGTCATCGAACCTCTGGAAAATGAATCTTGTGTTCTTTACAATCTATTTCGTTCATTATTACTCAGATTTGTTGAATGTTTTATCTTCTTGTAAGTTACTAAAAGTTCTTGGCCTTACACTTACCCATCCAAATAGCAAAAGAGAGAGAGTAAACAAACTGGGTTTTCTGTCTTCCAAATTCACAATCGTCCCAATCGGAGAGCTCGTGGTCCCCGGACAAGAACTTGGTCGACGGGATAGAAATACTATCAAATCAACGGTGAGTACTGCTTTATCCTTGTTGGGATTGTTGAATTATATTGTGAAATTGGTTAAACTCTATTTCATAATTAGGGCATGTAATTATTGTTTATTGTGAGAAGAAGATGAATATTGGGTTTTTGTGAGAAGAAGTTGAATTCTTCGTCCATTTATTTGTTGAATTGCAGAATGTTTTTGTCAATATTTCTCAAGAAATGGTCGAACTCCATTATTGTATGAACAATAAATCGTTGTTGTTAGAAAAATATAAATTGTTGGGTTGTTATTAGAAGAAGATGGATTGTTCGTTGATTTTCAAAATATATTGTCAATTGTTATCATCAAATGGTCAAACTCCATCAAACAGAAAACATTCAAATGGTCAATTGTTATCACCAAATTGTTTGCTTGAGTTGTGTATTGTGTTTAGTCATACCCAAACCATAATGGTTGAAAATGATCTTAATAGTAGAAATTATCTATGATTTGGACTTGTATTTATTGTGATATTTTAGATGGACATTATCTTATATCATTTCAAATATGACTTGTATAATAGCAGATTGTGTTAATGTAGAACTTATTGTTTGCTTGATACATTTTACACAAACTAGTTGAACTATGGTCCTCGTTAAGTAAAGTGTGTTATGTTACGATGCTAGAAAAGAATAAATGAATTTGTCATGATTGTAGACGGCCAGGGTACTACTTTCCATCATGCCCAAAAAAACAACAATGCCCATTCTATAACACGGGTTTGGTGAAGTGCATGGAGGTAGAGAAGAAGTCTTTGAAGTTTGAACCAATGGAGGTAATTCTTTTGTTGTAGTAACAATTATGGATATTTCAAATGGAGCAACGACAACCAATCTAGTTGTGCTTATAACGTAGGTGAAGCAAGTGGCGTTTCTCAATGTACGAATGCGGTGAAACATAAAGTTGAAGATTTGTCATGTATCTTAAAACTATTTGATTGAATATCTGAAGAAGAAGACGTTGAGATATCGATCAACGTTACCATTCGCAAAGGCAAAGGAAGTGCATAAGTCAACAATATAGAAAAAAGGAAGACCAAAATAATTTAGAAAAATTGTATTATAATTAAGAAACGAATGTTGATTGTATGCTGCACTTTGATTGAGTTATTTTTCTCTTACTTTATAATATATCAACCATTATTTATCTTTCAACTTCGATTGTTTAATTTTGCCAGCTTAGCTAACTCTTTCTTTGCCTTTCTATCTGGGAATTTTGATGGCATGGCTCTTTTCTATGCACTATACACCACAATATGTTACCTGGGCAACTTCCCAAACCCTTTCATATTTTAACTTATTTTCTGAAATGCCTCAACAACAATCAGGTGTAAGTTGCAATGAAAAATTTATCAACTTAAAATTAACAATTATGACAAGAAAATAAATAAAATAAAATATAATCTACTCTCTATTTCCACACCTAGAATAAGAGCATATAAGAGAGTATTTTGTTAGTTTTTGATGAAATATCTATCATAGTATTCAGCAATAATAATACTTTTGTAAAAACTATTGCATGGTAGCAAAATCACAACAAATATTTTATCACTCTTTTAAACAAGCCATTTTAATGGCAAATTTTAGATTTTATTTCTAATCCAATATGAATCTTGATTCTCATTCAAAACTGCAAATTTAATTAAAACTATACTAATAAGTTTCTTTATAATAACAAAGAAGAGATTTTATCTTTTATACCACTAGCTGCTTAATAAATTATAGGAAGAACATAGTTAAAATCCTTTATTTTTGCATAGCCAATAGAACAATTGAAGTTCAAGAATTTCCACACAAAAACAGCTTCACAAAAAAAAATGGATATCAAAGCATCACATAATGCACTAGAAAATAAGTGAAACACTAGCAGAAATTGGACCACAACATGCACTAGAAAATGGAAACGTAGCAGCATAAATTGCACCAGGGTACTTAACAGCATAAATTAATCCATAAATTGCACCATAAAATGGATAGCCAGAATCAGAAATTGCACCAGAAAATGTGATTGAAAATGTACTGAAAAATGAATACTTAGTAGTAGAATTGTGAAATTAAAAATAGCATAATTCTGAAAATGCACTAGAAAATGAAATTTATAAATTAAGCATATCTATTGGATCACTAGTGCACTCATCCTCTAGCACGTAACGTTGGTCTTGAACGGGAAATGACAGCAAAGTTGGACCTATCTGAACACGTGGCATGAAGTCCAGTCCATATGAATGAGCCCAATGATGATATTTAGCACCCTGCACAGAACAAAGTCACATTGAAGGTTGATTGTAATAGATTAACGCATTCATAATTTGAAGTTCAAAATACTTAACATCGCAGGTTGGGAGTGAAATAGGTTAGGCAAGGGGTATCTTGATTCATGTGATGGTTGGATGAAATCATTAATTGGCGTTGACTTCTTAGATTTGTTAGATTTTCCTATAGCATGTGACATAAATAAAGAAGGTAAAACTGGAGAACTTATAGTTTGCATATAATAGAGACCTAAAATACGGATATATAATACCTTAGTTTTTTTTTTATCTCGTTTCCAATGGTCCTTTCTTTCGAATCTTTTTAGGGGTTCCCTTTGTTCTTGACAAATTCAGATCGAAGATGACCTCAGTTGTATTGTTTATAGTTTCAGTAGTTTTCGAGCCTACTTGAACGCTGTGTTGGAAATGGAGATTATTAGCACAACTTAGTCTCGATCTAAATGTGGCCAACTCATTCGATTGACTATTGATCCACTCCATAATCTCCTAGGTTCGTTCTTCATCATCTGCTGCCAAGTCTGCTATCTTGCCCAATGCAATACACATTCGATCATAACGTAACTAACCAGGGTTACTTATCCAACCATCATAATTGATTTTCACCCTTGCGTGTGCTCTACTAATGTCTCTCATCCACCTTTTCAATATATACGTCTCTGGAACTGTCATAACATCGTTCGGAGCAATACTAAGATAGCATGTTAGCACAATATTCATCTAAACTCGAATAAGTGACAACTACAAATAATATGGCATATATCTCTTCGAAATTAAATCCTAAACAATTTTTTTTCACTCCGTCATTGAAAATGATATCCTCGCGCACCTCGTATGTCGTTACCGAACAACCATCTTCACTGGAAATAACCTCACAATACACCTTTCTAGTAAATCCTTCTTGAAATTCCCTGAATTTTGATATGGTGTAAATTTCTTGAAATTATTTCTCTATCTCGTTCTTAGTTGCACATGGAACCATTTGTGCAAATGACTTAAAATCTGTTTGAAATTTATTTTCTACTTTACTCCTCATTGCGCGGTCATATTGTTCCACAAATTATTTTAATGATGTTTTGGAATGGATATACCCATCAAATAATGCATTCATACTCTCATTACGTTGAGTATAGATATCCTCGCCCAAAAACTAGTCTTCAAGAAACATAGAACCCAACGATTTCTGTCTTTGTAAAGTCCAGACAACTAATCATTATCATGCAAATCATATATTTAAATCATTTGACTCCAACCCTGTTCAAACTCTTCTGGATTGTGTGAATCATAAACTAAACCATGTATAGTAGAAAATATGAAACCCTTATGGTTGTTGTTGCCAAATTTTTCATATAACTTCTTCATTATATGCCACAAACACCATCAATGCTTCGTATTTGGAAATACGATTTGGATGGCATTTTGGATAGCCCTATCTTAATTAGTAACTATTCCATTGGGGACCTCACCATTCATACATTCAAGCCATGTCCGAAATAACCAAACGAACTTCTCTGTATCCTCATTTGAAACTAATTCACAACCAAGCAAAGTTGATTGTATGTGATGATTGACTCCTACAAAATGGGCAAAATGCATGTTATATTTATTAGTCAGGTATGTAGTATCAAATGTGACTACGTCGCCAAACTCCTTATATGCTTGTTGACACCTATTATTTGCCTAAAATACGTTCTTCAATCGAGAATCTCTGTCTAAGTCGATACTAAAGTAGAATCCGGGGGGGTAATGTGCTTGTATTTTAGAAAAGTAACCCTGTATTTCAGTAGCATTTTCTTTCTCAAGTCTTAAACGCCTAACTTTTTCAATATAGTTCATGCAATCCTTTTCGACACATGTCATCTTTTCATAGCCACCTGCTTCGACAAATGCTGAGTTCAAAATTTTATGTAATAGAATTCTAACTATATCATTACATTCAAGCTTCCGTTTCACATGTGCACTAACTTGTGGGTTGCATTGATACAACCTGGATTTGGATGAGCTTGTTTTATGATTATGTTCAAGATGGACAGTGTTAATTCGTCAAAATTCAATAATTTTTGAACATGATGTAAGCCTAGTTTTACACCTTGTTTGAATGGTTGGTTGAGGCTTCAAAGAAGTGCTTGTAATACTACTTCATCGACCTTTTCAACTACATTTAATAGTCACATATCTTACAATCTCGTCATCACCATTTTTCGAATTTCTTTTTCTAACAGGAAAACCTACAATGATAAGCATAACTTTTGTAAAATTCATATACTTCATTCTCGTTTTTAAATTTCATCCCAATTGTAGGCACAATTGCACTATCTTTTACTAGAATTTCATCATCCAATATGTTCAAATTCTCTCCAACTATCTCATTCTCATATTCTCCACAAGTCTTCTCAAATTCTTCACAAGTGTTGTCATCCGTAACTCTGACATTCACATTCACTATGTTATTATCTGATTCTTTCAAAGTGTTCAAATTCATATCGACTATGCCATCATAGAAATATAGATTCTAATTTCTTGGAGAAAAATAGAAAATTTGCTCAAACATAAAAAAAATTTAGTTCCATCTTTTTTTCCAATATAGCTAAAAGTATAAAAATGTTGATAAGAAGGAAATGCTTTATGCTAACCAAAGCTACAAGTACAATGCAAACAAAATACCTTAGCTATTTTTTAGATTATCATATATTCCTATAAATAATGACCCTCTAATTACAAATCAAAAATAGAAACCCACAACAACTCCTAATAGGAGATGGAAGCTAACCGGAGATAAAATTTTCTAGAAATCGAGAATCAAGAAAATACACGTGTCCATATCTTCGTCGGAGATGAAAGCAAATTGGAGGTGAATAAGATGTCGCCGATTAACGGATGAAGAAGTGTGGTGGTGTTGAATGAGAAAGATGACGTATTTTCCGCTTTCTGGTCGAAAAAAGTGTTTTTTTCATTTTCTTGAGAAAATGAGTTTTATATCTCACGATAAATTGAATTGGGTATTCTGTTACTCATTCTCTACAAGAAGCGCGACCCTTCCAATAGTCTCTTTATCTATGTACTATTCATTTTATTACTTCTAAGAAACATTTAATATTATCTTTTTTTTTTTAAATACTCTCTCAAATTGTATATACTATTTAATTAAAATCAATATATATTGAAAATTGAAATTATTTCAATGCATTTAATAATATAGAGTGAGTTTGGCTCTTCAAATTAAAATATTAGAATTGAAAAATTTATTGGAGAAAAAATTTAAGAATTTGCTCTTTAATTTAAATTAAAGAGTATTATTATAACCCAATATATTCTATTACTAAAAGACAGGTTGTGTCCCCGCTATTTACGTTAATTTTCAAGATTAAAAACCCGCTTGAAAATACAGGAATTCTAGGGTTTAGAGTCTCAGCCAAATGGTCGACCAGAAAAGTTTAGGGCACCAAAATTTCATGAACGGCGAGCTAAAGCCTTCTTTTTTCTTTCTTACATTAATATTAATTACAAATAGTTCAGGTTCAATTCTACATGCTTTTATTTCTCTGACATTTTTGAATTTTATTACCCTTTTGCTGCTGGATTTGCCTGAGTAATATTATGATGTTGTTCGTTTCTGCTAAAATTTAAGCTTTTATTTATACTGGATGGTTAATATGGTATTAGAGTCGGACAAATACCCTGTTTAAGTCTCGTCACCACTCATTTACAAAAATTATGTATTGGGCATGTTTTTGATGAAAAAATGGATTGGGCTGGCGTGTGGATCATCAAATTTAAATAAATAAATGTGGCATCTCTTTAAAGCTTAAGGTTTTCCACGAGATGGTTAACACATATGACATCAGTGTTTGGTTATCCAAGTTATGCATTATAATAGTGAAGTATTTTTATTTGATTTTTAGTGAACAATTAATCTAGCAGATTTTACATCAGTGCACTCGAACTCAACAGACATGAAATGCTAGTGCCGGTGCGCACACATGCTAGTGCATTTTCTTGAGTTGGTTTATTGTGAGATCAATTAGTTTAACTTAGTCATTTAGTTGGACTGCAGAGATTGCCATTTGAATGGAAGGATTTCGATTCTGTTTCACGTGGAAATGTGTTCTTTGCTAACAATTAAAAGATTCAGACGATGTGTAAGAGACGCCAAACCTTTTGAGACAAAGTCCCAACAAGGGGTGTTTGATTTATGAAGATTACAATATTAACAAAGGATGAAAGAACAAAACGAAATGCCTCCAAAGGGCACAAGCACACTGGAATTCGTTGGAAAGAGATATTTAAAACTAAAAGGGAATGAAATTACATTTCTCTATTTTTTGAGAGTTGTCTTCTTTTTTTTTTTCCATTCAATCTTCTTTCTTTTATACTTTATCAAACGGTTGCTTTCAATCTTGCATCAAAAACTGCTGGTCGCCCAATAACTACCCATTTTCTTCCCTAAATGGCAATAACTACCCACTTCTTCCATGATGATTCAACTGCTTGTAACTCCTAAAACGTGGAGAAATGATAAGAGAGAAAGAAAACTATTCAAGAACGGTTACTCTTATAAGGTGAATAATCGTTCTAGTCGCCCAACGTCCTGGGCGTTCTTAGCCTGGGCGATGTCCATTCTAGGCCATATCTGGCCTGGATAATTTCTATTGGGCCTATACATAAATTTACCTGGGCGTCCATTAGGCCTGGACGACATATACTCCTAGGCCTATATGCTTGAGTACTTTCTATGGGCCTATACGTACAATTTTTTCTTAAGTTTCTTTCTTAGGCCCTTATTATTTTGTATGTCATGAGCACTTTCCCCAATATGGCTAAATTAATATAATCACTTATTAATTAGCCATATTCACTTAGTGGCGCTTCATCTTCTGAAAAGTGTGTTTGGCGCTTCGATTCTGAGATCCCAAGTGCACGATTTATATAAACCCAAAAAAGGTGCCACTACATTGCACCAATAACCACGTCCGGCCCCCATCACGTCACCGTCCATCACGTCGCCGCCTCTTTCTCCCTCTATAAAAGGACACTATTCATCCTCTCCTTGACTTCTCATTCACTTTTTTCAAGCTTGTCATTACCTTTGCAATCCTTTCAATTTGCTGAAAAAATGGCTACGTCTAAAGCTTCCTCAGAAAATAGCATCACTTTCGAAGATTTCCGGGACCTCCTATCCAAACCTTATGTAAACCCATCGTGTCTTCTACCCTCTAGGCCTGATATGAACGAGTTCTATTTGGGCCCGTCGTTCAGGGACGCAGACTCTATTGGGCGACTGGCCGTAGCCCAGTTCTTCCCTTGCACCCAAGAACCTCCTTTCTTGGACCCTTTCTCTTTGAAGTCAATCCGAGAAGAGCATTCGCACTGGCCTAAAGTCGACACCACTTTTCACCTCTAGCGGTAGCGCGCATGATGAAACACGGCCCCTCTGAAAGCGCTTTTTGATCGTGCGGGATCTTCGACCTTCGAAATTGCTACACGTCCCCCACTCTATGACCTTGTTTTTTTCCAATCGCCTTGAGTTTCTGGTCTTCCGAGTACAACACTTTTATTTTTCCTCTTGGCCCAATGTCGATTACTCTAAGGACGTTGGCGCTTTGGTCAATCTTCCTCCTCTGGGCGATACCATTTCTCCTGCCATGCTGATATCCTCCCTTGCTCCAAAGTTTGATAAGAAGTATACGGATTCCTATTCAGGCATGCAGGAGCTTTATGACAACTCTGGCAAAGATCCTACTCATGCAGAGCGTGTAGCTTTCCTTCAGGTTTGGCTGTGTAGGTATATTCTTTGTGTACCTAGCCTTAAACCTTCTATGGCCTATTTGCCCATCGCCCACGAGTTGGCCCTTGGTAGGTCTTTAAATCTTTGTTCTTTGTTTCTGGCCGCTTTCTATAGAGGTATGGCCTACCTTCAACATCAACTTAGGACCAATGCCTCTCCCACTAGAAGTGGGCCTCTTTGGCTCGCTCAATTGTGGTTGAGAGCATATTTTCCACAACTTGGTATTCCTTCAACACCCCCTCAGCCAGTGAGTTGTTACGGGTTGGTTATCAACCAATTAGCTCATGTTGATATGTCTAGCAAGAGATGTCTTTACATTCTTTTATAACTTAGATTCAATTTCCTCTTTCTTTCCTTTTTACATTCATCAAGTCCCAATCTATGTTCAACCCCTCTTACTCGAGCGAGGTGAGTGAGCATCCCGCCCGTTTGGGCTCAATACTTGGTTGGGCGCGAAATTGTTTCATGACATTCTTACGGGCACCAATGCCAAGGTTTGGGTTGAGGTCTCACGCTCCCAGTTCTTTGCCCGATAACTCGGTTTTGGCCAAACTTGGCCCATACCTCCTTGTTATTCAAAAAGCTTCGAGAACGCTTTCATACTATCACAAAAGTAGAAGCACGGGCCATAGATGAGCGTAATGCTTCTCTCGATGAATGGTTTTCTTTGGCCCTTTTAATCCCATTTTGACCGTTCATCCTCTCTTTGAGAAATTTTGGCCTTACGTGAAACGTAGATTTTTTTTACTACTAACGTCAACCATGCTTTCCATATACTAGAGGATCGGGGTCTTCCGAACTTCCATTTCTTCTACTCCGATTCCTATTCCTGCTGTGCCCATATCAGTCAAACATCCTGCTCCTTCTTCTTCTCCTTCAAAATCTCCAACAATGCGTACTAGACGCTCTGTCGTGACTTCCACTCAATCCAGTTCTCCTCCCGCTCAAACTGGAGTCGCAAAGGTGCATCCACCGTAAGCGGCTTAATCGTTGGATTCATCGAGTCAAACGATGATGATAGTGATGGTGATGATGCTCCTCCTATGACCAGAAGAAAGATAATATGATTTTTCTTTATTTGGAAAACACTTCAATATAGATATTGATACTCTATTTGTGCTCTAAATCAGAAGGGGGCCATTTCTCCTTTGAAAGATTCTACTTCGCCCGACCCTTCCATTCCTCCATCTTCCGAGCCATCCATCGAAGTGGATTTGCCTGAAAAGGATTCGAAGACCCAGCCACTTCGATCGCTTGACCCGGTTGGAGAATCTCCATCATTCGAGGTATTTCTCCTCCAAGCGTAGAGAACCGGATGGTAATATGTGCATATAGTTATGACATTTTTTCTAATTTCACCAATTTGTCATGGCGTTACTCTTGAAAACTTATCATTGTTCGTCCCTTTGCAGAAAGACCAATTGATTTGCCGGTTGTACCAGAACCAGCGCGCTCAGATAATGATGGATCTTCGCAAGCAGTCAAATCGCCCAGTGGAGCATTTCCTCCTTCCTCCTCCAAAACTACTGATGAGTCAACTCATGAAGTAGTTTTCTTTCGATTTACTCTACATCGCTTATTGCCATAAGGATGCTAAGTAATCGTTTTTATCTTTACAGGACGCTGATACCATCTTGCACTCTATTCAGGACTTGTTTAAGTCGTAGGAACAAGTGAAGGCTAGTCAGACCGCTCGTTCATCCTCGGGCAGTCGTCCTTCTTCTGCCTTGCGCCTTTTCGGAGAAAACATGAACATTGTTAAGCAGGCAGCACTTGAATATACTTCTTTCATGGACATGGATATCTCACACGCTAGTGATGCTAACCAACGAGACAAATTTGAGTGTTTAAGCTACCAAATGGCCCAAGCACTTGAGCTTCCTTCACTCAGACTCTCCACGGACCTCAAGTTATCTTTGAAAATCATCCATCAGGAGATAAGTGCGTTGTTGGCTAAAAATGTGGAACTCAAAGACAAGAAAACTCAATATGTCAACATCATGGTGAAAAGGAATCTCTACACCAGGAAATCGACCAAGCTAAAAACAATTTGAACGAGATTTTTTCTGAGGTTATGGTTGAAGATTCTTTGATGATGAGTTTGGCTGCCCAGATGAAAGAAATTCAAGAAAAGATGGACGACTGCAAGGCCAGACTGGCCGCCAAAAAGTGCAATGCTTCTCAAGAAGTTGAACGGGCTAGATCCTTGCTTGAGCATTATTCAAGTCTAGAAGTGGACGAAGAAATCATGGATGAACTATCCACTGCTTGTGTTGAATAGCGCGATGAATGGAAGAAGCTTAGAGAGCAGATGCGTTCTATTTGGGGAAGACTATAATTAAGACTTGAACGTTTTAAGGACAATTTCTCTTTTTGTTTTATTCAATTTTCCTTTGTAATGGTAGCTAATCATGGCAACCAAATTATCCAATAAATGAGTAGTTTTATTCATTTGCAGAACTGTGTCCTTTGATGTTCTAATTGTTCAAAATCTCAAACTGATGGAACGTACTTCTTTAAATATTTGCCGTTAATAGACCTCACGTGCCTCATACCATCCAAATTTTCTAAATGATATGCTCCATTTGGTAACACCTCCTTTACTCTGTATGGTCCTTCCCAATTTGGCGACCATTTTCCAAACTTTGGACTACTACTATCCAATGGGAGCATCGTCTTCCAGACCAAATCATTCGCACTAAAACATTTGGCTATAACTATTTTATTATAATACGAAGCCATTTTTATTTTTTGAATTTGCAATCTATCTAAGACATTCAACTTTAATTCGTCTAATTCCAATAAATTCTGAACGAGTAGCTCAGTATGTTCGTCGTCATCTACACTATTTTGCAAACGTACTCTGATCGATTGCACATCAATTTCCATAGGCAGCACCGCCTCTTGCCCATAAGTTAACTGGAAATGAGTCACTTTAGTGCTAGATCGTAGAGAAGTTCTATAAGCCCATAACGCTCTATTCAAACACTCATGCCGGTCTACGGCATTTTAAACTATCATTTTCCTTATGATACTCTTCAAAACTTTATTTGATGACTCTGCTTGGCCGTTGGATTGGGCGTAATAAGGTGTAGAGTTTGCCAATTTAATTCAAACTCGCTCAAAAATTCTTTCACTTGACTCCCATTTAAAAAAGTTCCATGATCCATCACTAAAGTTTGAGGTATCCCAAATCTATAGATGATGTGATCACGAATGAACCCTATAACATTTCCTTGAGAGATTTCCTTTAAAGGTATCGCTTCTACCCATTTAGTGAAAAAATCTGTAGCGACTATTACAAAAGTGTGTTGTTTGGACGATGGGGGGTAAATCTTTCCTATCAGATCTATCGCCCAACACTTGAATGGCCATGGTTTAATAATAGGTACCATTTCCCTTCTTTGTCATCCTTTGGATTGGGCCATATTTTTGACACTCCAAACAACTCTTAGCATCTTCGAACGCATAACTCGCCCATTTTAGGCCGAAATACCCACTCCTAACGATCAACCACCTCATCTTTTGGCCAGCTTGATGTGCTCCACACATCCCTTCATGTGCTCGGCCATAACCACTTTAGCTTCTTGTAAATTTATGCATCTCAAAAGCACACCATCTGAGCGTTTCTTATATAATTCTTCCTCAACCAGCAGATAATTCAATGAGCGTAATTTTACCTTCCTATCACTCTTCTTATCAGGTTCTTCCAAGAATTTTTGTATTTCTTCTCTCCAATCCATTGCGTCTCCATCTTGTATACAATGCACATTAATCTCTTTCGCCCTTCGTTGAACTACAGGTAATATCACTCCATACTCACAAGCAGAATCCTTATTTAACATTTTTGAATAACCCGATGCCATTTGGGCCAGCTCATTTGCCAAATCG
This sequence comes from Forsythia suspensa, assembly GCA_023638005.1. Taxonomy (NCBI): domain Eukaryota; kingdom Viridiplantae; phylum Streptophyta; class Magnoliopsida; order Lamiales; family Oleaceae; genus Forsythia; species Forsythia suspensa. The sequence goes on along the minus strand of CM042670.1, from coordinate 27,772,469 downwards.
TTATATACCCTATTAACGTATTGAAGCTCTACTTGGTCGAATTCGTCCAATAGCTCTTGAGCGATGCCATATTGGCTTATGACAGAATCACTTTGGCATTTGAAGTCGCCATTCAATTGATAAATTACTAATTGAGAATCACCTCTGATAAGCACATTTTTTGTCCCTAACTCTAATAATAACTCTAATCCCACAATCAATGCTTCATACTCAGCTTGATTATTAGTACACATTTCATTCAGAGCGAAAGCAAATTTGTAGCAAACCCCTAATGGGTTTATTAGCACTACCCCTACTCCTGCACCTCCAGCAGTCTTTGAACCGTCAAAGTATAAGATCCAGGGTTTCAACTCGAACGAATCGACTTCTAACTCAATTTCTTTAGGCATGTCTAAACATGGATGATCGGCCAAAAAGTTAGCCAACGCTTGATTTTTGACAGCCTTTTGGAGTATAAATCGTATTTCAAATTCTGACAGTGCTAAAGTCCAAAGACCAATCCTTTGATACAAAATAGGACGAGAGAACATGTACTTAACCAAATTCACTTTAGAGATTAAGTAAATAGTCACGGGCCGCAAGTAAGCCCTTAATTTAGTACATGTAAAATATAGAGCAAGACATAACTTTTCAATAGCAAAATAATTACATTCACATGTAGTTAATCATCTACTAAGGTAATATATTGCCCTTTCTTCTCCAAATTGATCATCTTGGGCGACCAGTCCAGCTATTGATTCCTGTTCAGCCGATATGTAAACTTTCATTGGCCGCCCTTGGATAGGTGAAACCAACACTGGTGGATTTGATAGATATGTCTTCAAGCTATGAAAAACCTCATGATGCTCTTCCTTCCAGACGAAATCGTCCTGATTTTTCAACTTCAAAAGAGGTGAAAAAGCTTTCATTCGCCCTGAACAATTAGAGATGAAACGTAGTAAAAAGTTCACTTGTCTTAAGAAGTTTTGCAATTCTTTTTTGTTCTTAGGTGATTTGGCTCCTACAATGGCCTTTGCTTTATTTTTATCAAGTTCAATTCCTCTTTCATGTACTAGAAACCCTAGGAAATTTCCTGCATTAACACCAAATGCACATTTCAACGGGTTCAATTTTAATTTATACTGTCTCATCCGTTCAAATGAACGTTTCAATTGTTGGAAATGGTCTTCTTCTTTCAGTGATTTAACCACTATATCATCAACATAAACTTCAACGAATTCTCCTATCATATCATGAAAAATCAAATTCATTGCCCTTTGATAAGTTGCTCCTACATTTTTTAAACCAAAAGGCATTACCACCCATTCAAAACATCCTAGAGCACCCGGGCATCTGAATGAAGTTTTATGCACATCTTCTTCAGCTATGTAAATTTGGTTGTATCCTGAATATCCATCCATAAAGGAGTACATCACGTGCCGGCAGTTGAGTCCACTAAAGAATCTACCGTTGGCATTGGATATTCATCTTTGGGCGTTGCTAAATTCAAATTTCTGAAATCTATGCAAACCCTAATACTACCATTTTTCTTTGATACAGGTACAATATTGGATAACCATTCAACATATCTGGCTGTCCTAATAAAGCTTGCCTTTAACAATCGTTCTATTTCTTTCTTTATTTCGGGCAATACATTAGGAGCAAAGCGCTGGGAAATTGCTTATGGGTTTAAAATGCGACTTGGTTGGCATCCTATGTTCTACCAAATCTTTATCTAATCCAGGCATGTGTTCATATTCCCAAGCAAAACAATCTTTGTATTCTTTTAACAAAGCAATTAACTAGTCACTTACCTCTTTGCTAAACATTTGACTGACAAACGTTGGGCGATCTTCTCCTTCATCCCCAATATTCACTTTTACCAAAGGATCTTGTGCTTGAGCGTGCCCGGTCTTCATAACTCCTATCACATCGTCGTCCAGACTTCTTGTAGTAATGCCTTCTGCGTCCAAACAATCCACCTTATTAACTTCTTGGCCAATATTCTGCTCTAATTCGAACACCACTAACTTGTTCTTTAAAATTTTTAAAGCCGCTTCTTTTTTCATTTCTTCTTCGCACTTCTTCTTGAAAGCCATTGACTTGGCTTTGACATCCTGAAGGCTGGCCATATTCATCAACATTTATTGACTGTCTTTTTTGCCAATTATTGGCTCCTCAAGGGCCACTATGCTTGGCCTCATTTGATCAAACATTTCAGTAAATGCATCTACTGATAATGATTCTTCGCTTTGTGCGATGATTCGAGTTTCTTCCCCATCTTGGACCACCCTCACAGGTCCATAATTTTCCTCATACATGAATTTCTCGACCGAATTCCCCTCTGTGACAAAAGGCCTATGATCTGCCTGTACCACTTCTGCTTCACCTTTATCATTCCGAAAACTAGACATTGATGGAGCGGCGAAGGTATACAGCGATTTCCATGAATCCAATCTCTTCCTAACAAAACATTGTAGCTAGTCGGTCGAGTCTATTACAAAGAATCTTGTGGTTTTAGTGATAGTTCATATCGTCACATCTAGCGGCATTACTCCTTTTGGTGAAGTTGCCCCTCCATTGAAGCTTGTAAGAATAACCTCGTAGGGATTAAGTCACTCTCCTGTCTTTGCAAATTTCTTTATCATTCGGATGGAATGGTATTTATATGCCCCATTGTGAATGAGAACTTTGGCTCTTGGGATGCCATTGACCAAAGCTTTTACATACAATGGTCTTAAATGCTTGGTTAAGTTGGCCGTTGGCTTCCTAAAAATGGCTTTTTCAGTTGCCTCTATCTCTACCTCTTGCTTTCCATCATCTTTTGGATCTAATTCCTGGGCCAAATTGACGAGCAACATTTTGCACTGATCTTCTGTGCCTGCCTTCTGAGTTTCTATGTCGCTCTCTTCTTGCCAACCTGTAGGGGGTGGCAATATCATTGGAGGTGGTCCGTACTTTTCAGAGTGTGGTACCCTCATTTTTCTCTTAGGTGTCCCGTATAATACGTAATAATCAAAAGATCGCCCAGATGGTTCGCCCAACAAATCTACTTCTCGGACGCCTTCTTGATATAGTTGCTTCAGTAGATTGTTATATGAAACTCCTCTTTTTCTTCTTTCTGATTCTAGGTCAATCCTTTCTTCAACATCGGTCAAGCCATCATCTTCTTCTTCCCCACATATACCTCCAGAGGTTTGGCCGATTTCTCCCTCACATTCCAACGTGCATGCTTTTTCTTCCTCATCTTCTTGTGTCTCCTCATCTCCCTTAATTTTAAACTCATTGGCAAGCAAATAATTATTAGCCAAGACTGGGGGCAAAGAACCAAATTGAATAGTGATGGATTGTCCTAGATCATCTTCATCTTCATCTTTGCTGCGTCTTTCAAATCTCGACCTACCAGAAGAATCTTCTGGCAATTTTTCTGTAGAATCGCCCACGTTATGTTCTTTCTCATCTTTGAGATTTTCTTTAGCAACTGCCTTGGACAAATCGGGCATTTTGGGACGTATCATCTCATGTTGCTGCCTCATCATTCGTCCATAATTCCTCTGATGACGTCTTTGTTGCATCCTGGTCATTTGATCAAAGGGTATCACCCTTCCTGCACTATATTGGAATGAGTGCCATACATTTGATCGATGGGGCTGTGGTCGGAACGTTCTACTGTTGAGCATTGGTCTACCGTTGTGCATCGACCTGCCATCATGCATCGGCTTGATTTTTCTTTCAAAAGGAGGCCTTGGTACCTTTCGCCTTTGAATAGGCTGGAAATTTGGAGTCATGTTAGGATGATTGTGACGCCCCCATACTCTCATTTTCTCCTCATCTTCATTTATTTCTCTACTACATCTAGCACACAACTTTCTTTCGTTCCTTTCGACTTCTTTGCCTTTGAGACGTTCGAACACACTAGGATGCTGTTCAAGATCCTCGTCTCCATTATCGACTACCAATTTGAATTTAGGTAAACCACTTTTGAAACCCGCTATCATATTTACTCCAAGTGGCCACGGAAAAGGATTCTCATCCACTGCCATCTTCTTTTTAGCTTCAAAAGTGATTCGTCCTGATTCAATGGCATCCTGTAATACATGACGAAAAACCAAACAATTATTAGTTGTATGAGACCATGCATTATGCCACTTACAATATTTCTTATCCTTAATTTGCTCAGGATTTGGCAATTTGTGTTTATCGCTCAGTTTTATTTGTTTGTCTTTATACAATCTGTCAAATATAGTATCAGTTTTGGTTATATCGAACGAAAATGCTCTAGCCTTTTTGCTTGTATCTCTTAGAGGCTCATTTTTTGCCGTTGTCCCTGAGTTAATCACTAAGGAGCACGCATACACATCTCCTTTAACCAATTCGGCCAGACATATTTCGATTTGATCATAATATTCGTCTATAATATGAACGTCGAAGTTTGGGTCTCTATAGTAAGTCCCTTTGCTAGAATTTTCATTTGTTCTTCTTCCCTTATTAAACGCTCATATCTAATCACGTTGGCCATTAATTGGAAAAGATCAGGAAACTCCCTATCCTGAAATTTCTTTTTTAAATCGAAACTTAAACAACTCTGAGCGATCTTAACAAATTCCTTTTCAGGTAAGGGCACAAAGCATTTACTCCTAGCAGTTTTAAATCTTTGAAGAAAAACTTCCGCCCATTCGGTTGGCATTTGACGTAAATTCGCCAAATCGACCAAGGTAACTTCGAACTCGGTTTTATAGAATTGAGCATGGAACAAGCGCTCTAATTGTTGCCATGTTACGAATAGAATTTCTTTGGTAAATTAATGAACTATGAAAAGGCTATTCCTGTTAGCGAACTAGGAAACAACCTCATTTTATGGTAATCATTTACTTCACCACATTGTAATATAAATCGCCATACATGTTCCAACGTTGAGACCTCTCCTAAACCTGTGAACAATGAAAATTCTGGCACTTTATATCCTCTAGGCCATGGATATGCTTGGTCTATCCAATCGGGATATGGCTTTCTATAGGTCGGCCTAATGAAAGGACGCATTCCAAAAGCCATATGATCTAGCATTATCTCTGCGATTTGGTTTCTTAAGGTCGTGTTGGGATCGTATGGGACTCCTATAGGTTGGTTCACAGGCGGCATCATCTGAGGTCTATTATTTAGCCCCGGGTTTGTGGCAAAATTACCATTATTCAAGGTATTATTACCATTTACTTGGACATTTGCCGCCTCGCTAAAGCGTGTTGCATTTTGTCCTATATTTGGGATGTTTTCTCTTGCATTCGGGCTACCCCCCAAATTGGACGATCCAACATTATGACCACTCAAATTAGTCATGCCACCCCCCTACATTTGACGTTGATGGTATAAAAGGCGTTTCTATTCCCTTACTAGGATTCATCGTTGGAGAATTGTGCCCTACGATCGTCCTGGCTTGGAAATGATTCCCTACACTTGGCAAATTTGGTTGACATATTTGGCCCACTAACTTATTCATAAGTTCATTTAAAGTGCTTAATTGCTTGGCCATGTTATTATAATGCACATTTTCATTTTGAACAAACTTTTCCATATCATAAACATTTTGCAGGCTTACATGTCCCACGACATCTTGTGTGAGTTCGCCAAGCAACGCGCGCATGGTGCGCGGACTCAATTCCGTCATTGGCTCATAACGACTTTGATTTTGTCCCTCTGTTGCCGGTGCATTTTGTTGTTCTTCATATCGCTCGATCACGGATTTGGATTCATTTGGTTTCTTTGGCTCCTTATCCGAATTCTTGTGAGGCATATTGTTTTACTTCCTTGTATCTTCTAACACCAAAAAGGGTCCCACTGGGCGTGCCAAATTGTTTCGTGCGGAAATGTGTTCTTTGCTAACAATTAAAAGATTTAGACGATGTGTAAGGGACGCCAAACCTTTTGAGACAAAGTCCCAACAAGGGGTATTTGATTTATGAAGATTACAATATTAACAAAGGATGAAAGAACAAAACGAAATGCCTCCAAGGGGCACAAGCACACTGGAATTCGTTGGAAAGAGATATTTAAAACTAAAAAGGGAATGAAATTACATTTCTCTGTTTTTTGAGAGTTGTCTTCTTTTTTTTCCATTCAATCTTCTTTCTTTTATACTTTATCAAACGGTTGCCTTCAATCTTGCATCAAAAACTGATGGTCGCCTAATAACTACCCATTTTCTTCCCTAAATGGCAATAACTATCCACTTCCTCCATGATGATTCAACTGCTTGTAACTCCTAAAACGTGGGGAAATGATAAGAGAGAAAGAAAACTGTTCAAGAACGGTTACTCTTATAAGGTGACTAATCGTTCTAGTCGCCCAACGTCCTGGGCGTTCTTGGCCTGGGCGATGTCCATTCTGGGCCATATCTAGCCTGGATAATTTCTATTGGGCCTATACATAAATTTACCTGGGCGTCCATTAGGCCTGGACGACATATACTCCTAGGCCTATATGCTTGGGTACTTTCTATGGGCCTATACGTACAATTTTTTCTTAAGTTTCTTTCTTAGGCCTTTATTATTTTGTATGTCAACATATTCTTTTATAGTTTTTCAATTGTGCTAGTTTGTAAGGTTCAACATTGTCTATTATTTGATTTTTCTTAGAAAAAGAATCTCTGTTGTACCTTTTTTCTTTGAGTTTGTAATTAAGCATTAATGTCATGTCAGGAAATTATGTTTTCAAGAATTTCGCTGAGAGGTTTTCGTGCATGGGACAAGGGTGGTCATTACTTCCGTGAATATGACTTGGAGTTGAATTTGCACTTGATCATCTCCTTCTCTTTTCTATTCCTTCTTGTAATGTCCTATTTATTTAAATAATTTTGTTTGATGTTATTAGATAGAAGAGGGTGAAAAGGCAGAAGCGGAATCGGAGGGCTGTAAGATTCTACACGGCTTGCTTTGGTTTCAGGGAACCCTTCAAAGTTATCTGTGATGGAACTTTTGTGCATCATCTTCTTGTCAATCGCCTCACTCCTGCAGATACTGCCCTGGTTAATACACTTGGTGCCACAGTCAAAATTTTCACTACCAGGTGAAGATGGGATTTTAGTCTACCTGGTTTCTCGTTTATTCAAATATTGGATGTTACATTTATGTATAGTTGACTTAATAATCTAAAGCTGTTTTTTTCTTTTACAAAAAAATTATCCTCTTTTGGACAGACAGTTTATTCATTTAGCCGATGAATTTTCACTTTTTGGTCACAGATGTGTTCTTGCAGAATTGAAAAGACTTGGTGACTCATATTCCGAATCCCTTAATGCTGCTTGTAGCCTTATAACTGCGAGGTTAGCCATCTTTCCACCCACTTTTCTGTCTGCATAGTTGGAAGCATGGTTAACAAATACATTTATCTTAACTTGCTCTCAACTTTATGAAACAATTAGGGTGTATAGTTTTATTTTGTTGAAGATGCGTACTTCACAATAGTTACTCAAGTCATTCAGTTTTATATCTGGCATTTGCAAAAATGTGTTTTGCAGATGTGAGCATGAGAAGCGGAAGAGTGCATTGGCTTGCATAATGGAAGTTATTGGAGAAAACAACCCTGAGCATTTCATTGTTGCTACTCAGGATACTGAGTTACGGAAGAAGTTCCAAGAGGTTTCTGTTTTTTCCTTGCTAATTTAGGTGAATCGGTGCTTCACATGTCCATGGCAATGCTACATCTTTACCTCTATATTATTTTTATTACTTATCGTGGCAGATACCGGGCGTTCCTGTAATATATGGTCTCAGAAATGCTCTATTTCTTGAGCAGCCATCAGCATTTCAACACCAATTTGCTAAAACTGCTGAAGAACAACGTTCTCATATGACCAAGTTGGATTACAAGATGTTAAGCCTAACGAAGAAGAATTCAGTGGCCATAGAAGAAGCAATTGATTCTTCTTATGCAAATGAAGGCAAGGAAGATCATATCTTAGAGATGCAGTCTATGAAGACTAGTATGAAAAGAAAGAGATCAGATGTGAAAGACACAGTTCAGTTCAAGCGAAAGATAACTAAGGTTACATTCAATGATTATGCCTCTTTGTCTCACTTTTCTTGCAAAATCTTTGAGCACTTTTAATATCTCTACTATTTTTCACAGCTTAAGCAAGTAGATATTTAATTTCTCGATAATGTTTGAGGGATTGCTACACCATTGCGTTGATTATGAAACAGTTGTCCAAGTAGTTGGATATTTCAGGGACAAGAAGATAGTTGGCTAAGCTCTGTTTCCAAGCCCAGTTGTGTGTCCTTCACATCTTTATTGTCATTAGTTGTGTCCTTCACATCTTTATTGTCATTAGTATTGTACAATAGCTGTTGCTGTTGCTCGTTCACGGGCATCTGTGATCTCATTGCATAATGGCTAAACGTTATGGTATTAATTGTTGGGAAAAGAAACAAAGAAAAAGCTAGGCATACACACATTGAATATGGATGTCCCATGATTACAAAGCTTATAATTTGTTTAATTCAATTCAGGGCCCGAACCCTCTCTCATGCAAGAAGAAAAAGATAAGAGGGAACATAAATGCTGCTTTAGGAAAGGTGTGTTGGTAACAATTGTTTTTCTTGGTTCTTGTAATTTATCCTCTGCTTCGATACATTTCCCGAAACTTGAATCTTATTTATAAGTGAGAAACTGAATAGTGCTACATATCAGCCAGGATTTTGTTTATTGCTTGCTAATGGCATGAATTTAGAAGAATTTCTGTGTGCACAAGTTCTTATTGACATGATTGGTTTTGTCCTGGTCATCTTGGTAGATGGTGCAGGTTTCAATGTTCTTGGTATATTAGCCTAGAAGTGTATGGTGCCACTATTCCAAAATGAAGAAGTTACCTCACTCTTGGGCCAAAAGTTGTTGAAATAAAAAGACAATTGCTAGACGTTCTAATTTTAATTTTAAGTTTTAAATTTAATTCCATGGATCTTGGGATTGATAAATGGATCTATTTGAATTTGATGAATTATATATTTCATTTATATGTATATTCGAATATGTAAATAGAGAATATTCTAGACATAAACCCCTAGAATCAAGCTATAATCCCTAAATTACAGCCATATAATCTCCCATAGGAGCCTTGTGCTTCATGGTGTAAATTCATCAACATCCAACTTATTTTTTTCCTCGTGGAGGATCCACTAATTCCCAAATTTCATTTTTTTGAGAGATTTCATCTCCTCATTCATAACTGCTGTCATTCTAGGATTAGCTAAGACTTCCTGCACACTGATAGGAATAGATACAGCAGATAATTGATTCACAAATGACATATTTGATTCTGACAAACAATAGTTAGACACAAAATGACTCATGGGATATTTTACTTTACTAGAGAGTTCAAGTTCATATGTGGATTTCGGAATACATCTAGTGTGACGTTGTGGGAACTGTCTTCTGTGTGGCTCGTAAACATCTTTAGTAAACAATTGGTGTGATATGTCGATTGGAGATGGAGTTGTATTTTCAAGAAACTCGGTTTAAGTTTGAGTTGGAGATAGACCCACTTTTTTATTTATTTGGTGCTCATCACTACTTTGATCTAATGTCATACCACTTAAATCCAAGGTACCCATATCATGGTTATCATTTCCATCATAATCTAGAGTCAGAATTTTCTTTTGGTGCTCGCCCTGAAATTTAAGCTCGGAGAAGTATATTGTATTTTCATGGAAAACAACATTCATCGAGACATACAATCGCCGTGTTGGAGGATGATATCACCGATATCCATTTTGATTAGTAGCATACCCAACAAAAATATATCGTAATGCTTGATAAGTTAACTTGGTACATTGATGCTTGTAGAGATGGACAAACACCACACAACCAAAGCCATGAGGGGTAAATTTGAGACGGTTGGGACAACAATTGCTTTGGTGAGAGTTTGGAACGGTGTTTTGAAATTGATGGTGCTGGAAGGTACCCGATTGATTAAACGAGTTGTAGAAGTGAACGCTTGTCCCTAATAAGGTAATGGCATATGGGCTTCGATTAATAAAGCTCGGACAACTGCCAACAAGTGTTGATTTTTCTGCTCTGCAACCCCATTTTGTTTTTTTGGGGGGGGGGTGTTGGAGTAAGTAGTGTGATGAATCATTCCTTATACTTTCAACCCGTTACTATGAAAAATTTGAATTTTTGTATTGTACTGAGTTTCAACTAATTTATGAAACTTTTAGAAGAACGAGTTCACTTTACTATTAATTTTCATCAAACACAGTCATGTCATTTGAGTACAATTATCAATAAATATTACAAACCAATGTGACCTACCTAAAGTAGTGATTTTAGATGGACCGTAGACATCGGAATGAATACGTATAAAAAGAAGTGGAGTTTTATTCAATCGTAATAAAAATGAAGCACGATGGCTTTTCGCAAGTTCACAAACATCATACTGTTTTGTTGGGGGTGTTGGAGTAAGTAGTGTGATGAATCATTCCTTGTGCTTTCAACCATTGTCACTGCAAAGAACTTGAATTTTTGTATTGTACTGAGTTTGAAGTAATTTATGAAACTTTTGGAAAATCGAGTTCACTTTACTTTTAGTTTTCATCAAGCAAAGCCATGTCATTTGAGTACAATCATGTATAAATGTTACAAATCAACGTGACCCACCTAAAGTAGTGATTTTAGATGGACTCCAGACATAGAAATAAATAAGCATAAAAAGAAGTGGACTTTTATTCAATCCTAATAGAAATGAAGCACGATGACTTTTTGCAAGTTCATAAATATCACACTGGAAACTAGACACATCAATTTTTGTAAATAAACTAGAAAATAATTATTTTAGATAACCAAAGGAAGCATGTCCAAAATGGCGATACCATAACCATATTTCTTTCCTTTGTGTTTCTTTAGAATCACTCACTGCCAGAAGTTGTCGTATGTTTTGAGTACTTTTTGATTCGAAGTCTAAGTAATATAGTTTCTCCGCCTAATACTACAACCAATCATCTTTCTGGTTTTGATGTACTTAAGCGCACACAAAAATTAGGCAAAAAAGACAATACAAGATAAGATAGTGGTTATTTAAGAACTAGACAAAAGATTATAATCTAAAAATAGAACAACTAGACAAAATCTAAATTTAATGTATCAGTCAGAGGCCATCTTTTCCCAATGATTGGGGTTGAATTTACATTGGCAGTTGAGACAAACTTTTGGGTGGAGGAATTGAGTGATAAGATTTGTCTAGAATTATGTCATGTGATGTGTGCTACCAGAATCAATTATGTATGAACTATTCAAAACAGGTGTAGAAATATTTAAAGCCTTACCACCATTACCTGCAGTTATTACCAATGCCGAGGTTGTCAATAATTTTATGATCAGCTTTTGTTTGAACAATTGCTGTAGTGGAATACCCTTTTTTATTCTTCTTAGCGTGACTAGGATTCCACCAATCTGGATAGTCCACTAGCTCAAAACGACTTTTGGTATGACTAGTCTAATTACAATGAGTGCATTTGTAGAAAGATTTGTCAATACTATTGGTAGGTCTACTATTGTTAGGTCGTGTTCGATCTTGTTGTCCTTGATTGGATCTATTCCCAGCCACCATGGCACTGGATTTAGATGTTTTGAAATCATCTTTCAAAGTGGTTTTACGGACAGCTTCCCGTCGAACTAAGGAGTAACATTCAACCATGCTGTGTCTCTGTGCAAAATCTCATGTCGGATTGAATCAAAGTCCTCATCCAATCCAGCAAGAAAGATATGAGATGTGAATCGTTCAATAGACTTGCGGTGTGCTTTGACATTATCTGGATTAACCTCTGTATCACGATGGTTCAACTCTTGGAAAATTTCAGTTAGTTCTCCATAATACATAGAGAGGATTCTCCCTTTTTGTTTTGCATAATAGGCCATCTGATTTAGAGTAAAAACTTGCAATTTATCACTTCCATCGTAGAATGTTGTTAACGAGGCATTCCAAATGTCGTAGGCAATGGGTAAGCGTAAATATTGCCTCATAATTTTTGGAGACACATACATTAATAACCATCGTTTGACCTTTTAATTTTCAGCATACTATTTTACATAGCCTTCATTAGATTCTGCAGGTGGCTTGTCTTGCCACGAATGTATGAAATCTTGCCCCTTTAAGCAATTTGCATTTCCATTAGCTTGAATCATATGTCGTAATTTGATTAAGTAAGAGTAATTCCTGCATTAAAGACTCACTCCGACTGAACTACAACAGGATGGGATTTAATCCCAGATGACTCAATAAATTTTTCACTCATTATTTTTTTTAAAGAAAAAAATTAAATGAAGGAATAAACTTGGACAAATGAAACACAAACAAAACACATGGATACTTTGTCTATGAGAAAAGATCTGGACCCCGTGACCGGGTCCAGAGAGTTTTCCCGTTGACACGCGGCCAAACAATAAAAAAAAATTTGCTTTACTTTATGGCCCCCACCCCAGCCGCAAAAACAAACCCCCTACCCAATTCAAAAGTCTAAATTTGCATCCCTCCCCCCAACTGCAAATAAATGAACCCACCCGCACTTAAAAAGTTCCAAATAAATTTATGTCCCCCACCCCTCCTTTTTTACTTTAATTTCGTATAGCCCCTGCTCCATTTCATTTCCTCCACTTATTTATACACTATTCAAACGTAACAATTTTTTTTTATCACATATAATTTTTCCCTTCTCATTAGAATACATTTCACTTTACCCAAATTTAGCCAACATCAAACATTTTCAATCACTTTTATTCTCTAAATTCATTTACCAAATTTATCTCCTACTTATTGTTTTTCATATTTTACAAAGATTAGTAATATATTATTAATTTGTTTTTTGTTTTCATTTATTTGTACATATTTATTTTTTGTAATTTACAAGTTAGTTGTAACATTGTTAACAATTTTTTATGTATTTTTTATTTGCACATATAATTGATGTATTTTATTTCGGTAAATTTTGTAGGGTTGGAATTTGAAAGTTGTGATAATGTATATGTTCCTCAAGTGACTATCAGTGTCATTCTCCACATTGGTCAGGAATTCGAATCATCCGATGAGGCATACAATTTTTACAATCAATACACATGTGAAACGGGGTTTAGTACACGAATAGAACAGTAAGAAGAAAAAAGAGACCAATGAGTATGTTTGAAAATTATTTGTGACTTTATTTACTTTTATTTTTTAAGTAAAATTTAATTTATTACTCAAATATAAACTAATTAATTAATCTCACTGTAATCTTAATAATAAAATTAATGTTAACTATATTATTTATTATATGATATAAATAATATATAATGTAATGAAAATTAATATATATTATATTTTTTAAAAACAAATACAATGAATATAATAATAAAAATTTTATTTTTAATTTAATAAATTTAATTATATTAATAATATGGATATAAATTTAGTTGTAAATAAATAGGTTAAAGTATAAATAGGTTGAAAAAGGGGTTTAAAGTATAAATAAATAAGAGGATGTGGATAAATAAGTTGAAGAATGGGGTTTAAAATATAAATAAATGAGGGTATGGGAGATAAATAGATTGAAAAGGAGGTTTAAAATATAAATAAATGAAATGGAGTGGGGGAGAGGGGGGTGTAATTACATTTGTTTGCGGGGTGGATTTTTCTTTGCGAGGCAGGAACTTTTCCGGACCTCGTGATGGGGTCCAGATCTTTTTTCTCCTTTGTCTATATCTCAAGTCAAGCACAAAAAACGCACAAGGTTGAAATCCCAAAATCTTGCAAGTATTTGGCGGCGGTTCTAATTTATCCGGCGATCGGAAAATCAGATAATCAACCACGATGCAGCTGGTTCGTTGGGCACTGTGGCAGAAGTCTTTTTTTGTTTTTGAAGCAGCAAACCGAAGCGGTTGATATGATTTATCCCCAACTTCAAAATATAGATTTGGAGGAACTCTTCTTGAGGAGGCAATAGTTAGCAAAACCCTTCTGCTGAAATTGTCTTCAAACTGTTTAAGTTAACACCACTATTCAATCAGGTTTTGGGATTTTTTGGATTTGTCACGTTTGGCTTTGGCTATGATATGGATTCAATTTCTAGTTTTTTTTTGTTGGAATTTATGTGTGGTTTAAGAATTTGTGTATTGGGTATGGCTATGGATTTGGATGAATTTGAACGAAACTGGTTTCTTGAAATTGCTATTTGCTGAATCTGGTTTTTAAATTTTTGAACGATTGGATCAAGAACCAAGCTCTGATACCATCTTTGAATTTGATGAATTATATATTTCATTCATATGTATAGAGTAGAAGAGTTTTGATCTACTCCCCATGATGGGAAGTTCTTATAACTCCCACTAGACACCCGAGATTGAACAAGCAGTTGACTTTTAATTCTCACCACCTTTTGCTTGTCCAATTCCCACTGGACACTTGTCTAGGGGTGGGGGTGGGGGTGGGGTGGGGGATTATAAGGACTCCTCATGGTGGGGAGTAGATCAAAGCCTTAGAATAACATATAGAGAGTATTTGATAAGTACAATTTTGTACTTATCGGGCTCATAAAAATGGACAATTATAAGTTCTTTTAGTTGTTTTCAGTTTAATTGCATGTGTTTTCTTATCAATTTAGGAAATAATCAAAGTCAAGTATCAATGGGATGAAAAGAGAGCAAAATGAAGACAATGGGACCTAATTGCTAAGAAATGTAACTTCAGGGGCTTGATGTGCAAATACCAAGGCGGGAAATTCAAACTCAGCACCAGAATAAACCATGCGATCGCATGGTAGTATCCTGGTGCGATCGTAAGTCAATGAAAAATCCAGCAGAATGTAAATTTGTTCAACCATGCGATCGCAGGTCCTACAACCATGCGATCGCATAGGCTAATCACGACAGAAATTGTGCAGACACCTGATTCGATTAGAATTCTACCAGTCCAAATAACTTCAACAACCAAACATACGTTTTGAGATCTTGGGAGAGTATTATAAAAGGCAAAAGATAGATTTTTCGCGGGAGACAAATTTTAGAGGAACAAGATACAAGGCAAGAACGAAGATCAAGGCGCGGAATCGAAGATCATCGAGCCGAGATCACGGGTTGTATTTTACTTTTTGTTTTCCTTTCTCCGGACCATGATGAATTCAATTCTTTCGTTAATTGAAGAAATCATGTCCGGCTAATTTACTTTATCTAGGATGAACGATGAAACCTCACGTTTTGATTAATTAGCAGTTTTTCCTTTTTAGTAATTAATTGCCCGTGGATTGATTATTCTTTATTCAGTTTCTTTATTATTTTAATGCTTGCGCACCATTAGAATATATTGTGATCTGTATTGAAGTCGAGAGATTCAATATAGATTTAGCACGTGGTATTGAATAACATAGGGTCCAATAATAGATAGAGATTACTATTATGCTTTATGAAATCCATTTAGGCATTCTTGAGATTTTAATGCATGTGCTTATGTTAAAAGCTTAATTAGAGATAATGAAGTTCGCATAACATATAGATTTGATTGACCATCGAGAGAGGATTTCGATTAATTTAGGAACGCCGATTTTCAGTCCAAGGTAATTAAAAGCTAAAAAGTGATTAACAGATAATTGAGTAGAACGTGTCGGTGGATTTGTGAATCCTAGTATTGTTAAACTTTAATTCGTTCTCATTTTTCAGAGTTGCTTATTGTGAATTTCAATTTAATTAAAATAGTTAATTTAGTTTAGAATCTTAAGAATAAAAAATTGAATCTGTGTTTATTTCCATTGTTAAAATTTGAGTTGTGAAATTAATTGGTAATTTAGTATCTAGTCCTCGTGGGTTCGAAACTTTATTTTATCACTATATTACTTGTCAACGATCCGTCCACTTGCGGGATATAAATCGCACAACAAGTTTTTTGGCGCTGTTCTTGGGACTAGTTTTATTAATTGCTACGTTAATTTATAATTTGGCTTTTAACAATTCTTTTTAGTATTAATTCTTTTTATTTTTATTTTCAATTCTTCGTGATCTTCTTTGAATTTATCTCATTTTCTAAATTTTCGGTGTTAAGTGTGTATCGCCGTACAAAAGATCTTGATCTATTTGATTTAGATCCAGAAGTTGAACGGAGCTTTCACCGAAGACAACGTGAAAAAAGAGAAAAGAAACAACAGCAGCAAAACACAATGGAGGATAACCGAATCCAAAATCCATTACCTGCAGATGGCAGAAATAATCAAGCACCAATAGCCCGACTTGTTAAAGTTAATGAGCGAGATATTCTTATGGGTGAGTATATGATGCCACCGATTGTTGAAAATCGATCCAGTATAATATTCCCGCCTTATGGACACGACAACTTCCAATTGAGGCCAGATGTGATCAACTTGTTCTCGAACAATCTGCCGTTCTACGGGATGATAGATGAAAATCTGCACTACCATATTTCTCGCTTCGATGAATACTGTGGAAACTTCAAATACCACGGTGTTAACGAAGAGGCATTGAAGATGAGGCTCTTTCCACATACATTGAAAGATGAAGCTCGGGAATGGTTAGATTCACTACCGCTGGAGCATCACAACTTGGGGTGATCTCGATCCGAAGTTCACATCAAGTACTTTCCCAAATGAGAGTGAGCAGTTAAAGTACGAAATCTCCAATTTCCAACAATCGAGTTGGAAAACTTTCACGAGGCATGGGAAAGATTCAAGCAACTACTCGAGAAAGTGTCCGAGTCACGGTTTTCCTTTAGCGACTCGAACCATTTCTTCTCTACGGTCTAGTTCCTAGCGATCGTTCTTGATTGATTCTGCAGCGGTGGCTCTATCCAAAATAGGTCTGCGGTGACCTCCATGACTTGTTTGAAACAATGAGTGAACAATTTGTTATGTGGCGGACGAGAGGAGTACAAAGGAAAGTAGCGAGGGGTACATGAGGTGACTCAAAATCGCTTGTCTTGGCGAAAATCGATGCATTGGCAAAGCGAGATGGAGACAATGAAATATTCTCATTCCGCTAATATGGTTGGATGTCTCCACCAATCTATGTGACATGGGGCAAACCATCAATCTTGAGTGCCCATTGACAAAGGTTGATATGCCTTCTCCGAGCAAGTTGCATATGCTCGAATTTTCAAATGTCGATGAGAATAATCCTTATTCACAGACTTACAATCCAGGATGGAGAAATCATCCAAACTTCTCCTATGGCAACACTCAAAATATTCAGAATCTACCAAATCAAGGGAGGCCACAAGAGAAAAAAGGAGGACTGGAAGAAGCGGTCACGCGTATGGAATCTGAATTGAAGGAGATGCAGAAAAGACAGGATGTTGCTATAAAGAATATGGAAAATCAAATTGGGCAGTTGGCTAAAATGTTGACCGAGCGACAACCAGGCACATGGCCAAGCAATACCGAAGTCAATCCAAAGGAGCAAGTAAATGCAATTACCACGAGGAGCGTTGATTACCGAGAGATTCATGTGACTAGACCGGTGTAGAAAAGGGCGTGTCCGACAAAGAGAGAGAAAACAAATTAGATGCGAGAAATTGCACGAGCGGGACTCTCCACCGACTTATATTCCACCACCGCTACGTCCCTCCAATTCCATTTCCTCATAGGCTGCGAAAACATAAGCTAGACAAGCAATTCGAGAAATTTCTCGATGTGTTCAAGAAACTTCAAATCAACATACCGTTTGCTTCGATGCTCTAGCACAGATGCCGAGTTATGCAAAATTCATGAAAGAAATCCTTTCAAATAAAAGGAAGTTGGAAAAGCACGAAACAGTCATGCTTACTGAGGAGTGTAGTGCTATCTTGCAAAACAAGCTACCACCGAAATTAAAAGATCCGGAGAGTTTCTCTATTCCTTGTACTGTTGGTAGTTCATTTTTCGAAAAAGCATTATGTGATTTAGGTGCTAGCATTAACTTAATGCCTTATTCTATTTTCAGGCAATTAGGTCTCGGAGAAGTGAAGCCAACTACAATTTCACTCCAGTTAGCTGATCGGTTAGTTAAACACCCACGTGGAGTTATTGAAGATATTTTGGTAAAGGTGGACAAGTTCATATTCCCAGCTGACTTCATTATCCTTGATATGGCGGAGGATAGAGATGTGCCACTTATCTTGGGGCGACCATTCTTAGCTACTGGAAGAGCCCTCATTGATGTGCAAAAAGGGCAGCTAATGTTGAGATTGAATGAGGAGCAAGTCACTTTCGACGTGTTCAAAGCAATTCAGTATCCAAGCTCTTTTGACTCATGCTTTCAGATCGATATCATTGATCACGAGGCTGCTAACACATTTGCCTTGGAAAATCCTTCAAATCCATGGGAAGCGTGTATTATGCATTCTCAAGATGAAAATTCCGAATCTCTAGTTCTTGAAGAATGTGCCAGATATTTACAAGGAGCAGAACGGATTGAAAGAAGGAGTAGGTATATGGATCTGGGTACCACACTTCCTCAGCAGCCTCATTCGGTCCAAAAGGCACCAATTCTCGAGTTAAAGCAATTACCTTCTCACCTTAGGTATGCTTATCTCGATGAATCATCCACTCTTCCGGTCATCATTCACGATCTCTATTGATCGGGATAAGGAGGATAAATTACTACGAGTTTTGAAGAATTACAAATCGACCATCGGTTGGACTATAGCGGTACATCGAGGTATCGACCCATCTTTATGCATGCACAAGATTCTAATAGAAGAGGCATATAAACCAACGGTGCAACATCAACGCAGATCGAATCCCCATTTGCAAGAAGTAGTCCGGTGAAGTGTTGAAAGCGCTTGACGCAGTATTATCTATCTTATTTCAGATAGTACTTGGGTGAGTCCGGTCCAGGTAGTGCCAAAAAAAGAGAGGGATCACAGTTGAGAAGAATGAGAATAACGAGCTCATTCCAGTCAGATTGACTACCGACTGGCGTGTTTGTATTGACTACAGAAAGTTGAATGATGCCACTCGAAAAGACCATTTCCCTCTACCTTTCATCGATCAGATGTTGGAGCGATTGGCAGGTCATTCCCATTATTGCTTTCTTGACGGGTATTCAGGCTACAATCAGATTCATATCGCGCCAGAAGATCAAGAAAAGACTACCTTTACGGCCCTATGGCACGTTTGCATATAGGCGTATGCCATTTGGCCTATGCAACGCCCTTGCCACATTTCGGCGTTGTATGATGTCGATCTTCTCGAACATGGTCGAAAAATTCATTGAAGTTTTCATGGATGATTTTTCGTTTTGGAGCATCATTCGACGATTGCCTCAAAAATCGACCTGGTACTTCGGCGTTGCGAGAAAACCAACTTGGTGCCGGGTGGGAAAAATGTCACTTTATGGTCCAAGAAGGCATCGTGTTGGGACACGGGATATCGACAAAGGGCATTAAGGTCGACAAAGCAAAGATTCAGTTATAGAGAAACCGCCTCCTCCGACATCAGTTAAGGAAATTCGGTCTTTTCTGGGACATGCGGGTTTCTATAGACGGTTCATACAGGATTTCTCAAAAATAACCAAACCATTGTGCAGTTTGCTGGAGAAAGATGCAAGTTCGAATTTTCTATCGACCGTCTTAAAGCTTTCAACACTCTCAAAAACAATCTAATCTTAGCACTTTGTCATTGTACCACCTGATTGGGATCTACCGTTTGAACTCATGTGTGATGCAAGCGACTTTGCCATTGGGGCAGTTTTGGGGCAACGTAGAGAAAAAGTCATACATACAATTTATTATGCCGGTCGAACTCTCAATGGCGCTTTCGGATGAATTATGCCACTCTGAGAAAAGGAATTGCTTGCGATGAGTATTTGCCTTGAAAAATTTTGATCTTACCTCATTGGATCGAAGGTGATAGTGCACACGAGACCATGCGGCGTTGAAGTATCTTTTGCTAAAAAGATGCAAAGCCAAGACTTATTCGGTGGATCTTACTTCTCCAAGAATTCGATTTGGAAATTCAAGATAAAAAGGGGTTGAGAACGTGGTGGTGACTACTTGTCAAGAATCGAGCGGCATGAAGGCAATGAGGAAGGTGAAATAAATGAGAAGTTTTCGGATGAGCGATTTTTGGGATAGAGCGGTTGGGAGTGCAAGTGGTATGCGATTATGTGAATTACCTTGCAAGCAATATCATGCC
Source organism: Forsythia suspensa (assembly GCA_023638005.1). Classification (NCBI taxonomy): domain Eukaryota; kingdom Viridiplantae; phylum Streptophyta; class Magnoliopsida; order Lamiales; family Oleaceae; genus Forsythia; species Forsythia suspensa. The sequence goes on along the minus strand of CM042670.1, from coordinate 27,752,355 downwards.
ACGGATTATGATCATCAACGTCGAAAAAGTTCTTTTTGAACTTAAACACTATTTTGGGAAGATCATATTCTTTACAGAATGGGAGCCGATCAAGTAATTCGGAGATGCCCACACGAAGAAGAAATGGAGACTGTCTTGGAGCAATGTCATTCTTCACCATATGGAGGTCATTTCGGTGCTACCAAAAAAGCACCCAAAGTCCTACAACTGGTTTTATTGGCCGACTTTATTCAAAGATGCCCTCTGATGCGGTAAAAAAATGTGACAGTGCCAAAGGACGAGGAACGTATCTTGGGCGGTGAAATGCCCCTCTGAAGCATTCTAGATGTTGAACTTTTCGACGTGTGGGGTATTGACTTTATGGGCCTGTTCCACCACCATTCTCAAATTCTTACATTTTGGTGGCTGTGGATTACGTGTCTAAATGGGTAGAAGTCGTAGCCTTACCGACCAATGATGGCAAGGTGGTGGTGAACTTTCTCAAAAGAATATTTTTACGCGTTTCGGGACTCCTCGGGCAATCATTAGTGATGGGGAAAGCATTTTTGCAATAGACAGTTTGACACTCTTTTGGCAAAATACGGTGTGAAGCAGCACCGTGGCTACTCCATACCATCCACAAACCAGCGGGCAGGTGGAAATCTCCAACCGGGAGTTGAAAAGGATCTTGGAGCTTACGGTGAGTTCATCGAGAAAAGATTGGTCGAGAAAACTGGATGATGCCCTTTGGGCATATCGAACTGCATTCAAAACACCAATTGGAATGTCACCTTATCGCCTAGTTTTTGGGAAGGCGTGCCATTTACCGGTTGAGTTGGAGCACCGAGCCTACTGGGCATTGAGGAAGTTGAATTTCGACTTGAAAGAAGCCGGTGAGAAAAGACTGCTTCAGTTGAACGAAATGGAAGAATTCAGGTTCGAGGCCTATGAAAATGCCAAACTGTACAAAGAGAAAACCAAGAATTGGCATGACAAAAATATTCAAAAACGGCAGTTTGTGGCGGGACAAAAAGTCCTCTTATTCAACTCTCGACTCAAGCTCTTTCTTGGGAAATTGCGTTCAAGGTGGTCCGGGCCATTCACGGTGGTGAAAGTCTATCCACATGGAGCGGTGGAGGTGGCTCATGACACGAAGGGCAGGTTCAAAGTGAATGGACAAAGGCTCAAACATTACTTGGAGGGTGACTTTTCAAAAGAAAAGTCATTTACCGCTTTGAGTAATCCGGAGTGATCACCGCGACAAAGTCGAGCTAAAGACTTTAAACAAGCGCTCAATGAGAGGCAGCCCATTTTCCTCCCTTTTATTTACATTTACAGCATGATTTCAATTTTAGGAGTTCGAGCACGTTTTTGCACGTTTTAGGTTTAAGTTTTGGAATAGGTTTTAATTCTTAGATTTCGAAGATTTCATCATCGTCATTTTGCATATGCACGTTTATACTGCCTTAAAGTTATGTTTTATTTAAAAAAAAAAAAAAATTTGAAACAAGGGTTAGAATTATGCGATCGCATGGTCCACTCCATTGCGATCGCATAGACTGGGCAGATTACATTCTGCCCAGATTTAACCTTTATTGCGATCGCAACACATTAAGTCCATGCGATCTCATGGACTACCACACCGGTTAAAAGCCGAGAATCAACATTCATTTTCATTTTTCAACTTTTGAACTTCAAAATCGTCCCTTCTTCTCATCTCTTGATCTCCAACTCCAAAACACGCATCTTGGGCTTCAAATTACACTCACTCAACCCTCATACACATCAATCTCGCGACTTTACAAGGTAAATTCCGAATTTTGGTGATTAATTTTCGACTTTCTCTTTACTTTTACTTTCTATTCATGCTTTATGTTGAATGTGGGGTTAATGATGATTGGATTAGGCTTGAATTGAACGGGTTATTCGTTTGTATTTGGGTTTAGTTGATTAAGTTGGGCAATTTTTTTGGTTTTGTGCCTTTTCCCCATTTTGTCATCTCTTTGAAGAACAACACATGCTTACATTGTGTTTGATAAAATGCCCCGACCAATATCCTTGCCCAAATTGGCGGACACTAGACCTTAGGCTAGCCTTTTGATCAAATATCATCGTCTAGGAACATGCAATTTAGATTGAACACATGTTTAGTACGAAATAAATCCAAATGTAACCATAGAGCTGCGCAGTCGCCATGGGACCCTGGCTGTGCATGCCCACAGAGCACTGTTTCGTTAGCAACCGTTCACCATCCGTTTGGCCCTACCGACCTCGAAATCATGTGAAATTTGACCGTGTGGTAGACCTTATCATGCACTTTCATGCCACACTTGTCCGTTTCATTTTTGCAATTTCCTAGGTATATTTCTCGATACTAAGTAGCCTCGCTCTATCATGTTTTTGAATTTTTTACCTAATGTGTCAACAAGTTTTGGGGTTATATCTTGATCCATATATGTTTTCTTAGACTTCTAACATATTTTTGCTCATTTTGCAGATTATGGCCCCGAAACGACCACCACCGCCGTAGAAAAAGGAAAAAGAAGGCTACCTGGCAAGCACATCTAAGAGGCTCGGGTAGATACGGCAGACACCGCCTCTCACCTTTATTTGTCCGAGGAGCACAAAGATAGATTTACCAAGGCCGTGAGCCATTGGACCATTTGGGGAGAGCGAAGATTGCTCTGAACGACTTCCCTCATTCCGAACTCTTCAACCTCATTGATGTCCGCCGATGGTCCAAGTGGCGAGACACCGCATCCTATTTACTCCCGGCTCGTCCATGAGTTCTACACAAATTTCAACCGGAGATAGACATTCACTCGGGATGAGCACTACGGGCAGAACATGGAGTGCAGGGCACATGGTTCATGTTCACCCGAGGGTCATCAACGATTTCTATGGCCTATCCATCGAAGATGTTCACCCTCCGCCCGACATTCGGGATATGGGTGAGGTGGCCCGGTTTTTATATGGTCGAGCGGATGCATGGCCACCGCCTAGGAGGGACTTGAGCACGATGGTCGGCAGACTCTTTTCTCATCCTAAATGTGTTTGTGAGCCACAACATCGACCCGATCGCATCACACCACCATCAATGATGCTAGGGCTCGATTGTTGTACCATTTGGCTCATGGGAGGAAGATCGACACTGGGATCCACATCTACACCCCACGATCAAAGCATGTTGGCCTCCCAGACGGACAAGAGGCACATGACCATCTTCCAGTGACGATCGGTGGTATCTGTGCGTGGCAGTTAGGGTCCCGATTTCACCCACGGAGCCGATTTTAGAGCAAATGGACCTATCAATCGCTTTGCCTTAGAGAATGCTAGGCAGGGCCTTGCACGAGCTGTGGGGCTACCCCGGCCATGACGAACACCCTCACGAGGAGTAGCAAGAAGATGACAAGCCCGCAATTTTGACCCGCCGCACCACTGGAGATATAGCCGCCATGCTACGCCGCCTCTTTGGAGGTCGGTGGCGGACACATGACTTCATTGTCGCCACTCGGGTGAGCTACGCACGCGGTCTGCGGCGAGGAGTTGGCGACTCTGCGGTCTCAGTGGATGCGATCGGACACACTCGATCATCTATGGAGTTTACTCGAGTCGGTCTTCCCTAGAGCGAGTCGGTTGGGGCATTGCGACGTGTCAGCGAAGATTAGAGCGGATGTGCGGGCAAGTGGATGACATCCATGATCGATATGCCGCCCGACACCCACGCCGCCTCCTCCACCGGTTGATCCCTCCACACTCTTTCCGACACCCTCCGATCCACCTCAGGAAGTTCCTAAATTTTATGTATTTCTTTATTTTACATGCGATTGGGGACAATGCACGTTTTAAGTTTGGGGTGGTTGGTTGATAAAAATTTTGCTCAATTTGACATACTCATGATATTTGATGATATTTGCTCAATTTGACATATTCATGATATTTGATGATATTTGATTGTTGACTTAGTTCATTTTTATTCTAAAAAAAAAAAAGAAAGAAAAAAAAATTTTAATTTTTTTTATTTTTGTTACATGCTTTTGTGATATGAATAGCCTTAGGCTAATGATGAAATTTTCATTTAATTTTAGCTTTAAATCATGACTTGTGAGCAGAATATATTCTTTGTTTAAATGTGAGACTAATTAATCATATCTGATATTGTGTTGTGTCGGCCAGTGACGATGATATGTAGCTATGTTGGTGCACTTAAGTTGAAAATAATAGGATACCTGTTTAAACCTAAAAAAAAAAACATCATCCGTATCTCGAACAAATAACCAATATAGTGAGTGATTGTAGTGAGTAAGTTGTGATGGTGGCTATCTAGATTATGTTTGATTCCGTGTATGTCGAAAAAATAAAATTGTGTGGAGCACTTTAGACCAGTTAGAGGAAACTAAGTAATGACCAAATGTTAGGAATCTAATCCTCAAAGATGAACTTATTTCGCACGCAAAGAACAAGGCTTTTATTTTTATATAACTCATTTCGTAGCCTTTTTGACTCGAGTGATAAAGTCATTGACCAAAAGCTCGTTACATGGGTCATTTAGAAAGCTTAATGGAATGAGTTTAGCATACGATTAAATATCTTATAACTCTTTTCAGTAGCCTATTTGACTCGAGTGAAAAGGCCCGTAAGGGTTTCTCAAAACCCGATACCCTAAAGTTCAAAAGACTTGGGAGTCATCGGCCTAAAGCTCGTTACATGGGTCATTTAGAAAGCTTAATGGAGTGAGTTCTGCACATAAGATTAAAAAAATAATAATAAATAAATAAATAAATAAATTTTCTTTGCAAAGTAAACCTGAGGATTAGATGACTAATGAGTTTGACTTACTTAGTAGAAAATTTCTGGTCAAGAGTGCTCATAAATTGGAGAATCTTCATAAGCCTAGGTTGTCACAATCATTAGCTTTCTCAACCAGCCTCTAGAAAGAAAAGAATGTGAACAACTTTAGACCCAGAAATCTCAGAATTTTGAGAGAAAACAATTATTTTGAGGGAAGTGTACCTTACGAGAGGGAAAGGAAAAATTGACCAAGTGGTTGGGCTATCACCTCTATAGAATTTAATCTGATCAGATGAACTGTCCTCACTCACGATTCAAGTATGTTTAAGTGGAATCACGTTTACAACTGTATAACCTGAACACTCGTCATGAATTGTAAGTTTTTTTCTTTTGCAAAAATCGAAGCAAAGACGGCAAGTTATTTATGAACTTTATTATTGCTTATTCCATCTATCACAAGATTGTTTTAATAGTTTATTCGAGGGACGAATAATAGTTCAAGTTTGGGGTATTTGATAAGTACAATTTTGTACTTATCGGGCTCACAAAAATGGATAATTATAAGTTCTTTTAGTTGTTTTCAGTTTAATTGCATGTGTTTTCTTATCAATTTAGGAAATAATCAAAGTCAAGTATCAATGGGATGAAAAGAGAGCAAAATGAAGACAATGGGACCTAATTGCTAAGAAATGAAACTTCAGGGGCTTGATGTGCAAATACCAAGGCGGAAAATTCAAACTCAGCACCAGAATAAACCATGCGATCGCATGGTAGTATCCTGGTGCGATCGCAAGTCAATGAAAATCCAGCGAAGAATGTAAATTTGTTCAACCATGCGATCGCAGGTCCTACAACCATGCGATCGCATAGGCTAATCACGGCGACGAAATTGTGCGAGACACCGATTCGATTAGAATTCTACCGGTCAAATAACTTCAACAACCAAACACACGTTTTGAGATCTTGGGAGTAGTATTATAAAAGCGGAAGATAGATTTTTCATGGAGACAAATTTTAGAGGAACAAGATACAAGGCAAGAAACGAAGATTAAGGCGCGAATCGAAGATCATCGAGCCGAGATCACGGGTTGTATTTTACTTTTGTTTTTTTTCTCCGGACCATGATGAATTCAATTCTTTCGTTAATTGAAGAAATCATGTCCGGCTAATTTACTTTATCTAGGATGAACGATGAAACCTCACGTTTTGATTAATTAGCGCTTTTTCCTTTTTAGTAATTAATTGCCCGTGGATTGATTATTCTTTATTCGGTTTCTTTATTATTTTAATGCTTGCGCACCATTAGAATATATTGTGATCTGTATTGAAGTCGAGAGATTCAATATAGATTTAGTACGTGTATTGAATAACATAGGGTCCAATAATAGATAGAAATTACTATTATACTTTATGAAATCCATTTAGGCATTCTTGAGATTTTAATGCATGTGCTTATGTTAAAAGCTTAATTAGAGATAATGAAGTTCGCATAACATATAGATTTGATTGACCATCGAGAGAGGCTTTCGATTAATTTAGGAACGCCGATTTTCAGTCTAAGGTAATTAAAAGCTAAAAAGTGATTAACAGATAATTGAGTAGAACGTGTCGGTGGATTTGTGAATCCTAGTATTGTTAAACTTTAATTCGTTCTCATTTTTCAGAGTTGCTTATTGTGCATTTCAATTTAATTAAAATAGTTAATTTAGTTTAGAATCTTAAGAATCAAAAATTGAATCTGTGTTTATTTCCATTGTTAAAATTTGAGTTGTGAAATTAATTGGTAATTTAGTATCTAGTCCTCGTGGGTTCGACACTTTATTTTATCACTATATTACTTGTCAACGATCCGTCCACTTGCGGGATATAAATCGCACAACAGTATTCTAGACATAAATCCCTAGAATCAAGCTATAATCCCCAAATTACAGCCATATTCTCCTATAGTTAAGTGTAATCTCCTAATATAGGAAAGTAGAAATAACACAAATCTATACAGCTAATGACAGCATAATTCAACAGTATCTCTGAAAAATAAGACTTAGGAAGTAAAACTATGAATATATAAACATTTAGAAAGCAAAATAATATATAAAATTGATGCAACTTTGAACAAAGAAATTATCAGCTTCTATAATAGGTGATTCTCTCTAAAAAGGATGAGAGCATTTCATGTGAGGGTGAGTCTGTAACTAGTTAATAGGGTCATTGATAGGAAAAGATTTATAGTAGATAACTTCTGGCTTCTGCTTATGTTGCAACAGATACTGTATGCAGGATGAGTCAAGGGCTTCTTACGAGCTCTAAAGATTTGTTGCTATTTCCATATTTTGTTATTTTAGCAAGATCAGTGATACACATCTCATACCATTAAATGTTTATTATAAATGACTTTGCTCGTATTTGGTGGTGAAATGTGGATTTTGATTGCAGGAAAGGCAAAATGTCGATGACACCACTAGAAACAGGAGCCAGAAACGTAAGAGGTCTAGGAAAAGGAAAAATGTCGAGGCAATTGTTTGAAGGAGGAGGTTGATGTTTGGAATGAGATGGTGGAACACTTACACGTGAATTCTTATTGTGAGCGGACATTAATTAAGGCATATGGGATATGCTCAATATGTGGCATGTGAAAATTTCTAACTTGTTCCGGACCTTGTAGCATATGTCTGATCATGAATCCAGAGTTCATCAATATGTGACAAGGTTCCAGTATAGATGAAATCACTTTTTAACTTGTATTAGATTACTCACTGGATTCTATGCAAAATGCATACACGTCTACATAATATAGTTATTGCTTTCTTTGTAGAAATATTGGTTTTTATATCCTTTTGCAAATGTACTTTTCTTGGAACAAGCCTGACAGTACTGTTTAACATCGAATGTTCTTTAATTAAGCTCAAAAAGTATATCTCAATGGAACTTAAGATTAAACAGGCAGCAGCAGAAGTTATAATTTTTCAATTATTATGTTGCTCTTTCATATTTGTCTGAAATATTTGACTGTCATAATACATATGGCGAGTTATTTTGTTGCTAGAAAGCCAGGATGCTGGGGCAATTCCGATGTCACGTTGAACGACTTCATATCGTCCAAAAGCTTCGTGTATTAGAGAGGGACAAATTTGTTTATTTAAACCTCGTCTTCAATAGTTTCTACACTGCGTGTTACTGGACGAACAAAGCCCGTAAGCACAGAATTGGACATGTTGAATATACGCGTACATAAACATTTGAAAACATGATTGGAAGATAACTGCAAGCTAGTATGTTGTCACAGAACAGGTTTACGACTGCATCAAAGTAGTGGATGGAACCCAAACAAAATTATCTGCTGGGAAGAAATGGCATACAGGGGAAGTTCCGGGTTCAATTCCAAGCACCCGGAATGAAACATGATTATGGCTCCAGTTAGAGGTGTCCATGTGACAGACAGCAATAGCTTCAATGCTATCACCATTTTCACCAGACAGGTAAACTTTGAATACCTTGCTCTTACTTTCTTGGTGATGACAATAGTAAACTGCATAAGGGTAGGGCATGGTATGACATGCCACCAGCTTGGGTGCTGAAATTTCCTCAGGCACTTCAATTATTGTATATTTCTGCAGGTGAACATTAGACTGTCTGAGGTGAATTGTAGAGAAGACTTTGATTTCAGTCCCAAATCCAAAGATCGTTTGTACAAAATTAAGCATTGATTCTAAGGATGTAGCACAGAACTTGGTCTCTCCCTTAATGGGTTTAGTCTCACATTGTTGTAGTGTTTCTTCCATGGCTTTGGCTTGGGGAGAATCGGGAAGGAACGAAAAGAACTCGAGGAGGTTTGTGACTTTGCTTGACTCGAAAGGTATGGAATCGGCTTCTTCTTTTGACAGTAAATGATAGGAAGAAAGTCCCCTTCTTGGGAAATAGATGGGCATTGAATTCCCTTGCTTTAAATCTTCCTCCAGGAAGAACACATTTATTGAAGGATCCATAGGGGATGATAATGCATCAGCATGGACATGCTGCTCTATATGCATCTTGTGATGATCGACCAACATGATTTTCATATTCTCCTTGAAATCTTGCATCTTCACCTGATTACTTGCATGATCTTGATTTCTCGAATCGCTTAAATTTTCTCCTTCAATTTTTCGAGCACCACTTCCATTAGCACCCTGCCAATCAATCAGCATTATATAAGCATTTCTATAATGACAGGTTTTGCAAATTTATAAAACTAGGCTGCTAGGTTGTGAAGAAAGCTATAGTAATCGATCTTTTTCTGGCTTATCACCGACAGTTTGTTTAGCTGCTCTGCCGACGTGCAGAAGAGAATCGACTAGTTTTCCACTATTGTTATATGTACTATCATCATGAATTGCATTGCTTAGAGAGAACTGAGTTTTAAAAGATTACCAACAGAATCATTAGAAGAAGGAAGAGACTGCAAAATGCAAACCTAAGATCCATTGTTCTAGTTTCCTTAGAATGCCTCCAATATTATCTGAACAGAGCAAGAAATAAACTGAAATTTATGCAGAAAAAATAATGTGAAACAATTGAGCATCATTTGAAAACAAAAATCTCGAAGCAAATAATTGGTATGTAAGAGGTGAATGTACAGTGCAATGGACAAAATTTTGATATGCAACAGCACACAAAGTAATATTTTATTACTTTTTTCTTTTTAATAGTACATGTTTTATATGCAATATTACACACGAATGAATAATATTATATTAAATCATAATTTAAATTTATTTACTGTTTAGCACCGTCTCGTCAAGTATACCAAGCAAAATATTCAGTATCCACAATTTAACAAAATATTCAGTATCCACAATTTATCTTATCGAGACATGTTTGATACACAATAATACTAAATAAGACACAACAATACCAAATAAAATTCTACTACCAAATCATCATACATCTTTGAAAGACTTTCTACCAGCACTTCATTATTTCATCCCCATCCCCACCCCCACCCCCACCCCCACCCAAACCCAAGGACTAAGATCCAAAGAATATTGGGACAAGAAATTTTGTTTGTCTTCTTTGAAAAGTTGACTAATATTCAGCACATCAATAATTTGCAATCTCTACATATTTTCGATTTTGAATTATTGTATTGAAAATTATCTATTTTTTAATATGTTAATAGAAATTCTTTAAATATAATATGCTGGATTGAATAGGACTTGACACAATTAAAAAAAAAGGTGCATAAACAAAAATATATATTATATAATACTCTACATTAAATTGATCGTAGTATCAACTCATCATACCATTGTCAAGGATATTTTTTCAATACAACACTATTTCAACCCTCCCCCCAACCCCACCCAATGACTAAGATCCAACCAGTATTAGGACAAGAAATTTTGTAGTTTTCTCTTAAAAATAGACTAATATTCAACCCCACCCAATGACTAAGATCCAACGAGTATTAGGACAAGAAATTTTGTAGTTTTCTCTTAAAAATAGACTAATATTCAACGCCATCAATAATTTGCAACATTTATATATTCTTGATTTTGAATAATTGTGCTAAAAGTTGTCAGTTTTCTATCAAATTAATAGAAATTCTTTAAACGTAAGAAACTCGATTAGATAAGACTTGACGTAGTAAAAAAAGGGAGATGCATAAACGAAAAAATATTGTTAAGTATTACTCTCTCCTAAATTAATCTTAGGGTGTGTTTGATTGCAAGTGGAAAATTTGGGTGGAAAGAAAATTAATTCCATAGAAATGAATTGCCAAGAAATTATAGGTTGGAAAACAAAACAAATTTTTTATAGAAAATCAATTATGATATCCCAAAGAAAATATTTTCCTTCAAAACAAGGAAAATGTGGCCAAAAGTGGGAAAATGACAAAAAATTTTACATGGAAAAAAAAAGTTGCAATCAAACAAAACAAGGAAAATAGGTGGAAAAATGCCTTTTCCATGGAAAATTTTGTGCAATCAAACATACCAGTTGGAAAATAAATGGGAAAAAGACATTTTCCACGAAAATTCTTTGCCTATCAAACACACCCTTAGTACCAAATCATCATATATTTTTCAAGGACTTTCTTACAATAGAACATTATTTCAACCCTCCCCACCCACCCACCCACCCCAACAATACCCTACCCAAGGACTAAGATCCAAGGAGTATTAGGACACGAAATTTTGTAGTTTACAATGAAAAATTGACAAGTATTCAACGCATCAATAATTTGCAACATCTACATATTCTTGATTTTGAATTATTGTACTGAAAGTTGTCTGTTTTCTATCAAATTAATAGAAATTCTTTAAACATAAAATACTCGATTAGATAAGACTTGACGCAATAAAAAAAGAGGTGTGAAAACAAAAACAAAAAAATGTTATATATTGCTCTCCCCTAAATTAAACTTAGCACTAAATCATCATACATTCAAGGACTTACTTTCAATAGATCATTATTTCAACCCTCCCTCTCCCAGTCCGTCTATCCTACCCTAGGACTAAGATCCAAGGAGTATTAGGACACGAAATTTTGTAGTTTTCTCTGAAAAATTGACTAATATTCAACGCCATTAATAATTTGCAACCTTTACATATTCTTGATTTTGAATAATTATACTGAAAGTTGTCTATTTTCTATTAAATTAATAGAAATTCTTCAAACATAAAATACTTAGTTAGAGAAGACTTGACTCAAAAAAAAGGTGGTGTGTAAACAAAAAATATTGTTATATATTATTTTCCCCTAAATTAACCTTAGTACATTCAAGGACTTACTTCCAATACATCATTATTTCAATCCTCTCTTCCCCAACCCAACCATACCTTACCCTACCCCAGGACTAAGATCCAAGGAGTATTAGGACACGAAATTTTGTAGTTTTCTCTGAAAAATTGACTAATATTTAACACCATCAATAATTTGCAACATCTACATATTTTTTATTTTGAATTATTGTACATAAAGTTGTCTGTTTTCTATCAAATTAATAGAAATTCTTTAAACATAAAATACTCGATTAGATAAGATTTGACGCAATAAAAAAGGAGGTGCGTAAACAAAAAATTGTTAAATATTACTCTCCCCTAAATTAACTTTTGTACCGAATCATCACATATTTTTCAAAGACTTTATTTCAATAGAACACTATTTCAACTCCCCCACCCAATCCAACTTAATCCTACTCTACCCTACCCAAGGACTAAGATCCAAAAAGTAAATAATGATTAATATTCAACATCATCAATAATTTGCAACATCTAGATGTTCTTTATTTTGAATTATTGTACTAAAAGTTGTCTATTTTCTATCAAATTAATAGAAATTCTTTAAAACATAAAATACTTTATTAGATAAGACTTGACACAATAATAAAAAGGTGGTGCATAAACAAAAAAATATTGTTATATATTACCCTCCTCCTAAATTAACCTTAGTACCAAATTATCTTATATTTTTCAAGAACTTTCTTTCATTACAACATTATTTCAACTCTCCCTCCCCCAACCCAACTCAATCCTATCCTACCCTACCCTACCCTACCCTACCCTACCCAACCCAACCCAAGGACTAAGATCCAAGGAGTATTAGGACATGAAATTTTGTAATTTTCTCTAGAATATTGAATCAGCAATAATTTGCAACATCTACATTTTCTTGATTTTGAATTATTGTAGTGAAAGTTGTCTGTCTACTTTCTATCAAATTAATAGAAATTATTTAAACGTAAAATACTCCATTAGATAAGACTTGATACAATAAAAAAAGGGTAATGCGTAAACAAAAAAATATTGTTATATATTACTCTCTCCTAAATTAACCTTAGTATCAAATCATCATACATTCAAAGACATACTTTCAATAGAACATTATTTAAACCCTCCTTCCTCCAACCCTACCCTATCCCACTTGACTAAGATCCAAAGAGTATTGGGACATGAAATTTTGTAGTTTTCTCTGAAAAATTGAATAATATTCAATGCCATTAATAGTTTGCAACATCTACATATTCTTGATTTTAAATTATTTTAGTGAAAGTTGTCTGTTTTCTATCAAATTAATTGAAGTTCTTTAAACGTAAAATACTTGATTAGATAAGACTTGACACAATAAAAAAGGGGAGGTGCGTAAACAAAAAAATATTGTTATATATTACTCTCTCTCAAATTAACCTTACTACCAAATCATCATATATTTTTCGACGACTTTCTTTCAATAGAACATTATTTCCCCAACCCAACCCAAGGACTAAGATCCGAGGAGTATTAGGACATGAAATTTTGTAGTTTTCTCTAAAAAATTGACTAATATTCAATGCCATCTATAATTTGCAACATCTACACATTCTTGATTTTGATTTATTGAGCTGAAAGTTAACTGTTTTCTATCAAATTAAAAAAAATTCTTTAAACATAAAATGGTCGATTAGATAAGACTTGACACAATAAAAAAAAGGAGGTGCAAAAACTAAAAAAAATATTGTTATATATTACTCTCTCCCAAATTAACCTTAGTACCAAATCATCATATATTTTTCAACAACTTTCTTTCAATAGAACACAACTCAACCAACACAACTCAACCCAAGGATTAAGATCCAAGGAGTATTAGGACACGAAATTTTGTAATTTTCTCTGAAAAATTGACTAATATTCAATGCCATCTATAATTTGTAACATGTACATATTCTTGATTTGGAATTGTTGTAATGAAAGTTGTTTGCTTTCTATCAAATTAATAGAAATTATTTAAACATAAAAGACTCAATTAGATAAGACTTTACGCAATAAAAAAGGGAGGTGCGTAAACAAAAAAATATTGGTATATATTACTTTTCCCTAAATTAACTTTAGTACCAAATCGTCATACATTCAAGGATTTCTTTCAATAGAACATTATTTCAACCCTCCCTTCCCCAATCCAATCCAACCCAACCCAACCCAACCCAATCCAACCCACCTACCTTACCCTATCCTACCCTACCCAAGGACTATGGTCCAAGGAGTATTAGGACACGAAATTTTGTAGTTTTCCCTGAAAAATATACTAATATTCAACGCCATCAATAATTTGCAACATCTACATAATTATTGTATTGAAAGTCGTCTGTTTTCTATCAAATTAATAGAAGTTCTTTGAACGTAAAATACTCGATTAGATAAGACTACGCAATTAAAAAAGTGAGGTGTGTAAACAAAAAAATATTGTTATATATTATTCTCTCCCTAATTAACCTTAGTACCAAATCTTCATATATTTTTCAACGACTTTCTTTCAATAGAACATTATTTTAACCCTTCCTCCCCAACACAACTCAACCCAAGGATTAAGATCCAAGGAGTATTAGGACACGAAATTTTGTAATTTTCTCTGGAAAATTGACTAATATTCAATGTCATCTATAATTTGTAACATATACATATTCTTGATTTTGAATTGTTGTAATGAAAGTTGTTTAGTTTCTATCAAATTAATAGAAATTATTTAAACATAAAATACTCGATTAGATAAGACTTGACACAATAAAAAAGGGAGGTGCATAAACAAAAAAATATTGGTATAAATTACTTTTCCCTAAATTAACCTTAATACCAAATCATCATACATTCAAGGATTTACTTTCAATAGAACATTATTTCAACCCTTCCTTCCCCAACCCAACCATACCCTACCCTACCCTACCCTACCCTACCCAACTCTACCCTACTCTACCCAACCCAAGGACTATGGTTCAACGAGTATTAGGACACGAAATTTTGTAGTTTTCTCTGAAAAATTCACTACGCCATCAATAATTTGCAACATTTACATATTTTTGATTTTGAATTATTGTACTGAAAGTTGTCTGTTTTCTATCAAATTAATAGAAGTTCTTTGAACGTAAAATACTCTATTAGATAAGACTTGACGCAATAAAAAAAGGAGGTGCGTAAAAAAAAAATATTGTTTTATATTACTCTCTCCCAAATTAACCTTAGTACCAAATCATCATATATTTTTCAACGACTTTCTTTCAATAGAACATTATTTCTACCCTCCCTCCCCCAACTCAACCCAACACATCCCAACCCAAGGACTAAGATCCAAGGAGTATTAGGACACGAAATTTTGTAGTTTTCTCATAAAAATTGACTAATATTCAATGTCATCAATAATTTGCAACATCTACATATTCTTGATTTTGAATTATTGTAGTGAAAGTTATCTGTTTTCTATCAAATTAATAAAAATTCATTAAACATAAAATACTTGGTTAGATAAGACTTGACGGAAAAAAAAAAAATGGATGGTGTGTAAACAAAAAAAGATTGTTATATATTATTCTCCCCTAAATTAACCTTAGTACATTCAAGGACTTACTTCCAATAGATCATTATTTCAACCCTCTCTCCCCCAACACAACCATATGTTACCCTACCCCAGGACTAAGATCCAAGGAGTACTAGGACACAAAATTTTGTAGTTTTCTCTGAAAAATTGACTAATATTTAACACCATCAATAATTTGCAACATCTACATATTTTTTTATTATGAATTATTGTACATAAAGTTGTCTGTTTTCTATCAAATTAATAGAATTTCTATAAACATAAAATACTTTATTAGATAAGATTTGACGCAATAAAAAAAGGGAGGTGTGTAAAAAAAAATATTGTTATATATTACTCTCCCCTAAATTTACTTTTGTACCGAATCATCACATATTTTTCAAAGGCTTTCTTTCAATAGAACATTATTTCAACTCTCCCTCCCCAATCCAACTAATCCTACTCTACCCTACCCAAGGACTAAGATCCAAAAAGTATTAGAACATGAAATTTTGTAATTTTCTCAGAAATATTGATTAATATTCAACGTCATTAATAATTTGCAACATCTACATATTCTTAATTTTGAATTATTGTACTAAAAGGTGTCTATTTTCTATCAAATTAATAGAAATTCTTTAAAACATAAAATACTTTATTAGATAAGACTTGACGCAATAATAAAAGGGTGGTGCGTAAACAAAAACATATTGTTATATATTACCCTCCTCCTTAATTAACCTTAGTACCAAATTATCTTATATTTTTCAAGAACTTTCTTTCAATACAACATTATTTCAACTCTCCCTCCCCCAACCCCACCCAAGGACTAAGATCCAAGGAGTATTAGGACATGAAATTTTGTAATTTTCTCTGGAATATTGAATTAGCAATAATTTGCAACATCTACATTTTCTTGATTTTGAATTATTGTCCTGAAAGTTGTCTGTCTATTTTCTATCAAATCAATAGAAATTATTTAAACGTAAATACTCAATTAGATAAGACTTGATACAATAAAAAAAGGGAAGTGCCTAAACAAAAAAATATTGTTATATATTACTCTCTCTTAAATTAACCTTAGTATCAAATCATCATACATTCAAAGACTTACTTTCAATAGAACATTATTTAAACCCTCCCTCCTCCAACCCTACCTTATCCTACTTGACTAAGATCCAATAAGTATTAGGACACGAAATTTTGTAGTTTTCTCTGAAAAATTGAATAATATTCAACGCCATTAATAGTTTGCAACATCTACATATTCTTGATTTTGAATTATTTTAGTGAAAGTTGTCTGTTTTCTATCAAATTAATTGAAGTTCTTTAAACGTAAAATACTAGATTAGATAAGACTTGACGCAATAAAAAAGGGGAGGTGCGTAAACAAAAAAATATTGTTATATATTACTCTATCTCAAATTAACCTTACTACCAAATAATCATATATTTTTCAACGACTTTCTTTCAATAGAACATTATTTCCCCAACCCAACCCAACCCAAGGACTAAGATCCGAGGAGTATTAGGACATGAAATTTTGTAGTTTTCTCTAAAAAATTGACTAATATTCAATGCCATCTATAATTTGAAACATCTACACATTCTTGATTTTGAATTATTGTCCTAAAAGTTAACTGTTTTCTATCAAATTAGTAGAAATTCTTTAAACGTATAATGGTCGATTAGATAAGACTTGACACAATATAAAAAGGGAGGTGCAAAAACATAACAAAATATTGTTATATATTACTCTCTCCCAAATTAACCTTAGTACCAAATCATCATATATTTTTCAACAACTTTCTTTCAATAGAACATTATTTCAACCCTCCCTCCCCCAAATCAACCCAACACAACTCAACCCAAGGATTAAGATCCAAGGAGTATTAGGACATGAAATTTTGTAATTTTTCCTGAAAAATTACTAATATTCAATGCCATCTATAATTTGTAACATCTACATATTTTTGATTTTGAATTGTTGTAATGAAAGTTATTTGTTTTCTATCAAATTAATAGAAATTATTTAAACATAAAATTCTCAATTAGATAAGACTTGACGCAATAAAAAAGGGAGGTGTGTAAACAAAAAAATATTGGTACATATTACTTTTCCCTAAATTAACCTTAGTACCAAATCATCATACATTCAAGGATTTCTTTCAATAGAACATTATTTCAACCCTCTCTTCCCCAACTCAACTCAACCCAACCCCACCCAACCCTGACCTACCTTACCCTATCCTACACTACCCAAGGACTATGGTCCAAGGAGTATTAGGACACGAAATTTTGTAGTTTTCCCTCAAAAATATACTAATATTCAACGCCATCAATAATTTGCAACATCTACATATTCTTGATTTTCAATTATTGTAATGAAAGTTGTCTGTTTTCTATCAAATTAATAGAAGTTCTTTGAACGTAAAATACTCGATTAGATAAGACTTGACGCAGTTAAAAAAGGGAGGTGTGTAAACAAAAAAATATTGTTATATATTACTCTCTCCCAAATTAACCTTAGTACCAAATCTTCATATATTTTTCAACGACTTTCTTTCAATAGAACATTATTTCAACCCTTCTTCCCCTAACTCAACCCAACACAACTCAATCCAAGGATCCAAGGAGTATTAGGACACGAAATTTTGTAATTTTCTCTGAAAAATTGACTAATATTCAATGCCATCTATAATTTGTAACATATACATATTCTTGATTTTGAATTTTTTTTTTTTTTTTTTTTATATGATTACACCGGACTATGTCCTGACCACCCATTGCCGCTTTGATGAGTGGAAGTAAATCATTATATGCTCAAGTTGACCGGGGTTCGTGCACCCTTTATACTCCGGCCCCAAGGGAGCCTTCCTCCATGGATATTACATCAAAGTCGCTCCACCCATAATTGAGTATTACATCACTCACCTGCTCCAAGAATCGAACTCCCACTGAAGTTGCGAGCCCCATGCAATGACCGTCCTTTGCCAACTTGGCTGTGCCCCGGGGGGCTTGATTTTGAATTGTTGAAATGAAAGTTGTTTGTTTTCTATCAAATTAATAGAAATTATTTAAACATAAAATACTCGATTGATAAGACTTGACACAATAAAAAAGGGAGGTGCATAAACAGAAAAATATTGGTATATATTACTTTTCCCTAAATTAACCTTAATACCAAATCATCATACATTAAAGGATTTACTTTCAATAGAACATTATTTCAACCCTCCCTTCCCCAACCCAACCCTACCCTACTCTACTCTACCCTACCCTACTACCCTACCCACCCCCAACCCAACCCAAGGACTATGGTCCAACGAGTATTAGGACAGGAAATTTTGTAGTTTTCTATGAAAAATTGACTAATATTCAACGTCATTAATAATTTGCAACAGTTACATATTCTTGATTTTGAATTATTTTAGTCAAAGTTGTCTGTTTTCTATCAAATTAATTGAAGTTCTTTAAATGTAAAATACTTGATTAGATAAGACTTGATGCAATAATAAAGGGGAGGTGCGTAAACAAAAAAATATTGTTATATATTACTCTCTCTCGTATTAACCTTACTACCAAATCATCATATATTTTTCAACGACTTTCTTTCAATAGAACATTATTTCCCCCAACCCAACCCAAGGACTAAGATCCGAGGAGTATTAGGACATGAAATTTTGTAGTTTTCTCTAAAAAATTGACTAATATTCAATGCCATCTATAATTTGCAACATCTACACATTCTTGATTTTGAATTATTGTCCTGAAAGTTAATTGTTTTCAATCAAATTAATAGAAATTCTTTAAACGTAAAATAGTCGATTAGATAAGACATGACACAATAAAGAAAGGGAGGCGCAAAAGCAAAACAAAAAAATTGTTATATATTACTCTCTCCCAAATTAACCTTAGTACCAAATCATCATATATTTTTCGACAACTTTCTTTCAATAGAACATTATTTCAACCCTCCCTCCCCCAACTCAACCCAACACAACTCAACCCAAGGATTAAGATCCAAGGAGTATTAGGACACGAAATTTTGTAATTTTCCCTGAAAATTTGACAAATATTCAATGCCATCTATAAATTGTAACATCTACATATTCTTGAATATTTTGAATTGTTGTAATGAAAGTTGTTTGTTTTCTATCAAATTAATAGAAATTATTTAAACATAAAATACTCAATTAGATAAGACTTGACTTAATAAAAAAGGGAGGTGCGTAAAAAAAAAAATATTGGTATATATTACTTTTCCTAAATTAACCTTAGTACCAAATCATCATACATTCAAGGATTTCTTTCAATAGAACATTATTTCAACCATCCTTCCCCAACCCAACCCAACCCAATCCTACCCTATCCTACCCTACCCAAGGACTATGGTCCAAGGAGTATTAGGACACGAAATTTTGTAGTTTTCCTGAAAAATATAAAATATTCAACGCCATCAATAATTTGCAACATCTACATATTCTTGATTTTGAATTATTGTACTGAAAGTTGTCTATATTCTATCAAATTAATAGAAGTTCTTTGAACGTAAGATACTCGATTAGATAAGACTTGACGCAATTAAAAAAGGGAGGTGTGTAAACAAAAAAAATATTGTTATACGTTACTCTCTCCCAAATTAACATTAGTACCAAATCTTCATATATTTTTCAACGACTTTCTTTCAATAGAACATTATTTCAACCCTTCCTCCCCCAACTCAACCCAAGGATTAAGATCCAAGGAGTATTAGGTCTGAAAAATTGACTAAAATTCAATGCCATCTATAATTTGTAACATATACATATTCTTGATTTTGAATTGTTGTAATGAAAGTTGTTTGTTTTCTATCAAATTAATAGAAATTATTTAAACATAAAATACTCGATTAGATAAGACTTGACACAATAAAAGAGGGAGGTGCGTAAACAAAAAAATATTGGTATATATTACTTTTCCCTAAATTAACCTTAATACCAAATCATCATACATTAAAGGATTTACTTTCAATAGAACATTATTTCAACCCTCCCTTCCCCAACCCAATCCTACCCTACCCTACTCTACCCTACCCCACCCAAGGACTATGGTCCAACGTGTATTAGGACACGCAAATTTGTAGTTTTCTCTGAAAAATTGACTAATATTCAACGCCATCAATAATTTGCAACAGTTATATATTCTTGATTTTGAATTATTTTAGTGAAAGTTGTCTGTTTTTTATCAAATTAATTGAAGTTCTTTAAACGTAAAATACTTGATTAGATCAGACTGACACAATAAAAAAGGGGAGGTGCATAAACAAAAAAATATTGTTATATATTACTCTCTCTCAAATTAACCTTACTACCAAATCATCATATATTTTTCAACGACTTTCTTTCAATAGAACATTATTTCCCCCAACCCAACCCAAGGACTAAGATCCAAGGAGTATTAGGACATGAAATTTTGTAGTTTTCTTTAAAAAATTGACTAATATTCAATGCCATCTATAATTTGCAACATCTACACATTCTTTATTTTGAATTATTGTCCTGAAAGTTAACTGTTTTCTATCAAATTAATAGAAATTCTTTAAACGTAAAATGATCGATTAGATAAGACTTGACACAAAAAAAAAGGGAGGTGCAAAAAAAAAAAAAAATATTGTTATATATTACTCTTCCCCAAATTAACCTTAGTACCAAATCAACATATATTTTCAACAACTTTCTTTCAATAGAACATTATTTCAACCCTCCCTCCCCAAACTCAACCCAACACAACTCAACCCAAGGATTAAGATCCAAGGAGTATTAGGACACGAAATTTTGTAATTTTCCCTGAAAAATTGACTAATATTCAATGCCATCTATAATTTGTAACATCTACATATTCTTGATTTTGAATTGTTGAAATGAAAGTTGTTTGTTTTCTATCAAATTAATAGAAATTATTTAAACATAAAATACTCAATTAGATAAGACTTGACACAATAACAAAGGGAGATGCGTAAACAAAAAAATATTGGTATATATTACTTTTCCCTAAATTAACGTTAGTACCAAATTATCATACATTCAAGGATTTCTTTCAATAGAACATTATTTCAACCCTCCCTTCCCCAACCCAACCCAACCCAACCCAACCCAACCCTAACCTACCTTATCCTATCCTACCCTACCCAAGGACTATGGTCCAAGGAGTATTAGGACACGAAATTTTGTAGTTTTCTCTAAAAAATTGACTAATATTCAACGCCATCAATAATTTGCAACATCTACATATTCTTGATTTTGAATTATTGTACTGCAAGTTGTCTGTTTTCTATCAAATTAATAGAAGTTCTTTGAACGTAAAATACTCGATTAGATAAGACTTGACGCAGTTAAAAAGGGAGGTGTGTAAACAAAAAATATTGTTATATATTACTCTCTCCCAAATTAACCTTAGTACCAAATCTTCATATATTTTTCAACGACTTTCTTTCAATAGAACATTATTTCAACCCTTCCTCCCCCAACTCAACCCAACACAACTCAACCCAAGGATTAAGATCCAAGGAGTATTAGGACACAAAATTTTGTAATTTTCTCTAAAAAATTGACTAATATTCAATGCCACCTATAATTTATAACATATACATATTCTTGATTTTGAATTGTTGTAATGAAAGTTGTTTGTTTTCTATCAAATTAATAGAAATTATTTAAACATAAAATACTCGATTAGATAAGACTTGACACAATAAAAAAGGGAGGTGCGTAAACAAAAAAATATTGGTATATATTACTTTTTCCTAAATTAACCTTAATACCAAATCATCATACATTCAAGGATTTACTTTCAATATAACATTATTTCAACCTCCTTCCCTACCCAACCCAACCCAACCCAACCCAACCCAAGGACTATGATCCAACGAGTATTAGGACACGAAATTTTGTAGTTTTCTCTGAAAAATTGACTAATATTCAACGCCATCAATAATTTGCAACAGTTACATATTTTTGATTTGGAATTATTGTACTGAAAGTTGTCTATTTTGTATCAAATTAATAGAAGTTCTTTGAATGTAAAATACTCGATTAGATAAGACTTGACGCAATAAGAAAAAGGAGGTACGTAAACAAAAAAAATATTGTTTTATATTACTCTCTTCCAAATTAAGCTCAGTAATAAATCATCATATATTTTTCAACGACTTTCTTTCAGTAGAACATTATTTCTACCCTCCCTCCCCCAACTCAACCCAACACATCCCAACCCAAGGACTAAGATCCAAGGATTATTAGGACACAAAATTTTGTAGTTTTCTCTGAAAAATTGACTAATATTCAATATCATCAATAATTTGCAACATCTATATATTCTTGATTTTGAATTATTGTACTGAAAGTTATCTGTTTTCTATCAAATTAATAAAAATTCTTCAAACATGAAATACTCGGTTAGATAAGACTTGACGCAACAAAAAAAAAAAAAAAATAAGATGGCGTGTAAACAAAAAATATTGTTATATATTATTCTCCCCTAAATTAACCTTTGTACATTCAAGGACTTACTTCCAATAGATCATTATTTCAACCCTCTCACCCCCAACACAACAATACGTTACCCTACCCCAGGACTAAGATCCAAGGTGTATTAGGGCACGAAATTTTATTGTTTTCTTTGAAAATTTGACTAATATTCAACACCATCAATAATTTGCAACATCTACATATTCTTGATTTTGAATTATTGCACTGGAAGTTGCCTGTTTTCTATCACATTAATAGAAGTTCTTTAAATGTAACATACTCGATTAGATAAGTCTTGACGCAAAAACAAAGGGAGGTGCGTAAACAAAAAAAATATTGTTATATATTACTCTCCCCTAAATTACCCTTAGCACCAAATCATCATACATTTTTCAAGGATTATCTTTCAATACAACATTATTTCAACCCTCTCCTCCAACCCAACCCAACCCAACCCAACTCTACCTTACCCTACCCTATCAAACAACTAAGATCCAAGGAGTATTAGGACACGAAAATCTGTAGTTTTCTCTTCAATATTGACTAATCTTCTATCCCATCAATAATTTGCAACTTCTAAGTATTCTTGATTTTGAATTAACGTACTCAAAGTTGTATATTTTGTATCACATTAATTGAAATTCTTTAAACGTATTGTGTTTGATTAGACAGGACTTAACACAACAAAGAAAAAAAAGTGTATAAAGAAAAATTAAAATTATTATATATTACTCTCCATTAAATTGATAGTCGTACAATTCATCATACATTTCTCAAGGACTTTCTTTCCGTACAACATTATCTGAAACCTCCCAACCCTACCCAAGGACTAAGATCCAAGGAACATTAGGACAATAAATATTCTATGTTTTGAATTATTGTACTAAAGGTTGTTTGTTTTCTTTCACATTAATAAAAATTCTTTAAACGTAATATGATCAATTGGATAGGATTTGACACGATAAAGACGTACAGGGAAATGTGTGAACTAAATACTCTCTCTTAAATTGACAGAATAAGATTGATATTTGTGCCAAACATACGACTAGACAAATTTTACTCGTTATATATATTAATTAATCATATTAATACGCATAACAACCAAGTTGAAGCATGAAATAAAATTCATCAATTATTTGAAAGAAAGCTTGAGTATCATTAGAGGTTGAAGATGAGTTATCAACTGTATATTATGCAAGAAGACTGGAAACCAAAGGAAATAATGGTATGTAAACCAACGAAAATAATGCATAGTGCTGCCATTTGAATTGATGAATGCAGCAGCAGTAATTATTATGGATTGACCAGTTTGTTATCGTTTTTATTGATGATATTTTAGTTTATTCAAAGAACAAAGAGGAACACGTGAGACGCTTAGGTATTGAGTTAGGAAATATAAGGAAGGAGAAGTTGTACGTCAAATTCTACAAGTGCAAATGTTGACTCAAATGAAGAGACTTTCTTGGACATATAGTTGCTACTTTTGGTTATGTTACTACATTTAAAAGGAGTTCAAATCTGCCGTCCCAAATACATGTCCCTTAGTTGTTCTTCCAATAGAAATTTTACACATCATCAAATAAATAGATTAGGGAATGGATAATATTTAAATACATTCATATTTGCTGCTATTGATGATATGTAATGTTTTCACTGAGATGAGGACTAAGTGGACATGTATTTGGGACAATCTTACAAAAAATTTAAAATTTCATATTCACACTTAATGTTCATTAATGTACAATTATATTTTAATATTTTATTTATTATTCTTTTATTGTTCATCATTATTGTATGTTAAATATTTTAACAATTCATTAAATATAAGTATGAAGATGAAAAGATTATTTCAATTTTTTTTTTTTGGCATTATGTAGATGAAAAGAATGAGAAATGTGTTTTCAAAATAATGAATGGGAAAAGTTGTAACCTTGTTTATTACCACATCCAAAATCAAATCATGGTTGTTAAAACTGAAATAAAGATGAAAAAATATTTTTAATACATTATATTATGGTGATTATATTTCAAAATTAACCTTTGAAACTTTTTTAATCAATAATTTTATATATACATAATTTTATGTTCACCTTTAGTGTACATTATTGTACAATTATACTTTAACATTTTATTGTTCATCATTATTAAATTTTTAATAATTTATTAAATGTACAATCAAATTTTAAAATATTTAATCTATTAAATTAATTATGAAGATGAAATGATGATTTTTTTTTTTTTTTTTTTTGCATTACGTTAATGAAATGAATGAGAAATTGGGCATAAAAAAATCAATGGAAAAAGTTGTAACCTTGTTTATTACCACATTAAAATTCAAATCATGGTTGTCAAAATTGAAATGAAGATGAAGATATTATCTTTAATAATTAGATTACAGCGATTATAGTTGAAAACTAACGTTTGAAACTTTTAATTTTAATTTAATTTAATTTAATTAATTATTATCTATATATATATATATATATATATATATATATATATATATATATATATATATATATATATATATATATATAATGTCCTTATCATCTTACGTGCGTCCTTTAACAATATCACAACATAGGCAAGCATTGACACTTCTTTATTTTGTTTCTTTCTTACATTTATGTCGTTTTTATTTACATCGTCAAATCAGATACACATAACAAAAAGAATATTGTTTACAATGAGCTACTACTCCAACAAAAGTACAATATTATGAAGTCAATCATTACGTTCTCTCACAATAAAATTAGTAATTAGTTACAGTCCTTGAACCCTATTAATACATCATTAATTCCATAAGGCCTTCATATAAGTTCAAGTTACGGTTGGCATTACCATCATATAAAACCCATATTGCAATTGTATTTCTATGAATGTAAAGAAAATATCAACATTCTTCATTATTACATCGAACAATACAATACAACATGTTATCAAGAACCGTATTGTTTTATCTTTATTGCAATTGCTACTTTAACATTTTAATTATTAACAATTAAAAAAATAAAAATATTAAAAATTCATAATAGATAGAATTTCATGCAAGTTTTCTATTTTATTTTATATCATACCTCTTACTGATTTATATACGTAATAAGAAATGAGGTAACATAAGATGTCAATTATTAGCAATACTGCATTTGTTTATAAACAATATATAATTTTCGATACATGGTGTTTAGGATGTATATTTTTATTCAGAAACACTCGAGTTGGATTAATATTGGACTCAACTAGTTCGGTCTGTTTAGTTTCAATTAAAATTAATTTAATTTTGAATTTTAGAATGAAGACATGATGATTTGAACATTTTCTGGGGTCTTAGTTATAGTAAAACTTCTATAAAGCAATACTTTCGAGTCTAAGAAAAATAATATTTTTAGAAAAATTACTCGTCTAGCTATAAATAAATAATTTATTAATTTATTGATAGATTATGTGAAGTCATATATCTCGCTACAAAAAATGTAATAGAAGTCGAGCATATTTTGAATTATCCCAGTGAATGATATGGTGATGAAATCATTTACTCTTGAAGAAATTATAAAAGTGGTAGTGTATCAAGGATGATCATGATCTAGATCATAGTTGTATTTTATCAATTATTTATCCAAAAAAGCCTTTCAAGCCGTCATAATGTTAAATAATTACTTTCTACAAAATGTGATACATTGTAAAAAAAAAATAGGATGAGTTTGAGTACAAAGAAAAATAAAACAACTTTAGATGCATATTTTAAGAAAAAAAAAATTCAATTGAAAAAATAGTAATTGTCAAGTAAAATGTTCTTTAATACGTATTATAAAATTTTTACGTATTTAATAAATTATTATTTTATATTTTGGTTGGGTACTAAAGGATTTTAAATAATTATTATGTTATACATTTAGCGAGATTATTAATTTAATACATTGGATCGAGTTGGGTTGGAAATATTTATTGTTTAATTGAGGTTATTATTTAATCGAACATTTGTTTATCAAGATTTTATTTTATAGAACTAAATTTTAATTTGGTTTCAACATTAATAATATTGTCCAATACATTGGTGTTAAATACGATTAGATATTACAAGATTTTAGTTTTTTTTTTCTTCTAATAATGTTGTTCAATACTTTAATGTTCGCCTTACCAAAAATAAAAAATAAATAAAAAAGAAAAAGTCACATGAATCATGAGGAATAGCTTGTAATAGTTCTATAAATAGCCAGAATTTGCAAGGCATCCAGTCATAAAAACAAGAACATACTACTTGAGTAGGGAAAATGAAATCACTTTTTGCTGGAGTTGGGCTCTTCTCACTTATCCTGGTAAGCACACTAAAGCATTCTTCAGTTCAATGATTTTTCCAGATTTTTCCTAAATATTTCTTTCTTTTTAATGTTCTAAATTCAGTAAATATATACTTCTAGAAAAACTTCAATCAAATCTTCACCTTTTTTGATTGGTATCAATAGATATTGAACAATATTTCGATTTCTTTCTTCCTTTAATGTTCAAAGAAGAAGTCGTTTTGTTTGTTATATCTACATTAATTACACTATTCTTGATTAGTATCACTAGATACTGAGAAGGACTGGACCTTTTTTCGAAGTGTTTTCCTCTTTATGCTGAAATAAGTCGTCTTTTTGTTGTTAACTTACACCACTTATCGCAATTTTTGATTAATATTATGGATACTAAGGGTGTGTTTGATTTTGATTAAAATCAGATCTTTTGTAAAAATTGATGAAATGTGTAGTTGAAAAGTTATGGGTCTATAAAATGAGTGGTCAAAATTAATTGTTGACTTTGACTTCAACTTTTTAACAAAATTTTAAGTGAAATGAAACAAGCTCTAAGAAAGACCAGACCTTTTATCGATTTGTTTCTCTTTACCAATCAAAATAGAAGTTATTTTATCGATCTATATTGCTCATCACCTTTCTTGATAATTAGTCTATTCCAAGTTCTAATTTTTTTTTTTTTTTTTTTTTGGCAGCTTGCAAACACTATACACGCAAGAAAAGATCCCGGAGAGTACTGGCACGGTATTATGAAAGATCAGTCAATGCCCGAAGCCATTCAAGGCATTCTCGACATGAGTACTGTTAAGAAGAGTGACTGTCACACATCGACTGAGGCAAGACCTAAATATGATCTTATGGGCAAACAAGAGAAGGGTTTTGCACAAGATTTTGAACCAATACCTAATATATTAATCTACCATGATGATGTTAAATTAAAAGAAGAGAAAGACTTTGAGCCAAGACCTAATCTTACAGCTTACAATGATGATATTGGTGTGAAGGGAGAGAAGCCATTTGCTGAGGATTTTGAACCTAGGCCAAATATTTCTTCTTAGCATGATTGATTGAAACACAAGTTTATTTGGTGATCATCATCATGTACATACAATGCAGATGCATTAATGTTCATGTGTGTTTATGTTTTATATAGTGTGTAAGTTTGTGAAAATCTTGAGTTTGAGGAAGGATCGAATAAGTGTATTATCGGTGTCTTCTTCACTGAACGATTGCAGTCCTTTTTTATCTTGTCGTGTGTTCGCCACGATTTGGTTGAATAAAATAGAAAAAAAAATCTAAATATCGTTGTTATCTCTGATACCATGATAAAATATGTAGGAAGAATGAATTTTGTGTATAATCCATTGAATAATTTGTTCACATATATATACGTTCTAGCTATATATGAATAAGGCAAATAATAATTATATACCCAAAATCAAGACAAAAATTATGATTTGAATGGTTTAATAGATTTTGATAAATGTATGGTTAAAATCAAATGTTGACTTTGACTCTTTAGTAAATTTTAAATAAATCAAATAGGGTCTTAATCTTCTCTCTATCTCTTGTGGCAATTAAGTTAATTACTTCCTACTTTTCTTAAGCCTCTCATGTTGTTTAAGAATAATGATTTTTTTTTTCTTTTTCAAATTAAAGCTACAACGAAAGTGGAGTATTTAATTATCATATTAAAATAAAAAGACATACGAGCTTAGGAGGATAACATTTAACTTAACCTCCCATTAATGTAGATAAAATACAAAAAATTTAACTAATCTTTAAGCAGTGTTCTAAAGGGCGATGCGTGAGGCGTGTTTAGGCGTTGAGGCTGAGATTCAAGTTTAGGCATTGTCTATGCGAATTTTTTAGAACAGTGTCTATAAGACTATGAGCTAAAGAGAAAAGAAATAAAATCTATATTTCATGTATCTTTGTCGTCATGTGATGTATGCAATATTTTGTTGGTTCATGATGACGTGATAGTTTTCATTTATCGATACACACTTTTCAACCTATCCACGGATATTGCAATTGATATTTATTTTATTATATTCTTTCGTTAACTCATAAATAATTTATTTCACGAATAGGATTGGTTCACAACTCACATTATACCTCCTACTGATTGATAAATGTGATAAGAAATGAGACAAGATAGCCCCGCATGGCAATTATTAACAATTGTATATAAACAATATGTACACGCTCAGTAAATAGACTCGACAATGCAATATTTTAATATCTTGTGAGATAAGATAGTTCCACGCGGCAATTATTAACAATTGTATATAAACAATATGTACACGCTCGATAAATAGACTCGACAATGCAAGATTTAGTTATTAACAATTGTATATATACAATATGTACATGACAATGCAAGATTTTAATATATTGTGAGATAAAATAGTCCCACGTGGCAATTATTAACAATTGTTTATAAACAATATGTACATGCTCAATAAATAAACTCGACATAGCAAGATTTTAATATCTTATGAGAAAAGATAGTCCTACGTGACAATTATTAATAATTTTTATAAACAATATGTACACGTTCAGTAAATTAACTCGACAATACAAGAATTTAATATCTTTTTATCTTTTACTATTCGTATTGAAAATTACATCTTAATGGTTCTATACATAGCTCAGTGTTTGCAAGGCCTCCACTCATAAGAACAAGAGCATTCTAATCGAGTGGGGGAAAGTTGTAGCTGGCTCCTAGGGGCGGATTTAGGGGGATGGGACCGGACTATAGCCTGTCCGCCCGGGAAAAAAGCGTTTTTTAGCCTAAAAAAAATTTAGTGTAATTTTTTTTTAGTAATCATCCGGTCTTGAAGTGCAAATTTTTTTTTTTCAGTATCAATCCGATTTCCAAAAATTCTTGGTTCATGTCCTGCTGGCTCGTTGTAAGTTGTAAGCACAAGCACTCAGTTCAATGGTATGTCTATAATTTTTATGTTAATTTGAAAATTGAGAAATATATTTGTAGTTAGTTGTTTAATATCAATGGACACATTAGATGGATACTGAGCAAGATTGAACTTGTTTCCAATTTGATGTCGATTTTTGATGAGAAATAAATTCATATTTTTGCAGGATTTAACTGTTTTGTGTATTAATTAGAGTGTAATATATTTTGTTAATATGAAATAAACACATTGGTGTTTTTAGATTACCTTTGTAACGTGCTTTACGAAAATTCGTAGCTTTGATTTCTTGTCACTCTTCTTGATTCCACCTTTATTATTTTCTGTGGTATTCTTCAAGAACTAAAGAATCGTAGAGATTCTATTTTTGTGTGTGGTCACAAATATAATGGAAATCAAACATTGATTGGTATATATATATATATATATATGAGTGTTTTAAAAAAGAGTAGACGATTTCTGAACGATTAAACGAACAATTAAGTGTGACTAATTCTAAACTTGATCTTAGTCTAAGTAACTTTATAGATTTAGAATTCAAACTTTTGGGCCTAAGTGAAGCCTAAACCAAAGCGTCTAAGCGAAAAAGGGCAATTTAATAAGGCTTATATAAAATTATGAATTACGTAATAAAGATCTTTTATGGCGTGGCTAAGTATGGAGACGCGCCTCAAGTTTATGCAAAGCCCAAAGGCAGATTAAACAATTAAGCATATATATGAAGTCCAAATTGCATAAATAATAGATGGGCTTTTAACAATGAGATATATATATATATATATATATATATCAATACATCACCGTTTTGCTAATGTGATGATGATTTCTTTCCATCTATGTGTTCAATACTTACCTTATAACTATTTAAAATTTCATACAATTTTAACCACCTTTTATGTCTAATTTTATCAAAATTAGTCTTTTAATAAATTTAACAATTGCTTCACAATCTGTTCTAATAGTAAATTCGAGATTTAAAAATAATTTAAAACTTTCTATACTATGAATTATAGCCATTATTTCATAATCTAGACTCGGTTAAGTATTTTCCTTTTATTTTATATTTACCGCTAGCATATCTACAAATTTTTCTTCTTTTTATCACTATATTTATTTGGTTTAGAATATAAAATTCCTCCCCATCCTAATTCACATCCGTCTGCTTTCTACTACTTTATATTCACTATCTAAAGGCAATTCTAAAAGTGGTAGTTGTTGGACTTCATTTTTATTTGTCTTACTAATTCTATGTCTGTTTGGTTAAAATATTTTTGACCCTTGCTTGATAATTTATTGTATAAAGGTCCAATCTTTTTACCTAAATCTTTAATAAAACTTCTAGCATAATTTAATATTCCTAAAAAGGCTTGTAATTTTTTTAGTTTCTTCTATTTTATCTGAAAATTGTAAAATAGTTTTTACTATATGGGGTTGAAGTTGAATTTTCCTTCTCCTATGATTATTCCTAGAAATTCTATTTTTGTTTATTTATTTCTATTTTCTTTTTACTAATTATTAAACCATTTTCTATAAATTTATTTAAAACAATTTCTAAATGCTTTATATGTTCTTTTTTGATTTTTGCTATGTACCAAAATATCATCAATATATACACAAACAAATGGTAAAGAATTAAAAATAGAATCCATTTTTCTTTGAAATATAGATGGAGCATTTTAAACCAAATGGCATAACAATCCACTCAAAATGACCTTGCGGTGTTGTAAAAGTCATGTCCATGGAATAGAATCTTTATGCATTTTAATTTGCCAAAATCACGATTTGATCAAATTTTGAAAAGATCTTGCTATTTTGTATTTTATTTAAAATCATGTCTTATCTCTGGTATTTTATATCCATCTTCTATAGTATTATCATTTAGTCTTTTAAAATTTATAACCATTCTAGCTTTTCCTCGTTTGATTTCACTATGATTTCTAACCATAAAAGCTGTGATCTATCTTTGACTAGTAGAAGGTCTTATTACTTTTAATTCTAACAATTCTTTAATCGAATTTTAAAGTCTTCTATATCTTTATTAGTATGTTTTATCTCATGGGTCCTAATCTTTATATTTTCATTTATGATTTCTATTTTAGCTTCTATTTTATTTCTATCCCAATGTTTTAGAGAGGTCTTCTCCTATTATTTGGGTTTGTTCTCGCTAATTGTAAAATCTTATCTATACTTTGTACATGGTCTATGTTTTTATTAAAACAATTAAGTCTTTTGCTCTTGGTACAAAAACTGCTTTTTAAGGTTTCTAAAGATAAATAATCTAAAATTCTAGATTCTCTAAGTCTTCTTCATCATTTTGTGTTTTTGATGGTAAAGGTCCACCACGCTTAGCTCGCAGAACTCGATGTTTCTATAGTCTCAGTATAATAGATGTATCTTTCCCAAGAATTATCGCATCATTTGTAATAGTTAAACTTCCATTTCTACTTAATAAGAATTTTATACCTATAACAAATTCATCTTTAATTAATTGACTTACTAAAGTAGTTGTTAAGCTACTCTTGTCTTTCTTGAAATCTAATTTTACAATCGTCAAAAGTCTTTCTTCAAACTCCATTTCTTGCCATCCATTTGACTTCCTCTTATTTCATATTCTAATTTTTGTCTACAATCTTACGGGACTAAATCTTTTCTAATTATGTTAAATGTACATCCTCAGATCGACTAAAGCTATTAAATTTAATTTAATCATCTTATTAATTTGTACTTCTATAGGTATTCTAATACTTTTGGTTGGCTTTATTCTAGATATTTGACATATTATTTCTTCTTGATTTTCTGTTTCTAAATAATTATTCTCAAGATAGCTTTCTGGATTGCTTTCCCTTTTCTAGATTTATAAGTCTATAATGTATTTCTCCTAAAGCTTCTGTGTATTTTATCAATTCTATTATTAGTGTTGGTTACTCTATCTTCTAATTTTTTATGGTTTCACTATAGTCTTTGGGTTTATTATGAGGCTCATCTTGGATTCCTAAGCAATTATTACATTGAATTTCTAAACAATTTTACCTTCGATTTCTATTTCTATGTCTGGATATACTCTACATATTGTGCATTTGTCTATCATAGATCCTTGTCCTCTAATCCATTCGTGAATGCATTCTTGCTCTATGTTCATCATTTTATATCAAGAATTGAGAAATCTAAATCTTCAGTACTACTATTGCTTTCATCGAACTTTCTACAATTTCTAAATTGTGTCTAACTAAATATCCGTATATAATCAGTCATGAACTACAAGATTCATTGTCTCGATAACTACGATGATATCGTATTTCTTCTATTATTATAGATTTATTTAAATTTTACTTTTTTATTTGGGCATTTATTAGCAAAATGTCTAGGATCTCACAAATATAGCATTTACAATCTTTTCTATTTTTGGTCTTTTTAACGTATCTATTATAATTAGGCTTCCTATTTTTATAGTATGTTCTACTTGGTCTTATTGTATCTTTCTATTTTGATATTGTCTTTTATATTTATATATTTTTTATCTTTCTATACTTTTAGTTTTTTATCTTTCTTTTTATTTTGGGCATTTATTTCTAGGATCTCCACAAATATCATAACTTTGAGGTGTCTTTTAACGTATTATTAATTAGGAACTAATAAGAGTAAATTTAATTTTTTTAATTGCTTTCTAGCTACTTCTTTCTATAATATAACAATATTCAAAAGAGTAATTTAATTTTTTAATTTACTTCTTCTATATTATAAAATAAATTTTATGGTAGCGCTAATAGTTGTTCCTCTTCCATTCCAGTTTTCTATCTCATTTTTAATTTTATCATTCCATGGTGGTGGAATCTTTCTATATAGTCTATCTAATACATTTACATCTAAAGCTAATCCTATTTGTACTAACTAGTCTTTCAAAGTCTAATAGAAAGCGGTTGTATATACTTCATATTACTTAAACTTAGTTTTCTAGTTCTTCTAAGGCTTTATTTTGTTCATAAACATTGTCTCTACTTGGGTGGGTTCTATAATTATTTCGAATAAAACTAGTGAAGTTTCTAGGATTTTCTCCTCCACCATTCTTAATCTTATTTCATCCTGGTTTTAGTCTTTTGTCTGTAACATAAATATCTAAAGCTGTTTTTCCTAAATATGTCTCTAAATAAGCCCACATTTCTTCTCATCGTCATAACTATAGGTAAACTATTACATGCTCTAATTACGTAATTTTCCCATTTAGTTAAAGTGCTAGGTCTATCTTGGGGTTTGCAATTATTTAATTCTAATATTAATCCTCTATCACTTGCTACTTTGGTAGACTACATCCTTCCTCCGCTTGTCTTTTTCCCCTGTGCTTCTATATTTTTGTCTTCCCAATCATACAAACGAAAGCGGGGGAAAGGGTATTTTCCTCCAATATCGTATTCTTTGTTCATGGGGTCTTTTCTTTTCCAAATTCTTGGTCTGCTTTTTTTGTGCTTTTTTACTACTACTTTCTTCCATTTTAATTTCTATGTTTGGTTGATCTTTATCTTCTAATAGAGTCTTAATTTCTGCTTCTCTGGTTTTCCTAAGATTTTTGTAATATTCCATGTCTATATACCCAAATTCTTTATCATCGTCTTCACTTTCATCTTCACTTTCTTCATCTAAAGCATTAATTTCTTCTTCACTTTCATAGTCTTCTATTTCGATATATCTACAACTTTCTTCTTCATTTAAATCGTCTTGCTTTGTTTCTTACGCTTGATAATTGTAATTTCCAAATCTAATACTTAAAGTTCCATTGCTATTTTTATACATAATATTATCTTACTGTATTAAAATTGGCTTTTCTAAAAGTTTGCTAAATTCGGTCTAATCCTGCATTTGTTTTCAAGAAAATTTCTTTCTTTGGGATTGCTTTTATACCTTTTGTCCTAATAAAGTGATGATTTGATCATTTTCTAATTTATATTTAGTGGTGCTATTTTCGCTAAGTCTTCCTACAAATCCTGTGCATATTAATAGATTTTCTTCATTTCTTTTCATTTGGTATCCCCTAGTCTTTATTCCTATTTTAATATCATTATAAAAATTCTTTGTTTCGACTAAATAATCGGGTGTGAAATAAACTATTCCTCCTTTGTTATTCATGTCTAATTCTATGCTTCCTAATAATCCCTGTTCTATGTCTCAAATCTATTATCATATAAACATATTAATGTCTTGGCTCCTAAATTTTCTTCTTCTATATCTATTAAGGATTCTGATGATTTCATTCCATTTTTAAAACTTGTTTTGAATTTAAAATTGTTTATTTTATTCATTATGATATACCCACTTAGTCTTTTTAACGTGATGATGATTTCATTTTTTTTCTCTCTCCCAAGCCCATACGCAACCTTTTTTCTCTCTCCCAAGCCCCTCTTTATTTGTCTCCTCTATCTATCTGCTCTCTCTACCATTTATCCAGCATCGCCATTCGCTTTGCAAAGGCAATGAAATCTCTCCAAATCTCTTACATTTTATGAAATTCCTAGCTCGAATCTGAGGTAACTTCCTAAAATTTTCAAATTTGCTACTTCTTTTGTTTTCAGAAAATCAAGTGTGTTGTGTGTTTTTTTTCCTATTTTCATTGCAAAACCCTGACAAAAAAATTGCTAGGCCTCAACAGACTTAGAAATTGGCTCGCAAAGGCGATGAAGTCTCTCCAAATCTCTTTTGATTTTATGAAATTCCCATATAAGGCCTCGAGGTAACTTCCTTACATTTTTTAAATTTGAGTTTCTTTTGTTTGTTCAAAAAATCAAGTATTATTTGTGGTTTCTGTTTTGTGTTATTTATTGACGGTTGTAATATCCAAGCTTCATTCTTTGGACTTTATGATAGTTTTTTTTTTTTGGGGGTTTGTTTTTGTTAGATTCCTCTCCTCTCCTGAATTACTTATTTATAATATCAAAATAACTGAAGTCGCGTAAAAATGGAAAGGAAAAGCAAAAGTGCAAGTGTTTATATCAAGAAAATTATATAAAAGTATGTATAAAAGTATGTATGGGTCTAAAATAACGGGAGTTCGCTGGGATTGTAGTGAATTTCGCAGAAGTGTGTTGTTGGTTGAGTTCGTGACTTCCGCAATTTTTCTTTTTTAATTATTAAACACGCCGCAATTTTGGAAACACGGTTCCTAGCCCAAAATGGAGGCCCATTTGTCGAGAAGCTCGACAAAATGGGATTCCCATTTTGTTGAGTTTCTCGACTTCCACTTTTTTTTTTCTTTTCTATCTTGTTTTTCTTCCAATTCCCATTCCTAAACCCATCACACGTGTTTTTTTTTCCTGTTTTCATTGCAAAACCCTGACAAAAAATTCACTAGGCCTCAACAGACTTAGAAAAGACTTAGAAATTGGCTAGGCAAAGGCGAGGAAGTCTCTCCAAATCTCACTTGATTTTACAAAATTCCCATATAAGGCGAGGTAACTTCCTTACATTTTTTTTCTTTCTAAATTTGGCTTCGGGTTTTTCACTTTCTACTTCTTTTGTTTGTTCGAAAAATCAAGTATTATTTGTGGATTTTGTGTTTCTATTTTGGTTATTTATTGATGGTTGTGATATATGTGGCTTCATTCTTTGGAGTTCTTGATTTTTTTTTTTTGTTTTTGTTTTTGTTAGATTCATCCTTTAGTGATTTCATGATATCTATTTTTGTGGCTTCATCTTTCGTAATTAATATCAAAATAATTGAAGAAAAGCAAAAGTGCAAGTGTTTATATCAAGAAAATGCATAAATTATATATATCCTTAACTTTAGTTAAATATGGATCTAGAATAACGGGAGTTCGCGGATTGTAGTGAATTTCCTTTCTTAGAAGTGTTGGTTCGTTCAACTCGTGACTTCCACAAAATGCACTTTTTGTGTTCAATTTTTCTTTTTAATTATTAAACATGCCGGAAACACGCCCAAAAAACGTGCATCCAATTTTTTAGGTTGGTTTGTCGGGAAAATTGACAAATTTTATGTCGGTTTTCTCGAGAAAACCGACAATCATTAATGTTGGGATCGAGAAAACCGACAATCATTAATGTTGGGAAACCAATTTTTTCTTCCCAATTTGTGTCTAGATTCTCCACAATAATGGCCTGGGAACTAATTTCTGGTTCCCAAGCAAAATGGGCCCATTTGCACACTTTTTTTATCCTCCTTCTTTCTTTCTTTCTCCAATTCAATTATATTTCTATTCAATTTTTACCAATCTTTCTTTTTTTTTGTTTCATCTTATAAGTAAATTATACACAATTTGTGGCTTGTTAATACTTGGCTTTAGATATTTTGGTCATTTCTTGAGGTTTGGTGCAATTCATTGGGTTGTTATTATTTGCGGATTATAATTAGTTCATTTTGTCTCATTTGTCAATATTGTCAACAAATAATGGAAACCAATTTTTTTTCTTCCCAATTTGTGTCTAGATTCTCGACAATCTATATTTTCACATGGTCAACTTTATGTTTCCCAACATAAAAACTTGTCAATTTTCCATGTCTGGAAAAACCAACATAAAAACTTGTCCTAGTTTGACCGATATGAACGAAAATTTCTTTTTTACATTTCTTATTTGAATTTCATTTGAATCATATAAATTTTTCCTACATTTGTCACAAAATAATTAATACATGTGCAACGCACGTACTTAGAACTAGTATATATATAAGGCCAAGGGCTACTATCGCATTAGTGCTTTCATCCTCTGTATAGAGATTGGTAACAAACAAATAGGCTCAAAACTTCTCTCTCCTTTGCTGGTGTCACTTTTGCTACCTTCCAAAGTGTGAAAAGCTGGTTTCCGATCTTCTGAATCGGATGTTTCCATTTTACATAAGAATACATTCAATCACGGAAAAATACCATAATAAGAAAAAGAAAAAAAAAAAATTCCTCCTACAAATTATCTCATTCCCAAAATTAGGTGACATACGCATGCACACGTCGGGCACATGCTTGATGTATGCCCAGCATGCCATTGCCACGTGTCAAGTACACGTGGCACTATGTCTAATTAAACCCTTCATAATTCACGATAAATTATAACTCTTATAATTTATATATATTTTATCACGACCAAATGCACCTGGTCGGACCCAATTAAACTAACCTCCAATAAATTATTCTTAATCCGGTTAACTCTTGTCCAGCCAAGATAATTTATTAATCAAGTTCTATTCTACTAAAAGAATTAAATGCACTCTCAGTTCAACTGAAATTACTAAAACTGTATAATTAATAATTATATCTTATGACTCGTCATTGTTACCTACTACCTTGTTGATCATTTAGAATATTCGGAACAAGGTTGAAATGACCAAAACGTCCTTTTCCTATATGTTAATCCTCAAATTTTATTTTCATTCTGACAGTTGTATGTGATCACATCACAATATTAATTCAACAATTGATGTCAAATTAATGAGCTCAGATTTAATTGTCTACAAGAAAATCATTTGAGGCCATAATCGTACATATTAAATAGGTGACAGATTCCATATTACAAATATACGTTCCTCGTTATTTTACTTTAATTCCCAAGATACCGAGATATTGACAAGTAATTTGATTTCACTCATTGATACCTCAAAGAATTTCTAAGTTATTAATCAAAGTCCATTACTCGCTCAAGATTAAAGTAATGTGTATGACAGTCAAGTGAAATTAAATTTATGTAGTCAATATCATAAATTTGATATGTCAATGGCCATTAAAAATAAATAAAAGAATGTTTTTAACGTGAATGATCAAGGACTCTTTTATTGTAGAATACCCATAAATGAAGAATAACAACAAACTCAGGATAGAAAAGAAATTAATTTTATTCATGAAGGTTAAAATTGACATTTTAATGATATATAATTGGGTAATTATATTCACACGAAACTTTTTATTTTTTGCACCACATTTTAATTATATTTAACATCCTTAATCTATGAACATTATAGCACTCATGTCCCCAACATTTTTTTATCACATTTTTATCTTCAACTTTTCATTAATTAGCACATTTGTGTTTGATAATGGTTTCTCTACTAAAACATTTGTTGGGAATTCGTAAAAAGACTTATTCATCTGTCATATTTAAAAAAAAATAGATATAAGTACGATAAAATATTTTTCCTCATTTCAAAGCACGTAAACAAAATATCTCGATAGAAACTATCATTAATGATGAAATGTGCTAATTAATAAAAGTTGAAGATAGGAATTCGATGACAAAAAATTAAGAACATACTTGCAACAATGAACAAAAGTTGATAATCTTAAGTACAATTAAAATGTGGTGCGCTTATAACAAATTGTAGTGTGAATATAACCACCCTATATAATTGGATAAGCTAAAAACAAAATCTAAGAAACTATTCTTTTGTAGTTATTAAAATCTGCTGTTACATTCTACAAATTTTTCTTTAATCAATTTTTAAAGTTTATCACACAATTAAAATAGTTGTTAAGTTTTTGACAATTTGAAGTTGGACTCTAAAATCAATCACAAACCAAACATTAGTATTGGCTCATTCCACTAAATGCGCAAGACTGAACTTTCAAATTATATAAAATCAAAGCGGCTTATTTTTCTCTGCAATCATATTTGTATACTTACCAAATTTGGGCTAATGATCATTTTGGCCTTTCAATTATTTTCTTACTTAAACTCACATTTTCTACAACAGTTTTTCTTGTCAACAAAATAATGTCGCTGAACTCAAATTTAAATCGTTCAGTAAAAAATACTAACCAGACTCTTTGACCTAATAAATAAGGTGACGGTTCGTAACACGTTCACTACTCCATTTACTCCAAGCTCCCAATGTACCAATGTATTTAACCATATTAATTGATATCGCTCATGCACTACAAGAAATTTCACTTTTAACGACAAATATTTTTATTTTGTAAAGTCTTTCGACGACTATTTTTTGACGAAACAACCTTAAAATGACTTTCTATGATAAAAAATTGAATCGTCAAACGTAAAATTTCTTGTAGTGTTGGTAGATCAAAGACCCTCGAGCTCACGAAGAATGTGCATGATCAAGTTCAGGATTTAGGTGATTCATAAGGCAGACACGTAGAGTTTAATTCTTCACATGGTACATCTTTATAAATAAACTCTACACAATGGTCAGTTTAATACACTTCCAAGTGTAGTAGGGTCACTACAGAGATTCAGTCTCTACATTCAAGTCAAACTCTTCTCCCAATCCGTAGTGGATCCTACGATCTTATGATTAGAACAAAATGTCAACATCTCTTCACCTTCACCGGTCTATGACTAATTAATTCTCAACCGAAATACAAGTTGTGCATTTTTTTGCTTTTCTATGTAAGCACCAATCGGAGGCACTTCATCACATGCTCAATTAAACAATATAATGCATCAAACTAATAAAATATTTATTTAAAGATAAACAAATCGTCTAACTATTACAGCAAATTAAACTACACTTTTATTAACTTACATAGCTTGTTTTGTTGTTGACCTACGTAGCTAATTATCACGTTTATATATTAGCATCAAGGGGCTCTGTTGTCGATTTATTATTAACTACACAGCTTGATGACCTTTGTTTGATAATTAGTTGATTTCAAGTTCTAATCTCTTTTCTGCAGCTTGCAAACTCTATACATGCAAGGAAATATCCTCAAGATCTAGTACACTAGCATAGTATTATGAAAGATCAGCCAATGCCCGAAGCCATTTAAGGCCTTCTCGACTGGGGCAAGAGCCAAAGATCAGCCCAAGAGAAGGGTTTTGCACAAGATTTTGAATCAATACCTAATATATATCCTTACAATAATATAAGAACCTTAAATTTGTTACTGTTCAGTTTTTTGTCCAATACGCCGTCGTTTTTCAACTATCATTTAATTTTATTTCCTACTTCAGTCACCCACT
This sequence comes from Forsythia suspensa, assembly GCA_023638005.1. Classification (NCBI taxonomy): domain Eukaryota; kingdom Viridiplantae; phylum Streptophyta; class Magnoliopsida; order Lamiales; family Oleaceae; genus Forsythia; species Forsythia suspensa. The sequence goes on along the minus strand of CM042670.1, from coordinate 27,711,642 downwards.
TTCTACCTTTTTACTTTCTACCTTTTCAGAGGCCATTGTTTACCTTCCATTGGAGCTTAGAATTTAGCCGTGTTCGTCGTCTTTCCATACTTTTCATTGTAGCTTATAATTAGACTGTTGTTGTCAAGTTCTATAAGTGTCTATTATTTGTATGACAATGACAAAATTTTTAAGCAGAACTTTATTTTTGTTTAACAACATTTTCATTTCATGTTGTTCGTCGTTTTTCCATCCATTGGAGCTTGTAATTCAGACCGTACTCGTCAAGCAAGTTCTATAAGAATATATTATTTGTATGACAATGACAAAATTTTGAAGCAGAACTTCATTCTTGTTTAACAACAAATCTGTTATTTTTTTCATAGTTTTGGGAAATTTTAAATCAAATATTTATGTGTACTTTGTCTAAAAGTTACATTTCTCCCGAATTCTTTAATACATTCGGTGGTGCTATGTTATATTTGTATGGGGTTGCTTGATATTTGGACAAAGTTGTAGAGCTGTTGCAACCAAGCTAGCAACCAAGCTAACTCGACAGCGAGTAGCTCGGCAACCGTGTTGGTTGCCGAGTAGCTCAGCAACCAAGTTGGTTGCCGACCAACTCGACAACCAGCTTGGTTGTTGAGCCAACTCGACAACCAATTAGTTGTTGGGGCAGCTCGGACAACAAGTTTGGTTGTCGAGACAACTCGACAACCAATTTGGTTGTCGAGTTGGACAACCATGTTGGTTGTCGAGTTAGGAGTTAGCTTACTTGACCGTATTGGTCGTCGAGTTAGCTAACTCGACCACCTTACATTATCCATTATCCATTCAGTTGATTTAGTTTTTGCTACGTGATGAAAAATGTAGGATCAATTTTGTGAAAAATATAGGGATAAATTTTATGTTTGATATTTGTAAGGACAACTTCATTCTTATTTATACAACAAATTCTGTATCCATAGTTTTAGAAAATTTCAAATCAAATATTTATGTGTAAGTTTGTCTCAATCTTACATTTCGCCTGAATTCTCTGCTACTATATTTGTCTTAATTGTGAACAATCTTGAGGCCAGTTGAAATTTCAGTGGTGTCCTATATTTGATTACCAACCAATAATCGATCATCAAACTTTTTGTGGAGCCGAATATTATTTGTGGTCAAGTTACTTAGGGCGGCCGAGTTAGCCATGCAACCAAGCTAACTCGACGACATTTGCCGACTTAGCCGGCATACATCGTGGTCGAGTTACTCGATCGCAGTGGTCGAGTTACTCGACAACCGTGTTGGTTGTCGAGGCTCGATCCATTATCTTTTTTGTTTTAGTTATATTGAATACCATAAGAAATCACATTTTGCATGCCCAATGAAATTTATGTAGAGTCTTTTTGAAAATTGGAAAGCAAATTCATATGAACACTTAACTCTAAGCTTAGCAAAAGAACTATCATGTAGTCCATTGTATTTTTGTATGTGTTTGTGAGTGGCTTCTTCAAATCTGCATGATTTTAGTATTATCATAGGCTTTTGTCCATTAATTATACATATATTTTTTGATGTGGATAGCTTTTGCTTTTTTTCTTTTTCTATTTTTTTTATTTTGTTGTTTATTTTTAGTTTTTCTAAGTATTTTTTATTTACTTTTCTTTGTTCATTTATGTAGGTATTGTAGATAGATGGACACACAGGCAAAAAAAGATTTACGCAATAAACGTAGAAGAGAATTGTATGCATATCGCAAAAAATTTGAACCAAGGAAGAAATTAAATACATTGCAGCAGGGTAGTTTAAGTATAACAGACAAGTATTCATTAAATTTATATATTATATCATCAATTTTTTTTCTATATATATTATAATATAATAGATTAGATTTTCATTTTTGTAGTTGATGATCAAAAATAGTTGATGAAGGTGATATAGTTCTTTATGAAGGTGACATAGCTGTTCATGAACATGATATAGTTGATGATGATATATTAAATAAGAATTCTAATATCAATCAATATGGTAAGGAGTTTTACATAAAAAATATTCCCACAAAAACTCATATATTAAGAATACCAACAATTTGTAGGCATTGTCAAGCTACAAAATTTGAGAAAAAAAAGTAAAGGTTTTTGTTATTGTGATGGTAAAGTGAAAGTAAAAATAAATTATATTCCTGATGAATTGTATGAGCTATATACTACCAATTCCAATGAAGCATTACATTTTAAAACTAATGCACGCAATTATAATAACCACTTTGCATTTACATCATTTGGGGTAAAATATGATCGAAATTTGGGAAAATCATACAAAGGTATATAGGGGTGGCAAAAAAGCTCGTCGGCTCGTGGGCTCGTCGGCTCGACTCGTAAAAGCTCGGCCCATCTCGAACTCGGGCTCGTCGAGAGACGAGCACGAGCCAGGGCCGAGCTCGAAAAAAAAAAGAGGGCCGAGCTAGGCTGGCTCGCCCAAAAAAAACGAGCCAGCTTTCGTGGGCTCGCCAGCGAGCTCGGCTCGTTGGGCTCGTGGGAACGAGCCCACGAGCTCGACTTGTTTGGGCTCGTGGACACGAGCCCACGAGCCTCAAAGCACGAGCCACGAGCCGGCTCGGCTCGTGGCTCGTCACGTTAAGTGACCATTTTTTTATTTTTGTTTTTAATTTCATTATTTTCTATAAATACTCTTATTCTAAGGATGAGAGTTTTCAAATTTAATTTTCAATATAAAAGATACCCGATATTTTATTTCTTTCTCATTTTCAAAATTTAAAAAAAAAAAAAAAAAATTTTTTTGAGGGCCGAGCCGAGCTCGTGGGCGCTCGGCTCGGCCCATTTGGCCACGAGCTCGTGGGCGAAGCCCGATCACTCATTTTCGAGGGCAGTGAGGCTCGGCTGTCGTCCCTTCGGGCAGCCGAGCTCGATTTAGCGGGTCGAGCCGGCTCGGCTCGGCCCATTGCCATGCCTAAAGGTATATATACATTTAGAGTTCAAGGACAGGTTTATAATTATATAAATCCAATTATACATGTTGATGATAGTCCTTCATTTTTACAATTATACTTTTATGATACTAAAAATGAAATACAACATAGGTTACAAAAATCAGATAAATTCTGTGAATATATGTTGAATAGATTAATAAATATATTAAATATTAATCCATATTCAAATTTTTTCGCTCATTAAGTAGTGTGAATTCTTTGGAATTATGTAAAATACAAATTAGATGTGATGCTCGACTTGATCAAAGAGTGTACAATACACCTTCAGCATCACAAGTTGCTGCCATATGGGTTGATGAAGATCCATATGCTACCACTAGATCAAGAGATATATCAATACATTGTCATTCTAATACTTTACATAAAATACATTACTATTTTGGTTGTTATGATCCACTTCAATATCTATTATTATTTCCTTATGGTGAATCTGGATGGCGTGAAGGTATCCAAAAGTGCAATCCAAACACTGTTGATACTTATAATGTTGTGGATAATTTGTTAGATATAAAAGTTATAAATTCTGCAAATGAATTAATTGAAAACGAGAATACATGTTATTATTCTAAACATAATCCATTATATTTTATTATTATTCTTTATTGAAAATTTATTAACTTTCTTTCTTTCTTTGTAGTTATGAAAAAGACCAAAAAGAGATTGCAAATATCTTGTCGGGAATATTATTGTTACAAGTTACAGGTAAGAACTACTAATAAATGCATTTTACTTCATGCTGGAAGAATTTTTCAACAATATGTGGTTGATATGTATGTTAAAATTGAAACAAGTAGATTAGATTATTTTAGGAAAAATCAAAATGAAATACGTGTTGAACTGTATCAAGGAATTGTAGATAGTGTAGAAAATGGTGAAAATAGAGGTTATAAAATTGGTCAAAAAATTATTTTACCTTCTTCTTTTGTTGGTGGTCCCAGAGATATAAAAAAAAAGATATATGAATGCAATGACTTTGGTTCAAAGATTTGGTAAACCAGATATATTTTTAACAATAACTTGTAACCCTAATTAGGATGAAATAAAAAATGAGTTAAAATATAATGATATTAGTCAAAATAGACCTGATTTAATTACTCGTATATTTAGAGCTAAATTGGAAGAATTAAAAATTGATTTATTAGAAAGACAAATCTTTGGAGAAGTTACTGCTTATATTTATGTAATAGAATTCTAAAAAAAGAGGCCTTCCAAATGCACATTTTTTATTAATTTTGAAACTAAGTTTTAAAATTAATAACGTAGATTTAATTGATCAAATCGTTTCCCGTGAAATACCTAATAAAAATAAAAACTCTTATTTACATTCTGTTGTAGTTAAATATATGATGCATGGTCCTTGCGGTAAATTAAATCAAAACAATATTTGTATGAATAAAATTGGAAAGTGTAAAAATAAATAACCAAAGGAATTTGTTATAAAAACTTTTCTTGGAGAAATTCTTACCCAAACTATAGACGTTGCAATACTTATGAAACAATTATTGTTAAAGGTAGTTTATTAGATAATAGATGGGTTGTCCCTTATAATCCATATTTATGTGCCAAATATGATTGTCATATCAATGTTGAAATATGTTCAACCGTAAAAGTAGTAAAATATTTATATAAATATGTATACAAAGGACATGATAGGGTAAGTTTTTGTGTAAATAATAATACAAATGATGTTGCTGATGAAATTGAAAGATATCAATCTACTAGGTGGATTTCTCCACCTGAAGCAATGTGGAGAATATATGGATTTATTTTATCAGAAATTTCTCCATCAGTTATATCGTTACAATTATATCTTGAAAATAATCATTTAGTGACGTATAAACATTCTGAAAATTTGTCAAATATTATTGATACATATTATAGAAGAATAACAATGCTAACTGAATTTTTCAAAATGAATATATGCAATGAGTTAGCAAAAACATTGTTGTATAGAGAATTTTCCCAATATTTTGTGTGGGATGCACAAAGTAAGGTATGGACAAAAAGAAAACGTGGAAATGTAATTGGAAGATTAGTTGCAACTAATATAGTTGAAGGTGAAAGATATTATTTACGAATTTTGCTCAATCATATTAGGGGACCAATGTCCTATGAAAGTTTAAAAATAGTAAATGGTGTTTCTATGCTATCTTTTCGTGAAGCAGCTGTTGTACATGGCTTACTAAATGGTGAAAATTATTGTGAGATGTTTTTAGAAGAAGCTGTTGCTTATCAAATGCCTTCTTGTTTACGACGTTTATTTGCTACAATATTAACTTTGTGTGGGCTTGATGATCCAAAATCATTGTGGATTAAATTTCGTACCTTCATGTACGAAGATTATGTAAATGAAGGTTTATCTATTATATATGCTGAAATTAAAGCTCTACATGATATTAATCATATATTAGAACAAAGTGGTAAAAATATAAATGAAAATTCCTTTGTACCCTTTCAAATAACTATGGAAGAAGAAGAAAGATTGGCTAATATAATTACTGAAGAAATGGCAAATACTGTAACTGGAGCTTGTGATATGTTGTATACAAATATGTTAAATAAAGAACAACAAATAGCTTATGATGAAATTTTGGAACATGTATTGAACATGAAGCCTGGAATGTTTTTTATAGATGGACCAGGTGGAACAGGTAAAATATTTTTATATAAAGTCTTACTTACAACAGTTAGATCCAAAAATCTTATAGCATTAGCTATTGCTTCTTCGGGAGTCACGGCTTCTTTGTTGCCTAGAGCACAAACTGCACATTCAAGATTTAAAATTCCTTTAGAAATAAATAGTGATATTAGCTGTTCCGTTAGTAAACAATCTGCATTAGTAGATTTGTTTCGAATGACAAATTTAATTATTTGGGATGAGGCACCAATGGTGCATCGCTATGATGTTGAAGCTGTGGATAAAATGTTAAAAGATATTAATAAAAGTAATTTACTATTTGGTGGGAAGGTTGTTGTTCTAGGTGGAGATTTTAGACAAGTTTTACCAGTTATTCAAAAAGGAAACAAAGAGAAGATAATGTTAGCAAGTTTAGTTTATTCTAGCTTATGGCCACATTTTAGAAAATTTTAATTAGTCCAAAATATGAGAACACAATTAGATCCATTATTCTCTCAAATGCTACTTGATATTGGTAATGGAAATGAGATTGAACATACTTGTGGCATGATTAAGCTTCTTAATGAAATAACTATACCATTTGAAGAAGAATACAGGTCTTTAAAAAATTTAATTAACATCATATTTTCAAATTTAAAAGATTATGTTACAAATTTAGATAAGCTGCCATGTTGCTAAATTGTATTAAATTAAATTGTATATTTTATTTTCTAAAATTTACAAATATATATTTTTTTACTAATGAAAATTGAAAATTGATACAAAGTATTCTATAATAATATAATTTAATTTAATTAGAACTAATAATATAATTAAACCTAATTTCTCATGTTAAACGAAATAGGAGTCCATTGATGAGAAGGCTGAGGAAAAGTTTGAACCCAAGAACCCAATTCCTACAGTAATGAATATGAGCGCAATTGAAATTCCTGGAGAGTTATTAGCCACGCAACCAATAACTACACAACCTCGAATTAGCCATGGTTGTCGAGTAGCTCGGCAACCAAGTTGGTTGTCGAGTTGGCTCGACAACCAACATGGTTGCGGAGTTGGTAGACAACCGACTTGGTTGTCGAGTTGGCTTGACAACCAACTTGAACCATATACATATCCCTACATTTAACTTATTTCTTGAAGCTACAAAACAATGAACAATAGAAGAGTTTGCCACACCTGAGTAAATATTTCATAGCCTCATTAGACATTTTCTATTTTTGTATATTTTCATGAATATTTTGATTCTAATAATTTTTATTGAATATTTTTTCTTTGGACTATTGTAATGTATAATTATTATCATTGTGTCAATAACATCATTGATACTACTGAACTTCTTTTTCTATAATATTTTTTTGAATAAAATCTACACTCTTTCCTACTTTTTACATTTGATATCTCCAAGTCATACTTCTAAATTGTCGTGCTAAGCCATAGTATTTGATTTTTACAACACAACAGCCATACGTAGTCGAAGTCTATGCTAATATAGTACTTTTTAAGTATGGTTCTTAAGAAAATGAATCAAGTTTCACAGTATTTGATTAGTCCAGCTGCCCTAAATTGTTAGTACTTTGATGTATGGTTCTTAAGAAAATAAATCATAGCCTATTTGATTTCTCCAATAGTAGTCTGCTAATACAATATAGTTCTTAAGAAAATGAATCAAGTTTCACACGTTAGTTACTATGTATGGCAGCTAAATTGTCATACTACAACTTTGAAGTATGGTGCTTACAAGTATGGTACTTACAAGTAAGTATGGTACTTTGTAATCACACGTTTGTGTATTGTACACATATATCTATTTATATTCCTACAATAAATGAAAATTTCATCTCATTCACTCATTCACTCAGCTAAATTTTAATACTTGCCTTCCTACTTGTCTTGATCTTCTCTACAAATATAACAAAATTTTGACAAGTATCCGACAATCTCACAACATGAGTAATGAGTTTCAATTAATTCGTGAAGTTTCTCCATGAACTACTGGATGGACAGTTAAAGTTATAGTTGCTAAGAAATTTTCACCTAGAATTGCTCAGAAAAGTCCAACAAAATATCAAAATTTGATACTTATGGACTGAGAGGTAAATTTTACAGATACATACTTCACTTGTTATATCAAAAATTTATGAAAAATATTAATTTCTGAAATTTCTTTATTTACCAGGGATCAACAATTCAGGCAATATTGTATGGTCAGAACATTACAGCTTTTCAAGATGAATTGATATTAGAAAAACTTATTTAATATCAAATGCACTGGTTAAAGTAACAAGGAGTACAAAGCAAAATCTGGAGAAGTGCAATGGACAATCTCAGGACGAACTAAAATACGCCGCATCGAAGAAAACTATAGCAACATGTTAATTTCTACGTATAGCTTTACTGATTTCGAAGATCTTCCAAAGTATATGGATTCTAACATAGAATAAGTAAGTAAGTAAATAGTACACTTTTGAACATATTACACTAAAGCTGCTAAGGCTAATATACATACTTTTTTATAGGCGTTGCTGCAATGATAATTGATATCAAACCTCGAAGGGTTATTCAAACACGATTTGGGAAAGAATGTCAAGTACAAGATTTGGTGCTCATAAACAAAAAGTATGACTATAGTTCTATATTTATTAAACTTCACACACATATTTTAATTTTACTTTTGTATATACTATTACTACCATGTAGAATTTGTCTTACTTACACCAAAAATATATAAATAATAGGTTTGACACTATACTTAGTATAAATTATAGGTTTGACACTATTCTCTTAACCATGTGGGAGACATTTGTGGATAACGAATGCAAATACATATCTCAGAATCTTAAAAAAACTGGTTCTGATTGGAAAGCATCTCAAAGTAACCTCATTCAATGGTAATCCATCATCTTCAATAAACTTATCATTTTAATCTTTGCATGACTAATAGATATATTAATATCTCCCATTTGCATTTGTATCTTCAGGTTTATCACTATCAACAAAGGCAGGCAGTTATTTCTTCCTAGACGGAGAATTTGAAATTGTGGAAGAGTTTAAATCTTGGTAAATATATATTAATTATTTGTTCATCTATTATACTTTTCAGTTATTAAATTCAAATTAAAACTTATATATTGTTATTGTACCACTAGGGGACACACAAATTCTGAAATGATTGATGATATTGTATGTGAGAAATATTATTTAAGTTTGACATCATCGAAGCTATCTTCCAAACATATGAAAAAGACTTCACAAAAATCAGGAGCATTCAAGGGCTGAAAACTGTGGTGCAATGCTTGATACTTTAAACTAATTTATGAAATTGTTCAATGCTCAATATAATGATTTATATATTGTTATATTGTCAGAAACAATTTTTCTGGATAAAAAGGAGAGCATCTGTTAAAGTTCTGAACCAAATGTACTGGTATATGAGTTGCAACAATTGCAACAAAATTTCAAATGAAAATTATGGTGATATATACCAGTGTGTTTTCTGTAAATGTGTTGACGCAAAAGCAATTCCAAGGTAATCACACTCTATTTAGTTACCAAATTAAATATTTTTAAACTTTTATTTGGATATATTTTATTTACATTTCATAACACAAATTTATTTAATTATGACATTTACTTATAGAGCCAAAGTGTACATGCAATTGATGGATCCTACTGGATACATTAATACTACAGCTATTGGAAATCCAGCAGAATATTTCTTGCAATCAAGTGCTGAAAATTTGATGGAGCAAGCACTGGTATTTATTTTTCTTCTACTTAACTTTTACACTTATTTATTTGACAACTTATAAAATTTTATATTAACAGACATATACACCAAGTGATGATTCAATGCGTTTATCAATGGATGAAGATGAGGTCTTTTATGTGAAGGCTATAGCACAGCAATCGTCTCTTTAGTGCAAATTTGAAATATATTTTATTATGAATCCATCACAAATAGGAGATAAAGAGAAAGGAAAAGCTCCGGTTGAGGATATAGGCCAACCTAATACCGTCCTGGAACCAACAACCAAAAGATCATTATTCCATTCAGATTCAGATGATGCATAGATTACTAAGAAAAAATTTGACAAGTCTGGAATTGAGAGCAACAAAAAAAATCGATGAATTTTTAAAACTTCTTGAAAAATGAAAGAACGTGAATGTTCAAATGAAAGAAAATGAATGTTCAACTTTGAATTAAGATGTATTTTGAATGTATTTTGTTGACATTCTTGTACGACATCTTTTTGTTTTATAATTATATTATATAATATTTCTTATCTTTTTGTTTCAAGTATTGGTTTACTATCCTTTTGTCATGTTCATATGGTCCTTTTTCTTGTAAATGACTTCTACATCTTAACTGAGAAAAAAACACCTATGGTCAGCAATTTCGTCCAGAATCTGTTGTTGATAAATGTAAATGAACTCAAAGTGTTTCGTCTTTAGCAATTGTTTAGCTCTTCTTCAAGGTACTTATCTAGAACATGTTACTACTTGAAGATTGATTATACTTGGAAATCTAGCTTTTCATTGGAGCTACCAAGTTCTCCTCTAATTTTAGTATTTTGGCCTATGAATAAATTTTAAAGGATCTTAATTGATAAACTATTGTGCCCACATTATTTTGGAAGTAATTGTATTACTTGTTATTCCAACAATTTTTGTGCATTAGCAAATCCCAGCATATAACAATTAACTCTTAAAAGCTCGACAACCACCTGTGGTCGCCGAGTTACTCGGCAACCAGTTGTGGTCGCCGAGAAACTCGGCAACCAAGACGTCGAGTAACTCGACAACCAGTCTTTCTCGGCAACCTCTCGTGGTTGTCAAGTAACTCGGCAACATGATTGCCGAGTAACTCAGCAACTGGTTGTCGAGTTACTTAGCAACTAAAGTAACTCGACAACCATTCCATTCCATGATTTTTCCCCTATATTCCTTAAAATTATTTTATGACTTTAAAAAAAACGGGGCTGGCAGTTGCCTCAGACAAGTTGCCACATTTTTGTGGTATGTTTACATTTGTTTGGATTAAGGTGAGACTATGGGTGAGTAATATAGGAGCTCTCTCTGGACGAGCGGAATGTGCTTAAACTTTTTTGTATTTGTTTTATAGTGTACAATGGAGAATTGTAGACATGCTAGCAAAATTACAAAAAATAAAAAATAATTAAATTAAAATTGTCGAGTTTGGGTCTGACTTTTTCTTCCATTCCACAATTCATTTTACCAAACCTTAACAGCCTTAATATTGTGGTCTTCAATACTTTTAAATATACTTTGAAGATTAAAAATTAAATAATCAACACACCCTCTTAATTTATAATTTATAATTTACAACTATTTCTTCAACTTTCTCAAACTTGTCCGTCTGATTTTGGTCAAAATATTTACCAAATGTGATTTAATGATGTTGAAACTTGATATCCTAAAGACTAGTTTCTTTGTTGCTTGTCACAGATTGCTAGAATTTAAATATTCCTGTAATCCAAACCTTACAATTCTACAAGTTCAGGATACATTGCTTTGAAGATATTTGATCTAAGGCAAAAATTCATACTCATAATCAATCACATTTAACATCAACCTAATTCAGCTAAACAAACCAATAGAATTCAGCTAACAAATTAACTAAACAAAACTCTTATTATCAAATCAAACCAATTAATAAAAATTGTAATATTTTATAACAACTTTATATCATCGATTACAAATCTACAAATCAACAAATGATTTAACTTTGTTCATCATTTTGTTCATATGGAATGAAAAACAATTCCTAATGAAAAAAATCAAGCATAAGTTTATACCTATAGGTAGGTATTTTGTCCACTCTAACAGCATCCAAGGATAATCCAGCTAATAAACACTCCACATACTTGATTACAAATATCCCATCATCCTTTCGCAAATAATATTTTTAAGAATATAGTGAGTATACATAAATATCATTAAAAATCAAATAAATTATTTGAATTGATTACCTATATCTTTGAAGTCGAGGTATATCATAAATTGGTTTTCTCCAGTATTCTAAAGGCTCATTTTTCTTTTTACCAAGTTCTGGCCTTTCACAAGATACATACTTGTGAATTACCTCTGGAAGAACATTAATAAATGGAAGAACCCAAGGATATATGGATGCATCATCGGCTGATTTCTGATAATTATCAATTAGTGTGAGCTTCCAACTTCTGAAATCCACATGGAAGAGGACCCAATATTTGTTGTCAATCAAATGAGGCCACAATAAATAATTAAAATCCTTCTATTTTTTGGCAAAATTTTTAGGATTATAACCATTTACATATCCCATCACAGTGTTATCAAGGGAAGAAGAATAAGCAGCAAGTTGTACAAAATAGCATCTAGGATCCAAGTTTTTTGTCCTAACATGTAGCATAAGCGATCCAAAAGCAGAGTCCAAAACTGCATACTTATCTGAAAATTTATCTGAAAAATTTCTACTTTTTGCTCTTATCAACATCATTGCATTATCCATGTCCTTTGCACTCAATGCAACAAATATAATAAGCACATTTCCTTCCTATACATAATAACATTAAAAAATATAATTAATATTTACCTCACACTGCAGTGCAAAATCGAGATCGCCAAGATTTGTAAGCTTTTCTTTAGACAAGGTATAACCACCATGCAATCGTATAACATCTCTTTAACATTACAAACAATCAGATAAATATAGAAAAATTGATAAGTTAAATAATTAAATCAAATATTATAAATATTATAACTTACCGAGTTTTTGCACGACGGATCCACGCAGAAAAATCACTTTCTATTTTTTGTCAATGTCGCACAAAATTGGAATGAAAATAGAATCAAACGATGTCCCACCTCCATCATCTGGAATGGCCTCACATTCCATTTCATCGCCACCAGGTTTATCAACCTTCATCGCGTCACAAGTGTTAGGTTTATCAACCTTCATTGCGTCAAAAATTCCCTGAATATGTACAAGAGAACTTTGGAAATCATCACGCAAACCACCAAAATAACTACTATGTTTAGCCTGAAATGATTCAAATTTTGTATCTATGTATTGCTGCAATTCTTTTACATCTGTGTTTGGTTGTAACTGATCAAAGCGCAGCAATAACTCATCTCTTGTACAATCAATGTAAGATCTTTGTTCATCCAATCGATTATCAAAATATGCTGGTTGTTCAGCAAACAGAGAACTCAAGTTTTCATTAGTAACATAATCAGAGTACTCATAACCTGAACTTGAAGGCCCTTGAGGATCAGGGATGTTTTGTTCACTGTAGTAGTCCATATAAGTAACATTTCTTGGAGGCCAGTTATCCGTGGGTAACTCGTTACATATATAAGGGGACCAACTATGATCAAAATTTCCATCTAACTGTACAACTGGTTCAGTTGGTTGCACTACTGGTGGTGCTATATTTCTCTTATCCATTTCTTCTCCAACTTCATCAAAATATTGTTCCCCATGTTCAAATTGGTGTACAATGGGATCAAAATGACTATCTACTGCATCGTCTAATAAAACTATTATATACACATATGGTTGTTCTAATTCTTCTTCAGTCGGTAGAAGTATTGGTACAACATGAATCTACAAAAAAAATATTGTTGAAATTACAACAATTGTTACAATAATATACAAAACTACACTTATACACATTAATTACAATATATATTCACAAAACAAACCTGAGTAGAGTTCAAAAAATTGGAAATATCACTTCCTTCTATTTTTTGACGTATTTCCAAATTCAAAATACGTGGAAACCTATTTTGTAATTTGACATCAAATTTTTCACCTATTTGAGGGCATGCCTCATATATACATATCTATAAATAATATAAATAAAATCAATATTTATTAAATAATACAATCCTAAAAAAATTATATACAATTACTAACCTGAAATACAAGAGGACAACCATATATGGTATACGTCATAATATCACCATCCATCGCCCTCTTTCACAACAAGCGCTCCCATGATGTTAGCAAAGAACGAAGGAGTATAAAAAAAGAATGTTTTCCCTATAGATACTCATAACAAACCTCTAAATTGTCAACCAATGATAATGTTTGTATATTTATTTTTTTCCTCTTCCTGGGCTTTAGAACTCCTTCAATAAGTAAAGCTAAACCTAGCTTATACTTATCATTTTGATGGTGACAATTCATAAAAGTATCTTCTAATCCATTCAAAGATATATGTGAGGCATTATTAAAATACCTTCTTCTAAGTTTGTGTTTTCCCACGGCACTATATATGGACATAGTATCAGAATTATTATGACTTAATAATCCTGTTATCAAACAATATTAAGCCCAAATCTAAGTAATTGATTATCTATTTTAAATCAAACTTCATTTGCTTTATTTGTATGTACTACATTTAAAAAAAATTCATGGACTAATTTACCACTAAATCTCAATCGCCTACCCAGCAATTCTTCCAAATAAGAAAAACAACTATTTCTAAATTGATTCAACTGTTGCTCATTATAATTTCCAATAACAACTTCTACATATCTGAAATTACTAATCTGTGTGATTTTTCCACCAAATCTAACATTGTCAGCAACAACATATTGTATATCCATATCTACAAAAAAGCCCAAAAAACTTTTTAAAAATATTTCATAAGTTCATAATAGATACTATGAATAATCATAATATATTCACGGTTATCAAAAATTAATTAAAAAATAATGAAGAGCCAATTTTAACCATTACAATAATTTCAATTAAAAAAAAAAAAGCAATCATCAAATTTAAATATAAACTACTGACATTCATAATACACATATAAACTAGTTTCAAATTCCAATTTCAAATGAAAACATATTTCATAAATTTCCAGCCTAAATGTATAACAATAAAATACTAACATATTCTAAAATAAATCATCCCTAAAATAACAGTGTTAAAAATAAACATACTTGTTTATTTTGATTTTATAGATTGAAATAGAAAGGTGTGGATGGAGTGATAATGGAGATTGAGATGAAGATGAAGATTGAGATGGAGAATAAGAGGTGAAGAAGGAGTTGGTGTGTGATTAATTATGCATGTGCTTGTGGATGAGGGGAGGGGTAGGGAGTATTCACGGGTTGTTTCATTTTAACATTGGTTGTCGAGTTCATGGTCTGAATTTTAACAGAACTCGACAACCAATGTTGTCTAATTGTTTTTTCCTTTTATTTTTTTCGTCTTTTTCCCAATTTTAAATTTACTTTATTAATAAGGAAAAAAAAATAAAAAATAAACCAAAAATATTTAAATATTTGTGGAGTAGAAAAAAATTATTGTTTTCTTTTTGTTAAATTTTATTTATTATAATAGAAAAAATAATATATATTATTTATGTAATTGAAGAGGGTTAAAATCAAAATTTCAAAAATAAGAGAAAAAAACATATGTATATATTTGTACAGTAATCAACAAATTAATTAAAAAATTAACAAAAATATAAAAACGATTGTCTAATTTTAAAAAGCTATGTGTATACATTTGCTTTTCAAAAACAAATTGTTTTTTATTTATTTTCTTTCTATTAAATTTTATTTATCACTGTAATTAAAAAAAATGTGGACACAAAAAATAAATATATTATTTATATGCCGATTTAAAAAAATTATTAAAAGATGAAAATGTTTTTATGTGTAAAAATTACTCGACAACCATTGGTTGTCGAGTACTCGGTTGTCGAGTTGCTCGCTAGCCCTTTTTTTCTGTCAAAAACAGCAATAATATAAGCATGAATTTTGTAGTTAGTGTTATTTTTTTTGTGGCCAACTAATTTCAAATAATAATACACTATTAATTTATTAAACAAATCAATACAAATATTTAACTCTAACTTTGTTCACTTCGAATTGGGAAAAAAAAAAAAGAAATCATTGTGAAAAAAATCTAGCACAAGTTTACGCCTATAAATATTTATTTTATCCTTTACAACAGCATCTAAAGGTAATCCAGCTAGAAGACACTTCACATATATAATCACGAATAGTTCGTTGTCACTAAAACAAATGGAACAAATGTGAGTAAATAAAATATCAATACAAATTACACAAGTATACTTAAAATATATATTTATACTAATTTCAATTTATTACCTATATCGTTCAAGCTGCGGTATTTGACGAGATGATTTTCTCCTATATTCAAATGACTTATTCTTTTTAGCAAGCTCTGGCACATACTTCTGAATTATTTTTGGAATGATCTTAAGGCCTGGGAGAGCATGAGTATACATCTGATTTTCAGTATAAAACATCTTGTAATTGTCAATTAGTGTCAACTTCCAAGCATTTAAATTAACATGGAAGAGTACCCAATATTTATCATAAATAAAATGTGGCCACAACAAATGCTCACATTCCTCCCATTTTGGGCCATAATATCTAGGAAGAGCACCATATATATATATATGATTGCGTTAACCTGTGGTGATCAATCTCAGCACGTTGTACTGTATGTCGTTCAGGATCCAACATTTTGGCGAAATAAGAACGAATAAGTACTCCAAAACAAGAGTCCAATACTCCATACCTTGTGGAAAATATGCTTGGATATTTAAGAGTTCTTGCTCTTATCAAAGTCATTGCATTGTCTAAATCCTATACACAAATAAAATAATATAATATAAACACAATTCATTCACATACAATAAAATTCATAAAATATAAAATATAAATATTCTTTACCCATTGCTCCAATGCAAATTCAGGCTTACTAATATCTTGTAACCTTGTTTTCGTCAATTTAGATATCACTTCCCATGGTATTTCTACAACATCTCTGTAACATTATAACATTAGAAATTATTATACATTAACTAAATAACACACAAATAGATAAAATAAATAACCATATCAAACATTATAACTTACCCAGCATTAGCGCGACACGCCCAACTGACAAAATCAATCTCTCTAACTTTATTGATATCACATAATATAGGAATATCTCGAGTCTCAACAAAGGTAGAAGAAGAACCTACATTATGCTTCCCATATTTAGGGTTAATTAAAGCAACTTTGTGTTCCATTTCAAGCTGCTCCACGTAATCACCACCACCAATTTTCTCCACCATCTTCTCCTTAAATATTCGTACACATCTTTGCATCTGTTTATGCAAATCATCACACGAACTATCAAACTAAGCACTTTGTTCAACTTTTAATGAGTTAAATTTTGTATCAATATGCCCCTGCATTTCATTATATTTATTACCCATACTGCTAGATTCTAAATTATCAAACCGCTCCAATAACTCCTCTCTTGTCTTAGCAAGCAGATAATCATTCCTACCAAATTCATCATCAAGATAACATTGTTGCTCAACAAAAAGCGAATTCAAATGCTCATTAGTAACAAACTCATAAGGACCTTGAGGAATGCTTTTTTCTTCAAAATAATCTAAATTAGTAACACATTGTGCATGCCAGTTATTTATTGGTAATTTATTAGATATATATGGGGACCAACTTTGATAATCACCAACATTTTCAACTTTTCCTAGGTCATATTGTATAGGTTGTTGGATGATATCTTCTTGGTTTGCTTGCTCCATTTCATCCCCAGTTTCCATAAATATTTGATTTTCAACATCCATATCTGCACCCAAAAAAATCTAACTATCTATTATATGTGCCAAAAAAAACACGAACAAAAAAAAACAGATCAATTCAGATAAAAATATTTACAATAAATTCACATTAAAATTCATCCAGAATAATTAGCTTAATAAAAAGAAACATATATTTAGGAATGGATTGCATTATTGTAAACTTCTAAATTTTTCTCTTCTTTCTCTTTTTCTTTCTCTTCTCTTCTCTCTTTTTCTAAGTCTCTCTCTATCTCTAAAGTAAATATATGAATTCAATTGTGAATATGAAATGAATAAATATGAAAGTAAGTGGTATTGATGGGGTTGGTGAGTTAAGGTGGGTGGTGGGTGAGCTCTAATTAAAATTGAAGTAGATAGAGTTGGGGTGGGTGGGGTGGGGTGGGGTGGGGTGGGGTGAATTCAGATAAGGTCAAAAAAGCAAATATTTTTCACATGTCCTACAGTTTTAATTTTTGAATGATACAGTATAAAACAAATTTTGTATCAAAATCACAAATACCACAAATTTTTCATTTCAATTAAATATTCCATGTAAAATTAATCACTACATTTTTCACATAATTGATCCCTACATTTTTCACGGACGTGCAACTCACGTAGCAAAAACTAGTGTATATATACCTTTCAGAAATGTGCGAACCTCCACTTCAAACTATCCATGCTTCCCCTCGATCAAAATTGGTATCAGAGCCAAGTTCAAGTCATGGTCAATCAAGTGAGTTAACTTCCTCAAGTGATAGGTCCTCTAAGTCGGAAAGGCGTTGAGGTACTCTAGAGTCTCTGAAGCGTTGGTCAGCCAAGGGTAGGTGTCCCAGATTGGTGGTCCCGTTGAGATTGAGTATTACGTCAAGCCAACCTATTGTCCCTATCTTCCTGAAGTAAGGTATCAAACTTCTTTCATCATGTCTTGGTCTAGGTCTTGGTTCAATAGATCTCAGAGCATAAGTAGTTCAAGTAGAGATCCCCTCAGTAGTTTCAATAATGAAGACGAAAATGATTTAGAAAATAAACAACAAGGTCTCAAATCTCTTAATGTTAGAGAAACTCAAATTGCTGAAATTGAACAAAGACTACATAATTGGTCTATTCTAAAAGTTGATGAGAAAACAATCTATCAAATAGGAACCTTTGATTTCAAAACTGATTATACTATTAAAACATGTGAACAATCTATTTCTGTTCAACCTAATTCAAATACAATTAGGCTATTCTCTAGAGATGCTATCCTTCGCCATAGGCAAAAATACAAATATCTTCATGTTGGATTAGTTCAAATTGCTGTCAAACCTTTGGTTAGACTTGGTTTAGATATTCCTATTTGCCTAACTCTTAGAGATAAGAGGTGGGGTAGATTTGAAAAATCTTTACTCTCAATAATTGATTCCAATCTCGAAAGTGGTCCAGCTTACTTTAACTGCTTTCCTAATTTTACTTTAGATCTCTCTGATGAATCAATCATGAAATGTTTATGCCTTGATATTCAAACAAAAAATCTTGATATGGATGTCAGATCTAAGGCTATATGCATTATTTATCGTATTTATTACAAAGTCATGAGTACAAACATGAGTCCTAAAGCCCTTAGGTCCTCCCCCAAAAATGAAACTTTGCTTATTGAAGTCAATCCTTTACATTCAAATGTTACAATCCCAAGAAGGTTTGCTTGGGATGAAGTAACAAGAAATCCTCTTGGACGTTTGAAAATGAACAACCTCCAATAAGGAAAATTCCAAGAACAAAACTCAAAGAGATAACTGAGTTGCCAGACGGAAGTGTGCAAGTCCAATTTGCTCCTTCTTCTTCTACAGCTCGTTCATCTTTTTATTCCTCTTGTTCGAACCTTTCCAAACTTTCAAACAAGCTGATAAACAACCCTCTGACAAGTTCAAAGGTGTTGATTTTACTCCAACTATACCAAAAACTCATTATTCATAAGAAGATGAAGATTCAACCCATCGTGGTTCTGAATCTCCTACCTTCTCTGATATGAGATCTCAAAGAAACCAATTAAATGTCATATCCTCAACAATTGATAGAAAACGTGAATTCAAAAAGGATAAAGATCCTCAAGTTAGAGCTTTTAGGAAAAATCTCTCAAAAAAGAAATGGATATTTTCTGGGATGAATTTTATTCTTATCCGGAAGATGTTAGTTTCTTTGAATGGGCATACATCAAAACTTATAATCAAAAGCCAACCATTAATACTTCTCAAGATAAAACCAAGCTCTGGAAAACTCCTTCTGGAAATACTTTCCAGTATGTTCATCCCCCTCTCGAAGAAATTGTCATTCCTAAAGGTGATGTCAAAGTTATCGCCTCTCCTCTCAAACAGATCTCTAATAAAGGAGAGAATGATAATCCAACAATCAAAGATATTAAAAATATACAACAACAAAATAATTATACAAATATTCTCCTCCATTCCATTGCAACTCAATTAAACCAAATAGATCACCCAATCAAAAATGATCTTAAAGATAAAGGCAAAGGGAAAATTTCTGAAGAAAACCCCATCAATAATTTCTCCAAAACACTTTTCAAACCCAATGAGAACAAAATCCAATTTGGTTCTGGCCTTCTGATGTCTTTGATGAGATTGTCAAACAACTTCGATCCAAAGAATCAACTAGCAAAGTTAATGTTATTGATTCTATCGAAGAAATTCAAGAACAATTTGACGAATTAACAATTAACAAACTCAAAGATAAAAATTTTGGAAACCAAACCCTTCCTCATTTTTATCCCAGACCAACTTTTCCTGATATGCTTCTTCAAGAACCAAAAAGGCCTCAAACGACCTTTTCTGGTTTCGAAGTAATATCTTGGAATATTGATGGTATGACCGAGCGTCAAATTCTTGAAACCATTAGTAAAATGTCAATGGCTTCCAGTGCCTACTCAGCAAGAGGAAATTATGATAAGGAAGTAGCTGCAAATTTAATGAATGGTTTCACCGGTCAGCTCAAAGATTGGTGGTATAACTACTTTTCTCTTGATGAAAGGACTAAGGTCCTTCATGCCGTCAAAAAAGAAGGTGATAATCATCTAGATCCAACAAAACAAGATACTGTTTACACCCTCTTTTTACAATTATCAAACATTTCATTGGAGAACCTTCTTCCTTCATGGAAAAGGCCTCTGAACTCTTAATGAACCTTACATGTCCAAAATTGCAAGATTTTAGATGGTATAAAGACATTTTTCTTCAAAAAGTCATGCTTCGTGATGACTGCAAATCTGCCTTTTGGAAAGAAATGTTTATTGCAGGTCTTCCCAAGCTTTTCGTTGAAAGAGTTAGAGAATCAATCAGAGATAAATACTCAACCTTACCATATGATAATCTTAGATAAATACTCAACCTTACCATATGATAATCTTACATATGGACAACTTATTAGTTTCATCAATAAGGAAGGTCTTTCTCTCTGTAATGATCTCAAGCTCAAAGCTAAACTCAAATCTGATAGATTAGAAGGACGCAAAGAACTTGGTTCTTTCTGCGAACAGTATGGATACGAACGTATCCAACATCCTCCTTCTAGAAGTCATAAACATCCCAAAAAGAACTTCAAAAGTAGAAAATTTTATAAAAAGAATTTTCCAGATTATTACAAAAAACAAAAATCTCCTAAACGATTTTACAAGTATAACAAATATAAAAGGAAACGCGAGGATTTTAAGAATAAAGATAAGTCTTCCAAAGATCCTCCTATCCACGAACTGGCAAATACCACTTGGTGGAAATACAATAAAAAGGGTCATTATGCTAATAAGTGTCCCTTAAGAAGAAAAATCAATAATCTCCAAATCGATGATGATTTAAAATCTCAACTTCTTTATCTCATCAATTCTTCAAGCTCTTCAAGTTCCAAAGATGTTATTTATAATCTTCAAGAAGACTCTGACTTTAGTGATAGTTCTTCTTCTTCTTCCAAATCATCTAGCTCCAAAAAAATTTGTAATTGCAAAGAAAATTGTAGCTGCGAAACAAATTCAATCAATGTTTTAACTTCTGAAGAGGAATTAATTCAAGAAATTATTAATCAAATTGAGGATCCCGATCTTAAACAAAAATTTCAAAATCTTATTGATCCTATCGAATCAAAACCTACTCAAAGATCATATAATGTCAATGATGTTTTTGATAGATTCAAAAAATCAAATAAAGTTTCTTCTAGTCAAGATCTTCGTAATGAAGTCAACCAAATGAAATCTCAAGTTTCTCAACTTGAGAAAGATCCCATTCAACTCAAACTTGAAGTGTCTATAGTCAAAACTCGTTCTCCTTCCTCTTCAAAAAGAAAAAAGAAAAAATCCAATCCACTTCAAGCTCCGGATCCTCTTCGACGAAGAATGAGTCCGATAACTTGGGACACTCCTTTTAAGATTCAAAAGTCCTCATTGAAGATCAATCTATGAATATTATTAGTCGATTCATTTACAAAAATGGTATACTATCGCTACCATTATTATCAATAAGGAATTTAAACTCAAAACCGGTGTCTTCCTTAAACATGTCGAAATGAGAAGCTCAATGAAAAAGGGTTTGAAGACATTGAAAATGGGTATGTTTGGATTTTTGAGAGAGGTGTCCCCGCACTTGTTATCAATTATAAACTTTTGATGTAGAACTAGAACTATCATTTGAGGAGGCAAATCAAATCAACGAAAAGGAGTTCTTCCTTTTGGTAGATATGAATGGAATGTTATGAGGTCTCAAGAATGGAATTTCAAAAATTATGAATGATATTTTTCAAAAGGAACAACTTGTTCGATATCATTCGGGCATTTGGTTTGGTCCTCAAAAGAATTATTCTACTTTTAAAAGGAATGTTTATCAATTGTTTTATGTTTATCAAAATTTCAAGATGATCTTATCAATAAATCTTTTCTTATCGAGTACGATTGCAAAGCGTCAAAAGATGTTTTACAAAAGATGTAAAGAATCTTGTTTCAAAACAAATTTTGCCAAGTGGCAAGCAATCTTATCTTGTTTTGATTTCTCAATTGAGTTTATAAAGGAGAGAATAACTCCTTCACGATTTCTTAACTTGAGAGTTTTCTGAGGATAAAATGTCTAAGAAGCCAGTCCCTCTAGTTACCAAAGGAAGAACTCCGGAGGATTACCTCTTTGATAGTTCTAGTTCTACATCAAAAGTTCTGTCTTCTCAAAAATCCAAACATACCTCTAGGTCTTCAAACCCTTTTACAGTTATCGGAACTCTTCCTTCCCAGACAAAAATCCCAGCTAATTACAAGAATGCCCTCAAACCTAATACCGTCCCTGGATCAGGCAAACTTCTAGAAATCAATAACCAAAAATTTCAACATGTTTCTAAAGCAAACACCATCCATGTTGCTGACTTCGAAGATGAATGGGCAAAATACCCTTCTCTCGAAAAATGCCTCTTAAGAATCTTTCCTTCGTTCATCAAAGATGACGACCCATTCAATTTCATTGACAAAAAATATCATGTCCTCAATGAATTCTATTTCATACCACAGTCCATTCATCAGTCAAAAATGTGGTATGAAACCATTCTCAAAGTCACAAAATCCGCAATTATTTCTCACACTCCAAATAAGCCAAACACACATTGGATCGATTTCTCAAAAATCAAAATCCTTCAGGTTCTCTCTCTTTCTGATTAGGGTCAAGAGCTCTGGGAACCGAAAGTTTTTTCCCTAAAAAATGGTCAAAAATCCTAGTTTTCTTATCTTGATTATATTAAAGCTTGGCATAATGTTTTTTACTTTCGTCCTTCTAGTCATTCATTGTTTGTTCTGTTTGATCAAAATTGTCTGCAAAAATTTCCTAAATGGTTTCAATCTTGGTGGTATTATTTTGGCACCTCTGAAGAGATCTTATCCAGCCGTTTATCTGAAGGCTTCAATCTCTTCAAATCCAAAGCAATCAATCTTATCACAAATGAAGATCTCCTTTTCATTTACGTAAAAAATTTTAAATCGCTTTGGATTTTACATTGGGATTCAGACTCCTCTCAATTTTCTCTGAGCCCTTCTCATACAAAAGAATTCTTCGTCATTGCAAAGTCAAATGGTGGGATAAATTCAATGACTCAAATGCTTGCTCAAAAGCGGTTCAATCCTGGATCAATCAAAAATGAAAACAAAGCGGGATCAAGTTCTTCTCGGAATGATTTTCTTCTGAGAAAAGTCAAAAATTCGCTCGGATGGCTCAATGTTCGACCACGAGGTCTTTCTTGTCTGGCTCATAAAAGTCGCTTCAATGGCAAAAGCGTTGAATCAAGCAAAGGATCCGTTCATGCATCCAGATGTTGGATCCGGCCAGTTTGATCAAAATGAGGATGATTGCCTCGGTGTTGATATTGATTTCTTTGAAATGTAACCTTATCCCTTTATCATTACTCTACAGAGATGTTGGGAAAAACTATGGATTAGGTAAATTTCAAAAGATATCTTCAATTTTCAATCGACTTCATTGTCGATCATCTCTGAGATAATCTGACAACTTTTCAAAAGTGATACGATGGCGATTCCTTTCCCAAAAATGTCAAAAGGTGAACAGTCCTCGGATGAATTTTTCACCAATGATCGACAAAAGGTGATAGACCTTTCAAGAAAAGCAGATTCCCTCTCAAGCATCCAAGACGTCCTTAGTATATTTAAAGAAGAGATTTTCTTTGTAATAGGCATAGTGTTTTCCAATATTTTCCAAGATTGTATTTACAATTCCTTCTATCTTTTCTGTAAGTATGAAGTTGTATTTCAATTATGTCAGGTCATGTATTTTCAATTAAGCTTTTCAATATGAGTAGAACAATTGATGTTACAAACTTGTTTTGGTGTTCAATTGAATTCTTTCATCAATTTATTTATCAATCTGAAAACCAAAGATTTTTAGAACAATTATTTGTACATATGTTTGATCCTTCTCCTCAAGTGATTGATTGGTTCCCATCAAAAGAAAATAGATTTCTCAAAATGACAATTGTGAACAATCGAATGGAATTTCTCCATTGCCAACATTTTCTTTCTCATTTTCCTGACTCAATGTTCCCAAACAAAGCCAAATACCTTTCAGAAATGTGCGAACCTCCACTTCAAACTATCCATGCTTCGACCGGGGGAAAGCATGGATAGTTTGAAGTGGAGGTTCGCCAAGGGTAGGTGTCCCAGATTGGTGGTCCCGTTGAGATTGAGTATTACATCAAGCCAACCTATTGTCCCTATCTTCCTGAATTAAGATATCTCACTTGATTGACCATGACTTGAACTTGGCTTTGATATCAATTTTGACCAGGGGGATTTGAAGTGGAGGTTCGCACATTTCTGAAAGGTATTTGGCTTTGTTTGGGAACATTGAGTCAGGAAAATGAGAAAGAAAATATTGGCAACGGAGAAATTCCATTCGATTGTTCACAATTGTCATTTTGAGAAATCTATTTTCTTTTGATGGGAACCAATCAATCACTTGAGGAGAAGGATCAAACATATGTACAAATAATTGTTCTAAAATCTTTGGTTTTCGATTGATAAATAAATTGATGAAAGAATTCAATTGAACACCAAAACAAGTTTGTAACATCAATTATTCTACTCATATTGAAAAGCTTAATTGAAAATACATGACATGACATAATTGAAATACAACTTCATACTTACGTAAACGATAGAAGGAATTGTAAATACAATCTTGGAAAATATTGGAAAACACACTGCCTATTACAAAGAAAATTTCTTCTTTAAATAGACTAAGGACGCCTTGGATGCTTGAGAGGGAATCTGCTTTTCTTGAAAGGTCTGTCACCTTTTGTCGGCCATTGGTGAAAAATTCATCCGAGGACCTTCACCTTTTGACATTTTGGGAAAGGAATCGCTTTTCTTGTATCACTTTTGAAAAGTTGTCGGTACTGTCTCTGTAGATGATTGACAATCAAGCTGATTGAAAAATTGAAGATATCTTTTGAAATTTATAGAATCCACAGTTTTTCCCTACATCTCTGTAGAGTAATGATAAAGGTATAAGGTTACATTTCAAAGAAATCAATATCAACACCGAGGCAATCATCCTCAATTTGATCAAACTCCGGGTCAGATCCAACTACGGATGCATGAACGGATCCTTTGCTTGATTCAGCCTTTGCCATTGAAGCAGCTTTGTGAGCCAGGACAGCAAAGACCTCAGGGTTGGAACATTGAGCCATCTGAGCTAGAATTTTTGACTTTTCTGTAAGAAAATCATTTTGAGAAGAACTTGATATCGCCTTTGTTTTCATTTGTTGATTGATCAGATTGAACTTCTTTTGAGCACTTGGCTTTTTTATCTGTAAAAACTCTCGGGTTAAGAAATCGGGAAGGAGTTATTCTCTCTTCATATAAACTCAATTGAGAAATCAAAACAAGATAAGATTGCTTGCACACATATTAAAATTTTTGGTTATTGATTTACGGAAGTTTGCAAAGATTTTGTTTGAAACAAGATTCTTTACGCTTTTTGTAAAACATCTTTTGACGAGTTTGCAATCGATTCTGACAAGAAAAGATTTATCGATAAGATCATCTTGAAATTTTGATATACATAAAACAATTGATAAACATTCCTTTTTAAAAGTAAAATAATTCTTTTGAGGACCAAGCCAAATGCCCGAATGATATCGAACAAGTTGTTCCTTTTGATGATCAAATGTCTGTTTGAAAATACCTCCGTAGCTAATATCAGAGGCATCTATTTCAAAAAGGCTTTTGGGTTAACAATATTAAGACGGGGAAGAGTTTTGACGCTTTCTTTGACAAGTTGGACTGCTTTGGTATGTCTATCGAACCATTCTGGAGGGACTTTTCTAAGTCTTTGGTAAAGAGGCTCACATATTTGCCTAATGTTAGGAATGAAATCAGAAATATAATTGACACATCCTAAGAATCTTTGGAGACTTGTTTTATCTAGAATTTGGTTAGGAAATTTTGATGCAAACTCGAGACTTCGTTTGACAGGGGTAATAGTACCTCTAAAGATTTCATGACCTAAAAATTTTATTTTAGTTTGGCACAAGACAATTTTCTTTTCTGAAACAGCTAGGTCATTTCTTTTGGCAATAGATAAGAAAATTTGAAGATGTTTGAGGTGTTGTTCATACTATCATAATAGATGAGGACGTCATCAATA